>JAWNZC010000348.1:1972500-3292500 GCA_035771165.1 Paragorgia papillata
TTGCGGGAGAAACACCAACACCAATTTGGTTTTATAATAGCAACTTCATATAACTTTCTCTCATAAGCCATTATGCATATCTGACGTCAAGATAATTAATTTATTATATTTAATTAAGGGGACCACGGATGGCGTGTGCTGTTAGGGACTTGGGGCGCTGCCTCTCACCAATAGTTAAGCCCGGTACTTCGATGGGTGACCGTCTGAGAATAGCCCCGTTCTCGAGCTTGGACCATGTGACTAGAGTTTAGTTGGTCTCTCCTGTGCTTCGAGGGGTTTTCACGGGGTTCTCCGGTTTTCTTCTCTCCGCAAAATCAACACCATCTGGGATAGGAGTGGCGCCCACCCGTGCCTTAGGTATCTCTGACTGTGGTCGACTAACCAATCAATATGTAATTTGCATTTCAAACGAACTGAAATATCTCAATAACGAAATTAGCATAGAAACAAAAAAACTGCAAAAGATGTTACATTGTCGTCTTAAATGTTCTTTCAAATAAGAAACACCTAATTTTCGCTTCACAGGCGCTTGAAAAAACAACTCGAACTTTGAAATTGGGGTAAAGTGCTCCATCTCGTAATTGAAATATTACTCCTATAAAATCGCGATTTTAACGCAAAGAAAACAATAGTAGATATTGTATTTTTCAAAAATCTCTTAAAAAATCACATCATGTGAAATCAAATTAAAAATGTTAAAAGGTTGGTTTGCTACCAAAGATAATGATAAAAAGTTCTAACGCTTCCAGCGAAGCTCTTTAGACCAATGGACCGAAAGGAGTTCGCTCCAAACGTTGCGCTTCTTTTATGACTATTCTGACAATACGCCATGCATCGGCGTTATTTTAATGTTATATCTTCTGCCTCGATTTGTTATACAACAGTAAATTTAAAACGTATGTCTGTTTTAAGGAATACGAAATCTTTCACAATTTTAATATTGGTATTATGAAAATAACTGCTTATCATGTTAAAACTTTTTCAACCATATCCGAAATAAAGATCTCGTACTCTACGAGCAACGCCCATTTCTTCGACCACTATTCCCCTTATTTTTCATGGCATCCACCATCTTTCACACCCAATTAAAACAATATCTTACTTGGACAAAATTTCCTAATGAAATTTTCCACCGTCTCTGCCAACTCCTTGTAATTTTTTGTAAGAATGGCATTTTCAGGAATCTCAACCATATCTTTAACTTGATCAATCGCTGATTGCTTGGTCAGTCCAACACCAACTGCAAACACGGCCATGTCTCGGTTAAAGAAAGGCTTCATGGCGTCACCTACGTATGTGTAACCTCTTTCCTTCGTTTGTTCTCCATCTGTGATCACCATGAAAATTTTTACAACACTGGGATCGTCAACACGAAGTCCCGCCTCTTTAATGGCCACTTCTTCATCCGCAAGTGCTAAACCCCTATGAGTTTTTGTTCGACCACCAGAGAGTGGACCAGGCATCTTATCTACAACACTTTCGAATTTCCCAGAAGTTTGACTTTCTTTTAGTGTAATTTCTATCTCGCCCTGTTCGCTAAATGTGACGATAGCACCTTGACCTATTACATTTCCTTCGTCGTCCCTTTCGCCAATTTTTAGTCTGTTTCCAACGAGCTTGAGAAATTCACGCACGTGAACATAGTCACTTGGCCTAATACTTCCAGATCTATCCACCACAAATATGATATCCATCTTTTGACACTTTGCTACACCATGAGGTAAAGCTAAATTAAAAAGAAAAAATAGCCAACAGGAATATCATATTTTTCTACGGTTTTCCTCTGAGCTATTATTTATCGACGGGGGGTTGGGGGTTGGAGGATTTGGGTGGAGGGATCACTTAGTTTTGGGATAAGGGAATGGGGGATTTCCGTTATATCTAAGCAAAAGGGAGGTGTGTACAAAATTTCTAGTAACGTTTTCTTGCTCAGTTGGTACAGGACAAAATCTAACAAAAAGATTCTTAGCATTTGTTTCTGCCAATCAAAAAACACCACTAAATGAATACATTTTGAAGAGGTCAATTCAATCAATAACCGCGAAGCTGCCTGTATAAACTAGCCCAGAGGATAGGATTGCCTCAAAAACCACTAGCCTGATGTTAAATTCACTACTCTCAGGTTAGAGGATTCCTACCCTGACAACATTAGTTTTGATATTTTAATTTGATCATATGAAACTAATTCAAAAGTAGAGTTAATAAGCATGGGTAGAACCAACATCATAATGTTTAACCGAAACATCACCATTAGTAGAATTAACATCATCATTTATAGTAGAAACAACAGAAAAAATAGACGATACGCGGTCAGGATTAAGCCGATGAAGTTGTCCTTCAGTACCATGTTGAATTGAATAGGGTTAAGATCAAATGAGGCCAAAAGCTTACTGTAAAAAAATATTAAAATATTTATTATATGAGCGGTCAGGATTATACATATTAAAATAATTGAGACGTTCTCTGACCAAAATACTTTTAATGAATGAGCTTTCGGCTACCAGACGAAAAAAGAAGTTATATATATATATACACCCAAAGAAATCTATAAATAAACATGACAAATAATGTTTATCTAAGTCTAAGATGCGCACATGAGAGAGTAGGCACAAACAACGTATCGCGTCTCAACGTGTGAATTATATGACATATCACACACTATAACATCTGACAAATGACATATTACATTACTATCCGCAAATAATATAATAGTTTTATTATATACCAAAAACATTGATAAAAATAAAGAAAAGTTGTTGGTTCATAACGAAAGTGAAGCGCTTGAGAAAAATCCAAAATTTTCCATTCAGAGAATAAAAATTTGAAGTTCAAAACTGTTTCTAAAATCTGTTAATTAAAGCGCTCTTTATAGTTTAAAAAAGCTTTGGAAAGCTCGTATAAAAGGATTGAAATGCCACAGAAAAGTCAAAGGGTTCGTAAATTGTTCTTATTATAACTAAAAAGCCGAAAACTTTAGAAATATTACACTTTGTTTCGTTGTGGTATTTTATATAGCATACGAATTAAAACATCATAATGCTATATTTCTTTAGACTAGGTGTTGCTTGCCCATATGTTCACCACAATCATGTAGTTTTACTTTTTAGTGGGGGTTTTGGGTTTGTTGGTATTTAGTGGGGGTTTTGGGTTTGTTGGTATTTTTTTTGTAACAGACAGACAGACAGACAGACAAACAGACAGACAGACAGACAGACAGACAGACAGACAGACAGACAGACAGACAGACAGACAGACAGACAGACAGACAGACAGACAGGTAGGCAGACAGACAGACAGGCAGGCAGATGCAAACACGAGCAACACAACATACATACAGGCAGAGATTTTCAAACCTGTACAAGTCTTTCCATCACCAGTAAATCCTTCATTGCATGTACATATATAATTTCCAGGACCTGTGTCCGTACACGTAGCATTTTTGTCGCAATCATCCATTTCAGTACCACATATTTTGATTGCTATAAAATATATAGACGGTCTCAGTCAATTTCCAATGTAAAACTAGGATATATAGAAACACACACCGTTCAATATTAACTCAAAGCCAATCATGCAACTTTAACGCTTATAGTGCTTAAGGAACAAGGATTTATTTTCTAAGAATTCCATTTGCTAATGTCTTCGCCTGCGTAGATAGTTTAGATTCTAGATAGACCAAAAATGAGAGCATTTGTTCATTCAAATCAATCTCTAACTGTCTAACTGTCGTTGTCAAGGTAACTTCGCGCATGCGCGATAGGAAAAGTGTTGAATGTTTGCAGATGTCTCTTTTCTGTAGAGAGACCTCTGCCAGCAGGTAAGGGGTTACCGAACTCGTTTTTGAAATAAATTGGATTTAATGTAAATTTGCGACCATTTTGAAACGTCACTATTGTCATAGTTCTGAAGTTGGAAATTTGTATTTTTTCCACTTTTGAAAAAAAACAGTAGGGAGCCACCTCAGTAAGAAAGTCCTTTATATTTTACTGCAAAATAGGCAGCTTTTGTTTCGATAATTGATACTAGACAAAAGATTTTCAAACCTGTACAAGACTTTCCATCACCAGTATATCCTTTATTGCAAGTACATTCATATTTTCCAAGATCAATGTCATTGCACGTAGCATATTTGTGACAGTCATCACGTGGGGTTCCGCATATTTTAACTTCTAATAAATATGAGTAGCAACATGTTAAAACTGAATGACTTTTTAATAGCAAGATCACGCAAAAAGAACGACATGCCAACAACCAACAATACAGAAACATGCTACATAAGTACTTAATATATATTTTACTGCAAAGTAAGCAGTTTTTGTTTCGATAACTGGTACAAGACAAAACGATTTTCAAACCTGTACAAGACTTTCCATCACCAGTATATCCTTCATTACAAGTACATTTATATTTTCCAAGACCAAGGTCATTGCACGTAGCATGTTTGTGACAGTCATCACGTGGGGTTCCGCATATTTTAATTTCTAATAAATATGAGTAGCAACAACATGTTAAAACTTAATGACTTTTTTACCTTAATAACTTTTTTAATAACAAGATCACGACAAAAAAACCGACACGACAACAACCAACAATAGAGAAACATGCTATACAGAAGTACTTAATATATATTTTACTGCAAAGTGAGCAGTTTTTGTTCAGATAATTGCATGATACTAGACAAAAAGGCCTTCAAACCTGTACAAGACTTTCCATCACCAGTATATCCTTCATTGCAAGTACATTTATATTTTCCAAGACCAAGGTCACTGCACGTAGCATACTTGTGACAGTCATCACCTGGGGTTCCGCAAATTTTACGTTCTAATAAATATGAGTATAGCAACAACATGTTAAAACTTAATGACTTTTTTAGTATCTCACGCAAAAAAATGAAGAAAAAAAACAAATAAAAAACAACAAAAAAGCAACCGAATACCAGAATAAAACAATTACTTCGTGAGACATTGATTACGTGATTCCTGGTTTATGATAAAATGTTAATGGCTATATTAAATGTTTATTTGATTAATTGAAGAATTAATTTAACACGAACAAAATTTTAGCAATCATAACACTCGTCACATTCAACTGTCCAAAACACTCCTCGAAATAATAAGCTACTACAAAGTCCAGTGACAAAAAATCCCAATAGTGTCAGTAAACCGCCTACAACACATTTATAAAATTATATAAACTATTTGCCAGATTTCTTACACCAGAGTTTTCTAACTCGCGCGAACGAAGACTCGACGAACGCGCATGACAAGATTAGGTTAATACATGATTAACTTGTAAGATAGATTACAAGATAATATGTGATACCACAAACTTAGGTTACATAGTGAGTTTGGATGTTCCTTCACAGCTCTAAAAATATTAATACATTTTTACCTTCATTGTCGAGAATATTCACAGAAGAAGGTTTGCCAGTTTTCACGCCAGGAGAAGATGATGCAAGAGAAACTGTAAACGTTTCCGTAGGTTCAATCACTGAATCATCAACCACGTCAATTTCTATTTGTTTCGGGCCAGTTTCACCAGGTTCAAATGTAACATTCACCGTCATGGGAACAAAATCATCTTCTCCGGCTGTTGATGGGCTAGTCGAAACACTGAAAAACAGTTAAAACGAAAAAAGATCATTCGAAATTTGGTTAAAGTATACTCCATGAATCAAGAACAGGGTGAAGCAGCACATTCTTACGGCCGTTTAAGTGTGCTGCAGAAGATGCGAGTGCAACTCCATCTGAAGCCAACAGTTTTCAATGGAGCTCGCCGTAGAAGAAATTTCTCTTGACAATATGTTTTTCCAAAGAAAATTTGGAAATAATGTAAGGAAGAATTGAAGCAAACAAGTATATCATGCAGCCTTGAATGAACGCATAATTTACACGACGTTCAGAATGCGTTTTTTGTTCATGTGTCTACACATGCAATCCTTCTCGTGAGGGAATGCAGAAAATTTGGTCGCCGTCTGTCAGACTTATTTCCATCGCGTTATTATCCGATCATGCAGGTTGCCCGTTAAGAGAACCAGTGAAAACACAGCCCTACCGACTAGTAAAAACAAAACTTATTAAATTATTGGTTCATCTTACCTAACAGTTACTGCACTACTGACTTCGCCTGAAGTTAATGAAACTTCAACTACAGCCTTTTCATTTTCCTTTACATCGTAATCACGTTTTGTAAATTCAAATACAGCTTCTAGCAATGAAAAATAAGACGAAACAAACATTACCTACATTTTTGGTCGTTAAATTTACCTGATAGGAATGTAGTCATACGTTACGGCTGTGATAATACCATACAGAATAATATAACAATAACTTTAACAATAATGACAAATTTGAGTACGTAAAATAGAAAGGAATGGGCAAATTATAAGTAGAAAAGAGGAAACAGAAAATGATAGAGCAAATAAAACTGTTAGGTAATGTTAGCGGGACAGTGAGCAGTGTAATGATACGAGTTGAAGTAAAAAAAACGCATGTGTGTAAGTATTAAAAGCTATCGAGTATCAAGGGAGAGTGTGCAGAAGGTCAAGAACGCATGACAATAATGAGAAAACACAATAGACAAAGAGTGAGAAAACTATTTAGATGAAGGATACAACTCTCGCATAGTTTTCTCAACCAAAATTAAATAAGAAACAATTCTAGAATTTGATCAAAATCTTAAGAAACATTATACACCGATTACCATCATTATCTAGAATGTTAACAGAAGTAGGTTCGCCAGTTTTCACGCCAGGTGAAGAGGAAGCAAGAGAAACTGTAAACTCTTCCGTGGGTTCAACCACTGAATCATCATCCAAGTCAATTTCTACTAGTTTCGGGCCAGTTTCACCAGGTTGAAATGTAACATTCACCGCCAAGGGAACAAAATCATCTTCCCCAGCTGTTGATGGGCTAGTGGACACACTGAAACAACAATTAAAAAAGAAACCCTTATTGGATACCTTATCTTTCATGGATTCCGAAAGAATGCACAAGTTTTAAGAATCATGATTTTTTGAAATTGCCAAAGCAACTAAAACATTTAGTTAAAATCGTGAAAATTAGCGTAATGCAAGATTACTGATTATGACAGCGGAATTTTAACAAGTATCTGTTGACCTATCAAGTTCACAAAGATTCGAATAGAGTTTTATCCAACTTGAATGCATGTTGCATGACGGTCTAATCTCACGACCACTTAACGTTTAATCACGATTGCATGAATGCTGAACATGCAAGTTCAACTTCTGCAGAAATCAAAATTTTCCAGGTGACTCAACAGTGCAAGATAGTCATTAATATATATTTTAAACTTTTTTAAAAGATACCTGTAATTTAAAAATAATGTAATCGCGTACCGGTTCCAAACGTAACGCGCAACCCGCTTGACATGTAAGAATAAAATTGATTAATTTATTGTTTCGTGTTACCTAACAGTTACTGGACTACTGACTTGACCGGAAGTTAAGACAATTTCAACTACAGCTTTTTCATTCTCCTTTACATCGTAATCACGTTTTGTGAATTCAAAGACAACTTCTAGAAATGCAAAAATAAAACGAAAGAACATTACTTTCCATTTCGGTCAAAAACTTCAACTTTTCTGATAGAAAACCAATAAAACGACACGGCCGTGATACCACACAAAATAAGACAAAAACTTTAACGGCGATGACAAACTGAATTGTAGTTTCAAAAACGGTAAAAAAATTAAAAAGGGGGGAGAAGAAAAAAATTTTGAATTTGGATGGGCGAATTAATATTAGTGGGACAGTGAACAAGTCATGAAAAAAATGGCAGCTGCGCATAAGGTCAGGTGTGTATGACAATCGCTTCAAACAGTTAGACGAACGATACAATTCTTACATAGTTTTGTCTCGCATAAAATTAAATAAGAAACAATTTCAGTCTTTGGCCAAAACCATTAAAAACATTATACATCGTTTACCATCATTATCTAAAATGTTAACAGAAGCAGGTTCGCCAGTTTTCACGCCAGGTGAAGAGGAAGCAAGAGAAACTGTAAACTCTTCCGTGGGTTCAACCACTGAATCATCATCTAAGTCAATTTCTACTAGTTTTGGGCCAGTTTCACCAGGTTGAAATGTAACATTCACCGCCAAGGGAACAAAATCATCTTCCCCAGCTGTTGATGGGCTAGTGGACACACTGAAACAACAATTAAAAAAGAAACCCTTATTGGATACCTTATCTTTCATGGATTCCGAAAGAATGTACAAGTTTTAAAAAATCATGATTTCTTCAAATTGCTAAGGCAACTAAAACATTTAGTTAAAATCGTGAAAATTAGCGTAATGCAAGATTACTGATTATGACAGCGGAATTGTAACAAGTATCTGTTGACCTATCAAGTTCACAAAGATTCGAATAGAGTTTTATCCAACTTGAATGCATGTTGCATGACGGTCTAATCTCACGACCACTTAACGTTTAATCACGATTGCATGGATGCTGAACATGCAAGTTCAACTTCCGCAGAAATTAACATTTTCCAGGTGACTCAACAGTGCAAGATAGTCATTAATATATATTTTAAACTTTTTTTAAATATACCTGTAATTTAAAAATAATGTAATCGCGTACCGGTTCCAAACGTAACGCACAACCCTCTTGACATGTAAGAATAAAATTGATTAATTTATTGTTTCGTGTTACCTAACAGTTACTGGACTACTGACTTGACCGGAAGTTAAGACAATTTCAACTACAGCTTTTTCATTCTCCTTTACATCGTAATCACGTTTTGTGAATTCAAAGACAACTTCTAGAAATGCAAAAATAAAACGAAAGAACATTACTTTCCATTTCGGTCAAAAACTTCAACTTTTCTGATAGAAAACCAATAAAACGACACGGTCGTGATACCACACAAAATAAAACAAAAACTTTAACGGCGATGACAAACTGAGTTGTAGTTTTAAAAACAGTAAAAAAATAGAAAGGGGGGACAAAGAAAACAATTGTGAATTTGGATGGGGGAATTAATATTAGTGGGACAGTGAGCAAGTCAGGTATAGTTGAAAAAAATGATAGCTGCGCATAAGATCAGCTGTGTATGGCAATCACGATATAACAAAAGCGACAAAGAGTTAGATGAGCGATAGAAATTCTTACATAGTTTTGTATCGCATAAAATTAAATAAGAAACAATTTCAGACTTTGCCAAAACCATAGAAAACATTATACATTGTTTAATTACCATCATTATCTAGAATGTTAACTGAAGCAGGTTCGCCAGTTTTCACGCCAGGTGAAGAGGAAGCAAGAGACACTGTAAAATCTTCTGTAGGTTCAACCACTGAATCATCATCTAAGTCAATTTCTACTAGTTTCGGGCCAGTTTCACCAGGTTCAAATATAACATCTACCGTCCTGGAAACAAAATCGTCTTCCCCGGCTGTTGATGGGCTAGTGGCCACACTGAAATAACAATTAAAAAAACCTTATTCGATAACTTATCTTTCATGGATTCGGCAAGAATGTACAACATTACGATTGCACGGATGCTCAACATGCAAGTTCAACTCCGCAGAAATCAACATTTTCCAGATGACTCAACAGTGCAAGATAGTCATTAATATATATTTTAAACTTTTTTAAAAGATACCTGTAATTTAAAAATAATGTAATCGCGTACCGGTTCCAAACGTAACGCGCAACCCTCTTGACATGTAAGAATAAAATTGATTAATTTATTGTTTCGTGTTACCTAACAGTTACTGGACTACTGACTTGACCGGAAGTTAAGACAATTTCAACTACAGCTTTTTCATTCTCCTTTACATCGTAATCACGTTTTGTGAATTCAAAGACAACTTCTAGAAATGCAAAAATAAAACGAAAGAACATTACTTTCCATTTCGGTCAAAAACTTCAACTTTTCTGATAGAAAACCAATAGTTTCAAAAACGGTAAAAAAATT
The DNA here is from genome assembly GCA_035771165.1 of Paragorgia papillata. Taxonomy (NCBI): domain Eukaryota; kingdom Metazoa; phylum Cnidaria; class Anthozoa; order Scleralcyonacea; family Coralliidae; genus Paragorgia; species Paragorgia papillata. The sequence goes on from JAWNZC010000348.1 coordinate 1,982,443, forward strand.
AAAAAGGGGGGAGAAGAAAAAAATTTTGAATAAGGATGGGCGAATTAATATTAGTGGGACATTGAACAAGTCATGAAGAAAATGGTAGCTGCGCATAAGGTCAGGTGTGTATGACAATCGCGACAAACAATTAGACGAACGATACAATTCTTACATAGTTTTGTCTCGCATAAAATTAAATAAGAAACAATTTCAGTCTTTGGCCAAAACCATTAAAAACATTATACATCGTTTACCATCATTATCTAAAATGTTAACAGAAGCAGGTTCGCCAGTTTTCACGCCAGGTGAAGAGGAAGCAAGAGAAACTGTAAAATATTCTGTAGGTTCAACCACTGAATCATCATCTAAGTCAATTTCTACTAGTTTCGGGCCAGTTTCACCAGGTTCAAATGTAACATCTACCGTCCTGGAAACAAAATCGTCTTCCCCGGCTGTTGATGGGCTAGTGGCCACACTGAAATAACAATTAAAAAAACCTTATTCGATAACTTATCTTTCATGGATTCGGCAAGAATGTACAACATTACGATTGCACGGATGCTCAACATGCAAGTTCAACTCCGCAGAAATCAACATTTTCCAGGTGACGTCGACAGTGCAAGATAGTCATTAATATTTTAAACTTTTAAAAGATAATTTAAAAGTAATGTAATCGCGTCCTTTCCACATGTATGAATAAAATTGATTAATTTATTGTTTCGTCTTACCTAACAGTTACTGGACTACTGACTTGACCCGAAGTTAAGACAACCTCAACTACAGCTTTTTCATTTTCATTTACATTGTAATCACGTTTTGTGAATTCAAATACAGCTTCTAGAAATGAAAAATGAAACGAAACAAACATTACCTACTTTTTAGGTTTTACTAATTAGACTGTACACAGCCGCGTGAAACGAATGGGCAGAAATGAGGAACACAAGAAAAGAGGACACAGAAAATAGGACACAGAAAATGAAAATACAAAGAGAAGTGCTAGCTAATGTTAGTAAGACATTGCGCAGTGTATTCATACGAGTTGAAGCAAAGAAAACTATATCAAATATCAAGAGAGAGTGCGCAGAAGGGCAGGAATGCATGACAATAATGAGAGAACGTAATTAACAAAGAGTGAAAAAAACAATTTAAATGAACGATACAACACTCCAATAGTTTTTTCGTACTTTTCTCTCCAATAAAAATAAAAGAAACAATTTCAGACTTTCGTGCAAACCATAAAAAACATTATACATTGCTTACCATCATTATCTAGAATGTTAACTGAAGCAGGTGCGCCAGTCTTCACGCCAGGTGAAGAAGAAGCAAGAGAAACTGTAAAATCTTCTGTAGGTTCAACCACTGAATCGTCAACTAAGTCAATTTTTACTAGTTTCGGGCCAGTTTCGCCAGGTTGAAATGTAACATCTACCGTCGTAGGAACAAAATCGTCTTCCCCGGCTGTTGATGGGCTAGTGGCCACACTGAAACAACAATTAAAAAAACCTTATTCGATAGTTCGATACTTTATCTTTCATGGATTCCGCAAGAATGAACAAGATAGTTTTGAAAAATCATGATTTTTTTAAATTGCTAAAGCAACTACAACATTTTGTTAAAATCGTGAAGATTAGCGTAATGCAAAATTACTGATTATGCATGACAGCGGAATTTTACGAAGTTATTTGTTGACCTATCAAGTTCACAAAGATTCGAATATAGTTTTATCCAACTTGAATGCACGATTATAGATATCCATGCAGATACACACACGTTGCTTCTCGTTGTCACTTTTTACACTTTCCTTTTATTTCATTTATTGCTTTACTTACACAACAGTCACAGGTATTTCACTGATTTGGCCAGATAAAACAGCAATTTCCACCAATGCCTTTTTATCATTCTCATTAACATCGTACGTGAGTTTTGTAAAGCCAATGACAACGACTAGAAAATTAAATTTATCATAACTATTACATAGTTATTATCCACAATCTCTATGTCAAATACTATAGTTAAAACACACTGAACATTTGGATGCAGTCTCTGCAACAATAAAATATAAAATATTATTATATTAAAATATAATATATTATTATAAACATGTACATCACTACAAAGTACAGAATGGGTGCTAGCTAGTTCAGTTAAAGGTTCAGTGAGCAATGTCAGTGCCCGGCAAACTACTCCTAGTATTCCTAGTATGCCTTGGTCACCACCACATACCTTAATTTGAAATAGGTGTCAACGTGGCATTTCACAGTACAAGCTCTTTAAAATCTAGGCAGTCTACTGGGTCTAATGTGCGGGGACAAAAGTGAACAAGGCAACTAGACGTAGTTTTTAACCACTTTCCAAAAATACGAATCTCTTAAAGTTTCCTTTCATCGGAGATCAATTTCCAGGGAATATTTGCAGAACAGTTACATCGCGGAAAAAATTCATAATCGAAAACTCTTAATTCACAAACCTGTACACGTTTTTCCATCTCCAGAATACCCTTCATTACAACTACACTTATAGCTTCCACGACCAGTGTCAGAACATGTTGCAAACTTGTGGCAGTCGTCTTTGTCGGTACCACATATCTTAATTTCTTACAAAAATACGAAAAAACAAGTTTGACAACAATTATAAGTAAGGGTTGAGGAAAATTAGTGACTAAATGTCCCAAAAGCCAAGGGACGATTTTTGGAACATTCACAAATAGTCCCGAAGTTTGATGGGAAATTTATTCACTAATTTCCCAACATGTCATTGTATTAGTTTGTAATACTATATAGCATTGTTTGGAATTTATTGGGGAATTAGAACGTGTAATAAAGACATAGCTGAAGAAATATATTTAACTGTGATAGATTTTGTGAAAAACATAATTTAACTATTAATGCAACAGGATTAATCCAGTTTAATGTCCCTTTTGAGTAGTAAAATTGAATTCTCTTTTGCATCAAGAAAAAATTAATTTTCACCGTAATTATTTTCATCGGAGGTCAATTTCCAGAGAATATTTGCAGAACAGTTACATCGCGTTAAAAATTAATAATTGAAAACTCTCAATTCACCAACCTGTACACGTTTTTCCATCTCCAGAATACCCTTCATTACAAGTACACTTATAGCTTCCACGACCAGTGTCAGAACACGTTGCAAACTTGTGGCAGTCGTCTTTGTCGGTACCACATATCTTAATTTCTAACAAAAATATAGTATAAAACAACAAATATGTGGTGAACTGTTAAAATTTCAGCATAAAAATAGTGACGTTTTAAGTAATATTTAAAACATGAGCAGCAGTGTTTTATCGGATTTAAAACACGAGGCGATAGTCGAGTGTTTTAGATCTGATTTATGTAAATCAGGAGGTTTCTTTATCAGATATAAAACCACGGACATGCTACTGATTTCCTTTGTGTTTTCCTCATGAAATATTAAAGCGGAGTGATATGACGCCGATTGCTCTGAGAAAAGGCTACGCTAGAAAATTCCGTATTTCTCATCTAAAAATCTCATCAGCTTTTTTCTGTTCTATATAAAAAGCACTACCAACGCAGCACTCTACTTTCCTAAGCAGTGGTGTCGGAATATATAATGTATAGATATTAATAATTACTTCGTAGACGTTGGTGAAGTTAGCAAAACATTCTCTGAGTATTTGAGCTTGACGAATGTTTATATCGAACGTCTGCTAGGTTACAACAAACTCGCACATGTATATGGACCGCTCTTAACGCCACAAAAATTCAGTATATAATCGTAATCTAAACAATAGGCTATATTATTTATACCATAAAATCCTCAATTTATTATGACCTACAGTAGATTTCTAACACGTGACACGTCTATTTTCATATAGTAAAGTAATATCCACCATGACATAATAATAAGTTAAAAGTTGTTGCTCGTTATAAAAAGAAACAAATTAAATAGAAAACCTTCACAATTCTTTCCATCGCCAACATAACCTTTCTTGCAATTGCATTCGTACTCTCCAGAATTCGTGTCTTTACACGTAGCAAATGTGTGACAGTCGTCTTTATCAGCACCACAAATCGCAGGAACTAAAAATTTATATATAAATATTGTATATTAGTAATATATATTTCTCAAATTCATTAATAATTCATGACCGAAAACAAAGGAAATCAGTACCGAGACGGAGGTTTTGATAACGGAGGAAGAAATTACATTAATTAAGCAAACTTTCGCCTCGATTTTCTCTTAAAATACTGATTTGTTTGAGAAGCTATATCATACACTCGGAAGAGTGTTTCATCAGGATTCCAAACACCTCAAAATTTGTTCAAAAACCTCGGCTTCGCCTCGGTTTTCAACAAAAGTATCGGTGTTTGGAAATCCTGATGAAACACTCCTCCTTGTGTATGATATATAACATAATATACCAAAAGCAAGCACACGAACAAGCTAGCTAACAAGCAAGCAATTAAGTAAACAAACAAACAAACAAACAAACAAACAAACAAACAAACAAACAAACAAACAAACAAACAAACAAACAAACAAACAAACAAACAAACAAACAAACAAGCCTAGCTAAGGGACAGACCATTTGATTTTTGATGGGGGGGGGGGGGGGGGGGGGGGGGTATAATCCAAAAAATATATCGAGCAAACCTTTGAGTTCAAATTTATTTTTAATATTCAATATATCAAATAGAGTCGCAAAAAAATGAATATGGGTGTCACTGAAAGAAAAGTTATAGTTGAATCTATTATAAACTTTTAATACTAGGCACACAGGCTTTCTGAAGGTCTTTCCCTACAAGTACCTTAAATATCGCTTTAATATACATTGATCCATTCACTGCCTTAACCCATTTATAAAAAAAAATTGAAGTTGATGCAGTTTAACCATTCAATACTTCTAAATATCTCTACAATTAAACCTCTCTGCGTCTAATATTTATAAGTCTTATGTTAACTGTGACAAGCTATTTAATATTATAAAACAAAAGGAAATTCTCAAACACATGAATTGATTTTTATTAAAACACTCTTTGAACAAATAACAATTGAATCGTGATATTGTGTTGATGTAACAAAATTGGACAATTCGCACCCTCAGACAAATCGAGAAAACCGCATCTATGAAGCGGACATATTCAAGTTCTTTTTTTCAGGCAGGGATATCAGTTCTATTGCGATGGCATAAGATCCTTCACACAACGCAATTTCGTTAATGCTACTCCTGTTTTTCTTCCGATTCCGCTGGATCACTTCCCTCACAAAGGCGTAATTAGAGATGGTACCCAACTTCCACAGTGTGTTATGGTTCAAGGCGAAAAGTATTGTACATCGATTTTAAAGTTAAACTCGTCAAAAACTACACGACGTGTTGTTGCATATAAAATACCACGAAACAGAATATTTCCGATTGAGTATTAGTTGTATGCATTTTCAGGGGTGCTGTAAATGCGACTGCTTTAAAATTTATAACTGATTTTTGCATTCGTTTGATTTCAAGATTTAAGCTAATGGGGATGACAAACTTCAATGGTAGTCATTACTGTGGAGCTTGATGGATTGTGGGAAATAAACAACCCAGAAACTGGCCTCCAGAAAGGAAATCTTACAGCCCCAGATGGATATATCCTTTCCAGCTGTTTATATATTAATATCCGGTTTATTTCTTCTGTTCAATAGTGATTTTTTAAATTTCGTAATAAAGCTTAGGGTTACACACATCGACCTGTGTCGGCGATTTTATAACGTATGCGGTTTCATGCGAAATTGGGCTTTTTTGCACTAAAAGGGTCTGGGAACGATTTATACGTTGCGACACAAATCGGCGAGTGGCATGTTATTCAATGCTTCGGCAACGCGAAAATCGGCGTTGCATGGGTATGTTATACACACGCCGTTACGACACAAATCGGCGTGTGTATTAAGCCGTAGCTTTTAATAAGATAGTTAATATGTACAAAGCATGTATCTGTACAATTGTTTGCACAGTATACATGGTATGAAGACTGGCGAAATGTAAATATAAAGATTGTGTTGTCACATCCCATACATACTTTATGTGCACGCGGATACCGTATGAATATTAAAAGTAGGTTTTGTACAAAAAAAAATCGCGCAAGAGCCTAGGACGATAAAAAAAATCGAGCAGCGGCAAGAGGTGGAAAAAACCCATCGGGCCTAATTAAAATCGCCCCCCTCCCCCATCAAAAATCAAATGGTCCGTCCCTAATTAGTAACCAACTACTAAATAATCAATCAATCAACCAAACAAACAAACAAACAAACAAACAAACAAACAAACAAACAAACAAACAAACAAACAAACAAACAAACAAACAAACAAACAAACAAACAAACAAACAAACAAACAAACAAACAAACAAACAAACAAACAAACAAACAAACAAACAAACAAACAAACAAACATACGAGTACTGTAAGCTAAAGCAAAGTTGAGCTGTTACGAATCTTCTGAGCATTAATCATGGTAATGAATCTAGAAGCCAAAACGAACTAAACTGACACAAAGCAGCATAATCGGATTGTCAAAACAAAACGAATGAAAAACTTTCATTCGAAAAAGTATAACAACTGTAGCAAAACACGGCAAAAAGACAACGTAATAAAATTAATACTTTAAAGCTAGCAATCGATAGAAAGTAAAAATAATTAGTATAATCGGAATGTTGCTGTGTCAAGGTAAATCAAATTCGAAAATGTATTGGCGGTGGCCGAGAAAATATGAAAAATTTATCTTAATCTTACGTAATTTTTCGGTTTTTTCTTTATACCTTCTATTATGTTCTGCCCTTTTTCGGTTTATATTTTGATGTCAATAGTTGTTCTTACGCCTTTAATAGAGTAACAAAAAATTCAGTTCTTATCAATCGTAGCAACTGATTCAGTGGTTCTTATAGTTATAATCCCTTTCGTCTTCTTTTAAAAGATAAATAATACTTTAACTGATTGAAAAAGCGGCTTTCTTTATTTTTGTTAAAAATACATAATTTTGCAATCACGACAGTTTATTTTGTTATCATCACTAAATGATCCTAAATGTTGAAGTCCACCAATCAATTTCGGTGGCTTCACTCTTACAAGAGCCTAAAAATTGTTGTTCGTGAAAATTTACTCTGGAAACAATCTAACTTTTATCACACTAACCTATACATGTCTTTCCATTACCAAGATAACCTTGTTTACATTTACAATCGTAAGTGCCAGGACCAGTGTCTTCGCAGCTCGACAATGTGGGGTGGCAATCATCTGCTTCGGAGCCACAAATTTTAGGAACTGTATACAAAAAAATACAGAAGGTAAATATACACAATCAAAAGAAGGTGAAAACGTTAAAATCAGATTTATTAAGGCTCGTTTACATAGGTAATTTTTGTTGCGATTTTTCTCCTTCTGACTGATGCGATCGAATGGATTGACTTACGAATGCATACGACATTTGTACAAGGCTATACGGTTTAATACATTCGTGAGACATCCATTCAATCGCATGCGTCAGAATGAGAAAAATCGCAATAAAAATTGCCTGTGCAAACGGGCCTTTACAAATCTACAAAATACACACATTTCTAATCCATATTTATAACCAGTTAAACTCTCTGATTATTATTAACAGTATCTATTGACGACTTGCCCGTGACATCACAAACAACCCAAAATCTAAGTTCTTTTTACATTTCTTACAAATTGGTGTTATAGATCCTGTTTGTTTATTGGGCATCGTGTTTTGACTTTTGTCTATGACAAATGTCTTTAAATTTTAGTGTAGATTAATGCTTCAATTGCAGTTAAACTAATTAGTATTTTTTCCCAAGCACCTCTTTAGAAACATGTAGATTCCTGCGTATAAAAACTCAGTTTCAATGCTCTACAACAAACTCTACTCTAAGTCCTTGAGAAATATAAAACCTTCCATTTCATGCTTGGACTGTCCATTGTGCCATTTTGCCTTGGAACAATAGGTATAGCTATTGTTCTACAACACGCAGCCATTGAGCTATGGCACAATGATAAGTCCAAGCCTGTTCGTTTGGCTTGTCTTTTCGAAAACCACCCAAGCGCGTTAGTTAAAGCGCATATATAAAGCGCAAATTAAGTTTGCCTTCTTTAAAATGACAAAGTAACATCTTTTCCAGTTTTTCGTTACCTTGCTTTCTTGTTAAAATATTTCAGTTTGTTTAATATGAGAATTAAACATCTTGTGCTTCATGAGTTATCGGAGAATATATATATTTGCTATTATCAAATATAATCATTTGAAAATTCTACATGTTTAGCCTTGCGGGAGAAACACCAACACCAATTTGGTTTTATAATAGCAACTTCATATAACTTTCTCTGATAAGCCATTATGCATATCTGACGTCAAGATAATTAATTAATTTATTATATTTAATTAAGGTGACCACGGATGGCGTGTGCTGTTAGGGACTTGGGGCGCTGCCTCTCACCAATAGTACTTCGATGGGTGACCGTCTGGGAATAGCCCCGTTCTCGAGCTTGGACCATGTGACTAGAGTTTAGTTGGTCTCTCCTGTGCTTCGAGGGGTTTTCACGGGGTTCTCCGGTTTTCTTCTCTCCGCAAAATCAACACCATCTGGGATAGGAGTGGCGCCCACCCGTGCCTTAGGTATCTCTGACTGTGGTCGACTAACCAATCAATATGTAATTTGCATTTCAAACGAACTGAAATATCTCAATAACGAAATTAGCATAGAAACAAAAAAACTGCAAAAGATGTTACATTGTCGTCTTAAATGTTCTTTCAAATAAAAAACACCTAATTTTCGCTTCACAAGCGCTTGAAAAAACCACTCGAACTTTGAAATTGGGGTAAAGTGCTCCATCTCGTAATTGAAATATTACTCCTATAAAATCGCGATTTTAACGCAAAGAAAACAATAGTAGATATTGTATTTTTCAAAAATCTCTTAAAAAATCACATCATGTGAAATCAAATTAAAAATGTTAAAAGGTTGGTTTGCTACCAAAGATAATGATAAAAAGTTCTAACGCTTCCAGCGAAGCTCTTTAGACCAATGGACCGAAAGGAGTTCGCTCCAAACGTTGCGCTTCTTTTATGACTATTCTGACAATACGCCATGCATCGGCGTTATTTTAATGTTATATCTTCTGCCTCGATTTGTTATACAACAGTAAATTTAAAACGTATGTCTGTTTTAAGGAACAGAATACGAAATCTTTCACAATTTTAATATTGGTATTATGAAAATAACTGCTTATCATGTTAAAACTTTTTCAACCATATCCGAAATAAAGATCTCGTACTCTACGAACAACGCCCATTTCTTCGACCACTATTCCCCTTATTTTTCATGGCATCCACCATCTTTCACACCCAATTAAAACAATATCTTACTTGGACAAAATTTCCTAATGAAATTTTCCACCGTCTCTGCCAACTCCTTGTAATTTTTTGTAAGAATGGCATTTTCAGGAATCTCAACCATATCTTTAACTTGATCAATCGCTGATTGCTTGGTCAGTCCAACACCAACTGCAAACACGGCCATGTCTCGGTTAAAGAAAGGCTTCATGGCGTCACCTACGTATGTGTAACCTCTTTCCTTCGTTTGTTCTCCATCTGTGATCACCATGAAAATTTTTACAACACTGGGATCGTCAACACGAAGTCCCGCCTCTTTAATGGCCACTTCTTCATCCGCAAGTGCTAAACCCCTATGAGTTTTTGTTCGACCACCAGAGAGTGGACCAGGCATCTTATCTACAACACTTTCGAATTTCCCAGAAGTTTGACTTTCTTTTAGTGTAATTTCTATCTCGCCCTGTTCGCTAAATGTGACGATAGCACCTTGACCTATTACATTTCCTTCGTCGTCCCTTTCGCCAATTTTTAGTCTGTTTCCAACGAGCTTGAGAAATTCACGCACGTGAACATAGTCACTTGGCCTAATACTTCCAGATCTATCCACCACAAATATGATATCCATCTTTTGACACTTTGCTACACCATGAGGTAAAGCTAAATTAAAAAGAAAAAATAGCCAACAGGAATATCATATTTTTCTACGGTTTTCCTCTGAGCTATTATTTATCGACGGGGGGTTGGGGGTTGGAGGATTTGGGGGGAGGGATCACTTAGTTTTGGGATAAGGGAATGGGGGATTATTCCGTTATATCTAAGCAAAAGGGAGGTGTGTACAACATTTCTAGTAACGTTTTCTTGCTCAGTTGGCACAGGACAAAATCTAACAAAAAGATTCTTAGCATTTGTTTCTGCCAATCAAAGGTCAATTCAATCAATAACCGCGAAGCTGCCTGTATAAACTAGCCCAGAGGATAGGATTGCCTCAAAAACCACTAGCCTGATGTTAAATTCACTACTCTCAGGTTAGAGGATTCCTACCCTGACAACATTAGTTTTGATATTTTAATTTGATCATATGAAACTAATTCAAAAGTAGAGTTAATAAGCATGGGTAGAACCAACATCATAATTTTTAACCGAAACATCACCATTAGTAGAATTAACATCATCATTTATAGTAGAAACAACAACAGAAAAAATAGACGATACGCGGTCAGGATTAAGCCGATGAAGTTGTCCTTCAGTACCATGTTGAATTGAATAGGGTTAAGATCAAATGAGGCCAAAAGCTTACTGTAAAAAAATATTAAAATATTTATTATATGAGCGGTCAGGATTATACATATTAAAATAATTGAGACGTTCTCTGACCAAAATACTTTTAATGAATGAGCTTTCGGCTACCAGACGAAAAAAGAAGTTATATATATATACACCCAAAGAAATCTATAAATAAACATGACAAATAATGTTTATCTAAGTCTAAGATGCGCACATGAGAGAGTAGGTACAAACAACGTATCGCGTCTCAACGTGTGAATTATATGACATATCACACACTATAACATCTGACAAATGACATATTACATTACTATCCGTAAATAATATAATAGTTTTATTATATACCAAAAACATTGATAAAAATAAAGAAAAGTTGTTGGTTCATAACGAAAGTGAAGCGCTTGAGAAAAATCCAAAATTTTCCATTCAGAGAATAAAAATTTGAAGTTCGAAACTGTTTCTAAAATCTGTTAATTAAAGCGCTCTTTATAGTTTAAAAAAGCTTTGGAAAGCTCGTATATAAGGATTGAAATGCCACAGAAAAGTCAAAGGGTTCGTAAGTTGTTCTTATTATAACTAAAAAGCCGAAAACTTTAGAAATATTACACTTTGTTTCGTTCTGGTATTTTATATAGCATACGAATTAAAACATCATAATGCTATATTTCTTTAGACTAGGTGTTGCTTGCCCATATGTTCACCACAATTATGTAGTTTTACTTTTTAGTGGGGGTTTTGGGTTTGTTGGTATTTAGTGGGGGTTTTGGGTTTGTTGGTATTTTTTTTTGTAACAGACAGACAGACAGACAGACAGACAGACAGACAGGCAGGCAGATGCAAACACGAGCAACACAACATACATACAGGCAGAGATTTTCAAACCTGTACAAGTTTTTCCATCACCAGTAAATCCTTCATTGCATGTACATATATAATTTCCAGGACCTGTGTCCGTACACGTAGCATTTTTGTCGCAATCATCCATTTCAGTACCACATATTTTGATTGCTATAAAATATATAGACGGTCTCAGTCAATTTCCAATGTAAAACTAGGATATATAGAAACACACACCGTTCAATATTAACTCAAAGCCAATCATGCAACTTTAACGCTTATAGTGCTTAAGGAACAAGGATTTATTTTCTAAGAATTCCATTTGCTAATGTCTTCGCCTGCGTAGATAGTTTAGATTCTAGATAGACCAAAAATGAGAGCATTTGTTCATTCAAATCAATCTCTAACTGTCTAACTGTCGTTGTCAAGGTAACTTCGCGCATGCGCGATAGGAAAAGTGTTGAATGTTTGCAGATGTCTCTTTTCTGTAGAGAGACCTCTGCCAGCAGGTAAGGGGTTACCGAACTCGTTTTTGAAATAAACTGGATTTAATGTAAATTTGCGACCATTTTGAAACGTCACTATTGTCATAGTTCTGAAGTTGGAAATTTGTATTTTTTCCACTTTTGAAAAAAAACAGTAGGGAGCCACCTCAGTAAGAAAGTCCTTTATAGTTTACTGCAAAATAGGCAGCTTTTGTTTCGATAATTGGTACTAGACAAAAGATTTTCAAACCTGTACAAGACTTTCCATCACCAGTATATCCTTTATTGCAAGTACATTCATATTTTCCAAGATCAATGTCATTGCACGTAGCATATTTGTGACAGTCATCACGTGGGGTTCCGCATATTTTAACTTCTAATAAATATGAGTAGCAACATGTTAAAACTGAATGACTTTTTAATAGCAAGATCACGCAAAAAGAACGACATGCCAACAACCAACAATACAGAAACATGCTACATAAGTACTTAATATATATTTTACTGCAAAGTAAGCAGTTTTTGTTTCGATAACTGGTACAAGACAAAACGATTTTCAAACCTGTACAAGACTTTCCATCACCAGTATATCCTTCATTACAAGTACATTTATATTTTCCAAGACCAAGGTCATTGCACGTAGCATGTTTGTGACAGTCATCACGTGGGGTTCCGCATATTTTAATTTCTAATAAATATGAGTAGCAACAACATGTTAAAACTTAATGACTTTTTTACCTTAATAACTTTTTTAATAACAAGATCACGACAAAAAAACCGACACGACAACAACCAACAATAGAGAAACATGCTATACAGAAGTACTTAATATATATTTTACTGCAAAGTGAGCAGTTTTTGTTCAGATAATTGCATGATGCTAGACAAAAAGGCCTTCAAACCTGTACAAGACTTTCCATCACCAGTATATCCTTCATTGCAAGTACATTTATATTTTCCAAGACCAAGGTCACTGCACGTAGCATACTTGTGACAGTCATCACCTGGGGTTCCGCAAATTTTACGTTCTAATAAATATGAGTATAGCAACAACATGTTAAAACTTAATGACTTTTTTAGTATCTCACGCAAAAAAAATGGAAAAAAAAAACCCCAATAAAAAACAACAAAAAAGCAACCGAATACCAGAATAAAACAATTACTTCGCGAGACATTGATTACGTGATTCCTGGTTTATGATAAAATGTTAATGGCTATATTAAATGTTTATTTGATTAATTGAAGAATTAATTTAACACGAACAAAATTTTAGCAATCATAACACTCGTCACATTCAACTGTCCAAAACACTCCTCGAAATAATAAGCTACTACAAAGTCCAGTGACAAAAAATCCCAATAGTGTCAGTAAACCGCCTACAACACATTTATAAAATTATATAAACTATTTGCCAGATTTCTTACACCAGAGTTTTCTAACTCGCGCGAACGAAGACTCGACGAACGCGCATGACAAGATTAGGTTAATACATGATTAACTTGTAAGATAGATTACAAGATAATATGTGATACCACAAACTTAGGTTACATAGTGAGTTTGGATGTTCCTTCACAGCTCTAAAAATATTAATACATTTTTACCTTCATTGTCGAGAATATTCACAGAAGAAGGTTTGCCAGTTTTCACGCCAGGAGAAGATGATGCAAGAGAAACTGTAAACGTTTCCGTAGGTTCAATCACTGAATCATCAACCACGTCAATTTCTATTTTTTTCGGGCCAGTTTCACCAGGTTCAAATGTAACATTCACCGTCATGGGAACAAAATCATCTTCTCCGGCTGTTGATGGGCTGGTCGAAACACTGAAAAACAGTTAAAACGAAAAAAGATCATTCGAAATTTGGTTAAAGTATACTCCATGAATCAAGAACAGGGTGAAGCAGCACATTCTTACGGCCGTTTAAGTGTGCTGCAGAAGATGCGAGTGCAACTCCATCTGAAAGCCAACAGTTTTCAATGGAGCTCGCCGTAGAAGAAATTTCTCTTGACAATATGTTTTTCCAAAGAAAATGTGGAAATAATGTAAGGAAGAATTGAAGCAAACAAGTATATCATGCAGCCTTGAATGAACGCATAATTTACACGACGTTCAGAATGCGTTTTTTGTTCATGTGTCTACACATGCAATCCTTCTCGTGAGGGAATGCAGAAAATTTGGTCGCCGTCTGTTAGACTTATTTCCATCGCGTTATTATCCGATCATGCAGGTTGCCCGTTAAGAGAACCAGTGAAAACACAGCCCTACCGACTAGTAAAAACAAAACTTATTAAATTATTGGTTCATCTTACCTAACAGTTACTGCACTACTGACTTCGCCTGAAGTTAATGAAACTTCAACTACAGCCTTTTCATTTTCCTTTACATCGTAATCACGTTTTGTAAATTCAAATACAGCTTCTAGCAATGAAAAATAAGACGAAACAAACATTACCTACATTTTTGGTCGTTAAATTTACCTGATAGGAATGTAGTCAAACGTTACGGCTGTGATAATACCATACAGAATAATATAACAATAACTTTAACAATAATGACAAATTTGAGTACGTAAAATAGAAAGGAATGGGCAAATTATAAGTAGAAAAGAGGAAACAGAAAATGATAGAGCAAATAAAACTGTTAGGTAATGTTAGCGGGACAGTGAGCAGTGTAATGATACGAGTTGAAGTAAAAAAAACGCATGTGTCTAGGTATTAAAAGCTATCGAGTATCAAGGGAGAGTGTGCAGAAGGTCAAGAACGCATGACAATAATGAGAAAACACAATTGACAAAGAGTAAGAAAACTATTTAGATGAAGGATACAACTCTCGCATAGTTTTCTCAACCAAAATTAAATAAGAAACAATTCTAGAATTTGATCAAAATCTTAAGATACATTATACAACGATTACCATCATTATCTAGAATGTTAACAGAAGTAGGTTCGCCAGTTTTCACGCCAGGTGAAGAGGAAGCAAGAGAAACTGTAAACTCTTCCGTGGGTTCAACCACTGAATCATCATCCAAGTCAATTTCTACTAGTTTCGGGCCAGTTTCACCAGGTTGAAATGTAACATTCACCGCCAAGGGAACAAAATCATCTTCCCCAGCTGTTGATGGGCTAGTGGACACACTGAAACAACAATTAAAAAAGAAACCCTTATTGGATACCTTATCTTTCATGGATTCCGAAAGAATGCACAAGTTTTAAAAAATCATGATTTTTTGAAATTGCCAAGGCAACTAAAACATTTAGTTAAAATCGTGAAAATTAGCGTAATGCAAGATTACTGATTATGACAGCGGAATTTTAATAAGTATCTGTTGACCTATCAAGTTCACAAAGATTCGAATAGAGTTTTATCCAACTTGAATACATGTTGCATGACGGTCTAATCTCACGACCACTTAACGTTTAATCACGATTGCATGGATGCTGAACATGCAAGTTCAACTTCTGCAGAAATCAAAATTTTCCAGGTGACTCAACAGTGCAAGATAGTCATTAATATATATTTTAAACTTTTTTAAAAGATACCTGTAATTTAAAAATAATGTAATCGCGTACCGGTTCCAAACGTAACGCGCAACCCGCTTGACATGTAAGAATAAAATTGATTAATTTATTGTTTCGTGTTACCTAACAGTTACTGGACTACTGACTTGACCGGAAGTTAAGACAATTTCAACTACAGCTTTTTCATTCTCCTTTACATCGTAATCACGTTTTGTGAATTCAAAGACAACTTCTAGAAATGCAAAAATAAAACGAAAGAACATTACTTTCCATTTCGGTCAAAAACTTCAACTTTTCTGATAGAAAACCAATAAAACGACACGGCCGTGATACCACACAAAATAAAACAAAAACTTTAACGGCGATGACAAACTGAATTGTAGTTTCAAAAACGGTAAAAAAATTAAAAAGGGGGGAGAAGAAAAAAATTTTGAATTTGGATGGACGAATTAATATTAGTGGGACAGTGAACAAGTCATGAAAAAAATGGCAGCTGCGCATAAGGTCAGGTGTGTATGACAATCGCGACAAACAGTTAGACGAACGATACAATTCTTACATAGTTTTGTCTCGCATAAAATTAAATAAGAAACAATTTCAGTCTTTGGCCAAAACCATTAAAAACATTATACATCGTTTACCATCATTATCTAAAATGTTAACAGAAGCAGGTTCGCCAGTTTTCACGCCAGGTGAAGAGGAAGCAAGAGAAACTGTAAACTCTTCCGTGGGTTCAACCACTGAATCATCATCTAAGTCAATTTCTACTAGTTTTGGGCCAGTTTCACCAGGTTGAAATGTAACATTCACCGCCAAGGGAACAAAATCATCTTTCCCAGCTGTTGATGGGCTAGTGGACACACTGAAACAACAATTAAAAAAGAAACCCTTATTGGATACCTTATCTTTCATGGATTCCGAAAGAATGTACAAGTTTTAAAAAATCATGATTTTTTGAAATTGCTAAGGCAACTAAAACATTTAGTTAAAATCGTGAAAATTAGCGTAATGCAAGATTACTGATTATGACAGCGGAATTTTAACAAGTATCTGTTGACCTATCAAGTTCACAAAGATTCGAATAGAGTTTTATCCAACTTGAATGCATGTTGCATGACGGTCTAATCTCACGACCACTTAACGTTTAATCACGATTGCATGGATGCTGAACATGCAAGTTCAACTTCCGCAGAAATTAACATTTTCCAGGTGACTCAACAGTGCAAGATAGTCATTAATATATATTTTAAACTTTTTTTAAATATACCTGTAATTTAAAAATAATGTAATCGCGTACCGGTTCCAAACGTAACGCACAACCCTCTTGACATGTAAGAATAAAATTGATTAATTTATTGTTTCGTGTTACCTAACAGTTACTGGACTACTGACTTGACCGGAAGTTAAGACAATTTCAACTACAGCTTTTTCATTCTCCTTTACATCGTAATCACGTTTTGTGAATTCAAAGACAACTTCTAGAAATGCAAAAATAAAACGAAAGAACATTACTTTCCATTTCGGTCAAAAACTTCAACTTTTCTGATAGAAAACCAATAAAACGACACGGTCGTGATACCACACAAAATAAAACAAAAACTTTAACGGCGATGACAAACTGAGTTGTAGTTTTAAAAACAGTAAAAAAAATAGAAAGGGGGGACAAAGAAAACAATTGTGAATTTGGATGGCGGAATTAATATTAGTGGGACAGTGAGCAAGTCAGGTATAGTTGAAAAAAATGATAGCTGCGCATAAGATCAGGTGTGTATGACAATCACGATATAACATAAGCGACAAAGAGTTAGATGAGCGATAGAAATTCTTACATAGTTTTGTATCGCATAAAATTAAATAAGAAACAATTTCAGACTTTGCCAAAACCATAGAAAACATTATACATTGTTTAATTACCATCATTATCTAGAATGTTAACTGAAGCAGGTTCGCCAGTTTTCACGCCAGGTGAAGAGGAAGCAAGAGACACTGTAAAATATTCTGTAGGTTCAACCACTGAATCATCATCTAAGTCAATTTCTACTAGTTTCGGGCCAGTTTCACCAGGTTCAAATATAACATCTACCGTCCTGGAAACAAAATCGTCTTCCCCGGCTGTTGATGGGCTAGTGGCCACACTGAAATAACAATTAAAAAAACCTTATTCGATAACTTATCTTTCATGGATTCGGCAAGAATGTACAACATTACGATTGCACGGATGCTCAACATGCAAGTTCAACTCCGCAGAAATCAACATTTTCCAGGTGACTCAACAGTGCAAGATAGTCATTAATATATATTTTAAACTTTTTTAAAAGATACCTGTAATTTAAAAATAATGTAATGGTGTACCGGTTCCAAACGTAACGCGCAACCCTCTTGACATGTAAGAATAAAATTGATTAATTTATTGTTTCGTGTTACCTAACAGTTACTGGACTACTGACTTGACCGGAAGTTAAGACAATTTCAACTACAGCTTTTTCATTCTCCTTTACATCGTAATCACGTTTTGTGAATTCAAAGACAACTTCTAGAAATGCAAAAATAAAACGAAAGAACATTACTTTCCATTTCGGTCAAAAACTTCAACTTTTCTGATAGAAAACCAATAGTTTCAAAAACGGTAAAAAAATTAAAAAGGGGGGAGAAGAAAAAAATTTTGAATTTGGATGGGCGAATTAATATTAGTGGGACAGTGAACAAGTCATGAAGAAAATGGTAGCTGCGCATAAGGTCAGGTGTGTATGACAATCGCGACAAACAATTAGACGAACGATACAATCCTTACATAGTTTTGTCTCGCATAAAATTAAATAAGAAACAATTTCAGTCTTTGGCCAAAACCATTAAAAACATTATACATCGTTTACCATCATTATCTAAAATGTTAACAGAAGCAGGTTCGCCAGTTTTCACGCCAGGTGAAGAGGAAGCAAGAGAAACTGTAAAATATTCTGTAGGTTCAACCACTGAATCATCATCTAAGTCAATTTCTACTAGTTTCGGGCCAGTTTCACCAGGTTCAAATGTAACATCTACCCTCCTGGAAACAAAATCGTCTTCCCCGGCTGTTGATGGGCTAGTGGCCACACTGAAATAACAATTAAAAAAACCTTATTCAACTCATTACCAGAAATTTGGGACAAGATGGCGTCGCGCGGGCGCATATAGGCCATTAAACATGACGGCCAAATCGTATAAGGAATAATACAGTAAAATTGTAAATTTTAAAATTTATCCTACTAGGGACATAGACTTCTCGGTTGCGGAGCTCGATTCCTGTTAAGAGTTAAGTAAGGAAACGTTATAACAAAAAATGTTCGCTTACCGAAATACACAGCCGGTTCCCAACATCGATTTATTTACGCTGCTTATTTGACTCATTCTGTTATGTAAGCCATAGTAATCCTGCTAAATATGCGATACAAATCTGCCAAATACACCACTTTCCTTGCGAACGATGCAAAGTGCGGAGCTTGCTATGTATTTAGCAATGTTCGAACTGCTAATATAACTCGTAAATATCTCCGTATCTAACAACATTGCGGTTCCCAAAGCCTTTAAACTTTCTTGGTTTTACAGTGTGTTTGAGCAATACACCAAATCGTAGTTTTATTTAGGCCCACATGCAAATTAGTTTCCCTTTCAATTTGGGCCCCTATGCAAATTACATCGTGTCTATTAAAGCATAACGGGAAGATAACATAGGCTGGGACTATTTTTTAATGTTTTGAGTTCATTATTTTTAGACACTACGTTTAGGATTATTGTCAAGGATAATTGAGAAGCACATTTTATCCTTATAGAATACTTAAGCATTAAAAGGTTTCTGAAATCAGAAATGTTATGTTTACTGCGGCTGCTTCAGCCTCATGTTATAAACGAACTACGTTTTATCCCGACTCAGATTGTATGCACAGTCGAAACTCCGATTTCGTCTATCAGCAGGAGGCCGTTATGTCTAAACGTGGAGTTGAGCTGCGAGAAGGACAAACGATGAAGCCACGGAGGTCTCTTCTCTTTTGAGCAGCCTGCAGCCATGTTTGTTTACTTTGAAAGCAGAGGCGATCTTAGTTCTTAGCAGCCGTTTGCATTTTCGCAAAATATTTACTGTATATTATTATCATGGGTGTAACCACTGGCTACGAACGTGGCCGCAAAATGTCCCAAATTTCTGGTAATGTTATCTTTCATGGATTCGGCAAGAATGTACAACATTACGATTGCACGGATGCTTAACATGCAGGTTCAACTCCGCAGAAATCAACATTTTCCAGGTGACGTCGACAGTGCAAGATAGTCATTAATAATTTTTTAAACTTTTAAAAGATAATTTAAAAGTAATGTAATCGCGTCCTTTCCACATGTAAGAATAAAATTGATTAATTTATTGTTTCGTCTTACCTAACAGTTACTGGACTACTGACTTGACCCGAAGTTAAGACAACCTCAACTACAGCTTTTTCATTTTCATTTACATTGTAATCACGTTTTGTGAATTCAAATACAGCTTCTAGAAATGAAAAATGAAACGAAACAAACATTACCTACTTTTTAGGTTTTACTAATTAGACTGTACACAGCCGCGTGAAACGAATGGGCAGAAATGAGGAACACAAGAAAAGACGACACAGAAAATAGGACACAGAAAATGAAAATACAAAGAGAAGTGCTGGCTAATGTTACTAAGACATTGCGCAGTGTATTCATACGAGTTGAAGAACAGAAAACTATATCAAATATCAAGAGAGAGTGCGCAGAAGGGCAGGAATGCATGACAATAATGAGAGAACGTAATTGACAAAGAGCGAAAAAACAATTTAAATGAACGATACAACACTCCAATAGTTTTTTCGTACTTTTCTCTCCAATAAAAATAAAAGAAACAATTTCAGACTTTGGTGCAAACCATAAAAAACATTATACATTGCTTACCATCATTATCTAGAATGTTAACTGAAGCAGGTACGCCAGTCTTCACGCCAGGTGAAGAGGAAGCAAGAGAAACTGTAAAATCTTCTGTAGGTTCAACCACTGAATCGTCAACTAAGTCAATTTTTACTAGTTTCGGGCCAGTTTCGCCAGGTTGAAATGTAACATCTACCGTCGTAGGAACAAAATCGTCTTCCCCGGCTGTTGATGGGCTAGTGGCCACACTGAAACAACAATTAAAAAAACCTTATTCGATAGTTCGATACTTTATCTTTCATGGATTCCGCAAGAATGAACAAGATAGTTTTGAAAAATCATGATTTTTTTAAATTGCTAAAGCAACTACAACATTTTGTTAAAATCGTGAAGATTAGCGTAATGCAAAATTACTGATTATGACAGCGGAATTTTGCGAAGTTATTTGTTGACCTATCAAGTTCACAAAGATTCGAATATAGTTTTATCCAACTTGAATGCACGATTATAGATATCCATGCAGATACACACCCGTTGCTTCTCGTTGTCACTTTTTACACTTTCCTTTTATTTCATTTATTGCTTTACTTACACAACAGTCACAGGTATTTCACTGATTTGGCCAGATAAAACAGCAATTTCCACCAATGCCTTTTTATCATTCTCATTAACATCGTACGTGAGTTTTGTAAAGCCAATGACAACGGCTAGAAAATTAAATTTATCATAACTATTACATAGTTATTATCCACAATCTCTATGTCAAATACTATAGTTAAAACACACTGAACATTTGGATGCAGTCTCTACAACAATAAAATATAAAATATTATTATATTAAAATATAATATATTATTATAAACATGTACATCACTACAAAGTACAGAACGGGTGCTAGCTAGTTCAGTTAAAGGTTCAGTGAGCAATGTCAGTGCCCGGCAAACTTCTCCTAGTATTGCTAGTATGCCTTGGTCACCACCACATACCTTAATTTGAAATAGGTGTCAACGTGGCATTTCACAGTACATGCAGTCTACTGGGTCTAATGTGCGGGGACAAAAGTGAACAAGGCAACTAGACGTAGTTTTTAACCACATTCCAAAAATACGAATCTCTTAAAGTTTCCTTTCATCGGAGATCAATTTCCAGGGAATATTTGCAGAACAGTTACATCGCGGAAAAAATTCATAATCAAAAACTCTCAATTCACAAACCTGTACACGTTTTTCCATCTCCAGAATACCCTTCATTACAAGTACACTTATAGCTTCCACGACCAGTGTCAGAACATGTTGCAAACTTGTGGCAGTCGTCTTTGTCGGTACCACATATCTTAATTTCTTACAAAAATACGAAAAAACAAGTTTGACAACAATTATAAGTAAGGGTTGAGCAAATTAGTGACTAAATGTCCCAAAAGCCGAGGGACGATTTCTGGAACATTCACAAATAGTCCCGAGGTTTGATGGGAAATTTATTCACTAATTTCCCAACATGTCATTGTATTAGTTTGTAATACTATATAGCATTGTTTGGAATCTATTTGGGGAATTAGAACGTGTAATAAAGACATAGCTGAAGAAATATATTTAACTGTGATGGATTTTGTGAAAAACATAATTTAACTATTAACGCAACAGGTTTAATCCAGTTTAATGTCCCTTTTGAGTAGTAAAATTGAATTATCTTTTGAAGTTCAGTCATGCATGCATGCATTAAGAAAAAAATAATTTTCAACGTAATTATTTTCATCGGAGGTCAATTTCCAGAGAATATTTGCAGAACAGTTACATCGCGTGAAAAATTCAAAATTGAAAGCTCTCAATTCACCAACCTGTACACGTTTTTCCATCTCCAGAATACCCTTCATTACAAGTACACTTATAGCTTCCACGACCAGTGTCAGAACACGTTGCAAATTTGTGGCAGTCGTCTTTGTCGGTACCACATATCTTAATTTCTAACAAAAATATAGTATAAAACAACAAATATGTGGTGAACTGTTAAAATTTCAGCATAAAAATAGTGACGTTTTAAGTAATATTTAAAACATGAGCAGCAATGTTTTATTGGATTTAAAACACGAGGCGATAGTCGAGTGTTTTAGATCTGATAAAACACGTACTGCGAATGTTTTAAATAGCTTCAAAAACGACCCATTTGTTAAGTTCATTGGCGTAGTAAGTTTGAAAAATAACGTTGTCTAAGCAGAGAAAATCAAAGCTAAAGTTTATGTAAATCAGGAGGTTTCGTTATCAGATATAAAACCACGGACATGGTACTGATTTCCTTTGTGTTTTCCTCATGAATTATTAATGAGTTTTTGAAGCGGAGTGATATCACGCCGATTGCTTTGAGAAAAGGCTACGCTAGAAAATTCCGTATTTCTCATCTAAAAATCTCATCAGCTTTTTTCTGTTCTATATAAAAAGCACTACCAACGTAGCACTCTACTTTCCTAAGCAGTGGTGTCGGAATATATAATGTATAGATATTAATAATTACTTCGTAGACGTTGGTGAAGTTAGCAAAACATTATCTGAGTATTTGAGCTTGACGAATGTTTATATCGAACGTCTGCTAGGTTACAAATTATGTACCATGACATAATAATAAGTTAAAAGTTGTTGCTCGTCATAAAAAGAAACAAATTAAATAGAAAACCTTCACAATTCTTTCCATCGCCAACATAACCTTTCTTGCAATTGCATTCGTACTCTCCCGAATTCGTGTCTTTACACGTAGCAAATGTGTGACAGTCGTCTTTATCAGAACCACAAATCGCAGGAACTAAAAATTTATATAGAAATATTGTATATTAGTAATATATATTTCTCAAATACATTAATAATTCATGACCGAAAACAAAGGAAATCAGTACCGAGACGGACGTTTTGATATCGGAGGACGAAATTACATAAATTAAGCAAACTTTCGCCTCGATTTTCTATTAAAATACTGATTTGTTTGAGAAGCTATATCATACACTCGGAAGAGTGTTTCATCAGGATTCCAAACACCTCAAAATTTGTTCAAAAACCTCGGCTTCGCCTCGGTTTTCAACAAAAGTATCGGTGTTTGGAAATCCTGATTAAACACTCCTCCTTGTGTATGATATATAACATAATATACCAAAAGCAAGCACACGAACAAGCTAGCTAACAAGCAAGCAATTAAAAGTATCGGTGTTTGGAAATCCTGATATAAAAGTATCGGTGTTTGGAAATCCTGATGAAACACTCCTCCTCGTGTATGATATATAACATAATATACCAAAAGCAAGCACACGAACAAGCTAGCTAACAAGCAAGCAATTAAGTAAACAAACAAACAAACAAACAAACAAACAAACAAACAAACAAACAAACAAACAAACAAACAAACAAACAAACAAACAAACAAACAAACAAACAAACAAACAAACAAACAAACAAGCTTAGCTAAGGGACGGACCATTTGATTTTTGATGGGGGGGGGGGGGGGGGGTATAATCCAAAAAATATATCGAACAAGCCTTTGAGTTCAAATTTATTTTTAATATTCAATATATCAAATAGAGTCGCAAAAAAATGAATATGGGTGTCACTGAAAGAAAAGTTATAGTTGAATCTATTATAAACTTTTAATACTAGGCACACAGGCTTTCTGAAGGTCTTTCCCTACAAGTACCTTAAATATCGCTTTAATATACATTGATCCATTCACTGCCTTAACCCATTTATAAAAAAAAATTGAAGTTGATGCAGTTTAACCATTCAATACTTCTAAATATCTCTACAATTAAACCTCTCTGCGTCTAATATTTATAAGTCTTATGTTAACTGTGACAAGCTATTTAATATTATAAAACAAAAGGAAATTCTCAAACACATGAATTGATTTTTATTAAAACACTCTTTCAACAAATAACAATTGAATCGTGATATTGTGTTGATGTAACAAAATTGGACAATTCGCACCCTAAGACAAATCGAGAAAACAGCATCTATGAAGCGGACATATTCAAGTTCTTTTTTTCAGGCAGGGATATCAGTTCTATTGCGATGGCATAAGATCCTTCACACAACGCAATTTCGTTAATGCTACTCCAGTTTTTCTTCCGATTCCGCTGGATCACTTCTCTCACAAAGGCGTAATTAGAGATGGTACCCAACTTCCACAGTGTGTTATGGTTCAAGGCGAAAAGTATTGTACATCGATTTTAAAATTAAACTCGTCAAAAACTACACGACGTGTTGTTGCATATAAAATACCACGAAACAGAATATTTCCGATTGAGTATTAGTTGTATGCATTTTCAGGGGTGCTGTAAATGCGACTGCTTTAAAATTTATAACTGATTTTTGCATTCGTTTGATTTCAAGATTTAAGCTAATGGGGATGACATACTTCAATGGTAGTCATTACCGTGGAGCTTGATGGATTGTGGGAAATAAACAACCCAGAAACTGGCCTCCAGAAAGGAAATCTTACAGCCCCAGATGGATATATCCTTTCCAGCTGTTTATATATTAATATCCGGTTTATTTCTTCTGTTCAATAGTGATTTTTTAAATTTCGTAATAAAGCTTACGGTTACACACATCGACCTGTGTCGGCGATTTTATAACGTATGCGGTTTCATGGGAAATTGGGCTTTTTTGCACTAAAAGGGTCGGGGAACGATTTATACGTTGCGACACAAATCGGCGAGTGGCATGTTATTCAATGCTTCGGCAACGCGAAAATCGGCGTTGCATGGGTATGTTATACACACGCCGTTACGACACAAATCGCCGTGTGTATTAAGCCGTAGCTTTTAATAAGATAGTTAATATGTACAAAGCATGTATCTGTACAATTGTTTGCACAGTATACATGGTATGAAGACTGGCGAAATGTAAATATAAAGATTGTGTTGTCACATCCCATACATACTTTATGTGCACGCGGATACCGTATGAATATTAAAAGTAGGTTTTGTATAAAAAAAAATCGCGCAAGAGCCTAGGACGATAAAAAAAATCGAGCAGCGGCAAGAGGTGGAAAAAATTCGTGAATTTAAATCCTAATTAAAATCGCCCCCCTCCCCCATCAAAAATCAAATGGTCCGTCCCTAATTAGTAACCAACTACTAAATAATCAATCAATCAATCAATCAACCAACCAACCAACCAACCAACCAACCAACCAACCAACCAACCAACCAACCAACCAACCAACCAAACAAACAAACAAACAAACAAACAAACAAACAAACAAACAAACAAACAAACAAACAAACAAACAAACAAACAAACAAACAAACAAACAAACAAACAAACAAACAAACAAACAAACAAACAAACAAACAAACAAACAAACATACGAGTACTGTAAACTAAAGCAAAGTTGAGCTGTTACGAATCTTCTGAGCATTAATCATGGTAATGAATCTAGAAGCCAAAACGAACTAAACTGACACAAAGCACCATAATCGGATTGTCAAAACAAAACGAACGAAAAACTTTCATTCGAAAAAGTATAACAACTGTAGGGAAAATAGGTAATTGTGAATAATTGTTATTGTAAATATTTCACGTCCAAAAGCGCGGAAAGAAAATTTTGTTTTTTTGTTTTTTGCGCCCTCAGCAAAACACGGCAAAAAGACAACTTAATAAAATTAATACTTTAAAGCTAGCAATCGATAGAAAGTAAAAATAATTAGTAAAATCGGAATGTTGCTGTGTCAAGGTAAATCAAATTCGAAAATGTATTGGCGGTGGCCGAGAAAATATGAAAAATTTATCTTAATCTTACGTAATTTTTCGGCCTTTTCTTTATACCTTCTATTATGTTCTGCCCTTTTTCGGTTTATATTTTGATGTCAATAGTTGTTCTTACGCCTTTAATACAGTAACAAAAAATTCAGTTCTTATCAATCGTAGCAACTGATTCAGTGGTTCTTATAGTTATAATCTCTTTCGTCTTCTTTTAAAAGATAAATAATACTTTAACTCATTGAAAAAGCGGCTTTCTTTATTTTTGTTAAAAATTCATAATTTTGCAATAACGACAGTTTATTTTGCTATCATCACTAAATAATCCTAAATGTTGAAGTCCACCAATCAATTTCGGTGGCTTCACTCTTACAAGAGCCTAAAAATTGTTGTTCGTGAAAATTTACTCTGGAAACAATCTAACTTTTATCACACTAACCTATACATGTCTTTCCATTACCAAGATAACCTTGTTTACATTTACAATCGTAAGTGCCAGGACCAGTGTCTTCGCAGCTCGACAATGTGGGGTGGCAATCATCTGCTTCGGAGCCACAAATTTTAGGAACTGTATACAAAAAAATACAGAAGGTAAATATACACAATCAAAAGAAGGTGAAAACGTTAAAATCAGATTTATTAAGGCTCGTTTACACAGGTAATTTTTGTTGCGATTTTTCTCCTTCTGACCGATGCGATCGAATGGATTGACTTACGAATGCATACGACATTTGTACAAAGCTATACGGTTTAATACATTCGTGAGACATCCATTCAATCGCATGCGTCAGAATGAGAAAAATCGCAATAAAAATTGCCTGTGCAAACGGGCCTTTACAAATCTACAAAATACACACATTTCTAATCCATATTTATAACCAGTTAAACTCTCTGATTATTATTAACAGTATCTATTGACGACTTGCACGTGACATCACCAACAACCCAAAATCTAAGTTCTTTTTACATTTCTTACAAATTGGTGTTACAGATCCTGTTTGTTTATTGGGCATTGTGTTTTGACTTTTGTCTATGACAAATGTCTTTAAATTTTAGTGTAGATTAATGCTTCAATTGCAGTTAAACTAATTAGTATTTTTTCCCAAGCACCTCTTTAGAAACATGTAGATTCCTGCGTTTAAAAACTCAGTTTCAATGCTCTACAACAAACTCTACCAGGATTTCAAAGTCCTTGAGAAATATAAAACCTTCCATTTCATGCTTGGACTGTCCATTGTACCATTTTGCCTTGGAACAATAGGTATAGTTATTGTTCTACAACACGCAGCCATTGAGCTATGGCACAATGGTAAGTCCAAGCCTGTTCGTTTGGCTTGTCTTTTCGAAAACCACCCAAGCGCGTTAGTTAATGCGCATATATAAAGCGCAAATTAAGTTTGCCTTGTTTAAAATGACAAAGTAACATCTTTTGCAGTTTTTCGTTACCTTGCTTTCTTGTTAAAATATTTCAGTTTGTTTAATATGAGAATTAAACATCTTGTGCTTCATGAGTTATCGGAGAATATATATATTTGCTATTATCAAATATAATCATTTGAAAATTCTACATGTTTAGCCTTGTGGGAGAAACACCAACACCAATTTGGTTTTATAATAGCAACTTCATATACCTTTCTCTCATAAGCCATTATGCATATCTGACGTCAAGATAATTAATTTATTATATTTAATTAAGGGGACCACGGATGGCGTGTGCTGTTAGGGACTTGGGGCGCTGCCTCTCACCAATAGTTAAGCCCGGTACTTCGATGGGTGACCGTCTGAGAATAGCCCCGTTCTCGAGCTTGGACCATGTGACTAGAGTTTAGTTGGTCTCTCCTGTGCTTCGAGGGGTTTTCACGGGGTTCTCCGGTTTTCTTCTCTCCGCAAAATCAACATCATCTGGGATAGGAGTGGCGCCCACCCCTGCCTTAGGTATCTCTGACTGTGGTCGACTAACCAATCAATATGTAATTTGCATTTCAAACGAACTGAAATATCTCAATAACGAAATTAGCATAGAAACAAAAAAACTGCAAAACATGTTACATTGTCGTCTTAAATGTTCTTTCAAATAAGAAACAGCTAATTTTCGCTTCACAGGTGCTTGAAAAAACCACTCGAACTTTGAAATTGGGGTAAAGTGCTCCATCTCGTAATTGAAATATTACTCGTATAAAATCGCGATTTTAACGCAAAGAAAACAATAGTAGATATTGTATTTTTCAAAAATCTCTTAAAAACTCACATCATGTGAAATCAAATAAAAAATGTTAAAAGGTTGCTTTGCTACCAAAGATAATGATAAAAAGTTCTAACGCTTCCAGCGAAGCTCTTTAGACCAATGGACCGAAAGGAGTTCGCTCCAAACCTTGCGCTTCTTTTATGACTATTCTGACAATACGCCATGCATCGGCGTTATTTTAATGTTATATCTTCTGCCTCGATTTGTTATACAACAGTAAATTTAAAACGTATGTCTGTTTTAAGGAACAGAATACGAAATCTTTCACAATTTTAATATTGGTATTATGAAAATAACTGCTTATCATGTTAAAACTTTTTCAACCATATCCAAAATAAAGATCTCGTACTCTACGAACAACGCCCATTTCTTCGACCACTATTCCCCTTATTTTTCATGGCATCCACCATCTTTCACACCCAATTAAAACAATATCTTACTTGGACAAAATTTCCTAATGAAATTTTCCACCGTCTCTGTTAACTCCTTGTAATTTTCTGTAAGAATGGCATTTTCAGGAATCTCAACCATATCTTTAACTTGATCAATCGCTGATTGCTTGGTCAGTCCAACACCAACTGCAAACACGGCCATGTCTCGGTTAAAGAAAGGCTTCATGGCGTCACCTACGTATGTGTAACCTCTTTCCTTCGTTTGTTCTCCATCTGTGATCACCATGAAAATTTTTACAACACTGGGATCGTCAACACGAAGTCCCGCCTCTTTAATGGCCACTTCTTCATCCGCAAGTGCTAAACCCCTATGAGTTTTTGTTCGACCACCAGAGAGTGGACCAGGCATCTTATCTACAACACTTTCGAATTTCCCAGAAGTTTGACTTTCTTTTAGTGTAATTTCTATCTCGCCCTGTTCGCTAAATGTGACGATAGCACCTTGACCTATTACATTTCCTTCGTCGTCCCTTTCGCCAATTTTTAGTCTGTTTCCAACGAGCTTGAGAAATTCACGCACGTGAACATAGTCACTTGGCCTAATACTTCCAGATCTATCCACCACAAATATGATATCCATCTTTTGACACTTTGCTACACCATGAGGTAAAGCTAAATTAAAAAGAAAAAATAGCCAACAGGAATATTATATTTTTCTACGGTTTTCCTCTGAGCTATTATTTATCGACGGGGGGTTGGGGGTTGGAGGATTTGGGGGGAGGGATCACTTAGTTTTGGGATAAGGGAATGGGGGATTATTCCGTTATATCTAAGCAAAAGGGAGGTGTGTACAAAATTTCTAGTAACGTTTTCTTGCTCAGTTGGCACAGGACAAAATCTAACAAAAAGATTCTTAGCATTTGTTTCTGCCAATCAAAAAACACCACTAAATGAATACATTTTGAAGAGGTCAATTCAATCAATAACCGCGAAGCTGCCTGTATAAACTAGCCCAGAGGATAGGATTGCCTCAAAAACCACTAGCCTGATGTTAAATTCACTACTCTCAGGCATGGCCAGAAATACGCGACATACGATTGCGCAACACCCCGTCGCGGGTCAATGTGGCTCATTGAACTCGCACAATTTGTATATGAAATTATATAGGGGCACGCGTATTTGTTTGAAATAGACAAAGATGCTGTGCTGTTTCTCGAAATGCGAAATCAGATCTTGTTAAGGTTAATGTTGAAGAATATCATGGACTAAAAATTGAGCCCTATTGGCAAATTTTCGGTTGTCCCTCAGAAAATATATAAAATCGTGTTGGTTCTCGGAGTCGGGATAAAACGCAGTTCATTTATAACATGAGCCTGAAGTAGCCGTAGTAAATATAACATTTCTGATTTCAGAAACTTTTTAATGTTTAACTCTTTTGGTATTGAAATATAGTAAGGTTAGATAACTGCCGGAAAGAGAACGTAGGAGTCTAACGTTTCGAGCGAAGGCCCTTCGTCAGAGAGAAACGTTTCTCTCTGACGAAGGGCCTTCGCTTGAAACGTTAGACTCCTACGTTCTCTGTTTCGGCAGTTATCTAACCTTACTGTATTTCGATTGTTGTTTCAATACTGCCTACGCAGCACACTACTTTTATTTCTTTTGGTATTGAATTGATGCTTGTTGTCTGCTTGTTTTAATTAAATTTGCCGGATCGTAAAGGAAATATTCTGAATACTCATGCGCTATACGTAAAACGCTGACAAAGACACGTATGTCTTCCAGACTCAAATGTCGCGTAGCTATTTCTGGCTATGGGTTAGAGGATTCCTACCCTGACAACATTAGTTTTTATATTTTAATTTGATCATATGAAACTAATTCAAAATAGAGTTATATAGAGTTAATAAGCATGGGTAGAACCAACATCATAATTTTTAACCGAAACATCACCATTAGTAGAATTAACATCATCATTTATAGTAGAAACAACAACAGAAAAAATAGACGATACGCGGTCAGGATTAAGCCGATGAAGTTGTTCTTCAGTACCATGTTGAATTGAATAGGGTTAAGATCAAATGAGGCCAAAAGCTTACTGTAAAAAAATATTAAAATATTTATTATATGAGCGGTCAAGATTATACATATTAAAATAATTGAGACGTTCTCTGACGAAAATACTTTTAATGAATGAGCTTTCGGCTACCAGACGAAAAAAGAAGTTATATATATATATACACCCAAAGAAATCTATAAATAAACATGACAAATAATGTTTATCTAAGTCTAAGATGCGCACATGAGAGAGTAGGTACAAACAACGTATCGCGTCTCAACGTGTGAATTATATGACATATCACACACTATAACATCTGACAAATGACATATTACATTACTATCCGCAAATAATATAATAGTTTTATTATATACCAAAAACATTGATAAAAATAAAGAAAAGTTGTTGGTTCATAACGGAAGTGAAGCGCTTGAGAAAAATCCAAAATTTTCCATTCAGAGAATAAAAATTTGAAGTTCAAAACTGTTTCTAAAATCTGTTAATTAAAGCGCTCTTTATAGTTTAAAAAAGCTTTGGAAAGCTCGTATATAAGGATTGAAATGCCACAGAAAAGTCAAAGGGTTCGTAAGTTGTTCTTATTATAACTAAAATGCCGAAAACTTTAGAAATATTACACTTTGTTTCGTTGTCGTATTTTATATAGCATACGAATTAAAACATCATAATGCTATATTTCTTTAGACTAGGTGTTGCTTGCCCATATGTTCACCACAATCACTTTTTAGTGGGGGTTTTGGGTTTGTTGGTATTTTTTTTTGTAACAGACAGACAGACAGACAGACAGAGAGACAGAGAGACAGAGAGACAGAGAGACAGACAGACAGACAGACAGACAGACAGACAGACAGACAGACAGACAGACAGACAGACAGACAGACAGACAGACAGACAGACAGACAGACAGACAGACAGACAGACAGACAGACAGGCAGATGCAAACACGAGCAACACAACATACATACAGGCAGAGATTTTCAAACCTGTACAAGTTTTTCCATCACCAGTAAATCCTTCATTGCATGTACATATATAATTTCCAGGACCTGTGTCCGTACACGTAGCATTTTTGTCACAATCATCCATTTCAGTACCACATATTTTGATTGCTATAAAATATATAGACGGTCTCAGTCAATTTCCAATGTAAAACTAGGATATATAGAAACACACACCGTTCAATATTAACTCAAAGCCAATCATGCAACTTTAACGCTTATAGTGCTTAAGGAACAAGGATTTCTTTTCTAAGAATTCCATTTGCTAATGTCTTCGCCTGCGTAGATAGTTTAGATTCTAGATAGACCAAAAATGAGAGCATTTGTTCATTCAAATCAATCTCTAACTGTCTAGCTGTCGTTGTCAAGGTAACTTCGCGCATGCGCGATAGGAAAAGTGTTGAATGTTTGCAGATGTCTCTTTTCTGTAGAGAGACCTCTGCCAGCAGGTAAGGGGTTACCGAACTCGTTTTTGAAATAAATTGGATTTAATGTAAATTTGCGACCATTTTGAAACGTCACTATTGTCATAGTTCTGAAGTTGGAAATTTGTATTTTTTCCACTTTTGAAAAAAACAGTAGGGAGCCACCCCAGTAAGAAAGTCCTTTATATTTTACTGCAAAATAGGCAGCTTTTGTTTCGATAATTGGTACTAGACAAAAGATTTTCAAACCTGTACAAGACTTTCCATCACCAGTATATCCTTTATTGCAAGTACATTCATATTTTCCAAGATCAATGTCATTGCACGTAGCATATTTGTGACAGTCATCACGTGGGGTTCCGCATATTTTAACTTCTAATAAATATGAGTAGCAACATGTTAAAACTGAATGACTTTTTAATAGCAAGATCACGCAAAAAGAACGACATGCCAACAACCAACAATACAGAAACATGCTACATAAGTACTTAATATATATTTTACTGCAAAGTAAGCAGTTTTTGTTTCGATAACTGGTACAAGACAAAACGATTTTCAAACCTGTACAAGACTTTCCATCACCAGTATATCCTTCATTACAAGTACATTTATATTTTCCAAGACCAAGGTCATTGCACGTAGCATGTTTGTGACAGTCATCACGTGGGGTTCCGCATATTTTAATTTCTAATAAATATGAGTAGCAACAACATGTTAAAACTTAATGACTTTTTTACCTTAATAACTTTTTTAATAACAAGATCACGACAAAAAAACCGACACGACAACAACTAACAATAGAGAAACATGCTATACAGAAGTACTTAATATATATTTTACTGCAAAGTGAGCAGTTTTTGTTCGGATAATTGCGTGATACTAGACAAAAAGGCCTTCAAACCTGTACAAGACTTTCCATCACCAGTATATCCTTCATTGCAAGTACATTTATATTTTCCAAGACCAAGGTCACTGCACGTAGCATATTTGTGACAGTCATCACTTGGGGTTCCGCAAATTTTACGTTCTAATAAATATGAGTATAGCAACAACATGTTAAAACTTAATGACTTTTTTAGTATCTCACGCAAAAAAATGAAAAAAAACCCAATAAAAAACAACAAAAAAGCAACCGAATACCAGAATAAAACAATTACTTCGCGAGACATTGATTACGTGATTCCTGGTTTATGATAAAATGTTAATGGCTATATTAAATGTTTATTTGATTAATTGAAGAATTAATTTAACACGAACAAAAAATTTTTAGCAATCATAACACTCGTCACATTCAACTGTCCAAAACACTCCTCGAAATAATAAGCTACTACAAAGTCCAGTGACAAGAAATCCCAACAGTGTCAGTAAACCGCCTACAACACATTTATAAAATTATATAAACTATCAGTTGCCAGATTTCTTACACCAGAGTTTTCTAACTCGCGCGAACGAAGACTCGACGAACGCGCATGACAAGATTAGGTTAATACATGATTAACTTGTAAGATAGATTACAAGATAATATGTGATACCACAAACTTAGGTTACATAGTGAGTTTGGATGTTCCTTCACAGCTCTAAAAATATTAATACATTTTTACCTTCATTGTCGAGAATATTCACAGAAGAAGGTTTGCCAGTTTTCACGCCAGGAGAAGATGATGCAAGAGAAACTGTAAACGTTTCCGTAGGTTCAATCACTGAATCATCAACTACGTCAATTTCTATTTGTTTCGGGCCAGTTTCACCAGGTTCAAATCTAACATCCACCGTCATGGGAACAAAATCATCTTCTCCGGCTGTTGATGGGCTGGTCGAAACACTGAAAAACAGTTAAAACGAAAAAAGTTCATTGGGAATTTGGTTAAAGTATACTCCATGAATCAAGAACAGGGTGAAGCAGCACATTCTTACGGCCGTTTAAGTGTGCTGCAGAAGATGCGAGTGCAACTCCCCCTGAAGCCAACAGTTTTCTGATGGACCTCGGCGTAGAAGAAATTTCTCTTGACAGTATATTTTTCCAAAGAAAATGTGGAAATAATGTAAGGAAGAATTGAAGCAAACAAGTATATCATGGCATGCAGTCTTGAATGAACGCATAATTTACACGACGTTCAGAATGCGTTTTTTGTTCATGTGTCTACACATGCAATCCTTCTCGTGAGGGAATGCAGAAAATTTGGTCGCCGTCTGTTAGACTTATTGCCATCGCGTTATTATCCGATCATGCAGGTTGCCCGTTAAGAGAACCAGTGAAAACACAGCCCTACTGACTAGTAAAAACAAAACTTATTAAATTATTGGTTCATCTTACCTAACAGTTACTGCACTACTGACTTCGCCTGAAGTTAATGAAACTTCAACTACAGCCTTTTCATTTTCCTTTACATCGTAATCACGTTTTGTAAATTCAAATACAGCTTCTAGCAATGAAAAATAAGACGAAACAAACATTACCTACATTTTTGGTCGTTAAATTTACCTTATAGGAATGTAGTCAAACGTAACGTTACGGCTGTGATAATACCATACAGAATAATATAACAATAACTTTAACAATAATGACAAATTTGAGTACGTAAAATAGAAAGGAATGGGCAAATTATAAGTAGAAAAGAGGAGACAGAAAATGATAGAGCAAATAAAACTGTTAGCTAATGTTAGCGAGACAGTGAGCAGTGTAATGAGTTGAAGTAAAAAAAACGCATGTGTGTAAGTATTAACAGCTATCGAGTATCAAGGGAGAGAGTGCAGAAGGTCAAGAACGCATGACAATAATGAGAAAACACAATTGACAAAGAGGGAGAAAACTATTTAGATGAAGGATACAACTCTCGCATAGTTTTCCCAACAAAAAAATTAAAAAAGAAACAATTTTAGAATTTGATCAAAATCTTAAGAAACATTATACACTGATTACCATCATTATCTAGAATGTTAACAGAAGCAGGTTCGCCAGTTTTCACGCCAGGTGAAGAGGAAGCAAGAGAAACTGTAAACTCTTCCGTGGGTTCAACCACTGAATCATCTACTAAGTCGATTTCTACTACTTTCGGGCCAGTTTCACCAGGTTGAAATGTAACATTCACCGTCATTGGAACAAAATCGTCTTCTCCAGCTGTTGATGGACTAGTGGCAACACTAAAACATTTAAAAGAAATTTTATTTCGAGAGCTGGATATTACCTTACCTTCCATGGATTTCGGATAAATATACAGAATACTTTCAAAAATCATGACTTTCTTACACTGTTAAAGCATGCAACTGAAACGTTTTGTCAAAATAATGAAAGTTAAGCGTGCAGCAAACATACTAAACATGACAACAGAATTTGAACCCGTACTGTATCTGTTCACAAGAATTGGAAGATGCATGTGTTCTTGGTTCTTGTATTTACACCGCTTGTCGTGACTGCATGTGGTAAATTTGATGGCCGTATAAGTTACTCTTATTTCCATCACGTTATATACGTAGGGGTGGATGGGTACCCGACTGTCAGAATCGGAGACCTGCAGGTTCTCAAACTGCCAGTAAAAGGTAAAGCCTAATTATACCGACTGGTATAGATAAACTTGATTAATTTATTGTCTTATCTTACCTAACAGTTACTGGACTACTGACTTGACCGGAAGTTAAGGCAACTTCAACTACAGCCTTTTCATTTTCCTTTACATCGTAATCACGTTTTGTGAATGCAAAGACAACTTCTATAGCAATGAAAAAATAAAAAGAAACAAGCATTACCTACATTTGCGAACATTAAACTTTAATTTATCTGATAGAAGAGTAATTAATAGATGGC
This sequence comes from Paragorgia papillata, assembly GCA_035771165.1. NCBI lineage: Eukaryota > Metazoa > Cnidaria > Anthozoa > Scleralcyonacea > Coralliidae > Paragorgia > Paragorgia papillata. Next base: position 2,018,480 of record JAWNZC010000348.1, read on the forward strand.
AAGGACGCGATACAACACCAAATAAGATAACAAAAACGTTACCAAATATCAAGGTGAGTAACAAAGGGGAAGACAGAAAATGATAGTGAAGATAGAAGTTGAGGTTAGCGGGACAATGCACACAAAAAGTGACAAAACGATTTAGATAAACGATACAACCTAACATGATAGCTGCGCATAAGATCAGGTGTGTATGACAATCACGATATAACATAAGCGACAAAGAGTTAGATGAGCGATAGAATTCTTACATAGGTTTGTATCGCATAAAATTAAATAAGAAACAATTTCAGACTTCGCCAAAACCATAGAAAACATTATACATTGTTTAATTACCATCATTATCTAGAATGTTAACTGAAGCAGGTTGGCCAGTTTTCACGCCAGGTGAAGAGGAAGCAAGAGAAACTGTAAACTCTTCTGTAGGTTCAACCACTGGATCGTCAACTAAGTCAATTTCTACTTGTTTTGGGCCAGTTTCGCCAGCTTCAAATGTAACATCCACCGTCCTGGGAACAAAATCATCTTCCCCGGCTGTTGATGGGCTAGTGGCCACACTGAAACAAGAATTTAAAAAATATTTATTCGAGAGTTGGATACCTTACCTTCCATGAATTCCGCAAAAAGTACATCATAGTTTAAAAAATCTTCTCTTACACCGTTGAAGTAAACTAAAACTTTTTTTTTGAAATTACTTTATGCATGAAGATTGGTATACTGCAGAAATACGGATTATGACAGCAGAATTAAACTCCACCCCGTGGACACACAGATCGGTTTTCATTTTTCCCCACACGATGAAATGTTGCAACTAAAACAATCCCAAAATTATAGTCTGGCGATTCTTTACGCTTTGTCGCACTTCCGAAATCTGAATACTAGTGGAATGGCCAAATGCCCACGATCCAACAAGTAGGCTATCATGGGCACCCGCGGATACGCGACTGAGAAGTTAGCACCCTGTTCCTTTTACCCGCCCGTCAGCATCGCGTATTAAACTATTATTTATAAAATATAATTTATAAAATAAACTATTGATTATTTATTGTCTAATCTTACCTAACAGTTACTGGGCTACTGAGATGACCCGAAGTTAATGCAATTTCAACTACAGCCTTTTCATTTTCCTTTACATCATAAGCACCTTTTGTAAATTCAAAGACAGCTAAGAAAGCAAAAATAAAACAAAAAAACATTACCTTCCATTTCGGTCAAAAACTCCAAATTTTCTAATAGAATTTTAATTAATCGGTACGGTCGTGGTACCACACGAAATAAGAAAACAAAAACTTTAACTGTTACGACAAACAGGATTGTAGTTGAAAAAAAGAAATTTATATACTTTCAGGTTTTGTTTATTGCTGATGAAGTTTAAATAGGTCTTGCCCTCATTGGAAGGTAACTTTTTGGCAATAATTGGGTGGTAAATTTATTAAGGATTTTTAAATAAACAAAAAGCAACATCAATAAAAAGGGGGAGACAGAATATGTTCGTGAAAATGAATGTGGGAGTTAATACATACTAGTGAGACGGTGAACAAGTGATCAGAGAGAAAATGGTAGCTGCGCAAAAGTACAATTAAGGTGCATAATTATCACGAAAGAACGTATAAGCGACAGACAGTTAGATGAACGAGATAATTCTTTCTTAAGCCTGGTTTTCATAAGATCGTCTTGATCGCCCGATATCTCAAATCGCCCAATCTGATTGGATGGTTCAGACGGTCGGGACGATCTTATGGAAACCTAGTCTCCCTCGCAGCCGTTGTTAGGGTCGGTCCCAAACGCTCCCCAACCAACGGCTGCTCACTCGAGCACTACATTCCATTCCCTTTGTACAATGAACCAATGAGATGATCACTGTTAAAATTAAACGCCAGCCTTTTGCCGAGTGACGAGGCAAGCGTTGTTGTGTAAACTTGTTTAATCGAAAGCTAATATTTTGAAAAGTTTAGCTTAGAACATTACAAAATTTACGAAGAATAATGTTTTGACTATGTTCTTTCTGCCTATGCAAACAAAGGTGCGTAAAAGTGTGTGGCATCAGAGAAATATTGTTGGCCGTGTTGACATTACATTTCTGGAGTCTGAAAATTATCTGCGCACTTCACGGCACTTGAAATCACGAATATTTTCAGAAGTATAGCTTAGAACTTCACCGAATTTTTGAAGAGTGCTATTTCGATTATCCTCTTTCACCACATGCAGATAAACAAGCGTTGAAGTTATAGCGTCAGCGAAATAAAAGATGTAAACACAAGCCCGACGGAAATGGGGTGAACAACAAGAGAGTGACCAGTATAGAGTGTGTTTACTTGAAAGTTAATATTTCGAGTAGTTTAGCTTAGAAGTTCACGAAATTTACGAAGAATGGTATTTTACTTATGTTCTTGCCGCTCATATAAATAAATCCGTGCGAAAACTTTTGAAGAGGCTACAAGTGTTTGCGAAATATAGCAGGTCCAGGTAGTCTCCTTCGCAGACGTTCTTTTGGCTCCATTTACACTAGAGCAAAACTATCCAGATTCACATAGTTTTTTTATTCCCATGAGGATGAAAAACAATGTGAATCCGGATACTTTTGCTCTAGTGTAAACGGGGTCTTTAAGTGCTTCAAGTGTGCATAAACTACCGATCGAGAATATTTCTTCTTCTATAGTATTTGCTTTCTTCAATGTTGCTCAAGCTAACCGAAGAAATCCCAAGACTTCGTTTGTGAATGACTTATTCTTGCATATTAAAAGCTTCACAAGCGGAGAAACCACCACAATGGCATGGCCAGAAACCTTTGAGATTGTATCGGCGCTTGGTAAATCATTCTCAGACTAGGTAAATCAGCGATTTACCACTCGGTAGGAAAGTTTACAAACATCAGTATTCCCTTGGACAAATTGGACAACTGCTTTCCGTTGATAGGGATTACAAGATCTTTTATTTTAAACGTTTAAACGTAAATCACACACTTTCTTACACCAACTATTAATTCGCCATCAAAATACCGAGGCAAGGACATGCCAAGGTGAAGGTCGGCTTTTACAGATTTTGGAAGGCTTGCTCTGATTGGTCAGAAGCCGTTGGTGGGGAGCGTTTGGGACCGACCCTAACAACGGCTGCGAGGGAGACTAATGAAACCAGGCTTTACATGGTTTTGTCTCGCATAAAATTAAAAAAGAAACAATTTTAGAATTTGATCAAAATCTTAAGAAACATTATACACTGATTACCATCATTATCTAGAATGTTAACAGAAGCAGGTTCGCCAGTTTTCACGCCAGGTGAAGAGGAAGCAAGAGAAACTGTAAACTCTTCCGTGGGTTCAACCACCGAATCATCTACTAAGTCGATTTCTACTACTTTCGGGCCAGTTTCACCAGGTTGAAATGTAACATTCACCGTCATTGGAACAAAATCGTCTTCTCCAGCTGTTGATGGGCTAGTGGCCACACTGAAACAACAATTAAGAAAATAAATATGTATTTGAGACTTGGATATCTTATCTTTCATGGATTCCGAAAAAAAGTGCAGAATAGTTAAAAAAGATCATGATTCTCTTACACAACTGAAGTAAATTAAAGCCCTGATTAAACGAGAACGCAAGTCATCGCAAGTTTTAGCTTGTGCTTGCTTGTGTCTCGTTTGACCGCCAGCTTGCGATGACTTGCAGTGACTAATTTGATCTTGTTCAAATTTCATCGCAAATTTTCTTCAACTTGCGAGAGCTTGCGAAACGTTTGAACACAAAACACAAGTCGATGCAAGTCTTTCCTGCTTCGTCACCATAGAAACTACCATGAGAACTATCGAAAAGGCGTGGGAACTAGCGGAAGTGCAGAACTTGCGACGACTTGTGCCGACGTTTGCAATTGACTGGTGGCATCGCAAGTCATCGTAAGCTAACTTGCGATGACTTGCGTTCTCGTTTGATTAGGGCTTAAAACTCTTTTTAAAATTATTTTATGAAGATTGGTGTACTGCAAAAATACGGATTCTTACAGACCGGTTTTCTTTTTCTCCAACAAGATGTAACGTAATGTCATGTATGTTATAGGACAGCATGTACAAAAACACCTTTGGGATGTGGGTATCCTGAATAGTTATATTATTTTATAAAATAGGTTGCGTCTTACGCACGCTGTGATTGGTCAATTACCGTGTTTATATCAGGCTATGTAAACACGGTTGTGATGTCACGGCACATTTTTTAGCCTTATTTCATAAAAGAAATAGAAAATGGATGCCCTGTGTTTATATAACCTGATGCAAACACTCGAGTGAGTTCGAATTCTCCCAACTCACTCTCGTGTTTGCATCAGGCTATATAAACACGGGCGGCCATTTTCTATTTCTTAAATAATACATGGTTTTCTTACACAACTGAAGTCAACTGAAAAGGTTTCTCTACTGGAAAAGTGATTGTTGAAAGAAATTTTGGAGATACAGGAAGAGCGATCGCCTTGTACACATGGCGTAGAATGCTAAGTCACATCCGGGAACTTAATAGTATTTAACGGCAAGTAAGAGCCACAAAGTTTGACTGAATTTGGTTGTCGTAAATGCCCAAAACCTACAAGGCTTGTCGTTTTTGTAATAAATAATAAAACAAATTATGCCGCTAAGCTCAAGTAATCCGGAGACGGCGGGCTTTTTGCGGTTTTTCAGGCCAGAAAACATGTTATGATTTGACTCCATGTGTACGATCATCAGTGCATTGATGATCTTTAAACGACAAGGGTACCACTTGGAATATATCGGGCTGTGATCTCTATTGAAAGGCATAATAGTCTTTAATAGTAGTCGAGAATGTAAGGTGTAGTTTCAAAAGAGTCCAAATGAGCACACGCTCTGCCCTTTCACCGCCATTCTGAATATGAGGTACACGTCGAGGATTCTGCGAGGAGGCACACGAACACGCCAGCCAATCACAACTCAGAAGAGAATTAGGCAAACCATACAACTAACCTACTCCCCCTCGGAGAATATTTTGACGACCGCTCAGCAACGGGCATTCTACGCCATGATCCGATCTCTGGGATGCAGGGCGATCGCTCATTCTAAACCAAAATATTGTTTGCTGCATGTACTCTATTGTAATAATCGACGAGAGAGAAATCTGTTCGACGAATTCCGATCAGTAAAAAAGAACAGAAGAATATTAGTTCATCTCACCTAACGGTTACTGGAGTACTGACTTTGTCAGTAAGTACAACTTCAACTACAGCCTTATTATGCTCCTTGACCTCGTAAACTCGTTTTGTGAACTCGATAACAGCTTCTAGAAATTGATTAATCATAAAGAGCAAAATCATAAAAAGCTTAAACACGAAAATTAACTAAAATGTAGGTATAAAATTCGAAATGGTCACCGAATAAAACAAAATACATTAGGACAAAACCTATTTTAAAGTCGGCTAAAGAAGCATAAGATCTCAGATAAAAAAATAATCAATTCGGAGAGGATGAAACTGACAATAAAAGTATCAGGGCCGCCGAGAGCCATGATGGGCCCCGGGGTAAGTCGGATCGCGTCGAAGCCTCGACCCTTCTAGGGGGATCTGAGGGCATGCCTCCAGAAAATGTTGAATTTTTAGACGGCCAGGAGGCCATTTTGGGCTATTTTGAATGTAAGAATCGTGTTAGTTTGTAGCTTTCACTTTGGCCCGGGCCCTAGACTGTGGTATAATGGGCCCCTTGTGTGGTCCGGGCCCTGGGGCAGTTGCCCTGGCTACCCTCCCCTCTCGGCGGTCCTGAAAAGTATACATAAATGTACATGTACATTGCACATGTAGATGTGTGCCTGTGCTTAAACAAACACGAACACACACAAACACATGCACACAAATACACATTTAAATAGGGATATCCAAATACATATCCATAAAATAAGAGAGTAGGTTAGTAGCGCGCAAAGAGAATAAACAGATAAAAAAGCTAGAGTGTGAATAAAAAAATAGGCAATTCATAAACGAATTACGAATGAACGAACATGATAATTTTAGTACTATACACGAAAATGTTGCTCGACTGCATGTGATTAGTGGATTCCAGTGGAGTTCATGCGAAAGTCTTATCCCTAGTACTTGCATGCCTAGAACACACACCAAAACATCTTTTTTTTGTTCTTTACACGCTCTGACGTCATCCGTGCTCTATTACAGTATGCATGCATGGAAAAAAAATGTAATTTATTTGTTAAATAACGTTATTTACCGTCATTATCCAGAATGTTCACCGAAGCTGGCTCGCCCAATGTTACTTTAGGTTTAGAAGCAGTGAGGGATACTGTAAATGTTTCTGTTGGTTCAACTTCATCATCATCAACCAAGTCGATTTCGATTGATTTTGGACCAATTTCTCCCGGATAAAACGTAATATGGGGTGGAGCTGAACCAAAATCTTCTTTGCTAGCAGTTGAGGGACTAGTCTTCAGGCTAAAACATGATTAAAATCGTAAACAAGTTAAAACAGTTTTGTAGTTTATTCTGGCTAACCTCAAACGCTTTCATTCATCTATAGGCCCTTTAGTTCGGACACAGATGAGTTAAAAAAGACACCACCTGCAAATGTTACATTGTTTATCAGGGCCGTAGACACCGGGGGGGCTGGGGGAGCTTCAGCCCCCCCAATAATTTGTAAACTAGCGATAATCTGTAAAGTTTGAGAGGGAAATAATGACCTGTGAAAATTCGTACGGAGTACGGACAGAAATTAACGTGGACAGAAATTAACCCTTTTGTTGCCAGGGTCTAATTAATCATTTATTTACTTGTTAGTTGTAATGTATAACTGATGTGGGGATGTGGGGGATGAAACTGCCCACTAAACTTTATAATAATATTTTAGTTGGGAAAATCTGGTCAAATTCGTGGAGGAAATACAATTTCCGACTGCACTGCTTCACAACTTTTGATTTAAATCTCAAAATATCTTGACATGTACCCTACTCTGTTCTGCTTTAACAACAAAATTTTGCTTTTTACGCTATAAATTTTGCTATAAATCTCGCCCCAGAATGCGGGAAATGCGGTTTCAGAGACCCTAGAATCCAAAATTTCCCGGGGGGCATGCCCCCGGACTCCCCTACGGGAACTCGCGTCTTCGACGCTCGCTACATACAGTTAGTGCTAATCAGCCCCCCCAATACAAAATTGCTTCCTACGGCCCTGTTTATAAAGAACATTTTCACCGTCATTATTCACCTGCCCTTTACTCGTGGGGCACGCTGTGAAAAGCCGTCTGCATCACGATATCTTATATCTTTTTAATTCATTTCATATCTTCGTCAAGACTGCTTTTTGTTTTAGCCAAATATGCGTAACCTCAATAGCTAGAACTGGATAAACATCATAAAAAATAAGGAAAAATAAACCAGCACTAACCGTTGACCGGTGCGAGAAGAGAAAAGATGGAGCCGTAATAATTTAATTAAACGTCACGACCAACTGATTAAATTTAATATCGCTTAACTTTACATTTAACTGCATGTTACTAAGTAACACAAAGCGGGCACAATTTTGTTCTGGTGGTAACCGATATATCCTTGCCATTAATGAACTATGAAGACAAACTCTATAGTTATTCAATAATCTATAGTAGAATAGAAATCAGATCAGAATTTTAAAAACTTTTATCTGAAAGACGTTAAGATTTATATTGTTTTACAATCAAGCCAACTGAATGTTGCTGAAAACAGGCTACAGCATTTGTTATTGTGTAATAAATAATTTACTCGTGTAGCATGATTATAGCTATATCCATGCAGATACACACATGTTGCTTTTATTGCTTTACTTACACAACAGTCACAGGTATTTCACTGATTTGGCCAGATAAAACAGCAATTTCCACCAATGCCTTTTTATCATTCTCATTAACATCGTACGTGAGTTTTGTAAAACCAATGACAACGGCTAGAAAATTAAATTTATCATAACTATTACATAGTTATTATCATAGTTATTATCCACAATCTGTATGTCAAATACTAGTTAAAATATAAAATATTATTATATTAAAATATAATATTTTATTATATTAAAATATTATATGTTATTATAAACATGCACATCACTACAAAGTACAGAACGGGTGTGTCATTACTACAAGCTAGTTCAGTTACAGGTTCAGCAAGCAATGTCAGCGCACGGCAAACTTCTCCTAGTAGCCTTGGTCAGCACCACATACCTTAATTTTGAAGAAGTGTCGACGCGGCATTTCACAGTTACATCGCGTAACAAATTCATAATTGAAAACTCTCAATTCACCAACCTGTACATGTTTTTCCATCTCCAGAATACCCTTCATTACAAGTACACTTATAGGTTCCACGACCAGTATCAGAACACGTTGCAAACTTGTGGCAGTCGTCTTTGTCGGTACCACATATCTTAATTTCTAACAAAAATTTGGCATAACAAGTTTTAAATAATCTATAATAAAAAAATCTATTTAAATAATCTATTATTTAAATAAATATATATATATATTTTTTTTTCAACGTTTCCGGGCACTGCCCAGAATGTCCAGAAAAATGTTCGAAAATTTACGTAGGAAGTACCATAACACCTTTTCGAAAAATATTTAATAATCATAAAAGTAGCGTTAATAGATATGGGAAGGGACAGAGGGGTATAGCTGGTGACCATTTGTAAGCTCACTTTTAGGAAGTTATGATTATTGATAAGACAGATGCGAGTGAACCAACAGTGAGAGAGGGATTTTGGACTTATAAACTGGACACTTTTGTGCCGAATGGTTTGAACCTTAGGGATTTTCTTTAGTATGCTAATATTTATTTTAATTTATAATTAGTTTATAGGTTTATTATATATAGAGCTTCCTTGTACTTGTATCTTTGATTCTTGATAAAGGGGCAGTGCCCCGAAACGTTGAAAAATTTGAAATAAAAAGTTTTATTGTGAACAATATATATAAATGCTGTTGAAACTGGGTTGGGGAGGATTGTTGATCATTTATATATAATATATATATATATATATATATATATATATATATATATATATATATATATATATATATATATATATTGAGCACTCTGGGCCCATGCGCACTTCACGCTATCTGAATGTACTTCACCGATGCCGTCCCACATGCGGTTGTCACCGACGATCGCATGTGTATAAGTAATTGGTGAAATTCATTCAGATTGTTCCAAGCTACACTGATGAGCTGTTGTACAGCGAAACACCGTGTCTGTAGATTGAACTATGTACGCTCCTTCACTTCGGTGTTGTTGAGCACTCTGTGAAGTTGCCGTGGGTACCTATTAGCGATAATGCAACGCTCACTACCCTTGTGGAAGTTTGAGCACTCTGGGCCCATGCGCACTTCACGCTATCTGAATGTACTTCACCGATGCTGTCCCACATGCGGTTGTCACCGACGATCGCATGTGTATAAGTAATTGGTGAAATTCATTCAGATTGTTCCAAGCTACACTGATGAGCTGTTGTACAGCGAAACACCGTGTCTGTAGATTGAACTATATATATATATATATATATATGTATACATATACAATTTACGTAATTTGAGTAGTATAATGGTTGAGTACATTTCGAGTAACTTAAGGTCATCCTACTTTATTTGGAATTTTTTTCTTTATCTTTTATGTGTATATGTGTAGGTAACCACTTGCCGTCTAGCGTATGCAATGGTATTGGAAGCAGCTAATTTTTTTGTCCGTAATTAGTAGACTCAAAAGAAAAGAAACCTTTTCCACCTTTGCACTATGAAACTTGGAGTTAAACCAAGTTGTTAAAGCAAAAACGTTTGGCAAATTTAACAATGAGAAAGAATATATCAACAATAAAAATACCAAGCGATAATGTTAACAGAAGCAATAGTAACAAAATACGTAACAAGCAATATACCTAACGTAAAGACCTTTTCTGCTACAACGCGTTTAAATTTCTTATAATTGATGTATTTTAATTACGAACCTAATAAAATCTTTTAAATAATTTAACAACTTGTTACTCGTTATAAAAAACAAACAAACAAATTAAACAGAAAACCTTCACAATTCTTTCCATCGCCAACATAACCTTCATTACATTTGCATTCGTACTCTCCAGGATTCGTGTCTTTACACGTAGCAAATGTGTGACAGTCGTCTTTATCAGAACCACAAATCGCAGGAACTAAAAATTTATATATAAATATTACTAAAATATATATATATACTAAAGCAGCAGCAAGCCACACAAGCAAGCTAGCTAGCAAGCTAGTACCTATGTAATACTGTATAGATCCTATAATCTGGAATATGTTTGTTATGTGTCGATAACACTGCTCTCTTACGAAAAAAACAAATATATAAAACAAGCGAGCTTAAATTATAATAGAGATATGGTGTGGAAACTCGGCAAACTTCAAAGCGTCTGAGAATGAGCTGTAATTTTATGTTGAGACGATTGTTACCGTGCGCAAATCTTTTGTTTTTCGTTTATTTAAATAACACGGTTGAGTGATTGGACCCAAACGCTGCTGATGGATGATTTCTTCATTATACCAAAAATACAATGTCCTCACCGTGCACAAGTTTGATAAAGTGAATAAAAAGATGAAACAAAGAGTTTTGAGTTTCCATTTCTCCATTGACTATGATTTAAATAACAGCACTAAAGATATAATTATAACGAAATCCTTCCCTATTTGTCTGACAACGATAGTCTTGCTTTTTACCCTGGTCCCAGAGGTTCTACGCCGCCCGCTCCCACCGAAATGCTGAAAGCGGCGAGAGAACCTCTGGTCGAAGACGCCGTTTCTTTGATCGCTCCGAGCCAATGAAGTCGCTAGGCTAAGATCTTGACCCCATTCCCTGATTGGCTCCGAAATCTGTACGGGGGTAAATCTGTTAGGCAAGTGTTTTAATTGGTCGGGCTTCATTAGATTACTGCAGCATGAAAGCGAGATTCGTGGCGTCTCTGAAATTACAAACATTGTATGACGGAACGCCGCGTGTAAAATATATCCATGTGCATTGCATAAAAATTTAATGCGTACTAAGTTATTCGTACAAAGCATAGATTGCATTCTTTAGCCCATTTTAGAACGAGTGCATGGCACAAAAACACATAACAATAGGCACGCCCAGACGTGCATGTATCTACTGCATTAATGCCTATTTGTGACAAAATTGATGGAATTGTATACTTGTAACAATCTTGTGTTCAATCGATCTAGAGCTGAATATAAGATTTTTGACAAAATTGTTTATGCTCTCAGACCAGGTTGTGTTTTTAACTTTAAAAAAGAACAGAGTAAAGCCATCAAGACAGGAGGCCAGCTCAGCACAGCTCAGCTGAGACCAGCAGTGGCGTAGCCAGGTTCTTGAGTTGGGGGGGGGGGGGGGGGGGGGGGGGGGAGGGGGGAGGGGCAAAAATCTCGATATTCTAGGAGGGTCAGGGGGCGTGCACCCCTGGAAAATTTTGGATTTCTAGGGTCTCGGAAACACTATTTCCTACATTTTGAGGCAAGTATTTAAGAGTAACCCAAAAGCCATAAATTACATAATTTTCTTGAAATCAAACCAGAACATAGAATGATCATAAATGTAAAAACAGGAGGCATTTTGTATAGACCTTAGTATTGTAATTTATAGCATATTCATGACTGCTAAATATATAACACATTACTAGTCTACTCACTTGGCCTTAAAACAATTTAACACCCCCCCCCCCCCCTCCTACAAGTTTCTCAACGGATTTCAACTTTTCACGAGAACGGTCTTGAAGACCATTGAGATCAGATCAGCTCAGCTGAGACCAGCTCAGCTCAGCTCACCTGAGGCCAGCTCAGCTCAGCTTAGCTGAGACCGGTTCAGCACTAACAACTCTACTCATATTTGGCATGAGTTCCATGCAAGCCCAGACAGGTGGTCACCCATTCAAATACTAACTCAAACCAATTGGGCTTTACTCTGGTCCTCAGTGGTGAGAGGCAGTGCTCTAATTATAGTCATAAAGTATGGTAGTAAAGTTTTAAGTTTAAGTAGGCCAATCGAATTAATATTAACTAACAACTCACAAAATTTGACTTTATTGACTAATACAGTATTTAAATATCTTCATTACAACAATTTGTCAAACAATAATGCAATCTACTTAGAAGGTAAAGGAAATAGCTTGAGATAACAAGCATCTCGAGCATTACAGCTGTAATATTTAATAGTGAATGAAAGAGATGTCCAGCTATGTCATCAAAATTATAAGAGCAACCATACATTAATTGTTCTTCAATACATCTGTATACATGCAGTAAAAGGTAGAATAAATGTTTGCACATTCATGACACAGATTTTGTATGGCATTGACAACTGCAGCATACAATTTTACTCCATTAATACTGTATATAGACTTTATAATAATGCCAGTTCACGCTCTCAGCACAGCCTGTCACTGACATTTGACTGCTATTTAATACCATATTTCGCTCGTGGACCACCATAGGTTTTGCACATTGTTGCTTGACCACTAAGCTAACTTTGTTTTCTTAGAAGAAGGTCATCCATTTCTGTTCGGCAACACAGTCTTGTCAGTTTACGAAGCTCGATCAGACATGTTCGCCATATAAATTGCCTCGTCTGAATATGAAATCGTCCATGCAACGACCATTAATTTGCTTTCAAAATTTTTTATCATCATTCCAACGTCTAGTACATCCCAGTTAAGAATCGACTACGATTCATACTTAAAATACTTACTAAATTTGTAAAAACTTCGTCTTGTTGAATATCCCGCTCCTTGAATTATCTCGCTCCATTGCGTTGATACGACTTGAGTGAAATACTTGGTGTACAGTAGTTATTTTGGCTTCGGTAGTTTCTCGTGAGTCAATCGTTTTATTCTGTTTTTGGATTGGCTCCGAAGGCATCTTTTGTTAACTTAAACTTAAAACTTACACGGGTGATAGCATAGTATCTACTCGCGCATGCGCAGTAGATACAACAAATCAGTCATATAAACTGCACATATATGCATGAAACCACGCTTGCTTCATAGTTGAAATTACTCCCACTAACCTATACATGTCTTTCCATTGCCAACGTAACCTTGTTTACATTTACAATCGTAAGTGCCAGGACCAGTGTCTTCGCAGCTCGACAATGTGGGGTGGCAATCATCTGCTTCGGAGCCACAAATTTTAGCAACTGTAAACAAAAATACAGAAGGTAAATTTATACAATCAAAAGAAGTTGAAAACGTAAATAGAAATAAAATCTATATTTAAAACCAGTTAAAAATCTCTCAGATTTTACTAACAGCACAAGATATTTACATCGCCAGAAATCATAACCGTCGCGCCCGCGTGGGTAGTCAGCGGTAGCCCCAACCCTGTCAGCGAACTTCACCACTTATGTATGCTCATGGCAATTTGAATGGAAATGGAGTATCTTGAAGCTATAGTGTCTGCAGTTACGACGACTTTTTATCTTAGTATGGCCCTTCAAATCGTGGAATCAAAAGCAGCGAGTCCTTTACAAGTTAATAGAGAGCTTAAGCAATAGACGTTTTAGAGCCACGGACGGCGATTGAATTCAATAGCATTTTTCATTCAAAACAATGATAATGAGCAATTTAGAATCCCAAGAGCAAAGTGAACGCCGTCGTCGTTCTACACAAGACGTCATTGAGAGCATTTTCACGTTCTTGAAACGACGGGAATGCTAGAACGTTGAGGCCTGTCATCGTTGTTTTACTACAATGAGACATGCTTTTAAAGTAGAAAACTTGTATTTTAAGGGGGATAATTTCATTACATTACAATATAAAATAAAGGATCTGTATTTTTATATAAAGATGAAATTTAAGCTTATGAGCTAACAGTTTAGCTATGTGATTATTCATAGCCTCTGTTTTGGGTAAAAAAAGTCTTTTCAAAGAATACGCGGTTCAGTATTGTATTCCTGTTCTTCCGGGCACAGTCCGTGTCTCAAAAACGCCTAATATTATGCTTAAGCTCTCTAATGAACGCTCGAAAGCACTTTTTCAACAGAAAAAAAGTAAGATCAATTTGTTTCATAGCAATGTTTAAGTACTTGGAATTGAAAGCTCTAGTCTTCATGTTTACGTCCTGGGGATCACATTTTGTCGTCCGAGCTTTGTTTTTATTAAAAAGTTCACTTGATTTAGGTAACTCGACGGAAGTTTATAGTGCAAGTACCCGATTGGTAAGGAGAAGAGCGACGAAAGCGCTCATCAATTTTAAAATCAATTTTATTTATTTATTTATTTATTTATTTATTTATTTATTTATTTATTTATTTATTTATTTATTTATTTATTTATTTATTTATTTATTTATTTATTTATTTATTTATTTATTTATTTATTTATTTACAAGCTTTGCCACGAATGGCAGGGAAGTCCCAGAGTTGTTGCTCCATAAACATACAAAAGTGACTGTTACTCCTAGATGTTGTTTACATGCCTTACTCCTGTACTGGGGGATCACATGTTTTATTTTTGTGTATAAATGATAAAAATTGAGAATAAAAGGACTTTTTCTATACATTTTATTACATTGAGTGAATTAGCAACATTCGCCTCAGGGGCCTGGTGCGAGTGTAATATTTCAGTTGATGGTTATGATTTCTGGCGATGAAGATATTTCAGTTTGTTCAATATGCAAATTAAACATCTTGACGTGACATGTAAAATCAGTTATTAGAGAATATAGACCTTATTCAAAAATGGCCACCGAATTAAAATTCTTTTATATACATATAAATTAGCTCTTATGAACTCGTTTTCATGCGGGAAATTCAAAAGAATTTTCACTATAACACGAGGTGATAAGGGCTAATTTATATGCACATAAAACAATTCTAATACGGCGGCTATTTTTGAATAAGCTAAGATTATATATCTGTACTATTATCAAATATAATCACTTGAAAATTCTACATGTTTAGCGTTGCGGGAGAAACACACCAACATGCTTCCTTCAAATTGATTTGGTTTTATAATAACTTTCTCTGATAAGTCATTATGCATCTGCCGTCAAGATATTTAATTTGCATATCAAACAAACTGAAATATCTCTTAAAAATATCTTAAAAATTCACATGGTGCGATATCAAATTAAAAATGTTAAAAGTTAGTGTCCTACCAAAATAATGATAAAGAAGGTCTAACGCTCCCAGCAAAGCTCTTTGGACCTATGGACCGAAAGGGCTTCGCTCGAAGCGTTGCACTTCCTTTATGGCTATTCTGGCAGTACGCCATGTATCCTTTTTCAACCACATCTGAAAACAAGATTTCATACTGTGCGAACAACGCCCATTTCTTCGACCACTATTCCCCTTATCTTTCATGGCACACCGACCATATTTCACAATTAAAACAATGTCTTACTTGGACAAAATTTCCTAATGAAATTTTCCACCGTCTCAGTTAACTCCTTGTAATTCTCTGCAAGAATGGCATTTTCAGGAATCTCAACCATATCTTCAACTTGGTCTATCGCTGATTGCTTGGTCAGTCCAACACCAACTGCAAACACGGCCATGTCTCGGTTAAAGAAAGGCTTCATGGCGTCACCTACGTATGTGTAATCTCTTTCCTTCGTTTGTTCTCCATCTGTGATTACCATGAAAATTTTTACAACACTGGGATCGTCAACACGAAGTCCCGCTTCTTTAATGGCAACTTCTTTATCCGCAAGTGCTAAACCCCTATGAGTTTTTGTCCGACCACCAGGGAGTGGACCAGGCATCTTATCTACAACACTTTCGAATTTCCCAGAAGTTTGACTTTCTTTTAGTGTAATTTCTATCTCGCCGTGTTCGCTAAATGTGACGATAGCACCTTGACCTATTACATTTCCTTCGTCGTCCCTTTCGCCAATTTTTAGTCTGTTTCCAACGAGTTTGAGAAATTCACGCACGTGAACATAGTCACTTGGCCTAATACTTCCAGATCTATCCACCACAAATATGATATCCATCTTTTGACACTTTGCTACACCATGAGGTAAAGCTAAATTAAAAAGAAAAAATAGCCAACAAGAATACCATATTTTTTCTATGGTTTTTCCCTGAGCTATTATTTATCGACGGGGGGTTGGGGATTCGAGGATTTTGGGGAGAGGGATCACTTAGTTTTGGGATAAAGGAATGGGGGATATCGATGACATAATATGACTTGCTTAACTTGCCAACTTACTATCCGCAGATATAGAATAGTTTTAATATATGGCAAAAACATTGATATAAATAAAGAAAAGTTGTTGGTTCATAACGAAAGTGAAGCGATTGAGAAAAAATCAAAAAATTTCCATTCAGAGCATAAAAATTTGAAGTTCAAAACTGTTTCTAAAATCTGTCAATTAAAGCGCTCTTATAGTTTGGAAAGCTCGTATATAACGATTGAAATGCCAAAGAAAAGTCAAAGGGTTCGTCAGTTGTTCTTATTATAACTAAAAAGCCGAAAACTTTCAGAAATATTACATTTTGTTTCTTTGCGGTCTTTTATATAGCATACGAATGAAATACATCATAATGCTATATTTCATTAGACTACGTGTTGATTCCTATATGTTCACCACATTTATGTAGTTTTACTTTTTAGTGGAGGTTTGGGTTTTTGTTGGGGTTTTTTTAGGGGCGGGGGTTGTAATTTGTTAATAACAGATTGCAAAACACATCACATAATCTAATATAAGACAGACAGACAGACAGACAGACAGACAGACAGACAGACAGACAGACAGACAGACAGACAGACAGACAGACAGACAGACAGACAGACAGACAGACAGACAGACAGACAGACAGAGACGTGGATCAAACACGAGCACAAAACACAAAACACAAACAGACAGAGATTTTCAAACCTGTACAAGTCTTTCCATCACCAGTAAATCCTTCATTGCATGTACATATATAATTTCCAGGACCTGTGTCCGTACACGTAGCATTGTAGTGGCAATCATCCATTTCAGTACCACATATTTTGATTGCTATAAAATATATAGACGGTCTCAGTTAATTTCCAATGTAAAACTAGGATATATAGAAAGACACGCAGTTCAATATTAACTCAAAGCCAATCATGCAACTTTAACGCTTATAGTGCTTAAGCAACAAGGATTTCTTTTCTAAGAATTCCATTTGCTAATGTCTTCGCCTGCGAAGATAGTTTAGATTCTAGATAGTCAAATCATTCTCTAACTGTCCTTTTTCAAATTTTTACACGTGGGGAAAGCATTCGTGAATTATATATACAAAGATCAAATGCAATATAAAAATGTTGCTTTATCTTAAAGCATATAATAAAGTTGTAAAGAAATTCGGTGTAGTCCAAAACCTATAAGCTATACGCGCCATTTTAAATTTGAAAGATTGGTACAAAACCATTAACATCTCAAAAATATTAAGTAATTTTTAAAACGAAATCGTCTAGATTAATTCGACGAAGAATCTTTTTTACGTTGTTGCATTTCACCTTTAATAATATACATGAAAAAATATCTCGACTGTGATTGGCTGATTCCAGTGCAGTTAATCCCAAACAACAGTGCAAAAATCTGTAATCACAGTGCAAAAATCTGTAATACAGTGCAAAAATCTGTTATCAATAAGAACCAATCAAATTGATTGTACAGCGGATTTTTCTCGACTCAAAACAAACAAAGATGGCGGCCAAGATTCGGCGGTTTTGGGGATAATTTGTTCAAATTTGAAGCTAGTTATGCTTTAATATTGCCAAGTGAAGTACCTACAAGAAGACCAGAAGCTTCTTTATGCCTCGAGTAAACTTTTTCAAGTAGTAAAGGAAGCGAAGCGTTTTTTAACAAGTAAATATGCGAGGAGTGGACGCCGTGAAACATGCGTACGTTAAAATGTTAGTACAGTTGTTTTGAACATTTTTTCATGTATATTATTAATAAGTAATAGCATGGTTTCTCGTGCAATTTGGAAAAACATGCACTCGTGAGTTTTTCAAATACTTCAAATAGCACTCGTCCTTCGGACTCGTGCTATTTTGACAGTATTTGAAAAACTCACTCGTGCATGTTTTTTTCCAAATTGCACTCGAAACCATGCTATTACCTATACTAATAAAATGAAACTTTGCAAAGCAGTTTAATAAACTAGAAAAATATTACCCAACAATAGTTGCAATTTCTATAAGCTTGTCAAAGCAGCTATGAAGTTTGGCCTCTAACTCCCACTCAACTGAAAGTTTTTTATAATAATTTTAAAAATAAATTATTTTTATAATAAATTTTAATAAATCTTTAATGCTAATCACTTCAATGCCTGGAATAATTATTGTGGGACAGCGAACTCAGGTGGAGAATATTAATGATATTAGGTGTTACTTCGAGTAAGGAACCATACCAGGTCAGTAGAGAAAAACTCTCCTCGACAGCGGCAAACGCCGCCGAGGGAGGACAAGCACAAACTACACGGCTGCTTTCGCAAGTTACATTTTTATTGGCATGTAAGACTACTTATATTATGGAAAATTAAAGAAAGGAAAAAACACTGACTGTAATATTGGTTATTACAAAAATCATAGCTATGACAACGAATCTTCTTTAATTTCATATAAAAATAGTTCTAGTTACATGTAGTATTGTCATCTAATCAAATGTATTTATGGCAAACAATCCACCTCTAAACTACATATTTTAGTAACGTAACGTTAGTTTTATTCTTTCCCAAAATATCCATGAACACTTTCTGAAGTTGAAATTTGCATTTTTTTTCCTTTTTATTTTACTGCAAAATAGGCAGCTTTTGTTTGTACTATAGACAAAAGATTTTCAAACCTGTACAAGACTTTCCATCACCAGTATATCCTTTATTGCAAGTACATTTATATTTTCCAAGACCAATGTCGTTGCACGTAGCATGTTTGTGACAGTCATCACCTGGGGTTCCGCATATTTTAAGTTCTAATAAATATGAGTAACATGTTAAAACTTAAACTTAATGACTTTTTTAATAACAAGCTAACGCAAAAAGGAGGACACGCCAACAACCAACAATACAGAAACATGCTACAGAAGTACTTAATATATATTTTACTGCAAAGTAAGCAGTTTTTGTTTCAATAATTGGTATATAGACAAAAAGATTTTCAAACCTGTACAAGACTTTCCATCACCAGTATATCCTTCATTGCAAGTACATTTATATTTTCCAAGACCAAGGTCACTGCACGTAGCATGTTTGTGACAGTCATCACCTGGGGTTCCGCATATTTTAAGTTCTAATAAATATGAGTAACAACAACATGTTAAAACTTAATGACTTTTTAATAGCAAGATCACATAAAAAAACAACCAACAATACAGAAACATGCTACAGAAGTAAGATGTTAATATATATTTTACTGCAAAGTAAGCAGTTTTTGTTTCGATAATTGGTATACTAGACAAAAATCAAACCTGTACAAGACTTTCCATCACCAGTATATCCTTCATTGCAAGTACACGTATATTTTCCAAGACCAATGTCTTTGCACGTAGCATGTTTGTGACAGTCATCACCTGGGGTTCCGCATATTTTACGTTCTAATAAATATGAGTAGCAACAAATGTACATGTTAAAACTTGAAATATTTATAAGAACAGCTTAATTACAGTGCATGGCAAGATTATCAACTTCGCACCGGTTCTCTTGCCGGGCGGGCCACAAACTTAGGTTACAAACAAAGTTTTATTTACAGCTTTAGAAATATTAATACATTTTTACCTTCATTATCGAGAATATTCACCGAAGAAGGTTTGCCAGTTTTAACGCCAGGAGAAGATGAGCCAAGAGAAACTGTAAACGTTTCCGTAGGTTCAATCACTGAATCATCAACCACGTCAATTTCTATTTGTTTCGGGCCAGTTTCACCAGGTTGGAATGTAACATCCACCGTCCTGGGAACAAAATCATCTTCTCCAGCTGTTGATGGGCTAGTGGCCACACTGAAACAACAATTAAAAGAGGGCAAAGTTTAAAGGTGGTAAACTGCCGAGATTTTTTGTAACAAGTTGGACACCTTATCTAGAGGAAAACATTAAAATGCCGTATCACCCAGCAGAATTATATATAACATCTGAATTTTACTCTGATAGTCAAACTGTGAAATAAAAGAAAACATAATATTCATATTTCAATAAATTTCTAAGGGTATCCCGCCTTAAAGCAAGTGAAACAAGTAAAACAAACCCAAAGTTAATGTGATCAACTACAGTGCTAAGGCTCCGCTGTCACGGGTATACCCACGGACACCCAAGCGATAAAGTTACTTTCCTGGTTCGGATACACTCGAGATGAAAATTGCAAAATGTATTTTTTTGGTTTTACGTAGTTTAATAGACCTTTGTGCGGTAATGTAGTAGTTTAATAGACCTTTGTATGCATAAGACTCCTTTGTGTCCATAAGAACTCGAAAAATGTTTTCATCCAACTTAAGTACAATTAAATTAAATTAAATTACATTACATTACATTACATTACATTACATTACATTACATTACATTACATTACATTACATTACATTACTAAAGCAAGTAAAACAAACAAAAAATTAAGATCTGGTCATCTTTTACGTTTTGTCGTACTTCTGGATACCAGTGGCATTGCTAAATGTCCACGATCCAAAATACAAGCGACTAGTAAAAATAAAATTTATTGTTTCGTGTTACCTAACAGTTACTGGACTACTGACTTGACCAGAAGTTAAGACAACTTCAACTACAGCCTTTTCATTCTCCTTTACATCGTAATCACGTTTCGTGAATTCAAAGACAACTTCTAGAAATACAAAAATAAAACGAAAGAACATTACTTTCCATTTCGGTCAAAAACGTCAACTTTTCTGATAGAAAACCAATAAAACGACACGGCCGTGATACCACACAAAATAAAACAAAAACTTTAACGGCGATGACAAACTGAATTGTAGTTTCAAAAACGGTAAAAAAATTTAAAAAGGGCGAGAAGAAAAAAAATTTGGAATTTGGGATGGGCGAATTAATATTAGTGGGACAGTGAACAAGTAATGAAAAAAATGGCAGCTGCGCATAAGGTCAGGTGTGTATGACAATCGCGACAAACAGTTAGACGAACGATACAATTCTTACATAGTTTTGTCTCGCATAAAATTAAATAAGAAACAATTTCAGACTTTGGCCAAAATCATTAAAAACATTATACATCGTTTACCATCATTATCTAAAATGTTAACAGAAGCAGGTTCGCCAGTTTTCACGCCAGGTGAAGAGGAAGCAAGAGAAACTGTAAACTCTTCCGTAGGTTCAACCACTGAATCATCATCTAAGTCAATTTCTACTAGTTTCGGGCCAGTTTCACCAGGTTCAAATGTAACATCTACCGTCCTGGAAACAAAATCGTCTTCCCCAGCTGTTGATGGGCTAGTGGCCACACTGAAACAACAATTAAAAAAGAAACCCTTATTGGATACCTTATCTTTCATGGATTCCGCAAGAATGTACAAGTTTTAAAAAATCATGATTTTTTTTAAATTGCTAAGGCAACTAAAACATTTATTTAAAATCGTGAAAATTAGCGTAATGCAAGATTACTGATTATGACAGCGGAATTTTAACAAGTATCTGTTGACCTATCAAGTTCACAAAGATTCGAATAGAGTTTTATCCAACTTGAATGCATGTTGCATGACGGTCTAATCTCACGACCACTTAACGTTTAATCACGATTGCATGGATGCTGAACATGCAAGTTCAACTTCCGCAGAAATCAACATTTTCCAGGTGACTCAACAGTGCAAGATAGTCATTAATATATATTTTAAACTTTTTTTTAAAGATACCTGTAATTTAAAAATAATGTAATCGCGTACCGGTTCCAAACGTAACGCGCAACCCTCTTGACATGTAAGAATAAAATTGATTAATTTATTGTCTTATCTTACCTAACAGTTACTTGACTACTGACTTGACCGGACGTTAAGACAACTTCAACTACAGCCTTTTCATTTTCCTTTACATCGTAATCACGTTTTGTGAATTCAAAGACAGCTTCTAGCAACGAAATTATGAAACAAGCATTACCTACATTACGATCATTAAACTTTAATTTATCTAATAAAAGAGTAACTAGACGATACGGCAGTGATACCACACCAAACAATAAACAAAAAATTAATGGTCATAAAAAATTGGAGTATATTAAGTTGTAGTACATAAATTAAAAAGAAATGAACAAATAATAACAAAAGTAAAAAGGGGAAGACAGAAAATAATACTGAACATGGAAGTTTGAGTTAATGTTAGTGGGACAAAACTGAAAAAAGTGTAATGATGCGAGTTCACCCAGAAAACGGATGTATGACAATCACGAAAGTAAGTAACAAAACAATCAGTTAGATACACGAAACAACTCTCGCGATAGAATTTTATCGCATAAAACTAAAAAAGCCATAAGAAACCATTATAGTTGATTACCATCATTATCTAAGATGTTAACAGAAGCAGGTTCGCCAGTTTTCACTCCATGTGAAGAAGAAGCAAGAGAAATTGTAAACTCTTCCGTAGGTTCAACCACTGAATCATCTACTAAGTCAATTTCTACTAGTTTCGGGCCAGTTTCACCAGGTTGAAATGTAACATTCACCGCCATGGGAACAAAATCATCTTCTCCAGCTGTTGATGGGCTAGTGGACACACTAAAATAACAATTAAAAAAATATTATAAATAAGTTTTGTGGAAACACGTAAAATATTTCTTTGCTAAGCTTTCGGCCTGAGTCAACAGGCCGAAAGCTTAGCAAAGAAATATTTTATGTGGTGTTTCCACAAAACTTATTACTCGGGCTACCTGTGGTAGACGAGTCTAGGTTTCGGCTCCGTTATTTTTATTATTTTTTTGTCTACGTTTCGAAATGGCAATCATTACGTCATCCCATCAGGCTTTGCGAAACTGATGCGTGCTAAAATTTCATACGTTCTTTAAAATCTTTGCTTTCCTGATGTCTGATCAAGTTGTTTGAAGTGAAGTGTTCTTTCTTGGACATGTTCAGTGTGTTCACAGACGTCGTTATTGTTCAGTAATTTCGCTGGCAGGTACAAGATACAATCGCTGATTAAACATGATCGTGCTGTGTTGATATTTAACACCCGTAGGGACTCGACATATGAACGCTGTGTGGAAGAGTTTGGGTTTTGGTCGAGGGTCGAGGGTAGTGGGTAGTGGGTCGAGGGTAGTTGGTCAAGGGTCGAGGGTAGTAGGTCGAGGGTTGTAAAACACGCTAAAATTATTTTTGAAATGTAATAAATAAGAATTATAGTTATTTTGTCTTATTTTGTGTTAAGCGCAAGGGGCGATTAATCAGATTATGTTTGCCCTGGGGTGAGCAAACATGGACTTGTTATATTCGGAAAAAAATTAATCTATCTGAATTAATATATAATAATGAATAGATATAAACGTTCTCTGACCAAAAATATTTATTAAGACGAGCTTTCGGTTGCCAGACTGCAGACCGAAAGCTCCTCTTAATAAATAGTTTTGGTCAGAGAACGTTTATATCTATTCATTATGTATAATCCTGGCCGCGCTTCATCAATTTTTTCATGAATTAATATACTTTAAATAGAGAATGATATATGGATGTGCGAATATATGATAATTTTTTTCTAGTGTTGAAAAATAGACCCAGGAAACAGATTTCACTTCAATGAGCGAGTGACCGTCGAAAAACAAGTGTCTCGCTAAACTGTTAAAGTGGTGTTCTTCAACGAGTTGCACGGTGCCGAAGCACTTCTTATAATTTATGCATGACAAGTAATTTTGTAATATATGTTTTTGTTATTATGCATACCTGTATTTACGCACATAATTTCCTTCTAGCGGCTCAAAAACTTCAACATAGGCTACACAAAAAACTGGGGCGTATTTTGGAGGGTATTTTTTTCATAAAGACGTTCGATACGCGCAGCAAAGTGTTTACTCCGGACAGACATCGCATTACTTCTTCGTGTATTATCTATGCATTCCTTTACCGCGTCCATCAACATTTCGCAAGCGGTATGAGCAAT
This sequence comes from Paragorgia papillata, assembly GCA_035771165.1. Classification (NCBI taxonomy): domain Eukaryota; kingdom Metazoa; phylum Cnidaria; class Anthozoa; order Scleralcyonacea; family Coralliidae; genus Paragorgia; species Paragorgia papillata. Next base: position 2,042,528 of record JAWNZC010000348.1, read on the forward strand.
TTGAAGCGACAAATATAGCCAAATCTCCGCGCCATTTTTGTAAGTGATAATCAACAGAGTTGCATATACCTAATGTACATTAAATTTCGAGGCTGGAAATAGGCCGTAATATACAAATTCCTGGTTTAAAACCAGGCCAGTATTAAGTTGAGTAAAACCTTTTGAGAAGTCTTCCAAAACATTGAAGCATCATTCACTTTGCGTAAATGTCGCGACAGGAAGTTATATTAATGAAAGATATTTGTACACCTCAGGGCAAACATAATCTGATTTAACCGCCCCTTGCGCTTAACACAAAATAAGACATAACTATAATTCTTATTTATTAATATTACATTTCAAAAATAATTTTAGCGTGTTTTACAACCCTCGACCTACCACCTTGCGCTCAACACAAAACAACTATAATTCTTATTTATTACATTTCAAAAATAATTTTAGCGTGTTCAACCCTCGACCTACTACCCTGGACCCTCGACCTACTACCCTCGACCCTCGACCAAAACCCAAACTCTGTGTGGAAATATTACCTTAAATCGAGTCTTAAATACAGGCAATAGTGTTTTGTGTATTGCGAATTGTGTTTTCTATCGGAGAATTAGATAGTGCTTTGACTATTTTCGGTGACGAATGACGTTTAGACTTTTATCAGTAATCTTGCTGACAAAGTTTGTCCATGAAGACAGAATAGACGAAGTTATTTAATACAGACACGAAAAAATGCCGTGTTGACATCAGTATACTTGACTACTTGAGGACGAGAGAGACAAGAAAGGGCCACAGTATATTAAAAGAACATATACGTGCTGTTTACCTAGTAAGCGCTTTCTCCTGTTTGTTGACATTGATCACGACAGTATCTTTATATTTTTGCATACTATTTATGTGCTTTATTGCTAAACGAGTTTTATATTTGTTATGCTGAGTAGGAAACTTGTATACAAATGTATGTTCTGTGTACCATCATGTGAGTAGGAAACTTGTATACAAATGTATGTTCTTTGTACCATGTGTTTTTACTGACTGTTGCTTGTCTTTGAGTTTGAGATCGGCAATGGACAGTAGTCTTATTGATCCATTAGGATTTCTATTCAATGTTGTGCTTTGAACCTTTGAGTATGTAATTTTGTCACAAGTATGTTTAATAGCCATATCTTGATGTTCATTTTGATATAAATTTTGATGCATAGATTGAGTATTAAGATATTCATCATAGAAACAACTTTGAACCAGTCATGTTCCTCATATGTATATACAGTAATACTTTAATGACATATTGGCCATTATAACATCAGCAGCCAAGTGTGTGTTATATGCGGATGGTACCAAAATGTAGAGAGAAATTAGAGTGTCTGACATTTACTACAGTACTAGCACTGCAGAGTTGAAGAGCCTTCCCAACATGCTCTAAAGCAAAAACATGGAATCAGGATTCATGTTGTCCGCAGTAATACTTTAATGACATATTGGCCATTATAACATCAGCAGCCAAGTGTGTATTATATGCGGATGGTACCAAAATGTATAGAGAGAAATTAGAGTGTCTGCAACATTAACTCAGTACTAGCACTACAGAAGAGTTGAAGAGCCTTCCCAACATGCTCTAAAGCAAAAACATGGAATCAGGATTCATGTTGTATGAAGATATTGCACAGCATAGATGTGGGGTGCGGGTATATTTTACTAGTCACCTATTGCATATTCGCTAGTGCATCTGTACCGGTCCACTCCCAGTCTCCCACCTCTTTGCTCGCGCGTTATAGAGACCTCTGCACTTTCCAGTAGCCCGCGTGAACACGTGACCCAGGTGTCTTGTTTATATTACATTATCGCCATGAAATCTTTCAAATAATTAATTTTAAAAAACATTTTTTTATTCGAGAGTTGGACACCTTATGATTTCTAAAACGAAATTACTGTATGAATATTATAACCAATGAGAAACCATGCAGACGAGAAACATAATCGTAGTAAAAATATTGATGCCCAACATAAAACATGAAATAAAGCCATAAATAAGAATAATATTTATTACAAAAAAGAACTAATTAATGTTTCGTCGCATCGCGCAATATCATCAGACTCGGGAAGTGAGATAAAACTCATATCTCTTGTTTTACCAAGGGTTACAAACACTGAAGAACTATAAAAATCACTCGGCCTATCACCTCGTGATTTTACACTCGAGAACAATGACAATTTCTCGGTCCTCTCGTGTTTGTAACCCCTGGTAAAACACTCGCACTCGTTTATGAAATATTACTTAAAATTTAAACCAAAATATGGTCAGCTGTACTCTGTTCTAATAATCAACAAGAGAGCATTTACTAAAGATCGTTTGCACATGACGTCACGTCCGCCATCTTGGTTGATTTTTCGCTGTTGACAAACCGCTAATTACTCCAGGTTCGCTTTAGCACGGGTTTTGAAAATTAACTGGAAATCAACCAAGATAGCGTGCGATGTTACATGATTGCAATCTATCTATAGTGTAAATTTCAATCCGTAAAAAAATAGAAGCTTATTTGTTCATCTCACCTAACGGTTACTGGAGTACTGACTTTGTCAGTAAGTACAACTTCAACTACAGCCTTATTATTCTCCTTGACCTCGTAAACTCGTTTTGTGAACTCGATAACAGCTTCTAGAAATTGATTAATCATAAAGAACAAAATCATAAAAAGTTTAATCACGAAAATAAGGAAGCATAAGATAAACGTCAGAAGTGTTTGCAATGATCAATTCGAAGAATTTGAAAGTGACAGTAAAAGTAAATGCTTGTACATTACATATGTAGATGTGTGCCAGTGCCTCAACAAACGCAAACGCACAAAAACACATGCGCACTAATACACATTTAAATAAGGATATCCAACAAGAAGTTACTATCGCAAGTGAAGTAATAATAATAATATTTAATCATCCATCTATACAGAAGTTATTGATAAATCCTTGTGAGTTACCCACTACAGTGAAAATAACAGAAACGGGGAAAAAAAAGATGTTGTGATGAATATCATAAAATGCGCGCGTGTCAAACTCAATTTTTTTTGAGACGTTTTAACTTAATTTATACAATAACGCGACTTCTATGTGCATTTTCATTGTTTGTTGCTGTGACCTAATAGGACACACGCCCAAACAAGCGCCCAAACAAAGTTTCGTGTCGACTTCTTTGTTCTTTACGCGCTGTGACGTCATCTGTTATTTATTACAGTACACACGCACTGAAAAATGTAATTTATTTACAACGTTACTTACCGTCATTGTCCAGAATATTCACCGAAGCTGGCTCGCCCAATGTTACTTTAGGTTTAGAAGCAGTGAGGGATACTGTAAATGTTTCTGTTGGTTCAACTTCATCATCATCAACCAAGTCGATTTCGATTGATTTCGGACCAGTTTCTCCCGGATAAAACGTAATATGGGGTGGCGCTGAACCAAAATCTTCTTTGCTAGCAGTTGAGGGACTAGTCTTCAGCCTAAAACATGATTAAAAATGTAAACCATTTAAAACAGCTAGTTTGGTATATTATACCTCATACGATATTATTCATCTCTGGAAAAACGCTAGCTCGGACAGCGATAAGTTAAAAAGAAACACCACCTTCAAAACGAATGTTACATTGTTTATAAAGAACATTTTTACCGTCATTATTCACCAGCCCTAGTTGGTCTTTGCTCAGGGGGCACGTAGTAGGAAGCCGTCTGAGCCATGCATGTATTAATAAGAATTGATACCATCGCGATATCTTATATCTTTTTCATTTAATTTAATTTATCGTTAGAGCAAATACTGTTTTTGTTCTAGTTAATAATGCGTAACATGATGAGTATCATGAAAAATTAGGAAAAAAACAGAATTAATCGTTGAGTGGTGGGAAAAGATAATAGATGGTGCCGTAATAAATAAATAACAAATAAAGTAAAGTTTCGAGATGCCAGGAACTAAACCTCGGTTTGCACTTAACGTCATGGCGGTCATGTTGGACGTTGGAGGAACATTAACAAAAGAATCTCATTAGCATGGAGTATATGTTTTTCCCCAACATGACGGCCGTATCTTGACTCCTAAATCTCAAGGGTCGATTGCAAACCATAAATCCATGAAATTTTGGTAAAATTTGAATAAATTAGGTTTGGATGAATTTTCATAAAACATTATGTTAGTCGAGGTTACTCCGTGAAGACAAACGATTAAGTAACACAAAGGCGGCGGAAGTTTCCAATCTCTAAATCTGTTCTAGCGGAAACCGATATATCTCCGCCCATTTAAAACACGATTGAAGACAAATACTGTTATTCAATAAATATAATCTATAGTAGAATAAAAATCAGACCAGAATTTTAAAATATTTAATCTGGAAGACGTAAAATTTCTCATGTTATATAATCAAGCCAAAAGAATGTTGCTGAAAACAGGCTACAGTACTTGTTATTTCGTAATATACAGTTTACCCGAGGAGCACAATTAGCTATCCAAATACACATACCCTGCAAAGGGCTGCCAGTTTTGTCTCTTTATTTTTATTTCATTTTTTACTTTACTTACACAACAGTCACAGGTATTTCACTGATTTGGCCAGATAAAACGGCAATTTCCACCAATGCCTTTTTATTACTCTCATTAACATCGTAAGTGAGTTTTGTAAAACCAATGACAATAGCTGGAAAAGTAAATTTATCATAACTGTTACATAGTTATTATCTCCAACTTCTATGTCAAATACTAGTTAAACGCACTTAACATTTGGACACAGTTTTCACAATGTAAACTTGTGCATCACTACAAAGTACAGAATGGGTGCGTCATTACTACTAGTTCAGTTAAAGGTTCCGCGACAAATGTCAGTAGTTTTTTAACCACATTCCAAAAATACGAATCTTTTAAAGGTTCCTTCCATGTGAGTTCGATATCCACAGAATATTTGCAGAACAGTTGTATCGCGTATAAAAAAATTATAATTAAAAACTTTCAATTCACATACCTGTACATGTTTTTCCATCTCCAAAATACCCTTCATTACAAGTACACTTATAGGTTCCACGACCAGTGTCAGAACACGTTGCAAACTTGTGGCAGTCGTCTTTGTCGGTACCACATATCTTAATTTCTAACAAAAATACGAGAAAACAAGTTTGACAACAATTATAAACAAGTAAGGGTCGATGGAAATTAGTGACTAAAGGATTTCTGGAACATTCACAAATCCTCCCGAGGTTTGATGGGAAATTTAATCACTAATTTCCCAACATGTCATTGTATTAGTTTGTAATACTATAATAGCATTGTTTGGAATATATTTGGGAATGAAAACATGTAATAAAGATATAGCTGGAAAAAATATATTTAACTGTGATGGATTTTGTGAAGAACATGATTTAACTATTAACGCAACGGGTTTAATCCAGCTTAATGTCCCCTTTCAGTAGTAAAATTGAATGCTCTTTTGATGTTCAGTCATGCATGCATCAGGAAAACATTAAAATTTTTCTCGAAACTAGGAAAATTAGAAATTAAATTACACGGTGAGAACAAATGAAACCGAGTCAACTATGGTATTATCTATAATAATAATAATAATAATAATAATAACAACAACAACAACAACAACAACAACAACAACAACAACAACAACAACAACAACAACACTAATAATAATAACAACAACAACAACAACACTAATAATAATAATAATAATAATAATAACAATAATAATAATAATAACAGCAATAATAATTATACATAATTGAGGATATAACAGAGTCAAGAAGTCTGAAATTTTTCTGAGCCACAAACACAGAACACAAATGCAACATCCTATAATGGCCGCAGTTAGAAGCTCTAATGATTGAGCTACTGTATTGTAGCCTACGTGTAGACCCTCAACACTCGTTTCTCGTGAGGGTCTACGCAACTTCCATTAAAAGCTTGCCCCCACATACGTCACATCCGATTCCAGTTTTGGATAATTTATGCATGTTGCCTTTTGCTTCAAGATGGCAGATTCGAAGTTTGAAAGAGTGGCGTACGATATGTGCAAATTTCAAGAAGCACTTACTACGGCTTGCAATCTCTTGCAAGTGGAAAGCTTTTACGAGGATCAAGAGAAAGCGCTGAGACAACTCTTCCGTTAATTTACGTTAATTTACCCAAAACTAGAATCGGATGTGACGTATGCGGGGGCAAGCTTTCGATCGAAGTTGCGTAGACCCTCACGAGAAACGAGTGTTGATGGTCTACACGTAGGCTACTGTATTGAAGATCAGATCAGAAACGAGTTAAGACTACTATTCTAATTTATATTCACATGTAGAAAAGCAAAAATGTGGTGAACTGTTGAGATTTTTAGCAACAAAATGCTAACGTTTCTAGCAAGTAACCATCTCTCACGCTTGCTCCGCTCAAAAACACAGTATCTCATTGCTAAAAATATCATCAGCTTTTTGATTTTCTATACACAAAGCACTGCAAACTTAACACTCGACTTCCTAAGTAGTGGTGTCGGCATATAAACAGTATAGTTATTAATAATTCTTTGGTAGACGTTGGTCACGTTAGCAAAAATACTTTCCGAGAAAATATTTTAAGACCTAATTGCCGGACAGAGAAAACAAAACAAACATTAACAAAAAAGGAAAATGCTTGAAATGTGAAACTTCAATATTTTTGAGTATTTTTTTGACTAACTTGAAGTCATTATATGGACGCTTTATTTGGAATATTCATTTTTATGTGTATATTGTAGTTAGCCACTTGCTTAGCATGTGCAATAGTACCGGAAGTGGCTAAGAAACTTTTCCCACCCTTGTACCATCAAATTTTTATTTTAAGTTGAATCAAGTTGTTAAAGCAAAAGAGTTTGGGCAATATAACAATGAGAAACAATATATCAACAGAAAAAAAACAAGAGATAATTATAATAAAAGCAATATACATAACGTAATCACCCTTTCTGCTACAACGCGCCTAATTTTTTTTTAAATGATTAACGTCTTTTAACTACGATACTAACAGAATACTTTAAATAATTTCAAAAGTTGTTACTCGTTATAAAAAAACAAAAAATTAAATAGAAAACCTTCACAATTCTTTCCATCGCCAACATAACCTTTCTTGCAATTGCATTCGTACTCTCCAGGATTCGTGTCTTTACACGTAGCAAATATGTGACAGTCGTCTTTATCAGAACCACAAATAGCAGGAACTAAATATATATATATATAAACATTATATATTACCAATATATATATATATATATATATATATATATATATACTATAGCAGAAGCAAGTAAGCAAACAAACAAACAAACTATCAAGTAATTAAGCAAGTAATTAAGCAAGCATACATTTTTCATAAAATACCTTAGCCTTACAAATAAATATGATAAATCAGTGATCGCAGATACAGTGCACATCAGTATATGCGTGAAACCAAGCCTGCTTTGAAATTACTCCAACCCTAAAAATATTCACACTAACCTATACATGTCTTCCCATTACCAAGATAACCTTGTTTACATTTACAATCGTAAGTGCCGGGACCAGTGTCTTCGCATGTGGACAATGTGGGGTGGCAATCATCTGCTTCGGAACCACAAATTTTGGCAACTGTAAACAAAACACATATTACTCAAAGTACATTTAGATTATAACAAAGTATAAATCAAAACTGTTTTAATCAAAAAAGTTAATATACTTTTAATATTTCACCCAGTTTCAGTTGTAAGATTTAGGTAGCCGTGGAATTAATGCATATTAGCATATTCTGTAGCAAACCATAATTCCGACAGACTATTCGATTATATTTGAGCCACAGACTTTACCAACATTCCAATGCCCTTGACAGATATGAAGCTTGCCATTTGGCTCGTTAAAAACACTCTTCCACTTGGCTAGTTAAAAAAGCACTCGGACTTTGAAATAGCCTTTAAAGTGCTCCGTAATTAAAATATTATTCATAGCATCGCCATTTTAACGCATGATATTAAAAAACAAACAATAGTGGATAGCTATTGTATTTTGCAACAATATCTTAAATTATCACATGGTGTGATATCAAATTGACAATGTTAAGGTTGGTGTCCTGCGAAAATAATCATAAAAAAGGGTTAACGTTTCCAGCAAAGCTCTGTAGACCATGCAATGGACCGAAAGGGCTTTGCTCGAAACGTTACACGTCCTTTATGACTATTCTGATAGTATGTCATGTAACCTTTTATCATTTTCGATTTGTATTTCTACACTGCCTACGCAGCACATTATTTTTCTATATCATGATCTTCTGGCACGATTTGCTATACTACAAGGGGGTGTCTGTTTACAAAACAAAATACGAAACTTTGGTATTATGAAAATAGCTGTTTGTCATGTTCAAACTTTTTATCCGAAATAAATTCTTCGACCACCATTCCCCTTCCGATCTTTCATAGAATACACCATCTTTCACACCCAATTAAAACAATATCTTACTTGGACAAAATTTCCTAATGAAATTTTCCACCGTCTCTGCCAACTCCTTGTAATTCTCTGTAAGAATGGCATTTTCAGGAACCTCAACCATATCTTTAACTTGATCAATCGCTGATTGCTTGCTCAGTCCAACACCAACTGCAAACACGGCCATGTCTCGGTTAAAGAAAGGCTTCATGGCGTCACCTACGTATGTGTAACCTCTTTCCTTCGTTTGTTCTCCATCTGTGATCACCATGAAAATTTTTACAACACTGGGATCGTCAACACGAAGTCCCGCCTCTTTAATGGCCACTTCTTCATCCGCAAGTGCTAAACCCCTATGAGTTTTTGTTCGACCACCAGAGAGTGGACCAGGCATCTTATCTACAACACTTTCGAATTTCCCAGGAGTTTGACTTTCTTTTAGTGTAATTTCTATCTCGCCCTGTTCGCTAAATGTAACGATAGCACCTTGACCTATAACATTTCCTTCGTCGTCCCTTTCGCCAATTTTTAGTCTCTTTCCAACGAGTTTGAGAAATTTACGCACGTGAACATAGTCACTTGGCCTAATACTTCCAGATCTATCTACCACAAATATGATATCCATCTTTTGACACTTTGCTACACCATGAGGTAGGGCTGATTGAAAAAAAAAAGACAATTTAAATGTAATATTTTACAGCAATAAGAACAAATAAACTCAGAAGAGCAGACAAAACTTCTTCGTCGCCTAATGATACTCAAAATCGTTTCTAGAGCGCTGAAGTTTCACCTGAGCTAATAGCGCTTTCAACACGTTTTTCCGCATTTTTAATTAATTCTAAGTAACACTCACTTTTAACATTTGAACAAATTTATACTGACAGATTGTAAGATACATATCACTGTTTAGAGGGGCTGCCATAACCTTTGTATAAATGTGTAAGCTAAATTTTTTTTCAATTTTAGCTTAACTTTTCTGTTCTTGACAGACAGACAGACAGACAGACAGACAGACAGACAGACAGACAGACAGACAGACAGACAGACAGACAGACAGACAGACAGACAGACAGACAGTCAGTCAGTCAGTCAGTCAGTCAGTCAGTCAGTCAGTCAGTCAGTCAGTCAGTCAGTCAGTCAGTCAGTCAGTCAGACGGACGGACGGACAGACAGACAAATACGATCAAAACAAAATACAAACAAAGAAAGATTTTCAAACCTGTACAAGTCTTTCCATCACCAGTAAATCCTTCATTGCATGTACATATATAATTTCCAGGACCTGTGTCCGTACACGTAGCATTCTCGTGGCAATCATCCATTTCAGTACCACATATTTTGATTGCTATAGAAGATTATATAGATAGTCTCAGTTAATTGCGGTGCCCTGACATGTTAGCAGGGTTCGTTATTTCTTGCGGAATCAATAGCAAGCTTTATTACACCCTCGCAAATAATCGTCCAATCAAATGTCTACATTAGCGTTACGTGCCAGCCCAATATTTTACGATGTAGGACAACTACATATTGAGCAGCAACCTTTGGACAGGTGGACAAGATATATTTAATTGTCAATTGCACGATTATTTGTTCGGTATAATAAAACACCTACTGGATTCATCTTCGCCCGATATAGAAAATATTTAAGTCTCGAATTTTAATATTAGGCTCTAAATATTTTTCCATATCATTTTATTATCGGGCTTAGATGAATCCAATTAATTATAATGGGTTTTTTTAAGCGACATTTTATATGCCAAACCGGGAGGTCATCACCTATACATATACTTAAAAACGTTTCTGATTTATTTATTTAATCAACCTTGATTTTTTAGCGAATCAACCTTGAGTAAAACTATATATACAATAAAAATATTTGGTTGTTTTTCATTAGGCCGTGCTTTCACACATAAGAAAGAAGAAAAAAAGAACTATTAAACTAAATACAATATTTAAATTACTAATTAAAAACACTAACATTTCTTATATGTACAATAAATCTATTTTAAAAAGTTAAAATCAGAAAAAGTTCAACGTTTTAAAACGGCTTATTGCTTTAGTTTCCTATATAAGACTAGATTATATAGGTACACATCACGAATTGAATACTAATTCATAGTCGATTGTACAAAGTTATTCCTAGTGCTTAAAAAAGATATTTCCTTTTTATGAAAGTATTATTAAATCATTTCGGACAATTGGAAGATTGTTCCAGATTCCAGCAGCTGATTGGTTTAGACCACCTAATCTAAACAAAGCCCATAACCCTAATCCGTAACGAGGATTGGAACAAATTGACAATTGACCGTACCGAAAAAGATGGCGACTTGTACATTTAACCACAATCCTTTGTGTGTAGTAAATATTGTTTCTTGCAGAATTATTAGAAGATATGGTTTTAAAAAGGTCAACTTTGGTAGGAATGAAGTTCTTGCTTACTTAATTAATCTGTACCGCCGTCATCTTTTTCGGTACCGTCAATTGAAAATGTGTCTCGTCACTTATAGCCAATCAGAAGCTCGTTCATGTTGGTAGGTCTTTAATACTGAAACAAGGCACCGCTCTTGTCTAGTTTCCTATATAAGACTAGATTATATAGGTACACATCACGAATCGAATACTAATTCATAGTCGATTGTACAAAGTTATTCCTAGTGCTTAAAAAAGATATTTCCTTTTTATGAAAGACAAGAAAATCAAAGAATTTGTTGATTTTAACCATCTCTAACTATCCTTTTCTCAAACTTTAGCGACACAAAGTAGCAAAATGCTGCCTGACATTAGTTGCAATTTCTATTGGAATAATTATTAGTAGGCATGTAGGACTATTTATATTATGCTGGGCTGCAAAATAAATGCTAGAAAAAGGAACAAAACACTTTAACTACACTGACTGCAATAGTGGTTGTTAGAACTTAGAATCACCAAAGCTGTACATCAACAAAGTGATCTTTGTTTGCCTTATAATAATAGTTTTAGTTGATATTCTCATTTAAGCAAATTTACTTATTGTCACGGTGGACATCCAGATTATTTTATAAAAAAATAAATAATTTTTTAAAAAACATAATACGAAAGTAATGATTTATCGTCACAGCTTAGGAACAAGCTAGTAAGACAGCTCTTGATTCAATAATAGTTATATTAAAGACAAAGTATTTTCAAACCTGTACAAGACTTCCCATCACCAGTATATCCTTTATTGCAAGTACATTCATATTTTCCAAGACCAAGGTCATTGCACGTAGCATATTTGTGACAGTCGTCACGTGCGGTTCCGCATACTTTACGTTCTAATAAATAGTAACAACGTGCACATGTTAAAAATTGATGTTTTCGCCACTAATAAAAACGATAATCTCACATGTGTGATTATTTATGATAATCTCCGTGTGTCGATTATCACGGGACGCATTATAGAGTTTACTGCTCTATTTTTGTGGGGAAATTTTATATAATAAACAGAACAATACATGAATACTTGGAAATTTGAAATTAATTTCTCGTGTTGACCAAGATATCCTAGTCAACACTCGAAATAAATGTCATATTTCCGCACATCCATGTATAATTCTCTATATAACAAAAGTATTCTTAGTTTTCATCTGACGTCACGGCGGCCATGTTGGTGCACACAAACAATGAAATGGCGGCCATGTTGGAGCACAGTCTCTCCACCAATCACGTGAGTGAAAATGATCCATAGATCGAGCAAGATAAAAATGAGTGTAAAGCCCTAATCAAACGAGAACGCAAGTCATCGCAAGTTGGCAGTCGGAATTTCTGTGGCGGTCGTTCGAACACCCAAATTAACAAAATAAAGGTTTCATGAGTGTTTTAAACAAGTTTTAACTTTGTCACGGTACATGATATTTTCGGGAAACTATTCAGAGCGGCTGGCTGAGATAGCGTGACTGCCAACTTGCGATGACTTGTGTTCTCGTTTGATTAGGGCTTAACATAATAATTAATCATTCATGAAACATTGATCTACCTATGTTTATTATTTTGATCAATTTTTTCAGAAGAATTGATCTAACAACAAGTAAAACTAGAAACTAGTAAAATTAAAACAAGTAAAATTAAAAAACAAGTAAAATTAGAAAAAATTAAATTAAGAAATTAAGTAAAATTAGAAACTAGAGGGCAGTCAGAGACTGCATATGCACCCGCCAGCGGGTTGTTAGATATGTTTAAATATGAAAACGAGCCATCCCGCTAACCAGGCTAGCTCACGAGACCAACACATGCATGTATGAATAAAATGCTTGATTGCACTCATACCAAAATTATCAAAACATGTTTGCATAAAATAAGGATAATGAGCACAATCAAGCATTTCTTCAACACGAAGAATCTTGCGTTCAGATTTTTATTAATTTCTCATCCCAATTTTGACTAAATTCAACTAAAATTTAATGGATTGGCCGTTGGTCTATGGCCAACCCTTCTACACACTTTCATGAAAATCGGTGCAATACTTTTTGAGATATCCTGGCGACAGACAAACAAACAAACAAACAAACAAACAAACAAACAAACAAACAAACAAACAAACAAACAAACAAACAAACAAACAAACAAACAAACAAACAAACAAACAAACAAACAAACAAACAAACAAACAAACAAACAGACAGACAGACAGACAGACAGACAGACAGACAGACAGACAGACAGACAGACAGACAGACAGACAGACAGACAGACAGACAGACAGACAGACAGACAGAAAGGGGTAAAAACATAACCTCCTGGCGGAGGCAATTATTTAACACTCTGCATGCATTCAACTGATCAAAAGACCCAACAAAATAAGCTAGCCGGTAAAGTCCGGATTGGCAAAGTGGACCAGAGGAAAACTACATTAAAAACCCGCTAACAAGAACCAACATTTTACCAAATCAGCCTGGGATAGGTTCTTATATTCTTATATATTCTTATATAAATAAATTCTTAATTTCAGCCTGAGGTTCTTAATAGTGGTAGGTTCTAGGTTAGCGGGTTTTTACTGTATAGAAAACACAGGAAGCAGAATTTAAATCAAGTTGTAGATTCGGTACGGTAGTATAAGAAGAGTCGAATACAGGCTGTGTTGACGCTAGATCAGAAGAACAGACCTTCGCAAAGAATCGCTGAGTAGCAGAATGCGCTGACTTCTCCTTTACAATAAAAAACAGACCAAACAGCAAGATGGCGGATCCATCCGTAAACCCACCTGAAACGACCCAGACAGCCTGACGACGCACACGAGTACGTAGCACCTCAGAGACTCTCAACTACTCCCACCTCAGAAATCCAGGATATTCAATATTGACAGTAAGTGCTACATCTTTATCCCCAAAGTATCCACCACAGCACCATGCACACTGGTGGCTTATATAACCGTAATTTTTTTCGGAAGGAATGACAGCTGGGACATGCGCCTGCCTCTTGGACTAGTTCTGCATGGTGCGTGACGTCCTAAACGCATGGCAATAATCTGGACTACATGGCAATCAACCTTCAAAGTTACCCATATATTTCACTCTAACACGTAGCTTTCTCCTCGATAATTTAGGTCACCAACTGAGTTTAAATGTTTGTTCAAAAATTTTAAAATATTACATTTTTTACCTTCATTATCGAGAATATTCACCAAAGTAGGTGTGCCAGTTTTAACGCCAGGAGAAGATGAAGCAAGAGACACTGTAAATGTTTCCGTAGGTTCAATCACTGAATCGTCAACCAAGTCAATTTCTATTTGTTTCGGGCCAGTTTCGCCAGGTTCAAATGTAACATCCACCGTCCTGGCAACAAAATCATCTTTTCCGGCTGTTAATGGGCTACTGGCCACACTGAAACAACAATTAAGAGAAGAAACCTTTATTCAAAGTGAGGCGTTCTGGGCAAGTTCCGGTTTCGCGCCTAGGAACCTACGCCCTTTTCGGTCCTCTTCAGATCATATTTTTCTCACAGGATATTCGGCTCTGATCTCTGGCCAAGGGTGAGCCCCTGTATAGTTGCATTGACAAATCACGTAAAACCCGCCACAACAATTTTTCTACCTATTAGATTATGTTTTGTTCTCCTGAAAGACATCTATTCATTTTTTACAGATCAAACATTGTAATAAAAGTGCGTCGGCGAGTCACCTTAATTCAACTCATTTCCCGTCAAAACATTTCCCGTGAAACAAGTAAAACAAACCAAAAATTAAAATATCGTCCTTTACGCTTTGTCGCATTTCTGGAATCTATAAGCACCGGTGGCATTATATGATGTCCACAACCCGTCTAGCAAATATAAAATTAATTTATTATTATATTTTATCTTACCTAACAGTTACTGGAGCACTGACTTGGCCTGACATTAATGCAACCTCGACTACCGCTTTTCCATTTTCTTTTACATCGTAGACAGGTTTTGTGAATGCAAAGACAGCCTCTAGCAATGAAAAAATAAAACGAGAAAAACGTTACCTACATTTTCGGTTCCGACCGTGGTATTACACGAAACAACACAACATAACAAAATCTGTAGTTTATAACAATGATGGTAAATTGGAGAATAGTAAAAACGAAATGATAAAATAATATAATTATCAAATGATAAAATAAGTAAAAAATGGAGAAACAGAAAATGAGAGCAAAAATAAAAGTACAAGTTAATGTTAGTGGACTGAGCAAGTAACATAGTTGGGGTAAATGGCAAAATCAAAGCTGGAATGAGAGTAGTGATATACGAGTTGAAGGCAGAAAAAGAATTTGTGGAAGTAAAATTTCACGAATATCAACGCATATGCGTACATGCGATGAACAGCAAGAGTAGAAGGCCAGGAGTGCATAACAATCATCATTATATGCATGACAAAATTACTACATTCTGATTGGTTGAGAGGAGTACAATTATTTTATTAATGGGCTTCTCACCCCCCACGTGACCCTGACCTCTGCCTTATTGTGATTGGTCGGTTAGCCTTTGAGGGCAAAACATTTCACCCTCAAATGCTATAATTGACCAATCGCAGTAAGGAAGAGGTCAGGGTCACGTAGGGGGTGGGACAAGCCCATTGTATTGCAGTACAATTAATAAAAATAGAGAAGGCCCTGGGAACGATGTTGACAATAAAATTCAAAATGACGGTCAATTCTGCAATGGAAAGTTTTCACATTTCCAACGACTCAGTACACTATGAACTAAAAATTCCACCGAGAGTGAAAATGTTTCTTGTCAAGTAATGAAACAAGATGTTTTTAAAGGCGTGAGTGAGTACGAAGCGTACGTGTCGTAATTTTGTCATGCATATAATAAATGAGTAATCATATGATGGCAACATTTTCAAATATCACTTGTGGTGTAAATCCTTAATTGTACCCGCTATCATATGATTACCTATACTAACAGAACGTATAAGTGACAAAGGTGAGAACAAAGGTCAACAATACAATTATTACTTACATAAAATTAACAAAATTTAAATTCAATCGAAACCTTTACGAAACATTATAAATGAATTACCATCATTATCTAGAATGTTAACAGAAGCAGATTGGCCAGTTTTCAAGCCAGGTGAAGAGGAAGCAAGAGAAACTGTAAACTCTTCCGTGGGTTCAACGACTGAATCATCATCTAAGTCAATTTCTACTAGTTTCGGGCCAGTTTCACCAGGTTGAAATGTAACATTCACCGCCAAGGGAACAAAATCATCTTCCCCAGCTGTTGATGGGCTAGTGGTCACACTGAAAAAAAAAACCCAGTTAAAATAAGATACCTTTATGATACCTTTTTTCTAAGAAAAAGTCACGATTGCCTACTACTGAAGTCACCTGAAAATACTGTCGAAATTCTAAATGAAGTTGTTGTTCTGTCAGAATACAGATTGGAGAAGGGGGTCAGTTTGGCATGGACTCCCACCTCCAAGATACAGGGAGGCCACGCTACATGTGCAACAATTGAAATTGGTCACACTCCGCGGGAAAATGAGTGTAAAAAACAATCACATGAATGCAAATAACAATATACACCAACAGTATAGAAACTAATATTTTCCAGCAGCAAACTGCTTTTGTGTATAAAACATGAGAAACACGAGGGGGATCACTAACGTGTACATTCCAGTAGATAAAGAAAGGAGTAAAAAGATAATGATTTATCTCACCTAACAGTTACTGGATAACTGACTTTGTTAGTAAGTTCAATTTCAACAACAGCATTATCATTCTCTTTTACGTCGTAAGCTCGTCTTGTGAACTCAACAATGGCTTCTAGAAATTAATCAATTATGAATAAAAAGTATATTAAAACTACATTCTCTTTAATCAAACCCTAAGACATTAAGAATATAACGAGAATTTACAAGACGAATTTACATTTACATAGACTAGAATGTAGGTATAAAATTAGGAGTAGTCACCGAATAAAACAAAAACATTAAGATAAAACATACTGTATACATTAAATCCGGCTACAGAAGGGAAAGATAAGAGTCAAATCCATTTGGAGAAATTGAAAATGACAGTAAAAGTACATACATGCATGTACTTTGCATACTGTATGTACTGTATATCTGTGTGTCAAAGACATACACGCTTAAATATGAAAATCGATATATATTGTACATATCCATATATAAACGAAGAGAAAAGGTTAGTAGCGCGCAAAGAGAACAGGCAGGGTGAAAACAAAATATATTGCTGCGATCAATATCATAAAATGAACTGCATGGGGAAATTTATTTCAGACTCTTTAACTTAATCAAACCTTATTTACCGTCATTATCCAAAATGTTCACCGAAGCTGGCTCGCCCAATGTTACTTTAGGTTTAGAATCAGTAAGAGATACTGTAAACGTTTCTGTTGGTTCAACTTCATCATCATCAACCAAGTCGATTTCGATTGATTTCGGACCAGTTTCCCCCGGATAAAACGTAATGTTGGGTGGCGCTGAACCAAAATCTTCTTTGCTAGCAGTTGAGGAACTAGTCTTCAGCCTAAAACATGATTAAAAATGTAAAACATGCAGTTTATAGCTCAACTAACTCTTTGCTATCTAACATTATATTTTGACTTACCACAGATGATTTTATTCATTGGAAGCCGCGCGCCCCACGTAATAATAATATCTTTAATTAATAATTTAATTCACCGTAAGTAGACATTTCTTCTGCTTAAATCCGGAAACAAAGTAAATACGTTAAAAAATTTGACGTTTGAAAAAATCTGAAAGTTTGGATAAAATTTTCATTAAATTCTATCAGTCGATCTGTTTGGGCTAATAACCAAGATTTCTCTGCAAATTTAAACTATGAATGAAAACAAATACTATAGTTATCATCTATACTAGAATGAATATCGGATCATAATTTTAAAAGCCCGTCAAATCCCGGTTATAAGTCCTGGGCTTTTACCTGTTCAAAGGCCGTTTTTATGTGAGAACAATAGGGAGAACAATAGAATCATGTGATAGTGGGCTTATATCCAGGGGGGCTTATAACCGGGATTTTATTTATTTCATTTATTGCTTTACTTACATAACAGTCACAGGTACTTCACTGATATGGCCAGACATGATGACAAGTTCAAGCAATGCCTTATCGCCATTCTCATTAACTTCGTAAGCGGGCTGTGTAAAACCAATGACAATGGCTAAAAAAATAAATTCATGATTAACTGGTAAATAGTTTAGCACTCTGTGAAGTTGCCGTGGGTACCTATTAGCGATAATGCAACGCTCACTACCCTTGTGGAAGTTTGAGCACTCTGGGCCCATACGCACTACACGCTATCTGAATGTACTTCATCGATGCTGTCCCACATGTGGTTCTCACCGACAATCGCATGTGTATAAGTAATTGATGAAATTCATTCAGATTGTTCCAAGCTACACTGATGAGCTGTAGTACAGCGAAACACCGTGTCTGTAGATTGAACTATATATATATATATATATTAAGCCCCAAATTACTCCCCCAAATTCTAGAAAAGTACACTAGCAATTTGGACACTGTCCTCACATCTGAAATTATAGTACATGTAAAACATATAAAAACCTGTGCATATCTTTCCATCACCAGAGTATAGTACGGGTGTTTTATTACAAGTACACTTATAGCTTCCACGACCAGTGTCAGAGCACGTTGCAAACTTGTGGCAGTCGTCTTTTTCGGTACCACATATCTTAATGTCTAATAAAAATACAACATGACAGACGTTTAAAAGCCGTTTGCCAACGTCAAATATTCAACAAATGTCCCTGCAACCTTCTAATGACCAATGTTAAAGGCTCTAATCATTGAGCTACAGAGACTTGGAGTTAAAGTTGTAAATATAGTCATGTGTGTTTCCCAGCGATAGCGTTGACATATGAAATGTGATCATTAACACGTGACGTTAAAAGTGTACATGTCATACATGTCCAAGCTTGGTGTAACGTAATAGACGTTAAGATGAGTAGATATTCGCCAAGCTCAAATACTCAAAAATAGTTTTTCAATCCCTAACAGGGATAAAACCTGCACCTTTATAATGACCAGTTACACGCTCTGACCACTGAGCTGAGGATCGAATGGCAATCTAAAGTTGTGAATTTATAGTCACATGCAGAAGGGTAAGCGGAGCCCTTGTTCAGATTAAAAGTGGGTTAACATTTCATTCCTAAACGTATACTGGTTCTTTTAAAAGTCTTCTATCTATTTACACATGATTCCGGAATGAGATGTAAATAATTCCGGATTAAGTGCAAACTAACTCTGGTATCATGGAAATAGTCCCATTTTAAACAATCTTCGTTACAAAAAGAAAACAAATTAAACAAAAAACCTTTGCAAATCTTTCCATCACCGGCATAGCCTTCGATACATTCGCATTTGTACTCTCCAGGATTCGTGTCTTTACATGTAGCAAATGAAGGGTGACAGTCGTCGTTTTGCGAACCACAAATAGCAGGAACTGGAAAATTTATAATTAATTTCATTAATATTATTAAAGCTTATATTCTACGATAATATATAGTGAAGTGAAGTGAAGTGAAGTGAAGTGAAGTGAAGTGAAGTGAAGTGAAGTGAAGTGAAATGACGTGAAATGACGTGACGTGACGTGAAGTGAAGTGAAGTGAAGTGAAGTGAAGTGAAGTGAAGTGAAGTGAAGTGAAGTGAAGTGAAGTGAAGTGAAGTGAAGTGAAGTGAAGTGAAGTGAAGTGAAGTGAGTGAAGTGAAGTGAAGTAGAAATCACACTAACCTATACATGACTTCCCATTACCAAGATAACCTTGTTTACATTTGCAATCGTAAGTGCCAGGACCAGTGTCGTTGCATGTGGACAATGTAGAGTGGCAATCATCCATTTCGGAGCCACAAACTTTCGGAGCTACAAACATAAATACCATATCAATACACAACCGAGAGAGGAAAAAAAGTAACAGTTGGATGATTTACGGATCAATAATAAGAAACAATTTTTAATTCATGTGATTGCTTTTATAACCAGTTAACCTGTCTGATGGTTCTCATCAAAACCTTAAAATCTAAAATTCTATAACCTGTTCTTTAAAATTCTATAACATTTCATACAGCTTGCTGTTATAAATCCTCGTCGAGTATTTTAAATCGATACAATAATTCCTTCTTGTGCTACTGACAATTAGAGTTTATCAGAGCTAAGCTCAGCTTGCACTCGATCTGTCACGAAAACGGTTTATTTTCTACCGAGTTTTAGTTGGAAGATTTAGTTAGGTTGTAGAATTAATAACATTCCGAAGCAAACCCTGACTATCGAAATGACTCTTTGGCTATATTTGTGCACAATTTTCAGACCGAACTGGCATACAAACACGGCGAACCCGCTTCAACATTAGCCTGATTATCAGACGGTACGGTGTCGCTCACTTCACCTTCTGCTGTCTGATGGACTTCAGAGCATATCGTGTTCTCCAATCATAAAAAAGGTTTCAGTTTTTAAGAACTGATGTGTGCTTGGAATGTATGTGAGACAAAGAAAGTGAATGGCCAGCCACGCCTACAAACATTGACAGTTAGTCAATCTCAAAAACAATCTCAAGTACTGTACATGCATGCCACATTCCATAAATTCCCCAGCGATTGCTCTTCTGTTCATTAAAACAAAAAAAAAGCCAAATTTTAAAGGTGTGTCTATTTTACGAAACAAAATACGAAAGCTTTTACAGGTTTAATACTGATATTTGAAAAAAACTGTTTATGTTTCCATGTTTAAACTTTTTCAACCACATGCATCCAAAATAAAGATCTCATACGTTGCGAACAACGCTCCTTTCTTCGATCAGTATCCTCTCTATATTTCATGTCAGCCCCTATCTTTCATATACCAATTTGAAGCAATGTCTTACCTGGACAAAATTTCCTAATGAAATTTTCAACTGTCTCAGTTAACTCCTTGTAATTCTTTGCAAGAATGGCATTTTCAGGAATCTCAACCATATCTTTAACTTGGCTTATCGCCGACTGCTTGGTCAGTCCAACACCAACTGCAAACACGGCCATGTCTCGTTTAAAGAAAGGCTTCATGGCGTCACCTACGTATGTGTAATCTCTTTCCTTCGTTTGTTCTCCATCTGTGATCACCATGAAAATTTTTACAACACTGGGATCATCAACACGAAGTCCCGCTTCTTTAATGGCCACTTCTTTATCCGCAAGTGCTAAACCCCTATGAGTTTTTGTCCGACCACCAGGGAGTGGACCAGGCATCTTATCTACAACACGTTCGAATTCCCCAGGAGTTTGACTTTCTTTTAGTGTAATTTCTATCTCGCCCTGTTCGCTAAATGTAACGATAGCACCTTGACCTATTACATTTCCTTCGTCGTCCCTTTCGCCAATTTTTAGTCTGTTTCCAACGAGTTTGAGAAATTCACGCACGAGAACATAGTCACTTGGCCTAATACTTCCAGATCTATCCACCACAAATATGATATCCATCTTTTGACACTTTGCTACACCTTGAGGTAGGACTGATTAAAAAAAAATATTGGACAATTTGAATATAATATTCTACGGCAATTTGAACAAATAACTCAGAAAAACAGACAAAACTCATTCGTCGCCTAATAATACTCAATATACTCAACTGATAATTCCTCGATAGCTAAAGTTTAACCATGAGTTATAATTTGAAATAGAGCTCCCAATTACATCATGAAAATTTTAGCTAAATGTTATCCCATTGACATTATATAGTTGTAATATCCCTTATACTTAATACTACAGCGAAGCTGCCTAATTAATTAGTCATTTTATAACATGTACGACTAAACACTGCATTATGATTGGTTGAGTAAAGTGCAATTAGTATAAGTATAATACTAATAGCATGGTTTCGTAATCATACTTGACACCAACCATTTTCCACAAAAAAACACCAACTATGACCTATTATTATTATTGCTATTAAAATGACTATGAGATATAATTTTGTGAGAAGGGGTTAATTTCAGCTTCCTAGTGCAATGCTATAATCAAATAGAATGTCAGGTATAAAAGTCGAGCTCTTTCACTGGCTAACACAAATCCATGCATGACAACGTTACTCGATCGTGAGAGGAAAACCTCAGGTAGTGAAACAGTTTTCTTTCTATCAAAACACTTATTATTTTCTAACACTACAACGGACAATCATGAAATCTTGGCTTGAGTGGGATTTGAGCCGGCGTGCACTTTTACAAAGCTGCCAACTCTTAGGGTTTCTCCGTGAGTCTCCAGGTTTTTTGCACTAACCTCCACATGGAAGACCTAAAGATCTCACGGTTTTCAAGCAAAATGGCAATAGTCCATACTATTAGTGCAAAGCAACTAAAAAATTAACGTCTTCAGATTTGGTCAAACCGAAAAAGATGGCGGCGGCACATTTAACCATAATGCTTTGCGACATCGAATCAGCTTAAATAACAACTAAACAATGTTTATCATGCTAAAATGGATTAAACAAGTAAGAACCAGTGAACTCGATGCAAGTTAAAATCTGATACCTGGAACGCTAACGAAGAACCAAAAAGTGAGGCAAACAGTTCCAGGCCCCTGCGCGGTTTGCAGGTAGGATTCAGTCTCCCACAAAATGTTTTTTACACGGCCGCCCGTCTTGAGCGAACTACGAAGGCTCGAAAAAAGGTTTGAAAAAATTATTTATCAGACTAAACGTGCATTTAATGGTTTCCCATTGTTGTACAGTGTTGTTGTTGTTTTATTTACTATATAGCAGTCCAAAACTATACAGTAAATTAAGGTAGGGATGAAAATAGGCTGAGAAAACAGACGTCCTTTTGCTGGCTAGGATGAAAACAGCCAGCTGAAAAGGTGAGAACAAGAGTGAGAAAGCTATTCTTGTACGAGTTTGAAGACGCATTGATACTTGATATTTCATAATATATATCTGTCATTTTCTTATTTCTGCATTACCAGAAATTTGGGACAAGATGGCGTCGCGCGGGCGCATATAGGCCATTAAACATGACGGCCAAATCGTATAAGGAATAATACAGTAAAATCGTAAATTTTAAAATTTATCCTACTAGGGACATAGACTTCTCGGTTGCGGAGCTCGATTCCTGTTAAGAGTGAAGTAAGGAAACGTTATAACAAAAAATGTTCGCTTACCAAAATACACAGCCGGTTCCCAACATCGATTTATTTACGCTGCTTATTTGACTCATTCTGTTATGTAAGCCATAGTAATCCTGCTAAACATGCGATACAAATCTGCCAAATACACCACTTTCCTTGCGAACGATGCAAAGTGCGGAGCTTGCTATGTATTTAGCAATGTTCGAACTGCTAATATAACTCGTAAATATCTCCGTATCTAACAACATTGCGGTTCCCAAAGCCTTTAAACTTTCTTGGTTTTACAGTGTGTTTGAGCAATACACCAAATCGTAGTTTTATTTAGGCCCACATGCAAATTAGTTTCCTTTTCAATTTGGGCCCCTATGCAAATTACATCGTGTCTATTAAAGCATAACGGGAAGATAACATAGGCTGGGACTATTTTTTAATGTTTTGAGTTCATTATTTTTAGACACTACGTTTAGGATTATTGTCAAGGATAATTGAGAAGCAAATTTTATCCTTATAGAATACTTAAGCATTAAAAGGTTTCTGAAATCAGAAATGTTATGTTTACTGCGGCTGCTTCAGCCTCATGTTATAAACGAACTACTTTTTATCCCGACTCAGATTGTATGCACAGTCGAAACTCCGATTTCGTCTATCAGTAGGAGGCCGTTATGTCTAAACGTGGAGTTGAGCTGCGAGAAGGACAAACGACGAAGCCACGGAGGTCTCTTCTCTTTCGAGCAGCCTGCAGCCATGTTTGTTTACTTTGAAAGCAGAGGCGATCTTTGTTCTTAGCAGCCGTTTGCATTTTCGCAAAATATTTACTGTATATTATTATCATGGGAGTAACCACTGGCTACGAACGTGGCCGCAAAATGTCCCAAATTTCTGGTAATGGCTCCTTTAATTTCTTGTTCGGTTTTGTTAAACGGCCTTTTGTAACTAATGATATTTTAAGAAATATAAACTGACAACTAGATTGTTTATTTTTCACGCTTACTCATGGCTAGTTGTTGTTTTCTGTACGAATGCGGAATGCTTTTTAAACAAAACGAACTGATGAAACTGGTACTAACCTAAACGGCATATTCTATACTAAGTTTGTGTTGATTTTTTGTATCCTCTTCGGAGTGACGAAACTCGAATATATATGGTTTATAATATAACGAAAATTTGATTTAATTTCTTCACTGACAAACTTCGTGCACGCTTTGTAAAGACAATGGCTTTTACTGTAGCAGCAAATAGGCAATCACTGTATAATTAGTTCGGCAGCATAGCACAACCAATCAAAATTTAAAATGCACGTTTAGCAAAGCGTGATAAAATGATTCAATAAATAATTTTTCAAACCTTTTCGAGTCTTCGCAGTTCGCTCAAGACCGGTGACCGTGTAAAAAACATTTTGTGGGAGACTGAATCCTACCTGCAAACCGCGCAAGGGCCTGGAACTTTTTGCCTCACTTTTTGCCCCCCGAATGACTGGACGTTAGCGTTCCAGGTATCACATTTTAACTTACATCGAGTTCACTGGTAAGAACTTCATTCCTACCAAAGTTTAAAAAACCCGATCTTCCGATTACTCCGCAAGAAACAATATTTAATGTGCGCAAAGGATTGTGGTTAAATGTACAAGGTGCCATCTTTTTTTGGTACGGTCAATAACAGGGCAAACAGGTAACCTAAATTCAAAATTTTCACTTTGTCACCACTGGTAACCTCTAGGTTTTTAGTCATCGCAACTTGTCAGCTCTATTTTTGTGCTTCGGGATTTAGATTTAATCCACAGAGATTAAATCCAAACTTTTATGCAACTCACGTGATATTCTCGAGAGAACTTAAAAACAGACTAAAACAAAAAAGCCATAACGATAAAGTCTGGGAAAACATAATTTAATTTACTAACGTTTCGCCACTATTCAAGTAACATCTTCAGAATGATAAATATTTACACACTCTGATTAACACTCTGAAGATGTTACTTGAATAGTGACGAAACGACGTTAGTAAATTAAATTATTATTCGATTTATTTTTATCTTCCTTTTAATTCCTTTTTATCTTCCTACAAATAACAGTCTGCTCATGCGCATTAGTCGGAGATGTTGTTTTGCAGCAAATAATATTTTGCTCATGCGCGTTACACTCAATTTCGGCAAACGTAAATCGCTCGTTCAGCCAAGCTGGAAAGAAATGAATGGACATAATTACAGGTAAACAATGTCAAATAAAAAATAAATCGAATAATAAAACAATTATTGAACTCGGTTTTCACAAAATATCGTGATTTGTCAGTGTCTCGCAGTTCAATTATTTGCCTCTGCCTTCGGCATCGGCAAATAATTGATCTGCTCGCCACTGACAAATCACGATATTTTGCTCAACCTCGTCCAATAATTGTTAATTATGTTTTTCCAAACTTTATCCTTATGGCTTTTTTGAAAATTATTTGCTGGGCGATTATCTTCTTGACTAGACTACGCTTTCCGCCTGGTATATCAATAGCTACGAGACTAAAACAACAGACGTCCTTTTATCTTCAGACAAACATGAAATTTTTTTACGTTTTTCTAACACTCCCAAAAAATTTAACTTTATAATGCTGACTCAAACTGGATTTAAGTACTGTTCAAAACACGAACAGCAGTGTTTTATCAAGTTTAAAACACGTTTCGTTGTGGTTATTTTTTGTTATTATGTTCATTAGTATTCTTTATGTAAAATTCTATGTCCATTAGTATTCTTTCTGACGTCAATAAGTTTTATCACGTGTTTTCCTCATGAATTATTAATGAGTTTTTTTATATAGCTGTAGTAATAACGGCGTACCGGTATCGTATATAAAATCATGAAATTTTCTCTCAAGCTGGACCTATTTCGCTATTTTTTTATAGATAAATTTCTTACACATATTTGAAGGTCTTGGGTTTACTTAAGCCTTAAAAGTCATTTTCAGTATATATTAAAGTCAGTGAAAACGATTTATAATTTACACAGTTACTTTCGTCACGTTTAGGACCACATATCTTTTTTGTTAATAAAGAGCTTTATGCAAATGCATATTAATGTATATTTTCAAACCTATGCAAGTTTTTCCATTTCCAGTAAATCCTTCATTGCAAGTACATATATGGGCTCCGTGACCTGTATCAGTACACGTGGCATCCTTGTCACAGTCGTCTCTTTCAGTACCACATACTTTAATTCCTGGAAAACACAGAATATCCTTTTAAGCAAACAAGAACGACAACAGTGTTATGTCGGATTTTTCATCTGGTTGCGTTGAAAACTTATTTGTCGTTGTATTTACTTTGCAGCAGTATCAGTGATAAGAGTAAAAATGGTTTTATCGCTTCCCTGTGTTGAATTTAATCCTGCGAATTGTTTGTCAAGTTGAGCTCCGTTTTCTGTGCTATAATAGTAATAAACCAGACAGAGACCATTTGGGAAAATTATAGCTATGTGCATAATAATAAGCACATAGCCGCTTTATTGTAATTGATTATGCAATAATTAATATGAGAAAATATCAAACAACGTCTTTATAACATCTAGCACAGAAAAGGTGGGGGTATTACTAACGCCACAAGTCTCCTTGAGGAGACAAAGGAGACAAACCCCACCCCAACTTGACAAACCATTAGCAGACCGACCTACAATATTGAAAACTACTAAAAGAGTAGAATAGTCTGACGGAAGATAAAATAAGTGATAGAAAGTAGATGTGCATAACAAACCTGTCGGTTTGAGTGCCATAAAGATTAAGTTCGTGAGGTCATACACAAGCCTTGCCCCTGCGTCGGCTTGCGGGACGACAGAAAAGTCAGACTACATAGATAATTAACATCTTCGTTCACCTTGTACTTACCCATTTGGTTGGTTAAGTGCAAGCTGTAGACCGAGGGGGCCTGGGAGCGCACTGTGGTATTTGGATTCAGGTTAAGATCCGAGCCGGTGATATCTTGAACTGACCACCCCACTCGGGATAGCTTGCACCTATCACACCAATGTAAATTGGTGGGGAAATAACTTACCATTTGCACCATTGAATGAAAGGACCAGACAAGTGGTGTGTAAAGGAAGAAGAAAAAAGAAAATATTCCGAGCAACAGAATGTACGTCTGGTTGCTTGTCGTACGTATGTACTAATGATGTGCTATCCCACCGTACCAGTCTCTTCATAACCACCCCCGGCCTACATCGATCTGCACCAATAACGAACAACGCGCGGTTACCTAGCTGTTAACCTTGGTTATTGCATAACCCCACCTACTGCCTCAATATGGCTAAAAATAAACGTAATTAGTTGAAATGTAAACCTTGCCACTAAAGCCTTGCCCCTGCGTCGGCTTGTGGGACGACAGAAAAGTCAAACTATAATATATAATTACTGCCATAAAAAGGATAAATAACCGTAATCAGTTGAAATGTGAACCTTGCCCCTGCGTCAGCACAGCACTCAACTGATTAGTCAAGAGGAAGGAAGTAGCGTACAGGCATAATCGATACCCAAACCCCACCTCCAGACTCTCTCATGCGCATGTACCAAGATGGGGTGTGCGAATATATATTTTAAATGCATCAGATTTCCAACGACCCATCAGCCGTATTTGCGCATCCGAAAAACCGCATTCGGCCGCGTAAGTAGCCGCACCGATGCGAAAACTATGACCTTTATATTTAGCCGAGTCTAACCCAAACCGCCGAAATACCATAGCGAGATAGTTTGTGAAAAGTACCCGAGATACGACACGGCCATCAATGGTTCGAAAAAGTGGTCCATCAGAATAACCACCTTGTGAGAAATACTCTAATGCACAGGACAGATACTCGCCCGCCGAGAAAGGGAAATAGAAACATTGGGTTGATTATATGAATGTTTAAAATCTCGAAATGTAATTTTAAAGCCAGTTATCTGGCTTGATTTGTCAACAAGCTTGACAACCTGATTAAGTTGTACGACAGATGTTGACCTGGAAAAAACGACGAAGAAAAAACGAAGAAAAAACGAAGAAAAAACGCGCGACCAAGGCGAATAAAATGATGGGCTGACTTGATGCCTTTAGTGAGATCGATAAGACGCCGTAGAAAAGCGCGGCCAGGGACAACAACTGAGGTTTACAAATAGTTTACATTTAGTTGTCTTGTCCTCAGGCAATCGCGCCTCCATATGTAAAGTGTCTAACTCAATTCCAGCGAACGAAAAAATTTGTTGTGGTCCGACGGTTTTTTCCTGAGCAATAGGCACACCCAAATATTCGCAAAGAGATAAGAAAGCAGCAAGGTTAATGCGACATTGGTGATAAGAAGTAGCTGTCATCAAGTATGTGGATAAGATGCGAAATATTAAGATGTTTCTTAGCAACCCATTTAAGTGCAGTGCTAAATATTTCAAACGTGCGACACGAAGACGCACAGCCCATAGCCATACACCGGTCAAAATAGTATTTCCCTTGCCAGGAAATTCCAAAGAGATCGTAATCGGCAGGCCGTATAGGAACGATGCGAAAAGCACTTTTGATGTCAGTTTTTGCTCAGGGCAACCGCGCTCTGTTTTTACGTAACCTTTCACTCTTGTTCCCTCCCTTAAACATTAATGTCGTTTCTTTCCTTTTCTTTTCAGATAGATACACTACTTAAAAACTACATTCTTTTTTCTTGCAGTATACGTTTTTGTCTAGAGTATTTAAAGGTTTTAAAAACAATTTTTCAAAAAAAACTATATGGCCAAATTAAATAATTTAAATGCTGACACAGACCAATCTGTTTCTGTTGATCCTTTGTTATCAGCGCCCTTGCCTTAAACTATACCAAGAAAAAAACACAGTCCACAGTTTTGAAAAGTCAGTGTCATAAAAAAACCCTTGAAAACCAGAAATCGAAAGAAGGTGAAAATAACTGTCAAGATAAAGCGACAGGCCGGCAAGTTTTTATTTGAAAATATATAGCAATAATTGAGAAAATATGAAAAAAAGATCTGTGTTACGAGACACGGCGAAACACGGCAAAAACACAACGTAATAAAATAACTTCAAAACTACAACTCGATCATGAGCAGGTATAAATATAGCAGTAGAATGAGATTGGCAAAACGAAGTAATAGAAAACATTTTAGGCCAAAATGTAAAATACGGTCAGATCGACAGGCACGTTGCCACGTAGCTATTTGTTTGTGAAAATTGATCGTCTAGGTTAGTGTAGTCTTGAGAAAGACTGTTTGTGGTGGTAGTGACTGACGTTTCGACGGTCTCAGCGGCGGTCATCTTCAGAGTCAAGATGACCACCGATGAGACCGTCGAAACGTCAAGCACTAACATCAACAACAGTCTTTCTCAAGACTACACTAACCTAGACGATCAATTTTCACTCTTAGGTTCAAACCATTTACTTTCATATATAGCTATTATAAAACATTGTCAAATTGTCCTCCAAATTATTTTAGTACCATACTGGATTGATAAAATGTAATTGAAAACAGAATTTAGTACAGTAGAAAGTATTCTCAGAATTCAAGAGATGACAAATCCAAAGCAAAGCTTATAACCTAGAGTTTTGCAGTTTTATATCTTTATTTATCGCGTGTTTTGCTGCATCTGCATCCTAACCTGAATGTCAGGTCTTTATTTGTTCCCGCCTTCCGCTAAACCCGGCAGCGCTGACATTCAGGTTATCTGCATCCGTACAAGATACTCGTAGTCTTTTCCTTTTACGGCATTTCTTTTCATTTTGTTTATTTCTTGGGTGTTGCAGCCATTTTGAATTTTTTTCGAAAACCAAATAGTCACCCCGCGAGACTGTGCAGAGTTATACGCAATCTAAAATGTCGAGCTAATATTGAACCACCATAACCTCGCACATTCGGTGATGTTTTGTTAGACAACCCCCATGCATAATCATGAAATAATACATCTTAGCACTCTTCGATCAAACGAATGGATAGACGAGACAAGCGTGCGGATAGACGACCGATAGACCGACCGACCTATCGACCAACCAACCAAACAAACCAAACAACGAACGAACGAACGAACGAACGAACGAACGAACGAACGAACGAACGCTGCTTCTAGTACTTGGATGGGTAACCGTCTGGGAATAGCCCAATTCTCGAGCTTGGAACTCGTGTGAGTAGAGTTTCGTTGGTCTCTCCTGTGCATTGAGGGTTTTTCGCCGGGTTCTCCGGTTTCCCTCACTCCGTAAAATCAACAGCTAGGTCTTAGCTGTGATTCGTGGTCTGACATGCACGTGTGTCATAAATCAACCTCGTACCAAGGCTCTTTTCAACCCGCAGCGCGAAGAAAAGACACTGGTATATCATGGTCACGTGACTACCAAAATCTGGTTGTGACCAGAAGCTTTTGTTTGAAAGATTTACCGTTTGAGAAAATACTTCGATCCTTGATTCAAGAGTTCAGCGCTAAGTGGACACAATATGGCTATCATTTTCGATTATGTTCACAAGAAATCTTCTTCGCAGAGAAGCGAAGCAAAGAGCAGGTGTAGGGCGCAGACGGTAAATAATTCACCATTTCAAATTCCTATTCCTTCTCTAGCTGCTCAAGATTTCGACTATAATGCTTATTCTTATACACAACTTGTTTTGATGTGAATACTATACGTAAATTACCGAGGTGTGTAGCAGTGAGAAATTCGAGGCATTCGGACGATCGTCGACATTTACCTAGAGGGCAGTCTGAAGTTTTAATTTGGGTAAACATCCTAGACAATTAGCCAATAGCCGAGGAAAATATCTCAGCGCTTTGTATTTTTACGATTTATTTGGTGTGATGTATGTTGCCGATAATTTTTCGTTACTGTAAAATTAATGATCAGCCCTCAAGTTTGAGTACTGATTATCTTTGTATATTTCACTTCAGTTTATATAAAATAATTGCCTCGTCCTGTGCGAGACGAATCAGTCTCCATTCAACGACGCAGTGTAAATAGTATAAGACTTTCTCTCCGATCCCCTCCATACTTCGATAATTTGCGACGGATAGCATTATAGCAAACAACCCTGAGCAGCTAGATAAGAAATCCGAATTTAAAACGGGGAAAACATTTACCACCTGCCGTCACTGCTTTTCGCTTTTCTACGGCCGTCAGTGCCTCGTACGTTACCCGTTTCTTGTGAACATAATCACAAATCATAGCCATATCGTACCCACTTAGCGCTGAACTTTTGAATCCAAGATCGAAGTATTTTCTCAAACGGTAAATCTTTCAGGCAAGAAGCTTTAAATCCTCTCTACCCCACCCCTATCCAAACAAAATTTGTCACAACCAGATTTTGGTAGTCACGTGACCATGATATACCAGGCACGATCAGAAATCGCATAGAAAATCGGCCACTTTCATGGGGCAGTTCGCAGTCCACGTGCGTGCTGGCTCAAGTGAGTTATCGGCCGTGTATTGATGACGCTAATACGGGTCAGTCTGTATTTCACGAGCCTCGATAGCCGCCATTTCCGATCGTGGTCTTTCTTCGCGCTGCGGGTTGAAAAGAGCCTGGGTACGAGGTTGGTCATAAATGTGTCGTATGACGTCTGCCAGTGAAATTTAGTATGTAAATTGCTCTTGAAAAGCCCCTTGTGGGAAGAAGTAATTAAATTTGTATTTGTATACAATAGAAAACATTTTCCGTGTTTCTATAGAGTTATGGTATCGTTGATCATAGTGGATGGCGTATAATAGTGTTTCTGTACAAATTTTAATTAGAATATTAATGATGGCGTATTGGATGGCGTAATCTCTCCATGTTTTCCATAGAGTTATAAAACACGGCTTTTAACCGCTTGCGTTTTCACAATGTTATTTTATAATTTATAGATCGCTATAGATCATCATACATCAGAACACTATAGATGTGTGTCATACATCCACTAGTCGCAAATACAAACCTGTACAATTTTTTCCATTCCCAGTATATCCTTCCTTGCAAGTACATCTATAGCTTCCAGGACTAATGTCAATGCAACTTGCATATCTGTGGCAGTCGTTTCTTTCACATGTTTCAAGTTCTAATAAAATATCAAATATAGCTTTTAAAATCCAAAATTGTTACGACTAAACACGTGACCATCAGAAACTGGTTAAGTTGATGTAATGAATTTATTTACATCACACAATGCACTGTGCTCTGTCCAGGATAGGCTCAACTAAAAGGAGATCATTGTGTAATTTTGCTTCTTACACAATGCGGTGGGTTTACTTTAACTGAAACACTTCTGTAGGAACAATGATTATTAAATAATTTATACTGAAACAATTCAAGAATGGTTGTTTATATAATGGTTTCTCGTGCTGAAATTATTTGTCAAAAAATAAAAGTTCAACTATATAAAAAAGAAAAAAAACAACAAAAGTACAAAAACTGAACCCGCTGATTTGGCGAACCACAATCCCCGAACTAACCCCTACACTAAGGGGGCGATTACATGGACCGGGCTGGCCCGGTTAACCGGGCTAAAAATGTCCATGTAATCGTTTTCATCCCAGCAAACCGGGCTGAAAAACTGTTGAACTCGCTTCGATACGCGTTCGTTTGCTTGACTGTGTGAATAAATAGTGCTGAAAGGAACTGAAATAGAACATCAACGTTGTTTGTGTGCTTCGTGATCAAAGCGAAGATTTAATAAATTAATTAATCTTCGTGAAGACGCTTTCCTGGGTTAGCTAAGACTTTAACAATCTTTTTATTAACGATGGGCTTACAACATAAATAATAGACTAATGAGTGTAAAACTGAAGTAAAACTAACGTAACTTTGCCCTTATTTACTTGATAATTGCGAATTTCGGCCTGAAATCATCCCGGCTTGTATCGGCATCCATCAAACCATGTAATCGTTTCGTAAACTCATCCCGGTTAACCGGGCTAGCTCGGTTAGCCGGGGGTCCATGTAATCGCCCCCTAAGCTGGGAACATTCGCTTGAACATGTATACCGCCTGCATGCTCACTACATATAGTGCAGTGCTATGGAGGCATCTGGAAGAAATCAATCGCCTCTGCAATGTTGCAACCTATATACATAGACAATCTTAACAGCGAACATGGAAATAATATGAGCATCGTGCTACTGCTACTCGAGCGTTGTTGGACGGGTAAAAAATGTTTAACGTGCCTTTAATTAATGAGCAAGAACGCACTGCCAACTTTGTGTTATATTTGTGAATTTCTTGTGTTTTATTTGTGAATTACAAATTTAACTCACCAGCTTTCACTAATCCAAGAAACAAAAGAACGCAGCCAAGAATCTTCATATTGATTCGCGCCGTGAACACCAACTTCTACATATCAAAAGAAACCAATTAATTAATTAATTAATTAGTTAGTTAATTAATTATTAATTAATAATTCAAAATAGTTAAACATGTAACATGTATTATTTCAATGTTAATTTTGCTAATTTATAAAAATACTTATAAATAATGATTTTTTCTCGTTGATTAAATTTCCACATCAATGCCACCTCGCCTATATATTTCTGTATATTACGCACTCGGCAGTGTACCACATGACCAGTATGTTTCGTACATATACTGCTGGTGCAAAAGTGTGATCGTCAGAAAAGAGTGGAAAGTATTTGTGTTTGAGAATGATACACCTCAAAATTTTGAAGATAGCCGTGTTGTTGTCTTTGCAATTAATACTAAAACATTGAATGTAGAATTTCTGCAAGATGTAACTGTAGTTTTGTTGTAACCCTTGACTTTGACTTACATTATGCTGATCGACGCCATGTTAAAATGCTTTGATTTAGTCCTCGAATATTTAAAAAAATTCATGTGATATTGCCGAATACCTTTAAGCAAGGGTGGCTGATCACTGCCAGACAACCTCAATCGTTAAGCATTGTGGTTAAATGAACAGCCGCTATCCTTTTCGGTACCATCAATTGATACAACTTGTCAACAGATGTGCTGCAAGCTACCCTGTTCATTTTATCACTATTAATCAATTTCAAAATAATGAAGGCCATCTGGCAGAATACCTATGTAAAGATGTTTTCATACCTTAAATAAAGTTCATTATTG
Organism: Paragorgia papillata; assembly: GCA_035771165.1. Taxonomy (NCBI): domain Eukaryota; kingdom Metazoa; phylum Cnidaria; class Anthozoa; order Scleralcyonacea; family Coralliidae; genus Paragorgia; species Paragorgia papillata. Next base: position 2,076,570 of record JAWNZC010000348.1, read on the forward strand.
TTATTATTATAGATTGATTTAGAAAATATTTAAGTCGTTCCATTTTCGTTTCATGCATCACTAATTCTTCTCTTTGCTTCCCCTTTTTCTCCTTCATTCTTCTATTACTCCCACTTTTCTTCCTCGTCCTCCTTTATCTTCTCCTCCTCTTTCTCATTCATAAATAGCTTATTTAGAGTAATTGCATGTATTTCAATGAGATTTATTAAAGACAATTAAAGTATAATTTAAGTTTAGTGAGTCAGTGACAGTCAGTCAGTAACAGTGAATTAGTAACATTGAAACAGTGACAAAAGCCAGTGACAGTGATAGTCCTGTTGTTATACTGTTATAGTTGTAGTCATAGTCCCAAGACTAAAGTTTTTTTGTTGATCAGACATTTTCTTTACAAGTATCTGAAGATGTTTATTAGTTATTTTTATACATGCATGGATACGGAAGAAATAGAAAGGATATCTCTTGCTGTCGCTGACTGATCACTCTCACAGACTCACTGCCACTGATTTATTGCATTCACTGAATCACGGACACCATTGTCATTCATTGTCAAAAAATTTTTTTGCCATAGACCGATTGCAAAACTCCCTGGAAGCGAGGCTTTTCGGTGGTTACCGTTGCTAGGGCCCGATGCACGTTACTTTATTGGCCGTTGTTAGAATACACCAATAATAACGGCCAAAAAGCCTTGCTTCCAGGGAGTTTTGCAATCGGTCTATTGTCATTGTCAACCAGCCCCCTCTCCAATAAACCCAGCCACAGTTATGAATTTTCTAATATGGTCACTACTCTATTGACCCCTTCAAAAATTTGTCACACGTTAGATCAGTTGTAGCGTAGTATATTTTATATATTTTAGTTGAACATGTCCAACAACATGCGTGACAATTTTAAAACTTTCATACCATTTCTTTTTATACCATTAACGCAAGTAAAACAAGTACATGCAAAAGAGAAAAAGAACTTCAACTTTCTTTGTGCTTGTCCCCGTGTCAACACTGCAAAAATTTGCGCTTGTTCAGTGCACAATTTTCCGTTGCGCGTATGCCACGTTTGTGAATACAAGTGTAGTTCTGTGTTTATGCTTATTTCACACGTGTACAGTAGACAATAAGTCGATATTATCCTTTTTGATAGACATGCATGTAGTTAGTCGTTGGTATCAGCATCGCCAATCCAAATCAATTTTAGTAAACGGGAGAACTGGTTTGTTTTAACATATGTAGTCTGCAAGCGTAGCAGAAATAGATGGGGTTTTAGGGGAGGAGCGGGTGAGGAGATACCCTCGTGTAATTAGTGTCAGAGCTTCCTCAGCGCTCACAAGACGCTTTGACACTCAGGGTAGCGATATGACAAAAAAGTAGACCAACTTTAACTTAAGATATGGTGCAGGTAGCCTGCTGGCTCAGCATTTTTCAGAAACTTATTCTGTGAGTCCTGTGCGTGCGCATATAGATCGGAAACCCTGTTATTAAAAACTGGTTTGACAAGTAGGATTGTCGTCAGAAACAAAACTAGCTAAATTTTTTAAAAATTTCAATTGTGCCTCTGAACAAGTTCTAGTTACATACTAACACTAATACTAAGATACATGACTATTTGTCTAAGCTAAACATCTCCACTGATATTGGTGAGGAGGAGAAATTTCTGAATCATCGTCAAAAGTTGATTGAAGACAAGTTGTTGAAGTGCTATGCTGAAGAGACTGATACAGTATCCTCAGAGATTTCTGACTTGGTGTTAGAAAATTGTGAAGGTTGTTATGTCAACCATTTGTCGCAAAGACACTTTTGTAACCTCAATAACACTTTTCATGGAATTTTGATAAGTATTACCTACCCCATGTTAATAGACTTACGTTCTTGTTAATAAACCATACCTCAAGAAAAGAATAAACCATCGAGATATGGTCTGGCAAAAGATATGGTACGGCAAACTTCAAAGCGCCTATAATGAGCTGTGATTTTATGTTGAACCGTACCTTACACCGTGCACATCCTTTGTTTTAGGTTGATTAATATTTAAATAGCACGGTTGAGTGATTGAACTGAAACGTTGCTATTGGACAATCCGTTCATTATACTAAAATACAATGTGTTCAGTGACCGTGCACCGTGCACGTTCAGACGGTTCAGATCTATATTTCCCTTCATTTAGATTTAGTTTAATTTTTAAATTGTTCCTATGTCACCTATGGCAAACACCTACGATTAAATTTAGAATGTTGGGCACTTTTGGCGTTGATCACTTTTGGCGTTGATCATTCTTGCTGACAAAAATGACAAGTGTTACAATGACGTATCTGATTCACACATAGAGGCGCATTTTATCCATTAAGCTGATCCAATGGCATTTCTTTTTTAGCTGCATTGAATTCCACCAGTTAAGGAATTTCGCCAAGTAAATGAGGGTTTTGCATTTATCATACATTATTTAGCTAAAACGGCCAAAAAAGATATATTTTATGTCCTATTCCATACATATATATGTCATGTCAGTGGGAATTAAGCAATAAAAAATAATTAAACACGTTGCTTTCAATCACAATTTATTTAAGTTAGTAAGTCCTTGAAATATAAAAAGAATAGTACATGCCTTGGTTGATAGCGCACCGAACTATAAATTAGTTAAAGCATGAGTCTTAGCACGCTATGCTACTTCCCGACCACACCTCGGATACGCAACCCAGGTATGGTCACCGCAATCTATTGACCTGATCAGACGTGTCGAAAGAGTGGTTGTTGAGCTGTGTAGCAGAGCACAGAGTACGTCACAGATAATATCCTGCTGATTATCGTAATTATTTATGTACATTTAGTGCTCATATTGACTATCATATATTACATACGCCACAACGACAAGGTGCATGGTAAGCTGATTTGCATGCAGTCATAGAGCTCTGTCAGCCAGAGTGCCAGTTTGCCAGAGAAAATAATTAATTCTATGGCAGCCAAGCACCAGAGTTTAATTGTGTCCTTAGTGCCAGTTTGCCAGAAAAAATAATTAATTCTCTGGCAGCCAGAGTGCCAGAGTTAGGCCTCTAGTGTCCTTAGTGCCAAGAGTGCCAGTTTGCCAGAGAAAATAATTAATTATCTGGCAGCCAGAGTTAGGCCTCTAGTGTCCTTAGTGCCAGAGTGCCAGTTTGCCAGGGAAAATAATTAATTCTCCGGCAGCCAGAGCGCCAGAGTTTACTAGTGTCCTTAGTGCCAGAGTGCCAGTTTGCCAGTGAAAATAATTAATTCTCTGGCAGCCAGAGCGCCAGAGTTTACTAGAGAAAATAATTAATTCTCTGGCGGGCCAGAGCGCCAGAGTTAGGCCTCTGGTGTCCTTAGTGCCAGAGTGCCAGTTTGCCAGAGAAAATAATTAATTATCTGGCAGCCAGAGTGCCAGAGTTTAATTGTGTCCTTAGTGCCAGAGTGCCAGTTTGCCAGATTATCTGGCAGCCAGAGTGCCAGAGTTTACTGGTGTCCAACCTTAGTGCCAGTTTGCCAGATAATTCGAAAATAGTTAATTATCTGGTGGACTAACAGCTATAAGTTGTCTGTAGCGCATAAGAGCACTTTGAAATTTACTGTAAAAGGTGAGAAACAATCGCACTGTAAATCAAGTTTATGCAGTTTCATGTCAAAACAATTAAAATGCATTCAAAAGTTAAAAAACAAAGATCCAATCAACAGTTTCTTTCCAATCGCAACTCTGCTAGTCTTCACTTGCGATAGTAACTTCTAGTTTTAACTCTATTACATACAGTAAATAAATTTCACTCCCTCTGCAATTTGATCGGAACAAAATGGTTCATTCCAAACATAGCCAAACCGAGCTCATGCTGAGCATCTACAGCTGGGTGGTATTAAACTCTAACTTTTAGGCATAGGGTAAAACATGGACTGGACTATTTTTTGGACCATTTTTTTGACCATTTTCATGACCATTTTCATGCACTGGACTATTTTTTTGACTATTTTTTGGACCATTTTTTTGACTATTATTTGGATCAATTTTCACGTCTCATTCGTCTCATTTTTCATCTCAATTTTTTTGGTGAAAACTCTACATTGTTATTAGGCTATAGTATATTCTAATAACAAATGACAAAAGCTGCAGGAGTTTTATCTCTCGACTTGTAACTTTATCCGCGTGTATCTAAGTCTATACACAGCGTGTGTCTCGCGCTACTGGCATCGACTTATTTTACTACCAAATTCAATACTAGCATTTAGTAGCGCAAACAGATTTAAATTTCTGTTGAACTATGGGTCTGCAATGTAAATTGGGTGTCGCGCGACTAACGTCGTTCGGTTGTATTTGGCCGCGCGCGCGCGCGAAGTCTCTGGCATACGAAAGAGAAGATGTCTCTAGCCCAGAGGCTAACTAATCTTGTTAGTAAACGTAACTAAAGCATGTAGAAGTGATTAACAAACTAAGAAGAGATATCTCGAAATGCATGCTCTGCAAGCGGCTCACCTATAGAAAACGTGTATATGTATTCTAGATCGCAATGATTTGATCGCGCAATAATAATAATAATAATAATAATAATAATAATAATAATAATAATAATAATAATAATAAAAAATATTTCCAGAGGGTATTGTGTATATACATTATTACTATGAAAGTATTCTACCTATAAATGGCCCTCATATAAGTAAATTCTAAAGATATATATAATACATAAATACAAAAAATTAAGATAAGTAACAACGACATTTTACAACATGCTTGCAAGAGTTACAAGAAAATTTATTAACATGGTCTACGGCAAAGTTTAAATTAATGAAAAATTATTTTAGGGGGCGATTACATGGACCGGGCTGGCCCGGTTAACCGGGCTAGCCCGGTTAACCGGGATGAGTTTACAAAACGATTACATGGAGCGGGCTAGCCCGGTAAGCCGGGATGATTTCAGGCCGAAATTCGCAATTATCAAGTAAATAAGGGCAAAGCTACGTTAGTTTTACTTCAGTTTTACACTAATTAGTCTATTATTTATTTTGTAAGCCCATCGTTACTAAAAAGATTGTTAAAGTCTTAGCTAACCCAGGAAAGCGTCTTCACGAAGACTAATTAATTTATTAAATCTTCGCTTTGATCACAAAACACACAAACAACGTTGATGTTCTATTTCAGTTCCTTTCAGCACTATTTATTCACACAGTCAAGCAAACGAACGCGTATCGAAGCGAGTTCAACAGTTTTTCAGCCCGGTTTGCCGGGCTGAAAACGATTACATGGACATTTTCATCCCGGTTAACCGGGCTAGCCCGGTTGCGACAAGCGGGATCCCGGCAAACCGGGCTAGCCCGCTTGCCATGTAATCGAAATGTTAAAACAACATGTGTTTTATATATAAAGCGGGCTAGCCCGGTTAACCGGGCCAGCCCGGTCCATGTAATCGCCCCCTTAGTTTAGTTTTAAACGAGCTGATTGAATGATCATCAATACCCTTCAACTCATTAGGTAAAGAATCGAAGAGCATTGTTGTTTACATCATGAGAATCCCTCAGGAAGGAGAATAATTTACATAAATCTTGCGGCCAAGACGTTTTTAAAGTATTAAATACCAGAAGAATTTTTCTCATTTTAATAAGATTATGAATAGGAATCCACCTCAATTGGCGGAATAGTTCAATAGAAGGAGCATCAGGTTTTTTATCAAGTATTAGTCTAGCGGCACGTTTTTGTAGTTTTAATAAGTCATTTAAAAGCTCATTACTGGCATTACGCCAGAGAGTGCAGCAATACAAAAAATGAGGATGAATCAAAGCGTAATAAAATTGAATACGACAGCGATGAGTAAGATTATTACGAATACGTTTCAACAGATATAGTCTGGAGTTAACGATGTTGTAGATATTAGTAATTTGGTGATCCCATTTAAGGTGCTGATCAAAAGTGATTCCAAGCAACTTAACAGTCTTCACCTCCTCAATAATTTTTTTCATTTAGTTTAATGACTAACGGAGAAGCATCAGGAGATTTACGCCTGGAATATAAGATCATAGACGTGGAATACACATCTTTTTCTAACAAATTACTTATTTCGTCAACATTGGAGCCACGAGCAATTAAGGTTGAATCGTCCGCAAACAGAAATGGACTCGAATCAGTCAAACACAAGGGGAGGTCATTAATATAAATCAGAAATAAAAGGGGTCCTAGAATCAAACCCTGCGGTACACCGGATTTGATAGAAGCTGGATTTGACAAAGTAAATTTGATTTGCACTTGATGAGTACGGTCCGTTAAATAAGATTTAAACCATTCAAGAGCCAACGGAAATACCGTACAATTATTAGTTTATAAATTAGAATTTGATGGTCAACAAGATCAAACGCTTTGGAGAAATCAATTAAAGTCATACCATTCATTTGACCTTGTTCAATACTGTCCAAAACTGACAAAAGGTACTCGTAAATCATTATAAGGGAAGACTCGCAAGAGTGTTGGGCTCTAAAACTATGTTGATGTGGCGAAAGAATATTATTAGATAGCAAATAATTCATATATGAATTTGAAACATGTCGTTCAAGTACTTTTGAGACAACTGCTAAAAGAGAAATGGGTTTATGGTTTCCTCTTTCTGTCCGCTCTCCTGTTTTGTAATCAGTTTAGCTTTTTTCCACATTTCTGGGAAAATACCAGAGTCAATGCTCAAATTACATATCCGAAGAATAACAGGAGCTATAGAGTTAACCGAAATCTTGACAAAGTAAGCTGGAATTGTGTTGACTAGCCTATATAATAGCTATATGGGAACGAAAGAGTCGTTACGACGAGAAATGTCATGCGTTATGCTACACACTCACGTGAGTTAATCAGTAGAGTGCCTGCATGCAATTCTACTCAATAAAAACCTATTTTCTCGCCATGAAATAGGGTTTTATTGCGTAGAGTTGCATACAGGCGCTCTATTAACTCACGTGAGTTTGTGCTGTCTTGTGTAGAATAAATGACATTTCTTGTCGTAACGACTCACTGGTTATGTATATGTACGACTCTTCTATTAATATGTATGTAGGCTAGCCGACGCAATGGCGCGATCAAATCATAGCGATCTTGAATACATATACGTATTTCCTATAGGTGAGCCGCGCTCGCAGGGCATGCATTGTCGGGATATCTCTTCTTGCTTTAGTTACGTTTTACTAACAAGATTAGTTAACCTCTGGGCTAAAGACGTCTTTTCTTTCGTATACCAGAGACTTCGCGCGCGCGCGGCCAAATACAACCGAACGGCGATAGTCGCGCGATACCCAATTTACATTGCAGATCCACAGTTTAACATAAATTTAAAACTATTTGCGCAACTAAATGCTATTGAATTTGGTAGTAAAATAAGTCGATGCAAGTATCGCGAGACACACGCTGTGTATAGACTTAGATACACGCGGATAAAGTTACAAGTCAAGAGATAAAACTCCTGCAGCTTTGGTAATTTGTTATTAGACTATACTATAGCCTAATAACAATGTAGAGTTTTCACCAAAAAAATTGAGATGAAAAATGAGACGAATGAGACGCGAAAATTGATCCAAATAATAGTTAAAAAAATGGTCCAAAAAATAGTCCAGTCCATGTTTTACCCTATGCCTAAAAATTAGAGTTTAATACCACCCAGCTGTAGATGCTCAGCATGAGCTCGGTTTGGCTTTGTTTGGAATGAACCATTTTGTTCCGATCAAATTGCAGAGGGAGTGAAATTTATTTACTCAACTGTATGTAATAGTGTTAAAACTAGAAGTTACTATCGCAAGTGAAGACTAGCAGAGTTGCGATCGGAAAGAAACTGTTGATTGGATCTTTGTTTTTTAACTTTTGAATGCATTTTAATTGTTTTGACATGAAACTGCATAAACTTGATTTACAGTGCGATTGTTTCTCACCTTTTACAGTAAATTTCAAAGTGCTCTTATGCGCTACAGACAACTTATAGCTGTTAGTCCGCCAGATAATTAACTATTTTCGAATTATCTGGCAAACTGGCACTAAGGACACAATTAAACTCTGGTATGACTGGCTGCCAGAGAATTAATTATTTTCTCTGGCAAACTGGCACTCTGGCACTAAGGACACAATTAAACTCTGGTATGACTGGCTGCCAGAGAATTAATTATTTTCTCTGGCAAACTGGCACTGGCTGACAGTGGCGTATGTAATATATGATAGTCAATATGAGCACTAAATGTACATAAATAATTACGATAATCAGCAGGATATTATCTGTGACGTACTCTGTGCTCTGCTACACAGCTCAACAACCGAAAGAGTGCAGCGACGTGCTACTAAAGTTATCCTGAATCTACCATTTCGCACCACGACAACCTACCAACGACGACTACTGTCTCTACAATTGTTTCCAATATCCTACTGGCATGAATATCCCGACTTAACCTTCTTCTTCAGAGCTGTGAACAACCTAATCGAAATTAACCCTGACATCCTACCTACTCCATATATGCCACTCAGAACAACAAGAAACAACTCAAACCCCGATATTCTTCACTTCCGTCTCACGAATTTTTTTTGCCACGACATAATGTATTCACGCTGCAAGCAAAACCTAGCCGACGAAAAAACTACTGAAGCAGATCACCACCTCTGCAAGTTAAATTTGGAATATTGTTCTTTTTCTGCAATTTTTTTCAATTGGTCATTGTCGCCATGTTGGATGAAAACTTTTGAATTTGAAAACCCCAGGAGTGCATTTCCAGTGACTTCCGAAAGAATTTTTCCAAAAATAATAATCTGTATGGCCTGGCTATAGGCTGGTATTTTTGAAAATACACAGTTATTTCACTGCATTCACGAATCAAAAATTACTGAACAGCTATATTTGGGTCATCAAAAATAGATGCATAATATTATGACTAGTGACTTTGAGGTAACTACAATAATTAGAAATAATGATAGAGTATTATTATTAGCAAATTTTACAAATGTTATAAACTTATAATGCGTCTGCACAGTATGATGTAAATGTACAGACATGCATGCATGCAGTCATTACATACATGGCTATACCGAATTACATGCATTGCCATAATCATGAAAAAGTAACAAAGCGGAACTAATATTCTATATTTACTTAAACATAAATTCCATCCGCCTTTCCTTTGCGCAAAACTCTTTTATTACGTCCTCATAAAAACGCAGATTTCCTTGCAACTTAACCAACATCTCTTTCTCGATCGAAATCGTCGCCAATGCAGAAAGTCTGTTTTGGCCTTGCGTACTGCGAAGGTACGTCTTGATACGTTTTAGTGCAGAGAAAGATCTTTCTGCAGAAGCTGACGTACTTGGCATCGTAAGAATAAGCTGGCACAATCGGTACACCTCTGGAAAACAGTCTTTCAAATCAAGCTCATTTATTTTTAATATCATATCAAAAACAGGCTTTGATTTGAGTTTAGCGGATGCGTAGACAACGGTTAGTTCACATTTTAATGTTTGAATGTTGAAAAATGTTCCATATGTGCTCTGCAACAATTGCAGTTCTTGTTCGGGAAAATTCTCGCAGTACAACTGGTGCTTCGAATGATCCAACAAAGAAACGAATTTCCTGCTGGTAAGACTTTCAAACCTGGAATCAATCTGCACAACAATAGTGTCGACTACGGAGAAAAACATCTGGCGGTAGGACGTCATGGCTTGTTCTTCAGTTTGCCCTCGTTTCCGTGGTGCTTCGGCGACATTCAACGTAAAATTCCAATAATTTACAAATTTTGTTCGCTGTTCTTGAATACTATTTTTCGTTTCGCGGACTTTTGTGACACAGTAGGCAATATCAAACTGCTTACTCTGAATGATATCATACAGAACATCCGTGAGACCGAAGATTTCTGAAAAGATTTTTAGGCAGAACACAAATTGGAAATCTGATAGGATTTGTCGGTATCCCCGAGCTTCGTTTAACGTTTTACCGTCAAACTCGTCATCGTGTTCCACGATGTATTCGAAAACTTCGACTAGCTTTTCTCTTGTCTCCAATACAGCGTGGATTAATCTGGCGTAATAATGCCATCGAACAGCAGTTCCAGTGGGGATGCGTCGGCCAACAATTGTGTCCAACAGGTACGTTCTCTTTAACGAGGCATGAAAAAATGATGAAAGACCAGTGATAGTTTTAAAAAATATTCGACACCCCTTGGTTGACGAAACAGCTTGCACCAGCACCAAATTTAATGCGTGTCCATAGCAATGGATAAAAATAGCATGTGGATTATTTCTCTAACTCGTGTTTGCAAGCTGGACAGTTCTCCTGACAGGACACTTGCACCATCATACGTTTGGGCAATCAGTTTTTCGCCGCACCCATACTCGTCAAGAGTATTATCGACTTCTTGTTTTAGTCTTGCTGCCGTCCTATCTTCACTCACGTCAGAAAATCCGAGAAAACGCTCCACAGCTTTTCCATCTGGGTTGACATAGCGAACGATAGTCGTTAGCAGCGATAACGTTTTAACGTCGGAAGTTTCGTCCAAGGAAATGGCGATGAATGGGCTGCTTATCACTTCGTCTTTTATCGCTTTCTTCAAAACATCCCTGACAGCAACTATCAAGTCGTTCTGGATGCGAATGGAAAGTCCAGAAAACACGGTTGCCGTCTGAAGATGCTGTTCCAGTGTGGGGTCATTAGCAACTTTACTAATTCCACGTAATTGCCTCGGTAGGCTGACTCCTCCAGCTCCACCCGACCTCTGAAAGAAAGTTCCTGTTTGCCAAGGAAGCAAACAACGTTAATTAAACGGCGAAGTATCTCTCTATTTTTATGCACCATCAAGTTGTGAGCTGAGATGTTTTGACGCGCCTGTTGGTCTAGCTGCATATCGATACGGATACGCCCAAAACTGGCATTCATCAAGCAACTGGACATGTGTGTCTTCGTTTTCTCGTGTCTGTTGATGGCGTTGCATAAGTTTCCCAAATCATCGTATCCTTTTTTGCACCACACTGTCTTGTCCGTTGGGTTGAACAAAAGACATGGCCAGCAGAATAACTTATTCATCTTGCAGGAGCCAGCCATCCATTTGTACTTGTCGTAAATTGATGTTTGAAAGCTTCGAATAAAAACTTTACCACCTCGTTTCGATGTTGTATGCAGTGCTTGCAACTCAGGAGTAGGACGGCCCCCTTCAACGATTTCTTTTTTCTCGGCAAAAGGTCTCGATCCAAATGGGCGAGATAACAACGACTCTACAATACATTCGGTCATTTTGTATAGGCACGAAACCGTAGCGGTAACAGTTAAGATGAGGACGCTTTTCCAGTGACACAGTCTTCGGTACAGTGCTTATTGACTAATAACATAGCAGCAACTTACCCTTGTTTATATATGTTTAGTTTAAAGGAGTGGCAATACAGGGCGCGGGACAAAATCATAGCGCCGTTCATTGCTAACTTCCGTGACGTCACGTGTTACGTGTATCTCGCATCTTGTCTTATAAATTATAATGCACAGCAAAACGTGTTTTACATCTTCTAGATTATCCGAGAATAAACAGTGATGTTTAGTCTCGTGTGTTTTTAGTGATTAATTTATTTCACCAACAGAATTGCACAATCAGTCATATAGTCATACGCCGCATGTTTGCGCGCATTTGATTATTTCTGTAGACTTTAGTTCAAGCAATTTGCATGCTACAAATAAATGAATTACGGACATTATAAATAGTTTTAAATTAACATTACCTTTTGGTTGCTGCGCAATTCACCAACAATATCACCATTCACCAACGACTTGCCCTTCATAACTTTATTTCTCAATTTTGAATGATGTACAATGTGTATGGTTTAAAACAACGCGCCTTGGTGCCTTAATTCCCCTGTTTGAAATTGAAAACCCGACTCGTCCTGTCTTGCGTGCGTGTCATTCCTACGCTAAGGGCCCAGAGGCAAGTGTTCATCGTATCGCACGTGTGTGTTGGCCAATCAGCTATCAAGCGGTGTCCCTTAGAAGCGCCGCTTGCTTTTGCTCTATATTCGTCCAATTGGAGGCTCCCAAACCTAAATTAGCGCATGCGCAATCGTTGATTTTAAGCTCTGAAGGCAAGCGCGCTTGCCTTGGTTAATAATCAAGAAATAATTAGAACTCTTAAGCAGGGTATAAGTCTTCTTAATCCACTTGACTCTTTCTAGACAAAACATCTAGAACAATCACGCAAACACTAACAAGTGTTATGCAAGCAGGACATTAACTCGCGCACTAGGCAGAAGATTTAGTTTGATAATTGATATTGTTTAGAAGAGAACAATTTAGACTGATTTTGTTCAGAGATTGGTCCAGAAAAATTTTTCTTTCAGTAAAAATGTTCAGGCAAGCGGCGCTTGCCTACGCTTACATGACCGCACGCCACTGGGCGACACACTATATTAACTGAGGATGTTAAGCTCCACTGGGCCTAAAATATCGGCATACTGTAAAACCCGGACTGGACTGGACTGGACTCAAAAATCTGTAAAACCCGGACTCATATTTTTAACAAACGGGGGGTCCCACTGATGCTTGTAAATACCCGGGGGTCGTAATGGGCTTTGAATGAACGGGGGGGAGGGTTGACGTGACGTTAAACTCGGAAATGAAACATAACTCCGATCAAATATACGTCTACTCACTTGTCGTTAATAAACAGGGGGGACGTGCATGTATAGCAATTTAGGACAATGACTCGGTCACGCCAAGAACGACAACGCTTTAGTATGCGTGCAGAATTTCGGAAATTTATATAGTTTTACCAAGGACTAAACGCTAATATACAACATATTATAGACAAATTGTGGCCAAGCTGCATGGCGCGGTCAGTTATTTTACTGAGTGCTAAAGCAAAGATGATCATATTTACACCTCGCATTCCAGCATTGAGTGTTTGTCGCAGGCTAGTTTCCTTAGCTCTGTTCTCAGTAAGATTTAAAAATATTCAAGTTTTCAATAGAAATATCATGATTCATGACACCGGTAGTCAAAACAGAAGCGCTGCGAAGAAAGAAAATAAGCATATAGGAAAACCCAGGCCAGCGTTCTACTTTTACTTTTGTTTTAAGACAAGTTTTACACTATAGCGAGTTTGCTGCGATCTGTCTGCGAATTGAAAATCGCTTTTGTGAACACTGGTGATTTTGCTGCGATTTGTTGGGCAACTGTTGTTATAATATCATTGTTACAACAGTTATCTAATAGTTATATTATATAATATTATTATTACAACTATTATTGTTATTGTTCTAAAAACAACCAACACACGATCAGAAACGGCGGCTGTCGATGCTCGCGGAATACGGGCTGACCCGTATTAGCTACGCATGCGTAGAACGAATATCTTGCGTGTAAACGTCATCAATACACGGCCGACAGGAGCGAGAACACCCCGAGCTCAAAGTCAAACATCTCCGCTCAAAATCGTCGCTCGACCATAATTCTTCTACGAGCGCATAGCACGAAGGTTGGGCTTGCCATAGAATACGGTTTGTTGACAACTCGTGGAATTTTCGCGATGTACGAACCCATTACCCTTCTCAAATTCATCAGTTTCAAATGTCCTCAGAACTCACTTGAGCCAGCACGCACGTGGACTGCGAACTGCCCCATGAAAGTGGCCGATTTTCTATGCGATTTCCGATCGTGTTTAACAGTATAATAAAATATTCATAAGTTATGAAATAGAAGAAAAAGTGTTTTTCTTCTGTATCAATGTACATTTAGTTTGTCACGAAGCACTGTCACGTGGTTATCATCGGGATAGGGCCTGAGATCTTGTGGTACTTGTACTAACCCGGGAGAAAGAATGCGCTTTTCTGGGATACACAATTTGGGTTTAGATGGTAGTAAATATTGGGCGAGGTTATATAGTAAAACAGCTAGCTAAAACATTAGTAAACAGCTAGGCGACGTTATAACTGCACATTATAATCATAGGCTCATAGCAGTACAAATTTTCACCTTGTTTTCAGACGAAGTGTTTTGCTGCAGGCTAACTTCCTCCGTTTTGTTCTCAGGTGAAGATAAAAATACAAAGCAGTTCCTTTAGCTTAACACCTCATGGAAGTACAATTTTACTTTCGTTTTTTTCGTACAGACATTTCATTTGTATCGTGTCGGTCACTGCCGTCGCACGCTAATTAAGATTAATAATAATTAATTAGATTAAAGTTTACGGTTCGTTGCAGTTTTTATAACATCATCTGACAATTTTACCGCAATTCCACTGCGAAGAAAACAACGCAGACTAAAGGAAGAGACCGTGAGGAGTCCAGATGGGAAACTTTCAAATTAGGAAAGATCAAAAGTTAGTATACTGTAGACTGTGGTATTTGTGCGGTTGTTTAGAAATCGCCCATAAAATCGCAGCAAGAGATGCTGTTTAAATCACAGTAACAATAACAACAGTTGCCAAACAAATCGCAGCAAAATCACCAGTGTTTACAAAAGCGATTTCAATTTGCAGTCAGGTTGCAGTTCAAATCGCAGTAATTAAACTCACTGCATGTCTATAGTGTAAAATAGGTCTTAAAACAAAAGTAACAGCAGAACGCTGGCCTGGATTTTCCTATATATGCTTATTTTCTTTCTTCGCAGCGCTTCTGTTTTGACTACCGGTGTCATGAATCATGATATTTCTATTGAAAACTTGAATATTTTTTAATCTTACTGAGAACAGAGCTAAGGAAACTAGCCTGCGACAAACACTCAATGCTGGAATGCGAGGTGTAAATATGATCATCTTTGCTTCAGCACTCAGTAAAATAACTGACTGCGCCATAAAGCTTGGCCACAATTTGTCTATAATACGTTGTATATTAGCGTTTAGTCCTTGGTAAAACTATATAAATTTCCGAAATTCTGCACGCATACTAAAGCTTTGTCGTTCTTGGCGTGACCGAGTCATTGTCCTAAATTGCTATACATGCACGTCCCCCCTGTTTATTAACGACAAGTGAGTAGACGTATATTTGATCGGAGTTATGTTTCGTCTCCGAGTTTAACGTCACGTCAACCCTCCCCCCTCGTTCATTCAAAGCCCATTACGACCCCCGGGTATTTACAAGCATCAGTGGGACCCCCCGTTTGTTAAAAATATGAGTCCGGGTTTTACAGATTTTTGAGTCCGGGTTTTACAGATTTTTGAGTCCATTCCAGTCCAGTCCAGTCCGGGTTTTACAGTATGCCTAAAATATCGCGCGCTCGACTTTTTTCCTTTGTCTTGTGAGTTTCCATGTGGAACGAAGTAGAAAACTATTCAATTTGTACAATAGAAAAGTCGAGCGCGCGACATTTTACGCCAGGCCTAGTGGAACTGGATTTCCACTCGGCGTAAAATGTCGCGCGCTCGACTTTTTTATTTTGTCTTGTGAGTTTCCATGTGGAACGAAGTAGAAAACAATTTAATTTGTACAATAGAAAAGTCGAGCGTGCGATATTTTAGGACTAGTGGAAATCCAGCTTTAGACTTAATCTACATTCTACAAGATTTAATTTCTTTACGTATATCCTAAGCCAGAATCATGATCTATGATCTACCTTTTAAAAATGTTTCTCGCAAAGAATAATAAAAAGAGTTCACTGACCTCTATACCAAGTATTTAGTAGCCTGCGTGCAGACTCATATTACAGGCTGTGCTTGCTCGCTTGGCCAGAAGTAGGTTTTTATTTTTTTATCATTCTTATATATTAAATATATATATAGATATAAATATAAATATAGATATACTGTATGTACTATTTATAAAGCCCGTACTGCAAGGTTTTTAAATGGCTTCTAAAAGAATCACTTCATACGTTCATTGGCGTAGTAATTTTGAAAATTAAGCTTATCTCAGCCGTTAAAAACCAGCGAGAAACTTAGAGCGAGTCTATATCACATATATAGATCCGATACGCTCATGATTTTTCTTTGTGTTTTCCTCATGAATTATTAATGAATTTTAGAAATATATTTCTAAAATTCATTAATAATTCATGAGGAAAACACAAAGAAAAATCATGAGCGTATCGGATCTATATATGTGATATAGACTCGCTCTAAGTTTCTCGCTGGTTTTTAACGGCTGAGATAAGCTTAATTTTCAAAATTACTACGCCAATGAACGTATGAAGTGATTCTTTTTAGAAGTCATTTAAAAACCTTGCAGTACGAGCTTTATCGGCTATAAAACACTCGGCTATCGCCTCGTGTTTTATATCCGATAAAGCCCTCCTGCGCGGTTTATAAATAGTACATATATATCACCAACACAGGTAATGACATTCCTTTCCCAACTCAATCATCTAGTGTCCTAACACATACGCGATTTCGTTAGAAGATTTTTTCTATTCTCTCCACAGGCAGACAGGCTATTCTCAGTTCGAGGTCCTTCTTAAAGAAAGTTTATTAAAAGCGAGAATAAATCCTTCCCTTAATGCCAACATCAGTTCCTTTCCGTTAGCGTTGTTTTGATCTCCTGACACTGACGCTTTTCTCTCCTCATTTCTATTTTTGTAAGTGCCTATAGGTTATTTGCTATAGATTGACCAGGCGGAAAGCGTAATCTTTTGATGAATATAAGAGCCCAGCATAAAACACGAAGCAGTGGCATTTTTTAAATATTTATTAAGATCTAAAGTTTCGTTGTATTATACAACATCTTCAGAGACTAAATTACAATCACAGTAAAACTAGATATTTGAATTTACATACAAAAGGTCTTAACCAATAAAAATTAAAAAAAATTAAAAAGGTTATTATTATAGGTTATTTAAGCCAAGAATTTAGGTAAATCTATATCACTCTGATGTTACTCGTGAAGTGACGAAACGTTAGTTTTTATTAAAGTATAAACGTTAGTTTTTATTAAAGTATTTTAACCTTCTCAATGTATTCGTGTTCGATATGCTCTTTTTATTGGTTATCTGATGGGCAATAATATTTATCACCCGAATATCTATACCATATTTAATTTGTGTAATTTGAGTCTGCACGCAGGCTATAGTGGGGGCTGATTATATGAGCCGGGCTGAGTTCACGCGATTGATTAGGATCTCACTGTGGTTTTGAAACTCGCATAAACTAATTGTACAAAGAAGAATTGGTTTAGTTTAGATGTAAACGAATCCTAACGTTGATTAAAATCTCTTTTTGTGGCCGAGTAAAGAGTTTCGTGACACGAATCAGCCCGGTTAGCCAGGCTAGCACGGATCATGTAATCAGCAGTAGAAATTGTAGGGACAAGAACACTGTTTATACGGGAGATTGATCCAATTTTTATCCTCCTGACGCATACGATCAAATGTATTGACTTACAAATGTGCTAGACCATTTATTGAAAACTATCACAATGTCCAATGCTTTCATGAGTCACGCATTCAATCGCATGCGTCAGGATGATAAATACTAATGCAAAACGGGTCTTACTCTCAGAAATTTAACCCCCTACGGCTATAAGTAAAGCTGCTGAATAAGCAAACACGCTTACATGTTTATGAATATTTAATGAAAAATTACTGTTGTTAATGATCTTTACTTGGATGTATTCAATAAACTATTTGAATAAAAATCTCACGTAGACTTTAATTTTAAGGCAACTGCCTATTAAACGTGGCTGAACAGTAAAGGTTATCTGTTTTTGAGTAAGT
Source organism: Paragorgia papillata (assembly GCA_035771165.1). Taxonomy (NCBI): domain Eukaryota; kingdom Metazoa; phylum Cnidaria; class Anthozoa; order Scleralcyonacea; family Coralliidae; genus Paragorgia; species Paragorgia papillata. The sequence goes on from JAWNZC010000348.1 coordinate 2,094,172, forward strand.
ACAATAGAAAGTATATCGTTTAAACTTATGTGATGTGATTTATGGCACACCGTAAGAAATCCCAAGCTTCTTTATCGAAACAGAAAAGCTGCGCACTTTCGCTTGCGGCATAATTGTTACCTTGCTGGCTTTCTCAACTTATGTCAAACCTCAAAGACCCTTTCTTTCCATAAAAAAAACATACCAGAATACGGCGAAAGCTAATAGTTTCCCAAATTAGAAATATCGAATGCAAACACCAAAGTAAACACGTTAAAAAGTACTTACCAAGCACTGATAGCCAGAACGGTGTAAAAGTATATAGCTCAGTAGCTCACCGGAGTTGTTAGGACTACCCAACGTAAACCCCGTCTGGCTCCCTTACACGATTACTGGGGCTCAAATATCGTTGTTTTTCTACATAGTTATCTTTGATCAATCGTCGGTGATCTAAACTACAGTGTGTTCTTTGTACATGAGTGAAAGTCATCAATTATCGAATCATTATTTTACGGAAGTGATAGTTAATTTTACTGACACCTAAGTACGTATCTGTTGACCGATTAATTCGATTTTCATTATTAGTCTGATCCTTATATAGCCAGTGAAGCGGAATATTTCATAAAAATGAAAAAACAGGCAATAAATTTACTTTGATATATAGTAATAATTCTAAATCGATGTCAATTAGCACTATACCAACTCGAACAATTTCAAACGGTATAAGTAATAAATAATTGGAGTCGTTAGTAAATATTTATTTTAATCTATTTTTTAAAAAAAAATATTTAAAACACAAAATATTCGTTTCAGGACATAATGTATTTGATAGTATATATGTATATATCTTGATGGCAAAGCTAAAAAATAAATAAATAAATAGCGTGACGATTTTTGAAAAGAAAAAAGTCCGCGGGCAGGCTAGGATATTTAATTTTATAATGTTCACGCAATGATTACTATGGGCTATACTTGGTACTAATAAATGCTTACAAATATCAAAACAAACATGTACTGTTATTATAGCATATTGTTATATTATACGATCCATATTATTACTGTCCCGAACTGAATTTTGCATTTTGTTTACATGAGGCCGGTCTTGAAATTACATGACCTTGGTTCCTATTACATCGATTAAAACGAGTGTTTGTTTTTTTAGTCTGAATCGGTCCAAATTAGACTTATAGATTCTGTTTACATGTAAAGCCTCAAAATTTCAGTTCGGTCTAGCAGGCGATCTGAGATAAGGCGGGCTGAACGGGATCTCCGGCCATGGCTTTCATGTGAACACACCCTAAGTCCCGCCCCCTCCCCCCCTAAAAAAGCGACTGCTATGCAGGCTACTCTCTTGTCCAGACAACATTAAACTATTTAAGTTATTCTACTCCGTATCATAGTACACAGATTTTTGTGCACTTCAGATAAAGTTTTAACGTACTCATGTGCTTAAAAGAGGAGCTTTTGGCCCCACTACTCTGAGTGACAAGAACCACACGGTATAAGTGCGCAGCCACACACGAGCTATTAACTACATTATTGTTTACAAATGCTTTTAATTAGACATAGCATATATATTACAGATCGCATATGGTAGAAAAGAAATTGAAGAATAAGCAATTTGGCATCTACCCAATTATGAGGAGGGCATTGGGAGTACTCCAAACCGCAATACTGCAAAACAAATAACGTGAAATACCGCAGTACCGCGTCGAAAATTTAATGAATACCGCGAAACTGCTAGAATAGGTAAAACCGAATACCGTACCGAACTGGAAAAATTACAGAAACACCGCACGAAAAATACCACAATACCGCAATACCGAAAATCCCAATGTCCCCCCCCCAAACCCCCCCCCCCAAAAAAAATATCTGGGTTTTTTTAAGGGAACTACCAGAATAACATGACAGGTCAGATTAATATTGCAAAAGAAATTAAAAAGTTGAAATTGGGCCAGATTAAGGTACTGATAGGTGATGATAATAGAAATGTGATAATGAAGATGTTGTCATTCACCAGCCAAGTATAATCAGGTCTTTTTACCGAGAACAGAAAAGGTAAACATATTTTGTAAAAATGATAAGCAACCTTGACTGATGATACCGCGACATCTGGATTAAATCCGCAAATCGATTGCGAAAACGCCATGCATATCAAGGTTATCTATGCATTTACTCACAGTGCTTGTATTTTGCTAGTTCACAGTAAAGCTTACAGAAAATATGATGAATATAGGCTATATATACATCATGTGAACAGATATGCCATAAAATGTAGTCTGGCCATAGTTATCGTGTAGACAATCGCAATCATCGCACAGATTTTAAAATTAAAGATAGAGTCATCACCGTTCACAGAGCTTGTCTCCAGGAATTTGGCTGGTATGTGTAATCATATTAACTATGGTGTAATAGAGCATACTGAGCCCAAACAACTTTAAATTTGTTGACAGATTTCCAAAGCAAACTTAACAAAAGTGAGATATTTTAAATACTCTACTAGTCCGCCGCTTAAAATCTTGCTCCGAGGTGGCAGAGTGAACAATTTATGTGGTGACCATTTGGTATACATTCATTCATAAAATAGCACACGGCTGTTACATCATTAATGGTTTAACGACACTGTAACGAAAACTGTAATCGATCGAATCTGTAATAACTGTAAAACATGAGAACATTGTTCACGTTTATTAACAACCTTGTACCCGATTTTGTCATCTGATTCTTTAACTTTGTTGCGTGATTGTGTAAGGTGTAAAGAGGGTCGGCACTGCCACCACTATGACGCCTCCATGACAACACATTTTAAGAATTGTCACGATTCAATCATTCGAATAGCGCTACAGGATACAGGTAATCTGCGGTAATTCATGCGACCGCAACCTCAACACTGCATGATCACCCATCCACCCGTTTTGTACGCCTCAGAATGACTTGAAAATAGAACTATATTGTGCAGTAGCACGTTTCGCAATCATTAATGGAATGCTCTTATTTCTGGTGTATCAATTTTTCTCCTGACATGGAAACAGGATGAACATGCAGAAGATCATGGGCTGGGTTTATACCCCACAGGGGATAACAAATATCAAAATTAAAAAAGAAACAACAAAATGATTATCATCTAAATCCTATTATTGATCTCCTCATGAAAGGCGCCAGCATCACCATACTTCAATTAATCCACTATTCAAAAGTCAGAACTTTCTGCTAGGGTATAGAAGACAGAATAATACAACGGTGAGTAGGCTTCTGGTTCTAGGTTCATTACAAAACTTCTTTCTAACCAATAAACACTTTACCGAATATAAAGTACAGAAGACATATTCTTGGGGGACAACTCCAAAAAAGACTACAGACGCCACACGGGCCCTGGGCAGAACGCTCCTCAAGGCCACCTCGGAACACATTGTTCACCAGCTGATATAGCTTGAAAAATTATAAACTGAAAGTAAGGCATATCCTGAAGAATAATGTCATCCAAAAAACTCAAATCTTTGCAGGTCTAATCTCGTAATAGTTAATCTGCTTCCATTGCATCAGTTCACCTCCGTTTCCAATATTTATAGCGATTAGCGAGCAAGATGGCGAAGACATGCCATGCGGTTTATCATTTCGTGCGGTCAGATGTTGATCTCTGGATGTTGATCATGCAATCCTTACACCTAGTTGCCCAAGAATCTATTTATGAGTAAGTCCAAATGAACACTAATATAAAGCGTGTTATTTCCTAACATTTCACCTACACGAAATACGTAAAAACTATGCATGTGAAATGAAAAGGAGCCAGCCGACATCAAGACGAAAACGAAAATTAGGAAAATATATGAACGGCGGAGAATCAATTTTTATTGATAACGTTTCAAAGCAGTCTTTTCTTATATACAGTTATTACATGCTGGAGTACAAATTTGATAATTTGACAAATTTATGGAAAGTAGTAATTTGCCCTCTTTAGTAAGAGTTTTGATATATTTTTTTTGAAAGTTTACACTTCCGAATGACTAGCTATATAAACAAGAGTTGCGACAGACTGACATTATTGTGTCAATACGCCGAAAATGTCCTAAATGGTCTAATAAACATCTACTCGTGAGATCACAAACAATTCAAACTTTACTCTAAAGAATATTTCATGTGAAAAAGCTATAGACATTCGTATAGTAATTACACTTTTAAACATAAATTACACTTTTCAATAAGATTTTAGCGATACTAATCTAATAAATTTCTTGTAGCTTTAGATGTTGAATGTATCTGTCTGTCTGTCTGTCTGTCTGTCTCTGTCTGTCTGTCTGTCTGTTTGTCCGTCCGTCCGTCCGCCTGTCTGTCTGTTCGTCCGTCTGTCCGTCCTGTCTACCTGTCTGCAGCAAAATATCTCAAAACGTTATGGACGAAATTTCAAAGACTCTTTTAAAGGGCGTTCTCGAGCTTCATTGACAAAGTGCAAAACCTCTAAATAATAGACTAGGTGTGTGGTCATAGTGACTTATTTTTATTCAATTTATTTCTATAATTTTGCCTATAGTTTTAATATCAACTCACATATAGACATTGGCAAAATTCATTAATTTAGTAATTAGTATTCAGTTCTAGTGCACTAAACTTTTTTGCATGCAATATTAAATTGCTACAAATGCTTCGATTGCAATCTGTGAAACTAACGAATTGAGGTTAGCAGTTAACAGGCCGGCGTCCCTTTCTTAATTTCACCTTCCCTAAGTCCCTAATCTTCTCAGAAAGCTACCTTTACGTCTAGCTTGCCGGTGAACAGTATGGTTACGAGCGATTGCCATATTGTTTTGAAACAATAAATATACTGATTTGTTTCCTTCTTACACTCCTACTAGTTTCCATCACCCCAAGAAAACCGAAAAATAAATTATCTAATTCTAGACTGATTACAAATTCCTCTTAGTTTTACGCACCTGGGGCCGGTTGTATAAAAAGGCAGTTAACTTTAACTGTAGTTAGAGCTTAATTCTAGCCAATCAGGACCAGCGTTTGAGAAGTTAACTGTCGTTGAGAGTTTTATACAAATTGCCCCTGGAAATATACTCCTCCTTAGAAATTCCACACTCCGTAGGACAGCCAAAGGCAAATTAATTTGTATAATTATAATTAGACAAGTTTTTGTAATTCACTTGATTCCCTCTCCATTTTAACATTAACAAACACCACAGGGAAACCCTCACCGTGCATGTTTTAGCCAGCATTCACGTTGTGATTGGCCTATCATAGCTGTAGAACACACGTTAAAACACACTGAGCGTGGTTAACGCTTGTTAGGACAGGTATGAACACCGTTATGTGATGACCATGTAGATAGCATGCATGAATAATTGTTGTTCACCCATGATACCAATGTTTTACAACATTGTTCACTCTTACTGAAATAGTGTAACAACTTGTTAACAAGTTTAAAAAGGCAACAATAGTGGGCATGCTTGTTCTATCAATATAAATTTTCTCCACGAAAATCTTATTACGACTATTTGAGAAATGCAAAATGACACAACAAACCAAAATTGCCTTCGTTTTTCCGTAAGTATAGCACACAGGGTATTCTAACTCCTTTTTGCCGTCAAACGAAAATTTTCGTAACATAAAATCAGCCCGGTACACGGCTAACAACTCACCAGAATGCAAAATCGCGACACCCAAAAAAAAAGAAAAAAAGAAAAACCGAGCCGAAACCTCTGAGCCGAAACCTCTGAGCCGAAACCATAGTCAATCGAGATATGGTCTGGAAACTCGGCAAACTTCAAAGCGCCCATAATGAGCTGTGATTTTATGTTGAACCGTACCTTACACCGTGCACATCCTTTGTATTAGGTTTATTAATATTTAAATAGCACGGTTGAGTGATTGAACTGAAACCTTGCTATTGGACAATTCGTTCATTATACTAAAATACAATGTGTTCAGTGCCGTGCACAAAAATGGATAAAAGTGAAGAAAAAGATAGACCAAAGACTTTAGCTGAGTTTCCAGACCATATCTCGATTGAATATAATATCACATACACGCGTAAAAACGCACAACTTGTTCACGGTTGTCAACAAACGTGAACAATGTTGTGCTGCTCGCCGTGAACAATGTTGTGCTGCTCGCCCTGAACAAGTTGTTCACTTATGGTTCGAACAACTTGTTCACGGATAAATCAACAGTCATGAACAAATTGTTGCAACAGCACATTTTTTATAGCCAACAACGTTGTTCGCACATGATACAACATGTTGTAACAGCATGACGAAATAACAACGATGAACAACAATGTTACAACAATGGTGAACATGGTTGATGTATCAACACGTTCTTCGGTTGTTACAACATGCGTGAACAACGGTTGTTCTTTCATCAAGCTGTAACAACTTGTTGAAACAATGATGAATAATGTTGTTCATTTATCAATGTTGTTCACATATGTCAACAAGTTGTTACAGCATTGTTCAGGCAACAATGCTGTAAAATGCGAGATTTTTACGCGTGTATGAGAAAAGCAATAGCAACTGATGCATCATGGGATACCCTGTCGAAGACAAGGACGAATCAAAACCTCCTGAGTGTGATGCTTGGCAGACACAAAAATCATAACTACGTAAATTGAGGGTTAGTATAAAACGCGGATCCGGATTGGCGGAATGGCGGATTGGGGGATAAAACGCGGATTAGGGGATAAAACGCGGATTGGGGGATAGAACGGTAAATGACAGGCACTCGTCTTCGCCTCGTGTCTGTATATATATATATGTATATATATATATATATATATATTATATACATATACCGTAAAGTTCCCAAAGTAACGATGTCGTTACTTTGGGATTTAGCAGCCATTCATATCGCTACTTTCAGGGGGGTCGTTACTTTCGGATGGTAAAAATGCGTATCTAACGTTTCATAATTAACTCGAATTGTGTATAAATATTAAAGTTAAACATGAGACAATGTAATACATTTATTTCGTATCTTGTTAAAAAACAAGGGGGTATCGTTATTTTCGGGATTTATTAGCAAACACTGAATTTTATCATTACTTTCGGGGGGTCGCTACTTTCGCGTTTTATCCCCCAATATGCGTTTTATCCCCCAATCCGCGTTTTATCCCCCAATCCGCGTTTTATCCCCCAATCCGCCATTCCGCCATTCTGCCAATCCGGATCCGCGTTTTATCCTAACCCGTAAATTGAAGCCATTTCAGTGGATTTAAAAAAAAATCTGCGAGTTGATAATATATAAATAAACAGCTGTTATTTTCAGGAAATGAAACAATTCATTTAGGGTGTTTATTTATCGTAATCAGCCAAGTTTCAAGTTTCGCCCCTACTAGATTTGACAAGGAAAATATTAAAACAAGCTGCGCGTTTGCGGCATGCTCATCAAATTAAAGCGGTGGCTAACAAATAACAATCAGCTGCGATTTATCAGTTGCAAATGCGCAGAAAGTGCACATACGTTCATTAATATATTTATACGCATGATTAAACGATTTAACTTCAAACACGACTTGGTCAAACACGACTGATCTTGTAAACATGTTCAATTTCTGAGGGACTTTGACCGTATTCGAATTTTACAATCGATTAACACAAATATTCAATAATCTTTATAATCACACATCCCTATAAGTAACTGAATACAGACACAAGTCATTTTCGTCTGGAAAAAGAATATGCAGTGGTCCGCATTATGTGCAGCTGTGATGGATTTTTTCGTTTTCCGTCCATTGTTTTATCGGTTTACTTGATATCTAATTGAAATATGTAAGTATGTCTATGTTTTTTGAAACTGTACCATTCCGATGATACAGCAGAGAACTCGTGATGTATCTTATTGATCTTTAGTTTTATTCGGAGGCGGAGGTGAGAAAAACATAATCGATATAGGTGCCATGCCATGTGGTAGCCACAGTCGCTAATTGCTTTCGATTTTGAGTTGATAAGCCAGTAGACTGATCGATGTCGGGAAAAATAGTAAGTACGCCAAATTTACAGATAAATTGCTTCTGAATAGCGTAAGGTCGGTCTCAAAAACTTCACTTGATGAACCGACGAACACAAGTATTGTCACTCCTCATAACATACAAAACATGAGTTCTCGATTTCCGAGACAAACGTCGCATCACAGACACAGTTATTCAGTTAGTATCAGATCCAGTACTGTGTTGTGTTGATAGCGTGTCTGATAAATTTAGAAAATGAAGATTTGATCTATAAAGAATTTCTTTAATGTTCCCATTGGCACTAAATTATACCATTGATGTGGTCGTCTGACGCGTTTAGTTTTAAACGTTCCGAACAAAAATAGGAGTTTTCAAGTTAAAAGATGGCAATTATCCCTTTGTCATATAACGTAACGTAATTATTTTATGGAAGTATTAAAGCATTACATTGTGCAGTGCAGTACAGTACAGTACTTATAATAAATTGCAATGCATTTTTCGCATCACAATCCGTGATGTTCCAAAGTTAGGATTAACCAGCGTCTTTGGTTGTTCGGAAGCGCCGGGACTAAAGACCCTACGAGTTTGTACGGTTAGGAGATGCAGTAATCAAAAGTAAAATTTAAGGCAATTGGATAGAATTCATTCCTTAGGTTTTAGCATTATTTTTCATAACTTTAAACTTCTCCTTTATTGTTTTTTTTTGCCCAAAACTATAATATATAATATATATATATATATAGTTCAATCTACAGACACGGTGTTTCGCTGTACTACATATATATATATAGGATATCTCCACGGGCAAATACGACCTTTTCAAGTCTTGCTTTTATTGCAAAATGGCACGAGGTCTGGTGATTCATATTGCCCACGTGGCCACGTATATCAGTAACATCACACCTTGTGCTGTCATTTCAAGTGCTGTTAAATCAGAGATACGCGTAAACTATATTCATTCTATTCCTACCATTAAATATCACATTTCAGTTTAATTCCCAATACGTATATAAATCAATCGCAAATTCTACAAAAATTCGATATGAAATTAGACCTGAAGTCGCCAAACTAATAGCCTGCGCCGCAGACGACTAAACCCCTGAATAACTGTAATTCTACACTCTTAACAACTTCTCGTGACTGTTTAGTCTGTACAAGTATTCTCTGAGTACAAATACTCAAATTGGCCTCAAATTGCTGGCCTCTTATATTTGAATTACATTAAAAGGCGCTATAATAAGAATATATCTTAATCCTGAAGAAAGAACTCTCAAATATAACGTACATAAATGAAGCAGGATTAACATGAAGATTAACATCAGGATTAACATCAGATTCAGACTGTAAAAACTGCATTGGCCATAGCATGTGATGGTCTATCATTATACTAACCGGTATATGCATACGCAAATAAAGAACGAGACAATTATCTATACTAAATATATAATTATACAATATATATACTGTATACTACCAATCATACAGTTTTTGTATTTACTAATTTCGCGTTAAATTACCGTTGAACATTATAGACTCGCCAAAGTATAAATAACTCTCGCTCTCTTGGTCTGTTTTTCTTTCTCCTTTACTTCAACACATACCAATAGTGCAAATGTGCAATAAGGTTCCCAAAATTACTTTCTGTTACCTATTTGCTTACCTCGTTGCAGACTTGAAAGCTATTTCCAACGCCCTTGTAAAGTTCGCACTATTCAGTAAAAAAAGAAAGCCAATAACATTATTTCCATCATTTGAGGCCTGGACCTCTCCCTGTGCTGAATAAAATCGTCTGGCGTTAGCCAGATAAAATACTAAAGACTCGTCTTCAGGTTTCAAAGGGTTAACATACACAGTATATAGTTTACGATAAAAAATATAAGTTATATGCACCTACAACTGGTCTGACAAACAGACGTCACTTTATTACTTATGAACTCTGGAGGCTTTGCGATTAGCTGAAGACTATTTCTACAGTCAAAGCTTTAGTGATCTGATCAACAGTGTTGCTGCATTTATAAGCAATCAACGATAACAACAAAAGATTCCTGGTATAGTTTTCTACTTGGTAATGACAGGGCAGTTGGAACAATCAGTCGAAAAATCTTGACGCCCAATGTTAACTAATTGGAGTACATTCCAAACCGGATTAACGACGTTGCAACGAAAACAAACGATAAAAGCAGAAATTGAACCAATACGAGTGTTCGTCTATATTATAGCTGCAAAAGATCCAGTAATCATTTTGAAACATACACCGTGTTAACGACTTGTCTAGTGATCACGGTAGTTAGTAAAGTGTATTAGAAATTAGTAATTGCCAACAGTCGACTCAAGCGCTTCCAAATCGTTCAAAATTAGACTCTAAACTTAGCCTCAAGAAAGACTAGGAAAAGAACAGTGATATCTTATCATTCTGGTTAATCGATAGACTATACTACAACTTAATCTCTAATTGCTAGTGAAAAGTTATGACAACTCAGTGCAATCATGAATCCTGCGTTTTAATAATGAAAATCCTTTCTTCTTTTAAAACCTCAAGTAGAACCTCCATGGCGTACAAGTTGCACCCAAGTCATCAATACGTATTTACTTACTTCGTCTGTTTACAAACACTAGTCTTGGAAAACAGTCATATGTGGGTCATTGTTTACACAGCTTGTGATGATGCGATCGAACATGGTTGCCAACTGAAAAATTCAATACATCATACCGACGCAAAGACGAAGTTCGAATGGGGTGCCTTGCCAGAGTGCTCAATCTGCCACAAGGGTAGTGAGCGTTGCATATATATATATATATATATATATATATATATATATATATATATATATATATATATATATATATATATATATACTGTATATATTCATATTCCGCAGTTAATTGTTATATAGGTTAGTTACCTTGTATACACTCTCTTTCCCAGGCCATTGCCTAATCAGTTCTGCGGCGTCAAGTGGCTCTTGGGACCTCTGTAAAATTGAGCGTTCAGATTGGTCGGAAGCGAAATTCCAAACATACCAATATTTGTATCCGCTGGATCAAATCATCGGAAGCTCTATGGAAAACGAAAGGTTTCAAGATTTCTTTCAAAATTTACGGTCTTCGATTCGGTCTTCAAGATGCAAGAAGGTCGCCATTTAAGACATCGCCCCTAGTAGCGCTTCTCCTCGTTACGCCACTGATAATGCTACTGCACGTCATTGTCAATATTGACCTACCCATCTATACATTTTACCACTCGAACTCACAAACAATGAATGGGGTGCAGCTATATTATTATAATGTATACAACCAAATGAATACAATTCCATGACATCTTAAATTAAATATATGGATATATATAGTTTCAATTAAATATGGATAAACTTGTTGCGCGAAAACCGACCCCCGAGTTGTGAGAAAGCTCATAATGGTTAGATTTCCCCCCACGTATTACTAAATCAACAAGGTTATAGTTTCTACTTTGTTCGATTATATATACAAATATGTCTATACTCAGTGAATTACACACATATATATAAATATATATGTATATATCAGTTGCCTGAAGATCGCGTTACGCGTGAAACTCGGAGTAGCGACGAAAACATTCTAACTGTTTTATTATTCCGCTCTACCAGCAATGGTATTGAGCACTCTTGAACCGTACGCCAGCTTTGTAACATTCTTGTTACACACGTCTTTTGCCATATATATATATATATATATATATATATATATATATATATGTAATATTTCAAAAACTCATTAATAATTCATGAGCAAATCGTCAAATCAGAGCTTGTAAATCGGTCACATGCACGCCTGTTTATACCCGATAAAGTAAGATTATTCAACTGGGATGACAATAGATCTCATTATCAAACCTTTTCTCTTATTAGTATTCTTTATATAAAGCATACTAATAAGGATCCTTATTAGTATGCTTTATATAAAGAATACTAATAAGCAACAAAACGTAATTCATCACAACATTAATCACACAAACAAATCAGTTTAATTCTTTATTTCACACCATCATGCAATCAAACACTTCATTTAAGTTTCAAGACAACACAGTTCTATATCTCAATTTCCATGAAATAACTTACTTTTCGACAAAATTAAACGTACAGTTATTGAAAACAGATCTAGTAAGGGTCTCTCTTACATAAATATGATCGTCTGGTAATGGAATATTGCACAACACATCATCAGGAACTTCAAAGTTAACGTCTCAGTCTAACATAAAAATAAAAAAAATGTCAAGATAATCGTACATTCTGTGCTCTAGTTCTAAACGTTGATAAACCTCTTACAAGGAAACATTACCTTTGATCGTTCTTATTCAATATCTTTACAGCATCTGATCCATTACAGTCTTCTACATGCCGCGAAATGCCACAACAAATACTATATAACGAACGCGAAGGATATCGCTCTCCGTTATCTTTAGACACTTCTTCTACGAACTTCGTTAACCAAAAATTTAGCGGTTCGGCGCTCATGTCAGCGACATCAGTGCCCAGATCGTCGACTTTAGTCACATCAACTTTGAAGCCAACTTGTTCTTCAAGACACCTCTTATTGCCCCTCGCCTCCTGCCATTCTCTAAAAATCTTGACGGCCCATTTAGTTACTGAGCGAGTTGATCTTGGTACGGCATCATCAAGCATTTTTTTTTCCTCTTCGGCAGTTTTCGCTTCACGAAACTTTCTCTACGAAGCCATCGTTCTAACTACAATTCGTATATCGCATTCACGCCCTAAAATTCCATGCATCGTAATTTCGTCGTGTTTTAGCATAATCTCTATATTCAATTCCTTGGAGATCTTTCAGTTTATTAGTCTATTGTTTCGAGATTCCTTTTTGAAGCTGTTCAATAAACTCGCATCACGTGTTTTATCGGGTCAAAAACCACTCGGGCTACGCCCTCGTGGTTTTAAACCCGATAAAACACTGCTGCTCGTTTATTAAACATTACTTAAAACATGAGCAGCAGTGTTTTATCAGATTTAAAACACGAGGCGATAGCCGAGTGTTTTAGATCTGATAAAACACGTACTGCGAATGTTTTGAATAGCTTCAAAAACGACCCATTTGGTAAGTTCATTGGCGTAGTAAGTTTGAAAAATAACGTTGTCTAAGCCGAGAAAATCAAAGCTAAAGTTTATGTAAATCAGGAGGATTTTTTATCAGATATAAAACCACGGACATGGTACTGATTTCCTTTGTGTTTTCCTCATGAATTATTAATGAGTTTTTGAAGTAATATATATAGAATTACATGAATGCGTACTAACAAGTTTTAATAAAACTTAAGAAAAATACAACACACAAAGAAACAAGCTATAAACATAAGCGTTAAAAGTGTTAAATATTTTATCTTGGTTGTACATGAAAAGAGGTGTAAATTCGCGAAACAAGTATTTGCCTTTCCAGCGTTAGCATTATTATGAATAACTATTATACACTATGTGCGCATAAAGAATGCAATAAAATTCGAAATTAACCAATCATACAAAATACCAAACAATATTAAAAAATAAAAGTTCATTGGTTAGCACTTAGTTAGCACTCCCAATTAATAGTAATGAATGGGTGTAAATTAAAACTGTGAAAATTAATAAACTAAAATTTATGTCGGTCACATATAAGTAAATTAATTTATTCCGATATACATGTATAACACCACGTCTAGTAGCGTTACCACAAATTCGCGCTTCTATTGAATTTGTCATCATGCCTTTAACTTATTTGCCTTTTTGGGGTTAACTATAGTACTGATACTACATGAGCATAAACAATGCTATAAATTTCGCAATATGTAAATTTGTCAACAACTTCATTTTGGTAGTTAATGAAAAGGCATTTTTAAGTTCTTCTCAATATCTGCTTCTTTTCCATGTGATTTCTCTTATTAGAACTGATAACCCATGTTTTCACACAGTGTTCAATAGAACTTAACAATTTAATAAATTAAACATTTTACCTTCATAGCATATAAAAAAGTGTAAATTGAGTTATTCTCCTTATCTTCTTTTCCACCTTGAACATGTATCTTTTTTTATTATACCACTAATCCAATTGACATGAATAATTAAATAAACTTGAAGTAGGAGAGTTTTTAAAATCAAGGTTAATTAAATTAATCTTATCTTGGTTGTACATGAAAGAGTGTAAATTAACATCTTCTTACTATTTTGTTTCTTTTTCCCTGCATTGAATTTATTCATAACTTATACATCACATATATAGTCGAACCCCTATTAAGTGGACACCTTGGGACCTCGCTGAGGTGTCCGCTTAAGAGGGGGTTGCACATGCATGCAGTAGGCCGGTACGCATGTGGTGGCCAGGTTTTTGTGGTTTGTTTTCACTTTAATAAGAAGTAAGAAGTAAGAAGTAAGAAAAAAGGGAAGTCCGTTAATATGTCGACTGTTTATTATATTGTTCTAAGGATTTGGGGTTAAAGAAAATTCGAGTGTAGAATATATACATTTTAAGACCAAACCGGGACCAGTTGCGAAAAATGCAACTACACAGGCCTTCCGGCAGGAATTGAACCTACGACATTGCGATTCTAGTGCAATGCTCTGACCACTGAGCCACGGAGGGCGTTGTCAAGAGCTTGATCGCGAGTTCACACTCGAATTTTCCTTCACCCAAAATCCTTAGAACATGCTATGTAATCGAGTGAAATGCCCAATATTACTGTTTATTATATTGACGGCTTTCAAACACGGCTCATTAAATTAATGCGCTCTGTTCAATATTATTTTTTATATTAAGCTGTCACTATTTTGGGAAGTCGAAATCTTTGGGTGTAGAGCCAAGAGGTCAATCCGCGGCAAAGCCTAAATCTACAGTAAAGTGGTTACAGAAGTGATCCTCAAAAAAGTTGTTGAATTCTTTGGTCTCAGAAATTAATCAAGCAATATTCTGCATTCTGAAAGTAGTTTTGACGGCAGTTTTGAAAGCATAGTGAGCAGTAAGGAGATTTAATATGCTAGAAATTCTGGTACTATTAGACTATTATAGAAATATAGAAATAGATAAAAATTTCTATAATATAAATAATTTTATATTTAATGTATTTGTCAAAAAAAAAACCGCTTATAAGTTATATATATATTCTATTCGATTCAGTGTATATTCCGGAAATTTTTTACTGGCTGCGGACGAACGGCTTTTGTGATATTTGACCATGCATGCAATCCTGAGTGCTATTTATTTTTTTTCGGCTAATTTTCTTCATTTAATACTGAAAATGACAAATCAAACACAGAATTTAATTTAATTTGTGTAAAACAATTGTAGATACTATGATCGTGTTTTAAATTTACGTTTATATTAGAATATATGCTGGACTTTTGATAAAGCAGGCGAGAAGAAAACCTAGTATAATAAAATACATTTAAAACATGAAAGTATTCACAATTATTTTACATTAATACGACTTCAGACTTTCAGAGGGACGTAAAAAGACGTACAGTTGAAATCTGAGAAAATCTTCAGTATTGCCTGAAAGTGTTTTATCAATAATGGCACGCTAAGCCCGTGCTCCATGCAAAGCTTCAACGAACATAGAAATATTTAATTTGTTCAAATATGTAAAAATAAGTTGGATTAGTGTGCCAGCATGGCCATTTAGTAACGTGATAAAGGCTGGGTTGCATTTTGCAATTTTCCTGCAACTTGTCTCGCAATATTGTTGCGCGACGCAAGTTGTTCGAGAAATTGCATGGTGTAACACAGTAGCTCGCAATTACCAAGTCTCGCAACATTGTTGTTGCAGCAAGCGTTGCACGAAGTAGAACCAAGTTTCACTTTGTCGAACACCTCTCTTTGTCGAACACCCCTCTTTCTAGCCTGGTACCCTCCTGGACCCTGGCCCAATTTCAAAAGAAATACGGGCCAAGTAATCACTAAAGATTTCTGCTAATCTCCCACGCGGTGGAAGCAAGTTTGGCAATGACGCGGTTGCTAAGCCGGGAAGTTGACACCAGCCGTTCGTAGTATGCATACGGATAGAGCATTTTTGCCAAAGAGTTTACATATGAGCGTTTTTCGCGGTGCAAAGATGAACGTTGGGATCGAAAGAGCCATGAATCGAAAGCTAAGTTCTCGACGAATGCCCTGATGGCAATTTTGGAGCGATTTTTGTGGATTTATGCAGCTTCAAGTGACCAGCCTTTCCTTCTTTTAGTAAGGAGAGTAACGACCGTGAATGGAACTCGTGTTGCAAACCGCGTAGGGGCCTGGAACTTTTTTCCTCACCAGCAGTGTTTTATGGGATTTATGCAATAAATAATATTAAAACTAGCTGTGTGCTGTTTGTGTGGCTCCAACTCCCCGCGCGGTTCATATTGGCCATTTCGGTCACGCATGGCACGCGTGAAGTGTCACACTCCAGCGATCAGAGAATTAGTGCAATGTTGATCAGGGCACGTGTTACGTGCGTGCTTAGAAAGCTGATGCAATATTCGGAGTCCATTAGTCAGCGCCTCCTGTGCCCCGGGCTCAGCATTGTTGGCACTGTTTCTCGAGTGGTTCTTCCCACCCTCCTTCCCATATCGTGCTATTTAGCGCCGGTGATGACACCCCCCTGGTTCGCCGCCAACAGATACGCTTCAGATTTGTGGTGGCACAAGCGCCAGTCCACATGCTCCTTGCCTCGGAGTTTGAAGCCTCCGCAACTGCCAACGGATGCATCTCCGTTGTTACTTGGTCATTAGCTAACAGACACACCTCTGTTATTCGCGTGGTTGTGCAAGCGCCAATCCACATGCCTCTTGCCTCGGAGTTTGAAGCCTCTGCAGCTGCTAACGGATGCGCCTCCGTTAATTCATGTTCATTGGCTTGCAGTCTCTACAACACTCTCACTTACCACTGTAATCCTGGAGCCACTCTATTCCTTCACCGGATGCCCCTCTGGTGTTCAGCAAGGTTCACTACGTTGAACCTTTTCTTGCTAGCGCTGGGAGAGGGCTCTCCCGGTTTGCCAACGGTTGCTCCACCGTTGTTGCTCCGTCTACTCTGTAGAAGGAGTAAGCTGTGAGCATAGACGCCATGAGTCTTGCTCTCCCTGGCATGCCAGGTGATACATTAATCTGTTAGCTAATTTGTACTGTATGTTGTTGTCTCGGTGTCAGTTTATGTTGCTATCATAACTTAGAGCTAAGTGTACTGTACGTTGTTCATCAATCTTATGTTGTTGTTATAACTTAGACATCTCTCGGCCTTGTTGGCCGGGTGTTCTACACTGCATTGGCATAGTGTTAGTTGCTGTTGTTTCCTACGTTTTTCTATAGGTTAAGGTTTGTGCAGACACATCATGGGTAAGTACCTGTACTATTCATTTTTTTCTCCACTAGCTAGTAGTGTGAATCTTAATCGCCTGGATTGAGAGGAGTTTCTCGGTCGCGCAGGAACACCACTATTACCTAAGTGAGTAGGATCACGCTTCGTGTGCCAGCACCAGACTGGTCTGCCAGGCCTTGGCGACTCGCTAGCTTGGTGGTGTAATGAATGCCGGCCCAAGATACCCAACCGGGGATTGTGACCCTCAAAATTTAGTACCGTGTGCATCTATTTATACTGACTCTATCTGTGCATCCTTGTATTTGGCGGGCTTGTGGCTACTACACAGCGCTGTTATTAATCAGATTTAAAACACAAGGCGATAGCCGAGCGTTTTAGATCTGATAAAACACGTACTGCGAATGTTTTGAATAGCTTCAAAAACGACCAGTTTGGTAAGTTCATTGGCATAGTAAGTTTGAAAAATAACGTTGTCTAAGTCGAGAAAATCAAAGCTAAAGTTTATGTAAATTAGGAGGATTATTTATCAGATTCTTTATCATAAAACCAATGGTACTGATTTCCTTTGTGTTTTTCATGAATTATTAATGAGTTTTTGAAGTAATAGATAAAGCATGAGCCATGAGCAGCTGATCTGTAAGGTGAGCTGCAAGTGAGCCGTAGTAAATCAGATACAGATCGGCTGCGAATGCTTTATCGTAGCTAGCTACTTATCAAATGGACGCATCTAAATAGCCATGTTTTCAAGTTGGAGTGATTTTAGCTAAGTAAGTTGCAATTGAGGAAAAAGTTTATGTAAATCAGGACGAATCTGTATGCAACTTACAGATATTGATTAAATATTCATTTCTTTTGATGAGCAAAAATAAAACATTTTGTTTTTATGATTTGGGTGAACACAAAAATGGTTAGTCTAACTGCTATGCCTGAGATAATACAGGTCTTTTGACAATAAAACTTTGCATAATGTTTGATAAGTTGACTTAAATCTTGAGTTTATCCAATTTTCACCAATTATTCCCTCAATTGCAAACTTTCTTGCCTCCCCTAATGTTCAACGATGACTGACGATTTCCCAATAAATATGTGAAAATGATGGAATGTCAGAATCCCCCCTGTGACATGGGGCCCCTGGCTCTTGCCGGGCAGCACCTATAGGAGTTACACCACTGACCTCACTGAGGTGTTTTCATTGGAATAATTACTACATATTAATTAAAATAGGGCATACATTTTCTATTTCTTAAAATCTAAGACTAAGAAATGTGCCATAGTGACATTACAACTTGTTTGCATAGCATTTGCACCACTTGCATTAAGACACGCCCTATAATTTTATAATGTTCAGCATGACTATGACTACTGTATAAGCTAGCCTGGTACCCTGGCCGAATCAAAGAATATGGGCCAGGTAACCACTAAAGACTTCTGCTTTCCTATTGGTTGAAATTTCGCGCGTTTTTAGTGGCTATGAGTAAAACTGCAATCGTCATAAGTGGATTTAGCCCTGATGATGTGAGAATGAGATTAGTGGTTACCTGGCCTATATTTCTTTTGAAATTGGGCCAGGGTACCAGGCTAGTTCTCAGCTAACCTGGTACCCTGGCCCAATCAAAGAATATAGGCCAGGTAACCACTAATCTCATTCTCACGTCATCAGGGCTAAATCCACTTATGACGATTGCAGTTTTACTCATAGCCACTAAAAACGCACGAAATTTCAACCAATAGGAAAGCAGAAGTCTTTAGTGGTTACCTGGCCCATATTTCTTTTGAAATTGGGCCAGGGTACCAGGCTAGTTCTCAGCATCCTGCTGGGAGTCCCAGGTTTACACACCCTTTTTCCTTGCATTAGTTTCCAGTGCCTCTAGTCTTTCGCGCGCGCCGTTTGATGCGTTTTAACTATTAAATATTTGCCTGTATAAATGTGTTTATATAATAAATCCTGAAGAGACGCCTGCGGAGGAGGCAGTTGTATTACTATTCTGTGTTTCCGGCGTGGACTGGTCCTCGTGCTTGGCATGCTGGCGTGAGTTACCCAAAATTTGATATCTTGGCGTATTGGCGTACGCACTTGTTCAGTCTTCTTGGCGTGCAAAGTTGCAAACAAATGTGACCAGCACTTTGCCTCTTTTGGCGTATTATTTTCTTATTATTTTGCGTATTATTACTTATTATTTTTAAAGGCGACACTGAGGTGAATAATTGTTTTAAGCTTATCATATACCTCATAAATGAAATAACAAGTTTAACATTCTTATATATTTTGCGGTATTTTACGAGGCACGGCCACTAGGCACTAGCAACTTGGCGTACTCGATATTTGTCGACAAAACAGTTTTTACAACTTTTGAATATGTTAATGGCTAGAAAATTGTAAAGAAACATACCTGTGGACACTCGTCTACTTAATTTCGTTGATTTTTCTCGTTATTCTACTACATCAGCCTTGTTTATCAACAAAATCTCCTGCTTCGGTAAACAAAGCAACTGGTCGCCATTTTGTTTAGCCCGCCGAGTATCATTTCCGTCGAATAACTGTTAATTATTGGACGCTGATGACGTCACTACCTCAAAGCGCGCATAAATTACAAAATAGCAAAATGTCTTGCCTTAGATTTGCTTCTGTTGACAAATACAACTCTTTTTAAGCCGGTTTTCCACCGGCTGAGCTCTCGAGTGGAACTAATTAGAATCTATTCCAATCTATTCAATTTTGACAATAAAAATGTCGCCTCGCGCGACAAAATTCGCCAGTGGAAAACCGGCTTTACTGCCAGACTTTGCTTCCATGTTAGTGCAGCTGTTTTGATTTCTTCTGTTTTGACTTTCGGCAGATAACATTGACCTCGGTGATAATTCTTAATATCATGCTAAGCCTCGTGCGGGTGTGATGCTTTTATTTTTTTGTCTCAGTATTTTCAGTAGTTTCCAGTGGCAGACCGGCCAAAAACGGTAAATAATATTTTTTTTTTTTATTAAATATCAATTATATCAATAATGAATGATCAATTAACACTAGTTGTTTGTCGTGCACGACCATATTCTTATTGTTGTAGCCTGTTCAATGCTACGGTGAGTGGTAATGGTAAAACTAGCTGATTTGAGAAATTTCAAACTGTTCATTTAAAATAAATAACTAATACTGTTTTAAATTCCAATGACAAGTGTTGAAAACGTTAAAAAAGAAGAAACCAGGATCCGTTCCCGTATTTTAGTAACGGCCTAATGGGGACATGAAGACGAGTGCCGAAGGCAGAAATGTTTGAATTCTTAATAGGCAAATTTCAGGGTATTGCGCGCGCATCATTTTGCAAAGGAATTGGCGGGCTCCCCACAAAGTAAGCAATGGCAAACAGACTTGCTAGCGAGCCAACAACAGAAGAATAACGGTGTTAAACACCCAGAAACTGTATCTATACTTTGTTGATTTTAAACAGTATGTTTACTTTGAGTGGAGTTTGCCAGTTTTTTTGAAAAATGATGCGCGCGCAACACCCTGAAACTCGCCTATTACATACAATCACAGCTCATATATAGTTGTAGGCGCTTTGAAATTAAGTAAACGTTTCATATATTAAGACAATTTTTAATAAAAAGATACTATATCAGCCATATAACCTTATGCACACTGGTTAAAAAGTAATCGAATGAATATACATATAAAGCAACAAGTCGACGTTTTCATGTTTTGACTATAGTTTAGCGAAAAATCGTTTTTCCTAAAAAATGGCGAGAAGGTTCGTATACCTAAATAGCGGTTCAACATACAGTAAAGCCGACGTTCACGAGCCTCTTTTTCAAACTATATGTTCGTTATTCTTAGAGATGCTCAGTTCCACTTGAGTTACACTATTATTTTAGTATGGCTTAGAGACTTTCTTTATTGATGATATCTTCACATGAATCACAAACACACGACGTAGTTTCTTTAATGGTGAAAGCTTGACTTGTGTTCATACTGCAGTTTAACATCACAGTCTTTGTGACTTTGTTCATTGGTTTACAACAGCTGCAACCAAGTTGATAAGCGTCGTCCCGTCTCTGAAACTGAAAATCCGACGAGCAATAACCATTGCAAACGCCTAAAAACACGTCATAAAGATTTTTTTTTTATAAATAAAAACTCATTGTCATTGTAGAAGTCAGTACCAAACATTTTCTAAAAAATGTTTTTTCTTATTTTTGTTTACATTATTTTAAATTTATTGATCTCCAGTCTCTTGAAACAGAATTTCAACACTGCAATAACTTTAGCGTTAGTTATGCAAATTCAAGAAAGCACGAGTAACATGATATCAGGGCGGGAAGAATGTGGTTCAATGTTGCTTAGGGTTTTACCTTGTAGCATGTCCTTATTATTCCCTCTGGCCTGTAACACGCAGGTGCTAGTTTGGTTCCGGAAGTAAAATAATAACGGATTTAACTCCCGCGCCTGTACATGTTAGGACTCTTCAAAACTTAATGTTGCCTCAGAATTTAAGTGTTGCTAATATGATCAAAACCCTACTAAATTATCGCAAATTGATTGGCAGCTTATTGATCACGTGGATTGAATAGATTATATAATACATTCCTACCATTTCACTTATAAACATCCATTATTTCTATGTTTTCCTATAATGGTTTTGGTTGATTCACGAATCATCTAATTACACACTTGCTGTTTCCATCTCTTCATTACTTACCAATTTCTACTGGCTTCTGGCTAACGCATCCAGCAATTCTCAGATTAACAGCCCGCCTCAAAACTTTGCATTTATCGTCTAAAATACACGAAAAGTAAGCAATAAATCAAGTGAACTTTGTAGACTTCGCAGTACACATTCTCTGTTGAGTCATAGTCAACAACGCAATCTCGAAAGTTGGTCTTACAAGTCTTATTATGCTTTATGGGGTATATTTTCTAGATGGAATATCGATATGGTTATTAAAACGTCTTCCAGCCAAACCCTCCCACCTTCGATTTAGTGTATCATCTCTCTTTTCTTAATGTTTAATTTGCATGCAAAAATTAAGAAACATAAACAAGAAATTTATGTTCACCATGGCAGTGATACCCCTGGATGCCAGAGGCTCCTGTGTAATAAGCATAGCGGTAGAGCGGAGAGGCGGAAAAGCGGAGAGAGAGAGCTCCAATTTTCCGCCTCTCCACTCTACCGCTATGCTTCGTCTGCCGCTATGCTTATTACACAAGAAATTTATCTCGTCTTACGAAACATAGATGTTTTCTTGCCGACACCAAATAAAATTGGACTTTTAGTTCGTTTTTTAATATGGCCGACTAAAAAACAATGGTAACTATCTACTAGGAGGACGTCCACCCAAGACACACAATATTTTATCAAATTTACTCAATATAGAATTAAAGCAAAGAAACTAGAGAATGTAGATTCAAAAGACCACCGTGTTTATAAAGACAAACGCCTTTAGATCAATAAGTGCGGGATGACTAGACCATTACGAAAATAGCAAAATGACAGAATAGCATGCAAAGCATTCTGGGTTAGACGGCTCTTTTAAGAAACTGGATACAATGAAAATATAATTTTAAAAAACCCACAAAATTCAATAAAAGTCATGCGATCATGCATGTGACAGTGACTCAATCTCTGTATATGCCATGCACATGAGGCTGGGAAATAATTTGTTTAGCCTTGATCCCCGTGTGACGTCACATGCATTGTTATTCGTCCCCAATCCTTGCTGACATTTCGAATTAAAGAAATGTATACGGTTTGGCGGCTTTAAACTTTAAAAGCCGCGACTCTGGGTAATCAAGAACTATTCACTTATTCACATATAAACATAAGCACAATTACAACGACGTACGCAAGTGCAATTGGCACTTCATGGCAGTTAACTTCAATCTCGTACCCAGAGCGTGCGGTCCTTTGTCCAACGACAAGGAACCATCGGCTCTGTCCGGAACCGGAATGTCTCGTCAGAAAAACGTGGACTTCCGAGATAACGCACACGAGGATTTAAGCCAATCATCGTTCTGCTTTACTTCATTCCGTCCAGAGCCGATGGCTCCTGGACAAAAGCTCTGGGTACGAGATTGGGTTAACTTCTTCGTACTTGGACAGTACAACGTATTCAGTCGACCATGACGTGTTTACTGCGCTTCCGTATACGCCGTTGTGCTTGTTCTTATTTAATATGTGTGAATTAGGATTTGTCACCTTGTACGAAAATTAGCTTCTTAAATGTTCGTTCGTGCATGTTAATGAGAAAAAAAATATTAAAATGTTCCCTTGTTTGAAGGAAAATAGCAAAAGTATGCATGCTGATGATGGAATTTAGAGATCAACTCTCCTAATATGAACAATACTGTAGCAATTATAAAAGTGATTTTTGTAACATGACTTGAGGGAAATTAGCGATTAAATTTCCCGCAGCCGAGGGAAGGTTTGTGAAAGAAACTTTTACAAATCTTCCCGAGGCAAAGCGGGAATTTAATCGCTAATTTCCCGAAAAGTCATGGTATTAGTTTGTAATATTATGATCGCCGAGGAAAAGTTTGAGAATCGTATTACAGACAGGAAATTTACACGGTTGAGAGAAGCTTAAGATGCATCTAATTTTCCCGTGCATGTTGATGAGGGAAAATATATGCAAGCGGGAAATTTAGAAGAAGACAAAGGATTTCTTTGTCTTTTAATTTTCCCTCATCAACATGCACGGGAAAATTAGAAGACAAAGGGAAAATTAGAAGACAAAGGAAAAATTTCTATCTTGCACGAGCAATGAGGGAAATACGAGGTTTACAGTCCCTCGGAGAACAAAAGAATCCGAGGCGATCATGGTATTGTTAATATTAACATCCAATCACAAGCGAGGTTCAGATTCTGAACCTATACCCAAGCGTACCCAAGCATGGAAGTGAGGTTCCCAACAAACTCGACATAAGGCTGTTGATCCTCTCCACCTTCCACCTCTAACACAAGAGCCTCTGGCAACCATACTCAGTAGCCTATAGGGAAAATTATAACATACCGCGTGTTGGGCAAAATTGTTTGGATAACACAACCAATTTTTCCTTTGCATCCTCAAACTGGTCCACCATGATCAGGTCGTCAGGCGATGCTACAATTTTCCCTAACTGCTCTTTATCAGCCTCAGCAACGCCAATCACGACTACCCGCACTTCACGTTTTTGAAACATTGCAGAAATTTCTTTGGAAAGAGGCATTTGAGCACCATCATTCAGGATTAACAGAATCTTTGGCACTCCCGATGTGTGCACACCATTTTCTGCTGTGAACATAGTTGATGCTGCCATATAAATTGCCTTATCTAAACGCGCCTTTCCTCCTTTCAACGGAAGTTTATCAATATCTGCCTTGAACTCTTGCAGCGTTTTGGTTTCATTGAACCTTTTCGTAAGAACTGCTTCATCACTGTACAGAATGACACTTGTACGAACCGCCCGGAGTCCTGATGCAATTTGGAAATACCCGGCAATTTCCTTTACGAAATCTTTTTCTTTTTTATAGTTACAATTGCGCATGCTCCCAGTAGAATCAATCAGAAAACCAATATCTAGAGCACATCCCTTTCCTAAAAAAATATTTGTATTACTATATTAAGACAACAAACGATACATTCGTGCCAAATATACAGGAGAAAATAAGTTTTGGATAAAATATGTCGCGGACACCTTGGCGACAAAAATAATCCAGCACTTATTAAAGTCATTTGCAACTCACTTTTCACCCAAATCTTCGGAAGTTCGTTCCGAAGTTCGCAAGTTCGTTTTGAACTACGCATATGATTGGCTGCTAGGAACCAAGCAACCAATCAAATGCAGAGTTCAAAACGAAATACGAACGAACTTCCGAAGATTTGGGTGAAAAGTGAGTTGCAAATGACTGTAAGTAAAATTCTAAAATAAGCTGCGGCTAATGTAAGTTGAGAATTCTTCGTTGAATTTTGACCTGTTTGTACTCTGTTCGCGAGTTATTTAATTAAGCCCAGACTTGTATTAGCTGCGGTTTATTTTCGCCCATATATGTCATCGTATAATCATGTTACTCTGCCGAAAGCGTTAGACAAAGTAAACTTACCTGGCGTTAAGCGCAGAGTATCAGTAAACTTAGGGGCGGACCATTAGCAAAGTGATGGGGGGGGGGGGGGACCAAAAAAAATTCGTGCAAGGCAATGTGCTCGGGGGGGAAAATTCATACACAAAGAAAGTTTGAGAAAAAACATTCGTGCAGAGCCTTCTCATGGTGAAAACAAGGTATGTGTAATAAAAAAAATTCCTGCAAAGGATTAGACAATAAAAAAAAATTCCTGCACAAGCAAATGATAAAGAAAAAAATTCGTGCAAGCTGAACAAGTCCCCCATCACTTTTCTAATGGTCCGTCCCTTATGTGGCGTTAGACAGAATAACCTTATCTGGTGTTAAGCAAAAAAAGATGCCAACATTACAACAATGCCCAACAAAGATTTAGTGGAAAGTTTTAAAATATATATTATATATTAAGACAATTTGTAGTTTTTTTGGAAAAAAGAAGTCTAAAAAGTAATAAAAAAGTAATACATAATTTAAGTCTATTTTGAAAAAGATTACTTAGTAAATTCCTCATTATGGCCTCGTTTGTTTGGTGTGTAGAAAAGTATTTGCTATGCTAACCTTGTTGTTAAATTAAATGTACTTCTTTGCACAAACCCCACAGTCAGTTAAAAAGGTTTGTATCAGTTTGTTCGTTCGTTCGTTCGTTCGTTCGTTCGTTCGTTCGTTCGTTCGTTCGTTCGTTCGTTCGTCCGTCCGTCCGTTCGTTCGTTCGTTCGTTCGTTCGTTTGTTCGTTTGTTTGTTTGTTTGTTTGTTTGTTTGTTTGTTTGTTTGTATGTATGTTTGTACGTCACATCACTGTGACTCACTGTGAGAAATCATGCAATTATTTGAGTATTTATATGAAATAAGTTTTTACGTTTGATTATAATGACTAATTTTGAAGACATGCCAAACTTTAACCCTTTGAAAGGCAGATTATTCCGGAAGGTCTTCGCCTAACGGGTGAAATTGTTTGGCGTTTGACCTTTAATGCCCTTCTAAATAGAACAAAAGTCAGATGAAAAGTTAGATGCACTTGAAGCTTGCATCAAAACTGTTCACCTTTTCAAATTTGTTCTAAAATCCAATTACCTTACCTCAGCAAAGGAAAACTATTAATTAAAATTATTAAAATTGTTTATACGTTATAGTAATATACGTTAGTCTCCAACTGATTAAGTTTCACGTGCACCCTTAATAACTTTAGTTCAACAGAAAACCCTGACTACAAAAACACAACTTTACACGTCGTCTTTTCTGAAAGCACAGTAAACAGAAGCTTACTTACCGTCGTTATCGATAATATTCACAGAAGCTGGCTGTCCCAAACGTATTGGTGCAGTAGAAGTAAGAGAAACCGTAAATGTTTCTGTCGGTTCGTTTATAAGGTCGTCGTTTATGTAAATCACAGTTGATTTTGGACCAGTTTCGCCAGGTTGAAATGTAATGGTTTTAATTACTGTAACAAAATCCTTTTCCCCAGCTGTTCCAGGTCTAGTAGTCACACTAAAGCAAACGATTAAGCGGGAAAACTGCGTTTGAGACTCATAAATCATATTTATTGAACGACAATATTTAAATTTGTAAAAGATGATTATGAGTGTGGAAACCCTGCGGCCAGAATCAGTTTCTGCAAACAATTAATGCATGATAAAAACCTTTCGAAATACATAAAGACTGAATGCCAGACAAAATGGTGCTATACAATCAATATCAACTAAGATATTTTCAGAGTTCTCAGGCATCCCGCTTCAAAAATATAATAATATTTTATTTATTTATCGACTTTATACTTACTCAATGCTGATAGGTGTAGTAACTTGACCAGACGTAAGTTCAATTTCCACCATGGCATTTTCATTTTCCGTTACACTGTAAACACGGCTTGTGAAATCAATGACAATCCCTAACAACAAAAAATTAAACAATAAGACTAATTGTTCTTTTCAAGTTTTTAAACTTTTTTTTAAAATTCGTATTCTAAAAATTGTTAACTTTAACCGTAGGCGGTGCATGCGTACCGGGACTAACTGAATTTGACCGATAGTCTGCCGATACATTTTTCAACAAGTTATATAGTTTTCCCTGCATGCAAACCGGCTCTCTCCGTTTTACCTGGTTTTACAGAACAGTTTATTTACTGAAACGTGGAAAGTATGACACCATGCCCCTGAATGCAAGTTATAAATCGTTCAAAAATGGCGTTTTACACGCGTCACTGATTTTATTAAAAGAATTAACGAATTGCGTAAAAAATTATCGTTAAAATTTGTCCCGTAGAACAAATATATATAATTTTATTGCATAGTAGTACGAATGTAATCAAGCATTATATTCATACATGCATGCAGTGTTCGCAAGTCTGGTAAGCTAGCCTAGACAATTGTTAGGAGAATGACTTGTTTCCTATAAACATCCTTTAATAACCCGCAAAACAATTGACCGTACCGAAAAGGATGGCGACTTATACATTTAACGACGATCCTTTGCGTGCAGTAAATATTGTTTCTTGCAGAATTATTGCAAAATATGGTTTTAAAACGATCAACTTTGGTAGGAATGAAGTTCTTGCTTACTTAATCCATCTTAGCATGATAAACAATGATAAAACTGATAAAAGTTTAAAATTTAATATTAAGAACAAAGATACAAGCAAACTTTCTGAAGGTAATAGAAATATTTACACAAATCTCCTATTGAACTATATTTTTGTGGTGGTGCATGGAAGAGATTGTAAATCAACTATAGACCACTATTTAAGAAATAGAAAATGGCCGCCCGTGTTTATATAGCCTGATGCAAACACGAGAGTGAGTTGGGAGAATTCGAAAGTTTATGTAGGCGATGGTTTACATAAGTACTTTCGAATTCTCCCAACTCACTCGAGTGTTTGCATCAGGTTATATAAACACAGGGCATCCATTTTCTATTTCTTTTATGAAATACGGCTAAAAAATGTGCCGTGACATCACAACCGTGTTTACATAGCCTGATATAAACACGGTAATTGACCAATCACAGCGTGCGTAAGATGCAACCTATTTTATAAAAAGTAATATTAAGCCTTACTGCACTTCATACACTATATAGTCTTCTCTTTAATTCCCAAACTCGGCTTTAAATATTCCAAATACTATGTTCAGTCTATTTGCTGCTTGTGTATTTGGTAACAGCTTTGGTTCCTTCATTGACTGCGTGCATGCTTAGCGAGTTCACCATGCTAAGATAGCATGTTATTATTTGAGCTGTTTTAAGGTCGCAAAGCATTGTGGGTAAATGTACCGCCGCCATCTTTTTTGGTACCGTCAATTGGAGGTATGCATTCCGTCGTAGTTGTGTGCTTTGAGTGCTTATTTTCCAGTATGTGACTTTACCGTGGTGTGTTGTAAAGTTCAAGATCACTTTGGAACTTGGTAACTACGTTGTCAAAAAGGTTGCCAATTATATCGCAATTTCATTGGATAATCGACAACATGGTTACAACGTGCTTGCTAATTTCCCAATGAACTTCGCCACTTCCCAACGAACTTCGCAACACCTTAGAGTAAAGTATTATGAAATGAATTGTAACATATATACAGTGACGATCACGACAGCATTAATTACTCATGTCAAACCATTAAAAAACTTCGTGTGTTACACATATAATAAACATGCAGAGGTTGTACAATTTCACTTGTTTGTAGTGTAAACTTACTCGCTCGCATCTCGCTCGTTAGTTGACGTTGTTCGACAAAACAACCAACACTCAATTCAAAACCATACGTTGTGATTTTCATACAGTAACCAATATTTGTGACAAACCTTTGCAAATCTTTCCATCTCCGGAATATCCTTCATTGCAAGTACATTCATAGATTCCTGGTCCGGTATCAGAACATGTGGCAAATCTATGACAATCATCCCTTTCACTGCCGCATACTTTAGGTACTATGTAATACAAATAAATAAAAAAGACTTAAAATGAAAAGACGAGTTTCTAAAGAAACATGTATACAACCTAAAAGAAAAAGGAATCACTTGTTACGTTATCTAAATAACTCAACAAATGCCGCATGCGTACGAACT
The DNA here is from genome assembly GCA_035771165.1 of Paragorgia papillata. NCBI lineage: Eukaryota > Metazoa > Cnidaria > Anthozoa > Scleralcyonacea > Coralliidae > Paragorgia > Paragorgia papillata. The sequence continues at coordinate 2,123,534 of JAWNZC010000348.1, forward strand.
TCAGACAATTATTGCCAACGCAAAATGCTGATCAAATGTAAACGTGGTTCATCAGTTTCCGAACTATCTTAACCATAGTTCTCAAACTCATTAATAATTCACAAGAAAAATTCGAAAGAATTAAATATTTGATCAGTATTTAGAAATCGGAAGAAGATTACAATCAAATTTAGCAAATTTTGAGGTCGATTTTCTCTTAAAATATAAACTCGTTTCAGAAGCTATATCTAACACTCGTCATGCAGTGTCCATATATGTCTAAATACAGCTAACTAAACTGGTTAAAAAAACACGGCTTCGCCTCGTATTTTCAACCTGCTTAGCTGTATTTAGAAATCAGAAGAACAACACTGACTCGTGTTGGATATATTACTTTAAATGAATGATTTTTTGAATGATTTAATATTTCTATTGCGCAAATTAACATGTGGATATGATCAAATGCGCATTACAAAGTTATGGGTGGCTTATCAGGCAATTTAGAAATTTTCACCGTGGCCGTGTTGAGGCATATCAAAGGCGCTTTATGCTGCCGCCAACAACACAGTTCAGACCACGGATCTCAACTAAGACCTAGGTGTTGATTTTACGGAGGGAGGAAAACCGGAGAACCCGGCGAAAAACCCTCGAAGCACAGGAGAGATCAACTAAACTCTACTCACATGGTCCAAGCTCGAGAACGAGGTTATTCCCAGACGGTCACCCATCCAAGTACTAACCCCGTCCGACCGGGCTTAACTATTGGTGAGAGGCAGCGCGCTAACAGCACACGCCACCTGTGCTCCCTGTATGGGAGTTTATATTTTCACTCGCGTGACCGGGGGCCCTGTTGGGGTGGTAAAACAATACGAAATGTTTGAATAACAATAGAGTTAAATTCCCATTGGATAAAGATTGTGCACCAATATGGCCGCCATTTCATTGTTTCTGTGCACCAATATGACCGCCATTTCATTGTTTCTGTGCATGCACCAATATGGCCGTCGTGACGTCAGATGAAAACCAAGAATACATTGAAACCAAGCGTATATACTATCTAAATCAGTAGAAACAAAGTGCGTCACTAACCATCGTTATCGATAATATTCACAGAAGCCGGTTGGCCCAAACGTATTGGTGCAGTAGAAGAAAGAGAAACTGTAAATGATTCTGTTGGTTCGTCGATAAGGTCATCGTTCAAGCCAATTACGACTGATTTGGGGCCGGTTTCTCCAGGTTGAAACGTTACATACTTAGTCACAAGGGAAAAATCGTCATCTCTCGCTGTCGAAGGACTTGTATTAACCCTAAAAGTTAAATAAATATATAAATAAATAAATAAATAAATAAATAAATAAATAAATAAATAAATAAATAAATAAATAAATAAATAAATAAATAAATAAATAAATAAATAAATAAATCTGAATAGTTTCCTTAAGGAAGTTATACTATATAAGCATAACGTCTTTTATTAAAAACTTTTAGGTCAGAGGCGATTAGCTAATTCGTTTTATATATTTACTATACATTATGCCTAACTGCAAACCAATCACGATTATGGTTTTAACAAAAATTCAGTTAAATATGCGACGTACGTACAGCAAGTTAAAAAGCAAGACAAAATTCCGGTATGAAATTTAAATATAGAATAACAACTCATATAAGGAATCCCTATTTGACAAGCTGTGTTCTAGAAATGAAATTACTTTAATAAAAATTTGTGCTGAAGTTACCTAACTGTCACAGGACTAGTGATTTCACCAGAGGTGACTGCAATTTCAACCACAGCGCTTTCATTTTCCATGACATCGTAAACTTGACTTATAAAACTAATCACAACAGCTGACAACAAAACACAAAAGTGATTTAAAAGACAGATAAATGGATGGATGGATGGATACGATATGATACATACTTTATTTATTTAAACACGGTAGTTACATCAGTTGCTTATACATAAAATGTACAGAACTGTTCTACCTGTAAGTCGCGTGTATATATGAACAATAAAATAAACTATATTTACATTTTTTTAGAAATTATTATATACATTAAAATATATACATATAATATATAGATGTACAACTACGACGATTTTCTGTGTTATCTAATATATACAATATTCACAAACCTATACAAGTCTTTCCATCTCCAGAATATCCTTCATTGCATTCACATTTATAGCTTCCAGGATCTGTATCAGTGCACGTGGCAAACTTGTGACAGTCGTCATTTTCACTACCACATATTGGAGGTACTGCAAAATACAAAAGATGTATGCATAGAGTAGGGCTTGCGACAGAAAGAATAATTAGAGTTAAGAGATACTTAAGTAATTACGCGTTGATAAGAACAAGATAATTGCATGTTTAGAGTTACTTGGATAACTTCAAGTTTACAGTTAGAATTAAAAAATCTGACATTCGTCACAAAGGTTATGATTATCATACACTAGGTAATTTTGGTGAAGGAAAATTTCGAGTGTAGAATATATACAGTTTAAAACCAAACCGGGACCAGTTGCAAAAATGCAACATCCAGGCCTTCCAGCTAGGAATTGAACCCACGACCCTGCAATGCTAGTGCAGTGCTCTGACCACTGAGCTACGGAAGCCGTTGCCAAGAGCTTGGCCACGCGTTCTGTATAATGTGGTGATGCCGGGAGTAGAATTGGCTATATTACAAGTAATATTTGGCATTTCACTCGATTAAACTGGATATTCTAGGTAATTCTGGTGAAGGAAAATTTCGAGTGTAGAATATATATACATTATAAGATCAAACCGCGACCTGAGTTGCAAAAAATGCAACATCAAGACCTTCCGGCTAGGAATTGAACCCGCGACCCTGCGATGCCAGTGCAGTGCTTCTGTAATATTCGAATACAATATTCACAAACCTATACAAGTCTTTCCATCTCCAGAATATCCTTCATTGCATTCACATCTATAGCTTCCAGGATCAGTATCAGTGCACGTGGCAAACTTGTGACAGTCGTCATTTTCAGTACCACATATTGGAGGTACTGTAAAATACAAAGGAAAATAAACCCTTAGCTTATACATATCTATATATAAACCCTGCATGATCAAACGATGAGAGCATCAACTGGAACTATACATCTTGCGCTCTCATTTGACCAGAAACTGGGACAAACCCTTTAACACTTTGAAGCCTGACGACGAGTCTTTAGTATTTTATTCTGGCGAACGCCAGACGATTTTATTCAGCACAGGCAGAGGTCCAGGCCTCAAAGTGTTAAATTCCAATCATATCAACAAATAAAGGCTACAAAACTTCCATTTTTTAAAAGTAATTTTGTAATTAACAAGAGTTTGAAACCAAACCTATCACCTAAATAAAAACAAAGTGCACCACTAACCATCGTTATCGATAATATTCACAGAAGCTGGTTGGCCCAAACGTATTGGTGCAGTAGAAGAAAGAGAAACTGTAAATGATTCTGTTGGTTCGTCGATAAGGTCATCGTTCAAGCCAATTACGACTGATTTGGGGCCGGTTTCTCCAGGTTGAAACGTTACATACTTAGTCACAAGGGAAAAATCGTCATCTCTCGCTGTCGAAGGACTTGTATTAACCCTAAAAGTTAAATAAATATATAAATATATAAATATATAAATATATAAATATATAAATATATAAATATATAAATAAATAAATAAATAAATAAATAAATAAATAAATAAATAAATAAATAAATCTGATTATACTATATAAACATAACGTCTCTTCTCAAAAACTTTTAGGTCAGAGTCGATTAGCTAATTCATTTTATATATTTACTATACATTATGCAAAACTGCAAACCAAGCACGATTATCGTTTTAAGAAAAATTCAGTTAAATATGCGACGTACGTACAGCAAGTTGAAAAGCAAGACAAAATTCCGGTATGAAATTTAAATATAGAATAACAACTCATAGGAATCCCTATTTGACAAGCTGTGTTCTAGAAATGAAATTACTTTAATAAAAATTTGTGCTGAAGTTACCTAATTGTCACAGGACTAGTGATTTCACCAGAGGTGACTGCAATTTCAAGCACAGCGCTTTCATTTTCCATGACATCGTAAACTTGACTTACAAAACTAATCACAACAGCTGAGAACAAAAAACAAAAGTGATTTAAAGACAGATAAATGGATGGATACGATATGATACATACTTTATTTATTTATTTAAACACGGTAGTTACATCAGTTGCTTATACATAAAATGTACAGAACTGTTCTACCTGTAAGTCGCGTGTATATATGAACAATAAAATAAACTATATTTACATTTTTTTAGAAATTATTATATACATTAAACTATATACATATAATATATAGATATATATGTATAATTAACATCGATCTGCAATTAGACACCTAGAGACAAGAATGGTATGCATATATAATAGTGATACAACTACCACGATTTTCTGTGTTATCTAATATATACAATATTCACAAACCTATACAAGTCTTTCCATCTCCAGAATATCCTTCATTGCATTCACATTTATAGCTTCCAGGATCTGTATCAGTGCACGTGGCAAACTTGTGACAGTCGTCATTATCACTACCACATATTCGAGGTACTGCAAAATACAAAAGATGTATGCATAGAGAGTAGGGCTTGCGACAGAAAGAATAATTAGAGTTAAGAGTTACTTAAGTAATTACGTGTAGATAAGTATAAGATAACTGCATGCTTAGAGTTACTTGGATAACTGCAAGTTTACAGTTAGAATTAAAAAATCTGACATTCGTCACAACGGTTATGATTATCATACACTAGGTAATTTTGGTGAAGGAAAATTTCGAGTGTAGAATATATACAGTTTAAAACCAAACCGGGACCAGTTGCAAAAAATGCAACATCCAGGCCTTCCAGCTAGGAATTGAACCCGCGACCCTGCAATGCTAGAGCAGTGCTCTGACCACTGAGCTACGGAAGCCGTTGCCAAGACCTTGGCCACGCTTTCTATAAAATGTGGTAATGCTGGGAGTAGAATTGGGTATATTACAAGTAATATTTGGCATTTCACTCGATTAAACTGGATATTTTAGGTAATTTTGGTGAAAGAAAATTTCGAGTGTAGAATATATACATTATAAGACCAAACCGGGACCAGTTGCGTAAAATGCAACATCAAGACCTTCCGGCTAGGAATTGAACCCGCGACCCTGCGATGCCAGTGCAGTGCTTCTGTAATATTCGAATACAATATTCACCAACCTATACAAGTCTTTCCATCTCCAGAATATCCTTCATTGCATTCACATTTATAGCTTCCAGGACCAGTATCAGTGCACGTGGCAAACTTGTGACAGTCATCATTTTCAGTACCACATATTAGAGGTACTGTAAAATACAAAGGATATATATATATATAAACCCTGCAATCCTGCATGATCAAACGATGAGAGCATCAACTGGAACTATACATCTCGCGCTCTCATTTAACCAGAAACTGGGACAAACCCTTTAACACTTTGAAGCCTGACGACGAGTCTTTAGTATTTTATTCTGGCGAACGCCAGACGATTTTATTCAGCACAGGCAGAGGTCCAGGCCTCAAAGTGTTAAATTCCAATCATATCAACAAATAAAGGCTGCAAAACTTCCATTTTTAAAAGTAATTTTGTAATTAACAAGAGTTTGAAACCAAACCTATCACCTAAATAAAAACAAAGTGCACCACTAACCATCGTTATCGATAATATTCACAGAAGCCGGTTGGCCCAAACGTATTGGTGCAGTAGAAGAAAGAGAAACTGTAAATGATTCTGTTGGTTCGTCGATAAGGTCATCGTTCAAGCCAATTACGATTGATTTGGGGCCGGTTTCTCCAGGTTGAAACGTTACATACTTAGTCACAAGGGAAAAATCGTCATCTCTCGCTGTCGAAGGACTTGTATTAACCCTAAAAGTTAAATAAATAAATAAATAAATAAATAAATAAATAAATAAATAAATAAATCTGAATAGTTTCCTCAAGGAAGTTATACTATATAAGCATAATGTCTTTTATTAAAAACTTTTAGGTCAGAGTCGATTAGCTAATTCGTTTTATATATTTACTATACATTATGCCTCACTGCAAACCAAGCACGATTATGGTTTTAAGAAAAATTCAGTTAAATATGCGACGTACGTACAGCAAGTTAAAAAGCAAGACAAAATTCCGGTATGAAATTTAAATATAGAATAACAACTCATATAAGGAATCCCTATTCGACAAGCTGTGTTCTAGAAATGAAATTACTGTAATAAAAATTTGTGCTGAAGTTACCTAACTGTCACAGGACTAGTGATTTCACCAGAGGTGACTGCAATTTCAACCACAGCGCTTTCATTTTCCATGACATCGTAAACTCGACTTATAAAACTAATCACAACAGCTGACAACAAAAACAAAAGTGATTTAAAGACAGATAAATGGATGGATGGATACGATATGATACATACTTTATTTATTTAAACACGGTAGTTACAGTTGCTTATACATAAAATGTACAGAACTGTTCTACCTGTAAGTCGCGTGTATATATGAACAATAAAATAAACTATATTTACATTTTTTTAGAAATTATTATATACATTAAACTATATACATATAATATATAGATATAGATGTAAAATAAACATCGATCTGCAATTAGACACCTAGAGACAAGAATGGTATGCATATATAATAGTGATACAACTACCACGATTTTCTGTGTTATCTCATATATACAATATTCACAAACCTATACAAGTCTTTCCATCTCCAGAATATCCTTCATTGCATTCACATTTATAGCTTCCAGGATCTGTATCACTGCACGTGGCAAACTTGTGACAGTCGTCATTTTCACTACCACATATTGGAGGTACTGCAAAATACAAAATATGTATGCATAGAGAGTAGGGCTTGCGACAGAAAGAATAATTAGAGTTAAGAGTTACTTAAGTAATTACGCGTTGATAAGTATAAGATAACTGCATGTTTAGAGTTACTTGGATAACTGCAAGTTTACAGTTAGAATTAAAAAATCTGACATTCGTCACAAAGGTTATGATTATCATACACTAGGTAATTTTGGTGAAGGAAAATTTCGAGTGTAGAATATATATAGTTTAAAACCAAACCGGGACCAGTTGCAAAAAATGCAACATCCAGGCCTTCCAGCTAGGAATTGAACCCGCGACCCTGCAATGCTAGTGCAGTACTCTGACCAAATGAGCTACGGAAGCCGTTGCCAAGACCTTGGCCACGCGTTCTGTATAATGTGGTAATGCCGGGAGTAGAATTGGGTATATTACAAGTAATATTTGGCATTTCACTCGATTAAACTGGATACTCTAGGTAATTTTGGTGAAGGAAAATTTCGAGTGTAGAATATATACATTATAAGACCAAACCGGGACCAGTTGCGAAAAATGCAACATCAAGACCTTCCGGCTAGGAATTGAGCCCGCGACCCTGCGATGCCAGTGCAGTGCTTCTGTAATATTCGAATACAATATTCACCAACCTATACAAGTCTTTCCATCTCCAGAATATCCTTCATTGCATTCACATTTATAGCTTCCAGGACCAGTATCAGTGCACGTGGCAAACTTGTGACAGTCATCATTTTCAGTACCACATATTAGAGGTACTGTAAAATACAAAGGATATATATATATATATATAAACCCTGCAATCCTGCATGAACAAACGATGAGAGCATCAACTGGAACTATACATTTCGCGCTCTCATTTGACCAGAAACTGGGACAAACCCTTTAACACTTTGAAGCCTGACGACGAGTCTTTAGTATTTTATTCTGGCGAACGCCAGACGATTTTATTCAGCACAGGCAGAGGTCCAGGCCTCAAAGTGTTAAATTCCAATCATATCAACAAATAAAGGCTGCAAAACCTCCATTTTTAAAAGTAATTTTGTAATTAACAAGAGTTTGAAACCAAACCTATCACCTAAATAAAAACAAAGTGCACCACTAACCATCGTTATCGATAATATTCACAGAAGCCGGTTGGCCCAAACGTATTGGTGCAGTAGAAGAAAGAGAAACTGTAAATGATTCTGTTGGTTCGTCGATAAGGTCATCGTTCAAGCCAATTACGACTGATTTGGGGCCGGTTTCTCCAGGTTGAAACGTTACATACTTAGTCACAAGGGAAAAATCGTCATCTCTCGCTGTCGAAGGACGTGTATTAACCCTAAAAGTTAAATAAATAAATAAATAAATAAATAAATAAATAAATAAATAAATAAATAAATAAATAAATAAATAAATAAATAAATAAATCTGAATAGTTTCCTCAAGGAAGTTATACTATATAAGCATAATGTCTTTTATTAAAAACTTTTAGGTCAGAGTCGATTAGCTAATTCGTTTTATATATTTACTATACATTATGCCTCACTGCAAACCAAGCACGATTATGGTTTTAAGAAAAATTCAGTTAAATATGCGACGTACGTACAGCAAGTTAAAAAGCAAGACAAAATTCCGGTATGAAATTTAAATATAGAATAACAACTCATATAAGGAATCCCTATTTGACAAGCTGTGTTCTAGAAATGAAATTACTTTAATAAAAATTTGTGCTGAAGTTACCTAACTGTCACAGGACTAGTGATTTCACCAGAGGTGACTGCAATTTCAACCACAGCGCTTTCATTTTCCATGACATCGTAAACTCGACTTATAAAACTAATCACAACAGCTGACAACAAAAACAAAAGTGATTTAAAGACAGATAAATGGATGGATGGATACGATATGATACATACTTTATTTATTTAAACACGGTAGTTACATCAGTTGCTTATACATAAAATGTACAGAACTGTTCTACCTGTAAGTCGCGTGTATATATGAACAATAAAATAAACTATATTAAATTTTTTTAGAAATTATTATATACATTAAACTATATACATATAATATATAGATGTATATGTAAAATTAACATCGAGATGCAATTAGACACCTAGAGACAAGAATGGTATGCATATATAATAGTGATACAACTACCACGATTTTCTGTGTTATCTCATATATACAATATTCACAAACCTATACAAGTCTTTCCATCTCCAGAATATCCTTCATTGCATTCACATTTATAGCTTCCAGGACCAGTATCAGTGCACGTGGCAAACTTGTGACAGTCGTCATTTTCGCTACCACATATTGGAGGTACTGCAAAATACAAAAGATGTATGCATAGAGAGTATAGGGCTTGCGACAGAAAGAATAATTAGAGTTAAGAGTTACTTAAGTAATTACGCGTTGATAAGTATAAGATAACTGCATGTTTGGAGTTACTTGGATAACTGCAAGTTTACAGTTAGAATTAAAAAATCTGACATTCGTCACAAAGGTTATGATTATCATACACTAGGTAATTTTGGTGAAGGATAATTTCGAGTGTAGAATATATACAGTTTAAAACCAAACCGGGACCAGTTGCAAAAAATGCAACATCCAGGCCTTCCAGCTAGGAATTGAACCCGCGACCCTGCAATGCTAGTGCAGTGCTCTGACCACTGAGCTACGGAAGCCGTTGCCAAAAGCTTGGCCATGCACGCGTTCTGTATAATGTGGTAATGCCGGGAGTAGAATTGGGTATATTACAAGTAATATTTGGCATTTCACTCGATTAAACTGGATATTCTAGGTAATTTTGGTGAAGGAAAATTTCGAGTGTAGAATATATACATTATAAGGCCAAACCGGGACCAGTTGCGAAAAATGCAACATCAAGACCTTCCGGCTAGGAATTGAACCCGCGACCCTGCGATGCCAGTGCAGTGCTTCTGTAATATTCGAATACAATATTCACCAACCTATACAAGTCTTTCCATCTCCAGAATATCCTTCATTGCATTCACATCTATAGCTTCCATGACCAGTATCAGTGCATGTGGCAAATTTGTGACAGTCGTCATTTTCAGTACCACATATTAGAGGTACTGTAAAATACAAAGGAAAATAAACCCTTAGCTTATATATATCTATATATAAATCCTGCATGATCAAACGATGAGAGCATCAACTGGAACTATATAGCTACATCTCGCGCTCTCATTTGACCAGAAACTGGGACAAACCCTTTAACACTTTGAAACCTGACGATGAGTCTTTAGTATTTTATTCTGGCGAACGCCAGACGATTTTATTCAGCACAGGCAGAGGTCCAGGCCTCAAAGTGTTAAATTCCAATCATATCAACAAATAAAGGCTGCAAAACTTCCATTTTTTAAAAGTAATTTTGTAATTTAACAAGAGTTTGAAACCAAACCTATCACCTAAATAAAAACAAAGTGCACCACTAACCATCGTTATCGATAATATTCACAGAAGCCGGTTGGCCCAAACGTATTGGTGCAGTAGAAGTAAGAGAAACTGTAAATGATTCTGTTGGTTCGTCGATAAAGTCATCGTTCAAGCCAATTACGACTGATTTGGGGCCGGTTTCTCCAGGTTGAAACGTTACATACTTAGTCACAAGGGAAAAATCGTCATCTCTCGCTGTCGAAGGACTTGTGTTAACCCTAAAAGTTAAATAAATATATAAATAAATAAATAAATAAATAAATAAATAAATAAATAAATAAAATAAATAAATCTGAATAGTTTCCTTAAGTAAGTTATACTATATAAGCATAACGTCTTTTATTAAAAATTTTAGGTCAGAGTCGATTAGCTAATTCGTTTTATATATTTACTATACATTATGCCTAACTGCAAACCAAGTACAATTATGGTTTTAAGAAAAATTCAGTTAAATATGCGACGTACGTACAGCAAGTTAAAAAGCAAGACAAAATTCCGGTATGAAATTTAAATATAGAATAACAACTCATAGGAATCCCGATTTGACAAGCTGTCTTCTAGAAATGAAATTACTTTAATAAAAATTTGTGCTGAAGTTACCTAACTGTCACAGGACTAGTGATTTCACCAGAGGTGACTGCAATTTCAACCACAGCGCTTTCATTTTCCATGACATCGTAAACTCGACTTATAAAACTAATCACAACAGCTGACAACAAAAAGCAAAAGTGATTTAAAAGACAGATAAATGGATGGATGGATGGATACGATATGATACATACTTTATTTATTTAAACACGGTAGTTACATCAGTTGCTTATACATAAAATGTACAGAACTGTTCTACCTGTAAGTCGCGTGTATATATGAATAATAAAATAAACTATATTTACATTTTTTTGGAAATTATTATATACATTAAACTATGTACTGTTTAATAAACGAGCAGGAGTGTTTTATCAGATATAAAGACACGAGGCGAAGCCGAGGGTTTTTATATCTGATAAAACACGAACTGCGAGTTTATTGAACGGCTTAAAAAACAAACCACTTGGTAAGTTCATTGGCGCAGTAAGTTTGAAAAATAACCTTGTCTAAGCCGAGAAAATCTAGGCTAAAGTTTATGTAAATCAGGAGGTATCTTTATCACATATAAAGACACTGATTAAACTTTAATTTCTTTTGAATTTTCCTCATGAATTATTAATGAGTTTTTTTTAAATACATATAATATATAGATATATATGTATAATTAACATCGATCTGCAATTAGACACCTAGAGACAAGAATGGTATGCATATATAATAGTGATACAACTACGACGATTTTCTGTGTTATCTAATATATACAATATTCACAAACCTATACAAGTCTTTCCATCTCCAGAATATCCTTCATTGCATTCACATTTATAGCTTCCAGGATCTGTATCAGTGCACGTGGCAAACTTGTGACAGTCGTCATTTTCACTACCACATATTGGAGGCACTGCAAAATACAAAAGATGTATGCATAGAGAGTAGGGCTTGCGACACAAAGAATAATTAGAGTTAAGAGTTACTTAAGTAATTACACGTAGATAAGTATAAGATAACTGCATGTTTAGAGTTACTTGGATAACTGCAAGTTTACAGTTAGAATTAAAAAATCTGACATTCGTCACAAAGGTTATGATTATCATACACTAGGTAATTTTGGTGAAGGAAAATTTCGAGTGTAGAATATATACAGTTTAAAACCAAACCGGGACCAGTTGCGAAAAATGCAACATCAAGACCTTCCGGCTATAGGAATTGAACCCGCGACCCTGCGATGCCAGTGCAGTGCTTCTGTAATATTCGAATACAATATTCACAAACCTATACAAGTCTTTCCATCTCCAGAATATCCTTCATTGCATTCACATCTATAGCTTCCAGGATCAGTATCAGTGCACGTGGCAAACTTGTGACAGTCGTCATTTTCACTACCACATATTAGAGGTACTGTAAAATACAAAGGAAAATAACCCCTTAGCTTGTATATATATATATATAAATCCTGCATGATCAAACGATGAGAGCATCAACTGGAACTATAGCTACATGCATCTCGCGCTCTCATTTGACCAGAAACTGGGACAAACCCTTTAACACTTTGAAGCCTGACGACGAGTCTTTAGTATTTTATTCTGGCGAACGCCAGACGATTTTATTCAGCACAGGCAGAGGTCCAGGCCTCAAAGTGTTAAATTCTAATCATATCAACAAATAAAGGCTGCAAAACTTCCATTTTTTAAAAGTAATTTTGTAATTAAACAAGAGTTTGAAACCAAACCTATCACCTAAATAAAAACAAAGTGCACCACTAACCATCGTTATCAATTATATTTACAGAAGCTGGTTGGCCCAAACGTATTGGTGCAGTAGAAGTAAGAGAAACAGTAAATGATTCTATCGGTTCGTCGATAAGGTCATCGTTCAAGCCAATTACGACTGATTTGGGGCCGGTTTCTCCAGGTTGAAACGTTACAGATTTAACCACTGCGACAAAATCGTCACCCCCAGCTGTAAGAAAACTTGTATCCACACTAAATATTAAATAAATAAATAAATAAATAAATAAATAAATAAATAAATAAATAAATAAATAAATAAATAAATAAATAAATAAAATAAAATAAATACTACACCCTTCTTCAGTTAAAAGAAACAAATGAAATGTGGTCCTATTTATAGGTGTAACAGTAAAAATAATTTTAAAATTAGTTGGACAACCACATAAAAGACCTCATTTCATTAGTTTCCTTTAACTCAAGATGTTAACTGAAGCAGATTACCCAATTAAACGTTTTCTATTAAAGCCTCTTAAACCAAATACTCATTTTCTATTTGGGCTACTGTGGTTAAGGCCCGTGTGGCGTCGCAAATTGGCATTCTTGCGCAATCTTCGGTCCAATGTCTTTTGGTGATGCGTCACTTCCATGTACATCAATCGAATTCTTAATTGAAATTTCTTCTGCTCAGCTAAATTTAAAGATTTATACAGCCAACTAAAGCAAGTGTCTTTGTTTGGTTTTTGCTTTGTCTTTGTTTATAAAATAATCAGTATATCGCACGAAACAAGACAATCTCAATTGTTTTCCAAATAAATTCCTCCAGCCCGAGTGTATTCTCAGTGTATTTTAAAATCGCGTTACAACTCACAGCCATATTTAACAATTCGTGCTGAAGTTACCTAACTGTCACAGGACTAGTGATTTCACCAGAGGTGACTGCAATTTCAACCACAGCGCTTTCATTTTCCATGACATCGTAAACTTGGTTTGTGAAACTAATCACAACAGCTGATAATAAAAATATATAGAACTGATTCAAAACAAACAGACAGACAGACAGACAGACAGACAGACAGACGGACGGACGGACAGACAGACAGACAGACAGACAGATAAATTAATGGATATAGTGACAGACCGACGTACGGACAGAAGAACGGACAAAACGACGGACGGATGCAAAGATAGACGAATAAGATTTTGATGTAATTTTTTTTGAACGAACGAACGAACGAACGAACGAACGAACGAACGAACGAACGAACGAACGAACGAACGAACGAACGAACGAACGAACGAACGAACGAACGAACGAACGAACGAACGAACGAACGAACGAACGAACGAACGAACGAACGAACGAACGAACGGGTACCGCTTATATAACTGCAAGGTTGCAATTAAAAGTCAAACAACTGACCATCATAACGTCCAAGAAAAGTTACGATCTTCCGTGTCAGAGTTACTTAGGTAATTACATAGACACCTCGAGATCCTTTGTTTCAAGAGAGACGATTAATGTCACATTCCCTCATGAACAACCCTGTCAAGATTGTTGCAAAGCTGAATTCATCCTGTATATTTCATCTTGTTTCAGCCTCCAAAATTTATTTGTTTATTTCCTAGGTAACCATACAGTTACAAAACAAATGCATGGCATTAAGGGTTATTCGTGATTAAATGCCCCTCAAGCCTCGAGAGGTTTTGTGAAAGTTCACAAACCTTTCCTTGGCTTTCGGGAACATTTAATCACTAATAACCCGCAATGCCATGCACTTACTTAAAATAAGTCCATGGTTGAAGTCCAAAATAAGCGACGGCTTATTCAAGAATTGACCGTTTATACGAGCTGTTCGCGATTTATTTAAGCCGCGGCTTAATTTGCCCCGTATAAAAGGCCTTAATGACACTAATACAACGTACGATTTTCTGTTATTCGAATACAATATTCACAAACCTATACAAGTGAATAAAAAGTAGGGCTTGCGACAGACAGAATAACTAAAGTTTAAGAGATACTAAGTAATTGCCAGTTAACAGTTACTTAGATAAGTGAGATAACTGCACGTTTAGAGTTACTTCGGACTGCAATTTTACAGTTAGGGTTGAAAACTGTGACAATCATAATATATATGAAAGGTAATGTGATCATACTACTATACTTTTCTATGTTATTCGAATACAATATTCACAAACCTATACAAGTCTTTCCATCTCCAGAATATCCTTCATTGCATTCACATTTATAGCTTCCAGGACCTGTATCAGTGCACGTGGCGAACTCGTGACAGTCGTCGTTTTCACTACCACATATTGGAGGTACTAGATATAACAAAAAATGGATGGATAGAAAATAAGGCTTGCGACAGAAAGAATAATTAGAGTTTAGAGTTACATAAATAATTACTTAGATAAGTGAGAAAACTGCATGTTAAGAGTTACTTGGGTAACTGCAAGTTTACAGTTAGAGTTGAAAAATCTGACATTCATATTATGTAAGAAAGGTAATGATGATCATATTTCTAAGATATTCTGTAACATTCGAATACAATATTCACAAACCTATGCAAATCTTTCCATCTCCAGAATATCCTTCATTGCATTCACATTTATAGCTTCCAGGACCAGTATCAGTGCATGTGGCAAACTCGTGGCAGTCGTCATTTTCACTACCACATATTGGAGGTACTAGATATACAAAAAGAAATAAACCATGCAATATGTTCCTTTTCATAATTAATGCATAATCAAAAAAGAGCAGCGCATTAACGCGAGCTACGACTCTCACTTTCATTTAACGAGCAATTTTCACAAACTCATGAATAAATGAGTGAATTAATGATTGTTAATGTGAACTAGTATAACGGTAATTTTTATTAGTATTACCGCTCTAAACGTAAAAACTGTGGAAGTAATTAGGGAACTAAAATTAGAACAAATTTAAAAATATTCCATATCGCTAGAAATGGCTGCAAAGCGTCCATTTATAGAGGTTTTTCATGTAATTAAACAAGAGTTGGCATGTATTAAAAATAATGCGTAACTAACCATCGTTATCGATAATATTCACAGATGCTGGCTGTCCCAATCGTATTGGTGCAGTAGAAGTAAGAAAAACTGTAAATGATTCTATCGGTTCGTCGATAAGGTCATCGTTCAAGCCAATTACGACTGATTTGGGGCCGGTTTCTCCAGGTTGAAACGTTACAGATTTAACCACTGCGACAAAATCGTCACCCCCAGCTGTAAGAAAACTTGTATCCACACTAAATATTAAATAAATAAATAAATAAATAAATAAATAAATAAATAAATAAATAAATAAATAAATAAATAAATAAATAAATAAATAAATAAATAAATAAATAAATAAATAAATAAATAAATAAACGAACGAACGAACGAACGAACGAACGAACGAACGAACAAACAAACAAACAAACAAATAAATAAATAAATTTGATTAGCTTCTTTTAACTCAAGACGTTAACTGAAGAAGATAACCCAATTAAACGTATTGTATCAAAACCTTCTAAGCCAGAGTTTATAATTTCTTTTATATAATTACTATCCCTTACACCTTACTGCACACCAAATTATGCTGTATTTAAGTTGCGCGTCAGCATAACAACAGCATTAATGTTTGGCGTTTTATTGAAAATTATACCAGTAAGTTAAAAGCAAAACAAGATTGGTGGTATATATAAAAAGCACATTACAACTCACATCAATCTTTATTAGACAATCTTGTTTTAGAGGTTCAATTATTTCAATAACAATTTGTGGTGAAGTTACCTAACTGTCACAGGACTACTAATTTCACCAGAAGTGACTGCAATTTTAACCACAGCGCTTTCATTTTCCATGACATCGTAAACTTGACTTGTAAAACTAATCACAACAGCTGATAATAAAAAAATATAGAACTGATTCAAAAGAAACATACAAACAGACAGACAGACAGATTGATTGATTGATTCACTTTTATTTGAATACGATAATTCCATAAGTTATAAGAACTTCTTTACATGAAAGCCGTATAAAAATTACAAAATATTTACATATTTTAAATAATATAATACAGTTTTACATAATAAATATAATACATTTTAAAATAATACATTTTTATTTACATAGATTAGTCGACAATTTTTTTTGACTGAGGATAATTTCTTTTTCAAAGTTGTTTTTTATTTGGAAGTCTTCAAATCACGAGATAGAGAATTCCAAAGTTTTGCGCGTCTATATGAAAATGACCCTTTATGACATTCTGTTTTAAGAATGTAATTCATGGCTACATTAAAATCAGTGTCTCTAAGTCGTGATTTGTAAGCATTACTTTCTGAATGTTGGAATCTGAAGGTTTTTATCAGATGTACGTAAATTATAATCAAAGTGTTTAACAAAAATTTCAGGCAAATAAGAGGGCGCAAGTCCATTTAGTATTTTATACATCATGATTGCTTTTTGACGCTGTTGCATGTATGTCAGTGAAGGCCATCCCAGTTCAGCAAATACATCACTGGTACGTACAGAATAAGGTGCATCAGTGATATTTTTTACCATAGTAGCTACAGGCATTAAACGCAGTAGATACATGCACGCCTGGGCGTGCCTATTTTTTAATTTAAAGGGCACTGTACCCTCTACCCAAAGGCAAGAGGGGCGACTGTCGCTCCCCCGTTCCGGCGTCCCTGATTCTGTACTATTCGAATACAATATTTACAAACCTATACAAGTCTTTCCATCTCCAGAATATCCTTCATTGCATTCACATCTATAGCTTCCAGGACCAGTATCAGTGCACGTGGCAAACTTGTGACAGTCGTCATTTTCACTACCACATATCGAAGGTACTGTAAAATACAAAAATATGGATGCATGAATAAAAAGTAGGGCTTGCGACAGACAGAATAACTAAAGTTTAAGAGATACTAAGTAATTGCTAGTTAACAGTTACTTAGATAAGTGAGATAACTGCACGTTTATAGTTACTTCGGACTGCAATTTTACAGTTAGAGTTGAAAACTGTGACAATCATAATACTATATGAAAGGTAATGTGATCAAACTACTATGCTTTTCTATGTTATTCGAATACAATATTCACAAACCTATACAAGTCTTTCCATCTCCAGAATATCCTTCATTGCATTCACATTTATAGCTTCCAGGACCTGTATCAGTGCACGTGGCAAACTCGTGACAGTCGTCGTTTTCTCTACCACATATTGGAGGTACTGCAAATAAAAATTAAATAAGCCATGCAATACGTTCCTCTTCGTAAACCATACATGATCAAACAAAAACTAGAGCATTAACGCTATAGCTACGACGCCAACTAGGTATAAAGCTGGATGGGTAGATGGATGGATGGATGCAAAAAAGGACGGAATAGATGGAAATGAAAGTAAACTATAAACTAATTATTTTTATACTGGATAACCCTATCATTCAAAGGTCTCTTTATAAAATAAGGTGTCCTCTACGCACGCTCTGATTGGCTGGGCCCCGTGCGTTTATAAGAGTATGAAGATCATGAATGACGTAAAATAACGTGGAGTGGCGTAGGATGGCGTCACCTGGCGGGAAAAGCTAGCGAACTTTCAAAACGATCCCACTTTTAGTTGCCTTTTTCTTCATATTTTATAAAACAAATAAAACATACCGCTCCTGTGCATATGTACTCTTATAAAGGTACATTTGACGTGATTTGAACACGAAATAAGTGTAAAGGCAACTCGGCTATCGCCTCGTGCCTCTACTCAACTTCTTTCGTGTTCAAATGACGTCAAACGTGCCTTTATAAAAGTACATATGCAAGGAGCTTTATGTTTTATTCGTTAAATAGCACTTGCTATAAATTTCCTATACTTTTAGGGCCAAGCAGGGTAAGATGAAAACATCAAAATATTTTAGGTGATTTACCGTCATCATCCAGAATATTGACAGACGTTGGCCGGCCCAAGCTCACCGCCTTTTCCGAAGTAGAAAGAGAAGCAGTAAATACTTCTGATGGTTCATGTACAAGATCATCAACGATATCCACCTCGATTAATTTAGGACCAGTTTCTCCAGGCTGAAATGTAATACTTCTAGACACGGCTACGAAATCGTCTTTTCCAGCAGTTGAAGGACTAGTGGTTACTCTAAAATAAATATAAATTTTAAAATCATAAGATATTACAAAATAAGCATTTTATATAATTCCGTAAAATCCCGCTCACATGTACAAAGTTTCCCATATACGTATAAAAGCCAGTACTGCTTGTTATTTCATAAGTACTGCTTGTTATTTAAAAAATATTAAGAAAAAAATAGAATTGGTGGTCTTTTGTTTATAGAATAGCGAAAAACTTCCGAAATTTTTACGAACGAAATACTGACATTTCGAGCGGAGCACTTCATCAGAATATTAGGGACCTTTATAAGATGCTACGATGCGACGACGGCGCTTAGTAAAAAACAACATAAATTCTATAACTGAAAAAAGTCACGGTTAACTGACTATTATGTTAGTTTAATGACTTTTAAAACGTCCTAGTAGTGCTAAATTGAATGCAGTGTTTGTATTGGGGTCAATGTCAAGGGAAAATTCTCATCTTTTGGTGAGTTGACGTCGTCCTGAAGACGTGAAAATGCTCTAAGTGGCGTTGTACAAAAAACGAGGACGGTGTTGGCCAGATTACAAATTATTCATTCTCTTTGTTTCACACTAGAATTATTTTATTTGGAGAACGCCGTCGCTGAAGTTGCTGTCGTAGCATCTTAAGGTCCCTAATAATATTAAGAGGTTTGGTCAAGGTCTCCGTCACGAAATGGTAAGTTATTTGCTTCACTTAAACTTTTGTTATCGATTTAAATCAAGAATTAACTACAGCTTGCCTAAAACATAAAATGTGGGACTAATATTGAATCAACGCGCATGCCTACACACCATGGTCTCCCACATTCGGTATAATTAATACTGATGTTTCTTACAAAATATCCTCAGGAATAGCTAAATCCTTTGGTTCTTGGAAAACCCCACATGCCTCCAATGTAGAACACAAAATTATAATTAAGTACCGATTATCACAAAACGCATTGGAGTTTACTACCTTATTACATTTTAGTGCATGGGTGCATTATACAATACTGTCACTACAGGGATGCTTCAGGGATGCTTCAGGGATGCTTCAGGGATGAATCATTTCTCGTGTTGAACTTCGCTTTGCTCACTCGTACGAAATCCTGGGTAACACTCAAAATAGATTTAATATTTCCGTACATCCACGTATTGTTTAACAATTATTCGCCGAAGGTGAGGTGAATATCGGTGAATAATAACTGAGACGAAGTCGAGCTTATTATTCACCGATATTCACTGAGCCTGAGGCGAATAATTGTTTTAGTATAAATACACATTTTCGTACTTTTTGGAACAACATTTTCTTTAAAATTGTTAATTTCCTCGTCTGTCGCATTGACAAATTGGCTGGCGGTCATTTTGAATAAACGCTGTAGGTGATTATCGAGAATTAGTCCAAAGTAGCTCGACCAATCAGCTCGCGCGATTTTCAATAATCACCTGTGTATTTATACTGTTACTGGTTACACTGTTACCGTTTTATAAGAAACCAACTGTTCTGTACTTCAATCTCAAACTACAAGCAATTATTTCTTCTTGTGACATTAAATGAGGGTCTATTCAAATTTATAATCGCTTATTTCCAAAGCACAGAAAAAGTTAGTACAATTAAAGAAAAGACAATTTTCTGTGTCGTAATAAAAAATAATTTAAGGAATTATCCACGAAAGAACATATCTCACTAAATTCTTTGTTTCACTTACCGTACGGTTACAGGAGTTTTAACTTGACCGGATGTTACTGCAATTTCAATAACTGCCGTTTCATTTTCTGTGACGTTGTAAACACGCTTTGTAAAATTAACAACGATATCTGAAAAATTAAGATAAATCGACAAATGTTAACGACTTCTATAATATACATAAATACGTCATCTCACGCAGTTTCTCGTAAACTCCTCAGTTAGTGCGATCCCGACACTTTCTATATATATATTTCAAAAACTCATTAATAATTCATGAGGAAAACACAAAGGAAATCAGTACCATGTCCGTGGTTTTATATCTGATAAAGAATCCTCCTGATTTACATAAACTTTAGCTTTGATTTTCTCGCCTTAGACAACGTTGTTTTTCAAAATTACTACGCCAATGAACTTACCAAATGGGTCGTTTTTTGAAGCTATTTAAAACATTCGCAGTACGTGTTTTATCAGATCTAAAACACTCGGCTATCGCCTCGTGTTTTAAATCTGATAAAACACTGCTGCTCATGTTTTAAATATTACATATATATATATATATATTTCTAAACCTCAATAATAATTCATGAGGAAAATTCAAAAGAAATTAATCTTTAATCATATAAACCCATTAACCTGTATATAAATGTGATATAGACACTGATGTTTTATTAATCAGGTCTATATCACATATATAGGCACATGAGGTCTCTATCACATATATACAGTAGACACTTGTCCCTCAACAATCTCGACAAGGGTACGCTGGTAGGGCAAACAAGCTGTTTCTTAGATGAGAACTTTATTCCTCTTTGCCTTGAATACAAAATGTGGGACTCTTTTGTATCACAGCGCATGCTCCAATCACCAGTATGATAATTTATAGCCTCCCACATTCGGTGATTGACTTGCTTTGTTATAACCTTAGGTACCTTTATGGTGATGGTTTAGAAGTTATTTAAAAACCTCGTCATCGTGCTTTATCATAAAACATTTATCATAAAGCACTCTGACTCGGTTTTTAAATATTACATATAAATATTATATATATATTTCTAAAATTCATTAATAATTCATGAGGAAAACACAAAGAAAAATCATGTGCGTATCGGATCTATATATGTGATATAGGCTCGCTCTAAGTTTCTCGCTGGTTTTTAACGGCTGAGATAAGCTTAATTTTCAAAATTACTACGCCAATGAACGTATGAAGTGATTCTTTTTAGAAGCCATTTAAAAACCTTGCAGTACGGGCTTTATCGGCTCTAAAACACTCGGCTATCGCCTCGTGTTTTATATCCGATAAAGCCCTCCTGCGCGGTTTATAAATATTACTTCTATATATATATATATATATAATAAAACAAGAATCCTCCCCCAACCCAAGTTCGAACACATTTATATAACAATCAAGACACGAACTTTATTTTCAGATTTTCAACGTTTCGGGACAAGGCCCTTTTTCTTGAATATATCTATTCTTCTTGAATATATGTAACGAATAAGCTGATTGCGTCAATTAGCGTAATGGTAACACGAAGATAAAATTTCAAGAAATTTCATAACGTTATATTATTGACACAACTGACAATATATTCATGTTTAAGAAAATAATATTACTAACCGTCCACAGGTAGAACGTTCACAGAAGCTGGCAGACCCAAACTTACTGGTGAAGAAGAATTAAGCGTCACACTAAAAGTCTTTGGTGGTTCATCAACACTATTACCAGCTATGTCAATCTCGATTAGTTTGGGTCCTTTTTCGCCCGGTTTAAACGTAACGTCTATAGTCTTTTCAACAAAATTGTTTTGATCAGGATTTGCAGGTTTAGTTGTCACACTAAAACAGATTATAAATTGTGTTTATGTGTAATGCTTCATTGTGGGCTACTGGGCTTCATGCAAATGCATGAGTACCTATGCACGACTTACCAGTGGCGTAGTTAAGGAATTTTGAGCTGTGGGGCAAACGTTCTATATTTCCGACAAGTGGGCGTGGTCACATGGGCGTGACCAACATTTTGTGTGGTCATACATTTTTATTTTTTGTCTTTTAAGTGACTTTATTGGACTATTTGAAATAAAATAAAGAAATGGGCGATCTTCCATTATGTCCTGCCTATATTTTCACATGTGTATCTTCACATTCGCTTGACCTGCAGGCTTATCAAGCTTCGTTTTCCATGCGAACGTAAATTAATTTTCGGGAGCGCCGGCCAGCTTGTACGGAATATGGCGATGGGCAGCTAGTAGTTCACTGTGGTACTAACTTATCATTGTGCCTTTTTCTGTAGTCGCTGTCAAAGGCCATTTGGCACAGAGAACATTCTACCTTTTTTCGTTTGGTCTTACCTTGACCAAATATGATATCCTGAACGTGAGGCGCGAGACGCCGCGGCCGGCGAGTCGTCGAGTATATAGAGCTATACAATCAATTAAAAACAAGACTTCATTTACAGCGAAATTTATCAGTCATCAAACAAAATAAGTATTTTTCTACAGTTCGGTTTCCAGTGGATACTTTCCATCAACTGGCTACTTAAAAAGAGGTGATAAACTGAGTATAATATCATATCCATGTGACCATGACAGTAGGGCCGGCACATCATAAAATCCACGAAAATCATTTCAAAAATTCAATTTATTGACATACAATTCAGCGCGTAAGTACGTAACTCTTAAGATTTTATAAGACTAAGAGGTTCATACAACGCGCACTTTGCGGGTTGAACTGATTGAATACTGCTTCTGCGTAGTTTACTCAATTCAGTATATAATATGTATTCTGAAATGTAGAAATTATTTATATATGTCACTCAGTCACTTACTTGTTTATATCGATGAGAAATGGTGTTTTTTCAGAATTTCAGACTTTGAGTTATTGAACTGATCACAGAATAGTGCACTGATTGAGACTTGAGTTGGTCCAGTGCCCTGCCCCCCTCTAGCTACGCCACTGCGACTTACTGAAAACACGGAAGATATAAGTTTTCTATAATTAGTTTCTTTGATAAAAACATAAAAAATGTTTTGTTAATTTCTGGAACTCATTCGTTCGCTTATTAATTTTTTATTTACTGAAGTCCTTAGTTACTCCTTAGTTAAAGTCCTTTACTTACCCAACAGTGACGGGAGTGACTATTTGGCCAGAAGCAACTTCAACTTCAACTACCGCCACTCTTTCATTTTCAGTGACATTGTAAACGTGTGTTTTGAAATCAATATGGATACCTAAAAAAATGTAATGTCAATATAAGTATTTAGCGTTCAGACTACAAAGAAGTTCTTAATCCACTATATATGCGCGTGTTCACGACTGTAACGGCAATATGACAATCACGTCCACCAGCTAACGGTCTTCCGTTATGTTGTTGTAAAAAAATCCATTAAATTTAACTTATTCCCGGGGTGGGTTCCCTCCGTGATGAGTAAACTGATCATCTGAAGTACTAGTTAGCTAAAGTAAAATACATAAAACGTATACATAAAAGTGACATGCCTCCGGAAATAAGCCAAAAATTTACAAAATCTCACGACGGGATAACTTAAAGGCGAGAAATATTTGGTTCCATTTTCAAATATCACGAGTATAGTGCAAAGCATTAAGTATACGCACGGTATATGCGGTCATAATTATGTCAAACTACACTCTTGACAGCCGATGACGAACGAAAGGGGCCGCAAATACATTGACCGTTCAGCCCATCATTGGTCTAATCCAAAAACGTATCGTACGATTCTTAGCAGAAATATCGTGTGTTATATATTGATTTTGGTATATATTGATAATATAAATAATAACATGACTATTGTCGAGTCAAATTGTTTATTTGTGGCCCTTGTAAAACAAGTCGTATCAACGCGGCCATCTTGAATTCTCAATGCATTGTGATCTATAAGGTAACAAACTCAATAAAGAGTGTGGAAACACGATGTGGTAAATTTATCTTTACACTAAGTACTTTCGTGGCAACCATATCTAGATATGATTATTGTGATATTGGTAAACGCAATAATGTTTCCACATAGAAGGATACATTTGTATATATCACGTTATAGATCTTATTCCAAAATGGCCTAAAATTCATTTATATATATGCATATAAATTAACCCTTATGAACTCGTTTTCATGTGGGAAATTAAAAAGAATGTTTACTTTAAAACGAGGTCATAAGAATTAATTTGTATGCTCATAAAATAATTTTAATTCGGGGGCCATTTTTTAATAAGGTCTATACTTCCAAGAATCGTTGCTTTTACCAGTATTACACGACGATCATATTTAGTAATTTAGACACTGTTGCCACGAAACTGTAAATTTCACAAAAATAACTAGACTGAAAATAATCTGAAATGTTATTAAATTTTACAACAATTTTTCTCGAAGAATTAATGAAAATTCGCAGTTGGTTTTGTAGTCATGCAGTGGAAGCTCGTTAATACGACACCGTCGGGCCAAAAAAATGTGGTATAACGGGGGAATATTACACTACTTAGAATGTATTCAGGCCATGCAGAAAAAAATGGTCGTAATAACGAGGTGGTTGTATTAACTGGGTGCATGGTCGTACGGCGGGGTAGGTACGGGGGGGGGGGGGGGTACGGGAGCACGGGTGGCGTGTGCTATTAGGGCGCTGCCTCTCACCAATAGTTAATAGTACTTGGATGGGTGACCGTCTGGGAATAGCCCCGTTCTCGGGGTGGGGACTCATGTGAGTAGAGTTTAGTTGGTCTCTCCTGTGCTTCGAGGGTTTTTCGCCGGGTTCTCCGGTTTTCCTCCCAACGTAAAATCAACACCTATAGGTCTTAGCTGTAAATGGAGGACCCCACCAGCTCTGCTGAAAAACGTATCCTCCTTACATAAAGAATAATCGAATAATCGAATAATATATACTCTCCCGTTAATACGACCTGCACCGCGTTTGATTTAGTTTGATTACGACCATATTTGATATATGGATATTTCTGACTGCCTGGGCCGGGAGTCCCAATAGCTGAGTGGTAGAGACCTTCGGTTCGATTCCCGGTTGGGGCAGTCCGAAAACTTTTCTCTACAGCAGTGATTTGACTTCATTTGAAATTATTATTCTTCACTGAAACCTTAGCTTTTCGTGGACATTATATAAAAGAAGTTGATAATATTATTCAAACTTACCAGCAGCTTCCTTACACGTTGCGGCTGCAATCTTAGTCATATATTTTTCTATATCAGCAAAATTCGTTAACATGATTAACTGATCGTCGTCTCTAACGATTTGAAGTATCTCGTTCCTATCGACATGTTTCCCAATTCCAACAGCAAATAATTTAATGCCTCGGCGTTTTAAAGCGTCTGCTGCTTCTGGAAGTGGAATTAGATCGTTCACATTATCAACTGTTTGTTGTCCGTCGGTCAAGATAATTGCAATCTTTTTCACATCTTCGCGCATACCGCCCTCTTTTGAAAAGAGCGAATTGTTCGCCATTATAAGTCCCAGATCAATCCGCGTCCTTTGTTTCCGATGTGGCAAAACGTGTATTATGCGAAATAGCTTTCTTAAGTTCGACTGACTTCCGAATTTCGAAGCGAGTTCTCCCACTTCACTGTACAGTACCACTCCGACATGCGTCTGACCAGGTTTGAAGCCCATATAAACCGACATGCCTTTCAAGAAGCTTTTTATGTTATCATAGCCGTCAGAATTTATACTGCCAGAAGAATCCACTATGAAGCCAAGATCAACTGGAACTTGACAAATCCTCTTAGTACCTAAACAATTATTGTTTAGTAAAAACAGTAAAGTGATTTGAAACAAGTAAAAGTTTATAATATTACAATAGATTTGATGTTCGCGGGCATAAATATGTTTTTGGCCCAAATTGAATAGTACTTGAAAACAAAATTTGCATAAAAAATTAAAACGTTTCTTTTTAATTTAATTTAATCCATTTTCACTGCGTACAAATGTTAACAAATAAAAATAAAAATAAATAAATAAATAAGTAATAAATAAATAAGTAGATAAATGCAGTGGGGAAGGACCAGAAAGGAACAAAGGAACCATACTAGCTTGTCCACCTTGAATAATAACAAAATAAAATGAAAAAAAAAAAAAAGATAAGAAAATAAAATAAATAAATAAAATTAAAACAACCCAACAAATTATACATACACTAAATTGTCCAATTTACATGCGGCCTATCGGGGTCGAAAATCTTGGTCTTATAATACTGTTTACAATTTCTGGTAAACGACGAAGGAGTAGAATTCGAAGTTCTTAAGTCCTGTGGTAGTTTGTTCCATTTTTAAAGTCCTGTAGTAGTTTGTTCCAGTTTTAATTTTTAACTCGATTTCAGAATCCGCAAAGTTCTTCTAAGAACTTTCCAACACTGCTATTTACCGAATGCGTTTTTCAAAGCAATATAATTATTACCGAATACTGCAGCATTATTTAATAACTCCCTCAAAACTCAAAAACAAGCCACTTCCCTTCAAAAAATCCCCTCCCCCCAACCCCCCTCCCCAACCAACAAAACAAACTTTCAAAAATGAGCACCCCAAATATAAACCCATCCCATATATTATCTGTTTTAAAACGCAAAATTAACGCATAATGGGTCCCCCATAAAAATAAACCAACAAAAAGTGATGGGCTGACTTTGCTTACCTTCATTAGCTTTACAAATATCGGTAGAGACTTCTGGAGCCAAGTTCACCATATCTTTAAAAGTGTGAACTTGATAAACATGGCTTTCTTTTTTCGTCATTGATTGCAGTTCCTTTAATGATGTGCCACCTCCAACACCAATGGCGTAAATACTTACTTCCTTCTCACGAAGCTTTTTTGCCGCGTTCATTAATACATTGCGATCGCCTTGTGTTTGTTGTCCATTCGTTATCACGATGACAATATGAGATAAATAATTCCGTAAGCTATTCTCCAAAGAAAACACTTTATCATTAACGACAACAAATGCTTTATCCAGATTCCACGATCCTCCCAAACTCTTCAAGGCGTTTACTCTTTTCGAAAATCCTTTCTTTTCAAAGGCCGAGGCTTTGAAATCGATTGGAATTGTAACGTTGTTACCCCCAGCAAGGATCACAGACATGCGACTTGCATGAACAGAAACGTGAAATAAGTAACCGATCTTGTTGATAAAAGTTTGAATCTGAGAAAAGTCGCCGGCACGAAGGTTACTAGAGGAGTCAACAATCACTGCAATTTCCATCGGTGTGTTGCATTTGTCTAAAAATACAACATTTTCATAGCATATATAGGAGAATAAAATCGTCAGCAAAAACTGCCTGTGTGAACAAGCCTTTATTAAACACACAGACACTAACCATGCACTAGCAGGTGTCACAGCGCTTCCAAAAAAATAACCATTTTTGAGTACTTGTAACTTGATTAACAAACTGACAACTTTACTATTATCAAGCTGAAAACTAAACAATCCAATACATAGTGTCTCCGAAAATGATCTGGCTAAAATTAGGTCACTTACCGTTTGCTTTTAGCAAACCAAATAACAAAACAATACAGCAAAGGACTCTCGAGCTCATCTTAATTCCTGTAGCAAACAATATTTTTGAACGATTAAGTTGAAGAAAAATACAAAACTAACCATAGTATACACAACATAAATAATGCCAAATCTTTGTTAAGATATGTTAGCGTATGTGGATGAAAAAAAAAGGTTTAAATGAGATAAAATCGTGAGTTGGAGTTCAAAAGAGTCTTGAAAATGTGTCAGTTATGAGCTCTTAGAGTTTAAAAAAGCGTTGGAAATATCGTATATAATGACTTAAACAGCTCAGAAAAGTGAAAAGGTCAGTCACTGGTTCTCTACTCAGTTATTGACATGTAAAAAGTTATCAAAAAGCCGAAAACTTTCAGAAAAACTACACTTTGTTGATTTACGGCCTTTATATATAGTGGCAATTTATAGTTTATATAAATTATGGTTAATGATATAGCAATTTCACTCTGTTCTGTGCACGAAGTCATCACGTGCTTAGCTGACAGTCCATATATGACTATCGTGTACACAAACAACCCATTGTTCCAAGAATACAACCTTTTCCAGTGCCACAACAAAGGCACCACACCAGTGGCGGCGCCAGGTTGCGAAAAGTGTGGGGGGGGGGTGGGGGGGGGGGGGGGGGGGGGGGGGGGGGGGGGGGACAATGCGAGCGCCTAGAGTCCACTGATCTCGAAATAAAACTGGATAGTGCAACCTATTGTCCATCCTCGTACCCAGGGTCTTATCTCCGCTCCCTGGGTACGAGGATGCCTATTGTCCACTGGTTCATAAAATGAAGCCAGCTAAACAAAAGAAATCCTTAATTACTAAGGGACCAAACATGCTGAAAAATGTCTTTATGTCTTCTTAAAACGTCTTCTGTACCAAAAAAGACTATTGAACTATATTTTCTTTCAAAGATTCAGCATCTCATTCAACAAAATGTTTATATCGGTGCCAGAATACGCTAGAAAGACCATCACTTGGTCCCTTAGTAATGGGTGACTTCCGGCTTCATTTTGTAAACAATAGATGCTTAATCCAGTTTTATTTCGAGATCAGTGCTAGAGTCTCTCAAATGCCATTTCCTGCATTTTGGGGGAGATTTTACAGAAACTTGAAGATTATAAAACGTCATAGAAAACACTAAAAACTACACATTTCAGGTCTTTGTACGGTATATTTCATATCAATTACAAGATACTGTCAAAAAATTAAGGGAGATATCTGACAGATACCGGTCCAGATTCGACAACAAAGGCTCTATTTGCTTCACTCATAATTTCACTTGACGGGTCTCTGCCTTTGAACATTTTACACCAAAGAATAAATTCGATTTACTTCCAGTTGTTGTAAAAATGTAAACTTGTCCCCAGGCTATAATCTGTCCCACGGCAGGTATATAGAAAAAAAAGTCGAAAGAAACCCGAGTGCGTTCCGGAAATTTAAAACGATCGGGCTTCGGGTTTCATTTGGACGTTGTAATCAGCGCCTGCGATACACTAATGATATATACCCTCTCGGTTTCCACGGGAAACCTCTGCGGAGGAGAGAGATATACACCGCTTAATTCAAAAATTGATAAAACGAAGGAAGACTATTCATGGAACAAGACCAACTCAGGTGTTTTATTACTTGTCCTCATTCTTATATTTAAAAGTTTATTTAGGTTGAGCCAGATTTCAAATCTCAGTCAAAAACCTACACCCCCCCCCCCCCCCCCCCACGTTTCTCCTCGAATTTGGACGTATTGGAAAATCGACCTTGGAGAGAACTGGGGGGACGTGACCCCCCTAGTCCTTCCCGTGGCGCCGCTACTGCACCACACAGCTAAGCACTAATCCTAGGTAAGCCATTAGTCACTCCGACCATTCGCGCATCTACTTCCCTGGAGTAAGTTACTCCGATACTGCATAGTCAAAGATAAAGAAAGTAAAGTAGAAAAACGTTTTCCAACCCATCTCCCTTCTAACAACTAATCATTCAGCAGGATCATTTAATGTAAAAAACTAAATTTATACTAGTTACCTTTAAGAAAAACAAGAACTTATCAGTGTATTACTAGAAAATTGGGGGCGGGAAGTGGTGTCCTCCAGGCCACACTTCACCCACGGTGAAGCCCACGCCAGGACATGAGGGCAAGGTCCGATCAAATTCAGGAGTGCCAGGGCCCTTACCCTCACTCCGACCTTGTTCCTTCCGTTTTCTGAGGGCCCTTACCCTCAGAACTGCACTTTCCGTCACCCTAACTTTGCCACAAAAATTGTGTATAATCATTAATAGCATATACAAGTAACCGATAATTTCCTTTCATATAGCTTTATTTCTTTAGGAAATATATTTTACTCATGGTTACTACATTAATAAGACGTATGTTTACGACTTGTACTTGGTCTTTAAACAAAACATTGTCAACTCGGTAAATTTAATAAATGACATAAATGTGGTAAGGTTTTGTTATTAGCCCTCAACTGGCTTTTTCATTAGTTTTTTCTGTAGTGTCTAATTGGTAATTTTTCTATTCTGAGTTATGTGTTATTTATTGACTGTTAGTTTTTACTCACTGCAGTATTTTCGCTGCTGCAGTTTAGAATTAACATGCAGCCATGCAGTTTTATCTGTAAGTACACTGACTGAAAAACTCATGCCGCCATCTTGTTTTTTATTACTGATATATATGAGCTGATATCTTGCTAGTAACAGAACCAATGAGATTGCAACAGATCATATATAGTGAGTAGCTATACACAGTAATATATATATATATATATATATATATATATATATACACAACAGACTCGGCTTTCTTTGATCTACCGCAGGATGTATAGCACCAATAATCAATATCCCTAATTAAAAAATCGGTGCTAGAACCTGTATATACAGCTATGTTTCCAATTACTTATGTCAAATTAAAATCCCAATAGAAAACCTCCTTTGTTGTCTAATAAGAAAGTTAAATAAACAGCTAATAGACCTTGGTCGGTTCAATAACCTTTTCTTATATATCGCTCTCACCGCTCTATTTATATTAGAATATGGCTGGGCCGTATAGCATACAAGCCTTCCTTCCTACCTATAGGCACCTAGCAGAAAGAGTTTAGTATGAGAATGAAGGAAACTTTGAACCAAAAACTGGTAGGGCCTGTATTGCCCCGGTAGGACTCTCAGCCTACCCCCCAAGTAAGAACCTCCTGGACGATGATCCTATGGACCCCAGACTTTCCCGGCAAAGCCCGTTTTTTTGTCGGAGCCCGCTTACAAAGTAGTCGACTTGTGGCAACTCTATAATTACCCTACTGGGAAGTATCATGCTATATAGTCGTCCAAGTTTTCGTATGTATTCTGATTGAAGCCGAAGGGGGAAGAAGACACAGAATAAAAAGTAGAGAAGAAATGGAAGAAGGAGGAATACAAGATAGTAATGAAATATCGAATTAAAGCAGAAATTGATAGTGCGAGAGGAGTGTATCAGTATTGGATTGAGAAAGGTATGTTTCACATAACGAAGAATGGCCTGATAAACCAGATTAACACAATAAAGAAAAAGGGTTGGTTGACTGAGGTTGAGATAAAAAAAAATCCGAAAAAGCAAAAATAAGAAGAAGATATAGAGATTCTATGTAAAAGAGAGGCTGACGAAGTAATTATCCAGTAGTAGTTTTATGCTAAACCAGGCCAGCTAAAGATCTAAATAAAGAGAAGGTATAGATGAGGAGAATCTGCTGACCAGACTCAGAAAATCATAGATAGCAAAGTCAGGAAAAGATCCCATGCAGAATCTGAGGAATTTTTGATTGACCAAAAGTACAGAACGAAACCAGTAAGGTTAACAGCCTTCCAAAGGTTAACAGCCTCCCAAAGTGTACTACAGGCGGCATCATGCATTCCTGGTGTGTGAGTGAATTGATGAATGTAAAGAAAAAAGGATGAGAAAGAGTCGTTCCGGAAAAAGAGTATTCAAGGTGTCATCAAAAGACATTAAAAAGGGACATACATAAAATACTGACCTGGTTTAAGGAAAAGTAGAAGAATGGAAAAACGCGTGCGAAGGATGAGTTAGACGAATGTACAAATTACCGGGAAAAGAGATAATGGAAGGGACCATAGAATCATAGCAAAAGGCTTTAGAACGTAATAGACTGATAGCAACTGATAGAACATAAAGGATTGCATGTATACAAGGGCTATCAAGGAACTACAAGTTACACTAAGGAATCTTTTAAGGCATCGTAGAAGTAAACCCGTTTCCCTACGTTTTCTAAATTTTCTTTGAAGCCTTATTCCAGTAACCATGCAGTCAACCAGTGAAACAATTAGCATACCCAGTATTATCGACAATTGCAAATTTTGCAACAGAAGTCTTGCGTGATGACGTTGTTCGCAGAAGACGATTAGAACTCTTTCGTGTTTCGCGCGGCTTTCTTTTGATACGAGGATACGAGTCTGATGCAATCATATGATAAGGCATTCGATTGATAAGGATTAATACTGCAAGATATATTCGAATCATTATCACACATGCCCTTATCTGCATAAACCGAAGAATTTGTTTTTCATTATCATACATGCCTTTATCTGCATAAACCAAAGAATTTGTTTTAAAATTTCTTAAAATCTTTCGCATCATGATTTGATATCGGTGAAACAAGCTTGGAAAGCACAAGCCTTGCCCATTTGTCAAACTCGGTGGTATTGTACAAAACAAACACATATACATGCTCAGTGCTATCACTCAACATGAAATCCAGCAATGTACCGCACATTTGTTTTTTAAACAAAAAGCCTAACTGTTATCTCGCCCAACTGCCTACAATGCAATCACACAGGTAGTTATGCGATGTCAACGTATGTTAAAACAATCATTGTTGATTTAACAAGTCAAAGATTGGTCGAGAACGCGACTACAAAAACACACGTTGCTAACACAAATAACACTAGACTCTAGCAATTTCCTGTACGGCACACCACGGGCACACTACACCTGTGTTATTCCAGAACAAAAGAACATCAGGATTGCAGATAAGATTTGAGAATCATCACTTTCAAACGACAGATATTGTTCGATATCTTCACTTAATTTTCACCTTGTTAAGCGGCGGATATAGTGTTGACAATATAAAAAACTAAAATTAAACTAAACTAACCTTATTTATACTGGATAACTCTATCAGTTATATCTAAACTGTTATCCTCAGAGGTCCAGTAAGGGCCCACCCTCATTGGTCCAGTGTTATTACAGGAGGAAACCGGAGTACCCGGAGGAAACCTGTGGTGTTTGGTAGAGTCAAACTGGAGGCACGCACTGTGCCCAAGGTGAATTTTTTTAATCAGATAACTGCACCTTGCAGGAATCGAACCCAGCTCACAGAGGTGAAAGGCACGTGCACTAACCACTGCGTCACCAACACCCCTTATGTTTACCGAGATATGAAAAATTGTTTGCAATTTTGAACATCGATCTCATTTTACCTTGTGTCGTTTAAAGGACTGGGGGCTAATCATCCTTAATTGCAGCCCGTTGTCGAGCTTGGACTCATGTGAGTAGAGTTGTAGTTGATCTCTCCTGTGCTTCGAGGGTTTTTTCGCCGGGTTCTCCGGGTTTCCTCCCTCCATAAAATCAACACCTAACATCTTAGCTGTGATCCGTGGTCTTTGGCGGCTGCTTGGAGCGCCTTTAATATGCCTCGACACGACCACGTTGATCTGCGTCCTTCGCAATTCAGCCATGGGTCATTCCCAAACGATCACCCATCCAAGTACTAACCCTGTCTAACCGGGCTTAACTTTTTGGTGAGAGGCAACGCGCTAACAGCACACGCCACCAGTGCTCATTTCATGTGTATAGGTACGTCTTAATAACGTAATCATTTCTTCAATGACAATGCCTTAATGCGAAAACATGCCCATCCTAATAACATTTCTTCATGCCTGCAGGCTACTTTTGTTATTTTACTCTAACACAGACGATCTCACTCGTCAAATAGAGAAATATAGCATTGAAAGGGATTGTGATTGTGGCGGTAATTGTTCCAGTTAAGAGGTCTCAATTGTCCCATAGACCTCGATCTTGATGTGTATTGGAATCTTGCCTTAAGGTGGCTCCCTACGGTAATTTTAAGAAGGGACTGGTAAGAGTATGGCGTCGGCACATGCGTAAATAGCAATCTTGTAATCAGCCTTCTTTCTATTCTATGTTAATATCTTTTATAAAACAACCGTTTATTTAAAATCTTCTGTATTACTATATTTAATCTCTAACAAATGAACTACCTGTCTTGTAAAACAAATCTTTAATAATATGGAAAATAAATTGTATTGTTGATATTCTGTCACGTCAGCAGCCGTCCGAGCGATACAAATGCTCAAATATCACACATTTACTTCGGTAAAATTCTTTAAAATTTTGTGCATAAAGAAATACGAAAAACTTAAACAACATAATAGTTTTTAAAAAAGGCAAGAGAAAAAAGACAGAACTCTTTTAATCCATTAAGTTTATAGCGAAAAATCTGTCTTGACAATTTTCCCTAATATTTTGCTGTAGTGTTCTATGTGGAAAATACTGACCAGATGACAATTTTTAGAAATTTTGACCAACGAAAACAGGAGATATGCGTCTAAATAGACGAAAACCGCGAAAATTAGACAAATTTCAAACGCCATTATAACTGGCATGGTAACAGCAGATATTAGCACTATTAAACAAATACTTCATAAGTGTGGTTCTCCTTCTGCAGTTCAGAATACAGAATAATTATGTAATAGTTATTTTATAGATAGCAATAACCATAGACTATGGCCCCAGTTACACGATACCGGATTACTCTCGTGCCGGATTTGTTATACGGCGACAGGAACGTGTCGGATTACTTTTCATATCACCTCCAAAGCGGAGTGATTTTCCCACGATGGCACGCACCAGATTGCCACGTTCTCGTGTAACTAGAACGCCTAACCTGTACGGAAAGGAATCCGGCACGAGAGTAATCCGGTATCGTGTAACTGGGGCCTATGACTGAACATAACAAGCCATGAAAAAACTAAAACTCTAGGGAGCCACCTTAAAGTCCATTGGGAATCGTTATCCCAAATCACTTTATGGTCCAATTCTAAATGCATATGCGATCAGAGAAACTCACCCCAGAGCCAGTTGTGTTCTATATATACTCTAGGGCTCATTTCTCGAATCTTGCCCTGACCAATTTATTTTGGGGCCAAGCTCACAGTGATGAATAGAGTGTTTGCCCCGATCAACTCTTGTCAGGGCCCAGCTCCCAATCACTATATGTATCCCACTGGAGCAGTTGTCCCACATTTCCATAACCCAAAAAGACTGTAGTCAAATTGTCATTTATATTATAGAATCTGAGTGCCGGACATTAATTAACCCTTTCACTGGTACAGGCTACTTTGCTTATTTTACTTTGGCTAACGCAAGGCAATTTCACTCGTCAAGGGGAGAAATGTAGAAATGAAAGGGCTATACCTTATCTCAATCAACCCTTTCACTGCCACAGGCGACTTTTGTTATTGATACTACTCGTCGAGGGAGGGAAATTTAGAAGTGAAAGGATTAAATCTCCAAAACCTGTTAAATAATCGAGAAAGCGAGTTAACAGAAGTTAATTCAAATCGAGGAAAACGTACATCTAGTCATGCTCAATACACAAGAGTACAAGACATAAGTTGTTGAAAGCTGGTGGTTAAAAAAGACGCGGGCTAGAAGTTCTACCGAGTTGTAGAATTGTAGAATTTAGCCAAGGCTTTAGAATTTCACAGGCACCAAAATCGATGCTTTGTCTTTGATCTACACAACCCCACAAGAACATTGGTTTTCTGCCGCTGACTCAAATTATCTGCAAATATATCTAGCTATCAAAGAGGCAATTTTTTTTTTAGCTAGGAACAAATGGAAAAAGTACCTCGAAGTTTATACACTCTGCATCACTTAGTATCCGCACCCTTGCCCCGGCCCTTGGCATTTTTTGTTTGTTTTCTTTAGTCATACACTAACACAATTTTACAAAACATGCAAAAAAAGTAAAATAATACACAAAAGTCCACAACATGTAGTAACACAGATAATCACTTACCGGTGAACATTAGTACGGAACGACTCTGCATGGAACGTTGTTGGTTTCAAACGAGCACGTAACTGATTCCTCTTCGGAATATCCTTGATTTATCTAGCTGCTCACGTTATCTACACCGGAGTCTATAATGTCAAATGCGTATGTTGTTTTTAGTCTCGCCTGGAAATCTAACTCTAATGTATACAACATTCCGTGTCATCTGAATTTAGGAATAATAACGTAAGAATTCTAGTACATAACTCAGAATAATCTATAAAAATTATATTAACATAAGAAACAAAAGGTCCGCTATGCGTACATGTATCTGCGCCAAACCCACCACTGTGAGAATCTTGTCAAGATCTTGTAAGATCTTGTGTGATCTTGTAAGATATTAAGAAAAATCTTATAAGATTTTTACACGTAGCTGATCTTATAAGATTTTAGCGAGATGATCTTATAAGATAATTAAAGAGAAAGTACACGTTCTCTGACCAAAATAATTTTTTATCATGACTCACAAAAACTGTGGTAGATCACACTCACAAGTTTACTATAAGTCACGTTAAAAATACTTACCAGTTTTATCAGCAATATCCCGTCTCCGAAATGTTTTAGTGCAAAGCTTTGTCGGAAATATAGAATTTAACGGCTAACTGCACGGTATATGTCAATACGGCTGTTGAGCCGGACACCGCGGGTCTAAAGTATACCCCTGAATCGTTTGTAGGTTTGTGCCATTTTGGAAACTTATACCGTTAGATAGAGTGTTAATTCTGGACAACAAATATGAATTAGAGAAAATAGAATAGCAACGGAGAAAAATTGAATCGTCTGTAGGTTTGTGCCATTCACGAAACTTGTACAGTTAGATAGAGCGTTAAACACTCTACAACATATGTGAATTAGAAAAAATCGTATAGAATAGAACCCTGAAAAATCATAGTGTTTTAGTCAAAAACTTTGTCGGAAATATATAATTTAACGGCTAACAGCCGTATTGGATTGTAGGTTTGCGCCATTAACGAAACTTCTACAGTTAGATAGAGCGTTAAATTCTGTACAACGTATGTAAATTAGAACAAATCGTATAGAATAGCAACGGAGAAAAATCTATTTGAACGGAGATGAGCGCAGATATCAAATTGCATTATTATGCTATCACTTGGCGTATCACTTGACAGCTCGTAGGTGACACCAAAAAATTCTGAGCTTCGATTGTCCCCGATCATGCCCGTCACTTGTCGCGCATTGTTTACAGCTACACAAAAAAGCTAACATACATATGTGTATTCATACACACACACAACACGATAGCAATATATCTGCTGCGCAGATACAATAATTAGAACAAGGTTTTTTCTTATAAATTCAATGGTCTTACCTCAGATTTTTCAAAGATCTCAGCACACTGGTATCCCACTGAAATGATTATCACAGGTATGGGAAAAACGTTTTTTTAAAGATTATGGTGAACGGAAATTCAGGCGGGATAGCTTCCGCCGCTAATACTTCAAGTGAGTTTATCATAACGAAAGAAATCAAACTCGCCCGTGGTTTTCCTCAAAATCTTCGTGGTTGGTCAATTTGTTTCGTGATCTTGAGCAATCTATAAATAAATAATTGTAATGTGCACACGCATTAACAATATTTCAAGTCACGCCCTGCATTCGGATGACAAAGCAAGCATTAAGATAAGATAAATTTCCAATAATTTTGTTGTATTTACCTCAGATATTCCCACGAATTTGGGTATACGCTGGCATTTACCCCTGAAATAGTTTAACCACGGTTTCTGTGTCAAAATTTTGACCATGCAGTTGTCACATCGGGAGTCAAACGGGGTGGCTTCCGTTGATTCGAGTCTTTCATGTTGTCCGTATAAGTTATGAAAGACGAGTGATGAAATAATTCCAGGTGGGAAAATTAATGCAACGCACCATAAGGAGAGGTGGAAATAAACAACTATATAGGAAGTTTGCATGTTTAATATGATTGGAATAATAGAGAAGAAACACGCAACACACTTGCAACTTTCCTTAGTTTAGCAAATGCACGCGAAGGCTGTTGCTTAATCACTTGCACAAAACAGGAAAACATGCAGAAGAACAGGCAAAAGTTAATCTGAAACAGAAATGTAAGCCAATTTAATAAACTATTGGCAAAATTTCCACTCTCAGTTTTAACTTAACTCATTCCCCCGCTGTGCTGGTGGGTTGTCGCCATGCATGACGAGTATACAATTGCTTAGCGTCAGCCAAAGTAAAATATACATAAACTCGTGCAAATTGCATGCCGTCTGGCCCAGACTACCAATGATGAAAAATTATCTGACGTTATATGTAAATAGCAGGAATAAAAGGGAAGCTATCCTTTAGATAAAAAGAGGTTAATTTACAATTGAATTCACCGCGGACTCAAATATGCAAATTTCACATATGTATATACGTCGACTCATTTCACACGACATTTGATTCAATTGGGAATGCTTGATAACATAGTCAATCGAAATATGGTCTGGAAAGTCAGGTAAAGTCTTTGGTCTATCTTTTTGTTCGCCTTTATGCATTTTTGTGCACGGTCACTGAACACATTGTATTTTAGTATAATGAACGAATTGTCCAATAGCAAGGTTTCAGTTCAATCACTCAACCGTGCTATTTAAATATTAATAAACATAAAACAAAGGATGTGCACGGTGTAAGGCAAGGTTCAACATAAAATCACAGCTCATTATAGGCGCTTGAAGTTTGCCGAGTTTCCAGACCATATCTCGATTGACTATGTTGATGTAACGTAGAATTTATCACATAGTGAAACATAGATTTGGCTTGAGTGGAAGACAGATGGAATTATAACCATAAAACGATTTTAATATAAAACATCTTGTTCTGCTACGAAGATTTTGCATGACCGCACTGATTTAGTTTTTAGGCTATATTCATACTTTCTCTTTAGCTATAACTATATATATTCGTACTAATCCAAGTAAACCAAAATATAACAAAGCTTTTTTTGCCAGCGCAATGCTAGCCTACAATTAGGGCTAAAAACATACTTGGTATATCAGCCGTTGAGATTTGATGCAGACATGATAAGCGGATTAAATCAATACATTTGTGCGCATTAAGCGTTACCTGTTAACACTTTAGCCGACACTTTGTGGTTTCGTGTGAACAGAAAATATTTTTCGTGCTTTCATTGGGAAGAAAACAAAAAGATCACGCTGTAGAAAAACACGAATTTAAAAGTGTTTCTGCAGTATTCAACTTTTACGAATGTTTCTGACTAGGTGCGGAATCTTGTTTCTTTTTAATAATATGTATACTCAGGATAGCATGCACATCATCGAAATGTTTTTCAGTGCACGAGGTCTTGTATATGACATATTAAAATACAATAAAACGACATATGCTAACTACATAAGTGATAAGTTAGTTACTAGTCCGTCTGTCGGTAAGTTGGTTGTGTCATCGGCTGGGGCTAAATTATATCCATGCACCGACGCACCGTAGGTGTAAAAATAACACTTAACAGCCTATAGTGTGCGACCATGCAATGGAGCTTATATTGACCTGTACTGCAATACTGAGATTTAGGGGCTGTTTACATGAGTCGGGCTAGCCGGGCTAACTCGTGTCACGAAATTCTTTCCTCGGCCGCAAAAGGAGATTTTAATCAACGTTAGGATTCGTTTACATCTAAACTAATTTACATCTAATTCTTCTTTCTAAATTTAGTTAAAGCGAGTTTCAAAACCACAGTACGATCCTAATCAATCGCGTGCGCCGGGCTAGCCCGCGGGTTAACCGGGCTCATGTAAACAGTCCCTAAGACCCAATTTGGAGAAGCAGGAAAAAAGAGCAGACGTCATTGAACAATTTCTAAGAGAACTTCCCCTATCCTTATACCTGCAGAGCTGTCCAAACGGACTATGGCGTCTTTTTGAAAGTACATATTTTTGTGTCCAGTCTATGCCCTTACATATAGAGTTCGCTTATATCTATTCGTATGCGTATCAACACTCTTGTCCTAATTATACCTAATGTAAAACATGGTATGAAAAGAATTGTCTTGGTGAAAAACTGTTGTCCGCCATGATTCTTAAATAATTCATAAAACCGGTCCAGACTTAGTATGAGCTTTTGACATTTCAATTTGTTTCAACTGCCACATCGATCTTCATCTTTGCAAATGGGATTCAAATAGTTGTTTGATGAGAATGGAAGCAAGTAGGAAGTTAAATTAAGTTAAAAGAATGGACTTCGTAATTTGTAATCAATGTTTTTTTTCCTGGCACTCAAAGATCCTCAGGTGAGTTGAGTTGAGGTCATGTCCACACCTATGCGTTTTGAAATCTCTCGTTTTAATTAAAACTGACGCGCATAAAAAACTTGCGTCCACGCAATCGTTTTTGATCCGTAAGTGAATAAAATCGTCTGCATGGTATTAGCCAGAATAAGATACTAAGCGTCTATATGTTATGCGGAGAGATAAGAATTAATTCTTCGAAAGAGAGTTATTTTTTCTCCGGCTCTCCTGAAGTAAGGAAACAAAAGAACTAAGCAGTTCTTTTTGTCTAAACCTGGCCATGTCTAGCACGTAATAAGGTCACCTGCATGTTCTGCCACAATGCAGAATTTTGAAATGTTTTCTTAATTATAAAGCTATTTAACTAACACATGTTAGGGGCTGTTCACACGAGACCGGGTTATCTCGGGGAGTAGGGATAACTCGGGGGCTAGGGTCAAAGTTGACCCTATTTCACATGATAAAACGCAACTACCGAGTTGTCCCTGGCCCCCGAGATAACCCTAGCTTCATGTGAACGCTTCACCCCGAGTTATCCCGAGCAACAGCATAAATACGCATGCCTAAGTTGACCCTACCCCCCGAGATAACTCGGGTGAAAGCGTTCACATGGAGGTAGGGATAACTCTGGGGCTAGGGTTACCCTATCGCTCCGACCGAGTTATCCCTACCCCCCGAGTTATCTCGGTCTTATGTGAATGGTTTACTTTTTTAACATGGAAATAAACTAACACCGAGTTATCTCGGGGGATAGGGATAACCCTACCCCCCGAGATAACTCGCCTCATGTGAACAGGCCCTTAGAGAGTTAGAGCATAATCGAGTCGCATTTTATTAGCAAGCGCCGAGGCAATCTCGTACCCAGAGCCTGCGGTCCTTTTGGCCAGCGGCAAGGAGCCATCGGCTCTGGCAGGAACGAAGTAAAGCAGTACGGTGATTGGCTTAAATCCTCATGTGCGTTCTCTCGGAAGTCCACGTTTTTCTGACTCGACATTCTGATTCCGGCCAGAGCCGATGGCTCCTTGGCGCTGGCCAAAAGGACCGCAGGCTCTGGGTACGAGATTGGCGCCGAGGCTTCTTCTGGAGCCTGCGTCATGCACACAGATATCAAGTATAGACTGTGGACAGCGGACTCATACCGATCGACGGACCCAACATTAAAAAAATTCGAGTAACGATAAAAAGAAACTCTCGTAAAGCATTACCTGTTAAAAGTTGTTTCAAGCCTGCGTGAAGGACGTTCAAAAGGCCAGGCGTCAATATAAATTCAGAAAAATTGTCTGTTTCTGTTTTTTAAAGGTCGTGAACAAAGTAAGTCGTACCCCTGAGTGGAAGATATTGTTAATTTAAGAAATATTTCATGCTCCTGAAAAATTTCCCCCATATTTGGTACCCCATCAAGAAAATAATCCCCATCATGAAAATGAGTAACAAAATACAGTAATCGTTTTAGAGAGACGGACACAGATATTTTATGCTATAGACAAATATACATTGGCAAAATAAAGAAAGGAGATATGTGCAAAGCAAAAGCTGGTGAATGAAACGGCTACGGCCCTCCTATTGAAGACACTTTGCAGAATGATTTGCAAAAATTACATTTTCAACGATTTAAAAATGTAAAAAAATAATACCAGGCGATAAAGCGTTTTTATTGCTTTAGACAGACAGACAAATGCTTCTACATTGAACTTACACTAAATGCTTAGGTTTGTCAGTTGCTAATGCAATTATTTTTCACTTATGATAGAAACGCCATTTTTGGACATTTAAATGTCAACGTTTCCCCGTTACCCCTAGGTTCGCCTTCTGCCAAAGACTCTTGTGTCGGAGAATTACTAGTCGCACCCCTGATTGAATTACGAACAAATCTATTTGTAAAATCATGAAGGTCAAATAAGCTAAAGTTTTTTTGACACAAAGAAAACAAATTTAGAGACTATGATGCATGTAGAGTAGATTCCATGGTTTGGACTCAATCGTGTCTATAACTGACAGTACCGAAAAAGATGGCGTCTTGTACATTTAACCACAATCCTTTACGCACATTAAATATATTTTCTCGCAGAATTATCGGAAGATAGGGTTTTAAAACGATCAACTTTGGTAGGAATAAATTTCTTGCTTGTTTAATCCATTTTAGCTTGGTAAAGAATGTTTAGTTGTTATTTGAGCTAAATTAAGGACGCAAAGCCTTATGATTAAATGCACCGCCGCCATCTTTTTCGGTACCGTCAATTACGAATGTATAAAACTGCTGAAGATAAAATCAGACAAGACTAATAAATATCAAGCTGAAAAAAAAAAGAAAAGGCAAAAAAAAGAAAGATTAATTACAACAATTTCCGAGAAGTTTTAAAAGTTCTTACAGATAGAAAGGTAACTTTATCAGAGATCGACACCACCAGTAAAACAATGGAAATGTGACATGTAAAATTGCACCAAGCTTTCACACAAGGGCATTGGACTAATAGAATAAAAAAGGGTTGTAAACTTGTTTGCTCAAGATGCAATGGCTTTTGCCTCTATATGTAAAACAGAAACTGAAAGATGTGACAAAGAGCAAGATAGAGAAAAAGCAGAATAGAAAACGAACACAAAAGAAAACAATGGTCTGCTTCCAAAAAAGATAAAAGTAAAAAGGATATTTCCGGAAAAGATCTATTATGTGTATACACTAGAAAAATTAATTCTCTTTTTTCTTAATTTCATAGAAAAAAAAACGTGTTTATTTAAGAGGATAATTTTTTCTATGTCGCGTAACATGCGCTGAAAACTGCTGATCATATCTACATTCATAATTATCAAATATTTTTATCTTTTGATGTTTCTCAACCCTCACATGTACTTAAAAAGTTTGTTGACTGTACGAGTTACACAATAATGCTAAAATAAAGAGATTGTGAGGGATACGCCAAAAAGAAAATGTTGGTTGAACAAAAACAAATTTTGCATTGATTACGGTATAAATATGGCGGATTCAACATTTTCGTAGCATACCTACCATGGTACGCCAAAACGTTCTAGGGTTTTGAGCGCTTTTAAATGTGGTTAAAATTATTTAGGCAAAGTTAACTGCAGTTCTTGGGGAGTCCCAAGTTCTTAAGTTAAGAAGTCGAAGGGTGCGCACGAGTGTCACCCACGCTTGCGAGCAGGTCGCTACAGCATTGGCGCATTGCTGCTCGTTGGTCGCTCTTGCTTGCTAGTTGCTAGCATTGCTTTAAACGTTATTATTGCTATACAGCTTTGCACCTGTGCTCCCTTATGCTGAATTTTGGATCGGTCAAATCAATTTATTTTATTCTTTTCTTCTATTTTAGAGTAGTAGAAATACTTGTGCTAAAATACTTGTTTATCATTGTACATCGTAAATAGTTAACAAATTGCCAACCAATTAATCAACATTCCTATCTTGAATATCTTCTTTTTCTGTTACTTAATTTTTAATTTTCCTCTCATTATACATAACCGAGTATCAAAAGTGCATTGTTTAGCACAAAGCAACCATTATTTTAATCAACAAACGAAAAATCATTCCAAAAAAAATTTAAACAATATATAGAAATTACATCTTATCAGTAATCACAGCATTTCAAACTATTAACACCAATAAAAAATCAAGTAGACGTACATGTGGACGGAGCCTTAATCACTAATATTCCGACATGTCGTCATTGTCCACATGTACGTTGACTTGATTTTTTATTCGTTTTTGTCTTCTGTCCACACAGCTTTCGAAAGTTTACGTTTTCATCTAAAACGGGTGTGGACGGGCAAATACGATACAAAAACGATCGTGTAGACGCAAATAGCTAAGCACAATACCACATCAAAATATTGGCATCTACATGCATGCACGATATAACTTTTGTAACATAATATTATTTGCCCGTCCACACCCGTATTTGGTGAAAACGGACACTTTTGAAAACGTGGATTCATCGTTTGCATGTAGATGGAAAGCAAAAACGAATAAAAATATCTCCGTTTTCTATCACGAAAACGAACATATATGTGCGTTTAAATATATCTTCTCAAGCCTCTTATTTCTGAATTAGAAAATCTCATAATTTAGAAAATTAGACAAAGATGAAATTTTATCGTTGTTCCGTGCGTGAATTATATTCTTACGTGTTGAACTTAAGTAAATGATAATCTATTTAGCAAGTGATGACATGTTCTTTACCTCGATTCTTCTCTGATGACATGTTCTTTACCTCGATTCTTCTCCTTATAAAAGTGTTACTATCACGAAACATGTAAACAACGTCAGTTCCTTTAAAGGGTGAGGTTCC
Organism: Paragorgia papillata; assembly: GCA_035771165.1. Taxonomy (NCBI): domain Eukaryota; kingdom Metazoa; phylum Cnidaria; class Anthozoa; order Scleralcyonacea; family Coralliidae; genus Paragorgia; species Paragorgia papillata. The sequence continues at coordinate 2,168,180 of JAWNZC010000348.1, forward strand.
CACGCAATGTTACATAGGATTATAGTTTGTTTGAACATATGCACTATAGGTGTGTAATTCGGTACGCTATATATATCTTCATAAATCGCTCGAATATATATATTAGTCGAAGACTACATCAAACCCTGCCGACAGCAATGACATTGCATGGTACCTATAGCCATGTAGACACATGCAGTTGAAGTAAAACCATAACCATGCAGTATAATAACCAGTCAGTTCCAGTCTATTTTTTTTCTAATCATGAACAACCCATAAAATACGCTGAAAGAAGAGCTATAATTCTTAAGCCCTAATCAAACGAGAACGCAAGTCATCGCAAGTTGGCAGTCACGCTATCTCAGCCAGCCGCTCTGAATAGTTTCCCGAAAATATCATGTACCGTGACAAAGTTAAAACTTGTTTAAAACACTCATGAAACCTTTATTTTGTTAATTTGGGTGTTCAAACGACCGCCACAGAAATTCGTGACTGCAACTTGCGATGACTTGCGTTCTCGTTTGATTAGGGCTTTAAACTCGTTCATATGTAATTCATGAAATACATAAAGGAAAATCACAGACATTCAGTGCATAAATTAAGCCAACTTTTATCAACTTAAAAAATCATTAATATTTCATGAGGAAAACACAAAGGAAGTCATGCAGTACCATGCATGTCCGCGTGGTTCAGGTTATATCTGATAAAACATCTTTCTGATTTACAGGGGGTGGACAAAAAAAAGTGGCCATCCATGCAAATATCGTTAATTTACCGTAACATTTTGAAAAACAGGAAAATATAGCTTTTTGAGACATATACGCGGTGAAATCTACTCCAATACAACGTTAAATCGTAATTTTAATAATTTATTTTGAAAATACATGAACCTTTCATGATTTTAGTTACAATTTTTTATGACCAAAGATGTTGAAAATCTGGCTGTAATGTCATCTCATTTCTGTGATCTCAAAATGATCAGACTAATTTGGCTTTAGTTATAGAACACAAAAATATACCTTCGATTTGGAACGCATATCTGTTGTCATACAAATTCAGACTCAGTATCTCTTATATTACAATAAAAAATACACATTCATGCACTTTGGCGTATCACGTTTTCAAGGAGTTTGTGAATTTTCTTAATTACTTAATTCCCTTTAAAATCTATCGGCGACAGCTTGGAAAATCCGTTGACCTCTTCTAATTAAACACCTAGCTTTTTCTTTTTTGTTTTCGAAACTTATGTGACCTATCTTCAGATTAATGCACGATTTTGTAATCTTGTCATAAGGAGTTTGGATGTGCACATCTTCAACTGAACAACTCTCTTATTATTCATAAAATACGATCCAAAACGATAAACAAAAACCGAACAGCTTGGACCTAAATCAGCTTTTTTAGTAACTCACTCTCTTGAAATTAGTTTTACTGTCCAAAATTGTAGAATTACACATTGGGTTAATAATTTTGTAGACTTTCTTAAATAAGTTGAAGTTACACGTACAGCAGATTCAATACACCAATTCCTATTAAAAATTGTTAGTAAATCCATGAAAATACAATGTATTTTGAAAACAAATGTCTAAATTTAGGATTTTTGATCATATATGAGCAGTTCTCATTGTGTATTTCCTGAAAACATTTGGTTTTACATGGATGGCCACTTTTTTTGTCCACCCCCTGTATATAAACATTAGCTTTGATTTTCTTGGTTATTCGGACAACGTTGTTTTTCAAAATTACTATGACAATGAACTTACAAAATGACTCGTTTTTGAAGATATTCAAAACGCAGTACGTATTTTATCACGTCTAAAACATCTGATCAGATGCTGCTCGTGTACTTTTAAATATTACTTATCAAATTTCTTTGTTGCAGACTTGCCAACGCCTCAGAGAGTAAAACTCTTCTTTCTGAAGATAATCTTTATTAATAATTCATAAGGAAAATTCAAAAGAAATGAATGTTTAATCAGGTGTTTGTAAATACTGTTATCAAATCATTAATAATTCATAAGGAAAATTCAAAAGAAATGAATGTTTAATCAGGTGTTTGTAAATACTGTTATCAAATTCATTAATAATTCATAAGGAAAATTCAAAAGAAATGAATGTTTAATCAGGTATTTGTAAATTAAAACATTGATTAATAAAACATTAATGTTTTATCAAAGCTATTAGACACTAGCGACTCAAATTCATTTTTTTCTGAGTTAAAATGATCTTATCTACATAACGTTTCTTACAACTCTTAAACAAAGTATTCATCATGTACACTTAGAATTTGATAAGTAAGTTAAAATATTCGCCTTTCACCACTGCGACTCGAGTTCGACTCATGCTAGATGCAGTTTTATAAAATAACATGTATACTACGCGGACCCTGATTGGTCAATTGCCGTGTTTGGATCAGAGTATCCAAACATGGAAAATTCCCACCAAAACGATTTTTTGAAAATGTCGGACAGTATATCATATTCACTTGTGATTATTTTATAAAAGAAATACCAAATGGTTTTTTCCGTGTTTAGAGACTCTTATTTCCCGCGTGTTTGGATCAGAGTATCCAAACACGGAAAACTATTTGGTATTTCTTTAATACTATAGTGGAACCTCGTTAATACGACCACCGTCGGGCCAAAAAAATGTGGTCGTAATATAACGGGGGAGTTTTACACTACTTAGAATGTATTCAGGCCAGCAAAAAGTGGTCGTAAGAACGGGGTGGTCGTTTTAGGGGGATGGTATTACACAACTTGGAATGTATTCAGGCCAGAAAAAAGTGGTCGTAATAACCGCGGGGTGGTTGTATTAACGGGGGAGTATTACACTACTTAGAATGTACTCAGGTCGTATTAGCGGGGTGGTCGTATGGCGGGGTTCCACTGTATAGATTAAAATTTCAACTTAACGGCCGCATGTGGGAAGAGTGCTTCCAGTTTGACTCCATCAAATATAAATTTACGTGTAAAAATATCGTATTTTTTGCGTGTTTTTAAATACGATTTTTCTCAGTGGCCGAAAATTCTGTATCACACTAGAGTTTATGAGATAAAAATGTATTTAATGCAAACCTAAAGCTGTTAAAAAATAATATCACTTGGTTTTATGTTATACCCTAGCTAAATCAGTAGATGACTCATTGCTGCAGACTGCAGTTCACTCGTGAGTTATGTGTCGTATAATTTAGTCAATACTTTGATTAATCCCCGCGTCCACATGCAGCTTGTCCAGTAGGTTTTATCTTTTTGCAGCCTCATTTTCCAAACAGAGCGACCGAAAAACCCAGGTCGACATTCTACGAAAATATTAAAATTGACCTAAAGTATCAAAACTTTAAAGTTTCAGTCGTACATTAAAAAAGCAAGATTTTCGTCAAATCACCACGTTTTTCACGAAATCACATGGTTGAATCACACAGGATGAAACTATATGCGTTAGTTTCGACCTTGCATTATTTCCATATTATATATCAGCAATGACTGGGTTGATTCAAAAACGAATAAACACATAGTCTGCATGCATATATCACTTATATATGTTAGTTATATATGCATATATATAACTTATTTAGAAAAAAATGTAGCGCTCAATAATTTAATTGATTGTGGACGTATAAAATAAGCCTGATGCCGATAAAAAATATGACAATACACTCTGACTAAAAGTTAACCTGCATTTCCCACAAATAAAGAATGTCAAATGTTGCGTCTAATTATATAGGCCCTGTTTACACGAAGCAGATTGAGGGATTGAGTGTCCAAGTCAAATCTCGCATGTTGTTTCTCCTTGTTGTGTTTACATGAAGAAGATTGAAAGTTTTCGATCTGATCGAAACGAATGGCTGAAGTCAATCCACGAAGTTGAGTGGATTGACTTGAGATTACAGCAAGGATCGACTTGAATGTTGAAAATGACTTGATACGCATGAATGAAGTTAGTGCGTCTCTTATAAACATGGTGGATTGAGGAAAGCCCAGAAAAAAACAAAAACAGATCGGATTCTCCATGTAAACATGTGCCCGGATTGACTTCACTCGCGTTTTTCGATTCGATTGAACTGTCAAACCACTTCATGTAAACAGGGCCTAATTTACTATAGGTGTAATATTGTAATTAAAAGCTAAAGTGCATTTTAGATAAAGTGGATGGAGTTGATGGAATTACCGAAACCATGCAAGGTCATGTAAGCGGTTCCAAGAAAAACAAAAAAAAGACAGATCTGACAAAGGTAAATGAGAAAATTCCAGAGTTTCCACAGATGAGTTACAGAACCAACCAACCAAAACATTAAACATGTGACTTCGCCTGAACATGACGACGGAAAAAATTGACAATGCTTCATACGCTCTAGCACGAAGACTGAGTAACTGAATTGACGTATTGAACGAGACTGTTCCTCGTAAAGAAATTTGCAATAGAAATTTCGGTTTATTTAATATAGGGAAGACAGTTGTGCAGTTCAATGGACTGTTGTTTCCAATTTTTGTTCTAACCAGTAGTATGGGAAAACAGTTATCATTTATCATTTCTTCAGTTATATATTTAAATATCTTTATTGTTATTGTAATTTAAGCTATAGGTCACTAACGTAATTGGCTGTGTTAGTGTTCCTGTGCCGTTGCATATTTTTTCTTTACTTTGTTAATCCACCAACGGCGGCCGAAGTTAAATAAATAAATAAATAAATGAATGCGGTCGATTATCTGACGAATGCATGCTATTACTTAGTTCTAGGTGTACATAACCGCCGACTGTATAATTATGACCCAGACTTGCAGACATGTAGTAGTATACTTGCTGACATGTAGTAGTATACTTGCTGACATGCAGTAGTATACTTGCTGACATGCAGTAGTATACTTGCTGACATGCAGTAGTATACTTGCTGACATGCAGTAGTATACTTGCTGACATGCAGTAGTATACTTGCTGACATGCAGTAGTATACTTGCTGACATGCAGTAGTATACTTGCTGACATGCAGTAGTATACTTGCTGACATGCAGTAGTATACTTGCTGACATGCAGTAGTATACTTGCTGACATGCAGTAGTATACTTGCTGACATGCAGTAGTATACTTGCTGACATGCAGTAGTATACTTGCTGACATGCAGTAGTATACTTGCTGACATGCAGTAGTATACTTGCTGACATGCAGTAGTATACTTGCTGACATGCAGTAGTATACTTGCTGACATGCAGTAGTATACTTGCTGACATGCAGTAGTATACTTGCTGACATGCAGTAGTATACTTGCTGACATGCAGTAGTATACTTGCTGACATGCAGTAGTATACTTGCTGACATGCAGTAGTATACTTGCTGACATGCAGTAGTATACTTGCTGACATGCAGTAGTATACTTGCTGACATGCAGTAGTATACTTGCTGACATGCAGTAGTATACTTGCTGACATGCAGTAGTATACTTGCTGACATGCAGTAGTATACTTGCTGACATGCAGTAGTATACTTGCTGACATGCAGTAGTATACTTGCTGACATGCAGTAGTATACTTGCTGACATGCAGTAGTATACTTGCTGACATGCAGTAGTATACTTGCTGACATGCAGTAGTATACTTGCTGACATGCAGTAGTATACTTGCTGACATGCAGTAGTATACTTGCTGACATGCAGTAGTATACTTGCTGACATGCAGTAGTATACTTGCTGACATGCAGTAGTATACTTGCTGACATGCAGTAGTATACTTGCTGACATGCAGTAGTATACTTGCTGACATGCAGTAGTATACTTGCTGACATGCAGTAGTATACTTGCTGACATGCAGTAGTATACTTGCTGACATGCAGTAGTATACTTGCTGACATGCAGTAGTATACTTGCTGACATGCAGTAGTATACTTGCTGACATGTAGTAGTATACTTGCTGACATGTAGTAGTATACTTGCTGACATGTAGTAGTATACTTGCTGACATGTAGTAGTATACTTGCTGACATGTAGTAGTATACTTGCTGACATGTAGTAGTATACTTGCTGACATGTAGTAGTATACTTGCTGACATGTAGTAGTATACTTGCTGACATGTAGTAGTATACTTGCTGACATGTAGTAGTATACTTGCTGACATGTAGTAGTATACTTGCTGACATGTAGTAGTATACTTGCTGACATGTAGTAGTATACTTGCTACAGTGCTGTTCTCGTGTAACAACTTTATTGCATGGATGTTATTCATAATTACATAAAAGACCCAAACGGAAAGAGCGCGCGAACGGGGGCAAAGTAAAAAGCGCAAGCATTCTCATGCCTGCATAGAGCAGTATGTATAACTATAGTATTGTAGTAATAATTTAAGGTGGGTTTTTTAAAAATGCAAGCCAATAATTACAACACAAAGCTGTAGTTCCAGTGGCTAGATGGTCAGGCTTGCACTTGAAAGGTTGTGGGTTCGAGTCCCGTCTAGAGCTCAGAATTTTCGCGTAACTACTACCAGCAACTAGCTTGTACAGCAAAAACAACTGAAACTTTTAAAACTTCAAGCTGAAACACTATCGTTACGCAGAGCTGTATAAGGTTTAAAATTAAAACATATATATTCAAGATATAGAGAAACGTAAATTGAAGTTCTAGTGAAGGAAATTTCCAGTGTGAAAATTAGATTCACAATTTTCCTTCACTGCATGTAACTTCAACACGTTATAACTGAACATATTCTCAAGTAAAAGACCCAAAATGGAGCCATATGACATATTAGGTCTAAAACATAAATTTAATAAATTTACTGTGTCTTTTACTAAGCAGCATTGTTCAGTATCACACCGACCGGTCAATACGCTTTTTTCTCGGCCCTGTATTAAGTTTTGGCGAGATGATTTGAATCCAAATAAAAGAGAACTGGTATCTTTATTCAAATATTCTGAACAATAAATGTGTTGGAACATTACTGCTGGTTTTCTTGAAAGTTGTTAATCTAAAAACACGACAAATAAAAGCCGAACTGGACCACTGGTGTAAACAAGAAGGCCAAGAAGCGACACGAAAAAATTATTAAGGTAAACAGCATACTGACTTCGAAGACGAAAACAACGCTCGAAACTTAAAAATAAAATGAACCAATAGTTTGCTCGGTCTGTACGGGAAAGTATTTGCCCTCGGTTTTATCGCACAAACCTCGCTTCTTCGTCGCTCGGTTTGTACGAAAACCTCATGGCAAATACTTTCCGGTACAGACCTCGCACTCGGTTAATAAGTCTTTATTACTATTCAATTTCTGCACCTTAACTTCCACGCGTTTATAAACCTCATGCTATATTGTAATGTACACAAAACTATAATATGTCAACCTCGTACCCAGGGTTTTCACTATGATATATGTAAGATATATTTTTTAAAAAATAGTACAGAAAGATACGCTTTCTATATATATATGTCTTCGTAAAAAAGACATTGTGTCCCGTGAACGACAGTGTGTAATTATATGCTGCTATATATTCAACGTAAATAACATCATTTTACCGCAACCCAACACTTTGTGCATGCATGAGTGTGTTATCAATATCGACTTGGTACGTATACTTGGAATTATATATGACCATAGTTAATATACTGACCTGTCCTATGCATGTATGCTCGTCGGAAAGAACAGGTTATCGTAGAACTCACGACAGGACACAGTCGTACGGCTCGCTTGGTTCTTCTCTAAGTTCATCACTATGCTCATTGTCTTCATTAGAAGTATGCACTCCCTCTTCCAGAGTTTCGTTCTGTTCGCTGTCACGCCGTGCCACCTGATTTTCAGCCAAACGAGTCGCCACAGAACTTATTGCCTCCGACAGCGCTTCCCATTGAGATTTAAACAAACCGAAAAACATGCTGTATCCTTGGCTGTAAACAAAATCGAAGTAATTATTCGCAAAATGATATAATAAACACATCGAAACTAAAGTAACAACTGAACAGAGACGTCAGTCATGACATTAGAAACGACGTATTATTTGGAAGGACTTTTTAGAAAAAGTCTGGTGAAATATAAAATATGGCTCGACTTTTAGCACGCTTTTGCACAGCGGTAAATAGTACGATGCTATAGTATATACGGTGTCATATAATAATGACACATCAAATATAGGGCTTGCAGCGACGTACAGGGGAAAGACCTTATCATAAAAATTATACGAACTAGAAAGCCGCATGGTGCCAGGTCTGTTTAGCAAAATGTGGCAATATTCCTGACACAGCCTGTTGGCGGCTATGTTGCTGTATATCATCACTATTAATAAGTCACGCAAATCTTTGTGGGTAATTTTTTGGGTGACGGAAAGTGCGGTTTTCTGGAGGTAAGGGCCCCCAGAAAAAGCTGGAGAAGCGAAAGTCAGAGTGAGAGTAAGGGCCCTCACTGTTATGGACCTTGCTCTCATGTCCCAGCCGGGCTTCCCCGTGGTGAAGTGACCGAGAGAAGCGAAGATCAGGGTGAAGGTAAGGGCCCTCACCGTTATGGACCTTGCTCTCCGTCGCCGGTGTGTGCTTCACCGTGGGCGAAGTGTGGCCGAGGGGACACCACTTTCCGCCCCGATTTCTTTATTAGTAGAGTTTTAAAAAAAATTATATATATATACAATTTTGGGTTTGTTCTTTACCTCGCTTTTCGTATTATACAAAAACTAAATGATATTTCAACCATAAACTATATTACAAATTGAAGTTCTTTAACAACAACTCTAAATGTTCCGCATTTATTCTCAAAGGGTGCGGTGGGTTGGGTAACTTCGACTAGATGTTTTGGCGAAGGCGATCAAAACCAGAGTGAGTTATCTTGTTTTTTGACATGCTTTTAGCTAGTTAATATAAATTGGCGCTATATATCTATATACTTGTCACCACCACAACCACAACAGACTGTTCAAAACTGACAACGTCTAAAACTATTCTGCGGATCATAGGCATGCAGCTCTGGTTACGGAACGGGAAAAACATCAATCAGACCGTAGCAAACTATATAGTTTCCCAGCGCTGTACCAGCTTATAGTATATGCAGTCGCACAGACGCGTGATATGACCACTGAACGCCGTTGCGTACATATAAATTTCAATCACGAACCATACACATGTAAAACACTTCCCGTGAAACTTGTCTCGCTTCACAAAACATTGCAGCTTTACATTTACATTACAGCTTTACAAATCAACGACTGATATTATCAGTCTGTGACGTACTCTGTGCTCTGCTACAGGGTAAAACAACCGGAATGTTAATACACCGACGGGAAAGAGGTAATCTTTAAAAGTTAGCTATCCTTTAGTATAATGCTAATTGTATGGTAACATTAGCCAAAATCAAATTATGCAGAGAGATTGGCAAAGTTTGGTAAATTACTATTTATTTGATTTTTTCGATACATTTCTGTACGACGCGGAACATACGAGTGCATCTTGAAGTGGTAAACAAGTCGGTTCGTGAGGCGAGGCTCCAAAGGCCTCTTATAATCTATAACAACATGTGTGTCAAAGACTAATAAGTAAACATATGGAACGAAGTGATAGACTTCGGAAGGAATTAAAGTAAAGAACTCAAGAACATGCACGCGCGTATACTGATAAACTGTGATAAATATATATATAATTGTAAAACTTGTAAATTGTGACAAATCAAATAAAACAATTATTCATAATGCAGGGACTTGCCGATGTCACTGAATTAATTTCTATAATGTTGTGATATCATTATAGTTAAGAATAACAAGAATTGATATAGTTTGAATATTTTGTTCGCCTTGACTGTGCTTCTTTAGCCTTAGAGAAGAGACAATTCTTGCAGTTATTTTGTTACATCGGCTGATCTGAAAAATTCGTCAACTGAAGAGGGATTTGAAATAAACGGTTCGCAAGTTTCTCACAAGTCAACCAGTTTAGTTGAAATTTGTCCTGATTACCCATGATCCAACCGCTACTGTCAAACTCTAGATCTTCTTTATTAAGTAGTCGCATATATATTAGTCGCTATAAATTAACAAACCTGTCCACTGCTTTTATACTGGCAAAAATGTTTAATAAAACAATAAAACACCTCAGTTACATGCAACAATGTCAATGGGAAACTTACTACCTGCATGTTGCATGTGCGTGAGCGGTCATTGCATGTACAGAGTTTTCTACAAAGCAGTGTACTTAGTAAAAGGTAGCTCTCTGGAACTGTTATATATTTATGTAAGAAAATTTCAACTCGAATCTGGCTTGAGCCAACGCATTTTAGTTTGAGATGCCAGGGCAATTCACCGCTGCTGCAAACAGGGTTGCACGAAATAAAGGCATGCACGTTTGAAGGAAGCAGGCGAGGGTGGCGTATGCTATCAGCGCTGATCTATATATTTGACAACGAGCCCGAGTTGTCTATGAGCTGATAGCACAGTCTGCTGATAGTAGACAAGGCGAAGCAGGGGTGTCGCCAGGAATTCCCCAACACAGGGGCTAAGGTCCCCGACAGGGGCGTTAGTAGGGCCCCGGGTTGTTGGGCCATATAGCAAGTCACCGGTGACGTCAAGAATAATTATAATAACCAGACACAGTGCTAAAAAGCGGCGCCCTGTGGCGTTCAAAAAATATACTATTGATTCCTAACGAACGAACTCACACACAGAATATAAAGCGGTTTGAAAGTTAGCTGCGCCCGCAAGCCAACTTTCAGGGCACCGCAATTAGAAGGTATATCATGTGTGTTGGGTCTTTGGGTCTACTCTTTGGGTCTATGCATGGGTCTCTGGGTCGTATTCAGTCTCGGAAACTGAACAACGCGTATAAAAGCTTTAAGCTAATAAAAGCTTTGAATTAATAGTTCTTTTTTGCATTCGTTGGTATTACTAAGCAGTAAAACGTGTGCATGAAGTGAAAAGTGAAGTTAGACGGAGTTACTACTGTACATCGATGAGTGACCGTCTGTCCAAGCGCTTTGAGATGTTATGTTGGTTCTATTTGTTTCAGAACTTTACGCGGACTACGACACTCTCACAAAACTAGTATACGACTCAACATACAGCCGCGCGCAACAATACAATTTTACTGTCTTAACCAAGGCTCTGTTTTTAGCATATCTCATGCGAGCACCCACGAAAAAAAATCCCGATTTGTTATAGTTAATTATGGTTAATATCGGTCTGCAACAATATTAAAATTCGCATTGCTATTATAAGAGTCGTCACGATAAGAAATCGATAATCCGGACATTTCAAGCACAGTTTCGTGATCGCGTATTTTAGCACAACTCATCGAATTCGCTTGTCGAGACATTTTGTGGATTCCGTGACGGATCGCAATTTTGATGCTTTGTTTTGTTATGTGAAATACTCATAGAAAACTAAGTATAAACCTTACCATTCGTGCTGTGCCCAATTTTCCAACGTTTTAATCCCATCTCGAAGTCGAATAAAGTTTTCCAGAGCCAGTTCATCCATACCCAAGAGAATAGTATCCTCAATTACTTCATTAATCAAAGGTGCGTCTCGTAAAGCCAGGGCAAGCAACAAAGACCACTCAAAACAACACGACTCTGACATGGCTTGTAACAAAAACCTAGCATGAAATCAAAACGACTGATTACTTGCAAAGAATGGTGTCAATTCCTCCAGAAGAACATGAACAGAAGACGTAGTCATTGCTAATTCTTACACTGTTAAAGCCTATATTAACTATGGTTAAAGTCAACCAAGAAACTTCTTTGTTGACCGGTCTACGCCAGTTGAACAGTTGAGTCTATAAACAACAGTCGGCTCAAATCCTGGTTGGGTCAACAATTTTTTTGATTGACCTTGATCCAATGTGGACGAGGTCAATATTAGGGACACAGGCAGAGCAAAAGGTTTTGCATTTGTTACCTTTCAGAATGCCGAGCATGCACAAGATACATACATACATACATACTTTATTGAGCAATTCCCAACTGGGCTTTTCAATGCCCATTACAGTTTAAAATTTATAAGGTAAAATATGAATATTTATAAAATCACATGTATAACAGCTTAAAATATTAATTACTGGCTATTAATAAAATTGTCTAACAAATAGTTTTTCATTAACTTCTTATAGTGACTTAGAGATGTTGCCTGCTCAATGTTATCTTCTAAACTATTCCAAAAATTTTACAGCTCTGTAGTGAAACGATCGTTGCCCAGAAGCAGTTCGGTAAAGAGGAATTTGTACACTATCTTGGTTACGTGTGACTGAGTTGAAGATGATGCTATATTGATGGACTTAATGACACCGAGTTTGGTGTTTCTATTATATACGTAATATTACGTCCACGTACGACCACAATTGAAAGTGTGTATACATGTATATACGAAAGTCTGGATGGCTACAAAGACAGCACAGTGAAACCACACAGGAGCAATAGTCTAACCTGATTTCTTTGTCTGCTTGTTTCGTGCCAGAAAGTTGACCGACAAAGTCATCCAGATCCTTAATGTTAGTATCGTAGCTCCACATGCTATCCTCTAGTCCCTCGGGATCGTCGTCCAACGAAAAAGAAACAGAACTGGCTTCGGAATGTTCGAGTTGTTTTCCCTTTAATTCTATGTCGGAGAGAGCTGCAAATATTGTGAATATATATATATACTGTAGCCTTATGCCATTATCGTGCATATCAACTTTATTAAATAACGAGTTTTGTTGGAATAATACTTCTATGTCAATGAGCTAGTGTAACGGAAAGATTAACTACCCAAAATGGATGGGAAATCGCCAGTTACACTACGCCAGGGATGCCTGCATGATCATGAATGACTTATTGATACCGTGGGTAGACTGTATATAGAAAGCTGTAAAAGAGTGCTGCGTAGACGTTTTAGTCTTTTAGATAGAGCAAAGTGCATGACAAGGTGGTCAACTTCCGAGAATATAGTTTTGATAACGAAATACTGACGTTTCGAGCAAAGCCATTCATCAGAGTAAAATGTTAAGAGTACTCTGAAGGACTAACAGAAGAGTATTCTGATGAACGACTCCGCTCGAAACGTCAGTATTTCGTTATCAAAACTATAATCTCGGCGCTGTTGACAACCCTATCACTTTGCTGTATAGAAAACTGACTGTACAGAACACTGACCATCTACCACTGGCACGAAAAAATATACTTAAAGTGCCTATGAAACGTTTGTCTTATTTGAAAGAACACTTAAAATCATAGAGTAACATCTTTTTCGTTTCCTTTGTTCGTTTTTGAGATATTTCAGTTTGTTTGATATGCAAATTAAACATTTTGATATCACACGTGCATAATGAGTTATTCAAAAACGTTATATATCTTTGCTATTGTTAAATATATAATCACTTGAAAATATACATGTTTGGTGTTCTGGGCGAAACACACGCACTTGCTTTTTTCGAATTATTTTGGTTTGATAATAGCAAAGATATGTGACATCGAAATATTTAATTTGCATATCAAACAAACTGAAATATCTCAACAACGAAGCAAGGAAACGAAAAACTGCAAAAGATGTTACTTTATCATTTTAAGTGTTCTTTCAATTAAGACATACTTAATTTTCGTTTCATAGGCACTTTAAGGTGAGGACTAACCTGAAATTTCTTTGATGTGTATTTTGAAAGCGTTCTTTTATGTTTTGAACTTTGACTTTTAGAGTACAATTTAGGTGCAATAACAACGTATATTAGCGTTTTCTATTTTAAAAGCGCGATTATTATTAGTTTTGATCTATTTTAAACATTTTCCTGATGGAATTTTGACTCGAAACCAAGTTTGAAACTTCACCATGCAGTTGAACTATTCAGTATACAAGAAACAGTGTAACAATCTTGTAACAATCAGTGAAACAAATCTTTGTTGAGCCAACAAATTCTTTTTGGTTGAGCTCACTAGTGTATGAACTAAAATATTTTTTCATAGGAAAGACATACAGGTTTTGAGCTCTTATAGACCAATGGTTCTGATACAGATATTATATTTTTATGTTTATAGACTGAAATCTTACCTGCCGGAAGACGTTCTGTCTGATGGACCTCAACTTTCGCGTCGTGAGTGCTGTCGTTGGCTGATTGCCAATTGAGATGATTTCCAGCAAGTAAGGAAGGGCGAAGAGTTGGAGATAAGATGCCTGCATAAAGGAGAGAAAAGAAACAAACTGAGGAAGACATCGACGTCTAAAGACGAATTTTTGTATACAAACAAACAACAAAATACTTTTGAGCAACACCATTCTGACTGTCACTAAGTTGAAGTACTTCCCTATTTTCACTTACCAGTGCTCATTTGGGTCATTGCAGAACGGGAAGGAAACGGCCAATCAAATTGACGGTGGATACTGAGGAAAGCTTCAATAAAGTCGTTGACGACTGCAGCCCTATTTCTATTGTAATCAAACAAAGGTAGAGCACATTATGTTAGAAATGGAAAAATAAATAAGACCTTTCAAACGATTACGATGAAATAAAAAAATAAACGATAACGCCTAGTTTATAATTATTTATAATAATGAGCAGCACATGGAAAGGAAAAAACGGAAAGTCGAAAAAGTGGTAGACATTTCATATCGGACACAACGAACGAACAAACAAACAAACAAACAAACAAACAAACAAACAAACAAACAAACAAACAAACAAACAAACAAACAAACAAACAAAAACAACTGGTCCCGGTTTGGTATATAATGCATATATTCTACATATATTCTACGAAATTGTCCTTTAACAAACAAACAAACAAACAAACAAACAAACAAACAAACAAACAAACAAACAAACAAACAAACAAACAAACAAACAAACAGACAGACAGACAGACAGACAGACAGACAGACAGACAGACAGACAGACAGACAGACAGACAGACAGACAGACAGACAGACAGAGATTCGCAGCCTTCTATAAGTCTCAAGGGATTAACTGAAAGCAACGACATCTGGACTACAAAAAAACGTGGACGACTTATTTTTGTAGCAAAAATCAGAAATTGAAACATAATACATACCTTTCTTTTCGCAACCATTCGCGAAGATCGAATTCCAAGAAAGCAGAGAAACGACCTAAATCTTTTAGTCGGTTGCTTCCTAATAGTTTTCTGGCATGACGGTTTACGATAGTGTCGAGAAAAAAGCCTTCGGGTGCGTCTTCTTTGGAGTACCTTTGGAATAAAAACAATGAAAAAATGATGAAGTAAGGTGGGTCTGTGTGCCTCACAACTAAACCAGAACCATGCACCCACAAAAAACGTTAAGTCCTTCAAGAAGAAAGGGGAAAGTCAACAAGCACCAAGAAACATGGATAAGTAAGACTGTCTGTACAATGAACCATTTGCCCGCAGTCTTTCTCAAGACCCTGGTTGGGATGGATTGTTGATTCATGTCTACCTACACTAATGAATAATGGGAGGCTATGCTAACCCCGCTGTCAAATGTTATGCAAACTCATGATCAATACTTAATTGTAGGTGTGGTGAAAAGGTAGAATCAGGTTGTCGCAAGTCAAGACTTGAGTTCAGCATACGTGATACAAAGAGTTGTGTTCTAGTCAATTTCTAGTCTTACTAACTTACCTGAACATAATGTGTTCAGAACTTTCGGTCTGCTTTTGAGAATCACTTTTTCTTGGAGTCACGGGGCTTTTGGCAATTGTCGATCGTTCGTCAGAGAAATAGCGTCCACGTGCTGTCGTTTTGTCCTGAGAATGAGGCCTTTGAAGTTTATCAGAAGAACTGATGCGAGTTATTGGAGGCCTAGGATTCATCTTCAACACGCTGCCACTAGACTGACTATGTGAGTGAATCCCTTGTGGCAATGGAGTGAGGTCATCTTCATCGTCGTCCATGGACGGCAAAGCAGTTGGTAAGACTGGTCTTCGTAAAAGGACTTGGGGGTAGTGAATCCAAATCACTAATTGTAATGGAGCCAAGAAAACGAACCAGATCTCGAGCAATCTATATAGAACACCAAAATATAATTTCTAACATGTTTTATCATTATCAATACATTTTACGCTACAGAAATATATCATATCAAATATTATATCTAAGGTCAGGTGTGACGAGAAATTTACGACCCGCGAAATAAACGAGTCTTGTGTTTGTGCGCACGCCCACACAATGCGCCGTGCGGTTTATGCATTATTATGCATCAGCAAGTATTTTGTATTCTGGACTCAGTTGGTGTTGTAGCTCTAAAATTCTAAAAGAAAAATTCGATCCTTTTGAATAAATAGCTTAGTTTACGGTTACAAAGAAAATTAGGGATAGCTTTAGAGTTTTGTCTAGTATCATTAAAATATTTAAACTGTTTTAACGAAATTTTCGTGATAATAAAAGTCAAACAAGTCAGCTAGCTAAACAAAATCAATTGATTGAGTTCGGTAAATAGATATCAGGGACGTAGCTAAGATTTTAAAAGGGGGGAAGCCGAAAACCAAATAAATTTTTAAGGGGGTCCGGGGGCATGCTCCCCCGGGAAATTTTGAAATCGAGAGTCGCTGAAATGCCATTTCCTGGCTTTTGGAGGAAGATTTTACAGACTCTAAAGGTTAAAAAACGTCATATAAAATACTCAAAACACGCAAACGTCACATAGATACTCAAAATGCATACACTCAGTAGATTGAATACACTGTTTACAGTTTATTTTCAGACATAATTCACCAAACGTATAGGTTTACGTTTATAAGTTTACTTAAACATTCTTAATGTGTGCATGATATCAGAGTGTTCCAACGTATTTCGTTGCTAGACAACTGGTTCCTAAGGACATTAGGATTTCCGCGGGAAAGTTACTTCCGGTCGGAGAACGTTTTTCACAAAACATATTTTTCAATATATATTGCAAAAAGGTATAAAATGAAAAAAAAACAAAAAACGAAAAGGACCAAGCAAGTTTATGACGAAAAGTAACAAAAAAAAATCAAACTTCCTTTGCTGCAGAATGTCGCTGGTAAAAAATAACTTGAAAGACATCGGGACACAGACGACGGAAAAACAAAGGATGGACGTCGAGATATTCGAATTGAGTGCCAGAATTTAGAAATCGACAGAGTTAATGAACCGTAAATCAAACCATAGTTGATAGAGGGAGATGGTTAGGAAACCCGGCAAACTTCAAATATATTGAACAAAGAACCCACTTGGAGGTTGAACGGGGTTTGACCGTGCACAACAAACTCATTTGATATGGACAAACGACTGAACACAAACGTTTTCTATTGGAAGCACGGCTCGAAATATGTCATTATTTGTAATAAGTACTGGAATACCTCGAACCAGAAGCCAAAACAAACACGTAGTGCCCAATCTCTTTTACACTGCTATCTTAGTTCGCAAAGGTAAAACAATAGTCAAACAATAGAATTTTCAACCGTGACCATGCACAAGGTACACAATCACCTAGACCAATGGATTTTATGAAGTTTCCTAACCATCTCCCTCTATCAACTATGATCAAACATTCCAAAGACAGTGGACATCAACTTTTGAGCTTTGTATGGAGAACAAGACGACTTTTCGAACATGCTTGGCCTGGAACCACGGCTGAACTCTTTTTTTAGTCGGTAATCTCCGATGAGGCAGGAGCCAGGATGAGGGCCCGCGCCTGATTTTTCCAGGTAGGTTGAGTCGTATTGAGTCGCAAAGACATGAGCTTACAAGATTCCTATAATTTCCGCGAGTATTTATCAAATAGTTACTTTTCCTTCGTTTACAACTAGGGCAAACACGTCTCCCAAAAAGTACGCATGGATTTTATGAATAAGATATTCTATTTTTTATTGAAAATATCCCTTAAAATTTCACTAAAACGGCCATAAAGTCATTAAGATTTACGCATGCGTACGTTTTTTGCACATAACAATTCTGGTTTGAGTGAAACTTCTATAGTTAGGAAAACTTATAAATTGGCGGAAATTATTGGGTTTTTTTTTATCTCAATGACGTCACGATGACGTCACTGTGGACGTCACTGTGTGACATCATCAAACAAAAGAACTTCATTCATATATAGTACGTACAGTTTGCAAAATAAATACATCTGAACACCCTTAAAGACTCTAATAAGATCATAGGATCGTTAATTTATTAACTGTTTATGTTAGTAGACGTATTCCAATTTAACAGTGTATAAAAAATATTAATGCAAAAACATTACCTCATATTTATCATGTTTCAGAGTTGCCTCAAGAAGAATTGTTGCAAGCTGGGAAATAATAAAGAAAATAAATGTTTGGCATATTGAGGCACACTCGCATTGTTTTATGAATGGAGAACTGTCATGAGCAACGTCATGCAGAAGCAGGCACAAACTAATTCATCTTAATAAACCTGCCCATAAAAATCTTAAAAAAGATAGACTAAAGAAAATTTACAAGTAATATTTGGCATTTCACTCGATTAAACTGGATATGTTCTAGGTAATTTTGGTGAAGGAAAATTTCGAGTGTAGTCTAGAATATATACATTATAAGCCCAAACCGGGAACCATCAGTTGCGAAAAATGCAACATCCAGTTTAATCGAGTGAAATGCCATATATTACTTGTAATATACCCAATTCTACTCTCGACATTACCACATTATGAGCAACGGCTTCCGTAGCTCAGTGATCAGAGCACTGCACTAGCATCGCAGGGTCGCGGGTTTAATTCCTAGCCGGAAGGCCATGATGTTGCATTTTTCGCAACTGGTCCAGGTTTGATCTTATAATGTATATAATCTACACAAGTCAGAGTAAGCCTGATGATAACCTTTTTGTCCAACCTTTTTGTCCTACCTGTTTGCTAACTTCTGGTTTTTCGAGGTTTTGCAAAATGATCAGGTACGAAGCAGCAGTTTCAAGGAAGCCGTCATCGAGGCATTTCTGAAAGGAGGCAAAAATAATTGAGAAACAAAACGGGAATATATATCTGCGTATGCAGGTTACCAACAGCTTATTTAAAACTGACAATGGTGAGGGATTTTAAAGCTACTTTTAAAAATTTCGCCCTTTTAATGTTAAATAATTTCCGGTATTACCTGAAACAAATCACGAGGATTTCCGACGGCTGCAAACAGATAACTCCACAATGCAACCTCAGTTTTTCTTGCGCAATGCACCACAGTTTGCAAGTATTCAGGAAACTCTTGGATGAACGCGACGATCCGGGGCAACATTGCATCTGAACAAAATAAATAAATCGAAGAGTGGGTTTTTGTAATTTTCTTTTTAAATATACGTGAAAAACAAAGAGTTTTTACTTGTCGAATATAGCTTCAGCAGTGGAAGAAATATTCACTCATCTCAATGTATTTGTATTTAATGTTCAATTTTCAGTGTATTCGTATTTAATATTTAATTTTTAATTCAATGTATTTGGTTCATTAACCAAATACAAAATATATTTATTTGCCTAAGCTTTCGTCGTACAACGACATCATCAGGCATTCAGGCAGTTAAACGTCGAATTTCAGTCGAATATAATTGTTTTACTTGGACTCGTGGAGCCTAAAAACGACTTCTTGAAAACATGGCACCGAATTGTCACAGACAGAAGAGAAACATTTAATAATTCGTCGCGTATTAAAACTCGAACACGCATTACCATCGCATTATCCGTCTGATCTGACTCAGACGAATTTAATTGCCGAGACGAATTTAATTCGGGTGTCGAATTTAACCAAGTTATACGTCGCAGTTTCGTCGAATAAAATTCAAACAATATTAAGTTTGGTACGAGATTACAGGAGAATTTGTCCACTCTCGGAGATATAAATCTCACGTTACGCGAGAACACTGATTGTATAGCACAATTTCCGATGGGCACATTTTTCTACGTCGCCCAACGCCGCCGATCGACACGTTTATCCACGTCAAAATGGCTGAAATACGTCGGAATCATGAGCGCTGATTGGTCAAAGACAATGTAACTAACTACGGGCGCTTTCCAATTACAAGGTTACACCAGTCAGTCCGGCCAGAATGGACTTGCTTTTGATTAGGACCAAATTTTCCAGTCAGACCATCCCAAACGAATCGTGTTCCATTTAACCGGACTGACCGGTCTAACCGTATAAATGGAAAGCCCCCTACGTCGTAAGTAAGTGCATACACGCACATTACGCTGGAGTTTTTCGAATTTCACTCCCCTGACCCCACTGCATATCATTTACGCCGGCGTTTTTTTACTTACCTATTTTAAATAAATTCTCTCTAACGAAAGACACAAGGAGAAGACTGGGGACGAGTCAGCCTGATCAGTCAAATCCATTGTAAAATTTGTTTTGGTTTATATGAGAGGAGCACCAGGCTCTTTAGCGAGATCTCGCTACTGATCACCCGAGATCTTGCCTAGGAGGGCTGAAATGTTTGGGCTTCTTTTAAACGACACTCTAGAGAGCTAGGGGGGGGGGGGGGGGGGGGGGGGAGTGAAAAGAGTTATTGTACGCATTTTTAAAAGGCTGGAAAATTCTCATGTAAATGCAACGTAAAACTCTTACTACAGCTGGCCCTCTCCATACGAACACCCCGTAAAGAGTAAAAGCTGCTGAAGACCGCATGCAATACATCCATTCCATTCCAATTGTGTTAGCTATGCTAATTAGAAAACAGTCATGACTGCATAATACAAAGGAATGCATATAAAGTGTATGACGGCCACGTAGATGAAAAGAGGATATCAAGAGAGCTGTATAAAACTGCAAGAAATAGGTATAGACGATACCGTAATGATACTGAACAAGATTTCATAAGTCAGTTACTTCTCTAGAGGAGGACATAATAAGTACAACAATAATGACTACTGGAAAAAAATGCAGAAATTATCCAAAATATGCTTAGGGGGAGGGGCAATCACATATATATGAAGGTTGTTTTCCTCCCACGAAAACCGGCTGTTTTGTCACTTTACAAACGTCCACATGAACACAACTCATAAAATGCATAGTTAATAAGTTAACTAAAGGTAGAACTTATACAAACGTGGTAAACGATCGAAAACTAAATCTTTAAAACATTTTTGGTAAACGTTGTTTATAACACTTACACTGTTTATTGCATCCATACTAATGAGTGTTTTGATTTCTAATAACTCTTGAATTGTCTCATCAATGTTCAGTCGTGGATTAAAAAATTACCATCGTCCATTTTCCCGTCGGTAGATTTTTCCAGTGACGAGTAATAGGAGTAATATATAGGATCATCTGGCGTAAGCCAGAATAAAATACACCAGAAATTAAGCGTCACTCGCGATAAAAAATCCTTTATGTGTAGCGCCTGTTATGCATGAGATTAACCACTTCAATAGCTTAGCACAAAAGATTTCATTCCATGCAACATACGTCTCGCTATGGCGATTTACAGTAGTCGTTGTTCAGTTAAATTAAGATGTCTTCTATAATAACCAGTGCATTAAAGCTTACTTTTGGTTTACTTTGGGGAAAAGCTCGTGACCGTGCGGGAAAGCAGCTAAAACAAGGAGACTTAACTGACGAGGCATGTCGAGAGTTTATTGTGAGTAAGCTGAGTGACATTAAAACAAAGCTTAATGGTCTGGTTCGCAAAGATCTTTGCAGCAGCGTCAGTTTTCTCGAAGAAGGTATCTGTCTTCTTAACTTGTGTCCTGATAAATCCACCGATGATGACGAGCCAAAAAAAGAAGATACCAGTGAAACATCGACACCGATGTTTGTTGCAACAAAACAATTGACTGACATGTACATCGTTTCAGACGAACGCTTTAAATCAGCCAAACGATCTTTTGAGAAATCCAACACCAAAGCAACAGAAGCTTTCAGTAACGAAGCTCTGAGCGCAGAGGACAGAATCCTGGCAACGAAGCTTCGAGTGATAAGCAGGATTCTCGAAAGCCTAGAAGATCCAAATGCAGCAGCTGAAACATGTAAGTTGTACCTTAAAAAGCTGCACGACCTGCCAGCCATTCGAGAAATGCTATCAGTTCACTTCCGTGGAGGAATGAAATCGGTCTTATATAAAACAAAGCGGGAGGAAAATGTTATGTTGATAGCTATGATAAATTTGGAAGTGTCTGATTTCACTATCAAGTATTGCAACAAAGTGAATCTTCTCAACTGGCCAATGGTAGATTTTGGTACAGAAACGTACCATCCACTGTTTCTAGACACGAAAACGTTGTCAAGGCGGATGGGTCTCACTGTCCCT
This sequence comes from Paragorgia papillata, assembly GCA_035771165.1. Lineage (NCBI taxonomy): Eukaryota > Metazoa > Cnidaria > Anthozoa > Scleralcyonacea > Coralliidae > Paragorgia > Paragorgia papillata. Next base: position 2,190,275 of record JAWNZC010000348.1, read on the forward strand.
GGAATTAGGGTGAAATTCAGGGCAAGTCCCAGTGGCTCCGTTGTTTCTAAGCAAGAAATCCATCATCATGTAAATACCAAAGGTGAGATTATTGCAGTGGATTATAATTACAGACTTCGACAATTAGAGGTTTTGAAAATAGACAATGAAGGTAAAGAATACCAGCTTTTCATTAATTATCACGAAGAACCTGGTTCTCATCTAGAGTCATCTACCATTGATAGTGAAGATAATGTGTATATCGTCATACGTACAGCTACTGATGAATATCAATTACTTATCCTTGATGCGATAGGAAAGATGAAACATCGTTCTACATTAGAATTTCCCTATACGCACAAGCAGGCTGGCAGGGCGATTGTCTTATCCAAAGATAAAAAGAAAATTTTTATCCATGCAGGAAAACAGGTTTATGTTTATGACAGCAGTGGGCAGCAACTGAAATATAATAATTTTCCTCTAGAAAAGGAATTTGAGAAAGTCTTCCTGGCCATTTCTGACGTGAATGAAGTAATCGTAGCACCATCCCAACAAAAGTGTATTTATATCTACACGGAAGAAGGACAATTTAAGGGAAGTTTTGAAGTAAGTCGCAGCGTGCATGGGATGACATTTAATTATCTCACGAACGAAGTTATTATTATTGAATGCGGCTCGCACTTCTCAAGTTATTCGAAAACTGGTGAGCAACGACAGAGCTTTGAAGTACCAGATTACGACTCTATTATCTCTCATCCCAGTGGTCAAGTTGCTTTAGGTAAATATCGCCGGTTCCAACAAGAATTTCTTTTCCTTCAGAAATTTAGCTGAACAAGATTGAAACATTATACAGTAAAATTTAAGAAAATAAATTTTAGTCTCTCAAGAAACACTATTTTTTAAAAACACTTTTAACATTTATATTGGATGCGAAACCAGGATTATTCATATTGCTGTTGATAACGTTCTCTGGTTTTAATATTAATTCGGGTTACGAGCTTTCGGCTACCAGTCTGCAGCCTTCGACGGGTAGATTACAATGAATAGTGTGACACAAACAACGGTTTACAATTACATACATGGACAAAAGAAGTGATATACAGTGTGTATCAAAAAAATTCGAACCCTTAGAAAATGAATTAGCATTCTTTTCAAACAACCTATTGTAGTAGTTTGAAAGCCCTAAAAGCGCTGCGTTATAAATTAATCAGCACATAAGTTAAACGAAGCGAAAAAGCTTTTAAATACTTTCACCATGCATACACTTCAAGTTATCTTAATTTCTCAGGTGTATAAGACCGTGTGTTTTACGCATCTGTGGGTTCAGCGAAGTGCTTAGGGCTTTCAAACTACTACAATAGGTTGTTTGAAAAGAATGCTAATTCATTTTCTAAGGGTTCGAATTTTTTTGATACACACTGTATAGTGTCAGTTCCGCCTACGAGTAGAATGCTAATTTACATCATCAGTTATTTAAAGTTTTTTGACTAAAAATCGGTATTGTTCCGGCAAATGTTTTGAGTTGTTGTCTGAGTTTTTCGTGATTGCGGTGTGCCAGGATTCTAAAGTTGCTCTGTGACGATAGCACAGATCGCCCAAGCTCATGGTGTGAGCAGTTATGTATACAAGAATTTAAGTCAAAATGATAGAATATTTGCTCTTAAGGTGGCTCCCTACGGTAATTTCAATAGGGGATTGGTGACTAGAAATAGTATCGCTACGCATGGGTAAATATAGCCTCCTTCGCAGACGTTCTTATGGCTCGCTTTCCTCCCCAAACAAACGTCTGCTCACCCGAGTATGGTGGCCCATCGTTCTCATTGTATATTCAACATAAATATATATAAAAAACAAAAAAAAGTATTTATGAAATTAAAGAAACATAATAAAAATATAAAATAAAAAAAATAAAAATTATTTTAAAAGAATTAAAATTAAAAATTAAAAATAAAAACCAACATGCGATTTTCATTTCAAAATGAAAATGAGATTCAACTTTCAAATTGTGAAAAAAGCCCAACGTTCTCATTTGATTTAGAAAAAAACAACTTATATACGACTTTCGTTTCAAAAATCAAAATCAAATGTTGTTTTAAAAAAAGCCCATCGTTCTCATAGACCATGATGCACCTCGGCCAGTGGTAGCTGAGTGACCGAGCCTTCATATCGTGTTTCTTTACTTAATTCTTAATCTTCATTCAAAATGGCGGAAAGAATTGTGAATGTTGAATGGCAAAATGACGATGGACTTCGAGATGAAAATTCAAAATAATGCCACCTAAAAGAAAAGCAGTTTGGGATAACCTGGCTCAAAAAATGTCAGCGAAGCGAACCACAAAAGATGGACAGAAAGCAAGCGGTAAAACGCCTAATGCGCCGTCTGAAATAATCGTCCAAAGGCTCTCATCCGAGCCAGACAACAAACAGACGTACAAGCCAATTCAACCACGTGAGTTCGTCTCATTTGAATATAAAGAACTCACACTACTAAATCCTAAAAAAGCATGTGCATCACATTTTAATCTGCCGTACGCAACGTGCGATGTTCTGGTATCAAATAAAGGCCCCTCCTGTACGAATATCAATCAGATACCATATCGAAAAGACAAGGTAAGCAAACACAATAATTTATTGATTTATTCTAAACAAATATACAGTTCACAGACATGGAACATATTGTCCTATTTCTCCCTCGTCGACTAATATGTCTATCGTGAAAATGGATTTCACCAGCCTGCTTTTATACGAAAATTTTGCTGGTATAAAATCTGTTTTCAAACATGATTTCTTAACATTGCATTTCATGGGCGTATGTACAAACCGGAGGGGGGGGGGAGCTCAATAATATTAAGTTAGACTTGTCAATTTTGCTGAAAATTGTCATCTAATAAATTATGGCCCAGACCCCCTTAATTACTTTACAGTATAGACTTTCCCTAGTCCCCCACCCACTTTCAGAGAACATTGATGATGGGCCATTCCATTTAATGCCCACCCCCTGTTTTCCATGTGGATATATTAAGCAAAATAGTTGTTTGATTTATTAAACAAAAGGACAACAAAGGACTAAGCTACATTTAGCAAATGTGTACCATTATGTGCCAGTCAATGTCAACCCTTACAGTTACAACCTTTTGCTGTGGTTTTATAAGAAAAGTCTCCATGCACACTGGGGTATTTTTTGCAGGGGTAATATTTTCTGGATTTCACATTGTCAAGACACCTTACACTAGCCTTGTTGTGTTGATTCTTATTTATCCCCCCCCCCTGTTTTAGACTGACTGCCTTGTGCATGCATTTGTGCACAGTAATAACAGGCCTTTTCGTATTTGCTAGGTGTACCTTGTGCGATTTGCGTTGTTGCAAGACCACGATGACAAAGATGATGATGGTGATGATGACGACGAGTTAAATACTGAACACCCACAAAGAATTAGGAAGCACAATCTATCAGCCCCAGTTCAGTCTGTCGAGCCGAGTGTGGAGATTACATACCCAGCTTCGATATCTGTGGAGGAATTGCTCAGAGCTGGTCGTTTGGTTAGACCAAAAGCAAGAAAACTGATATCATTTGAAGTAGAGAAGTTCAACATGGAAACTCGGCAGTGGGAGCCAGGAATGAATATCACAGCAATGGTCGATGATGAGAAGTTCTCTTCTGGCGGCTTTAGAGATGCCTTTTTAGCTGTTGAAAAAGGCTCCAGTAAGAAAAAATGGGTTGTAAAAAAATACAACCTAAATGCATTGAGGATCATCAGTGATACACTGAAGACAAGTGTTGAAAACCACACAAGAAAGCAAGTACAGATGAATTCTGTTGCACATGTCATTGCAAGGAAATTTTCTTCAAAGGTCCCAGAAGAATTTGGAAGGTGTTTCACATACAATAACATCTACTATACCCAGCTTGATGGTCGACCTGCAACAATAGAAGAATTTGTTGAAGGTAAATTTGTTAAGCATATTAACAATAATGGAAACTGTGTTGATCTTGGCCCCGATTGTGAAATTGAAATCAAAACCATCCAGGAGAAGGCCCAAGCTCTTGTTCACTTCAGCTATATTGCCACAGATAACAAGATGCTCCTAGTTGATATCCAGGGTTCCAGATATCACTTGTATGACCCAGAAATTGCCACCAAAGACCTCTATGATGCAGAAGATGAAGAAGCTGAAATATATTTCTGCTGTGGGAACCTGGCACATGTGGCTATTGATACATTTATGAAAAATCATGTTTGCAACAAGTATTGCGAGATGTTGCATTTAAAGCAGTGAGAAACTTTACTTAACAGTTCATTTCATATTCAAGAGTGAACTGAATGTTTTATGTGGAAACTGTGTACTTTATATGACACATAACATACATACTGTATACTAGATTTTGGCATTTAAGTTATTCAAAGTGGGACGAACATATAGTTTTGTACCTAAGGATTTAAAAAAGTATATACATATCATACAGTATAAAATGATTTATTCTGTACGGATACATCTAGGGATGTGCCGGATACTGATTTGCTGGCATACCAGATAATAGTCCAGCAGAGACAAGTAAGGGGAAAGAAGTTCAATAACTATCCAGAAAATTTTCTCCGATAATGGATGTCTATTTTGCTGGAAACTGGTATCCGGCTCATCCCTAGATATACATGTATTACAGTGTGTCAAGTTTGTATCTTCAAATATTTATATTGCAAGGGTTTTTATGAAGTTAAATAGAATAGTTGGTATTATCCACGATACAGTTATGGTAGTCACATATGCTCTGATTGTCCATAATGATGTTTCAGAAACAAATATGTATCTGCTGCATCAGCTGGTTTAACTTGATCAATTTCTGGGATAATTCGTTCACACTCCCTACGAACATCAGCGTCAAGAAAGTCTTCTCCTACATCCATTACTCCTGATAGTTCTCTAACTTCGTCAAGTGCTTCATCTGTAATAGGCAGACCTGTAATGTGCCAATATAAGGTCATTATTTGCTAGTCCATGTTGCTAAAGCTTTGATATTGTAATTGGGGCATCATTACCAACAATCACATTTCTGCTGCCATTTTAATTACCAGTGTAAAACCTAATTGATGGTTGGATCCAGCATGATTTATTGGGGGGGGGGGGGGGCACTCTCACCCCATGCTACAATAGTTGAGCACAACATGAGGACACTTTGAGCTTGTACTATAATATATTGTTAAAGATGTAATTTTTAGAATCTTCCTATCAGTACCTATTTTGTTAAAAAATATGTTATCAAAATGTCAACCACAGACCTGGTTTGTATAGGCCATTTAAATCCTTAAAAGTATTTACAGAACCTTTACACATGAATTTTAAGTCTTTAGACATTTGAAAAATCTTTAAATTGTATGAAAATGTGAAGAAAGCTTTGAATCTAGTGAATTCTTCCATTCCATTACAATTACTTGGCCAATTACATAGATCCATTACAGCAAGATGTGCACATTATATACTTTCAAATTTCAATTAGCAAGATTATTTACTTTACCATAATTGTTAACTGCATACAGTAGGTGTAAAAAATATGCTTTAACACTGTATTTGTCCTTGGCTTACCACATTGTTCATGACCATAGTTTTCAGGAAAATTAAAAACATGATCAGGAATTCCCTTTGGCATTTGTGCATCCTTTTGCTGTCTTATCCTGTGGGTGTTCCATGTACATTTGTAGAAAACATCTATTTCCTTTTGAATAATTGGAATAAATATGAATGCCAACAAGTCCCTTATTAAAGAGAAAAATATTTTTTAGTGTTTACAAATGTACATACAGGGTAGTGCAACAGAGTAGTATACCACTTAGTGATTTAATCGTTAATTATTTATACTGGTAGTAATGCCAGTGAGAGATAATGGAAGCTGTCATGTTGACACATGTTTTTGCTACAGTATTGCATTTAAACATCTGAAGGAATTGCATGCTGAGAATTACAAGCATCAGTAATCAGTATGAATTCTCAAAGTTGTGTTGTAGTTGATTTCCTGTGGAACTAGGGTGGGATACCATATTTGAGAAAGTGTTGCAACTGTACCTGTCAGTTTGATCATGTTGATCATAGAAGCCTTGTTCTAACAACATATTCAATTGCCTTTTGAAATACTTCTCAAATCTGTGATGCAAATCACGCCACCATCTCTCAATCTGTTGAGAGCATTAAAATGAATGGTAATTGTAATGTTATACATTATTGTAAATGCATACATGTTTCCTAGAATTATAATATTATTTTAGCTACATGTACAGTATTTTTAATCGGGCTAGCCGCAGGCTAGAACGATTCTAGGTTTACCGATTGTTAGTCGTATTTGTGTACCCAAAATGGCCCCAACAGGCTTTGCGAACTGAGTCATGTGATTACTAACGAGTATCTATGCATGTGACCAAGTGACCATGTTACTTCTTTTTCAATCGAGTCTCGAAGTGAAAGTGTTCTAGTTGCCTGCTCGCTTTTGAAAATTATCAGTTATGCCGCTGGCAAGTATCTTGTTATTATTATTTTTATGTCTACGTCGAGAAATAGTAATTATTACATCATCTCGACTGTGTAAAAGTTACATCTTAAACCTTTAAATAAGAATTTTTTCAAGAGGCATGGTCACATGGACCCGCCCTGTGTCAGGGAATTCCTGGCACCACCCCTGACTTTACGTTGTATCAATCTAGGTTGTCCATGCATGTATAATATTAATCAATGAAAATATCGTCCTTTGCAAAACAAGTAAGTGGGTTTTCTAATTGCAACTTTCTAACATGCCCATCCCCACGGCAATATGCTGCATCTCGCATTCACACGCCAATGGCCCCACTAATTAAAGTAGCCCGATTTAACGCCTAGCAGGCGTCTTGTTAAACATGCTTTACCTTATTGCTTGTTGATGGGCCAAATTTTACTCCATCTTCTGGATTTCCAATTTCTGGGTGAAATGTTCTAAGGAATCCATGAATAGTTGCTATTGATCCCATTTCTGATCCCTTATCCAGTCTTAAATGTTGACTTAATGCTTAACAGAAGAAAACAATTGTTAAATAAATCAGTTGCTCTTCAAGTGGTCAATATAAAGCAGACAAAACCATAAACATTTTAAAACCGTTTGGCATAATGTGGTATTTTTAAGTAGTTCAATGTGCTAACCACACACCAGAATATATATATTATTTAATGCACTAAATATATAATACATACTTTTTGTTGTTATAAGATGTTCAAGGTACCACCGCCCAATCAATTTTGGATTTGAATTTGAGGTCCATAACTTCAAATATAGGATTCGACAACTAAAAACATCTTGCATTCCAAATAAAGCAAGTGGGAATGTGTCTCTCATGAACCCCATTAATTTGTCATGACCATCACCTGAATGTGTATGATTTGGTCCCTAAAAACAAGATAATACGCAAATTAAATAACTTCACAACTCCCCTTATCACTTCACATAACCATGAATTTGACTCTCTAGTAGACACTCAGGAGTTTCAAGTTTGTCAGGGTATGGAGAATTTGACCTTTCAATTGACCTTTTGACTACAAAATGACACAATATAGTAATATACAAGTCTACCAACCAAAGAAGTAATGTTCCAGTAGGGCCTCTTCTTCGTTTTCGTGTGCCAACCCCACCACGGCGCTCAAGTCCTTCAGGATCAATATTGGTCATGACATCGTATACAAGCCCCCTGGGCACTGGAAGACCATGACCTTCACGAACTTTCTTATGCAACGAACGGTAGCCTAAAAGCTGACCTGGACCATCTTGAGCTTCGCGCACAGCTTCCTCTACTTCCTCACACTCACATCATAGTCAACATACTTTATTTCAAAATATTTCAATCTTCTACTTAAAGTGCCTAGGCTCCAAGCGTATTGGCAATAGTCCCTTGTCATGAAATCTAGAATCTCTTTTCTCTTAAAATTTTGGAGAACATAGTTCCTGAGATCATCTCGAAGTCCATCGTCATTTGGGGTTTGCTATAACCCGGGCGATGATCGAGGATGAGCATGAAATCTTTTTGGTCAGCAGTCATATTAACTACATAACATCAACGGAAACCGTAAAGTGTTCGAACACTGGATTATATGAAGATTCGTGTGACACGTCTAGCCAATTCGTCCTTCAAAAAACAACTGTTAAGTCTGTTTTCTAGAACAGATGTCAAAAAATATTCTCGTGCTGGGGGAAAGCCCTTCTTTTGTGTGAACCGGAGATTGGCGTTGAAGCTTAATTCTAATTGTCTGTCGCAATATTCACAGTGTCATGAGTTATGACCCATACTTTTAAAGTTTAAATTTACAAAGACGCGAAAGAAATATTTTTATCCCAAACTGGAAAAAAAGATGATAAAACTTTAAAAAAATAAGGTCGACAACAAATTTCGTGCACGGGACGCGTGCCAATTACACGGCATCGATCCACTGGGTGTGTTTTCAGTAAAAATATATAAAAACATTTTGTTGTCTGGAATATATAAAAGAGTGCTTTTACATATTGGGAGCGTGAGAAAAACATATTTATGAGTGAAACGGAACCAATATTATTGCATATGTTTGCATGCATGAATGTGCGTTATTGAACATTTCAAAGGTTGAAATTAAATTAAATTGGCGGTGGATTTTTTCTTGGAAAGACTGTCTGCACAAAAAACGTGGAACTATAATAACCTAAAACCTTTAATTTATGCCGGTCATTAAAAAAATAATTTTTTGATATTATATAATTAGATTTTACACAAACCTAGAATTGCTTAATTTTTCTAGAGACTATTTAACTGCTTTTCTGTTGAAATTAATTTTAATTTAAGAAATTCTTCGAGATTTTCCTTCAAAAAGTGTAATTAATTAATTCCGAGGGGCAAATCAAGAAAAATAAAAAAATCATGAAAAGCTCAGATGATTTTTTGATCACGTGCACTTTTTTTTTTCACCTGAACTGAAAGCGTAGGTTGATCGGATCATCGGAGGTTCGTACTTAGGCTGCCTCAGGTGACACTCCCCTCCCGCTTTCAAGCAGAAGGGGGCCCGTGGCTGAGATAGCGTGTGATTTTCTCAGGCTAATTCGGACTTTCAAAGAGAAACTGTATAATTTTTTTATTCACTCATTTTTTTGGGCTGGTCAGAATCTGGGGCTGGGGGCAAATGCTTAAATGTTTGTGATTGTTCTATAAGCCTACCTAGTTTTATTTCAATAGCGTAAATACTTTTGGAGATATCAGCCGCTGGCACTTTCCCCCTCCCCAAGCCCTGCCCAGATTTCCGGCACCCTTGGACATTCTGCGTAAGAAAAGCGTTTGGCACGGAGCTTTATAGGTGTACCAGGTTGGAAGAGATACAGCCCTAACGGCAAAGTAATTCGAAAATTAATGTCAGTCTTGCAAAATTAAAATTTGTCAGAATTTAGGTCTACTTCTGCGCAATGTGATCGTATACGCCCATGAGCAGATGCAAGAAAAGTAGAGGCCTCAAAAAGGAATCAAAACATTCGGACATAGTATTAGAAAAAATTCGAAATACTTTGATAATAAGCTTTAAACTTATTTTTTAAAAACCTTTTTGCGGGATAATATTCAGAAGTGATAATTTTCGGGAGGGGGTACGTTTTAAAATAGGTAATTTGTGTATATTTTAATTAGCCTGCGGGCTATGTATATTCATACGATTATTTGGCTTCTGCTGCAGCAGGGCTAATTATTAATATCGAAGATATTTTTTTTCGTTTGAGATTTATTAATAATAGGGAGAATCGGATCTTATTCTCGAGATTGGCCGGTGGGGCGTGATATTAGAAGTTTATAGAGTATACCATATAAAATCGATCGATACATAGCGTTCTGAGCCGAGATTCTCAGATCTTGACGACCGCTGACCAAAACGATTTCATGCTCATCCTCGATCATCGCCCGGGTTATAGCAAACCCCATCGTCATTTTGCCATTCAACATTCACAATTCTTTCCGCCATTTTGAATGAAGATTAAGGTGCATCATGGTCTATGAGAACGATGGGCTTTTTAACAACATTTGATTTTGATTTTTGAAACGAAAGTCGTATATAAGTTGGTTTTTTCTAAATCAAATGAGAACGTTGGGCTTTTTTCACAATTTGAAAGTTGAATCTCATTTTCATTTTGAAATGAAAATCGCATGTTGGTTTTTATTTTTAATTTTTAATTTTAATTCTTTTAAAATAATTTTTATTTTTTTTATTTTATATTTTTATTATGTTTTTTTAATTTCATAAATACTTTTTTTTGTTTTTTATATATATTTATGTTGAATATACGATGAGAACGATGGGCCACCATACCCGAGAGCTACATTCCATTCCCTTTGTGTACATGGACCAATGAAATTACACCATTGTCGTGCTAAATAAAGCCGTCCGGGCTGCATGGTGTTGTCATATGTAAATTTGTTTAGTCGAAAGCTAATATTTTGAAAAGTTTGGCCTAGAACTTCACGAAATTTACGAAGAATATTGTTTTGACTATGTTCTTGCTGCCTATGCAAACAAATAAGCGTTGAAAGTCAGTGTAAAGCGTAAGAGCGTTAAGAGAAATTTAAGATTGTAAATAAAAGCTCAAATAATATTTAGGTGCATGTTTAGTGTCTGAACCGACTGCCCGAATTCAGTTTACTTGAAAGCTAATATTTCGCTTACTATAGCTCAGAGCTTCACAAAATTTACGAAGAATGGTATCATGAATATGTTCTTGCTGGTCGTGTAAATAAATCTGTGCGAAGAGCTTTAGAAAATCTACAAGTGTCGGCGACATATATCTAGCGGACAATAAATTCTACGGGATGTTTGGGCATGTCTGGGTAGCAACCTCGATGTTTATATTCAGCTTCATATTCCAGGCAGTGGCGCTTTCAACTTTATTTCATGTACATGTATTCATATTGCAATTCAGTTAATACAACATCATCTTATTGATTCTGTTTAAATTTTTACTAAACTATAATTAGCAAAAGTTTCGAAAAATTTGTTCAATGGTTCAAACGATCAGCTCAAGCCTCAAGGTCGAAGGTCAGGTTTCCAGATATTGGAAGTCTGATTCTGATTGGTCAACATTTGGAAAGGAATTTGCTGCCCGGGTAAGCAGCAGGTAGTTGAGGGGAGTGAGAACGAACCTGAACTGACGGCTGCGAAGGAGACTAGGGTAAATAGCGATCTTGTCGATTCGAAATTCTATGTCCGCGTCGACATAGATGTTAGACTTGTAGACGTTTTCTTCGGTGAATTTTGCTAAAATTTTGTAAATAAGTAGTTTATAAAAAGTTCTAAAGTACATATAATTTTATAAATTTTTCATAAGACAGAACTTTTTTAAATCGATAATTTTTACAGCGAAAAATCTGTCCCTACAACCCTCTCTGATTTTGTGCATGGATATTCTCCGCAACAGTATCTATCATCTCAGCAATTTTTAAAAAATTTCACCGAAGCAAACTGAAGACATGCCGCTTCAATTATGCAATATTTGAAAATATACCAAAGTTCCAACGTCATTATTACCATGGTAACAGCAAATAATTGAACTTTTTGATATAGTAAGGTCTACTTAGTATTTATGTAACAAATTTTTAAACTTGTGAATAACATTAGATAATGAGCGCGTATGAAATAGCGCGCATTTATTGAAACTATAGGGAGCCACCTTAATTGCTTAAAAATTTTTAAATATACTGAAATATAGTGTACTTATTTCTAGTACAAAGTGTATTTGTCTTACTGACGGGGTTTCGGTGAGATTTTATAAACAGTCTGGGACTGCACGCAGGCTACATAATTATAAACCCGACATAGCCATGTTTTATTATTGAAACGCGAACACTACCGTACGAATAATATTATTCAACAAAATAAAAGTTTATGAACATTATTGTTTTACTTACATGTTTATTGTGTCAATATGTTTGTCTTTGTGAAATTTTGGATCATTCCGCCAATTATTCCTCGAGTTTCGAAAACCCGATGTACATGCCCACTGTAAATAAATGAGAACGTATAGGAAGGCTTTTGTCAAATTCGAAAGAGGTCCACGGCAATAATGGGCCATAAAATCAACCCAAACGCTTCCATCGACACCAAACTCGACCAGCACCGTGTCAGATAGTTCCTTCAACTGACAGACTCCCAAAATTGCCCTGCTCTTCGCTCAACGTAGAAATAAAGCAAGGTTTTTCAAGCGACCTTCACAATTTTCGATGTGGCACAAGGCTTACCCATGTAAGCCTTGTGCCACATCGAAAATTGTGAATTGGCCGAGTTTGGTGTCGATGGAAGCGTTTGGGTTGATTTTATGGCCCATTATTGTCGTGGATCTCTGTCGAATTTGACAAAAGCCTTCCTACCTTCTCATTTATTTACAGTGGGCATGTACATCGGGTTTTCGAAACTCGAGGAATAATTGGCGGAATGATCCAAAATTTCACAAAGACAAACGTATTGACACAATAAACATGTAAGTAAAACAATAATGTTCATAAAATTTTATTTTGTTGAATAATATTATTCGTACGGTAGTGTTCGCGTTTCAATAATAAAACATGGCTATGTCGGGTTTATAATTATGTAGCCTGCGTGCAGTCCCAGACTGTTTATAAAATCTCACCGAAACCACGTCAGTAAGACAAATACACTTTGTACTAGAGATAACTACACTATATTTCAGTATATGTAAAAAATTAAAGCAATTAAGAGCAAATATTCTATCATTTTGACTTAAATTCTTGTATACATAACTGCTCACACCATGAGCTTGGCGACCTGTGACGATAGTTGCCTTTGTCAATTATCTTGCCGTTTTCAAAGTCTATTCGGTGATCGTTCGCCCAAGCATGGTTTGCATATTTGATCCACTTTTACAGTGTTTCACATTTCTTATATGTTCCTTTCTCCTGGTGTTGGAGGTTCTTCCTGTCTCACCAATGTAGTTCCATGAGCAATCTGAGCAAGTAATTTGATACACAACATTGGTCTGATCTTCAGGGGATGGTCTATCTTTAACTGATGGAAATATTTGTTCTAGTGTGCGGAGAGGTTTTGTTGTGACTTGGATGTCATATGGATTTAGGAGTCGCTTTAATGGTTCTGTTAGTCCTTTGATGTAAGGAAGAACGGCGTAATCCTTGTTCGGTTTTGGTTCCACAGTATCAAAAAACAATTTTACCAATTCTTCGGGCGATGGTATTTTTTCTTGTTTCATATTTCGTTTGCGTTCAATTTCCTCCAGAAATTTCTTTGGGTATCCATTTGACGTTACGGCATTAATTATATACTTGCGTTCTAGTTGTTTTCCTTCGTTTGTGTTTGGTAATGTTGCTGCTCTGTGTAAAAGGGTTTGTGCAGTGCTAACTTTGTGTTGTTTGTCATTGTGTGAGTTATAGTCTAAGTATCTGTCAGTGTGTGTAGGTTTGCGATAAACATTAATGAAAAGAGTTCCGTTATTGCGTGTGACTAAGGTATCTAAAAATGAAAGTTTCCCGTCAATTTCTCGTTCTATGGTGAAGTTAATGTGTGTGTCTATGGAGTTGAGTAAGTTGTAGAAATTGTTCAACGCATGTTTCTTGATGATGGAAAAACCCAAAATTTATAAAAATTTGTAAACATAGGGAATAGACATAAAGCATTTAAAAAAATACAATTCTTGGTTTGCTAAAAACATACTGTAATGATATTATGTGAAATAATTTGTGATCATGCATGTATTGATTATTCTTATTTTAAATAGTACTGGTCAAATTCATTAATAATTCATAAGGAAAATTCAAAAGAAATGAATGTTTAATCAGGTGTTTGTAAATACTGTTTGAACATTGATTAATAAAACATCAATGTTTTATTATAAGTAGTAGCATAACATATAGGTTGACTGTAAATATATTACAAGCGCTTTTAAATAACAATACATGTATATGATCGGTTCAATGGTTACCATTGACCTAATATGCAAATTCACGCACATAAACTAATATTAGATAGTTGTCTATAAAAACAACAACAGTGTAAAGACATGCGCATTGATTTAGTATTAGTCCCACATTTTATGTTCTAGGCAAACTGTAATAAATTCTTGAGATAACAAACCAGTAACACAATGAAAGTTTGCCTTTCGTTTAGGGCGCTGTCGGTACAAGCGGGTTCAGCGAACCTACTTCGAGAATCGAGATATAGGCAAACACTTGTCTCTACTTCTCGATTGGGGGCGCTACCAGTGTACTCTACTCGAAATGTTTTAGGCAAAGTCCCGTTGCATTGGGCAATGATATTGCCTATTGCAAATTCACGGGAATCGTACCTTGTGCATAAACATTAGGTATGATTAGTACTAATCGTACCTGATGCATAAAGATTAGGTATGATTAGTTACTAATCGTACCTCATCTTTATGCATCGGGTTATTTCGATATTAAATGTGCGTGTGGAAACAATGAAAACCAAGGTGGCCGTGATATTATCAAAGTTATTAGACACTAGCGGCTCAAATTCAGTTTTTTCTGAGTTAAAATATTGTAAATGCCATTGTAAATGCCATTGTAAATGCCCTTCAAAAACTCATTAATAATTCATGATGAAAATACAAAGGAAAATCATCACCGTGACGTGTCTCTATATGTGATAGAGACACGCTCGCTATTTTCGATGAACTTTTTCTTCGATTTTGCGGCTCAAACAACTTCAATTTTCAAAATTGATTTATATATGAGCTTATTATATGGATAGTTTTTGAAGCCATTTAAAACATTCGCATACTCGGCTATCGCCTCGTGTTTTAAATCTGATAAAACACTGTTGCTCATGTTTATATACAGTGTGCATCAAAAAAATTCGAACCCTTAGAAAATGAATTAGCATTCTTTTCAAACAACCTATTGTAGTAGTTTGAAAGCCCTAAAAGCGCTGCGTTATAAATTAATCAGCACATAAGTTAAACGAAGCGAAAAAGCTTTTAAATACTTTCACCATGCATACACTTCAAGTTATCTTAATTTCTCAGGTGTATAAGACCATGTGTTTTACCATAGTTATTCTAAACATGGTTTGGAAACCCGGCAAACTTCAAAGCGGTCAACAATCAAGCTACGATTCATGTTGAAAGGTACACGAAGGTGCACAAATCCTTTGTTTTAGGTTTATTAATATTTAAACAGTACGGTTGAGCGATTCAACCCAAACGTTGCTATTGCATGATTGCTTCATTATACAGAAAACACAATATGTTCAGTAACCGTGAAAGTGCACACATTTCCATAAACCTGAACAAAAACATAAAACAATGACTTTTGTTGAGCTTCCAAACCATGTTTCTATTAACTATGGTTTTACGCATCTGTGAGTTCAGCGAAGTGTTTAGGGCTTTCAAACTACTACAATAGGTTGTTTGAAAAGAATGCTAATTCATTTTCTAAGGGTTCGAATTTTTTTGATACACACTGTATTACTTAAACTCTACTCTGAAGAAGTGTTATACTAAAAAAGAAAAACAACACTAATTTCACTTGATTGTTACCGTATAGTTTCACAGGTATAGTTTCTAAGATAACAGATGTATATGCTATAGCTTGGAATGAGGATTGTGTTTAAGGTGGCTCCCCACAGTTTGTTGGAAAATGGGAAAATGCAAGTTTCAATCTCAGAAAATGCTCATGAATATTTTGGGAAAAAATGAAACTAAAGTTATGCGTTGAATAATGTTCAGGACATCAAATACTGTTAAGCAGTTGTTATTGTTTCAGTTGTTGCTACGACAACAATGACGTTTTAAAATAGCCGAAAATTAACCCAATTTTTTTTTCACAAAAGGGTTCAGTGACCCTCACTTTTTATTATTCTTTTTTTGGCAGTAACTTATAGGCACATTTTTAAAACGTTCTGTAGATCCTATTTTTCAGAAACTAAAAAACTATGATTTTATTACTTTGGTAAAAAATTGGATCTAGAGAATTTGTTTAAAATCTTTCTATTGATTACTAAACTTAATAGCCCAAAACCCAACCATGTTCTAACCCCAACCCAAAAAAGCCAATTCCAAAAATCATTTCAAATGGATCGTTCGAGTCGTGAGAATAAATTACGAGAGTCATTCAACCAAGACGACCTTTTATAAAGCCTCACTTTTCATCGGTCGCTATAAAATACGCAAAATTAACATATTGCAACAAAACGAGCTTCGTAGCCCAAATAACGCAACCGATTTCCACAAACATTTCTCTGAATTGTAAACTCGAAGCGATCGCGGAAATCTTCTGCAGAAAAAAACCCCCAACATTTCCTCAGCGCGAACGGCATGCGGGAAAACTGTGTTAATGCTGCGATAGATAGACTAAGCGCTAGAAACCCTTGATCCATTCTCGTACACAGACCCATGTGAACCACAAATTCACTCTTGAGTAAGGGTATCGCGCGGTACTCAAGCACGGCAGTTAATATGCAATGACTTGCCGCACATCTTACACGAGGTAACTTTTCTTTTGCAGGTTGCTGTAGAATTTTTAACGTACGCATGCAAGTTATTGACAGTAGAAAGAGACCCAATATATTACAAACTAGGAGTATTTTTCCTGCAACGTACATCTTTAAACACCATTGCAAGAAAAATTGGGTAACAGTGTCTTAGGGCCTGTTCACATGAGACCGGGTTATCTCAGGAGTAGGGATAACTCGGAGGTTAGGGTCAAAGTTGATCCTGTTTCACATCACGATTGGAAATCGCATAGAAAATCGGCCACTTTCATGGGGCAGTTCGCAGTCCACGTGCGTACTGGCTCAAGTGAGTTGTCGGTCGTGTATTGATGACGTTTACACGCAAGATATTCGTTCTACGCATGCGTAGCTAATACGGGTTAGCTCGTATTTCGCGAGCCTCGACAGCCGCCATTTCCGATCGTGGATAAAACGCAACTACCGAGTTATCCCTTGCTCCCCAGATAACCCTAGCTTCATGTGAACGCTTCACCCCGAGTTACCCCGAGCAACAGCATAAATACGCATGCGTAAGTTGACCCTAGTCCCCCGAGATAACTCGCGTGAAAGCGTTCACCTGGCCATTATTTCTTTTGAAATTGGGCCAGGGTACCAGCCTAGGGATAACCCTACCTCCGAGATAACTTGTCTCATATTAACAGGCCCTTATACTTTACTTTGTTGCTTTTATTTATTCAAAGCATTCTCACGCACGGTAATTTTAATTAACTCTGCTACATCAAAACAATTAGTCACAAAACAAAATACCTGGTAAAGGTTCTGAAGCTGTTGCTTCCTCTTCCAAGATTTCATGAAGCATTAGTTCCAAAACATGAGGAAAGTAAAGCAGTCCGCTACAACTACGAGCAATACGCAACGCATGAATACCAAGACTGAAAGAAACATACAATTGGGAACAAAAATTATAAAAAACAAAAAATATTTTGGAGAATATCGGGCAATACGATACGAAATACATATTTATTTATTAAAAGTAAATATTTAAATATTGTAAACCACCAAATTCAGAAAACAAAAAACTATGGTTTCTATTTTTATAATGTAGAAAGAAGTTAGTGTATCGTTGAAATGATTACGGTAGGATCGCCTATGTTTTCGCGCCTTCGTTAAAAAAAAAATGTATAATTTCAGTTTGTTGGTAAAAAAAAAAAAGAAGATTAATTATCAAGTGAACGTCTCAAGAAATCTCAGTGATCGGAGATTTTTGTGCAAAACAGAAGCATCTGTTTTCAATTTGTATATTAATACATTTTAGTATAAATACACAGGTGATTATAGGAAATTGCGTGCACTGATTGGTCGAGCTACTTCCGACTAATTCTCGATAATCACCTACATCGTTTATTCAAAATGGCAGCCAGCCTATTTATCAATGCGACAGACGAGGAAATTAACAATTTTAAAGAAAATGTTGTTCCTAAAAGTAAGAAAATGTGTATTTGTACTAGAACAATTATTCGTCTCAGGCTCAGTGAATATTCACCGATATTCACCTCGCCTTCGGCGAATAATTGTTAAATAATTATAAACGTTAAATTTTGTAATCTTAGGCCCCGTTTACACTAGAGCAAAAGTATCCGGATTCACATTGTTTTTCATCCTCATGGGAATAAAAAACAATGTGAATCCGGATAATTTTGCTCTGGTGTAAACGGGGTCTTAATCATGGTAATGTTGTAATGTAATCTTACTTTCTTCGAAGCAGCTGACGAAGGAGATGGTGGAGATACACTTGAGCCTATAAAATCAGTGTTCTTGTTAAAAAGAAAGAAGTAATACAAAACGCTTACAGCAATAAAAAATTATACTAAAAATTAATAGCCTTTAATTTCCTTTTCAGAGTAGTTCGAAATTAGTATTAAGGTTCTGTAGTAATACCATCCGTATATAGTGTCTAGTATTAAAGATTTATCATAAACATAAATCACGGCTTAATATGGCACGTGATCCTTTTAGCAAGTTCGGACCTAAAATGTGGCTAATTTCGTACCACAAGTGCATGACTGCCCACTCCAAAAGCAACTATATATAGACATAAACGTCTTTGCTGTCCTTCCCATCTCTCAGGTGATAACGATAACAGAAAACGACAAGAAAAGTGAGAATAAGAAACTTCACTTACTGTAGTGTGCAAATACTGTATGTAGCAAAGAAGGACTTGTTTCCTACTGCTTTCCTCTCACTGATACTACTTAGAGTATTAAGCTCGCATTACATCTTTAGCTAGTTCTTTCACCCAGTCGACTGTAACAGTCGCAAATGGTTTAACATTTTCGCATTTCATTAAGTAACATTTTATTTATCTCCCGTACATTCGATTTGCCACTTTCAACTTACGTCAACTTTTAAAATATGTAATAGCCTGCGAGCCGGCTCTTGGGTAGGAGCGGGAGGTGAAATATGTAAGCCCTATTTCATCACATTTTACTCTGATAAAGAAATCCGCTGGAATTACGTTAGTATTTCGTTCTAGTAAAAATCTCGGTAATCGCCACCTTTTTACTTTTCTACGTACGTACGTACGGACGGACGGACGGACGGACGGACGGACGGACGGACGGACAGACAGACAGACAGACAGACAGACAGACAGACGAACGGACGGACAGACAGACAGACAGACAGACAGACAGACAGACAGACAGACAGACAGACAGACAGACAGACAGACAGACAGACAGACAGACAGACAGACAGACAGACAACTAACCGGTCTTTCTAATGTATATAATGGAAACGGTTCTTCTGGCGATCTTGGTAAATTTGTTTGATTTCCAGAGAGATCAAAGTGCGTCGGCTCTGATGCTGCTCCAACAACAAGAGCTTTTTCAGAGAGAACAACTAATAAATAATCGCAACAAAGGTAAATCACATCAGTAAACCAACATACAACAATCTAGATAAGGATGCACTATCATATGTCTGCGTATCTTTTATAATTCCTAGAAACTATGTTACCTACTTTCGTAGACAATATGCACCCCTTCTCAGAAAATATAGGCCTCATGATTCTATAAAATGCCCCTGACGCTCCCAGAAATTATGTCCCCCACTTCCTTAGAAAATGTCCCCTACGTCTGCCTATTTTTCTAAAAAATATGCCCCTGCTTTCCTAAAAAAAACATGTCTTCCCAATTTCCTGAAAATGGTTCCTACTTTATAATACGCCCACCCACTTTCCTAGAAAATGTGTCTCCCCCACCACTTTTCTAGAAATAAGTCCACCTACGTTTTTTGAAAATATGTGCCCCATCACCAGCTCTTAGAAAACATGTCCCCCGTTTTTCCAGGATATATAAATTCCCCATACCTAGAGTACCTAGAGAATATGTCCCGCACTTTCCTAGAAAATATGTACAATAATCGATAATATATTTACCTAGAGGACAAAGTGACATTTGGATAGGAAGCATTATCCTTTTCGACAAAAAGTTAGGTGGCTTCTCGTCTTCTCCTGGAAATAGTGGAAGCCACACCTACGGATAAGGTTACATAAAGATAAATAAAAACGTTAATGTGACAGAAAGTCAGGAGATTTTAGAGAATAGTAGAAGACGAAGTAGCGCACGGTAAAGAGTGCAAGGCAGTGCGAAGTAGGGTGAGGTAGAGTAAGGTAGAGTGTAGCCTGGTACCCTGGCCCAATCAAAGAATATGGGCCAGGTAACCACTAAAGACTTCTGCTTTCCTATTGGTTGAAATTTCGCGCGTTTTTAGTGGCTATGAGTAAAACTGCAATCGTCATAAGTGGATTTAGCCCTGATGACGCGAGAATGAGATTAGTGGTTACCTGGCCCATATTTCTTTTGAAATTGGGCCAGGGTACCAGGCTAGGTAGAGTGATGTAAGGGAAGGTAGATTAAGGTAGGGTAAGGTAGGGTGGGGTAGGTATACCCTGGGGGGGAATTAAGCACGGCTAAAAAGGCTAAATTAACAAATGTCCGAATGCGTCTAAATCTTAGAGTGAAAATAAAACTCTTCGTTAATAATAATAATAATAATAATAATAATAATAATAATAATAATAATAATAATAATAATAATAATAATAATAATAATAAATAATAATAATAATAATAGTAATAATAATAATAATAATAATAATAATAATAATAATAATAATAATAATAATAATAATAATAATAATAATAATAATAATAATAATAATAATAATAATAATGCGTTTAGTTTAAAGAAAGTTAAAGAACCATTAACCTTGAGCCACAAAATCATAAATCAAGAAGTAATATATAAATGCTTACTTTCATGCCAGTTACACCGCAGTTCAACCACAATGCTTCGACCAAGTGCTGTTTATCAGTCGTTGACGTTTTTAACGATGACCAAACACCTTCAACGCAAGAAGCAAGAACAACAGGAGCGGAGAACTGCAACTGCAAATAACATAGCCACAGAGAGTGTCATTATTAAATAAAGACTCTTTATTAGTTCTATTCATCTCTTGCCTTCTTGCAAAGAAAAAATAAATATAGAAAAGCTAAACGGCTAGAAATTGAGAATGCTCGGAGATTCTCGGTCAATATTTTTTAGAGTGTTAAATATAAACAGTTACAAAAGATGCATGCATCAAAAAGCATGCACCAAACAGCCGTTTTATTTTTAAAAAAATTTCGTCAGAGCACGCGTGCCAAACCAGCCATGAGATTACGCGGGATAATTAAAAAATTACCACCACTAATCTACGCTACAAGCAAAGGCATCGTCTCGAGGATTATTAAAAGCGCCCACGCTCCGTTAAATCATGATGGCAACGGTCTATCACCAGAGTCTAATTGCGTCTTGTTAATAGATAACGCCACCATTGCTTCTATGAGAGTATAAATACAATAAGGTATAAACTAAGACTACGTTTACACGGTACTGGACGAGTTCAGAACCGTACTCAAATTTGTTCGGTACCCGGCGCTCTTTTTTGAAGAGTTTACACGGTACGAGACAAATTGTAGACTAATCTCCTACGAAGACCCATTTGCAAGTTTTAAGCATTTGCTATCGTGTGCATATGCAGACGATCTGTCCCTACATGAGGGGTCTATACTTCATGTTAGTATCCGATCCTCTGCCGCGCTATTCGTGCAAAAACTAGACCGGTTTTCGGCGTTTACACAGTACTGCACGAATTCGGAACGGTGCAGGTTAAAAACTAGACCTGAATTTTTCAGGTCTCGAATTCGTCCGGGACCTAAATACCTTCTTTCTTCTCTCCCTTTCGTGTAGTCGTTGAAGCATAAGCAATTTCCCTCCAATATTTATTAACAGAGACTCCACGTCACTAAGGCCGGAAGTAAAACAACCTGCGTGTCAAATAAAAAGAAAGTTATTTAAGTTTCCGTATAGTATAGTTGAAAAAAGCATTTGTAAAAATTGTAGTATAATAATTTTTCTTTACCTTCTTCAAAACAAGCCATACTCAACGTGACTTCAATAACAGATAACGGGTGAGGAACATGAGGAACTAATGTCACGTCTTGTAGTCGAGACACTTGAATTCCACCTGAAAAAGATTTAAAAAAATACGACAATGCACAGTTAACTGCTCTCTATTCCTAATAAAGGAGTCAGACTCTTGATGTACACAGACAGGTTCTACGTTACGACTATAGATCAACAACGTACTTGGGGTGGGATTGGGTGGAGTTTATTTTCGGCTGATCTACAATCCTGGACAAAAGTCCTTGGGACACCAAGTGAAAATCGTCAATAACGGCAAAGTGTCCCAACAATTTTGTCCAGGATTGTCTGAAAATAACGAATTTTTAAAATTTCAATAAAATACAGCTTTTTAGCTTTGTAATATTGCAAAAGATGTACAGTTCAATAAAAGAGCCCCCATCTGTGCTCCCTCTTACCCCCTCAATGGGGAAGGGTTAACTTAATTTGCATATTCACCAACCCTTCTATACCCACAAACAATCTGTTGCTCATGCATGTGGGAGCTTATTTGTCATTTTCAAACAAACTGCGCAGAATCGCCGCGTCCAAATCGTTTTTTTGTTCGCTTTTGTTTAATTCGCCATTTTCAGAAAATCCTGAACAAAAGTCCTTGGGACACCAAGTGAAAATCGTCAATAACGGCAAAGTGTCCCAACAATTTTGTCCAGGATTGTAGTTTCCATGTGAGCGCAAAGCGTTATAGAACTGTGGAACATTGCAGGGGTCCGCGTTGCCCCCCTTAAATACTCCTTAATCACGTGATTCAGCGGAATGCTGGGGAGTACGGGTCCGTAATCAAGGGGCAACACAACAGCCTTTGGAAATTACGGAACACATACGACACGGAAAGTTCGCTGTTAGCTGCATTTAATGCTTAAATATATTTAACACGTTTTTAGAATAACTAAATAAACTTGTTTTTCTTCCGTATTTCTCCACTCCTAATGTACAAGACAAAAGTTACAATTAGTTTTATACTAAAAAGGGCGCCTCAGTACTATCACCGACATCAATTTACAGTTACTCTGCCATCGCCACTGAACATTAAGAACATTATAACAATGGACACTAAACACTGAACACTGAACATGCAGCAAACACTCAGAAGAGATTTATGATCAATCGACTTTTAAACTGTCCAATCTTCCTCTGTGATTATTTCAAAGCAAACCCAAACGTTTCTGAATTTGGCTGGGTTTTCTTTCACTTTGTTTGCCAATTTTGCCACAGTGAAATACTGTGAGCTAGATTCTAAAAAATGAAACCCCAACAAGGAAACTTACATCACTCCCCCCTACACCTCATGTAGCTGCGAACCTACACATCCTTTGTTACACTCCTAACTCGAAGACTGCCATTAAACTCAATCTTCTCCCAATGGTAGTACACTAAAATGCTTGAAAATATCCCTGCATCCCTATATGACATCGGCAATATCAAGAGTATAAAAAACGCAAGCCCAATGTGCTCAAACATTGAATTTTGCACGTACAGTAGCTATACTTGAGTTGCATACATGCAGAGATCGTAAAAACTCATTAATAATTCATGAAAAACCCACAAAGGAAATCAGTAACACGTCTTAACAATGTTTAACAATGAATCAAAGCAAAAACAACCAATAACGGAACATTTTTTATTATTATTGTACACAGCACGTGTAAAAAACGCTGCTTGCTAAAACACTGTTGTTTGTGTTTTAAACTTTACTTAAATATTTCTATAAATCTATAGGAACACGGAAAAATGTTTTCTCTTTCCTTTATAAAATAACCCGTCAAAATAGATCCAAATAAAAAGCGTAAATTCTCATTACCCTCCATGATTGGCGTATTGGATTGCGTTTGATGGCGTATAATGGTGTTTCTGTACAAATTTTAATTAGAATGATGGCGTATTGGATGGCGTAATCCATCCATGTTTTCCATAGAGTTATAGAAACACGGCTTTTAACCAATCATCGCTTGCGTTTTCAAAATGTTATTTTATAAAACCAACTCTCGAAATAGTGTGGCAAAACCACTGCAATTTCTCGTTCTCCCAAACTTCCCCTCGTGTTTCTATTTAACGAGGGCGAGTTGTCTAATTGTTTTAGTATAAATTTACCAACAAAAGTTAAATAAATTCCCGACCATAACGTATTCTTTGAGGCTCGTTTAATACATTTTTTAACTGCCAATAACAAACGTTCAACAGCCATTTCGGACATCTCCTTGGTCCCATACAGTAACTGATGGAAAAGTAATTTAATAAACGTTTTCTTGCATAATTTAGCATAGGTTTTCATGTACAAGATTGAAACAATATATATCCACTCATTTGATTTGTAAAAGTGACAAAAAGTTGAAAGAAACATTCAACTTAGCAAATAGTTTACAACACGAAATCTTGTCAACAGCAAGCGTAATTTTGAAATGTGTTTTATTTGCAGTTATTTCGTTTTAAACGAACACAGATAAACAATTTAACGATCTTACCATTAATAATTTCCATTCTAACCATTTTGTAGCCGTTTTTGTTTTCTGTAGAACTTATTGCTTCGCCTAAATGTTCAATTTCTTCTTTCATTTGCTCACTCTTTGCTTAATAGAACAACCGCTGGCTCTAATGATCATTGCTCGTGACATACTACGCATTTTGTCATTGGTCAATTTCGTTAAAAGAAGGCTTTTCATTGGTTTATCGCCAGAAGTTTCTATCAGCGGATAGAAACTCCTGCGATAGCCAATGAAATTCAAGGTTTTGTGATAGAAACTTGTAAATTTATACTAAAACTCTATAGAAACACGGAAAATGTTTTCTATTTCTTAAATTAAACTTTTAAACAGAACGTTTTAAGAAATTAACAGTCGTTGTCAAATCACAAACCTTTTTCGCCATCGGTTCTGTCCAACGAGTAGAATGTCAGTTTACAATCAGAGCAATAGACAAGAAGAATATTGTCCAAAACGTTGATAAGAAAAGCTGAACATGTTAAACTCACTTCTGTTGCAAACACATTGTCTAGGTTTGAGGATCTTGGATAGAAACGTATCTAAAACACAATACATTCCATAAGGTGCGTATTAAAACACTCCCATGCATGCATGAAGGCAGCAACCTCAATATTGCACTCAAAAAAGAAAAAGAAAATTATAGTCTGACATTCTGGACGAATAAACCATATCACTTGCACTTTCTATTTTTGAAGTGTCAAAAGTGAAGAAATTTTGTCATTATTACAATGTTAAATTGGTCCACTGTAGACCTTGACAAGTACATGATTGTGCTTAGTAAAAAGAGAATAATACATGGATGTGCGGGTGTTGACGCCAGGATATCTCACGAGTGAGCGAAGCGAACGAGTGACATATCCTGTTCAACACGAGAAATAAATTTCATATTTCCAAGCATCCATGTATTGTTCTGTTTATTATATAAAAAAATTGTCCTATTGCCTTGCAAAAATTGCATTAAACTATAATGCTGATTCAGCGATAATCGTCACATGTGCGATTATCATAAATAATCGCACATGTGAGATTATCGCTTTTATTAGTGGCGGGAAAATCAATAAAACACTCTATTTTATATAATAAAGTCATTTATTTCATATATTAAAAAATGTTTGGCCACACGCACGTTCGTGAGATGCTAGCAGAATAAACATGATTCTCTCAGCAACCACAGTACCGTACGTATTTTTTACTCACCTCATCGCTATTAGAGTGCAAGTTATAACAAGCTATTACTAAGAACTCATTCCACCATAATAATCCACCACGACAATAAATACTTTGTTCCTGTAAATGAGACAACACAAACAGCATTGAATTTTCAAGCGTTTGCCAATGCATATTCTTTCCTAAGGAGTGAGCACACCGTGGGTGAGATTTCAACATTTAGACCCTCAACAACTAAATTCCCAAAGCATCCATAACGTGACGAATCAGACATAGTTTAACGCTACTCTGGCTTAAAAGTGTTTGTTAAAATGTTCTTCAGTTTAGTGGTCTATATGCACAAGTAAAGTTTCACATGATTCAGTTCAATAAACCTAAAAATATACTATATTCCATGAATCAAAAATTTTAAAAGCTACTCGAACTCCCATTCGTTCATGCATGTCTTCACGTCAGTGAAACTTTTTCTATATTTCCCAAACCTTCAACTTGACAGAAACCAACATCTAGCATGGTAAAGTTTGGTGCCTTTTTTTTAAATAATAGTTTCAATAACATCAGTGCCTACCGTTCAGTTTGCTCTATAATTCTATAAAGGAAAGCAGTGATACCTGTGATTCGTTGCCAAATAGCTTCCATCTTCGGTTCAGTAAAGAATAATGAGCAACTCCCATTCGACCAGCAATTGCAACATACATTCCAGATTCATCAACAGCAACACACTAAACAAAAAAACAAAATTAATCATATAGTAATCTTTCGTTTACCTTTGGGAGCGGACAGTTGTAGTATCACGTCCGCATATATGCAGTAACCGAGTTCAAAATTGCACAACTGGGATTTAATACTCGCGAATCTATAGTAATAACTTTTTTTTAGTCAAACAGCATTTCTAATTATTTCACTAAGTCAAGTTTATATAGTTGGCGACATTTTTGATAACATGGCTGTGTCAAAAGAGTTTCTTATACTAACGACAAATCATATTTTATTAAGATTAAAGTCTAAATGGACAAAAAAAGAATAAACTTACCCTAACGGGCCAGTTTTTTTCTAGATAAATCTGTGGATACTAAAAGAAAAGATTTGAAACTATGTGTTATAAAAAGAAAACGTGGAAAGATACTGTAAAATCGTACGAAATAATTGGAAATAATTACGTGTATATTCGTACATAAGTAGTATTTTGGAGTAATGGAATTTTTTTTAGTGTGCATGTCAACAGAAATCAACTGCGTTAATTAATAGTACCAGAGTGTGACAAATGCCATAAATACAGCGCCTTTAGGTAATTTTCTATTAAAATAGTCGTCATAAATTCGTTTAGATATATAGTCTATAGAATCAAAGTGTCTAATAAAACAGTCAAACTTTTTGTTCTATGTTTTTGTTTAACAAATAAAACATAAAGCTCCGTGCGTATATGTACTATTTCTTATAAAGGTACGTTTGACGTCATTTGAATACGAAAGAAGTTGAGTACACTTCTTTCGTGTTTAAATTACATATGCACAAGAGCGATATGTTTTATTTGTTTTATAAAATAATAAGAAATAAACAAACTAAAAGTTGGACAGGTTTGAAAGCTGGCTGGCTTTTCCCGCTAGGTGACGCCATCCTACGCCATTTTACGTCATGCATTCATGACTTCCATTCTCTGCTAAATGCATGGGGCCTGGCCAATCAGAACGTGCGTAGATGACACTTTATTTTATAATCACGCTTATGCAAATGTTGCACTTTCACACTTGTTGAATTAACACGTTGTATTTCCAGTTTAGCAAAGCAATCAGCCAATAACAGCGTACTAAAGTATACCTGTATAATTTGCCAGTGTTTTGTGCTTGAAGAAGCACTTACGCCATCTTGACCATCAAAAACACTACTTTCAACATCAAAAGTGTCATGAATACGAGTTCTAGTGTCGGAAATAACATCAGCTGTGCTTAGGTAGAGACATGTTTCCCCCTGAAGAACTAAGTGATGATGATTTGTCTGCAAGGGAAAGAAAACAGACGATGAAATGAGGCTCAAGGTTTCATATTTTCATATATGCCCTGTATTACTACATCCGTTATTTGACACGGTTGTTGTAAGCACTCACCACGCAAGGATTTGCGGTCAAGACGCTTTTAACAAACGGTACATGAACAATTTCACCTAAAACATAACGTTTATCGATAAAACGAATATAATGTCAGAAGGTCATCTCAGATTGAAAATACAAAAGCTGCATGAACAATAACAGCAGCAATAGCAGCAACAATAAGCACAACATAGACAACGAGTGCAACTGCAAGAGAACACAGAACCGACAGCAAACATCAGCAGCAACACTAACAACAGCATACGCAAAACAGCAACAGTTATTGCAAACTGCGTAAGGAAAAAGCATGCAGAAAGAGCGATAGCAACAACAATAACGGCAACTGTAATAGCAATGATATCACAAGCAACAGAAGTAGTAGCAGTATTCAATTATCACCAATGATAACAACGATAATACAAAGTTATTTCACTTGCCGTTAGAGTTGACCTTTCAATTCATAAATCTGTCTACTCACTTGTTCCACTCCAGCCATCTGCCGATGGTTTTTCTATCGCTAAAAGTAAGTTGTAACCTTCCACACTCCATTCCTAATAAAAATTAAATACACGTGCACTAACATTCAACAATATAAATATTTTCCTATAACAGGCGAAATCTAGTCCACTATATAATATACACCTTAATATACAGTAGCTCAGAAACAATTTCCAGCAATAATATTATCTTAATGTGTAAATTCAAACCACATACCATCGCACTGACGTGCCAAGGTTTATGAACAAATACATCATCCTGAAATCTATAAACAAACATAACAACCAACAAAGGATGAGTGTATTCACAGCTAGTAATACGTTGAATATTTTCGTCATAAATGTATACCATGCGTTGCAAACAACTACGAGCTCGCCTTCCCCAAAACAGAACACAATCTACTCTGAATGATGATAAAATAGTTGCTATGTGTTTTATAAAATAGGTTGCGCCTTACGCATGTTGTGATTGCTCAATTACCGCGTTTATATCACATTTCTTAGCCTTATTTAATAAAAGAAGTAGAAAATGGATGCCCTGTGTTTATATATAACCTGATGCATGCAAACACTCGATTGAGTTTGGGAGAATTCGAAATTACTTATGTAAACCTTCGCCCACGGCTCGTGTTCACATAAACTTTCGAATTCTCCCAACTCACTCTCGTGTTTGCATCAGGCTATATAAACACTATTGGGCAATTTTCTATTTCTTAAATAAAGCTAGAGTGCTGTGTAGACAGTGTTTCAATTTTAACGAAGCGAAAACGTGGTGAACTACCGAAATGTTTAGCAAAAAAATACCGACGTCTCGAGAAAAGCCCTTCATCAGAGTAAAACGCATTACTCTGATGAAGAACTCCGCTCAAAACATAATATTTCGTTGCTATACTGTTATTGTCGTTTTTGGCAAATATGACTTTTGTCGTTCTTACTATATTGTTGTTCTCACAGTTCTGCAGTAAAAAATGAAAAGTACTTATACGTAATTTCGCTGACTCATAAGACAATGTATCTTTCACAGTTACCGGCAGATGTGACCTCAAGTTGTCTGATAAAGAACATATCGTCCAAAACCCCATCAATGCAGACCACTGACCCATATATATTATTGAACTGCGAGTCCTGACTAGAAAAACAATCGATCATATACTTCTATGATTAAAATTTGTGTTGGGATTGGTTACAATGCACTAACTTATAGGATTATAATAACTCCGCGAGCAATAATGTTATTGGTTTACAACGTGAAGATCGGCTGGAATTATGGGTACTTTTTCTCGTGATAACGATCGCTGACTTTATTCTACCCTATATTTTCTATTTGACTGAGGACTCAGCCGCGCCCACAGTCCAACCAATCTAGTCATATATTCATTTAGAAAAAGATCAGCGGTTACTGGAAGAATTGACCCGCAAACCGCCAACTTGAATCAGTCAATCTCTGTGGTTATGCCAGGCAGTGTTGAAAACAAATATTAAGGACTTATTAACCGAGTGCGAGGTCTGTACGGGAAAGTATTTGCCTGAGGTTTTCGTATACAGACCGAGCGACGAAGGAGCGAGGTTTGAGCGATAAAACCAAGGGTAAATACTTTCCCGTACAGACCGAGCAAACGAGGTTAATAAGGAATATATTATATGGCTATTGGTTCATTTTATTTTCAAGTTTCGAGCGTTGTTTTTGTCTTCGGAGTATGCTGTTTACCTTACCTGTTAACTTTTTCGTGTCGCTTCTTGGCCTTCTTGTTTACACCGGTTCGGCTTTTATTTGTCGTGTTTTTAGATAAACAGCTTTAAGAAAACCAGCAGTAATGTTCCAACACATTTTATTGTTCAGAATATTTGAATAAAGATACACAGTTCTCTTTTATTTGTATTCAAATCAACTCAGGAATTTTCTCGCCAAAACTTACAGGGCCGAGAAAAAAGCGTATCCCGACCTCTCGGGAACCAATCAGCGTGCGTCGTTTTGCGTACGGACCGGAAATCAAACCCAGCCATATAATAAACATATATTAAGTACTTTTTCGTACTATGGTAGAAATAGAATTCCCTAAACAGAGCAAAATTTAGTTCCTTTTTTGACAAAGTTCGTTGAAACACTGACTTTCTATTTTGAAATTTATTCCTTTTGAACCAAGTAATAGCAAAAAGAAATGTGCTAATTTATGCGCTATAAACGTGCGAATTACCCATGAAATGTGCTATCCAATGTACAGAAAAGAAGAGAACCAAATACGCTCCATAATGCCAGACCTCCGCCAATCCACGATACTGCTAATACGTGACCGTCTGGAGTAAAACACAGATTGTCCACAGCTTCTACAAGATTGTGCGAATCTATACACTAAGCTAAGGATAATTCGTTTTGCACAGTCTTTATCAAAATGAACTTGGGCGCACAAATTCTAACAAAAAATAGTGTGAAACTGACATACACTCTGTTAACAAGTTATTAGTCATCCATACATCCAAATATACATAGATATTGAGGTTTCTATCCACCTTAAGATAAATTCAAATTTAAAAATCACATTTCTCGAGTGGTGTTTAAAGTAATATTTAAAACATGAGCATCAGTGTTTTATCAGATTCAGCGATAGCCGAGTGTTTTAGATCTGATAAAACACGTACTGCGAATGTTTTAAATAGCTTCAAAAATTACCCATTTGGTAAGTTCATTGGCGTAGTAAGTTTGAAAAATAACGTTGTCTAAGCCGAGAAAATCAAAGCTAAAGTTTATGTAAATCAGGAGGTTTCTTTATCAGATATAAAACCACGGACATGGTATACTGATTTCCTTTGTGTTTTTCTCATGAATTATTAATTAGTTTTTGAAGGTCCTAAAGTGCCTATCAAGCAATGTGATTACACAAAACTGCAAGTCAACAAACAACATAATTTGTTCTGTCTAAAGTGCGCGGGACTGTTGTGCCCGACACTCGACAATGCACGGTTTCTTTCGTGTCGACAAGATCGGTATTTGTGCATGTGCCGTCGCCTTAATTCGTTAGTTCTCTATTAGTCATTTCCAACTCACTTTTCACCCAAATCTTCGGAAGTTCGTTGGGAAGTTCAAAGTCCGTTTTGAACTACGTATTTGATTGGCTGCTAGAAACCAAGCAACCAATCAAATGCAGAGTTCAAAACGAACTACGAACTTTGGAACGAACTTCCGAAGATTTGGGTGAAAAGTGAGTTACAAATGACTGTAAAATAACCGTACACAACCGCCTAAATGCATTTGTAATAATTAAAATCAATGGCCGTTTTATTTGTGTATCACTTGTATACTTTTATGTTTCCGCCACTAATAAACTCAATAATCTCACACATTATCACATGGGGTGATTATCACGAAACGAATTGACGTTTACACATTGACACTGATTTACAATTTTACAAAGGATACTAGGCATATGTTTGGTTTGAAGCTCGATCTTGTGAGAAAACAGTAGAGCTCCAGTCACCTCGTCAAATGAATAAACCATACATCCTCCGCTATAAAAAAAAATACAAAATGAAGAGATTCCCCTATGAACAAATAGCCATCGCGGGCCGGCGTCGCCATCTTAGATTTGATGACGTAAAATGGCTGCACTTATTGTCTTAAACCACCGTCTTAGAATAGTATGTGAAACCATTTTGCATGGCAACGCTCATAAGGTAAATATGATTTAATACATCAAGGTACAGTAAGCATTAGGAATAGCATTACTATACGCTCAAACTCGATAAAGGATAGGCGGCTAATCATCCTTACTTGCATCCAGTGGTTGAATTACGAAGGACACAGACCAACGTGGCCGTGTCAAGGCATATTAAAGGCGCTCCAGGCAGCCGCCATACGACACAGTTCAGACCACGGATCACATGCAGCTAAGATGTTGGTGTTGATTTTACCATAGAACCAGGCGAAAAACCCTCGAAGCACAGGTTCCAAGCTCGACAATGGGGTCATTCCCAAGCGGTCACCCATCCAAGTACTAACCCCGTCTAACTTGGCTTAACTTAAATTCTTAATTATTTTCAGTGAGAAAATCATGAGTTAATTAGTAAAGAACGAAGAATAAGGGTTATTGCTAATTATTTTTTGTTGAAGCACAATACTGTAGCTCAAACCATATAAAGTAAAATGTAACGTCTTGTACGGAGATATACAATTCAAATTGACAAATTTGTCTTAAATGATGTTTAGTAGATTTAAACCGATTTTTTGTGATTTTCTTTTTTGTGATTTAAATTAAAAAAAAATAATTAAACAATAGATCCTGTCGGCAAGGTAAGGCGATTATAATCACAAATATTAAAGACAAATATCCTCCCTAAACAAAACCTTATCTTATCTAGCCTGGCTCACATATCTCGCAAACCATTGACGATTTGGCTTTTGCTCTCTCCCGGGGAAAAAACTGGATAGAGAAAGATCAGCAATAATCTTCATAAATAACAAAATAACGAAAGCAAACTAGTTTGTTTTCCGATTGTCCTCGATACATTGTTTATAGCTGATAAGATATCGCCTATAGACCACTTTCATAATAGCGACTAATTTGAATATTCTTTTAAGTGCATCTTAATAAGCCTTTCTCGTCTCGTTTGTGAGTCTGCAATTCAAAAGAATCTTTGCTTCATAACGAGGCCAGAAAGGCTCATTAAGATGCACATAAAAGAATATTTAAACTGGTGGCCATTATGAAAGTGGTCTATATTCCACTAAAAAAGGGCTGGCTAAAAAAAACACTCTTTTTATTGACTACTGGAGAAAATTTGACAAGGAATTGCCTCCAAGTCTGATTTACTACGGCGTCGGTCAAACTGGACCAGTTTAACGTCAGTGACAAACTCAGATGGTCTGTAATGCCGCGTGGCAACAATCGCTGTCGTTGCTGACAAATTGAAAACCAGAGGTCGTCATAGCGACTATGACGTCATACACGCACAAATAAAGAAAAAAATGCTAACTAGGAACTCACTGTGTACAACCGTAGGCAAGGATTCGGAACTTGTGATTGACCTTCACACAAGTAGCATGCGTAAGATCTCGAGCCCAGATAGCCAAAACATCCTAAAATAAATATTTCAAGCTCTTATTTATCTATCGAATGACGGATGTAAACAGTATAGAACACTTTACACAGTTGGATCATCATATGTATGGATTTAACTAATCACAGTCCTATCAAATCTTTTGCACCCGTTTCCGAAAAAAATGGCGGCGGTACACTTAACCACAATGCTTTGCGACCTCAAATAAGCTAAAACAACAACTAAACATTGTTTATCATGCTAAGATGGATTAAGTATAAGCAAGAACTCCATTCGTACCAAAGTTGATCGTTTTAAAACCATATCTTCCAATAATTCTGCAAGGAACAATATTTACTGCACGCAAAGGATTGTGGTTAAATGTACAAGTCGCCATCTTTCCGGTACGGTCAATTGTCCAAAAGCGAGTGTTCACTCAAAGATTTTAAATAAATTGTATCTAATGTTTTTTACAGTATGTGTAATTATTGGGCGTGTTCATATGCTCGCTTAGTGAGATCTCGCCTCACACTTATTTCTGAAATTTCGTTGCGTTCACGAGAAACAGGATGAAGTCATTAAGGAGAGAAAAAAATTTTCGATGAGAGAACAGTAGTTGAAGATTCTATTCCTTATTAGAATATAAATCACAATTGTGTAATAAAAGGTTTGATTTTGAAGCAAACAAACCTATGCAATACGACAAAATTGTGATCTTTGATGGCTGATGTCTTGCCACGGATCGTGAGATAAACTAATTTTATTCATAATTTCTCCTCGCTAGGCGAGATAAAAACTATCATATGAACACAAGACAGACTTCGTCTCGCTTACCGGGCCTGCTAGCTCACCGGGAGTCATATGAACAGGCCCTAAGTTAAATCAATTCCTTTTACAAAGTAAGAAAAAAACCTGACGTTATAGCCGTGTTTTCATAATCTTGTATATACAGTAACCTACGATAACGAATCGATTACAACCACTAACTTACATATAACTGCATGGATTGCGGGTGCCTCTCAAAAAATGGCCAATTACACGCCATCAGGCGCCATCTTGTTAGATCTGAATCGCAAAATTGACCAATCACAGGCCAGCTTTTGGCCAACCGTGTTTTATTTGAGACTAAAAGGCATGGAAACAATTTTTAAAAAAAACTGAGTTCAGAGAATTCATTTTGAAAGCCAAAAACGCTTGTCGATTAGCAAAAAGTGCGACTAAATTTAAACATATTTACGAGTTTCTTTTTGAATGAAAATCCTGAGTCGTTTTTATGTTGCCGTTGTATGTTTCTTGAAGATGAAGATCTCGGGAAAATGTTTTCAGTGTCAGTTTTGAGCTTGTTCTATTCGATAACGACACGGCGAAGAAAAAAGCTTTATTAATTAATTGCTGTGTAAACGTTTCTTTTTTCCCCCTTAGTGATCACAACAGGTAGGGCGCAGCTTTTTATAAAAAAAAATAAAAATAAAATTTTTTTTTACCTGCGGCTCAAACTTTGCTGTTGATGCCGACAAGAATCCTCCACGTCCATTCTCTAACACAATAGCAAAGCCACCGAGCAATGGACTGTATTGCATATCACGAATAATACTTTCAGAAGCCTTTAAGTACTGGGCAGATTCTATGAAATAAAAAACAATCCGTTAACAATTATTTCATAACGATTATATCTCTTGTGGGGATTTACATATTGGTAATCTTTGGCATGTCTGTATAAAATATATTGTCATTTAATGGCTTTGTAATATCTTGAATTCTAATGGTCATCGTAAGGTCCGTAAAAATGTAAAACCGTGTTCACAACAGAATTATACACTTTTCTCGTTATTTCTTGTAATTTCGAGATCATGAGGAAAATCGCTGCTTCTAAAGTGCATGTTGTAAACATTGTTGGGCTTTTTCCCCCCAAAGCTTGTATACGATAACCAGTTACTAACTTTCACAGCAAAGAAGCCCAAACAAACAAATTTTTCAAACGACCAGATATATTACATTTTTTCTCAGACGAATCTAGTGATTACAAGTTCGGTACAGGTATGTTCAATTCCCGCATATGAAGAAGTTATACATTAAGGTACTTATAAAATAGAATTCTTACATTTGATATACGTATTTATTATAATAATAATAATAATAAACTAAGGAAGTTAACAATTTGCGGTGTCAGCGGTCGTTCGGTAACCCTTATTTATATTGGGTCAAACCCCCCCTGTGATTGCTTACTTAGCTTCTTGTCCCCACCCGTCCCATCTCTACGCTGCTCGGCCGGCGTTCTGATAACTATCTCAGCGTTGGTTTTTTTTGTACGTCACGCCCGTTACCCGGCGTCTCCGGTCTTAGCTATAGTGGGGTTTTTTTCAGTTTTGTTCCCGCTGATGACATCGCCGAATTACAGTTGTTAGTTTGTTTTTTCCTGCTTGGGTAAGTACTCATGTAATGTGTCTTATCTTAGCTGAATTCCCCGTCTTCGGTTGGTTGGTAGGAACCGGCTGGTTCACTCCCCGCCGTCGCCATGTCAGCTACTGACTCCATCCCTCCGATTTGCATTCCACCATCGTAGTCTTATATACAGGGTGTCAAGTAAATTTTTATATCACGCCGAAATCCCATCACTCCTTCTTTGTTGTCTGAAATTTTCAGAGCTAAATAGTTATCTACTCGCTTCCTGGAGTCATTTAAAGAGCCAACATCAAAATATGAACTTGTCCAAATTATGCAAATTATCTATGCTACCTACAGATTTGGAAAAATACATTTGGGTGTCCCAAACGAATATCGCCCATCCCGCTTTTGACCACAGCTTTGTTTGAGTGCGGAATACAAGTTTGAGTACATATGCATGTGAAAACTGACCACCGGGGAATAAAGTTTGATTCCAAATGAAGCAATTCGGCATCAAATCATGTGGGGTTCCTTGGGGTAATAACAATGCTCATGAGAGTTCCATGCACATGTTTGCCATGTAGGCAGAAGTGCACTTTACTTCATCCGTCTTAAGATGGTTGGACAACAATTCACTCCCGAGGAAAGAGCATTCATGGTACTTTCCTATCATGAAACAAGAAGCCCAACAAGGACAAGGGAAGCCTTTAGGAGAAGATTTCCAAATCTTGACGTAGCATACATAATTTGGACAAGTTCAAATTTTGATGTTGCCTCTTTACATGACTACAGGAAGCGAGTAGATAACTACCTAGCTCTGAAAATTTCAGACAACAAAGAAGGAGGGATGGGCTTTCGGCGTGATATAAATATTTACTTCTTGTACCATAATTAAAGAAGGTGCACCTCATAAATGGATGGGGGGCATTTTTTTTGGGACACCCTGTATTCGTAGCTCGTTATCTATCCGTTAGCAGGCTGTCGGGGTGTGTGCGGGTTATATGTTAGAGTATTGGTCGCGGTGTTGAACACCGTGTAGGATCGCTAATACTTGATAATATAAAAATATAGAATATTCTGATATAGTGTTGCATATGTTAATTTGTATTTACGTGTTCGGAAAGCACTTTGTCTTTAAAAGTTGATAAGCCGTAGAATGTCAACACAAAAACGCAACCAAAACAACTGTTTGCGACATCACACGATGCACTACCATAGATTTGTTTAGCTTGATCTGCCATGAGACATCACATGCATTGCTATTTTTGGCACTTACGGTTTGACTTGTTTGTAAAAGGTTTGTAAAACTAACCTACTTCTTAACTACGTAAAGACAAAATGAGCATACACCTAATTGTATGTACTGTACGTAACAACATCAAAAGTTTCTATATTTGTGTTAAAGCACTTTAAATAAATTAATAACGATATTAAGAGTTTACGTTTCCATTGTATTGCAATGTAATTCAACACAAAATGCAAAACATAGATTTAGTTAAGTTAGCTTTACTATTTCTAAATAACAAATTCTTTACTTTTCTGTTTCAGTATGTAACTTTGTTGTGTAATTTGCGTAAATTCAATTTTTACTCGTCTTCTTACTGTACTGTACTTCTACTGTAATGTACTGTACTGTACTGCACTGTACTATACTGCACTGTACTACTGTACTGTACTTCTACTGTAATGTACTGCACTGTACTGCACTGTACTGCACTGTACTGCACTGTACTGCACTGTACTGCACTGTACTGCACTGTACTGTACTGCACTGCACTGCACTGCACTGCACTGCACTGCACTGCACTGCACTGCACTGCACTGTATTGTACTGTACTGTACTGTACTGCACTACTCTGTACTGCACTGCACTGTACTGTACTGTACTGTACTGTACTGTACTGTACTGTACTGTACTGTACTGTACTGTACTGTAATGCACTGTACTGTACTGTACTGCACTGTACTGTACTGCACTGTACTACTCTGTACTGCACTGTACTGTACTGCACTGTACTACTCTGTACTGCACTGTACTGTACTGCACTGCACTGCACTGTACTGTACTGCACTACTCTGTACTGTACTGCACTGTACTGCACTGTACTGTACTGCACTGCACTGTACTGCACTGTACTGTACTGCACTGCAGTGTACTGTACTGCACTGTACTGCATTGTACTGCACTGCACTGCACTGCACTGCACTTTTGCATGTGCAGTGTGCACTTACCAATTGGTGTTTCCAGGTCAAGTGAAAAAGGAATGGATGAAACTGGCAAAGAAAGATTGCCATCAACTAATCCATTCCATTGGAGACGATGCAACACGCCAAGTCTGCTAGCCACAAATATTTCATTGCGTTTGATCGACAAACTAAACAATGTAACAACAGATTTGTAAAGTCAATAACAATTTATCATTATACTAGATAAGTAAACGTAACCTCAGCGCAAGAAAATTAATTTCATTCAATCGCAATTGTTTTTTTCTCGACAAGAAGAATTGTATATTCTCGTCGTTCGTACAGAGCGCAAAATTGCTTGTCCAAAAAAACAATACAGTTACAGTTTATAATTATTTTCAGAAAATTGATAGTTGCTACGTACGTAAAAACCTGGGTTGGTTGTACAAAAGGGTAGTTACTGTAACTTTAACTGGGGTTTGAGCTTAATTTTAGCCAATCAAGACCAGCATTTGAGAAGTTACGATTTAACCACACGGCAGGTAGTGAAACTATCGTTAAGAATTTTATACAACTGGCCAACGATAACCGGTTTCAATTTCTACTATAGCAACGGGAAACAATTGATCTCTAAAATATATAGACTTTACAAGTCGCTCAAGATCATCAGTCGGCTATAGTAGTTACGACGGACACAGCAAAAACGCCTAAAAGAGAAGGCTTGCACTAAGAGATCACGTAACCCCAATCCTCTATATAGTACTGGAATTATAACCAGATTAAGCAAAAGCATACAGGTTGGTGTTTTATATACTCACCTAGAAACTCCACCAACTATTGAAACAACAGCGGTTTCGGCTAAAACAATTGCAGGAATGCCATATGATATTTTGTAGTTGGAGTTTCCCACATTTCTAAAACAAAGATCAAAACACTTACGACGGTAATATACATTAATAAGAAAGCTGCTAAGTTCTCAATATACTGTAATATTAAGAAACGAATCAGGTCCCGTTCACACTGTGACGGATGTTAAATTATTATAATTTATATGCAAAATCTCGCTCATACAAGACGTTCCGTATTATTGAAAGACAGTTCTCTTTCCCTGCTATCGACTTGTGATAAGAACATCTTAAACGCTTCATTTTTCTGTAAGCCCTTTGTCCACACATCAACAAAGAAAACAGTGGGGAAAACAGAACTTCTGAAAACGCTCTTCCAAATTGGAATTTATAAAAACGCTGTTTTTCTGTTCTCACGCAGGTGAAAACAGCCTAGACTAGTTAACGTCAGTTCAGCTAGCGAAGCAGCTACTGTACATGCAACAGACACTAATAATTGGGCTTGGTGTTAATCTGATCTCTACAATGACATGCAACTGGTCCATTGGCTTTTTATCGCCGATACTGTAGGTTCTCATAGGCAAAACAAGAGAAAAACAAACTACAGTATAATACAGCAAGTACAAAAATACTGCAATAAAATTCTCGGAGACACGCCCCCGGACCTGCCTAGAAGTGTTATCACTTCGACCTGGAATGTCTAGAATTAGTTTTAGTATTGGAAACACACTGAGCAACATACAGTACCTTTGGTTCCTAAGAACAAACAAATGTCCAGACTCTCCTTTAGAAAGTTGCAGTTCATAAAATATTAGTCTTCCATTGGATGTCTGATCAGAACAATTAAAAAGAAAAGTTGACAATTTAGTGAGAAAGTGAACGTGCACATGCCCAGTACAGTAGAATACGGTATGAGTTGAGTATGTTTTATATTAACCTGCAAAGGTATTTTTCTTTTAAGCCGGTTTTCAACTTGCGAATTTTTTCGCGTGAATCGACATTTCTATTGTAAATACTGAATAGATTTCTAATTAGTTCCAGCCCAGAGCTCATAAGACAAAAGAAAAATGTCGATTCGCGCGAAAAAAATCGCAAGTGGAAAACCGGCTTTAAGTCGCCATTTGTTCACCAAATCTTTAATTTTATGTTGCCAAGAAAACATTTGAAGTTGCCAAAACATATTTAATTAATAATTGGAAAAATCATCAATAATTAGTATTTGCAACACCAAATTCCGTGCAGTAAAAAATATACAGAATTCATTACTTTTATTTTGTATTGTCTTTTTGTAGCATCCATTCAATGTATTTTATGTTACGTTGTGAGACCTTACGTCAGTTGTGAGACCTTACTTTACGCTGTGAGACCTTACTTTACGCTGTGAGACATTACGTCAGTTGTGAGACCTTACTTTACGCTGTGAGACCTTAGGCCAAAAAAAAAAGTCTTCTGTTTCTGGTCAGGGCACATGGCCAAAATCGACGCGGTGACGCGGGGTTTGTTTGTTTTTTCGCCTTTTTTCCCCCAAGGCAAACCTTGATTGAACAGACATCTGAAACATGGTGAGTATTCTTATAATATACTTGTCACATGGTATACTGAACATGTAGCATGCATGAACACATGATTGAAATATGAAACCTTCAATCGGTGCCCGCAAACATAAGAGCGCTTTTCATAGGAAACATTGGTTGTGAATAGACCGATCAAATATTTAATATCCGCTGGTGTCATTTGTAGTCAATTAATATTAAAAATGTTTAAAAGTAAGGCTTTACTGCATGTATGTCACGAAATCTTACCGGTACGTTGTGAGACATTACATGTACGTTACGTTCTAAAGTCTGGTTCTCACTGAGAATCGGGGATTTTTCCTGTCCCCAATCGTCTGGGATTGTTACGACAAGTGTAAACTTGGTTGAAGTAACGTCCCAGACAGTCGTCGATCTGATCGAAAGCATCACAAGAATCGACGATCGGGGATTCTTACGACTATAGTTACGACATGTGTGAACACTGACGAACACTGAAACCACTTGTCTGTGACGATCGGGGACAGGAAAAATCCACGACAAGTGTGAACGTGGCTGTCGTAAGAATCGCCGGCGATCGGGGATAGAACTGTCCCAGATTCTTACGACAAGTGAGAACTAGGCTTAAGGATTCCGTTATGTTGTGACAACTTACGCTACGTTGTGAGACCTTACGTTATGTCGTGAGACCTTACGTTACGTTCTAAGACATTCCGTTACGTTGTGAGACCTTACGTTACGTTCTAAGACATTCCGTTATGTTGTGAGACCTTACGTTACGTTCTAAGACATTCCGTTACGTTGTGAGACCTTACGTTACGTTCTAAGACATTCCGTTACATTGTGAGACCTTAACCTAATCAAACGAGAACGCAAGTCATCGCAAGTTGGCAGTCACAAATTTCTGTGGCGGTTGTTCGAACACCCAAATTAACAAAATAAAGGTTTCATGAGTGTTTTAAACAAGTTTTAACTTTGTCACGGTACATAATAT
The DNA here is from genome assembly GCA_035771165.1 of Paragorgia papillata. Classification (NCBI taxonomy): domain Eukaryota; kingdom Metazoa; phylum Cnidaria; class Anthozoa; order Scleralcyonacea; family Coralliidae; genus Paragorgia; species Paragorgia papillata. The sequence continues at coordinate 2,231,427 of JAWNZC010000348.1, forward strand.
TTTCGGGAAATTATTCAGAGCGGCTGGCTGAGATAGCGTGACTGCCAATTTGCGATGACTTGCGTTCTCGTTTGATTAGGGCTTTACGTTACGTTCTAAGACATTCCGTTACATTGTGAGACCTTACGTTACGTTCTAAGACCTTACATTACATTGTGAGACCTTACGTTACGTTCTAAATCATTCCGTTATGATGCGAGACCTTAAAGACCGTTTACGCAGGCGATTTTTGGTGCAATTTTTCTCATTCTGACGCATGCGATTGAATGGATGTCTCACAAATGTATTGAACCACTATAGGTTTATACAAATGTCCAATGCATTCGTAAGTCAATCCATTCGATCGCATCAGTCAAGAGGAGAAAAAGCAACAAAAATCGTCTGACTGTAAAAAACGAGCGTTACGTTGTGAGACCTATAGCTTATACTGTACGTTACGTTGCGAAATCGCAGGTTAAGAGGTCTTACGTTACGCTGCGAGCATTCACATTTACATTACGTTGTGACACCTTAGTCACCATACATTACTGTACATTGTATGTTGAAAGACGTTATATGTACATTATATTGTGAACCATTACTTTACGTTGTGAGACTGTACTATACGTTGTATTGTGGCACCTACAGTACAGTTCTTTTTATTGTAAATATTTCCAATCATATTATGACGATTAGTCAGATTTTAAGGTCACGAAAACAATAGGTAATTAAAGCTAAAACAAAATATTATGAACACGATGTTTTTCTAGCTTATCTACATGTACATGTAGCTTTCTTTCCAAATCCAATTTTGCTTTTCTAATTTCATTTATACCATGATAAAAAGAACGTTCTGGTCCATAGGCGTAGCAGGCAGGGGGAGGGGGGGAGGGGGGGGGGGGGAGGGGGGGAGGGGGGGGGGGGGGGGGGAGGGGGAGGGGGGGGGGCAATTGCCCTCCCAAAATATTTGAAAAAGAAAAACTCAGCCACTTTCTGCTAGGAATTTCAGGCAATTTTGACATGTATTGCTGTGAAATGTTCAAGAAAAATTCATTAGTTAAGCTAAGACTGAAAAATACGACTTAAAAATCAATATTTAACCCTAAATTTTTTTGGCAAAAATCTATGCCCCCTCCCAAACAGAATTGGGCTGCTATATGCTTAAGTTGTGGTCCATGCAGGTAGATCAACCATGTTATATACCAAGTTTGCCTTATGGTGAAATGTGTTACAGCAAGGCTTGAATACTAACCACCAGTAATATACAGTAACTTATATGGCAGGGATATGGATATAGTGAAAATAAAATTTTACCTTAATCACAATAGATGAAGAGTCAAACTTCCAAGCAAAATCTTCATTGTTGCCAATCTCACCCAAAGACTGAGATGATCGACAACATGACACTATCACAACAAATGGCTAAAATAAAAGTAATTTTCTAGACTAGTATATATGTACAGTAAAGTTTGGTGGCAGTAAGTACATTAAAGAAGAAGGGTGGTCTACTTTATTGAGTCTAGTAAATACTGTAAGTATCAAGATTGCTGTGACATCCAGGTACAATGACGTATGATGCTTTAGTTAACCCATCCCTACCTCAGCTGGCCAAAAACAGGTCCTTTATTGTTTTACTCTGTCCAATGCCAAACAGTTTCACTAGTCAAAGGGAGAAGTTCAGACATCCTGGCTGCAATGGGCTGACAAGTGATTTAAACCCATTATTGTTCTACTCTGTCTAATGCCAGGTAATTTTACTCATCAAAGGGAGAACCCTTACACATACACCTGTATGCATCCTAGGCAGCAATGGGTCAAAGACTTGTATATATACATGTATTTCATAGATTGGTGGTTAATTCTCAAGTGATTCTAAATTCTCATTTGCATTCCATGTGGTGTAAACTGTATTATAAAATAAAGTTTCCTCAAAGCACGCTCTGATTGGCCAGGCCCCATGCATTAATCAGAGTATGGAAATCATGAATGACATAAAATGGCATAGGGTGGTGTCACTTGGCAGGAAAAGAAAGCCAGCTTTCAAAACTGGCCAACTTTTAGCTTGTTTTTTCTTCCTTTTATTTTATAAAACAAATAAAATATGACATTACGTGCATATGTACTCTTATACAGGTATGTTTGACATCATTTGAACATGAAAGAAGTGTAAAGGCACTCGGCTATTGCCTTGTACTTCTACTCAACGTCTTTTGTGTTCAAATGACATCAAACATGCCTTTATAAGACCAGTACATATAAACAGAGCTTTATGTTTTATTTATTAATTGTAATCATGTTCACAAACTATAATTAATCATATACATGGAGCTTTATGTTTTATTTGTTAATTATAAAATAAGGTGTCTATGCACGCTCTGATTAGCTGGGCCCCGTGCATTTATAAGAGTATGAAGATCATGAATAGCGTAAAATGGTGTGGAGTGGTGCAGGATGGTGTCACCTGGTGGGAAAAGCTAGCAAACTTAATTCAAAACTATCCCACTTTTAGTAATTGTTTGTTTTTTCTTCTTCATATTTTATAAAACATCCCACTCCTGTGCATATGTACTCTTATAAAGGTACATTTGATGTCATTTGAACACAACAGAAGTGTAAAGGCACTTGGATATCGCCTTGTGTTCAAATGACATCAAACATGCTTTTATAAGAATACATATACACAGAGCATTATGTTTTATTTGTTAAGTGTAATCGTGTTCAGTTGACCACATTTAACGATTAAGATAAATTTGATGGCTGTATTGTAAACTCTAAGTACCACCAATTCACATATACAACCCCCACCCCAACTGTAACCCCACTAAATTGAGCAAGGACTTGTCAAGCAATGTGAATTAACTGACTATCAGAAGATGAGTGGTGTCCAGTATAAAGATACAATGCCACAATGGCCACAGCATTCAAGCATTGTCAGCATAAAGTTTAAATAACATGGTTAGAATGTAGTTATGTAGACCCCTGATAGAGCCAATATTTTACACACATGATATAGCTGGAAAATTTTTATTAAATCAAAATATAAATAACAAACTATAATACTTACACGACAGTACCATAACGTTAGTCTATCTTTAGTCAACACAGCGAGAATTGAACGGTCCCGATTGAACTTGAAAGCACGAGGCTGTCCAGGTTGGACTTCTTTAGCACCATAGTATTTTGACCAACCAACTGCAAAATACATCTTGTAAAATTCATAAGTCTACGCCATGGCCATATAAACAAATTGAGATAAACACTTTAATTTGGACATCTCTCTCCTGAAGAACTGCTATATATTTTCAACACGCGAAAAATTTGCCAAATGAAGAATTTTGCAAATGAATTGAAATCCACGACGAAAAACCCAGCTGCATGAAGTTGAAAACGTCTCTTGTTGAAATGAATGAAGCAGTTGGTGAGCCCGCGACACGTGCCACTGTCCACACGGAGAGTGCAGATCAAATCTGATTTTGATCTGATTCATGTCAATACATGTACATGTCAACTGTCAAGTTTTCTTGTTCGAATGTTTTATGTAGACCTATTTTCTTGACCTATTGTTGAAAAAAAAAGAACAGACATTATCTGGTTATTTAAAGGATCGTGGAGGGCTGCCATGTCATCAGTCAAGCCAATCGTCACGTTCGTCCTTGGTGGGCCTGGAGCCGGTAAAGGAACACAATGTCAAAAGATTGTTGAGGTACAAGCTCTTGAAAGTTGAACGAAGTTTAGTTTTGTAAACCTTTTTCACCGGTCTCTTATATATACTACGATTTGTGAACAAAATCACGATAATTGTTTTGTTTAATATATTAATTATAATACAATTTCATGATTTTTATCACGGCAAATGCTATTATAATTATAAATTGCGAAATACTAGCTACATAAATTAAATTCCAATTGTAACCCGACATTCCTACATGCTAAAGGAACAATAACAAACTCCGCGATATTTTTATTACGTGTTTTTTATATCTTTCCCAAGTGCATTATTAAACCAGCCCTCACTTCTGCCAATTCTCCACTGCTGCATGTCAGCAGGATCAAACGTAAATTATATAACTAGAAGTTAATACTATCGCAAGGGAAGTGCTGCCTCAAAAGCCATTTATAAAATTTCGAAAATGAACCCTGGGATTGATTTTATCTGTAAATTGTAACAGACATACTGTAGTAGTATGTACACATTTTTTCAATTCTTATAATTATATTTAAATACAGCAGACTTAAATTACAAATAACTATAATTATTTTCAATCTGCATGCATGCAAAAACTAAATTTATGCCAACGTGTCAACAGAATTAATAATACTGTAAGTGCTTTGGTGTCAAACTATTAAGTGCTTCAAGTTGGATTTTCACTGGGTACTGTAGTTATACAGGTAGCCCAAGTGGGATACATTTAATGATTTGTTTAACTCATTGCTGCTCCAGACTGGAATCTTTGTAGTGTGTCTTTGTAGAAGATCAGATCTTCTCTGCACCATTTCTCATGAAGTTATCTGCATCCACACAAAAACTTTGAACTTATCCATAGTCCAACTGGTATGTCTTTTGGAGTTTTGGGCTCTATAATCCACACAATATTGATTAAAGGGGATTGGCAACAAAAATTAAGTTTGTCTAATTTGAAAGAACCCATAAAATTGTAATAGAAGATCCTTTACAACTTTTTTGTATCTTTCTGCATTTTCAAGATATTTCAATTTGTTTGATGCGTAAATGAGATGGTCTCTGACATCAGGAGTGGGGTAAAATATTTTCATACTGAGCAAATTCACGTACACATCTAACATGAAATGTTCATGAGCATCGCAAGGAGTTTTTATGTGCACAGTTTCAAATGATTTCACTGAACAAACTTAGAGATATAACTGGTTTTGCTACATGTGAAAATATTTTACCCCACACCTGACATCAGAGACCATATCTCATTTACATATCAAACAAATTGAAATATCTTGAAAACGAAGAGAGATATGAAAAAGTTGTAAAGCATCATGTTATATTACAATTTTATGAGTTCTTTCAAATTAGACAAACTTAATTTTTAGTGCTATTGCCCTTTAACTTGCAAGGTCACATTAAGACTGTTGGACCCAGGACATGGAGGACATGTGAAACACCATCCAGCAATTGTGGGCATACGTACAAAAATTGGTCTTCTTTGATGCATTATCCCTATCCAAAGACATCAAATTGTAGATTGTTCTTCTCCATGCCATTTGCAAAGATTCCAGACTGAGTGTAGTTGCTGCCTAGTATGTCTGAGGGTTCTCTCTTGGACAAGTAACAGTGTCTTGTGTCAGGCAAAGTAAAATATTAAAGAGGTGAGTCATTTTTGGCTAGTTCAGGCAGCAGTGGTTAATGGCACATGACCTACAGTAAATCATCCTCAGGGCGTTAATGAGATTAGATGTGGTGAGGTGAGAGAATGCACTGGTAAATGCTCAATTTTGGTGGGAGTACATTAAGTAATTTTTTTATATATTTAGAAAATTTCCAAATGAGTTTAGCATGCTGGAAGGACCAAAGACTTGATAAGAGTAAAATACTTTGTCCACTTAACGTTTGCTTGTACAACTCAATGTTTTCAACTGGCATGAAAAAAGTGCATTCAGATTCTATACAAAAGCAAATTGACCATAGATTTGCTGAATCTAGGCTTTTTTGTTGATTTAATAATGTAGACGGTGTCTTTTATTTTAATTATTTTATATTTTTTTTAATTTTTTTTTATTTTTAATAGTTTAGTTTTATTTTATTTTTATTTTATTTTATTTTATTTTTTATTTTATTTTCATCATACAGTACTGCTTGCACCTAAGTGGAAACACCATCCATGAAAACATGTTCTATTTCAATGTCAAACATAAACATTTTCCTTGGCAACATATATATGGGTTCAAAATAAATATTTTGGATTTAGATATTTTTGTAGGCTGTCTTGCATATGTACATTTATGGTACCGGCTATTTTGATATACAGGCTATTTGCCTGCTATGTGAGTCCATGAGAGGCCCACCCAGGAATTGTTTTAGTTAATAAGCTCATATTCAAAAAATAATCTCATTTACTGTAGACGTCGCGCGCTAGGCTGTGAGACGTTACACTACATTGGAAGTTACACTACGTTTTAAGACGTTAATACAAAATCACGCTGTATTGTAAGACGTTAATGAGCTATGTTTAAAGACGTTACATTACGCTACGTTACAAGACGTCACACTTTGTTGAGACGTTTTCTACGTTCTATAACATTACGCCACGTTGTAAGATGTTACGCTATGTTATAAAACGTATACACTAGCCGGCTAGCGGCATGCAAATGCCGGCTATAGCCGGCTATAGCCGGCAGCCGGCCGCTATTTTGAACCCTGCATGTTTCCCTTCAATACGTACATGTTTATACTCTTAGCCAATCACGTCTTGTCAGTCCCATGCTGTCAATTTCAAAACAGTTAACTTTTGAACATGTTTTGATGGGCAGTGTTTCCACTTACATGCAAACAACAGTATTATCATCTTTATTATTAATGATTTTATGAGCTGAAAAAGGAATTCATCGCCAAGATGGTGGTTTGGATATTGTAGGATGAAATTACATAACTTAAACTTTGAACATCTCAAAACTTTCATTTTCATCTTACAGCACCCTCATTGCTAACAGCAACTACTGTATATGTATGCTGAAGAGTTTACGCTGTCAAAATATTATTAAATTGAATTGAATTGAATCTCATTTATCTTCTAAAATACTGATTTGTTTGAGATGTTATACTGTACGTACAATATATCAAAACCATATTTAAATCTCAATGTTGGTTTTATAACTTGGCTACTGTGGCCTCATCAGCTTTCAATCCACACTCAGTGTTTGGATATCCTGATGGAACACTGCTTCTTGTGTATGATATATTACTTTATCATTATCCTGATCATCCTCCTCCTCCTCTCTCACATTCCCATCCTCCTCGTCTTTCTGATCCCCATATTGTCATTTTCCTGGTGAATATGATCATCTTTGTCTTCTTCATCCTCATCCTAGCTTCTTGTTCTTGCCATCATTATCCTCATCCTTTTTCTTTTCATCTTCATCTTCACCTCTATCATCATTCTCATCTTTATCTTCATTTTCACCATCATTTTCATCTTCATCATCTTCATCATCTTCTTCATTTTCATCTTCTTCATCTTCATCATCTTCATCTTCATCATCTTCTTCACCATCTTCATCTTCATCATCTTCATCATCATCTTCATCATCTTCATCTTCATCATCTTCATCATCTTCATCATCTTCTTCATCATCTTCATCTTCATCATCTTCATCATCTTCATCATTATCATCTTCTTCATTTTCATCTTCATCATCTTCTTCATCATCTTCTTCATCATCATCTTCTTCATCATCTTCATCTTCATCATCTTCATCATCTTCATCATCTTCTTCATCTTCTTCATCATCTTCTTCATCATCTTCATCTTCATCATCTTCATCATCTTCATCATCTTCTTCATCATCTTCATCTTCATCATCTTCATCATCTTCATCATCTTCATCATCTTCATCATCTTCATCATCTTCATCATCTTCACCTTCACCATCTTCTTCATTTTCATCTTCATCATCTTCTTCACCATCTTCATCATCATCATCATCATCATCTTCATCATCTTCTTCATCTTCTTCTTCTTCTTCTTCTTCTTCTTCTTCATCTTCTTCTTCTTCTTCTTCTTCTTCTTCTTCTTCTTCTTCTTCTTCTTCTTCTTCTTCTTCTTCTTCTTCTTCTTCTTCTTCTTCTTCTTCTTCTTCTTCTTCTTCTTCTTCTTCTTCTTCTTCTTCTTCTTCTTCTTCTCTTCTTCTTCTTCTTCTTCTTCTTCTTCTTCTTCTTCTTCTTCTTCTTCTTCTTCTTCTTCTTCTTCTTCTTCTTCTTCTTCTTCTTCTTCGTCATCTTCTTCTTCGTCATCTTCATCTTCGTCATCTTCATCTTCTTCATCTTCATCATCTTCTTCATCTTCTTCTTCATCTTCGTCATCTTCTCCTTCATCGTAGCATGCAATGTTTCTATTTAGAAATTTGGATTTGTTCATTTGTCTGCTGGTGATTTACTTCGAAAAGAAAGAGCCAGTGGATCAAAGCATGGAAATCTCATTGAGAGCTTTATTAAAGAAGGAAAAATTGTCCCGGTAGAAATCACAATTTCCCTCCTGCAAAAGGTATTGGTTGTTCTAGATTTTTTTCTAATCATTTCAGTTTAATATTTACTCCTTAACTCCCAAAGGTGTTTTGTATTACATGTAACAAGTACTGTAACAGTAAAATTGTCTTGTTAAAGTCTAAAATAAACTTGAAAATACTAAAGGAAGGATAGTAGTGAAAAAATATGTTCTATCATGGCCGTGGTTCCATTCAAACAAATGGATATCAATAAGAAAAATTTAATCTAAAATCCAAGGCCACGTTCGGCTTCAAAACCGTATGTACAGGTTTGTTTCTCATTGCCCAGAGTAGAACTCGTCCGTACTTGTGCAAAGTTTGCCGCAACTTATCTCGCACGACTTTTGGCAATGCACATTGCAGCATGTTGCAATGGTATCGTGCAACTTAATAGTCTCACAACGATACGTCAATGCCGTTGCAAGACAAGTTGCATGCAAAATTGTGTTACGTGGCCTTCAGCAGTGGTGCAGAAAGCAAGTTGATCTTGGAGGGGCAGTACAGCTTCAAAAGGGCACTTTATTCAGTGCGTAGGACTTCAAAAGGACACTTAAAACACATGTTTTATGACGAAAAGGACACTTTTCTGTTGCAAAAAGGGCACTTCATGACAAAGTCAGGGGCGGATCCAGGGGGTTATGGGGTTGCAACCCCCCTTGGCCTATTATATATGTATTCTTTGAACGGTATATTATATTTTATACAATACCCTGGTTGCTATGCGTGTTTTCATTGGTTGTCGGCCATGATCTATTAGAGGACAGACACATGGTCACGTCAGATCACGTCAGCTGACTTGCTTTTTCCTTCTTCATGCCCCAAAATCCGGCAAGAGTTTCAACAAAAACCTTTTAAATTTTTATTGTATAAAACAAATAAATTCAAAAAAGTGGCCCACGAGACGCAGTCGAGTGGGTCACTCCGTCACTGATGTTCTTACCACGTTATGACGTGGCAAAATGGAATCTATTTGTTAAATATATAATATATAAATTTTGTTTAGTGTATAATATAGCATATAAAAATCACTATTTCTGATCCTAATATTGCCCAAAATGCAGGAAATAGCATTTCACGGTGTCAGAAATCAAAAAATTTCAGGCGGAGCATACCCCCAGACCCCCCCCCTAGAGGTGTCAACCCCCTCTTTAAAAAAATCCTGGATCCGCCCCTGAAAGTGTGGGGGGGGTGGGCACATGCCCCGTTTTTTCCCCGGTTCATACGCCCCTGGTCTTCAGCATAAATATTAATCTAAATACCACTACCTTCCTTGCGGCTCAGACAGTAGAGCGACGGACTAGTAAACGGAAGGTCGCGGTAGAGTTTTTCTCTACTTATCCAGTATGGTAAACCCAATATTTATATTCCACATGTTAGTTCACATGTTGCAGTCTCGCGTTAATTAGATTGTGGTTCTTTTGTTTTCTTCATGCAGGCAATGGAAAAGAGCTCTGTTAAAAGGTTTCTCGTTGATGGCTTTCCAAGAAATGAAGATAATCTTCAGGGATGGAACTCTAAAATGAGTAATATTGTTGACGTTAAATGTGTTTTATTCTTCGACTGTCCAGAAGAGGTTAGCTTCTTATATTAAATAATTAGCTTCCACTTACGATCCGATCCATTATCATTAGGGGAGCACGGGTGGCGTGTGTTGTTAGCGCGCTGCCTCTCACCAAAAGTTAAGCCCGGTTAGATGGGGTACTACTTGGATGTGTGACCGCTTGGGAACCACCCCGTTGTCATGTGAGTAGAGTTGTAGTTGATCTCTCCTGTGCTTCGAGGGTTTTTCGCCGGGTTCTCCGCCCCCCCCCCCCCCCCCCCCCCCCCCCCCTCCATAAAATCAACGCCTAACATCTTACCTGTGATCCGTGGTCTGAACTGTCGTATGGCGGTTGCCTGGAACGCCTTTGATATATGTATGCCTCGACACGGCCACGTTGATCTGCGTCCTTCGCAATTCAGCCGCTGGCTGCGAGTAAGGATGATTAGCCCCCCAGTCCTTTATCCTTTATCCTTTAGTTTTCTGGTAAAATACAATTTAAGGTGGTTCCCTGGGGTTTGGTCCCTTCATTGTGTTACTCTGTCTAACACCAGATGATTTTACTCATCAAGGGTGAACCCTCTACGCAATGCGTAAATACTAAAATCATTAACGAAGTTTAGTTCTTTCCCCTGTGACTTATTTTCATAAAATTTTCCAGTACGTTTAGTCACATTCTTGCAATTCCTTTTTGCTTGTTATTTTTCGAGTGAAAATTGTCAGCTGGCAACGATCCTCTAGTTTTTTTCTCTCCACAAAAGAAATTGTTATGGTAAATTTAGTAATTGCATGGTGCTTAACTCATGTTGTGGTGTCCTTGCCGAATAGCTGATGCTAAATAAATAAACTTTTGCATACGGTCCCAGAATCTGTATTTACAGTAAATATATTTTAATTAAGGGTTCTATTCTGATTTTTATTTCAGGAATGTATTAAAAGAATAATGGAAAGGGGTAGAACTAGCGGCAGAACTGATGACAATATTGAAAGTTTACGAAAGCGGTAGGCCCCTATACTGTCAGTTTACTTTAGATATTTTCTGTGTGCCTCTGTCTGCACCTGTGTGCATCATGTTATGCTTGTATCTGCGTCCAGTGGCGGATTACCTATGGGGCAAAGGGGGCAAATGCCCCCGGCCCCAGATTCTGACCGGCCCCAAAAAATGAGTGAATAAAAAATTATGCAGTTTATCTTTGAAAGTCCGAACTAGCCTGAGAAAATCACACGCTATCTCAGCCACGGGCCCCCTTCTGTTTGAAAGCGGGAGGGGAGTGGCGCCTGAGGCAGCCTAAGTACAAACCTCCGATCAACCTACGCTTTCAGTTCACCGTACTCCAGGGATGGCTCTCAGTTTGTGACCGGCCCTAAAATATTTTTGCCCTTGGCCCTGGGAAGGTTAATCCGGCACTGTCTGCGTCGTGGTTGTCTTTATATAAAAAAAGTCAAAGCGCCAATTTATATTAACTAGATAAATTGGGATTAATGAGAAGCTACATCTTAATACTCACGCAATAGCGCAGTTATGACATTTTCTGCGTTATGTCACTTTTATTGCTCTTAGCAATTTGGCAAAAACAAGGTATTAAAAAAGAAGCGCATGCATGCACAAGTCATCTAATACGATTTAATCAAACCGGACATCCCAAGCTTATAAGCACTAAAGCATGTCAAAAAACAAGATAGCTCACTCTGGTTTTGATCGCCTTCGTCAAAACATCTAGTCGAAGTTACCCCACCCACCGCACCCTTTGAGAATAAATACGGAACATTTAGAGTTGTTGTTAAAGAGCTTCAATTTGTAATATAGTTTATGGTTGAAATATCACTTAGTTTTTGTGTAATACGAAAAGCAAGGTAAAGAACAAACCCAAAATTGTATATATATATATTTTTTAAATTCTATTAATAAAGAAATCGGGGCGGAAAGTGGTGTCCCCTCGGCCACACTTCGCCCACGGTGAAGCACACACCGGCGACGGAGTGCAAGGTCCATAACGGTGAGGGCCCTTACCTTCACCCTGATCTTCGCTTCTCTCGGTAACTTCACCACGGGGAAGCCCGGCTGGGACATGAGAGCAACGTCCATAACAGTGAGGGCCCTTACTCTCACTCTGACTTTCGCTTCTCCAGCTTTTTCTGGGGGACCCTTACCTCCAGAAAACCGCACTTTCCGTCACCCAAAAATTATCCACAAAGCCATTTGCGTGACTTATTAACAGTTGTTTAATATAAACATCCTCAGTTGAAAATACAAAGAACAACACTCCCCCACAAAAGACAGCTTATTTCTTTCCGCGCTTTTCTTCGATTTGTCTATAGTTGGACAGGTCGTCAGTAGCGTGACTTCAGCACATGTATGATAAATCATTTTTTCTACCGATAATAAGTTCAGACAGAATATAGTGGCAAATACGACTAGAAGTGCAGTTATCGAGAATTCTCGCCAATTTGAATAAAAAGGCAAAATTAATGTGTTTTGGCACTTTGCTTTTATGAGATAATTTTCAAAACAGCGATGGTTGAATGTGTTTTAGTATGTTGATCTATGATTTCGCTACATTTACAGTATATTTCATTTTGTATATTTAAAATCTTTTCGGGATGACTAAAATGTGAATAGGCGTATTTTAGAGCTGATTTTCTTTACCATAAACTCTTTTTTGCTAGATTTAACACTTACAAGGAACACACAATGCCTATTATAAAATATTATGAAGAGCGTAACTTGGTGAAAAGTATTCCTGCTACTGGATCACCAGAAGAAGTAAGTACAATGATAGCTATATGTCTTATTACACAATAACCTAGCTTATCTGTTCATTTATTGACCCACAGACCACATGGTAAGGACATCAGTGACCCAGTCGACTGTGTCTCAATAATGTGGTAATTTGCCGAGGTTTTTGTTAACGGAAAACTAACATTTCGAGCGGAGCCCTTCATATCATCAGATTGAAATGAAATCATTCTCATGAAGGGTTCCGCTCGAAACGTCAGTTCTCCATTACAAAACAACTCGGCACTTTAACACATTTCCACTTTGCTCTATATCTGAAACACTGCCTACGTAACACTCTATACCTTTTGATATTCACCGAGTTTAATTGTATAAACGTTTAGCTATACTAGTGGAATAGAGAAACAACCTGAAAGCACTTTCGCTATGTCATCAATAGACAGTGAGTAGCTCAGCCAATCAAAATTCAGGATTAATAGTCTACTATAGTTGGTTTATACTAAAGCTGAACAGTCAACGACAAAATTGGAACTTATTCGCTAATTGTCTACAGCTAGTGTAGAGTACATGCTCCCATTGGTTGGGTTCCTGCGTCACGTCCTTTATCAGAGTACGAAGATTATACAGTAAATGGCGCTCAGTAGGATCCATGAAATGCATTTTCTGTGTTTCCAAGATAACAATTTAAACATGAAACAGAAAATACTTTAAGGTGGCTCGATACGATTTATTACTATTTTCTGGATTTATGGCATGGAACCACGATTTCTTCACTTACTGTAGGTAAACTTTGTAGGTAGAAAACATTTCAATAATCAAAACAATAAGAGCTATGCAATGAAGCTCATGAGACCTGTACAAATCTTGTTATTGGAAAAAACGTAATTTCTCATGATTTACACTAGAGGTGTACGATCGGATTCGGACTAAACTTTTATACGTTCGGATCGGATTTTGTACTTATTTTACTCGCTTTAGATTCACTTTTGTCATTGTTTTTGTCACAAAATTAACAAATTCACTAGTTGTATGCACATTGCACAACATATGAAGGCTATTCATGCATAAGATTATTATTGTATATCAGTTTTCTTAAATTTATTTGTTCATTGGTTTTCTTTTCGGAAAGTTCGCGCAACTATTGCCACATATATCCGCTGTTTTAATTTTTTCGGATCGGATCGGACTACGATGTTATGGCTTCGGTCGGATTCGGTCGGATTCGGATCGACAGTTTAGGCAAACTCTCGGATTATAAGGGGTCAATCCGATCCGACGCACACCTCTAATTTAGACTATCGAGGCACCTTAATTAAAACTCTAAGTATCCATAATCGCTTTATCTTAGTTTACTATTCTTGGACGGAGGACCTTTGCTCGAAACATGTATTTCGTTTATTTTTAAATAACAATTAAAATTACACTCATTCCTTTAACATTTTCCTGACTAAATCTTCCTTCTAGGAGCGATATATACGATTTTGCTTGACCCATTCCGTCTTCTCATATTTCCTTGTTGTTTTTTTTTTAGATTTTTGAAGAAGTAAAGAACGTGATAAACTCTATAATTGCATAATTGAATGAATGAATAAATAATATCTAGCCATTCTAGGACAGTTTCTCAAGCAGAAAATTTGCAAATAGTTATAATGCAAAAGACGTGAAATGATCGGAAATACAATTTAGGTTCTCTTTTAACTTACAATGCAAACCATTCCCAGGAAATTTTTTAAAGAAACACGTGTATGATTCACATACGTAAGATTCACATACGTAATATTCCGGAATAAAAATTTCCCCTTAAGCCCTAATCAAACGAGAACGCAAGTCATCGCAAGTTGGCAGTCAAATTTCTGTGGCGGTCGTTCGAACACCCAAATTAACAAAATAAAGGTTTCATGAGTGTTTTAAACAAGTTTTAACTTTGTCACGGTACATGATATTTTCGGGAAATTATTCAGAGCGGCTGGCTGAGATATATAGCGTGATTGCCAACTTGCGATGACTTGCGTTCTCGTTTGATTAGGGCTTTAAATCTTTTCTGTCCGCATATTTTACTGCACTTGTGTAAATGTACAGATGGCTGTGCAGGATAATTCATTATATATAATTAGGTTCAATAAAATTTCTTGACACGAGTTTCATCACAAATTTTGATGTCAACAGTTTAAGAAAGTCCTGAGATAGAAAAATACTATACTTTATTAAAATGTAAAGAAAATAAATTGATTTTATCATATTGACTTTGTTTAATTAAAACAAGAACTAATTAACATTTCTATAAGAAGCGTTTCTATTCCAAAACTTTTGTGTAAAAAGAATGGCTGTCGCGTAATTTGGTAGGCAACGTTAAAACATTCAACATACAGTGTATAGAACTATATTGTTAAGTAATAGATAAATCCCGAAAACGACGCGTCCTCGGGCTTTATATCGCATACATTCCGACGTTCGAGGGATTTATCTGACTTAATTTATTATTGAGGAGGTTTTCCAACAAAGTTGTGTCTTTTTTTTTCCACCTTGGACAAAGATTTTCCTTGTTTTTTTCTTCATTTCGTTTCTATAATTATTATTCAAGGGCTTTATGCGATATTCAATAATAAATTAATGACATTTATATGTTATATATAAGTACACTGTAAGTATCAAGTTACCCTGGTCCCAGAGGTCTCCTGTAACTTAATTCAGACTATATTTGGCTATACATTTCGTAGGCTAATCTGATACAGGTTTAACCAATCATATCACCCTAGTAGGAATACGTTTAGCGAATCAAAACTCTGTTTGAGGGTTATCCAATCAGAGATCACGCTTGGCACAAATGCCCTCGGAAAATCGGGTAAGCACTAAATGCCATACCGTGAGGCCCCTTGAGCCCGCAATACTACGGTCATCTAGGCAAGTGTTGTAGTTAACATCACTGTGCTGCCGATGTCTCCCTTATTAACTTCTGTAGCAACCTACGTTTAAAATTTCACTTATTCGTGAGAAGGAAGTCCCGCTTGATGACTGGAAAATCGTTCGATTTCTATAAGAAATCTCTAATTTATCGCAAACCGGACTCGTTGTGAAAAGAATAGCTATCCGAAAGCTATAAGCTTTCGCTTTGGATTTGAGACAGAAACTGGGCATTCACGTTGGTCAATTGGTGTGAGCGTCTACTCTGAGCCTTTATGCCAAAAAAAACACAACATATACATATATACATATAAAAACATATATATTGAATATATATATATATATATATAATTTATTGGAAACTATCTAATATATATATATACAGGTTGTCATTACAATGTGTTTCATGCTTTAAGCCGATTTTCCACTGGCGAATTTTGTCGCGCGAAGCGACATTTCTATTGTCAAAATTGAATAGATTGGAATAGATTTCTAATTAGGTCCACTCGAGAGCTCATAAGACAAAAGAGAAAGGCCGCTTCGCGCGACAAAATTCGCCAGTGGAAAACCAACTTTACGCAATCATCAGAAGACTAGCAGACTAACGATGTGTCACTGAATTTAACTTTAAATTTAAATATGCATGTCTGCGGCGGAAGTGTTAAATAATAATAATAATAATAAATGTCTGGTGGTATTTCCTTGAAGCTACACAATAAGTGCTTGTTGACATGGCGACAACTTGGTAAAAGTTCATTTCTTTTATTGAGTAAAGGGAAATTCTGAAATATATTATGAAATTTCTCAGTAAGGCAGAGTTCGAATCTTTTTTGTCGTTAGTCTTAGACAGAGCGCCCGTCTTTAAAAACGGATAAAAAAGATGCGAACTCTGCCTTACTGAGAAATTTCATATTATATTTCAGAAATTCCCTTCTCAAATCATTAATAATTCATGAACCGAAAACAAAGGAAATCAGTACCGAGACGGAGGTTTTGATATCGGAGGAAGAAATTGCATAAATTAAGCCAACTTTCGCCTCGATTTTCTCTTAAAATACTGATTTGTTTGAGAAGCTATATCATACACTCGGAAGAGTGTTTCATCAGGATTCCAAACACCTCGGTGTTTGGAAATCCTGATGAAACACTCTGTATGATAATATGATATATCACTTCACTCAATAAAAGAAATGAACTTTTATTAAGTTGTCGCCATGTCAACAAGCACTTATTGTGTAACTTCAAGGAAATACCACCAGACATTTAACACTTCCGCCGCAGACATGCATATTTAAATTTAAATTTAAATTCAGTGAACATCGCTAGTCCGTTAGTCATCTGATGATTGCGTAAGCACGCTGTAGCTTGAGCACGCTGTGAAACACAGTGTATTAATGACGACCTGTATATATATTTGATGGTTTCATTAAGCTCTACATCTCTGTATCGAGCACTCTACACGTTTCTCTCTGACGAAGGGCCTTCGCTCGAAACGTTAGACTACTACGTTCTCTGTTTCGACCGCTTACTATATTTTGAATTTCGATTGTTTCAACACTGCCTACGCAACACGCTATACTTCTTCAATTCTGGACAATGACAATGACAACATTGTTTTGTTGATATAGATGCCACAGTTGCTACTATACCAGTTATACCGCTGACAAAATTAGCCGAATGCGGGCTCAAGGGGCCTCACGGTATGGCGTTGGGCATTTAGTGCTTACCTCTTGTGCTTACCTCGGAATAGCCTGGTACCCTGACCCAATCAAAGAATATGGGCCAGGTAACCACTAAAGACTTCTGCTTTCCTATTGGTTGAATTTTCGCGCATTTTTATTGGCTATGAGTGAAATTGCAATCGTCATAAGTGGATTTAGCCTAGCCTGGTACCCTGGCCCAATCAAAGAATATGGGCCAGGTAACCACTAAAGACTTCTGCTTTCCGATTGGTTGAAATTTCGCGCGTTTTTAGTGGCTATGAGTGAAATTGCAATCGTCATAAGTGGATTTAGCCCTGATGACGCGAGAATGAGATTAGTGGTTACCTGGCCCTTATTTCTTTTGAAATTGGGCCAGGGAACCAGGCTAACCTCGGAATCGCCGAAGGTCGCCATGCATTGCGCACAGCGGTTTTCCTCCAAAAAAGAAACAAAATGGCGGTGGACTTGCAACTGAGTTACTGGTCGTAGTTCGATTGTGCAGTAAAGAAGTATGATAGTTGTACGGCACTACTTCGTGATCGCTCAGAAACTGTTCAGCTTTCTTGGGTTGTAATTTTTTTACAAAATAGTTTCGGACTAGAAGGCCGTATGGTGTATTTATAACAAATGTTCGAAGCCGAAATGTCAGATGACTCAGATCTGGTTCTCTACTCTAGTTAAATATACTTGTCAGTAGAAAAATACTGTGGATTTTCGGTATTGTGCCATGCAATTATTTTGCTTTCACAATAACAATCTGCTTTAAGTTGATTTATTCTTAATATTGACTGGTGAAGGATTTGTTTGACAGAGATTATCAGCAGTCCTGACAGTGAGTGACACACTTCTTAATTCAAAATAGAGAGTCATTGTGGGTCAAGAATATGGTACAGCATATACCTAGGCAAATATCAATGTAAAACACAACCTCGTCCCCAGGGTCATTTGTAGGGGCTGGGCCAAGATGGCGGCCAAAAACAAAATGGCGGGAACAAATGGCCCTGGTGGAGGCTAGCTCAAAATGCGCAGTATATTGCGCATTTTGATAACTAGAACTCAGTCCTTTACATAGTAATTATACCTAATTACATCTAATTATTGCATGGTTTGAAATTTAATTTCCCATGCCGTGGGCAGGAACAACCGACAAGGTCACAATAAAATTAAAAAAAAAAAAATACAAAATCAAACCGTCTGATTTACGCCATAAGCTCTTGACCAATCAGAGGCTGAGATAGCCTAGCCTCCACCAGGGCCATTTGTTCCCGCCATCTTGGCCCAGTTCCCTACAAATGGCCCTGGGTACGAGGTTGTGTAAAACATTTTTGTACTGCCTGTACAGTATACTGTAGTTGAAGTATTCTAAATATGTTTCTTGGCACCCCCCTGAAAACATCAAAATTGTAGAAGAAAACAATTAAAACTTAGCTTCACTGCCTCTTAAATTCAAGAATGGTGTATCATGGTAATAGCTGCAAATCATTATTATTCTACCCTACTCTTTCCCTAAACTCAGCCATCCTCTCATCAAACCAATCAACCCCTCTCCCAAAACCTACCCAGTTCCCCTCCCCCCCACCCACCCCCACCCCCACCCCACCCCACCCCCATTACACACTCCTGCAAACTCTGCTTAAATTTTCAGTTTAATATATAAAACAAGACAGAGAAGAATTAGTATTTTGCATCTGATCACAGTATAGGTTTAAAAGCTGCTGTACTACAAAATCAAGACAATAAATGTATACACATTACACATATATTCAGGACTCTATAAATCAGATAGTCCTCAGTAACTGTAAGTAGATACAAGACCAGCCAGGTGGGTGACACTGAAAGAGATAAGGTCCCTTCATCTGGAACACAACTGTTCGACACTATAAACAGAAAAAGATAATATGCGATGTTTATAGATGTGCATATTCAGCAAATAAACACAGCTCTTTGATACAATTTATATTATCATAAGAGTAGACAATTGCATAATATAAATAGCTCTGTGTCAGTCTGTGTCAAAGACAACGATTCATGTAAGAGCTCAGTTGTAATTGAAATAGCTATAATATATATAGAACAATTATTATGGGACAATGAACTCGGGTGGAGAATAACCAACCAACAGCTCCCAACTTGACCTGTAGCTAGTAAACCGAAGGTTGTGGGTTTGAATCCCAGCTGGGCCAAGTTGATTTTTCTCTACTTGTCCAGTATATGGTTCATCACTCAGTACAATATACAGTACAATGATAGCCTAACTCACATTACTAAGCCTTTGAGTGATTTAATAAAAGAAGCACGGTATGGGTTGTACATCAAGAAATAAACAGCTCTGATACACTTTGAGTATGAGCTAGCTCTGTAACAGCTGCACAGCTAAAACAAGCATAATAAAGACATGTTCTGCCATTTATATCATCGGCTAATATTATATGTAAATATAGCTCTGTGGCACAGTATAAATAAAGCAATAATACATGTACACAAGCTGTACTTGTGCACCAGCAAAGAAACAAAAACATATATATAAAAATATATATGACACTAAATTGAGATACTGTAAATGTAACCATACAGTAATGTAAACACATAGATAATACATATTTAAGCGACATAATTTATAAGCATAAGCTATGATTGAACAAACTGTGCTATAACTTAGGGCTAAGATGAGGCATGGCATAATTGCAGCCACACTATAGTTTACTGTACTTTACATATGTACATAAACATAACAAAACACAGCTCTGGCATTGTTTTACTGCACATGGATGGACCAATTTATACATGGGCTATCATTTGCATCTCTGTACGCTTCGAAATAACTAAATAAGTCCAACAAATTTATCTAACACGTTTCTTCATGTAAACAATTCATTGGCAATTGTACAGCAAAGACATATATTCTCTGCAGAAGCTCGCAATCTGCGTGCGATATCTCACAAATTTTAATACAATTCACTTCTTACCTGGTTATTTACTCCTTTCAATGGTCTTGACACAACTTGAATATCTTTAGTTTTCTTGTTTCTTCTATATTTTGTAACGATATGCAATTTCCAGGCGGTTTTACATCATATATCCCACCAACAAAACGAAGCACTTGTATCACAAAGACATGCCTCGGCCGCGCGCGACGTCTCAAGAATATCGCTCCAAACAAATTAATAAGACCCAAAGTCGAAAAACAAAAAAGAAACGAGCTTAAGTTAACACTTTGGCTTTCCGACAAGCACAAAATAAATACCAGATCGGTTAAGACTAAAAAGTTATTTGAAGCTTTAAATTGTTATATTTTAGCGTCCGGGCTCGAATTTCCAAATTTGCAAAAAGTGCTCACAAAGAATGAAGGTATGATCGCGCGAGAACAAAGATCACCATGGCAATCTTGGTACCACTGTGATCCTCTTGTATTCCCCTACCACCCCCTCAAATATCGTATTTAACATAGGGAACCCAAGCGCTACAGAGCTATAAAAAGACGGCGCATATTTTTCAGAATTTAATTCGTCACCAGTCTCCCAAATATGCTGACAATTGAAAAAAAAAAAAATGCGACACTTTCCTCTGGCGATTTTGATACATTTTGTGCCAAGCGTGGATGGTGAACACGTTCTGTTCTACTGGAGCGGTTTTATCAATCATCGTAGGTTCTCTCTCCTCTCCCGTCTTACCGCTATAAAAAAATTACAGGAGGAAACCTCTGAGACCAGGCCAGCACCAAGTATTTGATCTAACCCATATTAAATGCACCCAATGTGAACTTTATATTATGTCTCACGTTCTACTTCCAAAACATAAAACTCAACTTATCAAAACTTTAATTAGCCACAGGAGCAACATATTGTCATCTTAACACAATGTTTGTGTCGGTTTCCCCAAAATTCTTTTCATAGATACTTTGGACCAGTCTTCCTCGTCCACAGCCTGCAAAGGATAGCGAATTAAATGATCCCTTATTTGTGTCTTCTTGTCTGCAAGTCTTTGCGGAATCAACTTGATAGCCAAACGGATCGTCATTATGTGACTCATTTCCTAATGACTGTTCTTGCCCATCGACAAAATTGTCTTCATATTCTGTATGATGTGGGTTACTGGGATTAAGGTTATCTTGATGATGTGTTTGTTCATAACTGTTGGATGAAGTGTTAGAAGATAGAGCATTTGTGTACCATCTGTGATCAACGCTAGGTAATTTAATAAATTTATTAAAAAACGTTCTGTATAAAAAATGAAATCAAACGAACTAAACTAAAATATTCACAAATCGAAATATAGTAAGGTTGGGTATACTGTCGAAACAGGAAACGCAGGAGTCTATATAATGTTTTGGGCGAAGGCCCTTCGTGTCACGTTTCTCTCTGACGAAGGGCCTTCGCCCGAAACGTTAGACTCCTACGTTCCTAGCTGTTTCGTTCGCCAGTATACCCATTACCCAACCTTACTATATTTTGATTTGTTTCAACACTGCCAGGCAGCACACTATATATATATATACAGTACTTTGATTTCAAAAATATTCACAGATATTTTCACACTATTGAATGAAATAAGATGAAGAAAAATTGTATTTTTTTAAATACAGTTAAAATGAAAGTATGCATGGTAGTTGGCATGAAAGGTCAAGCAACTACACTAAAACATAATAAACCACAATTAAAAAGCTAAATAGAAAACAAAATTGGACAAAATGGAGTAGTTCATATACCTTATTCAGAAATGGCCGCCGAATTTGAATTCTTTTATATGCATATAAATTAGCCCTTATGAACTCGTTTTCTAGTGGGAAACCCAAAATAATTTTTACTTTAAAACGAGGTTATTAGGGCTAGTTTATATGCACATAAAATAATTATAATTCGGCGGCCATTTTGGAACAAGGTCTATACCCATCTGATAATGCTTTCTGTTTCATTTGTCTTTTAAATTCTTCCCTTGTTTGGGGCGAAATACTGAAATCAAACAAAACAAATGAGATACAGTACATGTAACAATACTTAATATCAAATTCATTACAAATTCATGAAAATTCAAAAGAATGAATATTTAATCCATATCTGTAAATCACATACAGATTCGTCCTGATTTACATAAACTTTTTCCTCAATTTACTTAGCAAAAATCACTCCAACTTGAAGTACTGTTAATAAACGAGCAGGAGTGTTTTATCAGATATAAAGACACGAGGCGAAGCCGAGTGTTTTTATATCTGATAAAACACGAACTGCGAGTTTATTGAACGGCTTCAAAAACGAACCACTTGGTAAGTTCATTGGCGTAGTAAGTTTGAAAAATAACCTTGTCTAAGCCGAGAAAATCAAAGCTAAAGTTTATGTAAATCAGGAGGTATCTTTATCACATATAAAGACACGATACGGTCATGATTTTCTTTTGTGTTTTCAAAAATAGTTTGAAAACATGGCTATTTAGATGCGTCCATTTGATAAGTACGATAATGCAGCTCGCCTTGTAAATCAGATACAGATCGCTGCTCATGCTTTATCTATTATTTACATAGTACTAACAAAAGTCTCAACCTTGTATCCAGATGCTACAAGGAAGTAAAAGGAGCGAGTGGTTCTGTATTAAAGTGACCAGCTATCCCTTATTAAGAGTGGCCGTTTATTAGAATCATTCCGTCAAAGTGGCCTGCTTTAGTTGCGGACAAGTTTTCTGCTTCCCAAAGATATCCACTTACGGAGCTTCAACTGTAATGGTACGATAAGGTAATGTATGCGATATAAGTATATTTCTGACTGTTCTGGCCGGGAGTCCCAATAGCTCAGTGGTTAGAGCGCTGGTACGTTAAGCCAGAGACTGGGTTCGATTCCCAGTTGGGGCAGTCAGATAACTTTTTCTCACAGCAGTAATTTCATTTGAACTTAATCCTCTTCAACTGTAACAGAATTTCCAGAACATATATAATAATAATATCATATCATAGATACCTTTTATGTGGAACTGGTCTTGATTTTTCTGCCAAAGTAACCGACGGAACAACCTGGTACCCTGGGGGAACACCAAGTAAAGATCCCTGGTACGAGGTTGCTAAAGGAAGAGTTTGATGATTGTCTCCTGTTATCTCTGTATTGAAAGATAAAACTGGCCTCATTGTACAGTTGTTCACTGGTTACAGTTGCAATGAAATACAAAAAATCTCGACAGTTAACCACTTTTTCACTTTGCTATATCCAAAACACTGCCTATGTTAATATTACTATATTATATTAATATTTCCAGCACTATATTAATATTTCCTCTTGAATTTGTGCCCCCCCCCCCCCCCCCCCCCCGCCCTTGAATGTATTTTTGTACTTTAGCACCCCATGTAGCATTTTAAAAATATTTATAAGCATATTCCAGTTCCTGTTATTGTTTTTATCTTTAGGAAAAGTTTTCTTTTTCAGACTGACTAATAATAAACAAGAAAAGGTTGCTTGACTGTGACTGATTGATCCCAGGGCAGTTAATGCCAAACAGTGCAAAAATCTATAACCACTATAGTGCAAAGGTTTATAACCCATTCCTGCCTGAGCTCACCCAAAACGGCCCCGTTTTACTCTGTCTATAACGCCAGGAGATTTCACTTGTCAAAGGGAGATTCCAGGCAGCAATGGGATAATCATCATGGTGAGATCTGTAACTATACAGTACAATGCAACTTAACGTGTTATCACCCTTTCTGATTATAGTGCGGAATAAAGTGTAATCCCGTAGGATTTTTGTGCTAAATTTGATTTTTTTCCCCTTTTTTGAGTTGATTAGATGTTAAACTATCAGAAAATGATGGGGTTCAAATTTTCGACCTTTCGATATACAGGGGGGTTGAAGACATGGCTAATAGGAGTGGCTCAAAGACCTTTCCTGACCCTGATCCTAGCCCAAATTGTGTGCATGAAGTGTCATCAAAACAGCTTTAGTAGGATTTGTTTCGTTTCTCAGTTTTTTTTTAGTTGACTAGGTGTCAAACTATCAGAAAATGCAGTTCAAATTTTCCGAGCTCTCAACCCCCCTGTATGTCGAGAGGTCGAAAATTTGAACCCCATCATTTTCTGATAATTTGACACCTAGTCAACTCAAAAAAGAAAAAAACTTTAGCATGAAAATCCTACAGGAGCTGTTTTTATGACACTTCATACCACACTATTAGTGCAAACACAACAATCATATTTGTGCAGGTTTTGAAGGATATTATTTTCCTTATTAAATTAAAACAAAAAATAATAACTTAGGTTTGGACATTTTCCTGTATATTATTAATAAGTAATAGACTAATACTATAGTAGAGTTTTTCAGGTGCAATTTGGTTTTCAGAAAACTATTTTGAGAAACTTATCACTTTCAAAAAATTAACTGCGCATGATGTTTTTTTTTTGAAAACCATATGAAACCGTGCTATAAATGTACCAACAGTTAGTACATTATACAAATTAGACAAGCACCTTCCCATGAAGTATGTGTCCCTTTCTAGGTGCCAAAATGTAAATTAGTGTCTCAGGTGCATATTGATCAAATCGTAGAAAATGCTACATATACATGTATATTACAGTATATCCCTTAAAGTGTTTATGAAACGAAAATTAAGTTTGTCTTATTTGAAAGAACTTTTGAAATGACAAAGTAAGATCTTTTGCTGTTTTTTGTTTCCTTGCTTCGTTTATGAGATATTTCAGTTTGTTTTATATGTGAAACTAACCAGTGACATCACAACGTGCATAATGACTTACTGGGAAAGGTTATATATCTTTGCTATTACTAAACAGAATCAGTTGAAAATGTATATTTCTGTTGTTGTAAGGGAAAAACGCACACATAATTGCTTTGAAGTGATTCCGTTTGATAACAGAAAAGATATATAACCTTTCCCAGTAAGTCATTATGCACCTTGTGACGTCACTGGTTAGTTTCACATATAAAACAAACTGAAATATCTCATAAATGAAGCAAGGAAACAAAAAACAGCAAAAGATCTTACTTTGTCATTTCAAAAGTTCTTTCAAATAAGACAAACTTAATTTTCGTTTCATAAACACTTTAATTTAGGCCGCAGTAATTTTAAATACATATACAGAGGTACATGTACTTTAATTATGTACCTTCATCCCAATTCTCATCAGTTTCATCTTGAAAATTGGAAGAATAGTACGATGGTACAGATGTATCTCCTTTCAGATGATAAGATTGTTCATCTTTATAGCAACCTCAAAGAAGAAAAACAAGTGTAACTGAGGCTGTACATTTCTAAATAACTTTGAAACCTGGTAAAGTGGTAACCAGGTACAACCTACTATAAGTAACAAAGAAAATTGCTTAATAAGTTTACTTTGTTCTTACCATTTAAAGATGGTTCAACAACATCCTAAAACAAGCCACCAAAACTGTATGTTAATATCTACTGACAGTACTTTATACTGTAAAAACCACATCCAGCCAACAATTTGAAAAAAATACAAGACAATTAAGCATAAACCGAAAATAAACATCTTGAAACTCTAAATATGAGCTAAAACAAGACAAGAAATGAAAGGGTGATGTTTCGACTTTATTTCAAAGTCATCATCAGACCAAGTGACTAGAATCAAATATCTACGTTCTACAGTATACTGTATATACAAGGATGGTGAAATAGAATTAAAATAACTAGTGTTATTTAAGAAATTTAAGAAAATGGCCCCTCATGTTTAGCTGTGTGTATATAGCTTGATGCAAACACGAGAGTGAGTTGGGAGAATTCCAAAGTTTGTGTGAACCCAGGTTTACATAAGTCCTTTCGAATTCTCCCCAACTCACTCAAGTGTTTCCATCAGGTTATATATTAAACACAGGGCATCCATTTTCTATTTCTTTTATGAAATAAGGATAAAACATGTGCCATGACGTCACAATCATGTTTGCATAGCCTGATATAAACACGGTAACTGACCAATCACAGTGTGCGTAAGACACAACCTATTTTATAAATTACATTATACAATACCCTGGTTGCTATGCATGTTTACATTGGTTGTTGGCCATGATCTATTAGAGGACAGACACATGGTCACGTCAGCTGACTTGCTTTTTTCTTTCTTCATGCCCCAAAATCCGATGAGTTTTGATAAAAACCTTTTAAATTTTTGTATTGTATAAAACAAATAGATTCCATTTTTTTGTTTTCTGTTCAATATAGATGCACAGAAGACATAAAAACTTGACTGCATCTTGTGGGCCACTTTTTTGTTCTTATCACGTTGTGACGTCATCTGTGCATCTACAGTGTATAACTGAACAGACAACGGCAAAATGGAATGTATTTGTTAAAGGGTAATAGCACTAAAAATTAAGTTTGTCTAATTTGAAAGAACTCATAAAATTGTAATAGAACACCTTTACAACTTTTTCGTATCTCTCTTCGTTTTCAAGATATTTCAATTTGTTTGATATGTAAATGAGATGGTCTCTGACGTCGTCAGGTGTGGGGTAAAATATTTTCACATGTAGCAAAACCAGTTATATCTCTAAGTTTGTTCAGCCACGGTTTTGAAACTCAGTGCACATAAAAACTCCTTGCGACACTGAACATTTCATGTTAGATATTTAAGTGATTTTGCTCTGTATGAAAATATTTTACCCCACTCCTGATGTCAGAGACCATCTCATTTACATATCAAACAAATCTCTCTCTCTCCCTCTCCCTCTCTCTCCTCTCTCTCTATATATATACATATATACATATATACATATATACATATATACATATATATATATATATATATATATATATATATATATATATATATATATATATATATATATATATATATATATAGTGAGAAAGAGATTGATTGATATGTATAGGTTATCATATAGGTTATCAGTTTTATCACTTGAAAGACAAATTATATTATAATTGTTATGGGTAAGCACTAAGCACTAGAGATGAGCCAATTACGAAAATTACCGATTACTGAAGCCGATTATTTGGTGGCCAATTAATACAAATAATCAGCTGATTAATCGGCATATGCCGATTAGTGCTACGTTGTTTGTTACCAGTCCCTGCACAGTTTTGCAATGTTGTAGGGATTGCTAAATTGCAACAAGATTTGTGAAATATAACAGAAATGTTTCGTAATGATTAGTTTTGTGTGTTTTGAGAATCAATTTCGTTTTGTTTGTCCGACTTTCAGTTTTATAAATTGGTATGCGCTACGCTATTAGTATTTGGCAAATTGTGATGTAAAAACAAAAGATTATCCACTTTATGTGGTGCTAGCCTGTTTCGTTTGTCCGTGGAAATGTTCCCTGCCTCGCTAAACACACGCTCTGAATAAACACTTGAATTGGGAGGCTCAGATACTTCAGCACAACTTTAAACAAGTTGGGATAAACAAGTTTCTTTGCTTGCCACCAAACATAAGGGCATGCTTGCAATGGCTGTAGCGGAAGGGCGAGAAAGGCGTCAATCTCTTCTTCAACTTTGTGGCTGGCGTTGGAAGTGCTGTCACTTGACCCAACAATCTTGTCGAAGCAAGGACATAGGTCTTGATGAGGTTCAGTGCTGCAGCTCTTTTCCTGGGTTGAGATGTTCTCAGTCGTAACTACCTCAACCGGTGAAGATCCTTTGCTATTTTCTCGTGTTGGTTTTAAAATGTAAACTTTTAAAAGCATTTCACAAATCTTTCGACAGACTAGAGTTCCGAAGTTCCGGTTCATTGTTTCCAAAGTTGGCGACAAACATTGCAACTTTGTTTTGATGCTCGCTATTTGATCGGCTGCTATACGTAACAAATTTGCTGAGTTCATAAACTTTGTGGCAAAGTCTGACTGCGGAACCCTTCCGTCAAGAGTTATGTGAAACGCTCTGTAATCATTGTGAAATAAGGACTATTGTGTTTGGGCTTATGCAGTTACGGACTTATGGTGTGTGTTTGCGTCGTTCATGAAAAGCTTTATTTGAGACATGCACCGATTATTCAAAATAATCGGCCGATTATTCAAAATAATCGGCCGATTACCGATTATTTTAAATTAGCCGATTAATCGGCTTTGCCGATTAGTTTCCGATGAATCGGCTCATCTCTAGTAAGCACAGTGAATAAGGAACAATTATATCAATCCTCAAGCAATATAACTGATACCACTGAGTCGTGAATGTAATAGACTAAGGACTGGGGCCTAATAACCCTTACTTGCAGCCAATACTGGCTGAATTGCAAAGGACCATGGACACAGCTAAGATGTAGGTGTTGATTTTACAGAGGGAGGAAAACTGGAGAACCTGGCAAAAAAACCTCGAAGCACAGGAGAGATCAACTACAACTCTACTCATGAGTTCCAAGCTTGACAATGGGGTTTCCCAAGGCAACAGGGCACAGGGGTGATAAAAACAATATACCCCACTGCCCCGGGATATATCATTTTTATCACCGACTGTTATCACCCTGATAAAGGCACAAGTATGTGATAAATATTGATAGATACAGTAATGTTTATCTTTTGTTTCCTGGCCAACAGTTAACACTGTGGTTATTCTTCCAACACCGGATTCCAAACTCCAGATGCTAATCGTCCAATATCATATAGGTGTGTTTAGTAAAATTAGACAATCTTCTTTTGTTTTTGGCCCTCTTAGCTTTTAGTTTGTTGGGATTGTGTTAAGGTTAGCCGGTTAGGGTTAGTGTTTGAGTTTAGTTCAGGGTTTTCTTTGAAATGTTGCCTAGTAAATGCATAAACACTTATTAGTAAAATGTAGGGATCATGTTAAGTCTTAATTTTTCTGTTGATTTCAGTGGCCGAGTGATCTAGTCACTGGCAAAGGCAACGTGAATACACGGATTCGAGTCTTGTCAGTAGCTTAATTTTTTTTCTTCCAATTTGTTTTGGTTTAGTATTCATAGCTTTTTCATTTGTAGGTTTATGTTTAGGATTAGGTGTGATGCATTGTTAGGATTTTAGATTGAATTTTGTGAATCTTTCCTCAAGGTTTTGTAATCTGGTGCGCAGTCTGGTATCTGAAGAATAACCACGGTGATTATTAAATTATTGGAAGTCTTGAAAAGGAATACACATGTACCTTGTCTGGGCAGCTACAAATGTGATTTCTCAAATGAGGTCGCAATATTTGATGGGATGCATTAAATGGACAACTTACAAAATCTTTGTTTCGGGTAATTCTATTATAAAAAAACCAGAAAAGTTATAAAAAAGTTATAAAAAAGTTAAACTGTGAGATGGTCAGCTCTACTGTTGACAGCACAGAGTTCAAAAGTCACGTGTAGTCTGAGCCCAGGGCAGCTAGCAGATACATTTGGCTATTTTGTTAAAACTTTGACGTACAATAAAACCAAATAAATCACTTACCATCCGACATCTAACAAGATGCCTTTGAAATCGGGACACTTTAATGCGATGTGAAGAATCATAAGGACAAAGCAAGAATTGATCAGGATCCCATCTTTCCCAATTCGATGGTGCACTCCACGCCATTTTAGAATTGACGGTACCGAAAAAGATGGCGGCGGTACATTTAACCACAATGCTTTGCGACCTCAAATCAGCTCAGGTAACAACTAAACATTTATCATGCTAAGATGGAGTAAGCAAGCACGAACTTTATTCCTACCAAAGCTGATCATCTTAAAACCATGTCTTCCAATAATTCTGCAAGAAACAATATTTACTATGCGCAAAGGATTGTGGTTAAATGTACAAGTCGCCATCTTTTTCGGTACGGTCAATTTTAACTCAACTCTAACCCAGACTCCCCTCTCGGCTCTCGCGCAATACAGTCCCCGCATATATAGTCTCCTTCGCAGCCCTCCTTAGTGTTTATAGCGAGCCATAAGAAAGTCTGCGAAGGAGACTACCGCATATAAGAAACCGACATATAAGAAACTACAGCCTGCAAGTATAGAAAGAATATTTCCTCCTTTATAAGAAAACCTATAAATAAACTATAAGAAACTAGATAAGAAACTGAACAGCCTGATTTCAAAAAGTGGGTTTCTTATATGCGGGGACTTACTGTATATTAGTTTCGCAATATATTAGTTTCGCGTTTCCCGCGCGCCTACTGCGGAAACATAACGTTACAAAACAAAACAAAAGAACGCAACTCGTACATAAAGTAAATGCCGCAAAGTTTAACGTATCAAACAACCTCGGCACAAAGAATAACGAGTAAATAGTTGCACACAGTACGCGAATAACGCGCGAATAATGCGCAAAAAGTTGCCAATAGTACATGTTAGGTCTTTAATGTTTTATTCTGGCTAACAGGCAGTTAATCTAACAGATCTGATTTCAAACCATGCACAATATTCCTGCCGTAACTATAATATAGACCGTTTTAGTAAGTATAGAATACGTAATTTTCACCCTATAACGTCAAGTTTTTTTCAATTTTCCTTTTGAACTCTTTTCAGTAAAGCTCCGTCGTGATGACGTCACTATTTAAGTTTGTCCGCTTTTACCTATAATTCTTGCAGTCCGAACAATAGATAATGGGGGCTCGTTTGCAAGTCAATTTTGGTTTGTTTGTGCGCATTTCGTGCTATAAATAGCAGCTCGACGGTACGCTACTTCGTTTATTGTTTTAGCTTTTGTATATTTTTAAAAGAATTCAAAAAACTTGAAACTAATATTGAAAATAACGTCAATGGTGGAAAATGATGTACTCTGCACTTATGAAAATGGTCTATAGCAAATACAACACATATAGATATTATGTACAACGAATTATTAAACTGCATACTCGTCCCCAGTTCTCCCTGGTAAAGAAGAAACACAACAAGAGAAGAGCGAGGGTGACAGAAACAAATAGAAAGGAGTGACGAACCAGTTTTGACCAAGTTTTCACAAATAAACTCAAAGAATAGCGGATGATGGATTTTACCCAATCAGAAAACCTGTTCATACTAACTAAGCTAGTATGAACAGGTTTTCTGATTTATACTGCTACGTCTTTACTGGTATCATTATAGGTTAAAACGTTCAGACTGATTTACCAATTCTTTGATTCAGGATCTGCTAATCGTCACTCCTTATCTAGTCCCCCCCCCCCCCCCCCCTTCGAATTGCCTCAATTTCTCCTAGTTTTTCTTCGCTTCTTAATTCTTGTGCAATTCTCTCGCAAACGGAACGAAAGAAGTGAAAAGTCAGATTAGTAATAAATAGCAAGATATGATAGGTTCAACTTCGGTTCAACTATTTCCCAAGATTACCAATGACCATTTTGTTAATTTCATCGAGCTGATGGGTTACTTTCTCCTTCAAAGGCCTGTAATCGCTTTCAACGCTTTTAGTCGCAATGACTATAGAAAGATGAAGTCAAGGTGAATACAAAACCTTATGTAAAGAGCCAAATATAACAATAAAATAACTTATCTCCTATTTGTTAAAAAAAGCATTTTAATAAATCCTTCAAATCATTATTCTGTCTATACTTGAAACCTATACTTGTACTTACGCTATTGATGTATATGTGTGTATGTATTTATATGCATATACCTTTTATATTATTCTTGTAAAAGGTGGACGTTTGCAACTCTTCCATATCTCACTTCGTTCTTTAGATATTGAGATTTGCGTGATATGCAAATAACATCACTTAGACGTCACACTGCATAATGACTTGTTGGAAAATCTTGAATATCAATTTGAGATTATTTAATGAAATTACTTTTAACTGTACATGTGCTTCTGTGCATGTATCGCAGGACACTATACATGAAAAGTTTCAAGTGATTTACTTGAATTATTGCAAAAATAGACATGATTTTCCAACAAGTCATTATACAGTGTGACGTTTAAGTGATGTTATTTGCATTTATAAAATAACATTTTGAAAACAAGCGCGGCGATTGGTTGAAAGCTGTGTTTCTATAACTTTATGGAAACACGGCAAGGTCCACGCCATTCAATACGACAAGGATACGCCATTATGAAGAGTAAGGAGAATTTACACCTTGATGCAGTGATTATTTTTACGTTCTATACCTATTTTCGACAGGTTATTTTATAAAGGAAATAGAAAACATTTTTTCCGTGTTCCCATAGAGTTATAGAAACACTTGTGGAAGTTTGGGAGAACTTGAAATAGCGTGGAAACACTCGTCCTGCGGGCTCGTGTTCCAACAATTCAAACAATTTCTCGTTCTCCCAAACTTCCACTCGTGTTTCTATTTAACAAATAGATTCCATTTTGCCGTTGTCTGTTCAGTTATAGATGCACAGATGACGTCACAACACGGTAAGAACAAAAAAATGGCCCACGAGACGCAGTCGAGTGGGTCACTGATGTTCTTACCATGTTGTGACGTCCTCTGTGCATCTATAACTGAACAGACAACAAAAAAATGGATTCTATTTGTTTTATACAATACAAAAATAGAAAAAATTCTGTTTTAACAAATTTTCCCGGCGAATTTCCGGGGCATTGAAAAAGATAAATCACTTCATCTGACGTGATCCATGGTCTATACAAATCAAGCAACGTCATTTGGCTCGTGGTGTTGCAGTGAGATCCGTGATTGGTTTAGAGAAATCAGACCACGTCAGTGACGTAATCTGTGCATCTGTCCTTTTATAGATCATGGCTATCGACCAATAAAAACGCACGTACTATTCAAATAATTGTATAAAACTCTATAGAAACACGGAAAATGTTTTCTATTTCTTAAATAAAACAAATCCCAATATCTTTATAACTTCAAAAGTTCTTTTAAATAAGATAATTTCCCAAACTTATTTTTCGCTGCATAAGCCCTTTAAGACTGAGGCGTGTGTGTGAGGAGGAGGAACAGGCGTTGGTCAAAGGGTAATTCTAGTCTTCTACAAACCTTAGCCAACGGTTAGCTATACTGGATTATAACAACTAATTCGCTTAGTATATGCTTTATAAAAGCATCAAGAAAATAATGTAGACCATACTCAATCACGTATGTCTATATACAACCTTTTTGTTAATTGTAAGGGTATTTCGGTCCCACTAACTCTTTACCAATCAGCAAAGGTCATGCAAAGATTGAAAGAAAGTGGCTGCCCGATGCCCCCAGTTCTTACGTCCCTACAAAGATATAAAAGTCGCTCGCGTGATAAACGATTTTAAGTGTACTTGGTTCCTATATATATCAGTGTCTCGTCGCCTTTAAACTAGCATGTGACATATATTGTCAAGATTTTTATAAGCACCATCATCGCCACAAGCACAATCATCATCACCACTATCATCACCACCACAATCACAATCATCATCATCATCATCATCATCATCATCATCATCATCATCATCATCATCATCATCATCATCATCATCATCATCATCATCATCATCATCATCATCATCATCATCACTGTAAAGACCTACCTAATATGATAAAGTTTTCTGATTGGCTATAAGTAACCAGTCACATTGTCGATTATCAATTTGTTCCCATGCTCCCTACTGATTAGGGTTAGGGGTTGGGTTAGGTTATCTAAACCAAGCAGAAGCCTTCTTAGTATAGGTATGTGATGACCCTCATTTGATCACCACCACCATCATCATCATCATCATCATCACAATTCTTTCACACAAAGGATACACTCTTTCATAACAAAATTATTTTGTTCATGGTGCTGCCACTTTCGTTCCAAATTCCCAAGCTAAAAAAACAAACAAGCAAACCGCGTTTAACATTGTTGTTGTTTTTTTCAACGGGATCATATGATTCATCATACAACACCCCCAACTTGAAAGCTCCAGCCAAATATACTCTCCGGACAGACTTCGCCGCGGATTAGTAACTAATCAGTATCAGTACAACACCAGAAACAAGTGTTTCTTGTTTCAGCTTACCTGAGAATAAGTTTCATTTTCATTTAATTTGTTCTTTGAAATCTCGTAGGACGAATTCATATCGCGAACACCTAACACAAAGAAAACGAATAACACGTCGTAAACATTGACGACATAATTTTTTTCCAATTTTAAAAGCAATTGCGGGTTTATAATGCATGCAAAAAAATGCATGTTAAAAAAAATATTCTATCTATCACTTACGTTCTTTTAAAGACTCTCTTCTCGATTCCAATATCTCTTGTTCTTCATTCAAACGCTACAACAGCAAAGAAAATAAGAGAAATGCAAAGCAACAGAAAGAGAAACCAATAAGATTATAAAGTATGAAGTGAAACACATCGTTGGAATTTTTTTTGTTTTAAAGCCCTATAATCAAATGAAAATCATCGATGCCACCAGTCAAACGTCGGCACAAGTCGTCGCAAGTTCTGCACTTCCGCTAGTTCCCACGCCACGGTGCAATGCCGGGGCGAGGGTACTATCTCGCCTTGCGTGAGTCCATGCGTGTAGAAAAAGCATGCAAACAAATTACGGCTACGTCAGTTAGGATCTTTTGGAAACGGGTGTTTTTGTATAAATCATGGCCGGCGTCTTTCTCCGTATCCCGACCGCTGTCCCGGATGTTGATTTTGCTGGCGTGAATTTCTAAGGTTTTCACATTAATTTTGATACAATAAGTATCGAAAAACTTGAAATAGCCATATAATAGATGATTTATTAACCTCGTTTACTCGGTCCGTACTGTCAAAATCTTGGTCTGACAATTTCCCATATAAACCTTGGTTCTTGGTTAATAATCCCTTAATATACAGTACAATATTACTGTCTGTCTTACCACTCTCCTGTCTTCAGCCTTTTCTTTCAGTGAATCTAAATCATAATATGTTTCCAATTCCTACAACATGACAAAAATTATTATTGTTTATTATATAAATAAACTCGCCTTTGGCTCGTCATTGTACAGTATTTCATACAACACGGCCGCTCATACTGTGAATCAAGCATCTGAAACTTCAAACCTTCTCCATAGTATCAACTTTAGTCTTTAGTGCTTCTAGTTCTGATCCAATCTTGTTTTCAAGCTGAAATAAATGTATTTAGACCGTATTTAGTTGCTTGCCTACAATTACACCAAAGTCTTTCTGCGCATGGTCCTGCAGGACAACAGAATTCTTTTAAACAATTAATTTCAAATTCACTGAGCGGAACAATCAATTTCTTCTCATTTTCGACAAAATTGATTTTAAAATCTTAAACTTCATACTTTGCTTGAGAAACATTAACTAACACTAAACACATTGAAACTCTACAATTAAGTTTCACGATTGTCAAGTGATAAAATGTTGTAACTACTTCAACAAAACCTAGATGCACATTAATTTATTTTTGTCGCAAGATTATTCAGTCAAATGAATACCGAGTCAAATAAACTTGGTCTGATGATTTTTTAAAAAGTCCAAATGTCAGTTTCCCTTGTTGTCTTGTTTTAGCTCTTAATTTGAGTTCGATAATGTTTGTTTTCGGCTCTAAATTGTCAGCTATAGATATGGTTTTGAAACCTAATAAATTACTGTTCTATTACAGTTAATTTCACATTACTTTTCCGCTTAATTGTGTTGCAAAGTTCGTTGGGAAGTTGAGATATTCGTTCGGAAGTTCAGAATTACGTTGCCATGGTTGAAAATTATCCAATCAAATTACGAGCTTTGGATCAAAACTCATTATGATTGGATAATGTTTCAAAATGGCAACGTAACTCCGAACTTCCGAACGAATATCTCAACTTCCGAACGAACTTCGCAACACAAAGCGGAAAAGTAATGTGAAATCAACTGTAATATAATTAACTTTGATAACAAAATGCCTACCTGTTGAACTTTGTCCAAGTCCAGTTGTAACCTTTCATGTTCTTAACAAAATGCAAAGCAAAAAATAACAATGAGAACAAAAAAGGGTATACGGACTACATTCTCAGACGCCATTGGAGGGCTGAATCAAAATCGTGGTATAAACTTTGTGCTCTGGATACAGTTGTTAAACACAACATTTACTTAAGGTGAAGTAATACGAGCAACAAATTGCTGCAACATTGTTGCGTTGCAAGTTGGATAGCGTTGTTGCACGTATTACCACCCACCTTAAACATTGTCACGCAACAATGATTTTGTTGTAAGTTGAATCAGCATGTTGCAGCAAGTAGAACTAGTCAGTATACTTTTTTCAACAATTTTTTTCAACTTGCAACAAAATCATTGTTGCGTAACAATGTTTAAGGTGGGTGGTAATACGTGCAACAACGCTTTTCAACTTGCAACGCAACTAAAGTTGAAGAAAAATATTGCCCGTATTACCTCACTTTCAACCTCGTCCCCAGGGCCTTTTGCGGTGGGGCAGCGCGAAAAGGCCCTATCTGCTCTCCAAATTACCATTTAATTTGGAGAGCATATACTGCTTCCAGCCTCCCGCACTTCGTGCTTCCAGCCTTCGCACTTTTGATTTTAATACTGTACCTGATTGAAGTGAATCTGATGTGGCTTGTGATCTGTGCATTTCATTTTCCTTGAAACTTAGGTCAGCCTATAACAAATGCAAACAAAAAAATATTTATATTTATACTTTATACTAGAACTAAAATATATAGATCGTTTTGATCTGACGTCACGGAAGCCATATTGGTGTACCAAAACAATGAAATGGCGGCCATGTTGGGGTATCCTAAGGGGCCACCGATCACGATCCATACTAAGAACTTATACTAAACTATAGGACGCCAAATTTCCACGAACGACGTATATTAACGTACATTATTCGTTCGTTGGTCGACGGCAGTCGGAGGTACCCTAAGGCAGGAGTAGGCGCCACTCCTATCCCATATGGTGTTGATTTTGCGGAGGGAGGAAAACCGGAGAACCCGGTGAAAAACCCTTGGAGAACAGGAGAGACCAACTAAACTCTACTCACATGGGCTAAGCTCGAGAACTACATTATTCCCAGGCGATCACCCATCCAAGTACTAACCCGCAGCGCCCTAACAGCACACGCCACCCGTGCTCCTCTAACGTACATTATATCTAAGCTTTATTGAATTTAAAGCACGGCTAATACAGCATGACTGAGCGTTGTCACGACATAACAGGGTGTCATGCGGTACAAATTACCCAATCAGAACTCCCAAAATACGTCAATGTACAAAATTGAATAATAAATATTGCTAATTCGCTTGGTGATAACGTCATTCTGTATCAAATAATCGCGCGCAACTCGCAGTTTCTCTTTTACCTGCATCTGCTTTAGTTCTCCAGTACTTGGTAAATGTTTAGAACGTATCATTCTCTATTAAAGGAAATTTAAAAATTAAAATCGATGTATAAATGCTCCAGAATGGTTACGTAAAACGTCCGACCTATGCAAAATCATCAACGAATTCCATTTGGTGCAGGGTTTTTTTTCTAAATACTGTTAAAATACAGCTTTAGATCAGCACAGTGATATACAGAATCACATTATTGCTTTTATAAGAGCTTAAAAAAACATTTCTTTTATACTGTACATTGTGGGCGGCAAACAGAGGAGAAGAGGGAAAAAGGCCGCGAGGAAGGCTGAGACAGAGGTGGAAGGACTGCATCAAGAAAGATGGAAAGTCGATTGATTTGGAGATGTGCGGAGACAGAGCAAGATGGAACGCGGTAACGAGACGACCTGACCCCCATTGAGGGGAAAAAACAGGTGATGATGATGATGATGATAATGATGATGATGATGATGATGATGATGATGATGATGATGATGATGATGTTATAGATAAATCCATGTTTACTCCTGAGGTTGAATACCTATTTGACCAATATTCCTAAATGCAATTGCATGGTTATCGAATCTGCGTAATATTTAAGTCGTTACATTTTTTAGCTTTAGTGTTGTAATAAGCTCTTCCTATAGTTTCAATATCGTATTAGCAAAAACCATAAGCTCGCCATTGCTAAAGGAAAATTATATAAATACCAACTTGCTTACCCTGCTCATGTGTTCTAAGATTGAAACTATGTTTCCTTCTAGTTGTGACGTCCGTTCCTATTAAAAACAAGAATATTTTCAATCAGTTTTAAAAGCAAGAGTTATATAGTGGCGGGACCAGGAGCATCCGGTGGGGCGCACAGGCACCATTTTTATCAAAATAATTTGTTCACAACTTTCATATCGGAGATAGTTTTAGACATGGCGCAATGAATGTAACTATAGAGGATTCTAGCCAAGAGTGTAGAAATGTTGAATCATACATAAACCGTAAGTGCCTTGGCAGTCTATGTAGTCTTTAAGGATTTTGGATGAAGGAAAATGCGAGTGTAGAATATAAACATTTTAAGACCAAACCGGGACCAGTTGCGAAAAATGCAACTACACAGGCCTTCCGGCAGGGTCAATGTCGTGGGTTCAATTCCTGCCGAAAGACCTGTGTAGTTGCATTTTTCGCAACTGGTCCCGGTTTCGTCTTAAAATGTATATATTCTACACTCGAATTTTCCTTCATCCAAAATCCTTAGAACATGCTATGTAATCGAGTGAAATGCCCAATATTACTTATAATATATGTAGTCTTTAGATGAGTGCCCAGAAATATGACAAATGGTTTCAGATAGTGTTCCAAGTTTACGTTGTGCCTTTAAAGTGTCCATGAAGTGAAAATTAAGTTTGTCTTATTTGGAAGAGCACTTAAAATTACGAAGTAACATCGTTTGCAGTTTTTCGTTTCTTTGCTTCGTTTTTGAGATATTTCAGTTTGTTTGATATGCAAATTTACCAACTTGACGTCATCTGTGCATAGTGGGAATTGAATTGAATTGAATTTTGATTCTGCCACAAAATATAATGAATACAGTATACATACATAAATAAATTAAGGCAAGGAAGCCGAAATAGAAACCATAAAGCTTATCTAGATTTGGGCTACCTCAACTACAAATTTTGAAAAAAATTTAACATCATGGAGTGAAAGAGTTTCTGAATAGTATATAAAAATTACGGGAAAAGATATTAGTGTTCGATTGATGATTAAATATTTACAAACATTACAAACTAATTACAAATGGAGTAATAAATAAATGAAAATAACAAGTGTATGATTTAAAGACAGAAGAGAAGATGAGTTATCGAAAAAGATTATATATCTTTGCTATTGTCAAACGAAATCACTTCAAAGGAAACATGTGCGAACATCAGAACACTAAACATGTAGATTTTCAAGTGATTCGGTTTGATAATAGCAAAGATATATAACTTTCTCCGATATGTTATTATGCACATGTGACGTCAAGTTCGTAAATTTGTATATCAAACAAACCGGAATATCTCAAAAACAACGCAAATAAACGAAGAACTGCAAAAGATGTTATTTTGTCATTTTAAGTGCTCTTCCAAATAAAACAAACTTGATTTTCGCTTCATAAGTACTTTGAAGGCACAGTGTCAGGTATTAAATTACCGCTGAATTAATAGTTTTAAGCGAGTCAAAAATTAATATATTTATTTGCAAAGGAAACGAATAATATTCTTAAAACGTTAAAAAGAGTCATTGGTGCATTTTTCTTACGGACTGTTAAGTCCAAGTTTTGACGTGTGTGATATTCACCATAATTTTAATATGTAAACTTGAATTTGTCCACGAAGTTTTTCATGTTTCTGTCATGGTGACACTGTGCCTTTAATTATCATTTGTCAGGCAAACATACCAGTTCCCTTGCTTTGTTTTCTTCGAAGGAATTAAGAAACTCTATATTATAAAAAAATACACTTTGTGTCATATATACCTAAACAACATACTGTATTTAAGAAATGGCTCATGGTTTAGTGTGCTCCATCGAGTTATGGATGCAATTTCTCCCAATTTCCCAAGTGCATCCATAACTCGATGGAGCACACTAAACCATGAGCCATTTCTTTTATAACATAGCATTAAATCCTTTCACAAGCCGGCGAATCGTTTTGGTTGTTGTGTTTTTCTACTTTCGTAGCCAAGTCTTTTTTGTTCACTAAAATCCAACCAAAAGGACAGTTTAAACTCGGTTACCCAGACCCAGTTTATGTCTTCTGGGTCGTTGTTCTTTATTACTCAATAAAATTAAATGACTCGGTATTTTGATAATATAAAAGTATAATCAATTTAAAACTCAAGTTTTGTTTTGAATTTTTTCCCCGCGCTTTTTTGCCGTGCTCCATCTAGTTATGGAGCACGCACGACAGCCAATCAAAAACGTAGCTATATCAAAGCTATGTTATAATACCTCTTATGTCTCAGATTTGTAATACCAAAGTATACCTTGCATTGTCTCCTCCCTTTTCTTTAGTTCCAAGTACTTTTGGTTTCGTTCTCCTAATGAGAAAAAAAAGTCAAGACTTCTGATAAATGCCTGACTATAATAAACTACATAAGACTTCAAACAAATATTTTAATATAATTCAATAAATACCTTCAGGTATTACAGGAGGTACTATATTAAATTCTAAATAGGTACTACCTTGGTTTTCCTCTAAATCCATATCTATCTGTTGTAGCTCTTCGCTCGTGATTCTTACTTTTTCTTTTATTTCTTGAATTCTAAATTTAGAAGTAATCAGAGCGTAGGAAAAGATGTTATAATTTACGAGAACAGTTTTTGGTTTATAACATCGACAACATCGACAACAACAACAACAACAACAACAACAACAACAACAACAACAACAACAACAACAACAACAACAACAACAACAACAACAACGAAGAGGAAGAGAAGTGGAAGAAGAAAGTGGAATTATGTGGAAAGGAGTACTAAAATAGCACGAGTCATGCACCTATAACCAAACGTGCTCCATTTAACAAATAGATACCATTTTGCCGTTGTCTGTTCAGTTATAGATGCATGCACAGATGACGTCACAACGTGGTAAGAACAACAAAGTGGCCCACGAGACTCAGTCGAGTCACTGATGTTCTTACCACGTTGTTACGCCTTCTGTGCATCTGTAACTGAACAGACAACAACAACAACAACAACAACAACAACAACAACAACAACAACAACAACAACAACAACAACAACAACAACAACAACAACAACAACAACAACAACAACAACAAAAATGGAATCTATTTGTTTTATAAAATACAAAAATTTGAACTGAGGTTCAAACTCTTGCCAGATTTTGGGGCATGAAGAAGGAAAAAATCAAGCAAGTCAGCTGACGTGATCTGACGTGTCCATGTGTCTGTCCTCTAATAGATCATGGGCAACAACCAATAAAAACACACATAGCAACCAGGGTATTGTATAAAAAGGTATATATAACTGACTGGTATGTCTAGAGGGATACTGATAAATATTTCACATAAACAATAAAGAGAACGTTCTTCTGAGAGATAAGATAAGATAAGATAAGGTAAGGTAAGGTAAGGTAAGGGTAGGGTAGGGTAGGGTAGGGTAGGGTAGGGTAGGGTAGGGTAGGGTAGGGTAGGGTAGGGTAGGGTAGGGTAGGGTAGGGTAGGGTAGGGTAGGGTAGGGTAGGGTAGGGTAGGGTAGGGTAGGGTAGGGTAGGGTAGGGTAGGGTAGGGTAGGGTAGGGTAGGGTAGGGTAGGGTAGGGTAGGGTAAGGTAAGGTAAGGTAAGGTAAGGTAAGGTAAGGTAAGGTAAGGTAAGGTAAGGTAAGGTAAGGTAAGGTAAGGTAAGGTAAGGTAAGGTAAGGTAAGGTAAGGTAAGGTAAGGTAAGGTAAGGTAAGGTAAGGTAAGGTAAGGTAAGGTAAGGTAAGGTAAGGTAAGGTAAGATAAGATAAGATAAGATAAGATATTAAGGTGAGGTGAGGTGAGGTGAGGTGAGGTGAGGTGAGGTGAGGTGAGGTGAGGTGAGGTGAGGTGAGGTGAGATGAGGTGAGATGAGATAAGATAAGATAAGATAAGATAAGATAAAAACTTTATTTTAAGAGGATAGCACATTAAACCAAAAGGTGATAAACTTGAGGCCGCCATTCTCAAAAGAAGTTAATATTTTAAAAAAAATTTAGAAAACATCACTATGTCGAAATATACTATTAAAGTAAATGTACTCATGTCTTACTATTGACAATAAATAATTAGAAAGTTGCTAAGTTCTTTTGATGCACCCAGGACATGTTGTCAGTAAAATAATCTCTTGCATAGATTTCCAGAGTGTGAATATGGGAAATGAAGGTTCTAATTCCATTTTTAATGCTATTAAAACTTTAATATACCTTTTCTCGATAGATCGAATTTCTTCATTATCTTCTTTAACCTGTAAAAGTGCAAGTCAATTTAAGTCACTTAGTTTTGAAAAAGTTACTAAAACACCTTATATTTAGTTAGTTAACAAAGAATTATGCATGGAAGGAAACTTGAATAACACATGGCTTTGCAATGCTTTAGATTTAGCAGTGAAGTATGAAAAGATTTAAAATAGGTCAAAGGCCCGACCAGTTACCTGTCTTAACAGCTTTTCTCTCTCTTCCGCTGGCGTTCCTTTACCATTTGCTTCTTCAACAAGACTTTGCTTTTTTTCTTCTAGCTCGTGGATTTTATCATACAAGGTAACTAGAGGAAGAAAAGTTTGCATTGTTGAAGAAAACAACACATGTATAACAAACTAGAGCTTGAGTGATCGCGACACACTCCGTTAGAAAGTGCCAACTACAGTTGGAACTTCATCAATTCATGTCGTTATATCAGTCTGATTCTGAGTTAATCTCTTTAATCAATCTATATTCTGGTATATAATATATACCAGAATATAGATTAATATAATAATAGGTATATAATAGGTAATAATAGGTATATAGTAGGTCCTGTAAGACAAACATGATATGTAATTTTTCTTTTAGCCGTAATGTGGGGTTTTTTATTGGGTTTGCTGTAATTGGGAGAACCTGTAGCAAAATCCCTTGCCACATTCTATTGTAATATTAACCTTTTTTTAATTTAATTATTTTGTAATTTTAATAAGCTATAACGTTGTTTATTTGCGGTAAAAACGTAATAAATAAATAAATAAATAAATAAATAAATAAATAAATAAATAAATAAATAAAAAATATTAAGAAAAGGATTTGTCCTGAGGGTTTTCACATTGATTTTTTCCACGGTTTCTTTTCTACATTGTTTTTTCCACTACCCTGCTAGCAGAGCCTTCCTTTCCTTATTTCTTCGCTGAGAGAGAGGAAGAAAAGTAGGCTCTGCTGTATTCGTGTTTGGCTTCGTCCAAGATTTAGGACGAAGTAACCCGTTTAAGACCCGTTTAACCGGTTCTCGTTTTGTTTTCTGCTCTGATTGGGACTGGGTTCGAGATTGTAACCAAGCAACTGACATGCATGCGCAATGGAAACCAGTCACGAATACAGCAGAGCCTACTTTTCTTCTTCTCTCTCAGCGAAGAAATAAGGAAAAGAAGGCTCTGCTCGCAGGGTATTTTTCCACACGCAACCTAAGGGAAATACGTCTCTGTACAAAAGCTCACACTCGGTTATTAAATAATCGCTTACAACGTACCTGCTTCTTGTTTTACAGGAGATGACGAAATTTCCTGAAGTTGAAACAAAAAGAAAAGGTTAAACAAAAAAAAAGTAGTAAAAAAGTAGAGTGATGCGTATAAGTAGTGTTTAGGTATAGAAAAGCAAAAATTAGTAGTGAACTGCTGAGATGTTTAGAGACAAAATATCTGACGTTTCGATCGGAACCCTTCGTTAGAGCATT
Organism: Paragorgia papillata; assembly: GCA_035771165.1. NCBI lineage: Eukaryota > Metazoa > Cnidaria > Anthozoa > Scleralcyonacea > Coralliidae > Paragorgia > Paragorgia papillata. The sequence goes on from JAWNZC010000348.1 coordinate 2,275,065, forward strand.
TCGTTACTAAAAATCCCGGCAGTTCACTATATTTAACTTTCACCTTTCTATATAACTTTTTATATAACAAACGAATTTCAAAAGCAAGCTGAAACTGACTATAACAAAATGCTTCCATGTACCGCTCTATTTTTCTAATTGTTTTCTACCTGACCTTAGAGAACTTTAGGGATGAACGAAGTGGAAAAGGCCTCTGGTGACTGTTTGGACAGGTCACGCCCTGTCTTTACCTATAAGCGTGACAACATCACTCATCGTCACTCAACGCTTTGCATCTCAGAACTAGTTCTGTATATATTCGTACTGTGTTGGTGTTCCCAAGCTGTTTTGTATCTTTGTCTTACTGACAGTCAAAAAACTGGAATGTACATATGATCAATAGAAATCAGTTTTAAACGCGTATGTTCACGACATAAAAATATTTTAATAAAGACGGAATAATTAATATCATAATAAAGATTAATCAATGTATTAAGCGAGGGGCAAATCACTTCAAAAATCCCGTACACTTTGCCGAAAAATCCAAAAATCCATGAGAATTCTTGAAAATCCATAAAATCCTTGGATAATCCATAATTGTTTTCATAAGAAATCCGGAAAAAATTCCTAAAAATCCTAAAATCCAATGCGAAAATCCAAGGATTTTGGAAAGTTCAGAAATTTCGTACACTTTTGATGATGATGATGAACTTTATTTAAACACGGGGTCGGCGTCTCGACCGAGAAAGCCGTGTGTCAGGGAGTGATTTGCCCTCGGTATTAAGTTACAGTAGATTTCATGGAACGATTTCTTACATGCAAATTTATGCAGGTTTCTGAAGACGTCTAATTTACGGCAACGTTTAGAATTCGTGCTATGACTAACGATTGTCCACCCACCTCTTCAAGTGCTTGTAACTTTGTTGTAACTGTATCTAGATCTTGTTGTTTGCGTTCGAGCTCCTGCACAATACAAAATGTATTATTTACCTTTGTTAGCAATCCAAGGTTAATCGTAGACTTATAAATCAAGTATTTATTTCCAAACAGTTAGGGACAACACAACATAAACCACACGACAACGCAATAGACTGAAATCTTGCTCCATATTTTGCTGACTTACTTTCTGAAGACTCGCATTCTTATTCTTTATGTTCAGGTAGCTTTTCCTCATCGATTCAGACTAAATACAGAGTAATACAGAGTATAAAATAAAGACAGACTTGGAAATTATAATTGTATTCATTCATTCATTCACTCATTGGTTGGTTGGTTGGTTGGTTGGTTGGTTGGTTGGTTGGTTGGTTGGTTGGTTGGTTGGTTGGTTGGTTGGTTGCTTGATTGATTGATTGATTGATTGATTGATTGATTGATTGATTGATTGATTGATTGATTGATTGATTGATTGATCGATCGATTGATTCAGCAGTTCATCTTCCTCACTTCTTATAAGTTATAACATGACGCACGTGTTAAATTACTTACCATGCCTTGAACAAGACTTTCGGCCAACCTGTTTTCTTGGTCGATTTCAACTTGAATTTCTTTTATCTGCTCTTCTTTTCTAAAAAAATAACATGTTTAAAAAAAAAATCGTCACTTGACAAACTTATCTATTTAAAACACTTCAATATTAGATATAGCGCCAGCAATGTCCAGACGCAGGGTATCCAGCGGGCAGGGTATCCGACAGGGGGTATCCAGCTGGCTTCGATGCTACACAACCAAGAAAATGTCATAAATTTAACAGTCTAATATGTAGCCTGCGCGGGCATTCCGCGCGGATTGGGTGAGACGTCTGCGCGCAGGCTATCTAATATGCACCTCCGTCGTTTTCAATGGGAAATACTCCCAATACTTAATAAGTCACAACATTTATTCACACTGTTCAGCATTTAGTCAAACCTGGTGCTACGAGGTGGAAGGTTTGCGTGCTCCCGAACGATGAAACTAGCCAAACATGCCCTCCCCCTCTACAATCGAGTGTAAAACTGTGTAAAACATGCAGTTATCGGTGCTGCAGCTCTGATGCCAATTTCGAATGAATCATGATAAAAATCTTAAAAGAGCATTTCATACTCTCCCCTTCTCACACACAGACTAGTCAATAAACTTTTTAAGGTACATGTATGTTACTGAAAAACTGTCGTTTCGACCCAGGCAATAATTGATTGTGAATCACCTAACGATTGAGCTACTTGGATTCAGATGGGAGAACGTAGGTTAACTGAAGTTGGTCAATATAGGAATGCCAAAGAAAAGAAGTTCTAAACAACAACCGTTGTCGTTATATGTTTTTCCACGAACATGCGAAAGGACAAACGATGTATAATGTACTTACTGTTGCCTTTTCATAAACAAGTCGTCCATTGATTTCCTTTCTCTGTCGTTGTTAATTTTCAACTATAATAGAAAATTATAAATAGATAACATTGCATGTAGTTTTCATGGGTGCTAAAAACCTAGCTATATATCTCCGTAGGCAGCTTCGATAGGAAAACGTTATGAACAATCAGATTGTTTCCACTACAACGTTTCACGGTGTACATTTGTGCCTCATTCTCTCATTTCCTTGCATAGCTCTAGTGTCAATGCTGATAATTAAAAAGGTTTTACACTTGCAGCATTTGTGTATCTGGACAAATTACATTAATTGTAATATGCAAATTTAATGCAAATTAGAATTTCTGAACTTACTAGCATAGAACAAAGATTTCTCCCCTCCTGAAAACAGTAGACTGTCTAATACTTTTCACTACTCAAGACTAACACTAGGGCCGTGCAAGGAACTACAGTGAAGCACGAATCTACACCGTGAAACGTTTTAGAGGGGAAATCTGATTGTTCATAGCTTTTTCCTATCGAGCCACCTTAATATTTGTCTGAATGTTTTAATATGCTAACACAGGCAGTTTTGCCCGAATTTTATGATTTTTTGAAATTTAAGAAGGGATGGAATGTGCTATCCCCTTCATTATCAAGTGTAGTACAATAAACACAATGGCTTCCACTCTTACAGCTGGAATAAAGAAATATTAAAGATGCCACAACGGCCCTGAGAACATAAGTGCTGCAACGCAGCATTATCAAGAATATAGTCTGATCTTCGTCTTGAATAATCTTCATCTATTTAGTAATGATTGGATGAGGCTGAGTATGATATGAAGAATCATGTATAGACCTAGGTGAGTGTTATAAAACACTGGATGCAATTGGCGACATATGATCTGCTTATTCAAAAATGGCCGCCGAATTAAAATTCTTTTATATGCATACAAATTAGCCCTTATGAACTCGTTTTCATGTGTGAAATTCAAAATAATTTTTACTTTAAAACGAGGTCATAATGGCTAATTTATATGCACATAAAAGAATTCTAATTCGGCGGCCATTTTTGAATAAGGTCTATTAATCTCGGCTTTCGGTGCCTCATTCTCTTTCTTTTTCATTATTGAACAATCATCACTGGCGTCGCGTCAGCACATATGCAGTATAATATCTAGGTTTAAAACCTGACAATCGTATTGGCTAATACTATTAAAACTGCAGATATCGAGAATTCTTACAAACTGTGTGACGAACCATAATCAAGAATATTTAAAATTATGATACACATTATTTACTCACTGCATCGCGGTCTTGGATAATTTCATCCATGTCTGAATCAGTATTTAGTTTATCCAACAACTAAATTGAAATATTCGCAAAAAAGATAAATGGTGTAAGTATATTAAACTGGAAACAACATTTTACATTAAAACAAGATTAACCCCCACGAAGTGTTTTCTGTGGAGGTTCACATATTATTACTATTCAATTTATTTTTCTCTTGAAAAGTTTCAAAGTTCCAAAATCAGCTGTAAATACTAATTGGAGCATGCGCATAGGATGCAAACGGTGTTTTGCTGCAAAAAGTCTTCCCCATGCGCAGTAACCTCTGACTATTATTTTCTCATATGCAAAGTGGTCTGGATTTAAAAACATCATTATAATTAAAGTGATTCCCTAAGATCTTATGACCACGCGAAACCTGGTGGCTAATTTGGCGCAATTAATACATCCCAGAGATTTTATGGCGTCAGCACCGTAAAAAGTCAAAAAAGCTACTGTAAATTCCTCGCGTTTCCTGCGACGAAATCTCTAGTGCACAATACTACAGAAATTATTCTGCTCTTTCAATTCTTGTTTTTTTTAAGAACTCCAAGCAAAAAATGTTTGAGTTTGACTAGTTGGTCCGTCAACAGGTTCAACGCGGGTTGAAAATAACGTATGTTAAACAAATAGCATACAGTGAAAAACAATGTAATTTGTTGATTTTCTTCTTACAGTGTTGTAGTCAGCTAGCTGGCCTTGAAGTTCTTTGATCTCAGATGCCAAGCTTTCGGCTCTAAATAAAACAATAATGTAAAAGAGTAGAGCGCTGCGTGCGTAGGTACTGTAGTTGTGCAGCTAAACTACAAAGTTAAAAATATCAATAGTTATTAAAATACGAACTACAAAATGACAATAAGTATAGTACCACCTAGGTTTGGAGGTATGATTAGGGATAAGGGTAGTATCAAGGAAAAGCAGGCCAGGACCGTGAGCAAATTTTAGTTGCTACTCTCGAGTTTAAATAAATTTGCGTATCTATTCACCCACCCATCTACACTATAAATTATTGAATTCATCTAAGCCTAACATGGCAAAATATTTAAGTCGACAATTCAATATTGGGCGAGAGCGAAGGTCGAGCCTAATATTAAAATTCGAGACTTAAATATTTTCCATATCGGGCGAAGATGAATCTAAAAGGTGTTTTATTATACTGAACAAATAATCGTGCGATTGACAAGTTAATATATCTTGTACGACCTGTCCAAAGATTGCACACGTGACGCTAATGTAGACATTTGATTTGACGATTACTTATGAGGGTATAATAAAAATCCACGTACATCTTCTGACCAGGGTTGAGCGAAGAGGAGGCTAGGATTTAACATGCTGCCAGCTGTAGTCCACCAACAGGCACTACAACATTACTAATGTCGATGGTTGTCTCATGTATAACATGACCCAGGTTGCTAATTGATAAACAGTACGTAGTGGCTATAAACATACCTTTTCTCATAAGTCAAGTAAGTCTCGTTTTCTTGGGAATATTTATCGATCTCCTTCTGCATTCGTGCAATCTCAGCTGTTAACTCTGAAACCTTGGCCCTAGTTGCGAGAAAGCGGATTAGATTACACATTAGACTCGCGTGCATATGCCCCGCATATAATAGTAAACATCAGCTACGTACACAGGCTTTAAAAGCGTGAAACAACTAAATTACTGTACTATTTTAAAGGCACAGTGTCACCATGACACAAACTTGAAAAACTTCGTGGACAAATTCAAGTTCACATGATTAAGATTATCGCGAATATAACACACGTCAAAACTTGGACTAAATAGTGCGTAAGAAGATACACTAATGACTTACTATTTTGACGTTGTATGAATATTATTCCTTTTCTTTGCACACAAATATAATTTTTGTCTCGCACGAAACTATTAATTAAGCGGTAATTTAATACCTGACGCTGTGTCTTTAAGGCTAGTAATAGGAATAGTTTATTTAGAAACTTCTCATTACAGTTGTAAATAACTGCATGGATTGTGTGAGTTGTACAATAATATATAGCATAAAAACTATGACTATGGTTTATGGATTTATGTTAAAACTAAGGTAAAAAATAGGCACGCTTTGGTGTACATGTATCTATTGCGTCCATTGAACTCTAAGTAAACTGGAACGCTAACTCCATAAGACACCTATGATTGGGTGAAGTCAAACTTCCGGCCGCTGGGGGTAGCCATTGCACGTCAACAGAAGGTGTGAAGGGCACAATGAAAAACTGAAAACTCGCTGCAAAAAACAACCATTTTTTAGACCTAAAGTTTCTTATAGATGATAACGAAGAAGCTAGTACGTATTGGGCTTATCGGCCTTGTACCTGAACAATTTCTACCCACGAAAATGGATTGAACGACGAAATATCTGCCGAACAAAAGGAAAATTCGAGTCCGAAACTCGTACGGAAAATGCAGGTTTTTCTTATTTTTCTTTGTTATCTCAAACGTTTGAAGGTTGTCATGCCAAGAATTAGTAATAAGATAATGCTAAATTATTGCTTTAACTCAAGTTTCAGTTGTGGAAATGCTAAATCTGACATTTTTCGAGACGAAGAGTAACTCCAGAGCTGTAATAAAACCCGGTAAAGTGCATTTTGTTGGTTTTTTCCTACTGAAAATTGAGGAATTTAAAACCTAACTGATTTTATAAACAAACTGTTCATTTTAAACCTGGGATTCTTATGTATTTTCTTTATATTTGTCCAAACCATGGCAATTTTGGTTGCATATTGTTGACTTTCATTTGAGAGCTTATATTTTTACTGTTTTTCTTGTTTTTACTCGTCATGTCAGTGTTCACCTACTCTACGGTATATTGGAATTTGATCTAAGCCTAAAAGTGGTTAACAAGTTTAGTTTTTCTTTGATTTAAAGCTGTTTTTGCAAACCATTTCACAAAATTCAGCTTCATTTTTTCTCGGTTATAAAGTAAAAGGGACTGGGGGTGACGTGCATGGCGGCCCCAATGTCCGCCATTTTTGGCTTCAAAACGTGCAAGCGAGTTATCGTTCCAGTCTACTTAGAGTTCAATGATTGCGTCAGACTGCTCGGACTGACTCGGGATGTGATTCTGAAATTTTATTGGTTCGACGAATATTCTATGGTTACTGAACTAACATGGGAAAATCTCGCATGCCGACATAGTATCTACTCGCATGCGCAGTAGATACAAAAATAGGAGATCTCAGTCCTGACTACATTTGACTGTTCATGTATAAGTATACATTTAAACCCTATATAAATCCGACTAATTGCAGTATGCAAATAAAGCCAAATAGTCAATAATACAAGTAAATTTCACTTCAGAAGCAGTACACTATTCACACAAGTGCAGGTCACATACTATAATCTATTCTTTTCAATCAAAGTACATAAACAGCTGTGGTTCCTTTTATCATATTACCTAAACTTCGCAATGAAAAGCTCTACGCTTCATAGTTAAGCCAAGAGCACGTAACAGTTCGAACAAAATATTTTATAAGTAGAATTATACACTTTAGTGCTGTTCGTTGTCATGCAGTTCACGCCAAAAGTATGGCTAACTCGTGAATTTGTTAACAGTTTGATTGTTAATTTCACTCTGAAAATAAGGTTAGTAAGATGGCATTTTTTAGTAATATTTTAGAAGATCTGAAAACGTGATGTGTACATAATTGTAAATAATATACAATATTGGTATGGTGATATTTATACAGTACAGTACAGTACAGTACAGTACAGTACAGTACAGTACAGTACAGTACAGTACAGTACAGTACAGTACAGTACAGTACAGAGATCAGTTGAACCCTTTCTTGGTCAGATAAGTGACAAAATCATCTGTACAATCGTATCAATGTAAGCTACAAATTTATACAACATAGTGTTCTTTTTTGGCATGGAATAGAAGAAATGGTTTTTAGACATGTTAATTCTATTTTCTTTAAATTATTTCATATTTTTCAATATAATTCTTTAAATTACATTTTAACTCTTTATTTCCCATTGCTAGTCATTTCCCATCCTACTGATCCACAACTCGTTTATCGTTGTTAAATGTTTTTTTGGAGGTGGGGGTGGGGTGGTGGAGGGGGTATGATACGCCACCAAAACATCCAGGCATCATAGAATAATAACCAAACATACAGTACCATGCAAAATTCATTTAATGGTCACTTATGTAGAAAGTCAAGCTCTACGAAACAAAGCAGCAGCAAAAGAAGCTAATAAAGATTCCAAGAACGTAATAGGCGCAATTCTAAAAGTTGCATCAACTATTCATGGCGACCAACTCACTGCTATGCCAAGAGGGCTGAAACAGCTAGATGCAATCTACAACGATGTCACTTCGGTAAGAAACGAAATAGAAAATATCTGGGAAGAATCAAAACAAAAATGGTACTTCGGAAGAAGATTATCTTACATTTGAAAATGCAAGACAATTCTGCTCTGGCTAAAAACAGAAGACAGCGACTCATCAATGAGGTGCTTAGAGGTGAATGTCCGTGATGGAAATGACAAATACGTTGAATAAGCACTTTCTGCATGATATCTCTGAGTTGGTAACAAAGCAAGGCCTTGTCACCCGCTATTGTGACGTCCAGATTAAGAATGGAAAATCCAAGAAAGAAGCCGCCAAGCTGACTTGGATGTTTGTAAAAAAACTCTTCCGATACCATGCAGAAGATGGTTATGCTTCTGTTTTTTTGGCGGCTGCCTTAAAGTACAAAAATCATGAAGCACCCTACAATGACTTTATGTCTAAAGTCTGCAAGTGGTGGCCTAAACCAAGAGATATTAAATACGAAACATTCTGCGATAAATTTATCAAAGACCCTGACTCCAAAAACAGACGAAAACAACAACAAGATTTTCTCTTTGCCAATAAAGATCTTGCTAATTATCCTGCTCAACTGATAAAAGCTGACTGCAATAAATTCAGGCATTCACATGACTTGCTTTACTCAAAAGGATATCTATATATCACACAACCTGCAACTAATACTATAAGAGCCTGATTGCCGATACGCAAACATTGAATAGTCTCAGGAATATTCCACCAACGTACGACCGACGGTAAACACCGCATCATAAGAGAATTGGACCCAAACAAAACGATGAAGATGTTTGGCATCGCGGTAGATAACAGCGGATTCCTGTTCTCCGTACAAAAAGATGGTTCAAACAACAAGTCTCTATAAGTATGATCATGAGATCGACTTGGAAGATAGCAAAGTGTTTTGAAAAGACATTATTTATCCCGTCTATCACATTGTGCCTCCACTCTTCTTCGCTTGTTCCAAATAACGTCAAAGTGACTCTCTTACAATACAATTTCCTTTGCTACGTGTATAAACCTTTACGTACTGTTAATAAACGAGCATGAGTGTTTTACCAGCCTTAAACACGAACTGTGAGTTTATTTAACGGCTTCAAAAACGAAACAATTCGTAAGTTCATCGTGGTAAAAATTTTGAAGATTGACCTTGTGTGAGCTGTGAAATCCAACCAGAAATTTATTACATATAAATTAAGAGATGGGTTTCCTTTGAGTTTTTCCTTTATGAATTATTATTATGAATTTTTTATGAAAAGTTTTTAAATTTCCCTTAATTATTAAGAATACCACGCTTCTGTTTGTGATAGAGTAAACGTGTGCATGTCTGCAATATATCTATAACTCTTAGCAAGATCGACAAAGAAATGTTCGCCTGGGCTATAATTTTCTATTTTCTAGGCGGGTCTTGCAGTATGTTCCCCCGAAAAAATAGAAAAGCATATTCTTCTTAAAAGTTTGACGAAAGATATTTGTAAGTAAAATATACGAGTCTTAACTCCTTTCTGACGAAACCAGTCTTTTGGCACTGATGCAGACTTTAGTATTTTACTCATAAACATTTACATACCACCGTACCTCAGTTGTCCCATGTAATAAGACTTGTCCAGAACTTGTCTTTGGGGACCTGTAATTGGAAGAAAGAGACCGTTGGCTATCAGATGAGAAACTCAGACTGCATCACGGCTACTGTACTCAGATAACCTACTGTACTCAGATAACTTCGTACAGAATCCAATCTCACAGGGAAGCTTCTCGGTAGAATATTATCATTGTAGACTACAATAATTAACATGCTGACTTCTTCTTCTCAAGACTCCACTAATAGAATAAAACTTTATTTCACGAGGGAAATAATAAAAATAATAAAATAATAAAACAATAATTAAAAATAATATACTATAAGAAGCACCTAATATCATCAAATATTGTATATTGACTTGTTTCAACAAAAATTTGGGCTATTCCTAGACCCCAATATAAAAGTGTGTGCATAAAAAATAGAACAAACATTTTCACTGAGTTTTCAGACCACATACGGTTATTTTACGGTACACCGCTATTTACACCGCGTAAGTCAGTACAGGTACATGTTATTAGAATGATCTATATGTATTTCTCAAACTCATTAATAATTCATGAGATAATCAACCAATCACAAGCGCTGAATTCTACCACGTGAAAGGGGGTAACTGGGAAGAGGACTAGAAATGTTATTTCCAGTTCAAGGACTAGAAAATAATATTTCCTATTCCTATATTTGTCCTAGGACTTGAAATATGACGCCAAGAGCCATGGGAATAGATTTCGAGCACTTCGAAAGCGTTTGCACAACGGCTCGAAGTCTTCTTCGTCGTCCGCCATGCCGACAATTCAACCTCAAACTCGTTTAACGAAGCACGAGTTACCAAAATACGCTTCATTTGTAATTAAAATCAAACCATCAGCAAACTCATTCACACAAACGACTTTTTTATCCATCCACTAATTACTAATACACTAATTGATTTGGGAATACACTAAGTGATTTTGAGAAGTCATTTTTCGAACGAATTCCGAGTATTTGAAAACCCGGTCTAGTCCTCATTGTTGGCCTTTAAATATTACTTAATCAAATAAAAATACAAAAATTAACAATTAAAGTAAGAAATTTAGCTCTTGACTGGAAAAAAAAATTTAATAAATCTAATTTTCTGTTTCCCTCTAAACTATTTTAATACCTTTAGCTCCAGTTGTAATTCCAAGCCCTTGTCTTGTCATTGGACGGTCAGCTACCCTGATCTGAGAATTAAGAGCTGAAAAAAGACATCATATACTGTAAGGCCCCGTCCACACGTATCCGGATTTTTTGTGAAGTAAAAACGCAACTTTTTTTACGGATTGGCCTTCCGTCCACACGTAAACGATGAAAATGGTCATCAAAAACGAAACTTTTCAAAGATGGTCTCCAAAGTAGAACTTTTTGAAAACCGTTTCCCTGTTCTTGTGTTTTTAAAAACAGAGAAAGAAGTTGCGTTGAAAACGAAAAGGGTACGTGTGGGTGAAATGTAATTGATCATCATCACACCGAAAAAGATTGGTAAATTAAGTAAAATATACAATATTAACTGTGTGGCCATTTGCAACACCAGCCGAAAAACGATTTATCCAATTCACTACAACAATTATCTTTAAGATATATAAGCTGTTTAAACTGATTAAATCGATCAGAAAGTTTATATTTGCTGGATTGGTCATCAATACTGCACTGTCAATTAAAGATTCATTTCTTAAGATAATAAAATAATAATTTTGTAGTGGTGACAAACCTAAGTATAGCTTTGAAAAACGCATTTACCATGGTAAATGGTGATGTTGGAAAGCTCCAACAGTTCTTTCAAGAACTTTCCAACATCACTATTCTGAGTATTCAGCATGATGAATGCATTTTCAAAGCTATAAAGATTCATTATTTTAAAACTACGACTAGTAAACATCTGTAAAAATGTAGAATACAGTTTGATATTGTTACATCCCAACACAGTGTACTTGTTTGTGTTTTCACATTGATGACAACTTTATACTTACAGTACTGTACTTAGCTTATTTCTAATTTACTAAAATATATCCTTATTTTATATTTAAAAAGTAGTACAAGTGTTATAACTATATTTTTATATATGTTACTATTGACCTTTTATTGGGAAAAAATATATTTCTAGAAAAAATTCGAAAAACTACATAACGTTTTATGATCATGTCCTCCTGCTAAAACATGCATATGAAGACAAGACATGTACACCAGTCAGGACTGTATCATTCTTTGCTACCACTACTACCACATCACCGCTAAAACTACATGTACATACAGTATTGTTTGTCCACATACAGTACCTCCCATTCCACCATCTCCACCTCGAGTTCCAGGTCTAGCACTTCCTGGTACCTAAACAGGTGCACATAAAAAGAGTAATGATGATGATGATATTAATGATTATCATTATCACCATCACCATTATTGTTACAATATTAATGATTATCATAATCACCAACAACATTATTGATTATTATTAATAATAATTATTATTATTATTATTATTATCACCATCACCATTATTGTTACAATATTAATGATTATCATAATCACCAACAACATAATGTTGATTATGATTATTGATTATTATTAATAATTATTATTATTATTATTATTATTATTATTATTTTTATTATTATCACTCACCATTCCAGTTCCTATGAATTGCCAGTAAACAGATAAAATAAAAAAAAATCTTTATTAGAAAACACTGGTGTGCTACATATTCTAGTCCACAGTGACCAGCGCTTACATGCAAATCATTCTTCTCAGTCAGATTTTTGCATATACATGTAAGTGGACTTTGCATTACAGCAGATAAAAAAACAGATTTTCATCTAATTTGGGGTTTCCAAAATCTTTGCATATAAGTGATTTGCATATAAGCAACAGCAACTGTCGTTAATGAATAAAATGCAAAGGCTGGTGCATACTTTCAACTATGCCACTGCACAACAATTAATATATCTGCAACTCTAATAGCCAGTAACATCTGAGCACCACTTAATTGTGGAGCAATATCACATCCACCCACCACAGCCTGTACAAATCAAATTATCAGTGGTGTACTGAAAATATTCTGATTCGGGGGTGTTTCAAAATTTACCAATGAAACCCATGATTTACCAATGAAACCCAGGTGCAGTGCTTTCAATGAGACGAGCGCGATCGCGCTCGCGCTCGCCCACACGCTCCCAAGTTCGTTCTGCCAGCGCGATTGATCGCGCTGGCAGATAAGTAATTTGTCATAAAATGCGCTCGCAGATTATCTTCCACTGCCTAGAAATGGAGTAAATAAATGCTCAGTTGTATATAATATGAAAATAATGGAATATCTCTTGTTTACTCTGTGCAGGAGTATACAGTCTAGCTTATAAAAACAAATCAATAAACTGGCGGCGTGGTTTTGAACAACTTTATGCACGCATATTTACGAATTATGGCATCACAGGGAGATAAATTGTTCTTGGTTTTATTAAATTAACGGGTTTAGGTATTAAATATTTTTAGTTTGTTTCTAGTGGCAGGCTAACTGCACTCTCCAGTGACGTACTGTATTGTCTTGCTGCATATTGTTTAATTGATATTCGTATTATTAAAAACTAGCCGAAATCGGCGAAAATGCAAAATAGCGTTCCTTTGCTCACGGGGACGTCCGCTGCATGTTCCGGCGCGGCAATATCGGGATAAACACTACAAAATCTCAAACTTTATGCTAGTTGTGCAGATGAAAACCACAAATGACACTTAAAACATTGGTTTGAAGTTCATTTTTATGATAATAGACTGTTAAAATTGACCCAGGAAATGTAACAGGAAGTCATCAACATAAACCAGCGCTGTTTTTCAAGAAAAAACAAATCGCGCTGCCCAGTTGTGAAATCTGCTCTGGCGAGCGCGATCCACCGCGCTGGCGTATTTTATTCATTGAAAGCACTGCAGGTGGGTTTATATATTATTTTAATTTACCAACTGATTTGGTTTTAACTGCATGACCTATATCAATTTACCAACAATTTACCAAAAAATTGTGGGGTGTCACACCCCCTGTTTGGTATGGCACACCACTGCAAATTATTGCCACATACAGTACAATTCATGGCCCCTGACTAATCCTATGTTTTCAATATCACCACAATTTTTCCCTCAGTGAAACCGATATCACCCTTGTTTTCATTCAGTTTCTTAATGCTCTCAGCCATCGAAACCAAATTGTGTGCATACTGTACAACAGTTCCCACAGCAGCTCCTCTCTGACATCCTTCATCAGCATCTCTATCATAGCCACAAACAATAATGTTCAGATATACATATTCAAAACCATTTCATGCTACTGTACCTGGTGGTTTTCCCATGCCTGATTTTATTTGAAAAATGTTACGTAAAGGAAAATTGATAAAACAAAAGAACAGAATTTTGTTAAGTTTTGTTTAATACTACGTAATGTATTGTTGTTTTATAATAAATAAAAATTGATTGAGTTTTTACTTAATTATCATGTTTCTTCATGTTTTTAGGTTTGTTTTGTTTTATCAGAACCAGCTCACCCTACATGTATGTACTCGTCAATTTAAAGTGTATATTTTATTAGTAGAAATGTTCTAATAATTATACTACTGTATTGCAAATGCTGCAATGTGATTGGTTGCTCTACTCAATAAATTTGTCAATAGATATACATGTACATGTAGTCGAGCAGTAAAACAACATGAAGGGGCCAAGAAGTAGAACATTTGTTTTACTGTACATTCAGTTTGTCATGCTTTTTGACAATCCCAAAGAACAGCTACCTTAACATTATACAAGTTAAGTGTAGTTTCTAGTAAACCAATTAGATCATTCATGAGCTCGAAATTTCAGAAATAATATCGAAGAACTGACTTGGGTTTGCACCCTCATCAAGCTCATAATCTAGTTGTTAAATATTTATTGAAACAGGATACTGCTTCCTTGAGCCATTCTTGCTTTTGTTCCAGGTTGCACTGCACCAGATGGAGGTCTTTTTCCAAAGCTGTTCCTGTAAACCAAAAACATGTAATTACTGCTACCGTGCAGCAATGATTACGGGGTGACAACTAATTGTTGAGTACAGAAGAGTACAATGATCCCCCAAGTCAGTATAGAGCCAGCTGAGATTTTTTGCAAGAAATTTAACTCTATGCTGCTTTTTTGGTTCAACAAAATTTTGGAATCAACCTTGGGATCCAGTCAAATGATTGGAGTAAAATGCATGAAATAATATGACCAAGAACACAGCTAAGACACAATTGTATCCAATGTTCTGATCACCTCTCAACAAACAAAATCCATGATTGTAAAAATGTAAATGGAAGAAAGTTGTTTTGTATTAAAGTTGCACACACTGTACAATGACTACAATCAGTACAATGTATATACTGTACAATATGATCTGTGGATTTAGAAATATATACTGTTGGTAATAATAATGAATGTGCAGAAATATGTAAATTAATTGAATGTTCACCAAGATATTTCAGAACTCAGCACTGCAAATGAGAAATAAATTTCATCCTAGCATGTATTTTCTAAAATATCAATTTTATTGGTAGTGGAAACATCAATAAAACAGGTACTCCATTTGTTACCACCACCAGGAGGTTATGTTTTTACCCCTGTCTGTCTGTCTGTCTGTCTGTCTGTCTGTCTGTCTGTCTGTCTGTCTGTCTGTCTGTCTGTCTGTCTGTCTGTCTGTCTGTCTGTCTGTCTGTCTGTCTGTCTGTCTGTCTGTCTGTCTGTCTGTCTGTCTGTCTGTCTGTCTGTCTCCAAGATATCTCAAAAAGTTTGCACCATGAAAGTTTGTAGACAGGTTGGCAATAAACCAGCAACCAATCCATTAAAATTTTGGTTGAATTTCGTTGACATTTGGATGAGAAATGAATAAAAATCTGACTACAAGATTCTCTGTGTAGAAGAAATGCTTGATTGCACCATTATATTCTTATTTTATGCAAACACTTTTTTTTGTTACGAGTGCAATCAAGCACTTCATTCATTCCAGCAAGTTATTAGAAAATGTGATACAACTACAGTTTAGCAGACACCAGTGTCAAACACTAAGACTGAATTAGGCCCAACTCCACTATAAACCCTGATCCTAGACACCTTTTCAGGTGGCCAGTGAACGAGTGGTAGGCTAGCTTAGGCCACATAAAAAAATTACTTGTTTAGCATATCATCCACCTATTTCAATTTTTCCAGGGAGGGAGGGAGGTTTTTGTTGGGTTTTTTATGTGTTTTTTTTTCTTTCTGCCCTAAGGGGCACTGCTCTCATCTATACTGGGTGTTTCTACAGCCATAGTATAGATGAGAGTGGCATACTACAGTCTTCCTTGGCCACACAGCATATCACAAATGCCATTGGTGGTCTAACAGAGACGTATTTGTTTTCACTCACTCATGTTTTATTAAACAGAAAATGAGTCGAGGTTTATAATAACTTAATGCACAGGCGTGGAACATGTAAGGGTCGGGGTACGAGAATAAGTCCAAGGTCTGAACCTGTCCAGGGCAACACTGCTGCCAAATGTTTTGCGCATGCGCGATGTCCGAGAATATATGAAATATTTGGACTGATCCGAGAGTCCAACACAAATGTTAAAAATATAAGCATACATGTAGTACTACCAAAAAGATAAGGTAGATAATTTGTGCATGGTTTCTTTGTCAATATTGTAACATATTCTGAAATTACCCCTTCGTAATTTTCTTTACCCTTTTTTTAAAACACAAATGAATAGGTGAGTCTTTCTTAGTCTTCACTGTCTGGTTGTTGTCGCAACGGCTAGTTCCCACTTATCTTGCAATCTTTACTCTGCAAATTCACACATGCACAAATGTTTGGCAGCGGTGTTGTCCAGGGCATGAAGTTCACCGGCAATTGCAAAGTGCAAATCACCATTTTTAATACTACAGGTAAAACGTTGTTTTGAGAGTTTTTGCACTAAATTTATGGGTTTTTTTGAAAAATAAAAAATAAAAAAAAATTGGAGGTTGGGGCTTTTCTCAGGTCAGGCAGGGACGCTAAACAAGTAATTTTTTTATGTGGCCTTACTAAACCTATACATATAGGAATAAAATGCTTCATTTCATCAAAAGATTTCATGTTCCTGAGGGGCTGTTCATATGAGGCGGGCTAGCCCAGTTACCAAGCTGATTTTAAGTCATGATCGAAAATCTTTTTATGACTGTAATAAAGAATTAGAATACTTTGTGTGCTATACTTACAGAAAAACGAAGCCAATTCTGCTTTGTTATATCACTTTGCATTTCTCACATAGTTGTAATAAGATTTTCATGACATAAAATCAAATCAGCCCAGTAACCAGGCTAGCTAGCCCACCTCATATGAATGGACCCTTAGTGCATGAACGCTTTATTCTATAAACATGGAACTGTCATGCCTAATTGTTTATATTTGTTAATTCTGCTAAATATTTAGTTCAAGGTTTGCATAATACAAGCATTATGAGTGCAATCAAGCATTTTTTCACTCATTTTTTCTACAGAGAAGATTACAGTCAGATTTTTATAAAATTATAATCCTATTTTCAACTAAATTCAACCAAATTTAATACCTTGGTGGTCCAACCCTTTACAAAGTTACATAAAAATTGTTCAAAACCTTTTGAAATATCCTGGTGACAAACAACCAACAAACTATTAAACAGAGGTAAAAATATAATAATAAATCCATTACAGTACATCTATATGAAATGTCTGACCTAATGTCCTTCTGTTTTATTACTATTTACAGTATTTAAATCTTCAATTGTTTGTATTTTAAAATATATGAATAACTTACGATAAATCAGCAAATTTCGATTTGAAATAGTTTGGAAGATCGACGAAACTACTGCACGGTGTATCACGTTATTATTGACGATTAGCGTCTCAAAATATTTTATTTTCCTAATTATTAATTCATTGGGCTTGTCGAGCAGCCATGGCAATATATTGAGAATATAAACAAATAGAAAGTTACAAAACGTGGACAAAAACAGTAGAATATGATAACCATAAAAAACGTATATATATTTTCTTACATCGAGCAACTTGTGTTGAAAATGAATAATCTGTACAGATGCTTGAAGGGCAAGAAAAGTCCAATCAAAAGTCAGAGAACGAGAAAATTAAAATTTACTGACTGAATGAAAATTTAAAGATGGCGGAACTACTCGAAAACGAGGCAAGAATAAATTATGTGATACGTGACCATAGCAACCCAAAGCAACCCTAGCCTGCGAAGTTGAACTTCTTTTCTTTTCCCTTCTTTTCCCTTTCAACTCCGCCCGCGCTTCCCAGACTATAGCAACTTGCAAGAACACAGCACCAGTAAATAAGTGTTTTGTTATATATCAAGTATCAATTGACAACAAAACTGTTGAGCAAAACCTTCAGACATTGTTTTTAATGAAGGAAACTGAAAAAAAACAAATACGAACTGAACCTGACCATCTACTTCCGATTTTGATATTTTTCCTTAGGGAAAAATAAATGTAATGTTACCCGCTGCCATGGGGCCGGGGTGGGGTTGGCTAAAGGAGAAGGGCACGTTACGCGGGAAACATCACGATTTCCGGACCAACACGCGAGGAGCGGTCGCCCAATCAGAGAGCTAGAAAAACGTAGCCTAGTCTATAGGCCTTCCTCGGTTAACGGCCAAGCACATGACGGAAACGAAAGACCTAGAAACTAGGCTAAGAAAAACGGACTTTAATATAATTAATGCTTTAAATTAAGGAAAACTGAAAAAAAAACCAAATAAACAAACCTGATCATCTACTTCCGGTTTTAATATTTCCCCCTGAAATAAATGTAATGTTACCCGGTGCATACGCGGGAAACATCACGATTTTCGGACAGCCACGCGAGGATCGCTTGCTGCCCAATCAGAAAGCTAAAGAAATGGACTTTGATACTTGATATAACAAACATAGAACAACATACCAAGGAATGCCTGAGCACGCATACGTCGTGCAAAGAACCAACAAACTACTTTGTAGTTAATACTACAAAGTTAGAAACTTTGTCTATCTTTATTTAAAATATTGGTAAGATAAAGGTACCGGTAGTCAGTTAAAGAGCAATTATACAGCTCAGCTTCTCGTGTAAAATTTATTAAACGTATTTCATAAACAATGAAAACAACGACCGACGACCGTACTTCAGAAAAAGCAAAAGCGAGCCGAAAGTGCGGGAGGATTATAATTCCATGCAGAACTCGTGACAACGACCTCTGTACTCAGTCCATATTAATATCCAGTCGCGCGGTTTATAGATTGCAGTCTACATTCCAAGGTTCGTGGGTTCAATTGCCAGCTGGAAGGCCTTGAAGTAACACAACTGGTACGTCCCCTAATTAAGATGTTAAAAGATAAATTTGAAATTCCATCTTATCTCAATTCAAATGCCAAATATTTACTGTATTTGTGGAATTCTATATTATATCACGAATATTTGACTAGCTAATTACCAAATCGAATATCAATCAACCGAACAAATTAGTGCCAAAAAGAGCGATCTTTCTGCTATCAAGCAAATCCTAAAACAGATTACTAGATATAAGCGAGGATTAATCTTTATTGCTCTATATCAAAACCATCTAGTTCAAGAAGGAACATCTGAATCATTCTAGTGCATGAAACTCTGACGCAAAATGTTTAGGACAAGCCTTGACAGATAACAGGTGTTTTCCCCTCGGTAACCATAACAACAAACTGTTTAGAGATATTATTATTGTTAATAAGTATTTGCTATGATTTATTACTTGGAAACATATTCGAGTTCCGAGAAAAAAACAATGGCACGAAAAATGAATGTAGGTTACCGAGTATACCGACCAATAACATTTTGAATTACTAGCTCCATATATATATATATAGCTCTACTAAAATTTTGTATGTCAGCAATTTTACAGTAGATTGACTTCTTTGTTATTCATTGTTACACTCTGTTGCCACACAAGAGTATATGTAAGTTTTATAGCTTTATATTATACAATATCTTATCAATAATGATTCGCGTTTTCATCTGCGGAGCCCACAGCACGGGGAAGACAACTATGCTTCAACATTTGCTTCAAGAACCAGATAATGATCTTCATGGTGAAACGGAGGTAGCAAGAAAGATCATGGAACGTCTTGGATGGCAAAGAAAAGATATCGAACCAAAAGAAAACCCAGAAAACTTTTTTATTCTTCAGAAGAGGATAATGAAAGTTCAGAATCAGGTTGACAGGGAGAACAATCGTCTTAAGAGATCGTATGTCAGTGATCGGGGTATTGATCCGTTGATTTACTGTAAGATGTATCTTGGTCAAGAACGTTTAAATCAACTTTTGAACACTGAAGAGGCCAACGAATGCCTTCAGAGGTAAATAATTAAATATAATATACCCAACAGGAATTGCCCGATCGAGAATAGCCTGACTAGGCCACTGAGGCCAGATATATAGTCTTATAAACTACTGAGGACTGAGGGGGAAAACAAAATAACAAAGCAGATGACAGGTGTTTGAACAAAACATAATATAACATATACGCCTGATCCGATCTAGTATTCACTTGAAATAAAGCAGCGAAAGTTAGCAAAAGTAATAATTTATAGTATCAAGAATCTTTGATTCTTTGTTCTCCTAATTGTGCAGTCCCAGTGCATGCTCAAGGCTTCATTCAGAGGTGAATTAAATCGCATGGCGCGTTACTCAAAAGAACTAACATTCTAAAGACTTTGCTGAAGACTAATTCGGACAAAAAAACAGTTAAAAAGACTAGCGTTTTAACAAATGTTCCTAAATAACAAAAAGATAATTAGAACAAATTTTTCTACACCTATAACATATTATTCCTAAACACTCTTTGTTGGTAAATTTTAATTTAAGAATGCAGTTTATACCAAAGCTAGCGCGCCGGGTGAGTTATATATATAATTTAATTTCGAACACGAATGCAATTTGTTTAAACTTCGAGCTACAAACACAAGACTGACAAGAGAACAACAAAAAATAAAAATGAAAATCGTAGGCCAAGGCCACCGAGTGACTTTTATTATATTTTTTTTATCTTACTGCGAAAACACACGAGACATAAGTGATAAAAGAACTTCTTGGTGCTTCTTGATCATACATAGATTGTATATAGTAGAGTATAATTTAGCAAAGGATATGCATGAATGTTTTGGTTAATTTGTAATTAAAAATAAATAGTTGAAAATGTATTAACAAACAATTCTTTGTTTTAAAGGGTATTGCTTGGCAATAAAAATTAAGTTTGTCTCATTTGAAAGAACTCGTCAAATGGTATAAGAAGACCTTTTACAATTTTTCTCTATCTTTCTTGTGTTTTGAAATATTTCGACCAAAGACAGCGTGCTGTCCGCCATCTTGTTGTAACATCGGGTCTAATTAACTAGGAAATTGGTGACGTCACAAGCAGGGTAAACCTGATGAAACTATTCCGTGGGTGACCAAATTTCCACGGAAGGCTTTTTAAATGTTGTGGGTCAATTTAAAATGGAAATAGCGCAACAAAATCGAGTTTCTATCTCTTAATGTCATAAGGTTGGCAAGATAAAAATTTCACTTTACCGTGCTTATGATGTCACATGCATATCGAAAATAATTCCAAGATGGCGGACAGCACGCTGTCTTTGGTCGAAATATTTCCAATTCAAAACCAAAACAGATACGGAACAATTGTAAAAGGTCTTCTTATACCATTTGACGAGTTCTTTCAAAAGAGACAAACTTAATTTTTATTGCCAATACCCTTTAACCGTATTTTAAACTGCTATGTTACATAAATTGGGAGGGGAATATTGGGGGGTTGCTGCGAACCGCAATACCATGATAAAACTCGTAAAAAACCGGCACTACCGCGTGTGGCGAAAAAAATCCTGAATGGAATACGGAAACTGCTTGCATGGATAAAGCATATACCATACCATACCATACCATACCATACCATACCATACCATACCGCGAAAGCTGCGAAAATAATACTGTATGGAAATTAAAACAGCACAATACCGCAATACCGAAAATGCCAATGTTCCCCTCAATTGGGAATTGTTGAACCACTGCACCAATCTTATGTCATTCCTGTTCTCCAACAAGAGCAAGGCCTAAGAAAAAAACTATATTTAAAATTATAAACTACTACTTTGCCGTATGTTTGGCTAATTTAAGTGTCTACATGGTCTTCTGGTACTTTGCTCACACGCGTGTTTCCTTTTTCTCCACAGAGGCTTCTAGTTTTAATTCGGGTAAGACGTATATAGGCAATAAAAAGGTGCGTATATAGGCAATCATAAAAGGCGCGTATATAGGCAATAAAAAGGCGCGTATATAGGCAATAAAAAGGCGCGTATATAGGCAATCATAAAGGGCGCGAGGAACGACGGGAAGAAGGAAAAGACGAAGCTATCGTTTTCCGCGCGCCATCTCCAAAGGGAAGCCACTGCGGAGGAGTAGCCTGCAAAGCAGGCACTCTGGGGAGGGCCAATGGTGAGAGAGCGCCTGCTACTGTAGTTGTTAATTTTGGATTTATGCGTACAGAATGCACGCAAACTTCCCATTGGCTAACAAAAGTAAACACGTCAATCAGCTTATCATTGTAGCTAATAATAGCTAGCTGCTAAGCCCCAAAAGTCTACGTTTTTAACACAGCGCGGCTTTCTTATTTTTTCAGTGTGGCAATAAGTTAAAACCGTACTGCCACAATAAATTAAATGTAACGATTTTGACAAAGGTTTTAAAAGCATGAAAACTGAACAAAAGCGAACGTGAAGCTAAGCGTTTCATTATAATCGGATATTTTAATAATGGGCGTATTTAAAATTACAATGACAGTAGCAGGCGCTTTCTCGCACCTTTTGCCCCTCCCCGGAGCGCCGGCTTTGCAGGCTAAGGTGAGAGCGTATTTCCTTTTATGCGGTGCTTCATTGCGTTCGCTTCTTGTCTATACATGAGATACAATGACGCATATTCTGTACATTTCTTTTTCAGACACAAAGCTACGAACACGTTAACAGTCGTTCTAAATCCACACCCTGAATGCATCAGAGATGACGGAACGCGCTTAACACCAAAACAAGAAGAGCTAAACCAATTCACGGACATGTTAAAACATTTTCTAAATCATCAGGGCATTTCCTTTGAAACAATATCAGAGCTAAATCTCGAAAAAAGGGTTTCAATCCTGAAATATCTTATTAATAGGAAAAGAAATATGACTATTTTATCATAGTAAAACCATGTGCATGTATGTGATGGACTAGAACGCTTTTTCTAAAGCAAATAAGTAAAATATGAGACGAATCGAGAACTCTATACTACATTCAGTCTGAATGTCTTCTCATCTTTGACTTACGCACAAGAACGTTGAAATCCAGGTAAAGTCGGGCGTCGAGTACATGCTGGAGTACTTGAACTGACTTCTGGACCCTCATGGTCAGGAGTTCTGGCCAGGACCTCTGGTTAGATCCTCTGCTCAAAATATCTGGTTATGAAGACCTTTGTTCAGGACCTCTGGTCAGGGCCCCAGTTGGTGAAGACCTCTGCTCAGAACCTCTGATCAGAACCTCTGATCAGGATCTCTGGTCAGGCTAGGTCCTCTGGCCAAGACGTCTGGTCATAACCTCCGATTAGGATCTCTGGTCAGGATCCCTGGTAACGACCCCTGGTCAGGACCTCTGGTCAGGACATCCGGTCAGGACCTCCGGTCAGGACCTCCGGTCAGGACCTCCGGTCAGGACCTCCGGTCAGGACCTCTGGTCAGGACCTTTGATCAGGACCTCTGGTCAGGACTTCGGGCCAGGATCTTTGGTCAAGACCTCTGGTCAGAACCTTTGCTCAAGACATCTGGTGATTCTGGTCAAGAATTTTGTTCAGGATCTCTGGTCAGGCTAGGACTTCTGGTCGTCTGGCCAGAACCACCGGTCAGGACCTCTGGTCAAGACCTCTGGTCAGGATCTCTGCTCAAGACCTCTGGTCAGGATCTCTGGTCAAGACCTCTGGTCAGGATCTCTGATCAAGACCTCTGGTCAAGACCTCTGGTCCGGACCTCTGGTCAGGACCTCTGGTCAGGACCTCTGGTCAGGACCTCTGGTCAGGACCTCTGGTCAGGACCTCTGGTCAGGACCTCTGGTCAGGACCTCTGGTCAGGACCTCTGGTCAGGACCTCTGGTCAGGACCTCTGGTCAGGACCTCTGGTCAGGACCTCTGGTCAGGACCTCTGGTCAGCACCTCTGGTCAGGACCTCTGGTCAAGACCTCTGGTTAGGACCTCTGGTCAAGACTTCTGCTCAAAACCTCTGGTCAGGACCTCTTGGTCAGGACCTCCGGTCAAGACCTCCGGTCAAGACCTCCGGTCAAGACCTCCGGTCAAGACCTCCGGTCAAGACCTCCCGTCAAGACCTCCGGTCAAGACCTCGGGTCAAGACCTCGGGTCAAGACCTCGGGTCAAGACCTCCGGTAAGGACCTCCGGTCAGGACCTCCGGTCAAGACCTCCGGTCAGAACCTCCGGTCAAGGCCTCTGGTCAAGACCTCCGGTAAGGACCTCCGGTCAGGACCTCCGGTCAGGACCTCCGGTCAAGACCTCCGGTCAGGACCTCCGGTCAAGGCCTCTGGTCAAGACCTCTGGCACAGAATAGAAATACAACCAGAAGTCCAACTCGCGTCGGAACCTTGGCAAGTTCCTCCGGCGGTTTGGACCTTCAAAAGAAGGTTAAAACTTCCGGGGGAACTTGCCAGGATTGCGTAGGATGACGTAGGACATTGCGTAGGATCGCGTAGGATGGCGTCGGACGGCGTAAAATATCGCGCCTGCGCATTGAAGAAATGCGGACAAGTTGTCACTCGAGTAGACCTCTGGTCAGGATCTCTGATCAAGACCTCTGGTCAAGACCTCTTGTCAGGATCTCTGGTCAGGACCTCTGGTCAAGACCTCTTGGTCAAGACCTCTGGTCAGGATCTCTGATCAAGACCTCTGGTGAGGACCTCTGGTCAGGAGCTCTGGTCAAGACCTCTGGTCAAGACCTTTGGTCAAGACCTCTCGTCAAGACCTCTGGTCAAGACATCTGGTCAGGACCTCTGATCAAGACCTCTCGTCAGGACCTCTCGTCAAGACTTCTGCTCAAGACTTCTGCTCAAGACTTCTGCTCAGGTCCTGAACAAGAGGTTCTGACCAGGAGTCCTGACTCCTGGTCAGAACCTCTTGGTCAGGACCTCTGGTCAGGATCTCTTGGTCAGGACCTCTGGTCACGACCTCTTGTCAGGACCTTTGATCAGGACCTCTGGTCAGGACTTCGGGCCAGATCCAGATCTTTTTGAAAGGGGATCGATTCACTTTAAGATTTAGAAAAATTGTCAGTGATTTGGGGCAATTGGGCTTGACCAGAAGTCCTAACTAGAGGGTCTGGCCAGAGGTCTTGATCAGAGGTCTTGACCAGAGGTCTTGACCAGAGGTCTTGACCAGAGGTCTTGACCAGAGGTCTTGACCAGAGGTCTTGACCAGAGGTCTTGACCAGAGGTCCTGATCAGAGGTCCTGATCAGAGGTCCTGACCAGAGGTCTTGGCCAGAGGTGACCAGAAATCCTAACTAGAGGTTCTGACCATAGGTCTTGAGCAGAGGTCTTGATCAGAGGTCCTGACCAGAGGTCCTGACCAGAGGTCCTGACCAGAGGTCTTGAGCAGAGGTCTTGAGCAGAGGTCTTGAGCAGAGGTCTTGAGCAGATGTTAGAGGTTCTGACCAGAGGTTTTGACCAGAGGTCGTGGTCAGGCCAGACGACCAGAACTCCTAGCCTGACCAGAGATCCTGAACAAAATTCTTGACCAGAATCACCAGATGTCTTGAGCAAAGGTTTTGACCAGAGGTCTTGACCAAAGATCCTAGCACGAGAAATTCAAGTTAACTTCAAAAGAGGCCCGCGTACTGAATTTCAACGGTCCGACCCCGCGCCAATTCTGGCTCTCGACACAAACAAGACAAACAACTCCATATATAAGTGCAATACTAAGCACAGACCAAGATTATATTTACTTCAAACGACTGTGTCTATAATCAGTATATACGTCAGTGTACTTCCCGTTGTCTATATCAAATTACTATAAATATATTGCAATGTAATTACATATATGCTTGCGTGCAGTTCAGTTATTAGCAGTTTATATAAGTGCAAATGACTGGGTTTCTGATTAAGTTAATGCTGAAAGCTATGCAGTATATATATGTATATATATATATATATATATATATATATATATATATATATATATTAAGAGATTATTAACCGAGAACGAGGTCTGTACGGGAAAATATCAGACCGACGTCTTGACAGTACGGACCGAGCCGCAGGCGAGGTTCGTACAAAAAAGACCGAGGTCTGATATTTTCCCATACAGACCGAGTAAACAAGGTTAATAAAGCGTTTATTATATGGCTATTTCAAGTTTTTCGATAATTATTGTATCAAACTTAGTGTGAAAACCTTAGAAATTCACGCGAGCAAAATCAACATCCGGGACAGCGGTCCGGATACGGAAAAAGACGGACCGTGGTCCGGATACGCATTTTTACGGACCGTGCGTTGACCAATCAGAACTCAGGATATTACAAAGCCATATAATATATATATATATATATATATATATATATATATATATATATATATATATATATATATATATATATATATATATATATATATATATGTATGTATATATATATATATATATGTATGTATATAAGCTCGATTTAGCGCCACGGCGCTTGATATATATATATTGTAAAAGCTCGATTTAGCGCCACGGCGCTTGGCGAACCGCCCAAAGAAGTGTTGGAGAGGCGTGACTCCAATAAAGGAATGTATAGGAATGTATACATACTTAAATATATACATGCATAAAGAAACCGTTCGAGAAATTTCCATAATTCATTAAATAAAAGTTATCGTTTTTTCGCAGTTTCATACTTTCTCCGAATAAGCATTGTACCATAGATCATGCTTATTCAGTTAGTCTACGTCTCTACTTCTGACTCCTGCCTTTGCTAGAGAGCGATACTACACTGACAGACCTGTGAATTAACAGTCCTGAGAGCGGTACTAAATCGAGCATTTACAGTAAAAAATAACAACTACGGGAAAAAATTGTTAAATAACCAAAAACAATATAGCAGTATTAAAAGGTTCTTATTAAAAATGTATGATGTACTACACTTCAAACTATATAAAATTCTATTGATAAGAATGAATGAGCGAAAAGCAACTAATCACTAGAGCTTATCGAGGTCAATATCTTCGTCGGCGCCAGCGTTGCTATGTCCAGCTCCATGGCCGTTGATGCTAAAAGATTGTTTGCGGCGTGTAGAACAACACTTGGAAAATAAGATGACTAGCAGCACGAGGAACAGCAAACCAGCAACACAAGAAACAATAATGAGAGGTACTTTGAATTCTATAAATGTAAAAAAGAGAATAAAAATGACAAATGCATAGACTATTCTTTTTAAAGTTTTGTTCTACTCCTGTTCTCCGCACCAATTTAATGACAGTATATATCCGAGTATAGTCTGAGCTGGAGCTAAGGACTAGAGTTTATTCCTGCCACAATGCAAAATCTAGTTTACCACCTAGAGCTTATTGGCTACTAAACCTGTTGGCTTATTAGTTATCACTGTAGTAAATTACTAGTGGATCAGATTAGTATTTAAACTATAGGCGGTAAACCAGGTTCAGTTTCACAAGGCTTAATGTTTTTGTTACGACTATAATAGGTGACCCAAAAATATCGGAGACTCGCTAGTGTTTGACGATATATTTATTCGCGAATAGTGAAATTTACTAAAGCTGAGAAAATATGCAGAACGACTGAGGTCATTTTGAGTCACTTTTTAGCAAGGATATATTCGGATTTGTATATAACATAAAGATCGGCATGCATATTTCTCTTGTAAGTAATAGATAAATCCCGAGAACGAGAGATGTATGCTATATAAAGACCCGAGGACGCGCAGCGTCCAAGGGCTTTATATCGCATACATCCCGACGTTCGAGGGATTTATCTGACTTAATTTATTATCGAGGAGGTTTTCCAACAAAGTTTTGTCTTTTTTTTCCACCTTGGACAAAGATTTTCCTTGTTTTTTTCTTCATTTCGTATCTAATTAGTATTCAAGGTCTTTATGCGATATAAAGACCTCGGAAGAATAAAGAAAACCGACTCGATAATAAATTAATCTTGGATAGACACTTAGTCATGCAAAAAACTGAGGAATCATTAGTTGAACTAGCCTTTATATTGAAAATTATTACAATCTCATATTTAGTAAGGCTACGAGTGTTCAATGTTTCTCGAATCTTGAATTTTCTATAATTAATTAATTTTCTATAATGTTCCTCAAAAGACCAAAGCGCCCATGCAAAAGGCAGCCTAACTCCAGTCAATCACTGAGCGAAAAAGTGAGGCAAATTTTTCGGACGTCATGCAGTTTCAGGCCCCTACGCGGCCATGCATAACGAGACGCAGTATGGCACTATGACGAGAAAATCGTGTATCTTATTTTGATTCAGTAAAATATAATTTCCAAATGAATACTGGCGTTTTCAGTTTCTCAATATATTGTCTCTTTCTCGAGATATTCTGATCAGGTTTCTGAAACATGTAAATTAGGTGCCTCGTGACGTCATTTACTCACACAGGCTAAATAAGATTTACAAAATGAGTAATATATCTGAAAGTAAAAATAATTCAAACTTTGCACAAGAATAGTTATGTGGAAAATACACTCCAACGTTCACATTATGTTGTTTCCATGAATACCGTTTGCAAACAGGCGCCTTCCATTTGTAAAACAAAAAATCGGTTTATTTTTTCTCCATAAAACAACTTTTACTGCAATACATTGACATGAATATTTGTAGACACACAGATATTGTATTTCGAATGTTTCAATCATCATATTCCTAAAATTAATATTTTAATTTTTTAGTAGAAAGGCTCGTGTTTCTAAACGGTTTCCGTAGCAACATGATGCGCAGTCAGTGGAGTGTACTTTTATGATAACTATACTTGTGCAAAGTTTGAATTATTTCTTCCTGCTATTTACAGAGATATTACTCATTTTGTAAATCTCATTTAGCCTGTGTAAATGACGTCACAAGGTACGTAATTTACACAAACCTGAATATCTCGGGAACGAGACAAAAAATTGAGAAACTGAGAACGTCGGTATTATGCATAATTTGGAAATGATATTTTACTGAAATCAAAATTAGATACACGATTTTCTCGTCATAGTGCCACTTTAAAGAAGGTAGTTTGAAGAAAATGAGTGGCGAGACCTGACTAAATATAGCCAAAAATGTGATTTAAAAACGTCATCAGTTTAATTAAGAACACGAAACCGGGCATATTTTACCCATTTGAAGCGTGTTTTCGGTAGTTTGATGTAGCTGGTAAGATGCAGGATTTATCTTATACGGTGTAAAGCACTTGTTCCTTTCCGTATGCTGTGTAAAAATAGAAATTCGGCTGTTTTTGTCGTGGTTCTTGGCTTTTCGTAAACAAAATTTGCCGTATATGGCCGCGTATGGGGCCTGAAACTGACGTCCAAAAATGCCTCACGGCCTCACTTTTCGATTGGCAGTCAGGAGTTCACTGGGCTGTCCGTTCTTTTACGCACCTGGGTACGATGCGTTACTCCCGCCATTGTGTTGTGATGAGCTGAACGTTCTTCAGTGCTTTAAATAAGCACATTAGTAACAACACAAGTCGAGTTACAACATGGAACTGCATGGACGAAACTGGACGGACGAGTTCCATCAGTGCTATATTTCCGGAGATTCGTACTCTTCACTGCAAAATTGGGCTTTCTCTCGGCTTAAGAAGGTTTCAAACTATATAAATACGTTCCTTACATATATATTTCAGCTAAAGAACATCCCAAAACTCGGCTCCATATAAACCGGCCGTTAGTAATATAAGGACCTATTCCAAAGGCTTTCACGGTTTCGCAGTGTTATTCAAGTATAATCCGAAACTATCCTGCATACAACATGCACATATTCATTGACATTGTTTTTTTCAAATAGTATAGTTTTTGCAGACCTTGAAAAAAGTGGGATCACAGGATCCTGAGGAACATTTTGGGTTCTTCACATGTATTTTAAGAATAAAAATGTCAGGAATCATATTTAGTTATCTGTTGTTTGAGACTGAACTGTTTCTCAATTGTCCGCTATCTTGATGCTTATAGAATTTGAAGTGCATTTTGTTTCCTCACTGTCGCAGTGTTCCAACCAACATAACTGAATTCTGAGTTACCCGGTCACCCGGTTTGCCGGAATAAACATTACGTTCGGTTTATATGGAAACGAGTTACCTGGCAAGTTGTAATATTTGAGATGATTAGCATCAACAAAAGTGACATAAACAACAAATGTGAATGGTTCAAGTAAAAACGAAATGTTATACACTTCCGGTACTTTTGAGATATTGGGCTAGGTTACGTCATGCAATCTGTGGTATAAAAAAGTAAAAACGTCATTTTCCATATACTGTGCATAACATTTCGTTTTTACTTGAACCATTCACAAATATACAAAATTCATCCAGCTATGTACCGCTATATATATGCTTCGTCTGTCGCTATCAGCTTATTACACAAGAGCCTCTGGCATCCAGGGTACCAGGCTATGCAGAGTTACCTGGGGAAAAGTGTTATATGGAGAAATGTTTATCTCGTTTTGCCGATATCCCGGCTACTCGCCTGTCTCATATATACACTGCATGCGGTGGGGGAAAACACTGTTTGCTCTACTGACCGGGAACTCGCCATGTGTCGAGTAACTCGACTGGCCGGGCTACTCGCTGCATATAAACACTGGCCCTAAGGCTTGGGCTCCGCTTACCCTTTATATATATTTATATATATATTTCTAAAACTGGTTTAATCAGTGTCTGTATACTATGATACCGATATCGTGATTACCGTCATCAAACTGTTACGGCACGGGCCGTATTATTACACGATACCGGTTAGTGTTCCGTTTTTATTTCATGCCGTCAAGGAACCCATTTTCATTTTGTGCCGTTTTCATGTCATTTTGTGCCGGTATCGTGTACACGCAAGGCCTAAACGGCATGATTTTGTTCCGTTTTCAAATTGTACTGGCATCGTGTAAACGGGGTCTAATTTTCCCGTGCATGTTGATGAGGGAAAATATATGCAAGCGGGAAATTTAGAAGAAGATAAAGGATTTCTTTGTCTTCTAATTTTCCCTCATCAACATGCACGGGAAAATTAGAAGACAAATGAAAAATTTCCCTCTTGCATGAGCAATGAGGGAAATACGAGGTTTACATTCCCTCGGGGAACAAAAGAATCCGAGGCGATCATGGTATTAAGCCTGGTTTCCATATAGCCGTAAGAGCCGGCGGCATGACTGCGGCAAGGGGCGATGGTCCAATCATAGACAGTGTTGAATTAGCCAGCAATAAAAAGCTGTATGCGATTGGACCATTGCCCCTTGCCGCAGCCATGCGCCGGCTCTTACGGCTATATGGAAACCAGGCTTAAATATACATATATCCGTCACTGAGTAATGTTGCCAATTAAAGAAAACGATTGGTGAAGTTTGATATAAATTTATAACCTTACCTTTGTTCTTCTCGCACTTTCCATCTTCATCCTCCATATAATCATGATCACAAATGCATTTAGCGCCTCCGTCCAAACCACGGTAGCAATAAGAATTTGAAGAGCAGACGATCTTCTGGCAAGGATCTTCGCATTTTACACGCCCATCTCCATAAAAGTTTTCACGGCATGTACAGGATATTTGTTTATTGACGAGCCTGCAATCTGCATTCTTGTGACAATTGTGCGAACCGAGTTTACATAAATCTGTTTCAGTTAAAAAGTAATTGGTTAAGCTGGCATTTTTTGGTTCACAACTAAGTTGAAAACTACTTAAGCATTAGCCTGCGCGCAGCCTCTACCCGATTTCGAAACCCGATAG
Organism: Paragorgia papillata; assembly: GCA_035771165.1. Lineage (NCBI taxonomy): Eukaryota > Metazoa > Cnidaria > Anthozoa > Scleralcyonacea > Coralliidae > Paragorgia > Paragorgia papillata. The sequence goes on from JAWNZC010000348.1 coordinate 2,306,628, forward strand.
TATACGCACTAAATAATATTTTATAAATCAATGTACATTGCGGCACAGTTAACTGTGATTGCGGGCAGAATTACTTTGCTCGGTTACAAGACTATACGTGTCTCCCCTTATCCCTGGTTAAAAAAAGTTGCTAACAGCGCACCGAACTTATAATCATTTGTTGGTGCAATCTTGACACAGTGATAGAACGCTGTCCAACATATATACATGCGAATTTTGAATAACGTTACTGTTATACAACTTATTAATAATAATGGCGATATGCTGGTGGACCTACCGCGGCTCTTATACGGGGGAAAGGTGTGCATGTATCCGCTGCGATCCCCTTCCTATGTGATTTTGAGTAACGACTAGGCCATTATTAACATACCTGACAATTTCAATGGTGCTGAAAGAACGGCTGAGACCGATAAATCATTCCGAATTGCTGTGGTTAAAACATCGGTGAGCTGAGTTGTATTTACTTTTTCATTTCCCTCAAGTTCAAATATCAACACGTACTCAGCAATTACACTGCCTTGCTTAAATTGCGTCACTTGCGTTCCAATGAAGCCACTGAACTTATTCGATGCCTTGACAGCCTTTGAAATACCATTTTCAATTTTTTCAGCTAGGTTGGTGAATTCGTATGAAGCGGGATTGTTTAGAGACGGCGAAAAAGATTGATTAATGCGAAGCTCGGAGCTGTATATTGTATTTCCAGTTACACAGTTAAAGCCATTACCAACGTATCCTTTGTGGCATAGACAAGAAAATGAGCCCACCAAATTAGTACATGTTGCATAAGTTGAACATCTTTTCTCTTTTTCACTGCATTCATCGATTTCTGGAATGTAAAATTAGCATTTAAGAAATCGACAAGTATTTACCTCTCTGAATAGGTTGTTAATGGTCTGAGCTAAATAATCTATCATCATCCAAAGCCCAAGGCAAAAAGTAACATAAGTTATATACAATGCAAGGCAAGGGAATACAGTGCAGTGCAGTGCAGACGTGCAGTGCAGTACAATGCAATACAATACAATATGCAATACAAAGCAAAGCAAAGCAAACAATGCACAGCAATATCCAGTGCAAATATATATACAAACTCAAAAAAGTGGCTAGCTTCTTAAACGAATCACAATTTTAAGAGAAAATCAAGGTGAAAGATGAACGACATATTTATGTAACTGTTTCACTATCACGTATCCCAGCAAACTCTAATTTCTGTGCTTTTTATCCTATTAACGCGTGTGAGGTTCAGAAGCGTTCAGAAGAGGGTTTTTTTTTACAGCTAGCTTGCTGGTTTTTCTGACTGCTGCGCTCCAGTAATCAAGGCCGTTGTAGCCATAGAAACTAAAAGCCCTAGATTTTAGAATGACTTATACAACATCGTTATGCGTTACACGTCTTCTTCGCAAATTGTTTACGTTGCGAAATGATTATCAATTTTTATTATATAAAATAGAGTGTTTTATTGATTTTTCCGCCACTAATAAAAGTGATAGTCTCACATGTGCGATTATTTATGATAATCGCACATGTGACGATTATCGCTGAATCAGCGTTATAGTTTAATGCAATTATATCCTGGTCAACACGAGAAATAAATGTCATATTTCCAAGCATCCATGTATTATTCTCCATATATTGTTTCTTTAATTAATACGCCACCGGATGTTTCGGTTGGATTGGCAAATTTGTTGTCAAAATCTAACCAATTACATCCACGGAAAATGATTTCTCGTGCACATGCATGCAGCGCTATAGGCGAAGCAAGAAAGACTGGAAATAATAATGTATAGCTAAATAACTCGTCAGAGAATTGAAACCAATATAGTAACACTTTGCCATTCAATGTTTTAAAGTGATAATTTCATTTAGAAAGGGCCACGTGTCTTACCTTGCAATTTCAGTATATAGTTTGTTATACCAAAAAGACTTCGGCCACTTGAGTAAGAAACATTTGAAATTTTCACCGTTGCTATAACATCCAGCTGCTGCCCAGTCAACTGGTGCAAAGATGCATAATCACCACGACTAATGTTAAGAACGTCGATTAATATTTCAATAACAGTTTTATTCTTCAATTGATCCAGTCCAATCTCAAAAAATGATGAGATGTTTCGCACCGTTACACCTTGAGTAAACACCTTCCGGTTTTCTTTCACTAAAATCAGCTTCAGCGAATTCTGGTCCAGTTTCTTTAAACCATCAGGCGAAAGTGCATTGAAATACTTTCCAATCTTGGCGTTGTTAATAACAATTACAAGGTTGCCATTGTAAATCAGTAATGTTTTTTTATACTCCTGTAGTTTTCTAAAGTGACCGTTGATATAGAACCATTTCTTTATTTTGTCAATTACGTCAGTCTTGGCGTTCAACAAGTCATCTTTTGTCATATTAGATAACTGAAGTATTTCTTCAAATGTCATATTAAGCTGTTGGCCAAGTTCTTTAGTTTTATCGTAAATGTTCAATCTTCTTTCTTGTTCCAAAAATACCCGAGTAATGTTCTTTAACGTTGTTTCATTTCCAAGTAAATTGTTCTTGTTGCTCACAAACAGGAGATCTTTGAGTTTTGCTTTCTTTAGGAGTTTTATTTGCTCTGGTACCAGCTGAAGATTTCGAACTAAGTCAATATCGGAAAATGTGCTTTCTTTTGTGAATAGCTTGTGAAGATTGCTTGACTTTCTTTCAGTGATGTTAGGTTTTACCTCCATTAACGTTTTCATGTAATAGGCCGTGAGGTTTACGTTTGGTCCTGCAAATAAAAGCTAAGTTATTTATTTTTGTTTATTTATTTATACTTATACTATATCAGTTCAGTTACGAACTTAAACGAACGTACGTCCATTATTATACGTGGGATCAGTAGATATTTCGACAACTCACATTTACCTGTAATGGATGACTCTGGTCAAAAGGAAAATTTACAACCTTTTCACTTTGCTCTAGTCTAAGAACAGCTTATACAGCACTCTACTTTTTTATATCAATTATATACGTTTTGAGCAGGGATAAAACGTATTTTATATTCTACAGAATAATATAGCTTATTAAATACAAACAGCCTATTTACATAACTTTCAAATTTGGACATAACAAACTAACAACTGTGCAAATTACAAGTCTGCAAGTTGTGCATGACTCTCCAAGTTGTGAGTCTGCAAGTTGTAAATCTGCAGGTTGTGATTCTGCAGGTTGCGATTCTGCAACTTGTGATTCTGCAACTTGCGAGTCTGTAAGTTGTGAGTTTGCAGATTGCAAGTGTGCAAGTTGTTAGTCTGCAAGTTGTGAGTCTGCAAGTTATGATTCTGCAACTTGCGAGTCTGTAAGTTGTGAGTTTGCACGTTGCAAGTCTGCATGCAGGTTGTCAGTGTGCGAGTTGTGAGTTAGCACTGTGTGATTGTCCGTGCTGGTATTAACGATTTTCTTTATTTGCAAGGGCGTTTGCTCAAAATATATACTTTCGCTTATTTATATTTCTCCTAGCGTGGATACGATTTCAAATATTGGAAAACATGCAGTTAGCAGAATAACACCTAGTACTCACAACCCGATAACTAAAGTATTTGTGAACGTGCAAGTTTGAAAACTGCTCGCGTATTTAACACACTTTATTATATAAAATAGAGTGTTTTATTGCTTTTTCCGTACTAATAAAAGTGATAATCTCACATGTGCGATTAACAGGATATGTCACTCGTTCGCTTCGCTCACTCGTGAGATATCCTGGTCAACACTCGAAATAAATTTCATATTTCCGCATATCCATGTATTATTCTATATATATTTAGATTTTACGAATGTGTACTCCGCTCTTATCACTTACCATCTTTTATTACATTGATAAATGACAGAAGAGCTTTAACATCAGTGTATACACCATAATGATTAGGCTCTGCGCAACCTATTCCCCAAATCATTATTCCAATTTGTGTCCACGCTCCACTCCGCTCACATTGTAACGGTCCTCCACTGTCACCATAACATCCATCTGTTCCACCTCTTTTAAAACCAGCACAGAGGAATCTGTTTGGGATTGTATTATTATATGAAGTATTGCTGTTACATTCTTGAAGTGAAATTAAATCCAATCTTGCTTCCTTTAAAACAGGTGAACGGTGATAGGAAGACTTGTCAATAGTGTCTCCCCAACCAGTTAGATAACACGTGTCATTTTCTAAAAATGCAGTGTCTTCTTCAGGAAGGCAGACAGGTCTAACCTGATCACTGTAATTTAAGGGTTTTGCCAGCTTAATTAATGCTATATCATAATCTCCAGGTTGATCACCATCACCAATAAAGTACTTGGGATGAACGAACATTTGGGATGGTTGAATTATATACTCGTAAGAATCTGTATAATTCAACCTGTGATCAGCGACATGATAGCTATAGTTTGCAAGTGGAAATGGTGTCTCTGCGTAAAGAAAACAGTGCGCAGCACTTAAGATCCATTCGCGATCAATAATACTTCCTGCACAGTACTGCTGCATACGTGAATCCTTTTCAATAAAATTAACCATCCAGGGCCAAGAGTTGGAAGGTGCTTCTCCTCCACCAATTACTCTCTTTATTCGCGCATGTGTATTTTTATTTTTGTTACGGATACCACACTTGTATGATTGAGCTAAAACGAGATTGAACAGGCATGTCAAAGTTCAAGTGTTGTGTGAAAGTTGCCCGCGTCTGCATTACAGTAGTGGTAAGAAAGATTGTTGTTGATGATGTTGTTGCTGTTGTTGTTGTTGTTGTTGTTGTTGTTGTTGTTGTTGTTGTTGTTGTTGTTGTTGTTGTTGTTGTTGTTGTTGCTGTTGTTAAGCCAGATTGAACGGGGTAAGTACTGCCTGGAAATGACCCCGTTGTTGAGCTTGGGACTCGTTTGAGTAAAATTGTAGTTTATCTCTCCTGTGCTTCCAGGGTTTTTCGCCGGGTTCTTCAGTTTTCCTCCCTCAGAAAAATCAACACCTAGATCATAGCTGTGATCCGTGGTGAAACAAGTGTGGCATGGCAGCTGCCTAGAGCACCTTTGATATGCCTTCGGCACCGTCACGTTGATCTCCGCCTTTCGCAATTCAGCCACTGGCTGCAAATAAGGATGATTGTTGTTGTTGTTGGTGGTGGTGGTGGTGGTGGTAGTGGTGGTGACTGACGTTTCGATGGCCTCAGAAGCAGTTGTGTAAAAGTTAAGTTGCGGTTTTGTGCTTGTGTTGTGATCGTGTGTGGAATTGCGGTAGTATAGCTAGATGTCCGCAGTGACTTGACGTGAGCACATGCATAATAAGGCTTTTTCTATCTGATAGTTTAAAGTGATATTTAAGTTATAGAGAGCTGTCTTACCTTTCAATTTTAGTATAACGTTGGTTATACCAAAAAGACTTCGATCACTTGAGTAAGAAATATTATAAATTTTAACGTTTTCTATCAAATCCAGCTGTTGTCTAGTTAACTGGTGAAAAGATGCATAATCACCACGACTAATGTTAAGAACGTCGATTAATACTTCAATAACAGTTTTATTCTTCAATTGATCCAGTCCAATTTCAAAAAATGAAGACATGTTTCGCACCGTTATATCTTGGGTAAATACCTTCCGGTTTTCCTTCACCAAAATCAGCTTCAGCGAGTTCTGCTCCAGTTTCTTTAAACCATCAAGCGAAAGTGCATTGAAATATTTTTCGATCTTGGAGTTGTTAATAACAATTACAAGGTTGCCATTGTAAATCAGTAATGTTTTTTTATACTCCTGTAGTTTTCTAATGTGACCGTTGATATAGAACTTTTTCTTTATTTTGTCAATTACGTCGGTCTTGGCGTTCAACAAGTCATCTTTTGTCATATTAGATAACTGAAGTATTTCTTCAAATGTCATATTAAGTTGTTGGCCAAGTTCTTTAGTTTTATCGTAAATGTTCAATCTTCTTTCTTGTTCCAAAAATACCCGAGTAATGTTCTTTAACGTTGTTTCATTTCCAAGTAAATTGTTCTTGTCGCTCACAAACAGGAGATCTTTGAGTTTTGCTTTCTTTAGGAGTTTTATTTGCTCTGGTACCAGCTGAAGATTTCGAACCAAGTCAATATCGGAAAATGTGCTTTCTTTTGTGAATAGCTTGTGAAGATTGCTCGACTTTCTTTCAGTGATGTTAGGTTTTACCTCCATTAACGTTTTCATGTAATAGGCCGTGAGGTTTACGTTTGGTCCTGCAAATAAAAGCTAAGTTATTTATTTTTGTTTATTTATTTATTTATACTTATACTATATCAGTTCAGTTACGAACTTAAACGAACGTACGTCCGTTATTATACGCGGGATCACTGGTAGATATTTCGACAACTCACATTTAACTGTGATGAGTGACTCTGGTCAAAACGGAAATTTACAACCTTTTCACTTTGCTCTAGTCTAAGAACAGCTTATACGGCACTCTACTTTTTTATATCAATTATACGTTTTGAGTATGGATAAAACGTATTTTATATTCTACATAGCTTATTATACACAAACAGCCTATTTACATAACTTTCAAATTTGGACATAAGAAACTAACAACTGTGCAAATTACAAGTCTGCAAGTTGTGCATGACTCTGCAAGTTGCAAGTGTGCAAGTTGTTAGTCTGCAAGTTGTGAGTCTGCAAGTTGTGATTCTGCAACTTGTGAGTCTGTAAGTTGTGATTCTGCAAGTTGTGATTCTGCAAGTTGTGAGTCTGCAAGTTGTGAGTCTGCAAGTTGTGAGTCTGCAAGTTGTGAGTCTGCAAGTTGTGAGTCTGCAAGTTGTGAGTCTGCAAGTTATGATTCTGCAACTTGTGAGTCTGTAAGTTGTGCGATTGCAGGTTGCAAGTCTGCATGCAGGTTGTCAGTGTGCGAGTTGTGAGTTAGCACTGTGTGATTGTCCGTGCTGGTATTAACGATTTTCTTTATTTGCAATGGCGTTTACTCAAAATATACTTTCGCTTATTTATATCTCTCCTAGCGTGGATACTTTTTCAAATATTGGAAAACATGCAGTTAGCAGAATAACACCTAGTACTCACAACCCGATAACTAAAGTATTTGTGAACGTGCAAGTTTGAAAACTGCTCGCGTAATTAACACATTATATTTAGATTTTACGAATGTGTACTCCGCTCTTATCACTTACCATCTTTAATTACATTGATAAATGACAGAAGAGCTTTAACATCAGTGTATACACCATAATGATTAGGCTCTGCGCAACCTATTCCCCAAATCATTATTCCAATTTCTGTCCACGCTCCATTCTGCTCACATTGTAAGGGTCCTCCACTGTCACCATAACATCCATCTGTTCCACCTCTTTTAAAACCAGCACAGAGGAATCTGTTTGGGATTGTATTATTATATGAAGTATTGCTGTTACATTCATGAAGTGAAATTAAATCCAATCTTGCTTCCTTTAAAACAGGCGAGCGGTGATAGGAAGAGTTGTCAATAGTGTCTCCCCAACCAGCTAGATAACACGTGTCATTTTCTGAAAATGCAGTGTCTTCTTCAGGAAGGCAGACAGGTCTAACCTGATCACTGTAATTTAAGGGTTTTGCCAGCTTAATTAATGCTATATCATAATCTCCAGGTTGATCATCATCACCAATAAAGTATTTGGGATGAACGAACATTTGGGATGGTTGAATTGTATACTCGTAAGAATCTGTATAATTCAACCTGTGATCAGCGACATGATAGCTATAGTTTGCAAGTGGAAATGGTGTCTCTGCGTAAAGAAAACAGTGCGCAGCACTTAAGATCCATTCGCGATCAATAATACTTCCTGCACAGTACTGCTGCATACGTGAATCCTTTTCAATAAAATTAACCATCCAGGGCCAAGAGTTGGAAGGTGCTTCTCCTCCACCAATTACTCTCTTTGTTCGCGCATGTGTATTTTTATTTTTGTTACGGATACCACACTTGTATGATTGAGCTAAAACGAGATTGAACAGGCATGTCAAAGTTCAAGTGTTGTGTGAAAGTTGCCCGCGTCTGCATTACAGTAGTCTTAAGAAAGATTGTTGTTGTTGTTGTTGTTGATGATGTTGATGATGTTGATGATGTTGTTGCTGTTGTTGTTGTTGTTGTTGTTGTTGTTGTTGTTGTTGTTGTTGTTGTTGTTGTTGTTGTTGTTGTTGTTGTTGTTGTTGTTGTTGTTGTTGTTGTTGTTGTTGTTGTTGTTGCTGTTGTTGTTGTTGTTGTTGTTGTTGTTGTTGTTGTTGTTGTTGTTGTTGTTGTTGTTGTTGTTGTTGTTGTTGTTGTTGTTGCTGTTGTTAAGCCAGATTGAACGGGGTAAGTACTGCCTGGAAATGACCCCGTTGTTGAGCTTGGGACTTGTTTGAATAAAATTGTAGTTTATCTCTCCTGTGCTTCCAGGGTTTTTCGCCGGGTTCTTCAGTTTTCCTCCCTCAGAAAAATCAACACCTAGATCATAGCTGTGATCCGTGGTGAAACAAGTGTGGCATGGCAGCTGCCTAGAGCACCTTTGATATGCCTTCGGCACCGTCACGTTGATCTCCGCCTTTCGCAATTCAGCCACTGGCTGCAAATAAGGATGATTGTTGTTGTTGTTGGTGGTGGTGGTGGTGGTGGTAGTGGTGGTGACTGACGTTTCGATGGCCTCAGAAGCAGTTGTGTAAAAGTTAAGTTGCGGTTTTGTGCTAGAGTTGTGATCGTGTGTGGAGTTGCGGTAGTATAGCTAGATGTCCGCAGTGACTTGACGTGAGCACATGCATAATAAGGCTTTTTCTATCTGATAGTTTAAAGTGATATTTAAGTTATAGAGAGCTGTCTTACCTTTCAATTTTAGTATAACGTTGGTTATACCAAAAAGACTTCGATCACTTGAGTAAGAAATATTAGAAATTTTAACGTTTTCTATCAAATCCAGCTGTTGTCTAGTTAACTGGTGCAATAATGCATAATCACCACGACTAATGTTAAGAACGTCGATTAAGACTTCAATAACAGTTTTATCCTTCAATTGATCCAGTCCAATTTCAAAAAATGAAGACATGTTTCGCACCGTTATACCTTGAGTAAATACCTTCCGGTTTTCTTTCACCAAAATCAGCTTCAGCGAGTTCTGCTCCAGTTTCTTTAAACCATCAAGCGAATGTGCATTGAAATATTTTTCGATCTTGGAGTTGTTAATAACAATTACAAGGTTGCCATTGTAAATCAGTAATGTTTTTTTATACTCCTGTAGTTTTCTAATGTGACCGTTGATATAGAACTTTTTCTTTATTTTGTCAATTACGTCGGTCTTGGCGTTCAACAAGTCATCTTTTGTCATATTAGATAACTGAAGTATTTCTTCAAAGGTCATATTAAGCTGTTGGCCAAGTTCTTTAGTTTTATCGTAAATGTTCAATCTTCTTTCTTGTTCCAAAAATACCCGAGTAATGTTCTTTAACGTTGTTTCATTTCCAAGTAAATTGCTCTTGTTGCTCACAAACAGGAGATCTTTGAGTTTTGCTTTCTTTAGGAGTTTTATTTGCTCTGGTACCAGCTGAAGATTTCGAACCAAGTCAATATCGGAAAATGTGCTTTCTTTTGTGAATAGCTTGTGAAGATTGCTCGACTTTCTTTCAGTACTGTTAGGTTTTACCTCCATTAACGTTTTCATGTAATAGGCCGTGAGGTTTACGTTTGGTCCTGCAAATAAAAGCTAAGTTATTTATTTTTGTTTATTTATTTATTTATACTTACTATATCAGTTCAGTTACGAACTTAAACGAACGTACGTCCGTTATTATACGCGGGATCACTGGTAGATATTTCGACAACTCACATTTAACTGTGATGAGTGACTCTGGTCAAAACGGAAATTTACAACCTTTTCACTTTGCTCTAGTCTAAGAACAGCTTATACAGCACTCTAATTTTTTATATCAATTATATACGTTTTGAGCAGGGATAAAATGTATTTTATATTCTACAGAATAATATAGCTTATTAAATACAAACAGCCTATTTACATAACTTTCAAATTTGGACATAACAAACTAACAACTGTGCAAATTACAAGTCTGCAAGTTGTGCACGACTCTCCAAGTTGTGAGTCTGCAAGTTGTAAATCTGCACGTTGTGATTCTGCAGGTTGTGATTCTGCAACTTGTGATTCTGCAACTTGCGAGTCTGTAAGTTGTGAGTTTGCAGATTGCAAGTGTGCAAGTTGTTAGTCTGCAAGTTGTGAGTCTGCAAGTTATGATTCTGCAACTTGTGAGTCTGTAAGTTGTGAGTTTGCACGTTGCAAGTCTGCATGCAGGTTGTCAGTGTGCGAGTTGTGAGTTAGCACTGTGTGATTGTCCGTGCTGGTATTAACGATTTTCTTTATTTGCAAGGGCGTTTGCTCAAAATATACTTTCGCTTATTTATATTTCTCCTAGCGTGGATACGATTTCAAATATTGGAAAACATGTAGTTAGCAGAATAACACCTAGTACTTACAACCCGATAACTAAAGTATTTGTGAACATGCAAGTTTGAAAACTGCTCGTGTATTTAACACACTTTATTATATAAAATAGTGTGTTTTATTGATTTTTCCGTACTAATAAAAGTGATAATCTCACATGTGCGATTAACAGGATATGTCACTCGTTCGCTTCGCTCACTCGTGAGATATCCTGGTCAACACTCGAAATAAATTTCATATTTTCGCATATCCATGTATTATTCTGTATATATTTAGATTTTACGAATGTGTATTCCGCTCTTATCACTTACCATCTTTTATTACATTGATAAATGACAGAAGAGCTTTAACATCAGTGTATACACCATAATGATTAGGCTCTGCGCAATCTATTCCCCAAATCATTATTCCAATTTGTGTCCACGTTCCATTCTGCTCACATTGTAACGGTCCTCCACTGTCACCATAACATCCATCTGTTCCACCTTTTTTAAAACCAGCACAGAGGAATCTGTTTGGGATTGTATTATTATATGAAGTATTGCTGTTACATTCTTGAAGTGAAATTAAATCCAATCTTGCTTCCTTTAAAACAGGCGAGCGGTGATAGGAAGAGTTGTCAATAGTGTCTCCCCAACCAGTTAGATAACACGTGTCATTTTCTGAAAATGCAGTGTCTTCTTCAGGAAGGCAGACAGGTCTAACCTGATCACTGTAATTTAAGGGTTTTGCCAGCTTAATTAATGCTATATCATAATCTCCAGGTTGATCATCATCACCAATGAAGTACTCGGGATGAACGAACATTTGGGATGGTTGAATTGTATACTCGTAAGAATCTGTATAATTCAACCTGTGATCAGCGACATGATAGCTATAGTTTGCAAGTGGAAATGGTGTATCTGCGTAAAGAAAACAGTGCGCAGCACTTAAGATCCATTCGCGATCAATAATACTTCCTGCACAGTACTGCAGACGTGAACCTTTATCCGTAAAAGTAACCATCCAGGGCCAAGAGTTGGAAGGTGCTTCGTCTCCACCAACTACTCTTTTTATTCGGCGAGGTTGACTTTCGTTACGAAGACCACAAAGGAATGATTTTGCTAAAAATTGTTCAAAACAGATGTATAAGATTCATATTATGCATGTGCATGCTTTCACATCTCGCATGCAACTTAAGCATGTTACGTCATTAGAAATAATATGTATATTTGTTTTACATGCAATCTTTGCGAATTCGAATGGGAAAATGTTGTGAAAAAGTTCTTCGAGTTAAACCTGTTTCAAACGTAATTGCACTACTGCGGTATCAAATTCAATTTTATTGGTCGCAACTGGAATGCGACTGCTGTTTGAAATGTCGAATGTAATGAATCAGTCCGGATACAAAACAGAATGTACCGAGGAATAGAGAAGAGAATAAAGGATGAACAGTGCAGACTTTTCTAAATTCTGAAAGCGTAAAATTGCCTTTATCACCTGTGGAGATTTTACACATTCGTAATATATCTTGCATGTCGTATCAAATTTTCATCATCATGGACTTTTCCGTCACTGTCAACATATTTCTCCATACCTCCTTCCAATTTTCGTTATTATTATTATTATTATTATTATTATTATTATTATTATTATTATTATTATTATTATTATTATTATTATTATTATTAATGTACTGCGTAAGGAAAATGATGACTATAGCTATCAGAACTACGTATTACATTTTCTGCTGCCGAAATAAGGAATGGGGAAATCCCGAATTATTAGCTTTTTGAAATATTTGTATATAAATTTTAAATGTTTTATTATATAGTCATTAGTTGTTATTATATATTATTAGTTGTGATTCAAGTAGACAATTGTAAATCACCTTAATAAGCGAGATTTATAATTGTATATGTAGAAAAGAAAAAAACATTTAATAAAGTTTCCATTATTATTATTATTATTATTATTATTATTATTATTATTATTATCATTATCATTATCATTTTTATTATTATTATTATTATTATTATTATTATTATTATTATTATTATTATTATTTTTATTATTATTATTATTATTATTATTATTATTACTATTATTATTATTATTATTATTATTATTATTATTATTATTATCATTATCATTATCATTTTTATTATTATTATTATTATTATTATTATTATTATTATTTTATTATTATTATTATTATTATTATTATTATTATTATTATTATTATTATTATTATTATTATTATTATTATTATTATTATTATTATTATTATAAAAAGAGCAAAAAAAAAAAAAGAGCACGAAGACAGGCTTCAAAATCACCTCATTTCACAAGGTTCTTTCTTTTCAAATATCATTGAACATTCTACATCCACGTTCAACTCCATATGGTCTTCCGTCCAACGCAACCTCCCCAAGAACATCTTCAACTTCACCATTCGATACATCAACACACACTCCCGACACGCAAAAATTTATCGAAATGGGGAATCTCTTCAACATCTGATTTCTTTTTCACGTTGTCGCTGGATGCAAAACGTACCTGGAAGAAGGTCGATTCACATGGGGTCATCACTCCGTTCTTAATTTCATTGCATACACACTTCAATCCGTACAACATTCCACTCTTTATGTTGACCTCCCTGGCTTCAACAGCCCCTCAGTTCTCACGGGAGATGAGTTGCGTCCTGACCTTCTTTTAACCATTGAAAACAAATATCTTTACATCCTTGAGCTCACCGTCGGATTTGAGTCCAATCTTCACCGCAACGCCACCCGTAAGAAACACAAATATCTCGATTTAGTTAACGAAAAACAAAGAAACTATGAAAAGGTTAAGTTCATAAATCTATCTCTGAGTGCACTTGGAATTTTCGGACAGTCATCAATGGATTTCATTGAAATGCTAAAAGACTTTAAATTCGACACTCCCTGTAGAAAGTATATAGTAAAGAAAATCATCAACATATCAATAAGAACCTCGTATTATGTATTTTGTCGACGTAACAAAGAATGGAATAACCCGAAACTAATGACATTCTAAGATTTATATTCTCATGTAGCATCAGTTCAAATAGTCAGTGGTAAACTACCTGTAAAAGCGAGGTTTATCATTGTAATTTCTACGTTTAATGATCAATAAATAAAGTTTACATTATTATTATTATTATTATTATTATTATCATTATTATTATTATTATCATTATTATTATTATTATTATTATTTTTCGGTGTCACAAAATTTAATACTTCTGCATGGTGAGTTGCTGTGTGAGGCCGTGAGGCATGTTGTAAGTTATTTGCTGCTTTCGTTTTTGGAGTTGGACAAAAAGTTGAACAGCTTTGTCTTTTGCCCAAGATGTTCTTGCACATTGTTGGTAGATTCTGAAAGTGACTGGCTGACTTTGTAGTTTATTGAAAGCTGACTTTGTAGTTTAACAGTGTGACAACTGTCTTGATCGTAAATATATTCACCAATGTGAAGTATGCACCACATTCAGCCTTTGATTCAGGTGTCTTGTTAATATTATAGACAGTGACAAACCCTAATTTTATCGTCTATTTCATTATCGCCACGACAATAGAAAGTGATTTTCAATTGCTGTTTAAGTTTTTCCTTTAAAATAGTTTTTTACAGCTTATATAATACTAACCCGCGATGACAAATGGTCAAAATTAATTGTGTTATACAATAGTCAGTAACCCTGACCTGGTTTTCTAAAACAATGAATAGTAAGTATTTCAAACACTTAAAATACAGCACATAACTATCTGAGAAAGAATAGTACTATACTGGTCTTAATTTCATTCTGTTTTGACCGTAGAAAACATGCCTAGTTAGTTGGCTTCAGAAAAAGGGCTTCTTTGCATGAATTGAACTCTTCTAGATCCGCCACCGAGTCAACCAGTCTTGCATATCATGCACTGCATGCCTTATCATGAATGCGAGAAATCAAGTGGCATTTCCTAAAAGGCGCATAACCTTGCAAAAGGACGACCACGACAAGAAAATAGTCAAAGAGACAAAAAAAACCCAAATTAATATGAAAAAAAATGAAAAAGAGAACAAGGGCAAGCAACTTAAAAAAAACAACAACAATATGTTACCTTGTCCTGCAAGTAACAATAGAGAAAAAATGCAGGTAAAGAGACAAGAGCTCTTTCGAGGCTTCATGTTCAATGAAACCGAGTTCTAGCGGCAATACTATAAAAGAAAAAACCACTCATTTAATTTCATACTAATCTTCAATAACTTTACATGACAAATCTTTCGACCTACTTTATACCCAGGCTCAGAAGTCAGAACCCACAACCAGATCCCTGGTGAAACGCTCTATACCATGCATTTACTCAGTCTTGCATGTAGACTGAATTTGTTCTGCAGTGTGCAAGTTTGACATACGTAACAAGAGGGCACTCAGAGACTGCATATATACCTCCGTCAACGGGTTATTATGAGATGCTTAAAAAGTAAACGAGCCTTCTACACGGAGAATCTTGTGGTCACATTTTTATTAATTTCTCATCTAAATTTCAACCAAACTCAACCAAAATTGAAAAAGTTGGTCCTTGGTCTATGGTCAATCTTTCCAAACTTTCATGAACATCTGTGCAGTATTTTGTGAGATATCCTGGAAACACACACACACACACACAAACAAACAAATAGGGGTGAAACCTATAATTTCTGGCAGAGGTAAAAATATATAAAACCGATGATCGGAAGGCTGTATATTCGTAGGTTCTATTTCTGCTGCATGGAAAACTCATAAATGCTTCTAATTAAAATTACTCAGCCGGTTAGTGAAATAAAAGTAGTGTGCTGCGTAGGCAGTGTTGAAATACAAATCGAAAAATCACGTTTCTCTCTGACGAAGCTAGGGCCTTCGCTCGAAACGTTAGAAACTACATTCAATAATTTCGGCAGTACTCAAACCTTACTATATTTCAATTTGCTCAGTCGGTTAGACCGCTGGTTAGTTTATTGATTCTCCTGCAGACCGCGAGTTCAATTCCCAGCCGGAAGACCTTGAAGTTGGTCGCATTCTTTGCAAATGTTTTCGGATAAAATCAATAAATACAATAAATAAAAACTCCTAATTTATTTTCACCAAAATAACATCTCAGAAATGAATAAACAAGATTCGCGTGGCAAGAAATTATACATGAAAGACAGATTTCCACTCGCTTGAAGTCGTAAAGGCGGCGTTTCTAATAGATCAAAGCTCGCCCAACAAGAGATCATCATCAGTTCATGGCACGTAACCAGTGCTGTAAAAGTTACATAATTTTTGTAAATAGTTACAGTTACAGTTACATCGTTAGAAAAGTATACGTAACTAGTTACCGATAAAAGTTACAATGAAAAGAAAGTTACTTCAAAAATTTTGTAACTAGTTACATTCCATTGTCCGTGTTACTAGAATCAACAAAGAAATTACTGGTTTTTAGATACCAGTACCATAATTATGTTTTTACAGCTAAATGCCTAAATATAGTTGTCACTAAGCAGAAATAGTCAAATGTGTACATAATGTACCTTTATTATTATATCAAAACCATTTTTATCAAGAAAGAATGACATCCTCAACTGAATATCAGTAACTATACTGGTCACATTTTTGAACCAAATATTGTAACTAGTTACAGTTCTTTAAAAAAGTAACTAGTTATAGTTACTTCTTCAAAAAGTAACTAGTTATAGTTACAGTTACTTCTTCAGAAAAAGTAACTAGTTTCAGTTACAGTTACTTAAAAATGTAACTAGTTACTGTAACTAGTTTCTTGTAACGAAGTTACTCACAGCACTGCACGTAACATGCATGTAGTGCGTTAATAGAGACCTTAATATACTCCGGGTTCGGTTTACGGGTACCGCCATTTTTGTTTACTCGTAATATCTACCGGTCTACCCGTACATACGGGTAATCTACCCGTAGTCGTACCCGTAAACCGATATCTTAATTAAGGTCTCTTTTTCGAGTAAACAAAAATGGCGGTACCCGTACCGTAAACCGAACCCAGGGTATCTTAAGGTCTCTATTGTTTACAATTTTCTTATAGCTAGGGACCTTCAGTTTTGCGATCAATTTCACTCGTTCCTCACTACTTATACGTTCATGTACCCGGTGAACGAATATGCGAGACTGACCCGTTTGACAAATACTCAAATTCACCTTCACTGGCTAGTTCACTGACATAGACATCTCTCTCCGACTTTAATACTAATACTTTAACTCTTTCCTGTCCGAATTGGTCTTTGGTATTTTATTCTGGCTAACGCCAGACGATTTTAATACCTATGGGGAAGCCCTCGGACAGGAATGAGTTATAAACTATCTCTCTTAAGTCCTAATCAAACGAGAACGCAAGTCATCGCAAGTTGGCAGTCAGAATTTCTGTGGCGGTCGTCGAACTCCCCAAACTAACAAAATAAAGGTTTCATGAGTGTTTTAAACAAGTTTTAAGTTTGTCACGGTACATGATATTTTCGGGAAACTATTCAGGAGATAGCGTGACTGCCAACTTGCGATGACTTGCGTTCTCGTTTGATTAGCGCTTAACTCTTTCCTGTCCAAATCGGTCTTTGGTATTTTATTCTGGCTAACGCCAGACGATTTTATTCACCTCTGGGGAAGCCCTCGGCTCGGACAGGAATGAGTTCGCGCATGTAAGTATATATGGCTTAGTAGTTGATTTAAGAATATATACTTACATATTTAAATCAAAAGTTCTGTGCAGTTTGAGTTCACTTCTGAGGTTTGTTTGATATACTGTGGTGAATATAGACACATAACTGAGATATATACCTGAGAGGTTAAATTTCCTTATCTGGTCAAACACTGACCCCGATCACTTCAAATCGACCTCCTGCCCATAAAGCACTTAATTACTAACGAAATATAGTAAGGTTAGATATACTGCCGAAACAGAGAACGTAGGAATCTAACGTTTCGAGGGAAGGCCCTTCGCTCGAAACGTTAGATTCCTACGTTCTCTGTTTCGGCAGTATATCTAACCTTACTATATTTCGATTGTTGTTTGACTTTCTACACTGCCTACGCAGCACGCTACTTTTATTTCACTTAATTACTAATCTGTATATCTTGAATGATTGCATGCATGACGAAAATTGATAGTAAACGCGGCTAAATTACTGGAGAACCCAGCGAGTAAAAAGAAACGTGATGTTTTCCATCACGTTTGGTAAAATAAATTGTCGTTCGCTTGTTAAACGAGAAAAAAATCAGCCAATCATATAAACGTTAAAAAAGCAACAAAGACAACAGACTGAATAGAAAGACTATATAATATATAAGACGTTCCTATAGAAGTTCCGTTTAACAAGCGAACGACAATCATAGAAAAGACAACCAGGAAATATAAGAGCCCGCCAAAAAAGGTTAGTTACTATTATTATTTTTGCTGACTTACTGATTAAACACTTAGACACTACACTACAGGATTAAAGGGCATGACAAAAAAAATCCAAATTCCAAGAGAATTAATCTGTCTGAACCAACTGGTCTAAACCCGTATATTATTGGAGCAAACATTAATGTCTTTAATGATATCAAACACCATTTTAAAACAAATAGATTCCATTTTGCTGTTGTCTGTTCAGTTATAATTGATGCACAGATGACGTCACAACGCAGTCGAGTGGGTCACTGATGTTCTTACCACGTTGTTACGTCTTCTGTGCATCTATAACTGAACAGACAACAAAAAAATGGAATCTATTTGTTTTATACACGGGCACGGGTGGCGCGTGCTGTTAGGGCGCTGCCTCTCACCAATAGTTAAAGCCCAGTTGGACGGGGTTAGTACTTGGATGGGTGACCGTTTGGGAACAGCCCCGTACTCGAGCTTGGACCATGTGAGTAGAGTTTAGTTGGTCTCTCCTGTGCTCCGAGGGTTTTTCACCGGGTTCTCCGGTTTTCCTCCTTCCGCAAAATCAACACTGCAGGGGCGGATTTAGCATACATCAGACCGGTCACGCGACTGACGTAAAAAATCACCAGAATAATTGCACAATCACACAATATTTTAATCTCGACAGTCTTCTAGAAAATGTTATGCCGTGACTCCAAAGCTTGGCAGACTGATTAGGCTTCAAATTCGCTTTAATTGTAATTTGCGAGTCAGCAAACACCGGGCAGGGATGACCGGTGGTCAGCGTTCGCTTTGAGAGTTTTGACCGGTTTGCGGAGAGATCCGATTGGTGTTTGATCAATTTGACCGATCTGCACCATGGCAACCACTTTTTTGACCGATTTGCCTCAAACCTGATTGGCTGTCGCGTTGATTTTGGGCTTTTTGACCGATCTGCACCATGGCAACCATCGATTGCTGACTCAGCTGAGGTACCGAGTAATTTATTCATTGAAGCCTGAAGGCTTCGGGTGGCGATTTTCCCCGGGCGTAGAGAGAGGCTGAGCCTGCAATGCTACAGCGGTCTAGCCCAAGAATGTTGGTGAATACTAAATCGTGTTCGCTCAGGGGACACTATCGAGCTGCTCGAGGAACATCGCATTTTGCGAGTTTTAAAGAGTTATAAAAGCACAAATACTATGCTTACCTTTCTGTGAATAGCGCTTATGATTCTTGCCCTTAATGTGCTTCTCAGCTCGAATAAATGAAGTAGAACTCAGAGAAAGAAATCTGTCTAGACAGTCATTTAGTGAAGTTGCTGTTAAGAATTTCATTTCATTTTCTGCCACGGTGTTGCTCGCGGAAGGAATCAATGTTTCGCTTGCCGCCATGTTTACCATATTTCCCGCCAGATTAATTTGAATATTCAATATTAGCACGACGCCTTCTGAAATATACGATTTAGTATTCACCAACATTCTTGGGCTAGACCGCTGTAGCATTGCAGGCTCAGCCTCTCTCTACGCCCGTGTTCGTGGTTTCAGTCATACGAGTTCTGTATAAGCGTTTTCGAATGGGTTTTAGCTGCTTTAACAGCAATGATGAAGAAATACTGTCATACTGTGAACAATCTACGATGATTTGTCATCTAGATTACACAGTAATCGATTTATTTCAAGCGAGGAACATTTTAATAGACGCGATTGAAAGCGTCTGAATTTTGGCGCCGCGCGGAGTCATTTATTCCCCTACTGCTGTAAGGTAAGACTGGTAAGTTAAGGTCGTCTTAGTTTCATTTCAAATATACAAACAATCTAGTGTCGAATATATGTGTTTTTGTCCAGTCTCAATATCGTATTATTTATCATTTTGCGTCCTAGTGAAGTCTGAGTTCAGAGTTCAGACATATTTATTCAGCAAGGCGGCATTAGCATATTTCACGCTTGCCAGGAGCTCTTATATATGAATTTGAAAGGATCAAATTGAACTTTAAGCCAAGGTTTAGTTCAACGTTAAATTGGATCTTTCTTTTCATGATTTTAAAATGAATAACTGTTTTCAAATTATGGTTAGTCTCGCTATCTTGCTTTGATAAGATATATTTTAACGGCGCGTTCGAGAAATATGACCCCAGGGCCAGGGCCCAGGTTTATCTAATTAGCTTATATCAATGTTACGGTAGTCGGTAGATAACATATAATTTATTAAATTAGAGAAAATTACACACTACAAGGTCTTTGAGACAATGAATATTTAGTTAATTTTAGAAGGCATGCATTTTTGGGTGTTTGCGCAATTGCGCCTTTCTCGTTTGGCAAATATTTTAGTTAGCTTTGTAAAAATATAAATGCTGAACATCCAATTTGGACAAATGTTTTGTAAACATAATAAAACGTGCCTTTAAAAATATGTTTTAAAAGTTTCAAAATTTTGCTCAAATGTGCTGTCAAATCGTGGGAAATGCCGTTTTAGAGACCCCAATTTCAAAAATGTTCACGGGGGCCATGGACCACAACTTTGACTGATGTTTTCAAAATCCTAAATCCGCCCCTGGGCCATCTGGGATAGGAGTGGTGTCCACCCCTGCCTAGGATAGCAGCTAAACGAAAGAGGGGCCTTCGGCTCCTCCGACTGCGGTCGACCTGTATGTATGTATGTACAATACAAAAATTAAAAACGTTTTTGTCGAAAATCTTGCTGGATTTTGGGGCATGAAGAAGGAGAAAAGCAAGTCAGCTGACGTGATCTGACGTGTCCATGCGTCTGTCCTGTAATAGATCATGGCCAACAACCAATGAAAACACGCACAGCAACCATGGTATTGTATAAAAAGTTATAAGACCTTGCAACATGTGTAGCTAGGAAACCAGAAATCACGAAGGGACAAACAAAATATAGTTTTTTCGTATGGTTTTTGCTGTACAAGCTAGCTGTCGTAAGTAAACTTAGAGAAACTCTGAGCTCCAGACGGGACTCGAACCGACAACAATGCAACTTTTAGCCCAACAAGTATACTTGTGACACACGTTACACACGTACGGATTGACTAGTTCCCAGGCGTATAAATATCGAAAACAATCTCGGTCTACCATCAGAGTTCCAGACTTCCAGTGGCTCAATGGTGAGAGCGTCCAGCTGGCATTCTGAAGCAGGTAGAGTCCCATCTGGAGTTCAGAGTTTTTCTCTGAGTTTACTTACGACAGCTTGTACAGCAAAAAACATACGAAAAAACTTGACCAACTCAAGCTAACGTACAAACAAAATATAATAGAAAGAAGTGCCAGCGACGTTGCAAATAAGCTGATAGCATAGTCGAGGTTGGTAAAATTATAAAATCATAATTGATAACAAATATTGATAAACTAAGATATAATCTATCTTGTTAGATCACATGCAAGCACAAAATCAACCAAGCATAGTTATACTGCTCGTTTCTTACCTATAATACAATTAGGTCACGTTATTGTCATTAGGTTATTGTCATTAGGATATTATCATTAGGATATTATCATTAGGACATTATCATTAGGATATTATCATTAGGACATTATCATTGACATTAGGACATTATCATTAGGACATTATCAATAGGACATAATCATTAGGATATTATCATTAGGATATTATCATTAGGATATTATCATTAGGATATTATCATTAGGACATTATCATTAATTAGGACATTATCATTAGGATATTATCATTAGGATATTATCATTAGGACATTATCATTAGGATATCATTAGGATATTATCATTAGGACATTATCATTAGGATATTATCATTAGGACATTATCATTAGGATATTATCATTAGGATATTATCATTAGGATATTATCATTAGGACATTATCATTAGGACATTATCATTAGGATATTATCATTAGGATATTATCATTAGGATATTATCATTAGTTTCGGCGCACGAGAAAAGCGACGTTTCACCAAAGCCTAAAGAGTGCCTGATACCAAGGTTCGTCTGCTTAGCGTGCGTACGAAAAGAAACATGCACAACTCCGTAATACGCCTTAGTATAAATTATACACAGGTGATTGTAGAAAATGTGCGCGTTGATTGGTCGAGCTACTTCGGATTAATTCCCGATAATATAAATCCCCTACAGGGTTTATTCAAAATGGCCGCCAGCCGATTTCTACATGTGGCTAAAAGCTGACCTGCACCAGGCTAAAAATAGTAACACCGCTGAAGCACAACGGGGCTCATGTTACACATAATTATAAGTATCTTCACGTGTTCGGCATGCGATGTGAGTCTAATTTCAGGAACTGTTTCTTCTGTAGAAAAAAATATGTGAATTTATTATTTGGTAAGAGTTACTGTTGGCAGGGCACATGGCCATGCAACTTTGCTGCGGCGTAAATTATTAACAAATCACAAACAGTTAATTGAAAATAGAAACGTTTTAGATACTTTCTACTTACAAGATAAAATTTGAACCGCAGAAAAGACATCTTTAAGTAAGACAACGAGTCGATATAGTTTCCACTCACGTTCTGTTTCAACTCGGATATTTTCACGTTCTCATAGATGTTTTTTAAACGGTTTAGCTTTTATCGGCTGGTTATGTTTTCTCCTCTTGCGTCTGGGATGTTTCCAAGCTGAAAGGAGCGCAAAAGGAGCAGCGAACAACTCGAAGAGTATAAACCACGAAGAGCTTGACGAAGAGAATAAACCACATGATTGATCAGCGAGTCCCAAAAATATTACAGATAGCGTGTATCATATTACCATAATCATAATGACGTAAACGCAGTGTTGCTATTTTTAGCCTGGTGCAGGTCAGCTTTCAGCCGCATGTCGATTTCTCAATGTGACAGAGAGGAAATTAACAATTTTAAAGAAAAAGCTGTTCCTATAAATGTACAAAAATGTGTATTTATACTAAAACAAATTATTAGGCTCAGTAAATATCGGTGAATAATAACCTCGACTTCGTCTCGTTTATTATTCACCGATATTCACCTCGCCTTCGGCGAATAATTGTTAAAAGAGCAATTTTTACTGCGGTTTTCTCTAAAAAAAATTCTGATTTTTTTGCTGACGTATAACTTAGATATATTCTGTGTAAACACCGCGACTTATTTTATTTATAAAATTTAACCGCCGTCGTCGTCCTAGAAAATCGTAAGGTCCCTAGTAACTATTCACCTCGCTCTTCGACGTCGGTTAGTAATAATATTTATTTCCAGAAAGCTTTCTCACAAAGTGATTTTCAGAAAGGTTTTGGACTAATTAAAAAAAGTTACAAGTAAAGAATACATGCAATCTACATGACTATGAAATACTAAAAATATTATACAAAAAAGTTAAAATGTTACAAAAGGTTTCCGCCCAGAGTGATTGACCGACCGACATTTGAAACATTCCTCCTCAAATTCCCTGTATAAAGTAACTTTGTATACGTATTATCGTTTAGCAGGTGATTAAAATGGCACAACGTTAATACTCTCCGAAATGTTTACCCTGTCTAATAGATATTATTATATAGCATGCTATCGGATATGAGCTTTTGCGTAATCTGATTGGTTCCCTACTACTAGGCTATCAGCTCATATCCTGCTAGTAGAGGAAAAACAAGATGGCGGCATGTTTTTTTAAACTGCCGAAAAGAGTTGAAATTGACGGATTTTTATACAGAAAAACATCAACACCCTCAAACCAATGTATAAAAAAACAACATTGTGTAAAAATACATTAACAAATACACAATTTAGCATGTCAAATGGTAAAAGTCACCTAAAAATTACGTCTTTTTACTTCAGAAACACGACTAAATTAGCGGGTTGATATTAATTTGTTGCCAAACAAAGAAACTCACGGTTAAAATCAAGCTTACAACACACATTTCGTAGGAGATCACCAGTAAAGAGACTTTTTTTATTTAGATAAGCATTTGGCGTAGCAAAAGGCATGTTCTTTCTCAAAAACAACCAACTATGAAGTAATTTAGTTTCACTGCCGAAGGTGTTTCAGTTTCATTTTTGCATGAAATCAAAACCTTTTTCACGACAGCAACGCTAATATAAACAACTGACCCACCTTTTGACTTCATAAATGTACCTTTTAATCTTTTTTGTTGATCTGCTTAACACATTTTTTGCCTCTCGAGCAACATATAATAAAACAACAATATATATATAATAAAACAGTTATACCATTCGCTCTCGTCGTATACGAACTAATAGCCAACTCGGCGAAGCGCCTCGTTGGCTATGAGCTCATATACGACTTGAGCTCATGGTATAACTGTTAAATATCTCTCTATCTCATTGGATGGTTTGGCCTACCACACTCGAATCCCTAAAATATGACTAAATTCGTCACCATCACAATATCGAAAGTTTCAATGGAAACTTTGCACTGAAAAGGTGTAATCTATTTTTAGTGCCGTCGACGTAGGTTTCGGTTTGGCAGCTGGCTGCCAGAATGATCTCAAGCCGATCTAATTCTCGTGCAAGGTAACTGCTAAAATAATCGAAAATGCTGGAAGCACTTATTAAAAAACAAACAACAAAAAACACCGGACAAAGAGCTATCATTAGTCTGCGTCACAACAACCGGACTCAAACACGGTACCAGTAACTTCATATTATAGATTATTGTCCTTTAAACTTGAGTTTAACGAACGAGTTTGGGTAAGAGCTGCCACAAATAATCAGTACAAGCTATAGGTTTTTATTGTCTTGTTGAAGAACTGATCACTAAATGAACAGTACATAATTCATTATTTTAAGTTTCAATTAAGCATATAGGCTATTGTTCACAACATTAAAAATTTTGTAATACCACCCGAAGAACAAGGAAATTTTTGCCATTACTTGAGGAATAAATTACATCAGTTTTATACTGAATACTAGTGGAAAGAGCAGATTCAACAAGGTGGAAATAATGGCAAATTAAGAGTCTTTAAAAAACTGAAAATAAATTTTGGCTTTGAAAAATATCTTTCTTCAATTCGCAACTTCAAACATCGTCAAGCGGTTACAAAATTAAGAATTTCAGCTCATAAACTACCTGTTGAAACTGGTCGATACGGAAATGTTTCATACAGTGAAAGATTGTGCAAACATTGTGATCTAAATGAGATTGGGAACGAACACCTTTTAATGTCATGCAGAAACACAAAGTTCGCCGATCTTAGAGTTAATTTTATGGAAAGTCTCTGTAAAATAAATAACTCATTTTCTAAATTTAGCTATCAAGACCTTTTCATGTATGTCATTGCTATGCAAGACAAAACAATCATGACTTTGGTAGCTAAATACTGTTTTAATGTTTTAACAAGTTTTGAAAGTTTATAGTTGAGCACGTAGTCTAGTTTATATGTTATATGTATGTATCTTATATACCAAATCTGGTATTTATGTTGTTTGAATAAAGATCTATATACAGACAGTGTGTATAAAAAAATCGGAACCCTTAGGGGCCGATTACATGAGCCGGGTTAGCCCCGCTAACCGGCAGACTCGTGTCACGAAATTCTTTCCTCGGCCGCAAAAGGAGATTTTAATCAACGTAAGGATTCGCTTACATATAAACTAAACCAATTCTTCTTTGTACATTTAGAGGCTGTTTACATGAGCCCAGGCTAGCGGCTAACCGGGCTGACTCGTGTCACGAAATTCAATTCCTTGGCCACAAAAAGAGATTTTAATCAACGTTAGGATTAGTTTAACTAAACCAATTCTTCTTTGTACATTTAGTTTATGCGAGTTTCAAATCCACAGTGGGATTCTAATTAGCTTCATGTGAACGCTTCACCCCGAGTTATCCCGAGCAACAGCATAAATACGCATGCCTAAGTTGACCCTACCCCCCGAGATAACTCGGGTGAAGCGTTCACATGGAGGTAGGGATGACTCGGGGGCTAGGGTTACCCTATCGCTCCGACCAAGTTATCCCTATCCCCCGAGTTATCTCGGTCTCATGTGAATGGTTTACTTTTTTAACATAGAAATAAACTAACACCGAGTTATCTCGGGGGAGAGGGATAACCCTACCCCGAGATAACTCGCCTCATGTGAACAGGCCCTAAGAAAATGAATTAGTATTCTGTTCAAACAACCTATTGTAGTAGTTTGGAAGCCCTAAATACCTCTGAGCCACGGATGCGTAAAAAACAAGGTCTTATAAACCTGGGAAATTAAGATAACTTGAAGTGTATGCATGGTGAAAGTATTTAAAAGCTTTTTCTCTTCCTGTTGTGCTATGTATATGATTAATTATATAACGCAGCGCTTTTAGGGCTTTCAAACTACTACAATAGGTTGTTTTAAAAGAATATACTAATTCATTTTCTAAGGGTTCCATTTTTTTTATACACACTGTATATAAGTCTGTATATATAAATAATATTTATCAAATTAATATTCGCTGAAGACATTTTCTTGCATGCAGAATGCATTCTTCTCAATGCTTTTTTCTTTCTAAAATGTTCAACATAATGCTATAGCATGTGCAAAAACCTAATGATAACTAAGGCTACGTGTCGTCCACACGTATACGTTTTCGTAGCGTTTTCATATTGTTTCAGGTAAGTAGACCATTGTTTTTTATTCCCTTGAGGACGGAGAACAATATGAAAACGCTACGAAAACGTATACGACTATACGTGCGGACATAGCCTAAGTCTAATGACAGCAATTCCCAACTCATCGAACTACTGTATATCAACGTGTCAAAGCGCATATAGATGAGATACTAAAACCATATATATGCATCAGCTGTCAGCTGCCGGGCTACCAAATAGAAGTCGTACATTCATGCTTTGACTTTGCAATCAGTTGTCAAATGACGACTTCATGATAAAGCATGTAATCAATGACACTGCGCTTTCGCACGGCACGCCAAAAGTTCAAAACACACGAGTCACACGGCGTATATATATACTCGCCATTACTTAACTATCTTCATTCGTCAGACACTTCTGAAACGGGTTGTTTCCACATTTGCATAACGAATCACGAATGTCGATGAGTGCACCGGACGTGTCACAATTTGTTTGGACAAAACTGATATACAATTAAGACTTGAGTGTATAGACGGATTATTATATGCCACATCTATACGACCAACCATATCCTACGTAGTATAACCTGCAGTTGCTATACATTACAACAATTAATTTAGTTACAAAAAGTCAACTTCAGAGAGCCTCACGACATAACGTTGTCGTTATAAATTGTTCAATCTTTCAACAAAACAGCCCCACATGCATGGCAATACTGCGACAGTGAAGACTTATAGAGCTTGAAATAAGATCTGCATATTCAGTTCTCTTTATAAGCAGCATGCCAACTCTTAAGGCTGGTTTCCACTCAGGAAAATTTTCCGCAGGACAGGAACGGACAGGAAAGTTTCTTTTGTGTTAACTCTTTCCTGTCCGAATTGGTCCTTGGTATTTTATTCTGGCTAACGCCAGACGATTTTATTCACCTCTTGAGAAGCCCACGGACGACAGGAATGAGTTATAAACTATCTCGCTAACTCTTTCCTGTCCGAATTGGTCTTTAGTATTTTATTCTGGCTAACGCCAGACGATTTTATTCACCTCTGGAGAAGCCCTCGGACAGGAATGAGTTAATGTCATTTACGAACGAGAGCTCACAAGACAAAGAAAACTTCTCCGTCCATTCCTATCCTGAGTGGAAATCAGCCTATACAATGACAGTACAGTTTCCGTGAATGCAGGAGAACTATATATCTCATCCGTTTGCTTTGTAACATATATATTATTGGGGCCCTGCCTTAGACCTATAAATGGAAGTTATTGCAAAAATAACGATGAACTGCGTAGGTGGTCACTGGTGTGTCATGCAGGTATGGAAATGATTAAAAGACGGTGTGCTGCTGAGAGCTTAAATAGAAAGAAACCTTCATCAAATTGTATTCAGCCTTGTCGGTTCTATGCATTTGAATATGTGATTCTATACTGTTACTACTATATAGTATATAATATACAGTGTGTATAAAAAAACCCGGAACCCTTACAAAATGAATTAGTATTCTTTTAAAACAACCTATTGTAGTAGTTTGAAAGCCCTAAAAGCGCTGTGTTATAAATTAATCAGCACATAAGTTAAACAGGAAGAGAAAAAGCTTTTAAATACTTTCACCATGCAACACTTCAAGTTGGCAGTGTTGAAATACAAATCGAAATTAATATTAATATTAAAGGTTTGAGTACTGCCGAAATTATTGAACGTAGTTTCTAACGTTTCAAGCGAAGGCTTCATCGTACAATAAAATTAATTAACTGCCTTTCGAATACAAACTGATGCTGGACCAACGACAACGCGCACGCATTTTAATCTATAATTACATCTTACCTCTTCCAATGTCACGTCAACTTATATATAGTATGTTGCAGTACTTTGGGCGGACAGTATTACCCCTGAGCACTGGTCCTTCAATGGTCTTACAAGATATGCAAATCAAAGCCGAAACACTTGGAATTAAGTTTGTTAGGGATTTCGTCTCGGTCTAGTACGTCACGTCACATTTGAAGCGTCGCACGTATATATATATATATATATATATATATAATTGCATGATAACGTCGTCGACAAATACAACTGCTCGAAAGTGTCGTTTGGCTATTTCGAAGATCAACGTAAGCGTGAATGAATTACGAAAATAATAATTGGCAAAACAATTAAAACATGCAGTGTGATATTTTGTTAATACAAAAAGAAAACATTCTTGACATTCTAGTAAAATCATGATTGTATGGCAAAAGTAAACATTGAGAGCCAGGTTTCTAAGACCTTGAAATGTGTATGAGGAAGAAGTGGAATGGTATTTTTGTTTGGTAAATCGTGCATGATTTAAAGCAACACCGAGCAGCTGGGAATTTTGTCTGCGCTGTTAAAAAATATCGCGGGCTCATCGTGTCGTCTGTGGCGATTTTTATATAATATGGTGGGTAGTGAGACCTTCACTGGCGTTGTGTGAGGACTAATTTGGAGCATAATACTTAGTGTTCCACCACAGCAGCTACAACGCACTGTTATTAGTGGTATGTAACCTACGGCAAACAAAATGACAGTTGTTTTTATATTTTTTAATTACTTCCCTTTTAGCTAAAGCTTGAAGTTTCTATACCAAATAGCATTTTCCAATAGCTTCAGTTTCATATACAGCCCAACGTTCAGCGTTAAGTATTTCAGCTCAAAACTCAGAAAAACATTTAAACATTTAAAGATTTTTGGCTTCATCCATTCATAGGGCCTGACTTATGGAGTTAGCGTTCCAGTTTACTTAGAGTTCAATGTGCCAACCGGACTGGTTACGTTTCGGGGGGGGGGGGGGGAGGCAAAACATTTTTGCCCGAAAAATTAAGAGTAGACTGTCGATTATTATACGAGTTTCTTCATGAGCTATACATCTAGCGTATGTGATATAGCCCTTAGTATAATTTTAAACCGGGCAACTCTGATATATTATGTTAATGTTAAAACATATTACTTTAATGTTAAAACCGTTCAAAATATAATTTTTCATGAATATTTAACAGCAATATTACCCGAATTTACCCGAAATTTCTTAGGCAAGTGTGCAGTATATTGGTGTGCAGTTATTCTTAGAGAATGTAGGAGGGAAATCTTTTTCCTTCGTATGAACGAAGTGAGGTAGAAGGAAATTTTCATTTTTAAAACGTTTGGGGGGCGGGGGGCAATTGCCCCCCCCCCCGCCCGCCTGGTACGCCTAAGAGCTTGGTGCATGATCGATGTAACAAACGTATAATATCACTTGAACCACATCTCAAATGCAACACGATCTCTTACCAAAATTAAGTATATACCACCTTAATTGTAAAATAGGGCTAAAATTAAGACATGGCCTTAATTTATCTGTCCCACAAACGGGATGTTAAACTTGAACACATAAAGCTAAAAATCCTAGAGGGGTGTTCTGGTCGGGGTATAATAGGCGGAACATTTTTCCGGAGGGTTGTGGTTAGGTTTAGGGCCACCGGGGGGTTGTGGTTAGGTTTAGGGTTTCCGGGGGGTTGTGGTTCGGGTTGGGGTATGATGACTTTTCATTTAAAATTAAGGATTATAGGTCGACCTGCTCAAATGCCGCCGCTTATAGGAAGCACGCATAGGACTATATGGGCATTTGCAACCTTATATCTCTCCATGCAAGTTTCGATCAGTAAGTAGCCCAATGCTCAATGATTAGAGCGTCTAATGGTCATCAGAAGGTTACAGTCAGGTTCCATCCGAGTATATAGAGAGACTTAGAGCCTAACGAACATCTGTGTGCCAAACACCGTTGTGTTGAGTTATGAATTGTGAAAATAGAATTTTGTTTTTCGCGATTAATGTATATGGCACGCCCCCTTTTTAAAGTATTTAAAAAATATCTCACAGTACGTGCTTTGTGCCGCTAAAGTGTCTGTTAAACTTGTTTCCAAGTAGTCTTGCGATAATAAAGATTAGTGTTTAGAACTCTTCCAAAATGCCAGAAATGTGTCTTGCTAAATTTTGTCAAACTTACTCAATGTTATTGTGGGACAGTGAACTCGGATGGAGAATAATATATAGGTCACGGGTTCGAATCCCAGCCGGGCCAAGTAGAGTTTTCTCTATTTGTGTGCACATCTTTCAAAAGTTCTTGTGTGGTATAGCATAATATTTAAGCGATGAAATCCTATTCGTCCTATACTGCATGGTCCAGTATACATGCATGCTGCTCTAAAAAATATTTACTGCGGTATTTCTTTCGATATCACCATTCTCGTATTTCCGGCTACGTGGCCGGGATTCAAAGTTTTAACTTGCCGTTATAACGAACGTCATGCATATATATTTTCAAATGATTTGCTTGGGCAAATGCGCAGGGAGATTATTAGCGAGCGATAAAGAATTCCACGAGAACACGTCTAATCAGAACTTTATATTAACAAATAGATTCCATTTTGCCGTTGTCTGTTCAGTTATAGATGCACAGATGACGTCACAACGTGGTAAGAACAAAAAAGTGGCCCACGAGACGCAGTCGAGTGGGTCACTGATGTTCTTACCACATTGTGACGTCCTCTGTGCATCTATAACTGAACAGACAACAAAAAAATGGAATCTATTTGTTTTATACAATAAAAATTTAAAAGGTCTTTGTCGAAACTCGTGCCGGATTTTGGGGCATGAAGAAGGAAAAAGGCAAGCCAGCTGACGTGATCTGACGTGACCATGTGTCTGTCCTCTAATAGATCATGGCCAACAACCAATGAAAACACGCATAGCAACTAGGGTATTGTATAAATATAGATATTAGATACTAAACTAAGGAAACATGCAAGGTACCGGTTTACATGGAGGGAGGTAACCCTTCTAGAAGGGTTACCCTCTTAGAAGGGTTACCCTCCTCTATTGTATTTTCCTGTTTATTTTAAGGTTTGTTTTACATGAGAGGGAGGGTTACCCTAGGAGGAGGGTTATCCTATCTGCTTGCTAGGGTAACCCTGGCGGCAGGGCTATCTTTTTGTTTACATAAGCCATGTAAACACGTTTGCTAGGGTGACCCTGGCAGGAGGGTTATGTTTCAATGAGGGGAAAAAACGCGTACCGAACAAAATATCTTAATGATTCTAGCAATGTGGCTGCCCTTCCTGTTCTTATACACCAGGCCTTGTAAAATATTTTGAAGATATCAAGCAAATGACGGCAACAATAACATGTAAATCGAAAATATATATAGTAAAGGTCACGCTGAACCAAGGCGACCCTATTAGAAGAGTTATCCCTTCTACAAGGGACAACCTCACTCCATGTAAACAAGGGCTATCTTTTGACTCTAGGGCTACCCTACCTCCATGTAAACAGGGCCTAATAAAACGGTCTCTATAGCTTAATACACTGTCTTTCTTCCCAAAAAAGTGGTGAACTTGGCCCCATGTAAAATAAAGTGAAAGGCTTGGTCCCATGTATTACAAAAAAGTGGAACTAGGCTCCCCCCCCCCCGCTTCAAACGTCCCTCATCTTTCTTACCATCGAGTAAAGATATAGCTATATATATATATATATATATATATATATATAGCCATAGTTAATAGAGGGGTAACATAGCGTAGTTTAATTAGACTTTCAATATGCCTAAGACTTGATTTCCACCCAGCCGGGGTAACCGAGATCTCGTTCTCACAAAGCGAGATCTCGGTCTCACAATGCGAGATCTCGGCTATATAGACGGGCTGGCTCGGCTCTCATATAAACACAAGACGAAAATTAACAAGAAATAATAGCACAAGCACGATCTCGGCACCCGGGCTGGCTCGCCTCCATATAAACACCTCGAGCGATTATTGTTTGTAGCTTTACCAGTAACCAAGACGTTCTATACGTGCAAAGAACATCTCTACAGTATATATGGCCTATGGGGTTTCGTGGTCGAGGTAGTCGCTGTATTCGTCATCCTAACAGATATAATCGACTCCCCGAAGTCAAAGGACGTTTTGCAAGATTTGCAAACGAATGATAAGCCGAGCGGTCCATGGAAACAATCACGTCATACATCACGACAATCATGCACGAAAAACATAATAAATCGTGCTAGCATATAGTTATATCGTAAAGTTAGAGCGAGCGTTATATACATATCTGACTTTACCTTACTACTCAGACCTGGTTCCACCTGTTCGACCTTTGACAAAATGAGCGTTTCACCTCGCGAAATTTTACGCCGTTGATTTTCATGCACGTCCTCGATAAAAGCTTAGATATATATCAACTATAGCTATGTTTAATTAACCGTATACGGCTGTCATATACGTTCCACCTGATGACATGTTGCAGTTGAACTGCATAATTGGCTACTGCATGATCACCGCATTAAATAATACAAAATACCAATGACGTTCTTCTGGTTGCCGGCAGACGTTGTGCGACGTGAGCATTTAGCAGTCTTCGTGCCGTACTCCCGTCGTCAAAATTAAAACACTCTGTAATAATTTATTCCGGCTAACGCTAGGTTTTATTTAGCTCGAGGGGACGTCTCAAATGCAAAGTAGTCAGAAACTAACCATTAAAGTGTAAAAAAGGTTGTATGGCAAGAAATCGGGATATTTGGAACAAACACGAAAATACTTTTCAGACTCAAAACTTGGTTTGCACGCTTGGCGTTGAAATTCGTAAAAGTGAGCGAAAACGGCAAAAATTGAACTGATATTCCACTCCACTGCAATTATAATATATTACAATATATCGGACAGGGTTAAAGATATTATATGATAGTTGCAAAGTTTCATTTCGGAATTCGTTTAAAAAAATACTTTACGTGAAATTGTATTTTGGAGCGCCGCAATTTAAAGTGGCCGCAATTATATTAATAAGAGAATGAGTTGAGGAGCTATAAATGCATGCATGTGCGTGTTATTTTTATACACAAGTTGTGATGTATTCAAAATTGATTATATAACGCTGATGATTAGTTATTATAGATCGTTTTCATCTGAAGTCACTGCAGTCATATTGGCGCACCAAAAACAATGAAATGGCGGCCATATATTGGTGTACATTAAAAGGCTGTTTACATGAGCTGGGCTACCATAGTTATCCCAGCTGACTTTAGTTCGTATACTGATATCGTCTACTAATGAGGACATTTCGTGATGCTCGATTAGGCCAGCTCATGTAAACAACCCGGTCTGACTCGTGTCACGAAATTTTTTTCTCGGCCGCAGGAGATTTGAATTAGCGTTGGGATTCGTTTACATCTAAACTAAACCAATTCTTCTTTGTAAATTTAGTTTATGCAAGTTTTAAAACCATAGTGAGATCCTAATCAATCGCGTGAGCCAAGTTAACCGGGCTAGCCCAGCTCATGCATGTAAACAGCTCCTATATAATCTTATATTGGAATTTAGCTCTACTCTTTTTTTAATTTCATATTGTTTCGCCAACCCAATAAATGGAGCCACGGGTCACGAATGTTAAAATATATATATTTTTTTTACATATAAGAAACGTAAAAGAAACGTTATTTTTTGCACTGACACCACGAAAATGAAAAGTACTTATATAGTCATTTTCGACAAAATTGTGCATCAGTATACACTGGTAGCCAAAATTAATGAACATCCTAAAGGAAGACAGTGTTATCAGACAAAATCCATAGGAAAGGCAAATTAAATTAAAGTACTTTTTTCAACAAGTACTTTTTTACTCTCGATCAATCTCGTTCCCAGAGCCCACGTTCCCACCCGGGAAACGAGAGACTCTGGGATAATCCGTTTCAAATCACAGGATTCTTGTTATTCCGGTTGAGGTACGCATGCGTAAATATCCGAGCGGAATCTGGTTACGATCCTGAAAGAGAGTAGATCGTTAAATCTTCAAATTCAGTTAACCAGCATCTCATGTCAGTACGATATGTTTGTATACATTGCTTCGGGACTTTTTGCTTGAAATTTCCTTTCCGATTTCCAGAAAAATTAAATTAAATCGACTTGTACAAGCTAGCACAACGCAAGCTTACGGCATTTTCACACGAACGCGTAAACAATTCCAGAGTACCAATATCATGTGCAAATTTTAGACATCATCTGGACAGACAACACGGAAGTGACGTCACGTGAAAGTAAAGAATAAGTACGTGACGTATCAATACGTACGTGACGTACTCATATAATATAATAATAAACAAACTCGTGAATGAAAATGGCACGTAGCATTTACTCATTTTACTGTATCACGAAGAAAGCTATATATTTACTGAATGCAAGAGTTTGAGAATGTTCTGATGTACAACTGAAGCTTACCGGATCCGAGGGGCATTAAATTACTCCAAAAAATCTCGTACACCTTTAGTCCAAAAAGTCCGAACAAACCTCAAAAAATACAAATAAATCTCAAAAAATATTTGCTAAGCTTTCGGCGTGTTGACTCAGGCTTTCATCAGAGCAAAAGCTAAAAATCTCAAAAAATCCACAAAATCTCAAAAAAATCTTAAAAGAATCCCAAAAATCTCAAAAAATCTCAAAAAGTCTTAAATCACTATTACCGTCCGTCAGTGGAGGGAAGGGCCTGCGGTCGTGAATTTTACCACAATATAACAAATTATCATTGTAATATTCAACAACGCGTCACTATTAAAGCCTGACCAAACTTTAATTTCTTTCAGTAAAATTAAAAATGTAAACGTCTAATTTGTCTTATCAAACGCGACAAACATATTGCTGATATCACGCTTTCAATTCAGCATATACATGGATAGGACAAGGCATGTTGACTTGGGATGAAAATGACGTCCATGCAATCGTTTCACTGAAAATTCTATATGAATATTCTATTCGTATACGGAGTTTACTTTGAATGATCAAATAAACAAAGATGGTCGAAAAGGAACGTCTGGCCTAAATAATCGCCTAATCTAAGCAAAAACAAGTTTTCCCATGCAATAGCAGATAATTTGAATTATTATTACTCAGCTATGAGATGGAGCACCAAAACGTAGTGTGTTGGCAAGCTATTTTTTCATAGCTATTTTTTCAAGTATTGTGATGAAAGATCGCAGCTATATTGGCCAAAGCCAATAGTTGCGACCTTTCATCACAATACTGTGTAATATAATATGCGAGTAAATAAGTGGACAAAAATAATACCACGAAATAACAATTCCAAAATTACGCAACATATTACCTTGAAAGTTAGAAATTAAGTTCGAACCCACTGGGCTGAAAGGAAATCGCTAAGAAAACCGGATTTGATTGACCGGGCTAGGCCACTGCATGTAAACACCGTTGATTTTCACGATTTTTAGGATTAAAATCAAGCGCATATAACTATAAGATGTGTAGACCAAAAACCACATCCAGCAGACAATTTGAAAAAATACAAGACAAAGCATAAACCGAAAATAAACATCTTGAAACTCAAAATATGAGACAACATCACTTGGTCTGATGATTATTTTGTAATAAAATCGAAATATCACCGTTTCAATTGTTGTCTTGTGTTTAGCTCATATTTTGAGTTTCAAGATGTTGATTTTCGGTTTATGCTTTGTCTTGTATTATAAGATGTGTGTTTTGGATGTTTTCTCAAGAACTTGGTTACTTCATGCAAGGCATCACATATTAAAGAAACCACACTGACATATATCGAAGTAATCCGCTCGATTATATCAGAGTTCACCTGTGTACCTCCCTCCTTCATGCACAAAATTTATTGAGGAAAAGAATAGCGCCGAAGATTTCTAACTTACCTTGGTCCTTAATCCTCATCAGTTACACCAGTGACTTTAAGTGTTTGGCTTCGATTCTCAGTTGAGACAGACAGACAATCAGATTTCAACATTATTAAAAATAATTTATATTAATTATTCAACTTGTATATGATAAACACAGACATTCGTCTCTGATGGCGCTGGTCTTTGATGTCGCATTTAAGATTCCTGTAAGTGGCTCGACCACATATAGAAAGGTTAATACCTTCGTGGTCTGGCATTCGAGTAAATCTATATTTTAACGCGATACTTGAGTAGTGCTCAACAGCATTAAAGTCACGCAGGCCTCTTTGCGCGTGGTCTCATCTTATGGTTATCTTTTGCTTTAGTAAATAGGAGTCGATTTCCTAATTCTCCGTTTTCTTCCTATTTTATTTCAATAGTTCTCCCAATTCCCTGGTTCTCCTATCCTCCCTAAATTGCAAGTAGCAGGCTCCAAATTTATAATGTAACTCACAGTCAATTCGCAATCAATCTAGTTTTCTTTTGCACGAACCATTGAACAAGCTATTCTAACTGCTATATATTGCATGCACCTTACGCAAATATTAACAATATTTTTTCGAGTTTAATATGCCTAGGTGAATATCAACAAACTATGTCGTAAAAATACTGGCAGCCACAAGAGACGACCCTATCACAGTGAAACATGTCGAGAAATATAAACTTGAATATATACTATATAAAATTACTAATCTCGTTTGGTTGTTCTCGTTTTTCTCATTGTATTTTAAAATTTTAGACATGTTTCAATTATTAAAGCGCCACTCACCCAATTTTTTTTTCTTAATAAAAATCTACAAGACAGATGGAAACGACATAAATGAATTAATTAATACATCGGAAAACCCTTAGATTTTAAAACACGATCAAGTCGGTTTTCTTTGTTTTTTTGAGGGATTTATATCCCATAAATCCCTCATTATAAATTCATAGGGATTATATATATAAATCCCGGGGATTAT
Source organism: Paragorgia papillata (assembly GCA_035771165.1). Classification (NCBI taxonomy): domain Eukaryota; kingdom Metazoa; phylum Cnidaria; class Anthozoa; order Scleralcyonacea; family Coralliidae; genus Paragorgia; species Paragorgia papillata. The sequence goes on from JAWNZC010000348.1 coordinate 2,343,624, forward strand.
ATATATAATCCCTATGAATTTATAATTGCCCAATTCATAGGATGCCTGCTACAACTATCTCGTATGGTAACGCCGGTAGCGCCCACATACGAGAAGGAGAGCAAGGGTTTGCTTTTCGCTCACGTAGTTTACGAGAGGAAGGCAAACAAATGAAAATCATCAAAATCTGTTGGTTGAGTCAGCACTTTATTACACTGAACGTTGAGCATAAAATGTGGGATTGATACTGCATCAATACGCATGCCCAATGCTGTAATGATATCTGGTACTAATTATTCATACTAATTATTCAAACAAGCTTGTAGAAGTTCGGCCCTCGGGATATATCTGGCTTAAAGCCTCCGTTCTCGGTATTTATCCTATACTTACAACTGATTATTTGAAAAGAAATTAATATTTAATCAATATTTGGAAATCGAATTAAAATTCATCCTGATTTACATTTACAGGAAACGTTCGATTTTCTCAGCTTAAAAAGCTTATAAATTTAAAATTGTTGATAAATCTAAACATTTAATAAGATGTGTGAATTTTATACGCTATGTGGCTAGAGTTTGTATATCAGATAAAGATCGACCCGCTCATGTTTTATAAACAATACCGCGTACTGACAATGATGAATTTTTGTTTGGCAAACGGAGAATTTGTGGCAAACATTCAAAAAATTAATATATTCTTAGACCATCCTCGTTCCCAGGGCCTCCTCGGTCCACTGGAAAATTGGAGGTCACATCGCCCTGGGTGCGAGAAACAAACGGAATGCATTCAGTTATTCAAAGAAAAGTTGCTTTATTATAATGTTCGAAAGGTTTGGTGTTTATTGTTCTTCCCGCCGGACAAAGTGGCGCAATTTCGCTAACCGAAATGCTATTCGAAGGCTTAGGTTATTCAAAGGTACTGTAGGTTGTTTACGAACATTTGGCGCCGCCGACGAATGAGTCACCGAGTCACGCTATGTCTAAAATCGTTCGATTTTGAGAGTTAAATGATGAACTCATCGCAGTTCCGACTCGCTTTAGGAATCCTACTTTTTGGCCTCATTTGCGATAATCTTCACCCTATTCACAGTGTTGTTTGACAGTTGAAAATAAATTAGCCCACTTCCTGTTTTAGACAATAACCTTCGCCCAGCATTTCGTCCAGCCAATCACAAGCTTCAATCGTTTGTATCTGACCCAGAGCCTCCGATTTTCCAGTGTACCGAGGAGGCTCTGGGAACGAGGATGATTCTTAGGGCGCTTTCCATTTGACAAGGTTAGACCGGTCCAGTCCGGCCAGAATGGACTTGCTTTTGGTTAGGACCAAATTTTCCAGTCAGACCATCCCAGGCCTCAAACGAATCGTGTTCCATTTAACCGGACTGACCGGTCTAACCGTGTAAATGGAAAGCCCCCTTAGACTCGAAATTTTCCTTCACCAAACATTCTTAGAACACGCAGTTTAATAGAGCAAAACGCCAAATATTACTTGTAATATACTACGAGATATACTATGCACAAAACTCGTGACTAAGCTTTTGGCAATAGCCTTCGTTGGTGGAGAGCACTGCAGTGCACTGGAATCGCAGGGTAGCTGGTTCGAACCTTGATGCAGCATTTTCGTAGCTGGCCTCGGTTTTAAAATGTATATATTCTGACTTGAAGTCATTATAGAGCAGACTTAGGAAATCTACTCACCCAAGACTATTATAATTGTAAAAGAAAAATTAGGGTTAGTGGCACTTTAACAAGAAGCTAATAATCTTTAGTCTTTCTTGTCATCAAATAAGTCGCGCTTCCCAAACGCTGCTCGAAAGTTTAGGTTTTATCGCCGTGTGCTCGATCGCCATTTTGGGCCGTGGTCCCTTTTTTGTTATTCATAGCGAGCTCCTTTATTTTCGCAAGTTCTTCTTGCAACAAAACCTCGACGCTCTTTCCACCATTATCCTCCCGCGTCCCATCACCCTTCGGGGACGCATCCTCCCCTCCCTTAGTTAGCTGTTTTACAACCAAACCTTGATACTTCGTAAGTCTTTCGTGATCCACCGGAGACATGTACTCGGCCAAACACGTGACAATTTGCGGTACGCATTTTCCAGGTGCGTGAACCATACAACCAGTGTGATGCTGAAAGACTAACACAGCTGCCAAATGCAGTGCCATCGCAGGCTCGTTTTCATGTCTCAGTTGCTCCTGCAATGTCTGACGGTGTTCCACCAAAAGATTTCTAGAAAACATGAGAGAGGTCAACGAGCGGCGAGCGGACATAAGACCCTGGGTACGAGGTTGAAGAGAGGTGTTATAAACGTTGTGATATATTTTTTCCCTCTAAAGCGCTTTTTTAGTGTAGATCTGTGCTTCATTCTAATCCCTTGCACAGCCCTAGTTTTATTCTTGAGTATTCAGTAGTATTAAACAGACAACAGTTTTCCAGAAAGAAGAAATCTTTGCTATAATAAGTACAGAAATTCTAATTTGCCCAGATATACAAATGCTGCAAGTACAAAATTTCCATTATCAACACTGACACTAAGGCTATACAAGGGACTAGAGTTAGGCAGAAATGTACACTGCAAAATGTTTTAGAAAAACAAAAATATAATTTTGCAGAGCCTTCTAGCCACTTTAATTAGGGACATCAAGCATCTGGGCTGTGTCGGACGGTTCTACCCGATCGTCAGCAGATTCACCCAGCACTCTAGTATTAATCAGGCCCATGCACCAGTCAGTGGCGTGGTGGCAAGTTTCAGGCTGGGGTGGCCAGATTAGTTTTGGCGCCCCTCCCCACAAAAAAAATGAAAAAAAGAAGAAAAGACATTACTGTATTTTGATAAATGATCACATTTGTTGTTTTAAAATAACTGAAGTAGCAATATATATATAATATTACAACAAACAACAGGTTCTCTCAAAGACCACGCCAATGCAAGCGGCGAAGTAGCGCCAAACCTGTAGGGGAGTCCGGGGGCATGCCCCCCGGAAAATTTTGAAATCTAAAGTCTCTGATATGCCATTTCCTGCATTTTGGAGTGAGATTTTACAGAATTCTGAAGATTACAAAACTTCATAGAAAACACAAAAGATTACATTGAAGACCTAGCTATACAAAGAAATTAGTAATTGTTAAGTTTTGGCGCCCTTGCTAGTTTTGGCGCCCCTTCTGCAACCCCAGCTGGGGGGGGCTTGGCCCCCCGCCCCCCTTGCCACCACGCCACTGGCACCAGCAACCACTGTTCAGGACCCAGACCCCTGAAAAAGACATCCAAACAAATGTTAAGCTTTAACAATGTAGTACTTCTCTCTTTTCTTGTCCAATTTTTTCAATAGAATTTCACAGTATCCAGGTCCACTTATAACATCAAACTGGGTCATGAACTCCTCGGCGTCCTGAACATGTAATAGAGAGAATAGTTTAATTTGAACAGTCTTTGCAGTAATATTCAAAATACGAGCAGTAATGTTTTATCGGATTTAAAATACGAGGCAATAGCTAATTGGTTTAGGCCGGTAGAACACGTGCTACAAGTTTCGTAAACAGCTTCAAAATTATTTATTCAAAATTGGCAAAGTAATTTAGAAAATCGACCTTGTCAGAGAGAAATTTATCAAGAACACCAAGTTTGTCTTTATCGCATATAAAGGCACTCGTTAAACATGGATTTCTTTTGTTTTATCTTCGTAAATTATTAATGTTTTTGAATTATTAATAACTAATTCAGTTGAATAATTAATTTAGACACGGAAGAACAGCAAGAACATGATTACGTAAGAGATAGATGACGAATTTATGTATTTATTATAATGTTCACCTACTTATTTACCATTTCTAGCTTACATGCAACGAGAAAAAATGTACTTTGTAGCGTTATGGAATGTATGCAGTTACGTCATACCCGTCCCGTGGGTATAGCTTGTGTAGAGTATTTAAGGTGTGCTAATAGCAGATAATGCCATTCGAAGGCATCTCTCTCAATTCGAAGTTCTAGCTTTTGTAAGTGTGATTGGTTGTGCCATGGTGATACATGAATAAATGAGATGCCCGCTTCCTAGTCTGTTGTTCCTGTTCTTATTGTGTACTAATGCAGTTTAGCTATAAAGTGCTTTATACTCGTTGTAATAGAGTATAAGTAAGAAAGCTTACGTATCGTCATCAAATTGGGAATAATTGCTTTGTGAGATGTAAGTAAATGGTGTCATCCGCACATGATTTGATTTAGTCTTTTAGCAATTAAAATTGTTATTAGACCTAGATCGAACTCAAACGCATTGGTAAACACATTCAATTCCATGTTCTATCTATATTTTCGTCCCTAGCGTTCTTTTATATTCCAGTCTGGAAATTGGCAAACAGGACTTCTCGCTTCTCATACGCGACACTGCGCCAACATTTCTAAATTTTCCACACCTAACAAAAGTCAAAAATTGTCTGCCAACATTTCTAAATTTTCCACATCTAACAAAAGTCAATAATTGTGTTCCAACATTTCTAAATTTTCCACATCTAACAAAAGTCAATAATTGTGTCTGTATAACGCATACCTTTCCGTTCAACGAGGCGTTCAATTTGCTTAAATCGTTTCTATTTTTCTCCGAAAACTTTGAAATGATCTTTAGTCTCATCTGCAAGCAACATTGAAAAAATACTTTAATATAGCAGATAAGTCCTCCCACTAGAGTAAAAAAGGTAAACAACAGTGGAAAAGGAGACAGTAGAAGAGACAAAAGAAACTATAGTAGGAAAAGTGTAGAACAAGAGCAGCAAGATAGTAAGAAAAGGCTAAAACAGACAGGAAAAGAGTATAGGAAACACGGCATGTTATAACAGTTGAACAATTAGACTTATGATTGAGAAAATAAAAACGCAAAAGCAGGAGAAAAAGTTGTATAGGAAAGGCAGTAGCACTACCAGAAAAATAGATTGGATATACTGCGATTTTCGGTTGATCTTAGAAACAGAAAGTTTTATTGAAAGGTTTGATCATTACGCAATTACGAAATGTTCCCATTGGAAATTTGAATGTTTGAGCGTTTTTGACCAATGGAAATTGAGGCGTTGCCCAAACTATGCGTTTCAGTCATCAAACTTTTCAATAAAACTCGGGTCTAAGCTCAACCAAAAATCACAGTAACGTATTTTAAAATTGAAGCAGGAGTCGAAACAAAAGTAGACTAAAAAGCAGGAGCACAAACAAGAGCAGCAAAAGTGCAAGACAAGTGTATTACAGTGTAATAATTATGCTGAAAGAAAAGCATGTGAAATTTTTAACAAATCTATAGTTGAAAGAAAATACACCTAATATTTTGTCAACCGACTTCCAAATTTTTGAGAACTGTTAACTCATACTGTACCCCAAGCAATGTGATGTTCAGGATATGACAGTGTTATAAGCCTCTTCTTACCTCGTGAGTTAAAGTCTTTGGGTCGGAAACTGCCATCATATGGTCAGCGGCTAAGCAATTCATTGCCAAATTAGTCATATCTGTACATATGGTCCTTAGAAGATGACGTGAGAGAATTGGTTGTACTTCATCTAGGGTGAGGTAAAAGTACACATAAACACAAACTGCAAAAAACAAAATAGCAAAACACAAGAAAAACCCGGCAAGTTCTGCTACATTTGTTACAGGTGAATAGAAATATCTAATTTTGGAATCACAACTAAATATCTATCAAGAACAAGTAAGTTGTTCTATTTCTTAGTATATTTGGGATGAACGTTTCAGTTTAGAACAGAAAAGTAAAACCTACATTTCATAGGCCAATATTTTTCGAAAGCTTGTACTAACTTTAGTTTTGACCAACTGAATTTAGTAAATTTGGTATAAAACACATGGAAAGACCCACTCTACATAAAGTAAAGTCAAAAAAGTAATTTTTAATTTCATAAAATTCGGTAAATTAATAATGGTCAGATGAAGCAGTAAATAACAAAATACCTCAATTCCTGCTCACCTTCGATTTTTCGGATCCGATTTTCCTCCTGGTGCATGTGATTTAGTAAACTTACTTGCTAGAGTATTGGGATATCCGTTCGCAAATTCCTGCGAATACTATAGTTCTTAGTGTTGTAGTTAAATCATCACATGCATCAGGAGGAGAATCAGATCCGATTGATCCGATCGTGTGAATAGGCCTTTAGAAACCATTTCTGTAACGTACCAGAAAATTTCTCGATGCCTTTCTGAAACAAGCGAGCGTTGTTGTATAATCCAGAGACTTTGTCCTGCAATTCCATGTGTAGCTTCTTTTTCTTATTTCCAGACGTCAGGAACACAGAACGAGCAATTTCTTGGTACTTTCGAATAAGTGGTCTAAAAACAAAGACGTTTGACAGCTAAAAATGAAATACAATAAACGCTGTCATGTCTCGATGCGCAACAACTGTGCAACGAACCGAGACAAATAGGACGCCAAAACTTTACGTCTATTTTGTTGAGAATTTGATGTAGATTCCGAAAAATACTTGGTTTGGAATTCCTTCAGCAAAGTGTCGAAAATAGCTAAAAATCGAAAATGGAAAAAAAAAGCGTTTTTCAAAGAAAAAACCCACTAAAAAAATGCTGTTCAAAAACATTTTCATCCAGAATAATTGTAGCATCTAAATGTTACTCTATGAAATAAATAAAAAAAGAGAAAACTTATATCTCAAAAAACTTCGGGTGTACCACCGCTGCCAAAAATTGTTCCATAAAAAATAAGCCATAGGTCTTTCAGTAGTACATGTCACCTATCTGGGTTGCGTACCTCACACTTCAACCACCTTCTCACTTTTTTTAGTGTAAACCGAACGTCATAAAAATGAGAAGTATTTTGTATATCTGGGACTAAGTATAAAAGCAAACTTTAAAACAAACGTGTTGCAGGAATGAGAATTTGTTTCTTAAGATCTCTTACAAAATGTTTGTCAACAACAGTCAGAGAATATAACACCGTTTCGAAAAAAGAATCACGTTAAAATGACATTACCTATGAAGGTACTCGGATAACTCCTCGACGAGCAGTTCTGGACAGTCAGTCAGTTGCTTAGTAAGTACATCTGACACCTAAAAATCACAACAGTAAATTTTAACAGTTGTATAAACAAATAGTAACATCACAAGCAGAAAGGTATTAACTGTCTTTCTAAAATTCATTATTAATTCATAAAGAAAACACACACAAAAAACGTGGTTTTATATTAATAAAAAATCCTCCTGATTTACATAAACTTTTGCTTCGATTTTCTCGGCTTAGACAACGTGATTTTTCTTTCATTGAATTAATTGTATTACCACTACACATAAAATAAATTGAACTCAACCCGATGTAGATATAAACCTCAAACTGGAAAAACTCTGTACTAAATGTCGATCACTTCAAACTCTACATGAAGGTGCTCTATTCAATGTTGTATTACATTACTTTTATCTCGTTTTGCTCAGTTTTAGGTTAATTTAGTTTATTTTAGAATATCGCAGTCAACTAACCTGCTCTTGTGTCATAAACGTCAATTCTTGATGTGAGGATCTTGGCTCATAATCTTCTATCGGTTTCTCTGCTTTAAGTTTGCTTTTGTCCTTCTATAAGTGAATGAATGAATGAATGAATGAATGAATGAATGAATGAATGAATGAATGAATGAATGAAGGAAGGAAGGAAGGAAGGAAGGAAGGAAGGAAGGAAGGAAGGAAGGAAGGAAGGAAGGAAGGAAGGAAGGAAGGAAGGAAGGAAGGAAGGAAGGAAGGAAGGAAGGAAGGAAGGAAGGAAGGAAGGAAGGAAGGAAGGAAGGAAGGAAGGAAGGAAGGAAGGAAGGAAGGAAGGAAGGAAGAATTAAATACAAAATAACAGAACACGAACAACATTATATAAACTTTTGGTATATAGTTTCGTGCGAACATTACATTTCATTCAGAGTTACGATATATTTTTGTCCTGCGGTTTTGCTGTTGCTTGAATGTTAGATGCGTCCTGACGTCTTGACTGTTCTGTCAAAATGATTCCTCGGAGATTTTGGAAATACATGTAAAGCACGAGTTTGAGTTTATCTTAATAGAGCATCTCTTTATTCACAACCTGGCATGTAAACATGACGTCAATTATAGCAATGAAATTTGAACAGGACGTTGGCAGGCGTTCCTTTTAACGCGGAACGCCGGATATGCACGCTATAGTGCCTTGTTATATATGGGGGGAAATAAGCCGCGGCTTAAATAGGCCGTGGCTTAAATAAATCGCGAACAGCTCATATAAACGGTCAATTCTTGAATAAGCCGTGGCTTATTTTAGACTAGCTTCAACCCCGGGTCGAAGTACATGTATTTAAGCCGCGGCTTATTTTTCCCCGTATAAAAGGACCTTATGTCTGTGTGTTATTTATTATGTAGGGTTTGTGGTGTGTTTTTGTCATAAAGTCGAAGAACATATACAGTTTAATCCGTTCTTACATCTAACTCTAATTTACCTTTTTAGTTTTCACTTCCCTGGCACCTCGTCCTCCTCCACCTTTGCTTCCACCACCAGTTGATGCTTTTGCACGACGTTCCTCTTTCTTGTCTTGCTTTGAATGTCCTACTTTATCCCCGAGTTCATGCAGATCCTTCTTTGAAAGTTCCGCGAGTAGCGCAGGCGATGTGATAGCATCCTTGAAATAACAACACTGTAATCAGTGGTCGCCAAGTTTATTGAAAAGATCATGATCAAAGTGTTGCTCATGTTAATATACGAGTTTATACAATAAGATAAATGTTTTGCACGTTTTCATTGGTCGAGAGCCATGCTCTATTGCTGGACAGATGCACGGATTTCGTCACAACTTGTTCCGATTGCTGTGAACCAATGAAAATCGCCACTCCAATGTCACGAACCAATCATATTGCTTGTTTTGTATAGATCATGGATCACGTCAGATGGCGTGCTTCATCTTTTTCAATGCCCCGGAAGTTCGGCGGGAAATTAAATAAATCTTATCAAAAGTTGTTTTTTTAAACTTTTTTATTGTATAAAACAAATAGATTCCATTTCCCCGTTGTCTGCTCAGTTATAGATGCACAGAAGACGTCACAACGTGGTAAGAACATCAGTGACCCACTCGACTACGTCTCGTGGGCCACTTTTTTGTCCTTACCACGTTGTGACGTCATCTGTGCATCTATAACTGAACAGACAACGGCAAAATGGAATCTATTTGTTAAATAGTATATAACACCAGCTATACCACAAAGCTACACGCAATATCTCGTAAACGAACATCTTCAGGGAAGGAGAATGACGTCCGGCCACAGCAGGTGATATATTTAAGTAATTTAACAATTATACAACTAGCCCGAGTTGTCTATAAGTTGATAGCCGACGAGACGCAGCCGAGTCATATGCATATCGCTCATAGAAAACGATGAGTTGTCCATGCAATTGTTTTAGAACCGAAAAAAAACCCAATAAAAATTAAACACAAACAAGTAAACTAAATTTAAGTGAAATAAAAGTAGAGTGCTGCGTAGGCAGTGTTGAAACAACAATCGAAATATAGTTAGGAGTCTAACGTTTCGAGCAGGGCGCTTATATAGGCGCGTATATAAGCGCCCTGGTTTCGAGCGAAGGCCCTTCGTCAGGGAGAAACGTGTTTAAATTTAAGTGAAATATAAACGTTAAATATTATAAACCAAATGGAGAAAGTGCGTTCACGTTAAAGGATAAAGGACTGGGAGCTAATCATCCTTACTAGCAGCCAGCGGCAACAGGTGGGCAATTTGTCTGCACATGCGCGAAATCAAGAATGCGTGGATTTCGCGTGGGTTCGTGAAACGCTCGGGACAGTGGGACACATTCCCTTCTGCGATATAATTGAAAAGGAAATAAACAAAATGTTATATTCAATGTCGAATTAATTTACCTGGCGCATTTTTTACCGAATGAATTAACGATTCAGCAGTTCAATTGCCAACCAAAGACTAATAAAATCACGGTCTGAAAGTAATGCGAACGTCTAGTTTTTGAGATATTTTTGCATTTACATTCGAATTTTGATCCAGTCAACGGCTGAAAATGACGTTCCCCAGAACTATACAATAAGCTTGATATGTGATAAAATCACATAGTTGGAAAAAGATACGTAGAAATAAAAAATAGTTAAAGCGTCTTCAAAAGTTGCTGTTGACAAAACAAGTGTGGTTTTTTGCTCAGTCTTCAAACCCACTACAGTATATTCTGTTTGGGCCGACCATTGGTCATCATGAGCGATTTTTGAACGTATTACGCATTTTTCCCAAAGATGATTTTGATTCAAGAAAACAGATGAATAAAAATAAACTGCCTTAAAGCTATTTTGAAAGTAATACAAACGGCTAGATTTTTTGCTATCCTTCGTCAAAGAAGAGGGTAATTGCTGTTTTCGTTGAAAATAGAGTAATTCGATCAACTTGTGTTCGCAAGAAAAGCTTTGAAATGAATCTGTAAAGCACATTTTGAGAACATAAAAGTATGAACTTGCCTTGAGGTCAAAGAAAACGTTTAATCGATCCTGTGAGGTCGAACAGAAAGGACTTGAGGAGTTAAAATCAATTTTCTTTAAGATCATCTTCGTAAAATGCCGTACTTCCACTGCTCCCATTACGAACCTTTTCAGCTTCAACGAAAAGTCGAACAGCAAATCGCTGGATCGACAAGCTTGGAAAGCATATTAAAAACGAAGAAAAGCTCAGAGAACTCGCTATTAAAATCGTATTTTGACTTTCACATAAAAAAAATGGCAATAAAGAACAAATACGCCCGCAATTTTTTGGACAGCGCAGACAAACTGTCCACCTGTTGCCAGCGGCTGAATTACGAAGGACGCAGATCAACGTGACCGTGAAGACTGCTACTGTATATCAGACAAGTGACACCTCCTTAATGTACTTCAGTGTCTCAAAAGTCCGATTCAAAATAAGTCTAAACATAACTTTTTTTGTCAACACAATAGAATTCTTCTTACTTTCTCTGCTTTCTCTTGCATCAGTTTTTCAAAAGGTTTCACACAATCCTCGATAAACTTCTCACTTGCAACAATCGATCCACAGAAAACATGCGCAGATGAGCGGCCAGTACGTTTTAAACATTTTTCCAATACTAGAGCAGCATCGTCCGGTTGGAATGGAGATGGAAGCAACGTCTAAAAAAACAACATAACACCATTCAGTTCACATTCTTTTCCAATCAATCGCGCTCCTTATGTATCCGTAAAATAACATTTTAATAACGTAGTAACTACTAGTCCGGTACAACGACACTATATGCCACTTGGTGCTTACCATAACATCTAGCCATGTTCCGGACGAAAGAGCCTCGTCAACGGCTGCTTCAAGATTGTCAACAACCAATGGTCCGGCACAGCAAGTCTTGAGATATACCATAGACTGGTCTTTAAAACGCCGCTTCAGGTAGCTATGAGCATCTGTTATGCCAAGACGACAAAGATTATCGTACTCTATAGCAAAAAGAAAGGATTAAGCGTTAGAAAAAGTATACTTGAAAAAGTACAATGATGACATGATGAGTAGCCATTAAATTTTTGTCCCGGCCGTCTGAAAAAATAGGCACACCCACGCGTGCATGTATCTACTGCGTTTAATGCCTATAGCTATACTATGGTAAAAACAATGATGCAACTGTGTACTTGTAACAACCTTGTATTCATAGCTGAACAAGATTCTTGACAAAATTGATGGAATTGTATCTAGTTGTAACAACCTTGTATTCAGATCTAGAGCTGAACAAGATTTTAGACAAAATTGTCTACTGTATGCTCACAGGCCATGCTGTGTTTTAACTTTGATAAAGAACTCAGTCAGCTCAGAGTAAAGCCAGCAAAGCACAGAAGGCTAAGTGCTAACAACTCTACTCATATCTGGCATGAGTCCAAGCCCGGACAGGTGCATGGTCACCCATTCAAATACTAACTCAATCCAAATGGGCTTTACTCCGGTCCTCAGTGGTGAGAGGCAGTGCACTAATAGCTTGACTATTAAAGCTATGGTACTAAAAGCTATAGTCATAAAGTATGGTAGTAAAGCTTTAAGTAGGTCTGTAATAACTCACGTTTATTAGACGACCACTTGTTGAATACAAGCCTATTTATATATCCTAACTACTGATTAACATATAAAATAATCAACTACTAATTTACATATAGTCTCACGCCACCGCATGTGGCGTGAGACTAAAATTAGTAGTTGATTATTTTATATGTTAATCAGTAGTTAGGATATATAAATAGGCTTGTATTCAACAAGTGGTCGTCTAATAAACGTGAGTTATTACATGGTGTCAGGAGTGGGATAGACTATGGATAGTTTTCATAAGCCTAGTACGTTGGGTTTTGAGGGAAACATATCTGAAAACTGGAGAAGATTCAAACAACAATTTCAGATTTACTTGGTTGCTTCGGGTAGTGAAGACAAAGGCGATTCGGTGAAGATAGCCGTTTTGTTGAACTTTGCGGGCGAGGATGCTATTGAAGTTTTCAACACATTTCAGTTTCCGGAGGGCGATGAGAAGAAACTGGATAAAGTTATCGAACAATTTGATAGGTACTGTAATCCTAGGAAGAATGTGGTTTTTGAGAGATATCAGTTTTGGAAGATTACGCAGAAAGACTCCGAAACGGTTGATCAGTTCGTCACAAGATTAAAAAACAAGGTGAAATCCTGTGAGTATACCGTTGTGGATGACATGGTGAGAGACAAGTTGGTGTTCAGCATACGAGATTTAGCAGTTAAAGAAAGGCTGTTGAGAGAAGAGAAACTTACACTTGAAAAGGCAGTCAGCATGGCGAGGGCAGCCGAAGTCTCGAAAGAGCAGATCAAAGTGATGAGTCCCCAGGAGCAGATTAATTTTGATCAGTCGGTAAATCAAGTTCGGAGCATTAACAACAATGAGAAGAACCCGATTAGACGTCGTTCAAGAACAGATTCCAAGACAGATAAGTGTGGGTTTTGTGGTTTATTTCATACAGCGAGGTCTTGTCCCGCGTTTGGTAAAACGTGTAACTATGGATCGTTTTCACTCACGTGATCGGTGACCCCATGGGGGTGGTGAAACAATACGAAATATTTGAATAAGAAAGAGCTAATTCCCATACCGTACACCAATATGGCCGCCGTGACGTCAGGTGAAAACGATCTATTGTAAGAAGACAGGGCATTTTGAGCGTGTGTGTCGGGCAAAAAAACGTGATTCTGAGGGGAAAGCGGTTGATACATTGGGGGAATCTGAAGATAGCGAAAACGAACACGATTTGCTAACATTCTCAGTAGACTCAAGTAATAAGAGCGTTTCGCAGGATGACTGGCATGTTGTTTTGAAGATTGCCAGTACTGATTTGAATTTCAAATTGGATTCTGGTGCCGATTGTAATGTTATTTCGCAGTCGTTGTTTGATCGTTTGTCTCTCAGGAATACAAAAACACTCAAGAGCAAATGCAAATTAAAAGTGTATGATGGGCGGAAAATTACACCAAAAGGGAAGGTTAGTTTAGCGTGCGAATATAAAGGGAAATTTTTCGTGTTAGACTTCGTTTTGGTTGAACAAGACTTACCATCTATCCTCGGATTAAAATCCTGTCTTGAACTTGGTTTAATTAAGCGGGTTTATAGCCTTGAGGTAGATCAACCAAAGGTTGAGACAGAATTTAGTGATCTCTTTGCAGGTCTGGGGGAGATTAAAGGCGTACAGCACCAAATCAAGGTCAATGCCGAGGCGAAACCTGTTGTCCACCCACCTCGCAGAGTTTCGGTTGCTTTGCGCAAGCCACTTGAAGAAGAGTTACGACGAATGGAGAAGTTGGGTGTTATTGAAAAAACAAAAGAACCAACTGCGTGGGTACACAGCCTTGTGATTGCCAGAAAGAAAAACAATAAGATTAGAGTATGCATGGATCCTAGTGACTTAAATCAAGTTGTCATGCGTGAACAGTTTCCAATGCAGACAGTGGAAGATGTCATCAGTAGAATGCCTAATGCAAAGATTTTCAGTGTTCTTGATGCCAACCATGGTTTTTGGCAGGTTAAATTAGCCAAAGAAAGCAGCAAGTTAGCCACCTTCAATACTCCTTTTGGCAGGTATAGTTATAAACGTTTACCATTTGGAATAGCTTCAGCCCCCGAGGTTTTCCAGAGTGTTATGTCCAACATGTTTCAAGACATAGAAGGGGTTGAAGTCATCGTGGATGACCTGGTAGTGTGGGGAGAGAACGTTGAGCAGCATGACGAGAGACTTCGATTGGTTTTGGAACGTTGTCGTGAGAAAAATCTCAAGTTGAATGAAGAAAAGTGCCGGTTTCGGGTCTCCGAAGTGAGTTATGTGGGTCATGTGTTGAGTTCAGATGGACTGAAACCAGATCCTCAGAAAGTTAAAGCAATCAGGGAAATGCCTTGTCCTACTAATCGCGAAGAATTGAAAAGATTTTTGGGCATTGTCACTTACGTGTCCAAGTTCATTCCAAATATGTCGCAGATAAGTGCTCCATTACGGCAGTTGCTCGAGAAAGATGTTGAATGGTCCTGGGATCAAGCACAAGAACAAGCCTTTACACACTTGAAAACAGCAATTACTGATGCACCAGTCTTGAAGTTTTTCAATCAGGAAGAACCTGTGTGTTTGTCTGTCGATGCTAGCTCGAAAGGTATGGGTGCAGTGATTCTACAGAATGATCGTCCAGTGGCTTATGCTTCAAAGTCGTTGACGAAGTGTGCCAACAAAACTATTCACAAATTGAGAAGGAAATGTTGGCAATAGTTTTTGGTTGTGAACATTTCCATCAGTATTTGTATGGGCAAAGAGAAGTGACTGTTGAATCTGACCATAAACCGTTAGAAGCAATATTAAAGAAATCTATCCATCAAGCACCTCTTCGATTGCAGAAAATGATACTTCGAGTTAAACCTTATGCAGTCAAAGTGAAATATACACCTGGTAGCCAACTTTTCATTGCCGATGCACTTTCTAGAGCAGTCCTACCTGTGCAGACAAGCGAACAACAGGATGAGTTTGAAGTAAATATTTTGGAATCAGGCCAGGTCTCGGAGACTATGTTTGTCAAACTGTCAGAAGAAACCAAGAAAGATCCAGAGCTTCAGGAGCTGCATAGAGTTGTTATGGATGGTTGGCCACAGACGATAGCTGAAACGCCTATAGAAACTAGATCGTATTGGACCTATAGGGATGAAATAAGCTGTTATGATGGCCTGATGTTCAAAGGTGATCGTATAATCGTTCCTCATATTCTTCGACCAGAAATTTTGAATCGCATACATGCAGCCCATTTGGGAATGGAAAAATGCAAAGCACGAGCTAGGAATGCAGTATTCTGGCCTGGTATAAATACTTCGATTAGTGAGATGGTTTCAGCATGCAGCACTTGTCTAAAACACCAGAGAAATAATCAACTACTAATTTACATATAGTCTCACGCCACCGCATGTGACAAGGTCAATCAAATTAACATAACTAACAACTCACAAAATTTGACTTAATTGACTAATTTAAGACAGTATTTAAATATTTTCGTGACAACAATTTGTCAAACAATAATGCAATCTAGTTAGAAGGTAAAGAAAATCGCTTGAGATAACAAGCATCTCGAGTATTACTGCTGTAAAATTTAATAGTGAATGAAAAAGATGTCCAGCAAATTATGTCATCAAAACTATAAGAGCAACCATACATTAATTGTTCTTCAAGACATATGCATACATGCAGAAAAAGGTACAATAAATGTTTGCACATTCATAACACAGATTTTGCATGACATTGACAGCTGCAGCATACAATTTTACTCCATTAATACTGTATATTATAGACTTGCCAGTTACCGACATTTGACTATTTGTCATCTACATCGACAATATGTTATTTAATAGTATATTTCGCTCGTGGACTACCATAGGTTTTGGGCATTGTTGCTTGACCATGAAGCTAACTTTGTTTTCTTAGAAGGTCATCCATTTCTATTCGGCAACGCAGTCTTGTCAGTTTACGAAGCTCGACCAGACATGTTGGCCATATAAATTGCCTCGTCTGAATATGAAATCGTCCACGCAACGACTCGATTAATTTGCTTTCAAAAACTTTTATCATTATTCCAACAACGTCTAGTACATCACAATTAAGAATTAACTACAATTCATACTTAAAATACTTACTAAATTTGTAAAAACTTCCTCTTGTTGAATATCCCGCTCCTTGTCAAATACCTCGCTCCATGCGACCATGCTGTCAACAATGACTTATGAAATACTTGGTGTTATTTTGGCTTCGGTAGTCTGTCGTGAGTCAATCGTTTTATTCTATGTTTACATTACACGGACGGCAGCAATGTATCTACTCGCGCATGCGCAGTAGATACAAAAAGAGAATCGTTTCTGCATGTTCCTTATGGCGCAACAACATTGTGACAAATGTACAGTATACATTGCCCTATATATACAACTACCACGACTCCTACATGCTCACAAAGCAACGGAAGACTTCTTACACAATTGGCCATTTCCCAAAAGAGTTGAAGACTGGGACGGGATAGGAACGCTAGGGTACTTGGGATCGTTTGGAGGGACAGTTTAATTGTGCTTACGCTACCCAGCGAGCTCTATATATAACTGATTGAAGCAAAGATTGAAGCCAAACATTGTGGACATGTAGGTTCATGTAGGCCTAAAGTACGTATCGTTCCAGTCTCCTACGCGGTGTTTTGACCAGATCAGACTTGACCAGACCGCGTAGAAGACTGGAACTATACGTACTTCAGGCCTACATGCCGGCACGTTGTCCGCCACAAAGATATCATTCCAGTTATATAAAGAGCTCGCTGACGCTACCAAGCATGAAATCTGTCCCTCCAAACGATCCCAAGTACCTAGCGTTCCTAACCCGACACCAGTCTTCAACTCTTTTGGGAAATGGCCAATACGTTGCACATAGAATAAGCGCCAGTTACTTATATAAAACCAAAATTTTGGTGTCAAATTACACAACACGTGTTTCAATATGATGTCGCCAACTAGGCCTAGAAAACACTAAACGTAAATGTAAAACGCTCTCAAATATGTTCCGCAAAACATTATGACCTACCTAGGTAGCCATTCTGGCGGTAAAAAGCATCGACCCAGGCGTTTTGCGTTTTGGAATAAATATCCGGCACGAAGTTTGCTTTGTCCTGGCGGCCTTGGATAGTCCCACTTAAACGACCTTGTTCAATTAAATCATTGATCAGAGCTAGAAAAAAAAAGAAGAAAAAGATAGAAAAGTTTCGTTAATAACAATTAGTATTTTGTAAATAGTAACGATTTAATAAAGAATTCTAAATCTTAAGTGAAGTGCAGGAGCAGGAACGGAGGGGAGTAGAGTGGAGTAAATGGTAGTACAGTGCAGCAGGTAGGCAGTTTTCTTTCTAATATTGGTTACCATTTTATTTGGTTGTGTGTATAATTGTACGTGACCAGAAAATGGAGATGACAAGTCACTAGAAAAATCTACAGTATCAAGGTAAAATACCATAAAATTTATAGCTACTGTATGTATTATTTTCACAGTTGTAGTCTTGGGTAAAAAACTAAGCATGCGGATCATAAATTTAGGGCAGCATGAGAAAAATAGCGCTATTGTGGTAAAACTTACAGAAAAATAGCTTTTCTTGGAAGTCATATTGAATTAGGAGATTAGAAAGCGATGTTGGCCTAAAAATTGGAAACAAAAAAGTAAGAACGTTAGAGATAAAACGTTTTGCAAAGACAACAATCATTTACCAAAAGAAATGCTCTCTGAAGCTAGCAAGTAAACATCCTGATACAGTTATCCCCCGACCTAGTATAGCTTCCTCTACTGTACGTTGTTACTTAATTTCTAGCTAAAACCCCGTTCTTTAATATTTAACATGTACCTGGTGATTGCGCTAAGGACTCCACGAATGCGAGCTGTGTGTCTAGCAATGAATGCATCTGTAAAGAGAACTCCTCTCTCAAGGCGATCAAGTTTGCCATGGATTAGAGAGCCAAGACGATCCTCTATAATCTGAAGCAAAATACAGATGCGAAAAGAACTGTAAGAAAAATACAAATATTTGTTTTGAGTCTACTACAAAATATATTAGAGCTGAATTAAAAAACGCCATTTCCTCCTCTCCTGGCATGTTTATTACGGAGTTAATCAGTTAAATTAATAAGAATCCTCTCCCCTCTCCGGCATTTCTCCGGTTACGCCGAGCTGGTTTGCCCCAAGATGTCTTGAAAATAGTTTTTAACCGAGCTAGCTCGCTTTGGCGACACCATGCCTTTGCGGTACGTTCTTCCTAATTTTCTATCTCGTGTTTATAGTCAGCCTACGTAACCAAGATATAAAACAATAGAATGATAGAAAGTGTACTTTGACCTCCCTTACAGCAATTTTTAGGCAATTTTTAGCCCTATTGATAGGGCTAAAAAAAGTGCTAGGCGGGCGTCTCGTGTAAGGAAAAGCTCAAGAACGGTGCATTAATACGAAGATGTTTCAGAACGAAAAAGTAAATGAAATGTTTCAAGCCAAATGTAAAGCTTTCAGAATAAATCAAGGACTGGTCCGTAAGAAAGTAGGTCAAACCGGTTCCTTAAGATGTCTAACACAAGCCTATATTTTCAGCTTCTGCATCAAGATTTTAAAGTAATTTTTACTCAGCGACAAACCTCTAGCATAAAATCTGTAGTAAAACCAAATGTTTTCGCCAGCTCTCCAATAGGGACCAGACCTGATTCTTGAAGTTTTTCATTGATTTCCTCAGCTATGTGGTCAAGATACTGCCTGAAAAAAGATAATAGTTGTTTAACCGGAAAGCCTGAATGTAGCTATAGTGCATGTTATGTGACAAGATGCGATGTGAAGTGACGTGACAAGATGTGATGTGGCGTGATGTAATGTGACAAGATGTGATGTGGTGTAATGTGACAAGATGTGATGTGGTGTGATGTGACAAGATGTGATGTGACAAGATGTGATGTGGACATGTGGTGTGATGTGACAAGATGTGATGTGGCGTGATGTAATGTGACAAGATGTGATGTGGCGTGATGTGATGTGACTAGATGTGATGTGGCGTGATGTGAAGTGACGTGACAAGATGTGATGCATGTGGCGTGATGTAATGTGACAAGATGTGATGTGGTGTAATGTGACAAGATGTGATGTGGTGTAATGTGACAAGATGTGATGTGGTGTAATGTGACAATATGTGATGTGGTGTGAGGTAGCGTGGCGTGATGTGATGTGATAAGATGTGTGGTGTGATGTGGTGTGATGTGGTGTGATATGGTGAGATGTGATGTGGTGTGGTGTGATGTGATATGATGTAATGTGAAGTGATGTGGTGTGATGTGACGTGATGTGGTGTTATGTGACGTGATGTGATGTAGTGTGATGCGACGTGATGTGATGTGATGTGGTGTGATGCGACGTGAAGTGGTGTGATGCGACGTGATGTGGTGTGAAGTGACGTGATGCATGTGACGTGATGTGATAAGATGTGATGTGGTGTGGTGTGATGTGATAAGATGCGATGTGACAAGATGTGACGTGATGTGGTGTGATGTGAAAAGATGTGATGTGATGTAGTGTGATGTGATAAGATTTGATGTGATGTGATAAGATGTGATGTGACGTGATGTGATAAGATGTAATGTGGTGTGATGTGATAAGATTTGATGTGATAAGATGTGATGTGGTGTGACAAGATGTGATGTGATGTGGTGTGGCGTGATGTGATTAGTGATAAGATATGATGTGATGTGACGTGATATGATGTGATGTGATGTGATGTGATGTGGTGTGATATGGTGTGATATGGTGTGATGTGATGTGATAAGATGTGATAAGATGTGATGTGATAAGATAAGATGTGGTGTGATGTGATGTAATGTAATGTGATAAGATGTGATGTGATAAGATGTGATGTGATGTGATAAGATATGATGTGGTGTGATGTGATAAGATGCGATATGATGTGATAAGATATGATGTGGTGTGATGTGATAAAATGTGATGTGATGTGATATGATGTGATAAGATATGATGTGGTGTGATGTGATAAAATGTGATGTGATATGATGTGATAAGATATGATGTGGTGTGATGTGATGTGATGTGATATGATGTGATAAGATATGATGTGGTGTGATGTGATGTGATATGTGATAAGATATGATGTGATGTGATGTGATAAGATGTGATGTGATGTGATAAGATATGATGTGGTGTGATGTGATGTGATATGTGATAAGATATGATGTGATGTGATGTGATAAGATGTGATGTGATGTGATAAGATATGATGTGATGTGATAAGATATGATGTGGTGTGATGTGATAAAATGTGATGTGATGTGATATGATGTGATAAGATATGATGTGGTGTGATGTGATGTGATAAGATGTGATAAGATATGATGTGGTGTGATGTGATGTGATAGAATAAAAAACACAGTATGCATAATTGTACTTTTCTATAAGTTCTCCTTGAATAAGAGTAAGATTTCTGTCAATCTTGACAAGCTCGGAGACTTTGCTTTCAATGTGACTTAAATCCACATTGATTATCTAAAGAACAAATACAAAATAGAACGCATTACTTACATGACAACTAATAATTTAGGGGCCGATTACGAGATGAGTTGTCGGGACGGGCGATTTTATTAGACCTAAACCCCCATGGCTATTAAAGTGTTTATGAAACGAAAAAATCTTCCCTCGAAAAGTGCACCTATTTTATAGTTTAAACTATGCTGATTATCGTGCGCTATTTTATTTTTGCACTAGGATTTTAGAAAATGCTTTTTTTTGAGTTTGAAATTGCTTATTTTGGACTTGTTTTTGTCCGGGTTACGAACATGTACCAGAACAACGAATGGAAGTCGAGTATCGATCACTTCAAGTATAAAGCCCGTTTTCCACTAGGCGATTTTCTTTTTTCGCCAGAGTTTGCAATGAGCATGTGCAATGAAGTTGATGGGACAGCCTTTCAGCGAAAAATTCCACTTGGCGGTCGCTGGAAAAAGTAGGATCGAGTTCTAGTTTTTCTTGCTCTCTCGGCTGGAATTGTGTGGATTACTGAAGCTAAAAACCAAAATAATCAAAATGGAGGACAGATCCTGTGGAGATTTAGCTGCCATTTTACTGAACAAGCAGGACTGAGCATGCATAAATGCGAACAATTCCACTGACGTTCAGCATAAATTTGTCTAACGCAGAACGTCTTTCTGTACTTTAATATTTGCCTTCGTTTACGAATAAGCAACAGTAACAAAATCTCATTCTTCTTATGCCAGTTATATGCCATCTCTTGTTTAAAGCAGTCATTTTGTTTTACTGAATATATTTTCTTGCTTAGAATAATTGATTGTGGATACACTATGTATAATTAAACGTTTTAATTGCTGAGCTTTTAGAACGCCTCAAGGACGAAAGCTCAGCAACTAAAATGTTTAATTATATATGGTGTATCAACAATAAATTATTCTAAATTACATTTCACCATGCAAAACTTCAAATCTTATATATATTTTCTTGTGTTTTTTTTTTATTTTGGCGCTTGTTCAACTTCGTCAGCTGTGGAAATTGAAAACGAAGTCGCTACGAAATATCGCGGCGAAAAAAATTGCTTCGCCTAGTGGAAAACGGGCTTAATGCATGGGCAATTGCATGATTATCCTTCGTACGTTTCAGTTTATTTTGATATACAATTCGAAAAATAAATTTCCTCGAACGATCAGATTTTCGTTGTAGCACGTATTGTTTATAATTCATCCAGACCGTAATGCCAAATCTGATATACTATAGTGGCCATGCTTCAAAACAACTATTTCCGTCTGCAACATAGGCCATTCTGAAACGGATTCAAAGCATCATAAATAAACCGGCTCTAAAAGGCAGCGTCATTGAACTATTTCATTTTCTTCATTTGAGTCATTGAACTATTTCATTTTCTTCATTTGAGTCATTGAACTATTTCATTTAATTTGAACTACATCATTTAATTTGAACTAATTCATTATTGCTTGCATGTAGGGATTCCGAAAGAGAAACGTTTCTAAGGTGATAATGCAGACACATGTATAGGCAACGCCTATCTATCTTTTCCATTCGACTAGATTACATCCAAGAACTTGTAGGGCCGGTGCATTATGACGTGCCAAGGTGGACAATATTAGTTACCCCAAATATATTTAAAATGGACCTCGCAATTATAACTCCATAAATATAATACGAAATCTATAAATATAACACCAGTTACCCAAGTGTAATACGAAACCCATAAATATAATACGAACTTCCCAAATATAATACGAACTTCCCAAATATAATACGAACTTCCCAAATATAATACGAACTTCCCAAATATAATACGAACTTCCCAAATATAATACGAGCTTCCCAAATATAATACGAACTTCCCAAATATAATACGAACTTCCCAAATATAATACGAACTTCCCAAATATAATACGAACTTTGAAAATACGAATATATTTCGCGAATAATAAGTGAACTTTTCGGGTTTCGTTAACGTTAACGTTAACGTTAACGCTAAAGCACAGCTTGCTCGTCGATAATGCCGGACAGAAACTTGCAAGCATTATCGAGCCTTGTAAAAGTAATTTCTGGCTTAAACTAGAGGCAAGCCAACCGAAATTCCCAGACCACCACTAATCGTACTGCTAGCAACAGTGATGGTGTTGAAACGGCAGTAAGAACGCTCTTCCCATCTACTAATGGTCAAAGGACAAAGACCAGTCGGCAGAGAACAGCCGACGGGACGAAACTCCCGCAAATCTAGTGATGCAAATCTTATCCAGATAGAAATTTTGTTGAAAATCGTGAACGATTTCTGCCTAATCGTAATTACTAGACTCGTCTACTATATGAATGGCTGTTTTCCTACGATCGAAGTTCTCGGCTAACAGGATTAATTCTTCCGATGGACTGTCGTATCCGCTCGGCTGTTTTTCTGTCCTATTTCCATTCCAAGTTCTTCTCTTCGTCGGCGTCTTGTTCTCTCTGATACTCCAAGCATTTTAGCAATGCTGTTCCAGTTGAAGCAATGTAGAGAACGCAAATCTTCTATAGTTGTACACTACTTTAGGAAATGTGTCTCACTCTATGTTTCATCATTCTACTCAGAGTAGAATTAATGATCAAACACAGTTAAACCGTAAACAAACTCTTCACTACGTAGCATTGGCAATTCTGCTAACTCTTTGTTATCACTGAAGCAGTGGCTTGTAAGGTCTTCAAACAAAGCAACTTGTATCTTACTCGTTCTCCCTACAGCGTTCTTAGTGCCGTTTCAACATCATCACTATTGCTAGCAGTACGATTAGGTGGTGGTCTGGAAATCTCGGTTTGTTTGCCTTTCGTTTAACTCTTTCCTGTCGGAATGACGCTCTTTAGTATTTTATTCTGGCTAAAATGCCAGACGATTGTATTCACCTCTGGCCCTGGGGAAGCCATTGGACAGAAATGAGTTAAGCCAGAAATTACTTTTACAAGGCTCGATAATGCTTGCAAGATGTTCTCTGCCATTTATCGGCGAGCAAGCTTTAGCGAAGATTTCACTTATTATTCGTGATATTCGTATTTTCAAAGTTCGTATTATATCTGGGAAGTTCTTATTGTATTTGGGAAGCTCGTATTATATTTGGGAAGTTCGTATTATATTTGGGAAGTTCGTATTATATTTGGGAAGTTCGTATTATATTTGGGAAGTTCGTATTATATTTGGGAAGTTCGTATTATATTTATGGGTTTCGTATTACACTTGGGTAACTGGTGTTATATTTATAGATTTCGTATTATATTTATGGGTTTCGTATTATATTTATGGAGTTCGAATTATATTTGCGAGGTCCATTTTAAATATATTTGGGGTAACTAATATTGTCCACCTTGGCACTTCATAGTGCATCAAGCTTTCAACATTTTGTAATTGTATTTCTACACTTCCTGCGCAGCACCCTAATTTTATTATCGTTATGTAAACAATATAAACATAGTACTTAAAGGTTCCTTTTTATGGTATTAGTTCTGTCATGTTGAAGATTGCCAAGTGGCCTCTTCATCAGAAATAACTTCGAATATAACTTCAGCGTTGAGCTGTTCATATCATTTACTCATATCAAAGTGTTTCTCAAGAATACTGAACACGCTGTTAGAGCTTTTTGAAAAAGTGTAGTGGCACTGTAAAAAATTCAATTTCCATCATTTGAGACAGCATAAAAATGATTGAAGAAATCCTTGGCTTTTTTCTCTCCGTCACATCACTGTTTACATCAGATTCGCCACAGCTATCCCAGGGTAACAACGAAGTGGAAAGAGGTTCAACTTTGGAAGAATCTGAAGAAAATGATCCAATGTGGCGAGACAAAATTCACAGAGAATACAAAAGAGAACGCCAATGTACATCACAGCTAATAGATTATTACACTTCACCGAACTACGTACCAGTCGGCAGCGAATCACAAATCACGCATAGCTTGTGGCAGTCGATTCGGAGAAGCCTGCAGGCAAATATCACAATAATAGTAGCGGTGTTTCCAATAGGATTAATAGGAATCGCCGTCCTTTATCTTGACCTCAACTCAACTGATTTATGTTTACAATGGAAGCACAAATACAATAGTGTACCACTTGCAGAAATAAGATGGAACTTAATTGGGCTTAATGTTTTAACAACACTTGTCAACCTTTGGTTTCCAGTCACACTCGTCATGTTATTTGGATGGGCGGAATTCAGGTCAAATCACATTTTAACTTTGTATGTCGGCTATGCCATCGCAGCAACAGTGGTAATCTACTTAACATTTTTACACGTTTTTGGAGTTTTCGAAACTAACGAAGACTATAGATATGCAGGAAATGTTATGTTTGTTATAGGTATAATCTGGAGCAGTGTTCTCGTGGCACGAAAGATTCGCAATGTTTATCCTTTAGTGACCTACCCTACTCTTCATATCGTCACTGTCATTTCATTCGACTTCATTGCTGGTTTTACCATCGCTATGCTCTACAGAATTGTCATCGTTCCGCACTTCATCAAGCTTGAAAACCAATCTTACAAAGCATTAATGGCCGCCATTGTTCCTGTCCTTTCATTGCTGCCAACAGCCATTTGTAAATACATTGTCTTACGGCGAAGCTCTGAGATAATCGAACCGCAGCGCAGTTTTCTTCTTATTTACTTTCTGCATGGCGCAACCATCTCTCTGTATCGCCTCCTGCAAGCTCATTTCAACAGCATATGGTTATTCATCGCTCTATCATTATTAAGTGGTTTTTCCAACGTCGGCAGACAAGCGACGAAATCAATCCGGGAAAAAATATGGACACGTCTCATCGACTTCCTGAGAAAAACGTGTTGTTGTAAGAGGCTAGAGCAACTCGCATACAACACACCTCATCAGCGACGGTTACAAGCAGACATTGAGATACAAGACATACTTTTTGAGTACATTACTCTTATAATGAGCCAAATTTATATCGTGTTGTACCGAATCACAAGCTTTGAAATTTCAATTTGGCCTGTTCTAAAGGAGCCTTTAGTTAGAATTTGTATTGGCGTGGGTATCGATTTTGTTTTTAACTTTTTTTCTATCCTTATTCAAATTCACTGGCATGATATCCCAATTCGGAGAGTTTGGTTGAAGTACTGGAAACGACATATAATAGCTAACGCTATGGTCCTCACCGTTACTGTATCTTACTTCACCCCAGTGATCCTTCCTGTTTTTCAAGCTCACTCGGATAAATCAGGAGAGAGCTACAACATCAGAAACTGTTCCCTGCCTTTCACGAACTGGTAAGAAATATACTACTTCATGCGTGCAGATCATGACGTCTAAAATATTCCTTTTCATTCTGCTAAAACAAGCTCTTTTGTACATAAATCCGATTCCTAGTTGGTTTCCACACGAAAATTGGGCAAGATCACCGCGTACCGAAAAAGCAATAGACACTGAATATGTCACAGCTATATATATTTGTTCAAATGTAGCTTGTCAATCCTAACCAAAACACCTGCAACCCTGATGATCCCAACCCTAGTCACAACCCTACTAAAGTACACTGTAATGTACCCTTTAATTCTGCGCTTTGGTACACTGTGATGCATCCAAAATTGTACAAGTAACCGATTCATTCCAGTATGTTTGGGACGGCTTTCTATAGACACCACCTCACCCTATATAATCGTCATATATCACCCTATATAACCGTCATATATCACCATATAACCGTCATATATCACCAGCCTATAATCGTCATATACTGTATTATACTCTATAATCGTCATGTACCACCCTATAATCGTCCTATACAGTGTACATGTATTATGCTATAATCGTCACATATTAATCTACAATCGTTTTATATTACTCTGTAATCGTCATATATTTACTCTTCAATCGTCATATATCATCTTATAATCGCCACAACGGAAACTGTAATGTTTCTAAATTCAAACAGTATCATTTCAACTTTCGCTAAAGTGAAACCACGGTTTAAAAATGCACACCGCATGACCTTAGAAACATCACAGTTTCCGCTTAGCGATATGTAAGTTTCCCACGAGAAAAACAGCTCAACTGGAACCGTATATAGCAATTAACAGTTACAGTATATACAGTATTAGCTTCTTATTTGACCGAGAGAATTTTTTTTTAAAACGGAAAAATAAACGGATTACGTACTGTATGGACAAGGTCTGAAGTTCGTTGGGACTTTCTAATGTAAGTGTTTTTCGTTGACTTGGCTTACAGTCAAACCAGGTGTTCTCTTGCGAGCCACATTGCAATATCCCCACGCAACATTGCAATGTTGATTGACAAGTTGCCTTGAGCAATTTGCAAATGTTTCGGGAATATTTATTTCCGAAATTCAAGATTTCTTTACTTAAACTACCATTTGCATGGCTGAAAATATTATCTATCCCCACCAACAGTAGTATTTTAAACATAAATTGGTTATTGGTATTTATACTCAAAAGAAAGACGAACCTTTAAAGGAATCTACTGAGGAATCTTCACGAGACGTTTGCAAGTTGCTCAGCCAAATTGACAATCAACAAATGTTGCGGTGCAATATTGCAAAGTCGCATGCAAGAGAACATCCGGTTTGACTGTAATACTGAAAGAGATCTGTTTACTTATTGCGTTGAGGCGCTTTTTAAAGTTGTTTTTGCTGTTATTTGTTATTTTGCTAGCGAAAATATACACTCAAATGAAGTTTGCTTGATGAAGGCGCATGGAAAAGTAACGACCGTCAGTCAGACTGTCAGAGTATCTTAACCAATCAGAACAAGCTATTACAGTACACCAAAAGTAGCGTGTGCCATATAATATTATTTTAAAATGGTATCTTAGTAAGCAAGCAATAAAAGTTGATTGGAAATCAGTCAAATTACAGCTTGAATCTCTAAAATAGTCATGGAACAATACACCCAGACCCAGGTTTCAACCATAAACCATTTACATTCTACACCAATAATCCAATATCAATCTTATTGTACAATGACATGCATGCCCTAAGTTCCTCTGTACATTCTTATAAAAAACAAACAAAATAAACATCACCTGCTGAAGATCAACAAGGTTTATTCGGCCTAGAAAAAGAAATGTTAAAAATAATTTTTTTATTTATTTTTTGATGTACTGCGATTTTCAGTTGAGCTTAGAGACCGGAAGTGTTGTTGAAAAGTTTTGACACGTTCCCATGGGAAATTTGAATGTTTGAGCATTTTTGACCAATAGAAATTAAGGCGTTGCCCAAAGTTTTAAATTTACCCTTGGCAACATCATAAATTGCCCTTAGTAACGTAGGCGTTTTAATGTTTAAACTTTTCAATAAAACTTTCCGAATCTAAGCTCAACTGAAAATCGCAGTACCTGTACAGGAAAACACATGTAGCACCTTATGGGTTATGCTACTAGATTATCTAAGATAACTGAGCTAGCATGTTGAAAACATTATGTTCAGTGAATTATTTCCTCCTGTTGTAAATCCTGTGTAGCAATGTCGCAACAATGGATGGCACCAGCAATTCTCCAAGACAGGGACTAGCTACAGCTAGGGTCCCAACAGGAGGTGAAATGGGAACAGTGGTGCAATTACAGTGTGGCTGTGTGGGAATGGTGGGTAAACCCCAAGGGCCCCGAGCAAAAGAGATCAATTAGGGATCCTAGCCAAGTATTCATTCAGCAATATCATACTCTAAATATCTCAAGTACATGTACATTACCCAGGCATGCAAAGCTGAGAACACTGCCATCACAAAGAAAGTTCTTCTTGCAAAACCAATAAAGACCCTTGGATGAAGAATTTGGAGTTATTGGTAGTGTCTGTTGACCAAGCAGAGCAGTTGACACAAGCAAAGCAGTTGATGCAGTAAAAAGGCAAGTTCATTGACCTGATACAGAAACAGTTCAGCTCACCTCCATGACAACAGCGTTTGTCTTTAGAGGAACATTGATATATGTACAGACAGTATGTATCAGTTCATGTCATGATAGCATGATTTCACTCAATAAAATCAATTTAATATGTGTGACAGTCTGATAGAATTAGCAAAGGATGAAAATGAATGAGCATGGGAATTTTTACTAAACTTCTCCAGAAGACCAGAAAATAACTGATAAAAATAGAATACTGCACTGATTCAATTTTTCTGCTTTAATTTATTCTGTGGCTTACATAAACACCTTGTGATCATTAATTGAGTATAGTTAGACCACTGCTGAATTGGACTACTGCTCCACTTCCAAATTGGTGGTAGCAGTGGCGAAATCCGTGTCAATGACTGGGCTAACATCCCCCCCACACACACACTCCAATATAAAATACAGTAATTTGATTCTGAATCACATAAATAACAGTTTAATAAAGATAGCAAAGTTTAAAAGGTCGTATTTTACAAATAATTTATAACAAGAGTGTATAGATGTACTTTTCCCACTAACAGTGTATTAATTTCAGTTTGTCCATCACATAACTGTGTTCGTTATACCCCTCCCCCACTTGTGACATTATGTGATGCTTCGAGAAACACACCCCCCCCCCCCCCCCACAAGTGTCACATGTTTTGCGAACAGCCCCCAATGACCAAGCTGTCGAGGTTAATAAGAGGTTTATTACAGTGAAACCTGAGTTTTGTGACCACCCCAGTTGCCACATAAAAGTGGTTGTTAAGACAGGTTTTCGAATGACGTCATCAAAATAAAAAATTCGGATTTTTTATATGGCCAATCGGAATTTGGGAAGATGGTGAAACGTTAGCAATAAGACATGAACAAATGCAACTTGAAGATAACAAATTATTTTATTAAGTTAGAATTACTGTATGTACACTGTACAGCTTTGCTTGCTTATTATTATGATCTCAGGCTTATTATTCAAAGCCAAATCATCTTAGCTCAGCAACCATTCTAGCTGCTTCTTGCACTGACACTACAGGAGTTTCTTGTTCGTTTTCTCCAACGTCTTCGTTTTCTTTGTCTTCTTCGTCACACTTACCATCAGATACAAAGCCATTCTTTGTACAGTCCACAAGATGTTGTTCCTAATCAGGATCATCCGTCCCACCACAACTAGTTAGTACAGCATTATCTTGCTCGGCATAATCTTGGAGAGTTATACCATCCAAAAGTGGTAACATTTCTTTATTACCATCAACTTCATCATCATCGTCAACCTCCTCAACGCTGAAGGAAATAAATCAAGAAATAAATTAGTTGTATGTATAAATAGACAAAGTTTTATACTGCATAAAAACATGAGGCAAAAAGCCGATAGTGTTTATAAATAACAAAACCAATTAAAAGTCTCAATCTCGATTTATTTCTTACCTATAACTTTTTATTCCACAGTGCGTGAAACACTTTTGAATCGTTGTTTCTGGTAACGAGTCCCAAGAGTGCCGTAACCACATGATGGCATCAAACACCATAACTTTCTTGGCAAGGGAAGATGCGGATTCAACTTCGTTGATGGCGAAGGCGATTCGTCGAAGGAGATGTGGTCATAGACATATGGCCACAGAATAGAAATACAACTGTTGTATTTCTATTCTGTGGTATGGTGGGGTTCCACTGTAGTTATAATCAAGGTTGTTGAGGAAACTTGATACGTTTTGTCATTGCAAGTTTAAAACAAGCAAGTTTTCTCGTATTTTATTTACATAGTGCCAGCTTTTAAATATGAAATGGTCGCTCATAACAGGTAAATTTGTTGTTTGGGACACAAAAAAGTGGTCGCGTAAGGCAAGTGGTCGCTCATTGCAGGTATATTTCAACTACAAATCATCCGTGCCAGAAAAAGGCATACATGTATATGACAGGTGGTCGCAAAACTCAGGTTTCACTGTATATGGCAAACAACATACCTTACATTACCTTGCTTATGATTGTATAGCATGACCTTGACTGTGACACAGACACATCATTTTCAAATTATTGTTCTTATAGTTATCACTTTTGGAATCCTAAAACTCACTTCCAGATTGCTTATTGTCCAACTCATACATGATTTAGTACTTAGGTTACTGATTTAATAAAATTCTTGCAGTTTTCTTTCATCATAGCTTTTATAAACAAAATAGCTGGCAAAACCTGTAATCAACTGGTCAATTACAGAAAATAATCAACTGGCATGTGACGTGTCTCAATGAAAACTCACAATTTCAATGGATAAGGTAACAGGTGTTGTATGCATACTCTGATTTTATAAAGCTATCAAGGCACATGTTTCAGCCAATCAGAGCATGCAATGAACCCTATTGTATAAATATTTATAAACAGCTACACATAATTATCAATACAGTATATTATATAATTTTATACACAGCTAGAAATTTAAGGATTCTCAAAGATATAAAAAATTTAAAATATATAAATAATTTGACCCACGTGGACAAAACAGTCCAATATTTTATAGTATCTCCAAATCTAAATTACAAAATATTTTTACTTTATAATTTCCGAGATGAATACATAACACCAAGAAAATAAATTATATCACAACTGTATCCCTAACAATATACACCTTACCTCCTTCAACAAATAGTTCTTCTCTAATCTCTTTCTCCAGTTCAGAAGGAGTAACATATTCTCTTCCATCAGTTGTATAAATAACATCAACAAGACCAAGGTTGATCAGTTTTTGTACCAACTCAACACAGTTGCGTTCAGAAAGTTTGTGGCTTGTGCTACTGAGCTGTGCCCTTTGAAAATCAGCCGCCAAGCGTTTTACTTCTTCCCAATCACTCATCTTGTTTTCCTTTTCATTGAAATATATCCAAAACTCCAAAAGAAAAATCACCAAAAGACCAAAGACACGTAACGTCGAAACCTGAGCCAGCAGTAATAATACACAGCGGGAGTGAACAGGGGGGCGGGAAAATGCGGGAAAAGAAAAGGTTAAACTGAAGATAATTAATTAAGAAGTATGTGTTTAAATTTGGTACAAGAAGTCCAGCACAAAAACTACGGCTGCATGCTTTGTTTTAGGCATCGCAACTCTTTCATCACTTATTGCCACCAGAAGAAGAAGAAGAAGAAGAAGAAGAAGAAGAAGAAGAAGAAGAAGAAGAAGAAGAAGAAGAAGAAGAAGAAGAAGAAGAAGAAGAAGAAGAAGAAGAAGAAGAAGAAGAAGAAGAAGAAGACGAAGAAGAAGAAGAAGAAGAAGAAGAAGAAGAAGAAGAAGAAGAAGAAGAAGAAGAAGAAGAAGAAGAAGAAGAAGACGAAGAAGAATCTGTGACATTATTTTGGCAGTATTTTGTGATCTGTGTGTGTTAACCGTGGTGTGTTCAAGTGCTGAAAGCATGAGAAATCAGGGGGGTTGGGGAGAATGTTTCCCTGGAAAATTTTCAAATATAGAGTCTCTGAAATGTGTTGTTTTAGAAAATATGCATCATCCCTATCATCTTCACTTGCACCCTTCAACCTCCCCAAACTGTATTATTATGCGTCACTGTGCTCTAAGTGCCATGCATACACCTTCCTCTCCCCAGTAGTATTTTCTATGGGGATTACGGATATTTTATAGAACTACACATTGTCACATTGTCATCTCCTGCGATAATCATATTATACATTATTTTAAGGGCTATAGAAAAGATTATATAGAAGTACTCAAAAACCCTTTTCTGGCTTTTCAGGATATTATACTATGATCTCATCGGGCAGTAGAAAATGTTTAAATTTGCATT
Organism: Paragorgia papillata; assembly: GCA_035771165.1. Taxonomy (NCBI): domain Eukaryota; kingdom Metazoa; phylum Cnidaria; class Anthozoa; order Scleralcyonacea; family Coralliidae; genus Paragorgia; species Paragorgia papillata. The sequence continues at coordinate 2,375,825 of JAWNZC010000348.1, forward strand.
TTTATTTAGTGATGTACTTTATACAGTTAAACATTATATGTCCATATCATAAATAAATAAACAAACAAACAAACAAACAAACAAACAATAGAAAATTCAATAAATAAATAAATAAATAAATTTGCATCATATATATCATATATCGGCAAGCAAGCCGGTTACCATGCATGCCAGGCTGATTTTGATATGTCACGCCAAATCTCTGATTTCAAAAGAGAATTTAATAGAATACCCTGTGTGTTATACTTGCCAAAAACCAGTTTTCAGTTTATTATGTCATTTTGCATTTCACAAATAGTCGTAATGAAATTTTTGCAACAAAAAATCAGCCCGCTAACTCGCTGCGCATGGGCATCAGTATACTGTATATACGAATGGCCTAATATATACTTACAACAAGCCATGCCTGGTTCATTTCATTTTTATGTGTATTCATTTCATTTTTAATTACCATGATGATCATGAATAATTATTTCTTTCTTCTGCTGTCACTTTACTTGTGCATGACCATCACTTTCAGTATTTAACGTCATCAACTGACTGTCGTAAGAGATAAGATATACGTTCCCGCGACGACGTTGTGAATTTTCGAGCCATAATAAACCATGCAGCATCGGTTTAAAGACTTTCGTAAGTAATATGCCTCAATATATTTACAATTAAATAAGAGTGAATATGAGTTAGGCATTCAAAACTGTTTGCTGATTGAACAGTGACTAGCTTTGTTTTAGTTCTATCTTATTATTATATAAAAAAACCTATTCCAACTTTAGCATCGCCGGATATTCAGGGTTATAACAGTTCATCAGTACATATATATACATGTACAGTGTTTATGTATTTAATTTTACTGTATATACTACGGTTAGGTTTATACATTCAGGTTTAAATTTAAAATCTTTTGTTGCATAGCTTGAATAGGAGTCTGTGGGCATTTTATTGAGGCTAATAATTCCAGATAATTTCCCTGCCAAGGGACAGTCGAGAAATGCAAAGCCGACAAGCCGTTGCAGCTTAGCTTTATATACTGATATTGTCAGTATTGCAGTGAAGAATATTCAGGTTTATATTATTCGGGCCAATATCAATCTTTTAAATATGTAAAATGGTTTCGTGGATTCGTTTCATGGCAAAATATAACTTATTCAACATTATTATTAAAAAGTATCTTAATTAAATGTCTTTAAATCGATTTGGCACTGAAAAGGTAGTATTTAATACTATCCTTGTGTAACTTTGACCTTCAACAGCCGTTTGCATGTAGTTTGCATGTAGCTGGCAATCATTTTAATATAATTCACGTCTAACCGGTATCGTATACGACCACAGTATTCGGGTCAGCAGTATTCACAAAGTCTTCTCAATTCTCATTGGAAGAGAATAGTCACATGCTAATCCGTCATTATATTTTACCGGCACCGTGTAAACGCAAGACTTTTTGGCCTGTATTTACACACCGGCATGATTTTGTTCCGTTTTCAAATTGTACCGGCATCGTGTATAAATGGGGTCTGAGCATAGATGACTGTTTGCCTTAATTTGCATAGTGGTATAATCTTTTATTCAACATAACCTGTTGTTGGATTACAACATGTTTTATCCGTGTATTCTTAACCTGCTGGCCGCGGCCCCTCCCCGTCAAACAAATGCGCATAGCCGGCACTATATGCGGTCCATTGTGCTCGAGTCGGCTGCAGAAAGTGCTGTAGACGGCGTTGCAAGTTAATCAAGCAAGAAAACTCGATGCAAATGAAAATAACGCGTCAGAGAGTGATGCCGAATATTGCCGAACATACATGTCACAATGACAAAAGTTCACATTAATTCTGAAGACCAACAATGGACAAAAAGCTCAGAATTATATAAAAAATAATACATAGAAATCCCACTAAAATTAAAGTTAAATAAAATCTAAGTTATAGCAGGCTTGGACTGGCGCGGCTATATTGTTTTATGCCATTTTGTCATAGAACACTGTGATGACCAATCTCGTTCCCAGAGCCTTCGCCGGCACGCAAACAAAAGGTGAGGTGATACGGACAACATTTTTCTTCAACGTACAACGCAACTTTGTTGCGTTGCAAGTTGAAAAGCGTTCTTGCACGTGTTACCTTAGCTAGCCAATCAAAACACTTCCCAATATGGATTAGTCCCAGAGCCCAGGAATTTCTAGGAACGAGATTGATTGATGACCACCAAGCCCGGTGCATACAACTACTGCGCACTGTCAAATAAACCAAGAATAAACCAAACTTCGTTATAGGTACGAGGTTGCACCATCATGCACTTCACTTGCTCTTGCATGCATGTATCAAGAATGATACGTTCGCTCATTTTGACTTAAACCGGCATTGTTCAGCAGTAGAAATATATAATTGAAGCGGTTTGCAATCATGTTGAAGGAAAACATACTCCAAAATTACTCCAAATACAATAATGAGATTCTTTCATTAAAGTTCTCCCTTGGCCGCTCAAGTACAAACCAAGAATATATAGAATGATCTTTTATTCAGAGGAACCCCAATATTTAATTTTTACGCTGATTTTATATACCACTTATATCACACTGTTTATGCATGCGCATGCTATATAAATGACCGTTTGATTTCTAACGGCTTGAAGTCTCTTTCCTGCGGCCCCTTCGTCGCGATGTGATTCTTCACCGCACTCTTGAACTAACCCTTGCTAATTGTATTTATTATCTCTCCCATTCAGGGTTTTTATAGTTATATGGATGGAACTGACGGGTAATTATGTCGATAAAAAATTAATAACCATGGCCTGCAAATGAAAAATGACCCCATAAATACTCTAGGTGTTGTGTTACACGTTTTGAACTCAGACGTCGATATCGCTGACGTCGCTCCATCGCTGAACAAACAGATTATAAAACCTGTCAAAGTGAGATGAAGGTTTTCAAGCCTATGAAGTGTTGTAAACAAGAAACATTTGTGTATTGGTGTGTGCACTGTTTCATTTGGATGGTTATTACCTTGCCTACTGTGATCTTCCTTGTACGAATCAACCATCCGTATCATCACGACTCAAGCTCCAAGTACGGTTGACTAGATTTATTATTCTACTCTAAACTAGACTACTCTAGACTAGACTACTTTAGACAAGACCAATCCGAGTATACGACTCTAGTAGTTAACGTTGCTAGATTCAGAAAGTCTTATAGAACTTAGATTCCTTCCTAAATTTTGCGAGGTTTTCAAAACGACGAAGTAATTAACGTTTGGGGGCGTATACTTGATTTAATCCTACTACTAACTATAAAACTAATAGAGATATGAAAACAGCGAAACACTGCATATTCTGCAGTTTGAATCAATACCTATATTGGGAAATTGAGACTAAAGCCCTAACGAGGAGCATCAAATATAAGAAAGAAGACTAAACTATTTTTAACCTGACTTGAGATTTCAACTGTTGTTAAAATCCCAAGATGAAGCAGCAGGCCAGCAGCTAATGCCTAATTTTATTGACATACTTACAGGTAATTAGACGGCACGGAAGATGCGAATGTTCAACATAAGTATCTTTATTCAGACAAAACGCTATAGTTAAGTGTTGGAAGTTGTATGTCGGTCTAAATATGCCGTCTTTGCGCATATGCATATGCGATGTTGTAAAATGTCTTTTGTCGCCCGCAACATACCCGCCGGACGTACTCAGGGGCGGCTTTTATCTCACTAATAACTAAATTGCTAATAATTGCTGTCATTTGGTCTGGCGGTGCGTATATTAGTCTGCATAACTCAAAAGATGTTTCAGGTTAACGTTCAATCCCGGTTAGTGGTGTGACAGTGTAACCAGGTAGAGGAAGTTCAACACGTTTTGGTTATAATATTAATTGTGGAAATCTGTTCAACAGATAGGTGTTTAATCACTTTGTCATTGGTGTCAACTAGACTTTAGGAGAGGAAGACTAGTTATTTTTGTAGGTTAAGGTATAACAAAGGTACTATATATTAACGCACGTATTTTTCATCTGCATGTGTACCACCTAAAATTTAAGGATGCATGTCGGATAAGAAAAACTCATTTTTCGTGTGCAAATATTGTCTTTCTTATATAATCCCTGCAACTATTTGGATGTTGTCAATGTTATTTGATATATGTATGCATTTGCTAGTTGTGTGTCAACTCCGCATCTGCATGTGGTCGCCCAAACATGCATGCATTAAAATACCACATACATGAACTGAGAATGCACCGTATAAGTCATGTCATAACAAAAATGGTGGCGGCTGACTTTTTACCACAAGCCTTTATTTGATTTAGATTTATCCCACGCAAAGGAGTATGGTAAAAAGTAAAAAAGTAGCGTACGCGCTGCCTAAATTTTTATAAGCTGATAAACTACAGGGATTTTTCACTTTGCTGCGATAAAAAGTACATACCGCCATATTTTTTGGTAAGGACCAGATTGTATTTCGCAAATTCTCCGAAGGGACACTTTTCTATCAAATTTTTATAGAAATTCGCAATCTTTCATCGTTAATCACTTATGGGCTGGCGTTTAGCCAGAACAAAGTAATAAAACTGCAGGCTTAGGCATAGTAACTCATGCACATACACATAAGCCAGCATAGGCGCATGCAGACATATACAGATCACATAGACATACACAAACACAAACACAAACACAAACACAAACACAAACACAAACACAAACACAAACACAAACACAAACACAAACACAAACACAAACACAAACACAAACACAAACACAAACACAAACACAAACACAAACACAAACACAAACACAAACACAAACACAAACAGACATGGACATGGAGTGGACATGGACATGGACATGGACATGGACATGGACATGGACATGGACATGGAGACATGGAGACATGGAGACATGGAGACATGGAGACATGGAGACATGGAGACATGGAGACATGGAGACATGGAGACATGGATCGACATGGAGACATGGAGACATGGAGACATGGACATTGGACATTGGACATGGACATGGAGATGGAGACATGGAGATGGAGACATGGAGATGGAGACATGGACGTGGAGACATGGAGATGGAGACATGGACATGGAGACATGGACATGGAGACATGGACATGGACATGGACATGGAGACATGGACGTGGAGACATGGACATGGAGACATGGACATGGAGACATGGACATGGAGACATGGACATGGACATGGACATGGAGACATGGACATGGACATGGACATGGAGACATGGAGACATAGACATGGAGATATGGACATGGACATGGACACATGGAGACATGGACATGGAGACATGGACATGGAGACATGGACATGGAGACATGGAGACATGGACATGGACATGGAGATATGGACATGGATGGACATGGACAGACATAAACATAAACATAAACATAGATATAAACATAGACATAGTATTAGACATAGACATGGACATTGTCATGGACGTGTACGTCGATACGGACATATAGGTATATACGCCGGAGCACAGGCATAAACTAGGGGTAGATGCATAGAGCAGAAGGTGGACTAAGTCGTATACCAGTAGACGTATAGCCATGCAGTGATTTAAATTCCATTTTTTTAAACCAGATTGAATAACACCAAAGACAACGGAAAGACGGCGTCAATGAAAGATGACATTTGTACAAATTATACCAAACAAAGATGTGAATTTATCAATAGTTGGAGTGTTTCTGTAAAACGCAACATCTCGCTCACCTATAATGAAGAAATTAAGCACATATTATCTGGCGTTTATTTCATAAAAAATCATTCTCTGTGCAGGGAGCTTTTACGAGAAGTGTTGTGCGTTCAGAAATATAGTTGGTGTATGTTAAACGACAAGAAATCAATTTGGAGAACATCAAACAGTGCCGATGAAGAACGTCAACGACTTGTCAATAGCACTGGCGAGTTTTGTGAACAGTGCTCAAACTATTCGCGCGTTTGGATGAATGTTTCCCTGGAGCATAGTGAAACATATATATGGTTAAGAAAAGTGCCTTGTCTATCATTGGACGACTTATTTAATTTTAAGTGGAAACAAACTAAGAACGAAACATCAGGTGAGAATGGGCGCAACAACGACTAATTGTATTAAAAATTATCCGGTGAATTAAGCTACTAAGAAAAGTAAAACTGGAAAGTAAAAAATTGTCTAGTGTTCTAATATTATGCGATAAAGCTTCCAAATTGTGTAGCTTTAGAATACGGCGAGAACCGCTACGTTTACGGAGAAGATTCTATATCGATGACATGGGTATTTTAACAGTAATAGTCTAGAAAAAATGTAGATAACTAGAAACTGAAGGTCAAATAAGGATTTTTCAGAAGTTGCCTTTAAGGAGATAAACAACAAGTACTGCACTATAGTCTGTTAGTTTTAAGCAGTAAATTTTACTCTAAAAGGATTATTCTATGAATTTCTATGAAATTGCTCATTAAAATCTCTAAAAATTTGTGTGTTATAGTTGGTGACATGCAAAAACCTTAGTTTATTCCTGTTCTTTTGCAACTTTTATGTACTGAGATAAATTAGGCAATGGTTCCGTGGCTGTCGGTATTTTCTACGAGACGCGATATTAAATACCATGTTTTAAAAACAAGAATGTAGCTACCCCAAAACGCGCATTATACAATAACTATCCCTTAATTCATTCATGCATCTGGCATTATGTACATACTAGGTAAAGATTTTAACATCTGATATCTTATTTTAATTGTTAAACAAATATTTTTACAGGGAGAAATTATTCTCATGTTAATTGCACTTATCCATTGATCAAAGATGACAATTCAACTTGTCGCATTCCTTGCGATTGGTCTTTGATGAGTTCGTCTCTTCGTGATATATTTTACGCATTGATGGTCGTAAACATGTGGGCTGCCCTCATCGCCGCAGTTATTACTATAGCAACATTGGCTTCCATTCGACAAATGTAGGTACATGTACGCCTTTCATCCGCTTTAGAATTATCAATGAATCCTCAGTTTATCCCATGATTCTCATCAAAACATTATATAATTATGTGAGTCATCGCTATTTTTTATTCAAACACGATAATTTACCAATTTAGATTAGTCTTCTTGTGGTTATATTTTATGTTGCTATTTTCCAGTACACATGCAGGATCAATAATTATAACAGTCGAGATATATATATATATATACAAGCTCCTTTTATCTTGTTTTTCTTCAAGGCGTGTGTTTCCACATATTGTTCGATTCTACATCTTAATATGCTCGGCACTCTATGGTGAGTATAACGTTAGGGTTTCAAGTTTCTCGCGGTTGTTGAAATTCCTGAAAAGTCCTTGAATTTGATAAATAACTGATTTCAGTCCAGGAAAGTCCTTTAAAACCAATAGAGGTCCTTGAAAGTCGTAATTATTAACCAAAATGTTACGTGGAAGTTATATAAGCCTAATCTTCAACATATAATTACACAAACTTCGTATCTTTTTGCTCATCTGGGTCCTTGAATAATAATACTCCAAAAGGTTCTGGAAAAGTCCTTGAATATCATGTTCTATAATTGAAGTGTGAGAGCCCTGTTATTTGGTCATTACATTAGTTCTGTTGTCTGATCTGTTTTATAAGCTGACGCACAGCACATGTTTAATTAAAAAGGCTATCAATTATGTGATAAATCTTAACATGCACGTGCATCCCAGAGTGGGAAAATCGGTTCACTGACTGAGCAGTGCAAAATTTTCGCGTTTTTCCCCCTGGCCCCTGTAATCAGGAAAAATTGTGAAAATTAGGACCCGACAAAACAAAAAACAACAAGGTCATTTATTCACTTATTGTGACAAGTATATCATGCACTGACCGACTGTACTGGGTATACTTGGGGAGGCACGAGCAGCAAAAGCCGTTAGCGCAACTGGTCTCTATTTATAAAGATCAGTGGTTAGTGCGCTTCCTCTCACCACTGAAGTTAAACCAGGTCGAATGGGGTTAGTACTCGGATAGGTGACTTAATGTGAGTAGAATTGTTGATTCTCTTCTATGCATCGAGGGTTTCTCATCTGGTTCTCCGGTTTTCCTCCCTCCGCAAAATCAACACCATCAGGGATAGGAGTAGGAGTGGCGCCCACCCCTGGCTGCCTCAGGAGCCTTCTGGCTGCCTCAATTAAACTGGGTACTGATATATCGGCCTGGGATGTATACAAAAATCTTTTAGCTTGATTTCTTTTCGTAGCAACGGCGACTTTGCTGCCCTTGAGAATCGGGCTAGCGAAGGTTTACTGCGGGGAAGAAAGGTTCTGGCATCAAGACGGCCATACCTCTAGACCAACAGTGATTGAAGGTATGCGCCGTATACAAATTATTTATTGCATTATTTATGTCATTGCATCCACGCATACAATAAACACATACTATTAACATTCCACGTAGAAGAACCTCAGGTTGAAATTTGGAATTTTGTGTCTCACTAAATATGAACCTGTTTGGACATGGTATTTGAAAAATGGTTATATTTATTTTATATTTTTGGGGTGTTTTTTTTATATTTCAAGAAATTGTATTTATCATAGAAATTATTTTAATTAATCGTATCTTGCCATGTTATAGCAAATTAATGTTATTAACCCACATTTATTTGTGAAGTCGCACTTATTAAATCGCAGTTTTTCTAATCGGGCTGATTTCAGCCTGGGCTGAAAGTCTCCATGTAATAGTATACAGTGTGTATAAAAAAAAACTGAACCCTTAGAAAACAACCTATTGTAGTAGTTTGAAAGCCCTAAAAGCGCTGCGTTATAAATTAATCAGCACATAAGTTAAACGAAGCGAAAAAGCTTTTAAATACTTTCACCATGCATACACTTCAAGTTATCTTAATTTCCCAGGTGTATAAGACCATGTGTTTTACGCATCTGTGGGTTCAGCGAAGTGCTTAGGGCTTTCAAACTACTACAATAGGTTGTTTTCTAAGGGTTCAGGTTTTTTACCAGTACATTACATGCAGTACATTACATCCGGCATGCACGTTATATCTAGCCCTTATCTAACAACTGAATGAGTCACTTCGCGTTGCCCATGTTAAAATGAAAGTAAAAGTTAAACCATGATTCTCTTTTTAACACAGGAGCTCTAACACACTACTTTTTCCTTGCGTTTTGCTTTTGGTCATTATGCTATGTCGCCAATACCTACTCAGTCATCGTCAAACATGCACAACACATTTTCGTTTATCGAATTAAACATCATGCTATCCAGTTTTCTTTGTGCTTCTGCTTGCCTGCCTTACTCGTTGGAATAAACATGGTGGCAAAACAACCAGGATACAAGTCGCTATTTTTAGACCGAATGACGTCAGTGTTTACATCACCAGTTCTGGAGTACATTACCTTTACACTTCCTGTTCAAGTTAGTCTTGGAGTTGCCATCTCCCTTCTGTGGTCTATCATACGCTTTGTAAGAAAGGTGGGTTTTATGCTTATATAGCTCTTTATTGTAGCGCCCTGTAGTGGCTTAACTAAAGATTTTCTCGTTGAAACTTAGTGTGTATATTATTTTGCTCTGTCCGATTGGTAACAAGTCGTTTTTAGTAGTCATTTAGTGAAGACCTGTCGAAAAATAAATTAAAAGGTGATAACGTCACAATTAATTCATTAAAATATGATGTCACGATTTGTTGTCACCAATTACGTGTTTTCTTATTAGACGACACAGTGACGTCAAATGCTGTGACGTCAAGTAAAACTCGTCAATATATTGAGATTTAGTCACTTAGCCACACTCAGACCCCGTTTACACTTTACACTGGAGCAAAAGTATCCGGATTCACATTGTTTTTTATTCCCATGAGGATGAAAAACAATGTGAATCCGGATAATTTTGCTCTAGTGTAAACGTAGCCTTAGAAACGAGTTCGAGATCTCTCTGTCTAGGTGCCAAAGTCCCAAAGATAAGTTCAAATAAGTTTAAATAAAGTTCATTCTTTATTGAATAGGTACGCAAAAACCAGAATGCATTTCAAGCAATTCGTTCCAATGAAGATGTTCAAGGATTCATAAATGCAGAAAAACAATTTACGAAACTTGCTATCTTGTTCATCATAACAGTTGCTGTTGTGTTATGTTCTGAGTTGGTATTAACGTATGGAAACGAGCAGTACATTCATCAAGTAGAGGAATACTTTGAATGTTTGAAGGTAACTGAATAACGCAGTTAAACATAATATTAGGTGTTACTCCGAGTGACGAACCATACCGGACAAGTAGAGAAAACTCTACTTGGCTCGGCTGGGATTCGACGTAGCTACCCGCGACCTTCGGTTCCAAACCGCAATACCACAAAAAAATTGTAAAAAACCGCAGTACCGTGTCGAAAATTAAATGAATACCGAAACTGCTTGAATGAATAAAACAAAATACCGTACCGAAGCGGAAAAATTACCGAATTACCGTACGAAAAACACTACAATACCGAAAATCCCAATGCCCCCCTCCTGGTGAAAGTATATAATGACTAAAAGGTATACACGAGAAGTACGTTTGAAGATGGCGACCAATATATTTGGATTTTGGAAGATTCTCCGACAGTTGAAAACGTTGCAGTGGACTCCGTGCTAGCAAACCGTGAAAAGTACCACACCTCTAATGAGTCTTTTGTCCTTCCAGTGTGTTTAACTCAACAAAAAATCTGCTATTAAAATGTCTTGAAAAATTTTCCAACGTGATTCCACCAAAATACACCGGCTTCACGAAGCTGCGCAGGGTGTTTCGAAAAACCCTTCTTTCGCCTCGCCGCCATCTTGTCTCACTGTCACAAACGCCCAGTCCAAGGGACTAAATTCCATCTCCAGTCTAGCAAGTGTATAGCATAAGTCATCGTGGCAAAATAAGGTGCATAAAATATTGAAAAAGTGGCTTTAAAACATATAGCAATTAAAACATATAATTCAAAGATAGATATCTTTGAACGACAAACGAATTTAGATGATAGAACATAAAAAATCATTTAATACATGATTGTATAGGACGATAATATTATCGACATAAGGTTCTAAATTTTTCTTTACTATGATTATCTTTTTTAGACATCATCCGTCAACTGCCGTAAACCAAAAGTGCAGATATTCTTTCTGTCAAGTATTAAAGTCACTGGCCCCGGGTTTTATTGCCTAATCAACTTTTTTCTCCTGTTCTTCAACACAGACACTCGAAATACATGGAAGAAATGGTTTGGTATGTGTTACAACGTGTTGCTGTGCAGGTTGGACAAGATCAATGGCAATGATACGAACGATGCTGGAAATGGAACGAGGTCACAAGCATTTGGTACGCGAGAACGCTCTGGTACTGTAGACACAGTTGCTAGCATAAATTCATTAAGCAGAGGGTCGATGCTTCGCGTTTCATCGTCGCTTTTAGGTCAGAATAAGTTGAACTCATTGCAGTCTGAGATACCTCTGGTTTCTCTTCGTTCTCCCCAAGAAGGCAACGCGCCAAAGTCTGAACTAACACTGTCACACGAAGACGAACGTTCGACACCCCAAACTTTACGGAGATCGCTGCTTTCTGATCAGTCGAGCTAGGGAAAACAAGAGCTGAGAGCTAACGGGGAAATAGAATACTAAACCAGATGAGGGGAGCTGAAGCTTCTCCAATTCAACCACAATATTGATGATTTCAAGGAGTTTACTGTACTACAAAGTAGAAATCCTTTCTACAGTTTTGCCTCCCCAGTCGAATGGATCTGAACTTAAAAAAATAAAAAAATAAGTAAGAACATTTTCCGGACGTACATCGCCTCGAAGGTAGGGAGGTGCGGAGTAGCTACGTCTCCAGTTTTAGTTTTAGCTAATCATTTGCTTTAATAACTTATTTTTGCTCTAGTTCTGTCAAAATATGACATTCAGTTACTAATTAATTCTTGCCATGCATGTTAACAGTTATAATATATATAGTCCAAAGTTTCTTTGAAGTGATAGCATGCATCAGCAAATAATTATAGTTCAAACGAATTCCTCGTAGTTGAAACCTTAGTCAAGTCCTGATCGTTGGGCTTTACAGCGGGACTACTGCAAGTGGGGCCACGTTGAAAACGAAAACCAGTGAAATTACAGTACACAGACCAAAAAATCCCAATTCAATTACAGTACACAGACCAAAAAATCCCAATTCCTGTTATTTTAGCCAGAGAGTCAACCTGCCAAACCTAGATAAAAGTAATTTTAAAGAGATAAACAACTGCATCGGTGAGAAACTCATCACTGCTTTTTGTCGTCTAAGTGGCCCCACTTACAGTAGTCACACTGTAAATATGACGTAAATATACTAAGTTATCACGTCTTGCTTCTATAGTCGACTTCTGTTGTGTTCAAATAACTTCTGTCGTGGACGAAACATACAGTCAGTGATAGAAACATCCGGTGCTGCTGACATAGCACTACACGCGGTTGCGTTTTACGCAACCAGCTGTAGACGCAAAAATGTAAGCGATTTTTTTATAACGAACTGTAGGAACAGTATACTAAAAAGAATTGGCAAACTTGTCGGTTTAAAGTCTTTTAAATTCGCTTCCTTTGTTTCTTTTTTCGTTCGTTTGCTGCACACTCTGACTGCTTAAGAGGTCGTTTGGATTGCTAGAAAATAAAAGTAGATACAATAATGACACTAAAGTAATTTGGAAAATTAAGATTAATATCAGCACTTATATATATCTCGACCAAAACATGACCAAAATGACTGTTTAGTGTTAGATGGAAGTTTCAAAGCAAAGTGGCCTGGAAAGCAATATGCATATAGAATTATGCGAAAGCAATAATTCCTGACGCACTCTGTCCTGACCCCACAAAAATGGTCATGGGAGAGAAAAAAGTACACATCATTGACAATTATAGTAAAATGATCAATGGAATATTCTGGAGCCTTTTTTTGGTTTGGACAACCGTTGAAATTTAAAAGTGATCCTGGGAAACTAAAATGATACCCGTACAATTAAAATAATTATTTTTATTTGAAGAACTAAAATATAAACGATAAAAAATATGCACATATATACTTACCTCTGCAGCAGAAACATTTTCGGAATGTAAATTGACTTGGCGGGAGTTCTTTATCTAACATAAACAAAATTCTCTGATTACTGACGAGAAAATTTCATTGAAAAATCGTGATTATTTTTTATGTTTTACTGACTGAAATAAATATTGATATTTTGAGTCCAACCCTTCGTTAAAATAAATCGTACACGTTTGTAAATCGTTCTTTAAAATCTTGACAGTACACATGCAACCTCTGAGAATTGCAAGTTTGAATGAAGCATGGACCGATATATAGTTAAACCAAATGATTAGTAAAAATAAAAGTAGCGTGCTGCGTAGGCAGTGTTGAAACGACAATCGAAATATAGTACCTTAGGTTAGATATACTGCCGAAACAGAGAACGTAGGAATCTAACGTTTCGAGCGAAGGCCCTTCGTCTCTCTGACGAAGGGCCTTCGCTCGAAACGTTAGATTCCTACGTTCTCTGTTTCGGCAGTATATCTAACCTAAGTTACTATATTTCGATTAGTAAAAAGTTGGTAAGAGCTAAGTTTTGTGCATTCATACCTGATTTAGCTTTTCACGAATGGAAAGAACAGTTCTATCAAGTGAAGGGTTCCCTGTCTGACATGGTCAAAAATATGTTCATCATGAAAGAAAATAATGAAAATAAAAAAAACCATATGAAGGACAAGTCTGACGAGAGTATATCAAGCATTCGGATTGGCTAATAAATAATAAAACTCACGCAGAGCCAATCAAATGCGGATTTTAAAGAATGGTATTTTTCTTCAAGAGAAAATTCAAGGTGCATGGTGACCAAAATTTGAAGTTGTCGAAGACGATTTCAATAAAAGATAAAAGTGAATCTTGCTTCAAAAATATTTCCATTAAAGTACTGCCTGCAAGGAGACTAGAGGAAATTAGATGGTATCAGAAAAACGTTTGATGTATTTGGTGAATGAAACAAAGCGTTTTTAAACAATCGAAGCTTTGAAGAATGGAGCACTGAGTGATCTGTAACTCGTGATTGTAAATATATTTTAGAAACTCACTGGTGCATAATGATAAGGTGTTACTCCGAGTGACGAACCATACCGGACAAGTAGAGACTTGGGATTCGGATCCGCGACCTTCGGTTTACTAGTCCAATGCTCTACCATATCTTCATATGAAGACTGTTGTCTAGATATTGAAGAAACTAGTCTGTTTCGAAATATCAAATAGCCTAAGTACTATCATTCGACCATCAGCTCCCAACTTGACCTGTAGCTCAGTTGGTAGAGCATCGGACTAGTAAACCGAAGGTCGCGGGTTCGAATCCCAGCCGGGCCAAGAGAGTTTTCTCTACTTGTCCAGAATGGTTCGTCACTCGGAGACTCGAGTAACACCTTATTATTCTCCACCCGCGATTTCACTGTCCCACAATAATCATTCGAAATCACTGGTGCATGTTATTTTTTTCAAATTGCACTCAAGTTCATGGTATTACCTATACTGTACTTATTTAGTACACTACAGTGTGTATAAAAAACCCCGGAAAATGAATTAGTATTCTGTTCAAACAACCTATTGTAGTAGTTTGAAAGCCCTAAACACCTCTGCGCCACGGATGCGTAAAAAACACGGTCTTATACACCTGGGAAATTAAGATAACTTGAAGTGTATGCATGGTGAAAGTATTTAAAAGCTTTTTCTCTTCCTGTTTAACTTATGTGCTGAATAATTTATAACGCAGCGCTTTTAGGGCTTTCAAACTACTACAATAGGTTGTTTTAAAATACTACCAATTCATTTTCTAAGGGTTCCATTTTTTTTTATAGACACTGTATAACATGGTATTATTTCACCGGCTAGAAGTAGGCTGGGCTATAAGAGACCAGTCACATTGTCAATTATGCATTAATTCGTTCCCGTGCTTGTTATTGATCAACTTTTTCTTTTTTTTTTGCTTGGGGTTCTTACATTGCTTTACTTTTACTGGTCAAGGGGAGAGGTTTCAGGCAAAGTGTAAAGTAAAGAGTGAACGGTGAATAACTTACCAAGCTTTCTGCTGGATGTGATTGAATAACCACTTCTCTTTCTTTGACCACGTGTTTATCACCCATCTCCGTTCTTTCGTTTGGTATTCTTTCAGGTTGAAGATTGTTTGTACGGTTTGGATTAGATCTCTGGTCAACCATTGTTTTAGTTTGTGTTATAGTATGCGTATGGTAGGAGGGGGTGGCACACGTTGAAGTGACGTCACGGTTCAGGGAAGTAGTAAGTGTTGAAAATTGAGAGGGATAGGCTGCGACGGAGAGTGGTGGTAACCGTGTTGGTACGTGGGCGTAAACCTCATCTGAATTCCCAGGATACCTTGTGCTCGTTTTCGGCCGAATGCAATGTTGTCGACGAAAAGGTTGTTGCACCTGTTCATGTTGCTCTTCCCATGCAGGTTGTTCTACCCGTGCAGGTTGTTCCACCCGTTCGTGCTGCTCTGCCTGTCCATGTTGTTCTACTTGTGGAAGTTGTTCACCTCCTGATTCTCGTCTAGAAGCTAAAATAACGCACTTTTTTCAAAACCAACAATAAAGTAATAAAACAAAAGAAATAAAACTGTCCGTGCGTCTATTGAGATTTTGTAGAAATTTACAAGTACGTTCTCTCCTGGCGACCTTTTTATAATATACGTCAAGATTCGCGTCAAAAAGGCCATTAGCCTTTCAAAACTAACGGAAAGAACCGAATGAAAATTCACAAATGAAGATCAATGTGCCTGGCTGACTGACTGACTGACTGACTGACTGACTGACTGACTGACTGACTGACTGACTGACTGACTGACTCAATGTCTGTCTGTCTGTCTGTCTGTCTGTCTGTCTGTCTGTCTGTCTGTCTGTCTGTCTGTCTGTCTGTCTGTCTGTCTGTCTGTCTGTCTGTCTGTCTGTCTGTCTGTCTGTCTGTCTGTCTGTCTGTCTGTCTGTCTGTCTGTCTGTCTGTCTGTCTGTCTGTGCTATGCTAGTGCAATGTTCTGATCGTGCCCGAGAGCTTAATCACGAGTTCAGTATAAACGTAAAGTAACATGGCTTAAAATCACGGTTAGTTTAACCGTTCAAAATCATCAGATGACTGGTCAAAATTTTGTCAAGTCGATTACAAAAATTGTGATGACCGTTCATTTGACCGGTGAAGTTCTGAACGTCATTTTGAGCCTTGTTATAATAATGGATAATGTTTAAAAGGTATTGGCTATATACCACAAGTAATATTTGGCATTTACGATTCAACTGCATGTTCTAGGTATTTTTTGTGAAGGAAAATTTCGCAATTGGTTTGGTCTTAGTACATTAATCATTTTACTGTACAGCAAGTGTCGTAACCCGTACATTTTATTTTTCGTTCAACCACTCTTTTCCGATCCATCAACTTTTCTCTTGTCTCTTCAACAGTTTCAAACTCAGGCGCGTAGGAAACATGGAGAATTCCACCAAAAAAGGAACGATTGTCAAGTTTTCTTTTTGCTTTCCTAAAACCAAACAATCAAATGATTAAAAGTATTGGCACTTAAAAAAGCCTTGGTCCAAGTAAATTAAAAGGTCATTAGAGATTAGCTATTGAGCTTGACGTTTGTAGGTCAAATGACAAACGGCAAGCTATATAGACACTTATTATTATACGCGAATGATGTGGGACTATGTACTCGGGTGGAGGCCGGAGGGTAAGGTTATATAGGTGTTACTCCGAGTGATGAACCATACCGGGTGAGTATAGAGAAAAACTCAACTGCAACTGCAACTGGGATTCGAACCCGAGACCTTCAGTATATACTAGTCCGACTGAGCTACGAGGTCAAGTTGGAAGCAAGTCTGGGGATGAATGATGGTAATTTATATTATTGATATTTCGACTGAAACGACTATATATAATTTCTTCAATATCGCAGATCGACAGTTTATCTGTTCTAAATCAAGATAGCATCAGTAATGGAATCATGCATAGATGGTATCACAGCGTGTTAGAGAACAAAAATGTACGCCATACATGTATCACATATAGATCTACACTACATCACTTGCCTATCTTGTGGGTACTCTCCAGCAGAACAGCAAGTGGCCTAGTGCTAACCCAAGAAACCGAGGTCCACATTACCACCACTGACCTGTATATATATACAGGTCAGTGATTACCATCCATCCAAATCCTGGTATTACTATAAAAGCAGTACCGAGAATCCCAAACTCACACAATTCAAAAGCTCATTATTTTCTAAACTAAAACGGACTTTAAGGCCTTGTTCACACGTATCCGCTTTCGTTTGAAAACGGCAACTTTACTTCTCCGTTTTTAAGAAACTCCGCGTCTACACGAGAACAGTAAAATGGCGTCTTTGAAAAGTTCCGTTTTTGATAACCGTTTCATCGTTTACGTATGAACGGAAGGCCAATCTGGAACAAAATTTCCAAAAAACAACGGATACGTCTTGACGGGGTCTAAAACTACAGTATCAATCAAAACACGTGAAAAGTGCTGTAAAGGACTTTAATATATATTTAGAAAGAATAATATAACACAATTAATATTATTTTGATAAATTGAATATTTACTGGTTATATCTAAACAATTACACGAGATTGCATGATACATGCAGTTTATAAATTGCTCGCAGACGTATCTCGCCCTAGCTGTCTTTTCGCGAAAATCGATCATCGCGTCGTAGAATCTTAAGTTCCCTGTTATTAAAAACACGCTGAATCATTCTCCTTTCGCAAAAGCATTGTTTTTCTTTAGAACTTGTACTATTTATTGGGGAAAAAGCCACAGGCTTAAAAGAATGCTATGTTTTTTGGGGTTTTTTTTATGAATCGTATTAAGGCGGAAAGGTATTATAGTTTTTTAGGTACTAAACTTCTCCTTGTCCGTAATTCTAACAAATCACGCTTATGACTGGCTAAAAAGTACTGTATTATATGTACTGCACCTTGCAGCCATGATATGTTTAAATTTAATCCAGTAAACGCTGGTAAACTCCTCAGCAGGATAGTCATCCAAAATTCTGTATCTTAAAAAGATAAATAAAGATATATAGTTGACATCAGTACTAATACTGCCTTAATTCCGACATAAATTAGTGTCTCTCATAGTGGTGCATGATCTATAATATATTTACAAATATCCCCAAATAATATTAATAGAACTCTCCCACAATATTGTAGGTCTCAAGAGTAGTTTTTGTATCCACATTATGTGGTAGCAGTATTCTGTTCACAAAATGTAGGAAAAATAGTGTTTCTGTATATCAAAAATATCAAGGTTGTTGTACAATACTGTACTGTCAAAACACTGATTGTATACATAACAACCAATATTAAGATTTCAAATTTCAAACTAATATAAAATACTTATTGACTAACTAAATAAATTATTACAGTCATTTGCAACTCACTTTTCACCCAAATCTTCACACGTTCTGTGGGAAGTTCACAAGGTCATTCAGAAGTTCGTAGTTTGTTTTGAACTCTGCATTTGATTGGTTGCTTGGTTCCTAGCAGCCAATCAAATGCGTAGTTCAAAACGAACTTTGAACTTCCAAATGAACTTGTGAAGTGTGAACTTCAGAATGAACTTCCAAAGATTTGGGTGAAAAGTGAGTTGCAAATGACTGTAATTGTTACTAGATTTAAACTAGTATTATTTTCTAATTTTAGAATAATACTAGAATTATTTTCTAATTTTCTAACTAAACATTTAACTCTTGGCCAAGTTAGTTTATTTTTTAAAAAAAATTAGTTCATGCTATAAATCATGTGTTAAGTTTATTTTTACTCAAGCACAAAATAAAACTACTCAGGGTTGTCATACTCATCAATGACTCCATAGATTGCAAATGTCTCTAACAAATCTTTGGTTACACCCAATGCTGGTATCCCTTGCACAAGTAAGTATTTTGATTCAAGATTGATTGTGTAAACCTGAGAATGTAGTAAAGAAATGTCAGTGTATGGGCGCTGGTAACATGCAGGTCTGACTGTTTGCCATAATTGGCAAATTAAACCCTAGAAATTTATGGACAATGGTCTTTGGAAGGAGCCCACACTTCATTTTATGCTGTGTGCACAGAAGATCGTCCACTCCCACATGCATTTTTTTCCAACACACCTTATTTTTTCAAATAGTGCACGCTAAAAAGAAGTATATTACTTGATTATCCAGTGTGTTGTTTTTTGAAGTTGTTGTCATGCATTTTTTTACCAGGTTTTATCTTCCATGTGCACTTTGCAAAGAATGAAGTCTGGGAAAGAGCTTGTGGGATGTGCAGTAAAGTTGAAAACATCAATTTAATTTCTGTTGGGATTAGGTTTAGGATTTAGGATCAGTGTTTTGGTCAGGCCATCAGGGTTATTTTAATAAAAGAAGGTATATGTACTAGATGTATAATTGCTTTGCTTTTACTGACTAATTTAGATGCACAGTACATAAAAGAAATTTGCAGCCATTTTTGAATGGGCTCTTAATTAATATTACCATAAAAGGCCTGCAATAGACTCTTAGCCTTTTACAGGCCTTTTATATCTTTTAATATAACCAAAACTACAATCCTGGCAAAAATTAGTGTGGACAGCGCGTGCATAAATCTCTGTGTCTGGTATTTCCCTTGCTATCTTGCAAAAATAAGCCCCTTGGCCCCCATCCCCCCTTTCAATGTTGATAAATGAATGAACTGGATTTGATAAAAATGTATTGTGAGATGCAACATTGAAAAGGGGGACGGGGGGCGGAATGGGGGGAAAGAATATGTATGAACATTAATTTGTTTGTTTAGAGTGGACTGTCCACATAATTTTGGCCAGGATTGTACATCATGCGATCATGATGAATGAAATATTTTATGCAATGGCATGCACTTTTAGGTTTAATTTCGGTTTTCTTTAATATTTCTATCTTACATAGCGTTGCAGCTTAGAAAAAAAAAATCCTTTAAAAATACCTTAACTGCTCTCTCCCACCTGGCCTCTCTATACTTTGGTCTTGACGTACAAATGTTTGATTTCTTGTGATGTAATTTCATTTCCGCCATCTTGGCCACCATTTGCAAAATTCCAATACTTGTTTATTACATGAAGTATTGGAAGCCAATAATTCCCCGCCAATCGGAAGCGAACGCGTTTGCTTACATTACATGAAGTACAAAACCTGTTATATTAAAAATTTTAATAACAAAAGAACAATTGATTTTATAAGGCAACGAGACCAAGCTATTGTACGAAGTTTTCTTTTTAAAACATGGCCAAAAAGAAACAAGGAAATGTTACAAAGTCTAACCAAGTATCAAGTGCTCACACCAAACAACCGAAGCAAAAGAAAAGAAGTCCGAAACTTGAATACAATTTTTCACCGCTTCTTGGGAACCATAGCACCGGTTATGTGGTCTTAGTCTTGGTCTTGGGTAGGTTGGTTTTAACACGCTGGGAAAATGTTAGATTTTTACAGTAACTTATGAATCTTTATCTTGTTATTTTTAGCTGCACTTTCTGGAATTTTACACAGGTATAATTATAATAAATATGCAATATATAAATAAGTATGTGTGTGGGAAATTATTTATACTTTACAGTATTATTCTAAGTTGTAATTAAATGCCTTTTTAACATTTAGACAATAGCTTGAGGTGTCTATGAGTAGTTGACAATTGAGGCACAACTGATTTGACTTATCATAGACATTATTAAGGGCAAGTTGTCTAATTGTTTATGTCTAATTGTGTATAAGGATCAGTTGATTCAGTCATTCAACCTCTCTAGTAACATCAAGTAGGTAAAGATAAAGGACTGGGGGCTAATCATCTTTACTTGCAGCCAGTGGCTGAATTGCGAAGGATGCAGATCAACGTGGCAGTGTGTCAAAGGTATATCGAAGGCACTCCACGTAGTTGCCATACGAGACAGTTCAGACCACAGCTAGATCACAGCTAAGATCGATGCGTGTTGATTTTATGGAGGGTGGAAAACTTGGAAAAAAACTTTCAAAGCGCAGGAGAGATCAACTACAACTCTACTCACTATTGAGCTTGACAACAGGATCATTCCAAACAGTCATGCACGGATGCACCCATCCAAGTATTAACTCAATCCATCCAACCAGGCTTAACTTTTGGTGAAAGGCAGCACAGTAACAGCACACAGCAGGGAAATTTCCAGGGCTGCTTAGAAGGGAGGCCAGGGGTGGCAATTTACCCCATGCAGCCTGGCCTCAATCATAAAAATATTTCAAAATATTTCAAAATATTTCAAATCTGGCTCAGCACCACAGATAAAAGTACAAAAAAGTGCCTTTAAAATGCAAGAAATACCTTTTCAGAGACCCAACCAAACCCTGACCCACTTACTGCAATAACTACTGCATGACCACCCAACCATTTCCCCCCCAGGCCTCCAGTTATCTCTTGGTGCTGCGATCCTCCACAGGCCCTCTTTGCATCATGGACAGGTCACACTTTTGAGAGGGCCTGCCAGATCCTGTAAACAAAATGGGGACTGATCCCATTATGCACAGTGAGACTAGGCCCTAGCTAGAGGCGATAGTTTTGAGAGGGCCTGCAAAATCTTTCCAGCCGCTGTTTGACAAACATACGTCCAAGTTCTTTTAATACTGTGACCCACCAGGAAATTTGGTCTAAACTTTCTTACAGATCATGACCATGAAGAAACCAATATGTTTTAAAATTACCGATTTTCTGCCAATAATATTTTTAACGACAAAAAGGAATTGAAGGAAAAAATATCTGCCGAACAAAAGCAAATTCGACAGTCAGGAAAGTACAGGTTTTTCTTATTGTTTTTTTGTTTATTTAACTATCGAAGACTGTCAACTGACCAAGAGTTAATGAGATTTAATTTTGTTAAATTGTAGGCTATAGTGTAGCGTAATTCAAGTTTCAGTTGTTGTGGAAACCGAAAAAGTATAAACCAAAGAGTCTCTGGGTAGACTAAAGTGCATTTTCATTGATTATTCTGGCCAAAAGTTGGCAAAGTTCAACAGTAATTGCTTTTTTCAACAATTCCTTCATTTTAAAGCTAGGATTCATATGTCAAAAGTCTTCAATGTCCTTCAAAATCTTCGGATATAGCCATGGCTATTGACAATGGTAGTTAATTATGCAAATTTATTCTGTGCCAAGTTTTGCCAAATTTTTTACAGGATCTTGCAGGCCCTAAATTTGGTGTGTGTGACCTGTCCATGATGCAATGAGGGCCTGCTGAGGAGGCAGCTCTTGGTGGGCTTGCATACTCTAATGTCATACAGTGTATGCCTAATTTAATTATAAAATTAAATCACTTGAAAAAGTTTTTCATGTTGTAACAGTTTAAGAAAGCTAGATCCCTAAACCATATGTGTTATTAATATTAATAATAGCAGAGTAACAGATGCAATTGATGCACCAGGTGGAAATCGAAGTCTGATTAAAAAGATTATTGCCCAGGAAACTATTCTTAAAAGAGGCATTGTTGAATTCAACAAGATTTTAACAGTACAATTTAATATGTTTGATTAATTGGTTTCTTGTTGAAATCAACAATGCCTCTTTTAAGAATAGTAAACAATTTTATTGTAATTTTTGTTTAATTTTCACTTTATGCCAATTTTAAATTATAATATAAGTACATGTAGTACCATCATTCAGAGTAAGAATAGTAAAAATAGAATAAAAGTGTAAAGAATGAAAAGCTAAAAGAAAAACACGATCTGTATTTCGGCAGACACTCCTCAAGCGCCACGTCTACTAAACAACATTTTAAACAAGTTTTACACTTTTATTCTACTTTAATTTATTATTCTTACTCTTCTAGGTCTAATTGTAAGACCAATCACCCTGACAAATACGTTTCTTATAGTCACACCAGATGCTCTCTTGCATGCGACTTTGCAATATTGATACGCAACATTGCAATTTTGATTGATGGATTCAATCAGCAACCTGCAAACGCTTTATCACGATTCCTCGACGGGTTGCCCTAAAAAATCATTTTAAATGCCAAACTTTGGATAATGAGAAATTCTACATAAAGTTAGAGCCATTTACCTTCAAGTATAACATTACATTTATGTGTTGTTCGATGTTTAAAACCAATATTTTAAGCAACCCGTCGAGGAACCGTGATAAAGCGTTTTCAAGTTGCTGATTGAATCCGCCAATCAAAATTGCAATAGTTGCCTATCAGTGCAAAGTCGTACGCATGGAGAACATCTGGTTTGACTATATAAAGCTATTTTCAAATTTGTTACCACGACAAGTTCGTTGTTTTAACAAAATTAGTATAAGCAAGTCGAGCTAAAATAGTCCGCTTCGGATATTATAAAAATAATTTACTGTTAGGAATATTTTAAATACGACGGTATTTACGGTTGTTGAAAGTTGGTTATTTCATCTGTAACCTAGCTTTACTGCTTGTACAGTAAAAACCCGCTAACAAGAACAGGTCTACATTTTACCAAATCAGCCTGGAATATGTTCTTATATTCTTATATATTCTTAATTTCAGCCTGAGGTTCTTATAGTGGAAGGTTCTTGTTAGAGGGTTTTTATTGCATTGTTGGCATTCAAAGTATCCTGCCCTTTTCTAGGCCTTGCTCTTGGTCTTTTCGCACAGAACGTCGTTCTTTTGACTCTTGTTTGCGCGGTTCGTACTGTACAGATAATTTTGCCGTAATAAGTTTTTAATTATACATTCCCAAACTACGCCACTACGGTATGTTAACGTCAAATGAGGAGCTAACAATACATCACACAAGCCATCACTGGATTTTACTTGCCCGCGTTGTTTGTTTTTGGCAACACAAACGCGTGCATCAACAAAACTGATAGAAAATAGTTTTCTTATCTGTATAATTTTCTTTGCAGTTCTCATGTTTCTCGTATGTTTGAAAACGAAAGGTTTTTCTCCCATTTATCTACTCTGGAGAGAGAACTTTCGTTTAGGACAGAAATGGTGCGTATATATTGGATATAATATTCAACATTTTAAATGGATATGCAATAAAAATTACAATTACCAATTTTTGACTTTCTGATTAACACACTGTTTTATGATGATAATTCAAGTAAAGAAAACGACTGTCAGTTGTATTTTTGTCTTTTGTCAAAATTAGTGATGTTCATTAGAGTAATTTTGTTTTAAGTAAAATCGTCTGGCGTTCAGTCGACAGAGAGTAAATTAAGTAAGTGTATGGTCGTTTTTGGCCGGTTCAAATACTGTAGGACTGGGTTACATGTAGTCAAAAATTTGTATTTGTTATTTTTATCGTCATATTCCTTTAACCAGTTAATAACTTGTATAGCTTAACAAATTATGTACAAGTCTACTCCAACTCAGTAAAAGTGGATCACATGAGCCAGACAACTGTATAGCTGAACTACAGTACCCGATATATTACATACGTTAAACGTTAATATATACTATATATAGACTTGCATGTGTTTTTCGCTACCCGAATTACTCCCTGGTTTTAATGTTATATTTAACTATTCATTCTATACAATTTCTACAATTTAGGGTCTTTACTATTCATACTACAAAACAATTGTTGAAGCACCTTCGTTCTTGGAAGGCGTTCATGCCATAATGAATTGTAATATTACAGAATATCCCCAAACAACCAACACTCTTAAAAGATTTAACTTGTATCCGGAGGTGCGTGTTTTAGTTTAAGTATATAAAACAAACATTATTCTTATTCAGTTGTATTTAATATAATGTTCAATTTATTTTTGAAGTTTTTGAATTACCAAATCTTTACATCTTGCATGATTTTACTTTTGTAGGTGATTCTTGCTGCTGGGTACCGGTTTTACATCTGGATAGCAAATAAATTTGATATTCAAACCAAAACGTGTTATCAAGTAAATAGAGGCTACGATCAACCTCCAGTGGAAAGCTGTGAAGGTACACGAGGGATATTTTGAATTACTATGGTACAATAATGTGACTTCTGTATGCATTTTCATTGGTTGGTGCATGACCGTCACTGTCACACAAAAAAGACACTGTCACACACAAATGGCGTCAAATCTACATCAGCAAACTTGTTTTTCTTTTTTCATGCCCTAAAAATCTTTCAATAAACTACTTGAATTTTTATTGTATAAGACAAATAGATTACATTTTTCCGTGTGTGTGTGTGTGTGTGTGTGTGTGTGTGTGTGTGTACTGTACTGTACTGTACTGTACTGTACTGTACTGTACTGTACTGTACTGTACTGTACTGTACTGTACTGTACTGTGCTGTGCTGTACTGTACTGTACTGTACTGTACTGTACTGTACTGTACTGTACTGTAAATAAGAGCCGTTTATACTAGAGAGCTGATAAAGACGCAGCTTACACAGGACACACCTTACATAAGACGCGAAAAATTTGAATAAAAGGTACAAGACTTATGTTCGCGCCTTACACAAGTCGAGGCTTGTTCTTACACAAGCCGCGACTTGTTCAAAAATGCCGTATAAATGGGTCAGTTCGCGGCTTATGTAAGGTGCGTCTTGTCGGTTCTCGTATAAACGGCCCTATATAGACCCTCTCTCCTCTGCAGATGTTCCCCGCGCGTCTTCTCTTCGCCTCCGAGTCTCTGCGGAGGAGAGAGAATATTCGACCCCGTTTACACGGTACCGGACGAATTCGAGACAGGTCTCGAATTCGTCCTATTTCGCCGTGTAAACAGGCGGAACCGTACGAATTCGAGACCGGTCTCGAATTCGTCCTATTTCGCCGTGTAAACAGGCGGAACCGTACTAATTCGAGATCGGTTCCGAATTTTTCTTCCGTGTAAACAGGCGGAACCGTACGAATTCGAGACCGGTCTCGAATTCGTCCGGTACCATTGTAAACGCGTGGCCTTAGACCACTGACCACCACCGAAGACGTCACAACGTACTTTTTTATTCTTTACACGCTGTGACGACTTCTGTAATCTATTACAGTACACACACGTGAAAATGTGTTCTATGCATGTGTATATTTTTTTGTACATTTCAGGAATGGGTGAATTGTCTTTCTTTTATGTCTATCCAATATTCTATCTGAGTGGCATCTCAATGTCTTGTTTCTTTCTTTTATGTTTTTATTTGAGGTAAGTATTTATATCATATATGAAAAATGTCAGTTTCGCAAAAAATACCGTTCTCGTTCCCAGAACCACCATTTCCTGACCGCGAATAGTGCAAAGAAACATCCTGCTGAATTTCTTTCTGGAGTTTTCGTGAACATTTGGAGAATATCCGTTTTTTAACAGTACACTAAGAATAAATACTTATATGGCCTATTTCCATGATCCCGGTATACCACGATCTCCCGGTGTACCGGGATCTCGGCTTGTAGATAATTTATATTTTCCCCCGTCTGACCTGGATCTCGGTTGAGCAACTGGGATCCCGGTCAGGTGCGACAAATGTTTGTCCATATAAACGCAGTAGACCGCGATGAACTTTAACTGAACTGCTTTACTGCAATGCTTGTAATTTTGAATATTACGGTCAGAATTTCGTCCAAACGTTCAGGTCTAGAGACAAAACACTGAATAAAAGTGAAATAACTTCTAACATAGTAGAATTAGGGCGAGTTTTTGCTTTTTTGCTCCATTTCCTTAAATTCCCGCGCTTTTCATCCCAGTCAACCGGGGATAAAATTTATTCCGGGCAAGCGGGACATCCCAGTATACCTGGATCATATAACAGGCGGAGAATTTAAGGAAATGGAGCCTCAGCGAATATACAATTTATAGTCGTGGAATTGAAAAAAAGCAGAGAAAGAAGAATGACTATATAAGCCGACTGCATGTTCATCTCTATTTTTTTTTAAAAGTTGTAGCAATTATGATAACTCAGAATATTTTATTCTTTATGGCTTTGGAGTTGGGGTTTTTTTCACAACTGAGTTTGCCTAGATTTTGAGCAAGATTCTCGCCCAATTATTCTTATTCGTAAATTTCGTTATCATATATTTTATCAATTATGTAATAAGTTATGAACTAGTTCAAACTAACATAATAAGGAAGTCAAGTCAACACTTGCACAAAAGGGATCATGTTTTTGAGTAAACGAGATAAACCACATTTACTACTCACGTTAACAATAATCGTATTGTTTTTTTAGCGGCAGTGTTTGGGGTGGCATCATAGGAACAGCTTCTTACTTTTTCAACCACGGCGAGGTAACTATAAATGAACACTCTTTCTTGCTATTCGTAATAGTTTAGTTTTCTATATAAAACGTAAACTTCGAAGGTAACGAAATTTTGGAAGGAAAGATATTGCCAGGGAGAGTCGCCGATCTTTTCTTATAAAACGAAGACATGTTTATGACATTTGTATACACCGTGTTCATAAAGATGGCTGTTAATTTATATTCTTTTTTAAACATTTAAATTAGCCTTTCCGGCCTCTTTCTTGTGTAAATTATAAACACAACAAGGAGGTTTGAAAGGCTAATTTAAAAGCACATAAACTGAGATATGAATTGGCGGCCATATTTATGAAAGACATTTTTGTTTTGCGCTCAAACTAGGCTCGACATTTAAATGTCTTTACACATTTTCTTCATGCTATTAAAAAGAATAAATTAAGGCCTCAAGAATTAGGTTCTCTCTTTCTATGCAGATAGACCACAATCTAGCCAGAGGAGTTGTGGCTGAGGCACTTTTTTGATTGTATAGTCCGAGACCTGGGCCGGTAAGAGAAAACAATATGAAACCAAGGTATTCTACCTTTGTTTGAAAAATCTTGTGCTCCAAACACTCGGAAAATTTGTGTTTTTAGTCCCCACCTAAAACTTTGGAGCCGCGACTCATCTGGATGGATCTGGGTGTATTATCACAGTTAAACATATATTTTTTTATATTAGGCAACACGTGTTATGTGGACCCCACCTCTACGAGAAAGTTTTTCATTTCCTCTACTCGTCGTTCAATTGCTGTCGGTCACTATTGTTTTAAAGTAAGTAAATAATTTGCGACTATATACTATAGACTATACTGTTGTAGCGAGTTGTGGCAAGCGGCATTACTGTTTTTATTATACTAACATTTTTTCTTCCATTTACCTTTTAATTCTCACGTTTTAATTTTGTTTTACGTCATGGTGATTTTTTACATTTTATAATTTGATTAATATGACTGATCTGTGATCTTGTGATATTAAATTTTTAAACCACAATGTTATCTTATGTTACCATTTCACAAAAAAAGGACTAATACAGTACGTGCCACCTAAAATATCAATTTTTGTAATTATTTCTTCGCATATGCATGATTCGGTTTCTATATAGATAGACACGTGCATAAGAAGCAATTTATTTTCCTTTTTGACTGATTTTCGCCATGGCTGACATTATCTTTTGAAATTATTTTGAAAGGCATTTTAATAGACCTTATTCAAAAATGGCCGCCGAATTAGAATTATTTTATGTGCATATAAATTAGCCCTTATGACCTCGTTTTAAAGTAAAAATTATTTTGAATTTCACACATGAAAACGAGTTCATAAGGGCTAATTTATATGTATATAAAAGAATTTTAATTCGGCGGCCATTTTTGAATAAGGTCTATATAGCGTGAAATCCATGAAATCAATCAATTCAATTTTAAGTTTTCTTTTTGCTAGGCACCCCAGACCTAGATGGTACCATACAATTTTAGTCTTCTTAACGACATTTGGATTTATGTTGCCATGGCAGGTACGTTTTTACGTAGTTTCTGTGTGCGAGCAAAGTATTCTTTGTAGGACCAGCCCTTATTCATATTTACTAAACTGAACTAAAGAGTTTTCCTCAGCGCTTTGCTCCGCTCCTAAAATTCAGAAACCTTAAGATCCAGGGGTTTAACTAACTGTATGTATGGTCATTGACTCACTTGAGTATTGCGTTTTCTTTTCCAGTTTGCACAGTTTGCTTTGCTAACCCAGGTAAGAATGATCACATAGGTATTATTTGAAATCTTACTTGGTTAAGGTTGTTGTGGTTAAATAGTGATGATCATGGTTACGATAATGAGAAGAGAAAAGATAAGATTCATCATTATATATGAGGATAAATAAATAAATAAATAGAGAAACAAACAAACAAACAAACAAACAAACAAACAAACAAACAAACAAACAAACAAACAAACAAACAAACAAACAAACAAACAAACAAACAAACAAACAAACAAACAAACAAACAAACAAACAAATAAGTTAAAGGTGCGAACGAACAAACGGACGAACGAACGAACGAACGATAAAGGGCAGTGTATAAAGGAATGCATGTTATAATTTCCTCACATGATTTATTTCAGACGTGTGCGTTGTTTGCCCTTTATGCCTTAAAGTTTATAACGGCAAAGAAAATTTGTTGTATTTTATACGGGCTTTTGGTAAGTGACTTTCACCGTAAATGAAAACATTTTTAATTATAATCATTATTGAATAAAAAAAAACCCTTTGTTTTTGTGATATACTTTTAGTCTCCGAGTATACAACCATATAAATTTAAACTATTTAGGTCAAATAAGTCACGTCATAGACACTCGAGAGGCAGGGACTGGAAAAGACCGTTAAACATATGTATTTGATGCGAGGTCTTTCATATTTATTATGCTGTAACCTCGAACCAATGAGCGAAATTCACTTGCAAGTTGAAAGTTGCACACTGGAAAATTACGTCTAGAGAAATGTCGGCGTTTCCACTTTCCAGTCCCTTCCTTTTGATTCCACCCAATAGTCTAATCTCATAACTGGCAATATGTTTTGTTTTTTTAATTTAGCTTGGTCATGTTGCCAATTTTGTTTGCCAGTTTGGGAACTCACTTCTGCTAAGGTATATTACGAAAATTAGGCCTAACTATACTATTAATGGCGCGAGTTTCAGTGAGCACTATGCCTTAAAATATCTATAAAACGAAAATTAAGTCTGTCTTTTTTGAAAGAAAATTTAAAATTACGGAGTAACATTTTTTGCAGTGTTTTGTCGCCTTGCTTCGTTAAGATATTTCACGTTGTTTAGTATGCAAATGAACATTTTGACTACATATGTGTCTTATAATGACTCATCGCGGGGAAGATTATATATCGTTGCTTTTATTAACCCCAAACATGTAGATTTTCAAGTGATTATAGGTTTGATAATAGATATAACCTTCTCCGATACTAAGTAAGTCATTATGTGACGCGTCGAAATGTTTAATATACGCATATCAAACGACATGGCAATCTCAACAATGAAGCAAGGACACGAAAAATTGCAAAAAGTGTTACTTTGTCATTTTAAATGTTCTTTCAAATAAGGTGGCACAAAATAATGTTATCGTAAGTTGAGGCTTTTGTCATTTTTCATTGATTTCATTTGCTGCGATTGCCTCTTCTTTGGTTGACAGGTTAGACGTTTGTTGATTTTCCCCTTTATTTTCTAGTTCTTTTTTTATGAGTGCGGTCGTTACAGTATTGGTAAGTTAGTGTCTAACAAATAAAAAAATAAACTAAATGTATTAAAGGCACAGTGTCACCATGACGCAATCAAGTTCGCATGTTTAAAATTATGGTGAATATCAACACTTCAAAACGTGGACCAAATTATCTATAAGAAAATGCACTAATGACTCTTTTACCGTTTCCTTTCCTTTGCACACAAATATAATTTTTGTCTCGCGCAAAACTATTAATCAAGCGGTAATTTAATACCTGACGCTTTGCCTTTAATGTACAAAAAGGGAGATTATACAGTAGTGCACAGTACTGTACAGGAGGCATACACGTTGCAGCATTTTGATTGTTCTCCTTTATACGTACTTCATTCATTGTACAGCGAAGTATACCTCCTTGGGTATACGACACATTTTTCTTGACAGATACATGTACATATATGAAATATAACTGCTTTGCTTTTTGTAATGACGTTTACAAACTATCATAGATTGCTCTGAGGATGTCCTGAGCAACACAGGACGAAAGCTCAGCAGAATAAATATATTTTATATGGTTGTATCCGCAAACATTTTATTATAAATATTAACTTGCTTGTTTTTCACTTCAAGGTAATTGCTAATTTGGAACAATACTTATGCAACCTTCCACATGTCATTCTTATTTGGGTAAGAGTTCTATTAGACTGTCTTGTCATGAGTAATCAGGCTATGAATGCTTTACTGACGTTTTTGTTTTGGTATTTTCCTAGGCTGTACAAGGATCCGTGTTTTTAGTTGGAACTTTTGGCATTAAATTTACATTGGCAAAAGTGCTTAACATCAGAGACGATGTAAGTGAATTGTAAACATTGAGAAGATAGCTAAAGTGTTTTGAATTATCAATGCGACGACGTGTGCGATAAGCTTCTTTTGAGATTTGAACTTGCGACTTTCGATTTACTAGTCTGATTCTCTACCGACTGAGTTGCGGTCCAGGTTAAAAGGGATGACTCAAAAGGACCCGTCCAGTCCTTTCGCGGTTTTTCCAAAATATGTCGTCAAATTTGGTTTTTTTCAAATTTGTCGTCGAGATTCAGTGAGTTTCAAGATTTTAGCAATCTTTTCGATATCCTAACCACAACAAAAACCTTAACCCATCAGAAGGTTTACCCCTAGCTTTTGGGAAAAATATATTTGACGACATATTTTGGAAAAGCCGCGATGAGTCATCCCTTTTAGCCGAAACCTTGAGTTGCATGGTTAAGTTGGGAGCAGAAGATGATGATATATAGATGTAGAATGATGGTACTTATATTTGATATTTTATAACTGAAATCTAGTTTCTTCAAAATCGAGAGACTTAACTATTTATCTTATATTGTTGGAAGATGAATGAAGAGTTAAGTCTCTTATTTTTATAATTTAATCGAAACAAGATAGCTCAAAAATATATCGCAAAAGATTTAATTCTTAAGTTAAAATTCTTACATATTTTTGGCTTCCTTACAGGATAACGCAAGGTTTTATTTTTTTATTATCTTTGTTTCTTCTAGGCACATATAGTTGATATATTAAAATCAAAATTTTCAAATTATCGAGATTTTCATACATTACTTTACACATGCGCACCTGAGTTTAACTTTATTGAAGTGGAGGTATGTTGGAACAGTTTGTTTGTTTGTTTGTCTGTCTGTCTGTCTGTCTGTCTGTCTGTCTGTCTGTCTGTCTGTCTGTCTGTCTGTCTGTCTGTCTGTCTGTCTGTCTGTCTGTCTGTCTGTCTGTCTGTCTGTCTGTCTGTCTGTCTGTCCGTCTGTCCGTCTTTTTGTTTGTTTGTTTGTTTGTTTGTTTGTTTGTTTGTTTGTTTGTTTGTTTGTTTGTTTGTTTGTTTGTTTGTTTGTTTGTTTGTTTGTTTGTTTGTTTGTTTGTTTGTTTTTTGTTTGTTTGTTTGTTTGTCTGTTTGTTTGTCTGTTTGTTTGTTTGTTTGTTTGTATGTATGTTTGTTTGTTTGTTTGTTTGTCTGTTTCTTTGTTTGCTTGTTTGTTTACACTATATTTTGTTTATTATTTCTTGTTTACTATTTATCTGACAGACTTTTCTAATGGTTTACTAACTATGGTTTTCTGATTATCACCTCAGACTTTTTACAAATTAAATAAGACGTTACTTTTACCGTGTGCAGTTTTGAGTATAGGATCTGTTCTGTTCAAGGTATGCACAACGACGTTTGCTTTGCCTTCGTATGCTACACCAAGCTACACCACACTGCACTCCACCTTACTGTACTGCACGGCACGCACTGCACTTCACTACACCACACCCCACCACACACCACACTGCACCACACACCACACTACACTAAAAATCATATCAATCTCCACCAATGCACTGACTATACGGCCAATTTTATTGTAAAATGCTCTAGAAACATGTTAATCTAAAAATGAGCTAAGTTGTGATATCATCGAACACTGTGTGCTTAGTGGTTATTTCTTCTGTACACTTTCCAGGTTATAAAGTTTGAAATATGTTATTGGTTGTATAAGCAAAAAGAAATTAGTAATTATGAGGAGGAAGAGGTTGAGGAAGATGAAAGGTATGGGGGTCTAGTTTTACTGTTATTGGTAATCTCTATCTTTGCAGAACTTTACTCTTGACTCTATTCCTCTCATATTCACACTTTTCCCCACTACACTGACACCGACACTAGCACCGACACGAACCACATTACAGTACACAGTTTCCACTGCGCTGCAACTTTCACTACACAATAAAGGATAAAGGATAAAGGACTGGGGGCTAATCATCCTTACTTGCAGCCAGTGGCTGAATTGCGAAGGACGCAGATCAACGTGGCCGTGTCGAGGCATATCAAAGGCGCTCCAAGCAGCCGCCAACGACACAGTTCAGACCACGGATCACAGCTAAGATGTTAGGTGTTGATTTTATGGAGGGAGGAAAACCGGAGAACCCGGCGAAAAACCCTCGAAGCACAGGAGAGATCAACTACAACTCTACTCACATGAGTCCAAGCCCGACAACGGGGTCATTCCCAAGCGGTCACCCATCCAAGTACTAACCCCGTCTAACCGGGCTTAACTTTTTGGTGAGAGGCAGCGCACTAACAGCACACGCCACCCGTGCTGCCCAATACCTTAGATAACTACATTTTATTGTATTATATTACACCTTATTAATCCTTGTCATTTGATTGATGGATTGATTATTGATCACATGCATGGTATTGAATAGAATTTTTATTGCGTTGAAAATGTTCCATGACCCTGTGTACGTTATTTGCCAGGCTATTTTGTTCTACTCACCGTACTAGTAATGGAACAAAATTGCATGGTGCGCCTCATACGATCTTTGTAGCGAGATTGTGGATATAAAAAGCCATTCATTTGCACAGACAAAACTCTATATACTTTGGTGTTATATAAAACAAATAATGAATGCTTTCATTCGTGCAATGGTAAGAATATTTTCTTCGGTCTGGTGAAAATGTTAGATTAAACTCGACTGGCGCTTTTTACCTGGTGAAAATATTCTTACCATTGCATCCACAGCTTTATATGTCATGCCATGTCATATCAAACATACTATAACATCATTTACCATACTATAGCATACCATAACGTTCCATAACGTACGATTTAAGATACCATAGCACACCATAACATAATATTACGTACGATAAGTCGATAACATGTACCATAACACACCCTAGAGAGTGGTCATGTGTGCTCTATGGGATATAGAGTCCCGAGAATTAGATAGAAGGCCATGAGGGACCAGAGGCCCCGTGTAGGTTTTTCCTGGCCCCCTTGACAAAAAATCCTGGCTACGCATCTGTATTGAATTCATTAGTGACTCTATATAGAGAGCTCACTGTGCAATAATTACAATAATTAACATACTATAACATACCACATACTATACTAATATTACTATACCAATTTTCGTTATTTCTAATGTTTGTTTTCTTTTCTTTGCTGATTTGGAACAAGACCCAATCCAAAACCGTATTCAGAGGTAATTAATACACAACATTGTTGATTTACAAATCAGTCCGGTAAAGACAGATATTACGGTCTTATTCTCCACCTGCTAATGATATTGCTATTCCTGAACTTAAACCAGCTTTTTCTCTTTTTCTTAATTTCAGCATTTCTACCACGTCCTCCAGGCTTGTGCTTTTATTTTCATGGCCATTCTAATTATGAGACTCAAGCTCTTTGGGACTCCTGCTCTGTGTTTGATGGCTTCCTTCGTTGCGTCTCGGCAGGTAACGTTTTTTTAGTTCTAACGTTGCAGTAATCGTAAAGAGTTTTACTTTAACGAAGCGGTAAACACCGAGAAAATATTTCTGAACTTCGTACGGCCATCGAAGCCATATAACCTTCTAAACTTTACACATGTAAAAGCGTATAAACAATATTGTTCTGCCAATCTTAAGCAATGTTGCATGCTGCCAAGAGTTAACGTTGTTTTGCTGTCAACAGTAAACATTGTTATGTTGTCAAAGTAAACAGCGTTCTGCTGCTAACTGTAGACAATGTTGTGCTGCCAACCGTAAACATTGTTGTGCTCTCAACCGTAAACATTGTTGTGCTGTCAACCGTAAACATTGTTGTGCTTCCCGATGCTGCCCCAACAATCATGATAATAAAGTTGTTCAGCAACGATAACAATTGTTACATCTGCAATTTTTACTCCATGTCAGATAGTTTGCGTGGAAACTGGGAAGCTTGCGAGTTTTAGGTTGTTTTTAGATTACTTCATAAGCACATCAAGGGATGCAACAATTAATTTAGTTCATGTCTACCGATAAACCTTGTTTTGTTTTTATCTAGTATTTTGGATTTATTGGTAGCAAGAATCGACACCAAGCTGTCTTAATTACATTATTGGCAATAATGTCCGTCCAGGGAATCATTAACTTAAATGTTCAGTTTGTATGTGAAGTTTATTTTACAGATATATTTTTAGGACAGCATTGTTCAAACGTTTTACAGATTACAGTTTGAGCAATTGTTTATACGAAGGTCTTGGTACGTAGGGTTATGTCTCCTATAGATACTTAGTGACCCCCCAAATCATTTAACCTACAATCATGGCCACATTTATTTGGACAGCGCACGTAAAAACCGCCACGGTTTTCAAAAATCCTCATTCATTGTTCTGATTGTTGCCACTTTATTGTCATTTGCTGTATGCGTTGCCACATAATCTGGTCAATTATGAAATAAAAGAACAGTGATGGAGGGAGGTGGTGGAAGGATTGATTGGTAAGGGACCGAGGCGATTCGGTGTGCTTCGTTTTATTTGCCACTCTTGCTTTGCTGTCCCAATCATTTATGCATGCAGTCATGACCTAACATGACCATGACGTGACCTAACTATAGGATTAGAATTTGGAGTTTTTTGTTAGGATAAGATTTAAAATTTATTGTTAAATTTATTTATTGTTAAGGCCCATTTACACAGGCGATTTTTGCTGCGATTTTTCTCGTCTTGACACATGTGATTGAATGGATGACTCACGAAAATATTGAACCATATATAGTTTGGCGCAAAAGGTTCAATACATTCGTAAGTCAATCCATTCGATTGCATGTGTCAGAAGGAGATAAATCGCAGCAAAAACGAGCCTTTAGGGTTGTGGTATGGATTAGTGTTTTAGAGTTAGTTACACTTGTTACTTTAGATTAATAAAATTTAGGGGAACATTAATCCTTAGTTAAGAATCATCCTCAGAGAAACATGAAGGACAATTTCATGTTTATATTATACTGTCTTTTTATTTGCTTTTATTTATAAACTTTAATCGCTTTACTGTTGTTTTCTACATTTTTAAACACACATGCATATGAAGCAAATTTTTATTGCGTTCTTTTTTTGTTAAAATGCTTATCTTATACTACCGAACGTCTTTTTATTTGCCTTTGTTTATAAACTTTAATCGCTTTTTAACTGTTGGTCTCTACATTTTTAAACACACATATATGAATGCGTTCATTTTTTGTTAAAAAGAAGTAGAGTTTGAAACAAATTTTACACATTGGTACATATTTCTTTTTTATTTTTGGCAATAAAATAGGGTCTTCTTTTCTTTATTTGTTTTACAGAACACTTCCGGAGAATTTAACAATCCCAACTTGGAAGAATTGGTACGATAACGATATTTAATTTCTTCTGCTTTGATATGCTGTATGTTGGCTTGGGGTTGATTTTTTTTTTTACATTTTAGTTTTTAATTTAAATTTATAAACAGTTTGTAATTCACGACAGTTTGTTTTCGTTAGCAAACGCCTAGGATCATGGTCACTCTTTGCCAATTCTCGTTAATTTTAATAACCAATTCCAAAATACATGTTTCGTGTCATTTAACACTTTGAGGCCTGGACGTCTCCCTGTGCTGAATAAAATCGTCTGGCGTTAGCCAGAATAAATCTTAAAGAGTCGTCGTCAGGCTTCAAAGTGTTAAAATAAACCCATGAACATGCGGTATTTGTGAAACTTTGTCCCAATATCCGAAAGTTGATTTTTTCCCGGTATATATATTTTATCTTATATAGATCAGTTGGATTAACACCAAGACTTTGAAAAGTAAGATTATACTTTCAGTTTGTGTATAAAGATAATTGTTGATAAAACATTAGTGACAGACTTCACACTAACTCACTAAATTATGTCAATTTAAAAGCTGGGCGTCAAACGAGTACTTATTTCCATGTTAATATAACGAATGTTTGTTTTATTTTCTTAGCTGATGTATTTGCGGGTTCAATGCCAACTATGGCGACAGTGAAGCTGACAACTGAAAGACCAATAGTAAACCATCCACATTATGAAGACGCTGGTTTGAGGTATGATTTCCTTTGATTTCTTTAATTTTTCTTTTTTTTTGTATATCTTGAATGCTATGACAGATTATACTATGCTATTATGCTATGCAAACAGACAGATTACCAAAACGTATCTGGAGGCCCATGCAAAAGTGCCAAAAAATGATGCCCTATGCCAGTAGTGTTGGCAATCTTCTAGAGGCTTAAATTCTAGAGGCCTAGATTCTAGAGGTCTATATAGGTTGGTTCATCGGTTGGTTTGGTTGGTTCAACCCAGGTTTATTTGTTTATATAATTATTTAGTTATTTATATATTTATTTATTTGTTCTTTTATTTATTTATTTATTTATTTGTTTATTTATTTAATATTTTGTTTGTTTGTTTGTTTGTTTGTTTGTTTGTTTGTTTGTTTGTTTGTTTGTTTGTTTATTTATTTATCTATTTATTTATTTAGTTTTATTTATTTATTTATTTATTTATTTATCTATTTATTTATTTAGTTTTATTTATTTATTTATTTATTTATTTATTTATTTATCTATTTATTTAGTTTTATTTGTTTATTGATTTAATTTATTTCATTTATTTATTTAGAGAACGGACGAAAAACGTGTACAAGATCTACAGCAGAAAGCCTTGTGAAGAAAGTTGGCAGACGCTGCATTCTATGGGCGTTAAATATGTTATCATGGAAAAGAACTGGTGTTACTCTCGAACAAGGTAGTTGTGGTTTCGTTCGTATCTTCAAGCATCCATTTATCATTCTGTTTGTTACTTAAACACTAACATGAACAATTTTTACTGCACTCAAAGAAAATAGACGAGCAATTTTTATTGGAACGTTGAACTGATATTTTTACATGTAAAAATACACATGCAAAAATATTGCATTTTTTACGCGTATTTATACGATTTTTCTTATTTTCTCAGTGGCTAACTGAAAGTCTAGATCACACTACAGTTTATGAAATAAGATTCATTTTATTTAGGGAAGGATGCAGCATGCCTGAGATTTGGGATGTGGAAGATGCTAACAACAGAGGACGACAAAGCTGCTGTAGTATCTTGTTTAGAAACGTTCAAGCCAGATCCCCTCCGAGACCTTTCAAGTTTGCATTTCAAAATGATGGGTATACGGTGCTTAAGTTATAAAAATATCAAGGTTTTTAATTTAAGAGATTGAGATAGACTCCAGGTCAGACGCTGAACTTCTCAAAAACCAGGTCCTAATCCTTTCAATAAACCATTTGAAACGCAATGACGTTCGGTGGTTTTGGGTGACTATACAACTACCAGAATGCTTTGCTAGTATCCTCTATTTATTACCACAAGAAAACTGGCAAAGCATTCTGGTAGTTATAGTCACCCGACGCCATAGTCACGATCGGAAATTGCGGCTGTCGACTGGGATCTAATCCAGGTTGACCCGTATTAGCTACGCATGCGTAGAACGAATATCTTGCATGTAAACGTCATCAATACACGGCCGACAACTCACTTGAGCCAGCACGCACGTGAACTGCGAACTGCCCCATGAAAGTGGCCGATTTTCTATGCGATTTCCGATCGTGACGTCATCGTGCAATGAATGGTCTATTAAAGTGTATTGACAAGGCATCATGGGGCTGTTTTGGAGGACGTAAACAAAGAACCCGTCCCCCAAAACAGTTCCATGATGCATTGTCAACCTTGCTATCCCCAGGTCTCTAGCGCAATTCTGAAATGGCTAATACGACATGAAATTTACTTCACTGAAAAGAGCTTTAACAGTGGAAAAAAGCTTAACCACGAATTGTCACCGACTAAAAGTCGTACAGTGTGCTGAGTTTACATCAACTGAATACGTTCGGCCTATACTAAAACAATTAGACAACTCGTTCTCGTTGTCTTGGCTGCACCTCGTTGACTGGTTGTCAAACGAGGTGCAACCAAATCATAGACAAATAATTGTTAAATATATATTAAACAAGGGATAATACTTTTTTGGTTTCTAAAATGTGATCAGAACGTAGGGTTTAATTAACGGTTGGTATATTTTAGAGAGCTTGCGAGCTTAAAAGCTTGATGTTCGTACGCAAGCTAAGAAATGAAATTGTTATTTAAAAGATGAGAACAGAGATTACTCATATTAAACTAAAACTTATAACAATCATAAAAGATAAGTTCACTCGTTCATTTTAACGTCGCCCCAGATGGCTGTTATGAACTCCACTCGCGCCTTGTCGGTTTCTTCATCACACTCGCGATGATCGACTTAATGCATGGATCAATTCTTCCTGTAACCATCCCCCCCCGGGCAATACCCCGGGGATTTGTAATTTTTTATGAAGCTCATGGCAAATTCCCCACCCCCGGGACTTTGAAATTTGACAATTCCCCACCCCGGGGCAAGGCTGAAAAACTATTAAATCACAAAAAACACATGAGTTTTTAACATCACTGACAAATGTATAATTAAACACATTTTAACATCAAATGTAAATTAACTTAAACAGTGGCTCATTTCTGTTGCTGCTTCCTTTGAGCTCTAGTTTTTTTCTCTTTTTCAGCACCCCTGCGTCGATTTTCGTCAATTTTTGGCAACCTGAGAAATCTTTCAATGAATTCGTCGCCATTTTGAATACGGAATACTTTAGTTACCAGACTCCCACGCCTCCCCGCCCTTTACTCCCGGGACAAAATTAATAAAACAATTCCCCACCCCCGGGATTTGATTTTCTGCATTGTCCCCGGGGTTGCCCGGGGGGGATGGTTACAGGAAGAATTGATTCATGCATAATTTTTTAATACACTTTTAGTTTACTCACCGTGCGATATTTTTTAAGCGCCAATTTATATTAACTACATAAATTGGGTTTTATGAGAAGCTACATCTTAATATTCTCACGCAATAGCGCAGTTATGACATTTTCTGCGTTATGTCACTTTTATTGCTCTTAGCAATTTGGCAAAAACAAGGTATTAAAAAAGAAGCGCATGTACAAGTTATCTAATATGATTTAATCAAACCGGACATCCCAAGCTTATAAGCATGTCAAAAAACAAGATAGCTCACTCTGGTTTTGATCGCCTTCGTCAAAACATCTAGTTACAAAAGAAAGTGGATGAAGAGATACGAACTCAAAGTAGAAATGAATTGAAAAAAATGCTTTGCATCTCTATGAAAGGATATAGGAGTTATTAAAAAGTTAAGGAAATTTTAAGTTTAAACGTCTGAAACTTAACGATTTTGATATCACGGGTTAACACTTCTCGACTGTATATCGTTTCTTTTGGAACGATGTAGATTTTACTCCAGCTATTTATAACGCCAGACGATTTTACTCGTCAAGGTGAGAGTTCTCGTGGACGCGCTAAGGGGTCATAAGCCATGATTTTCTTTATGGGATGTTAACCAAATTTGTGATCAGAATTCTAAATTGAAAGTTTTCATAGACAAATGATGACGCATACAATAGTATAAAAACATTCAGGTGTTTAATTCTCTTGTAAAAACATTGTCAGTATTTACATTGTGTGTGAAAAAAATATATACATAGGTCATCCTATATAAATATATAACACCGGTAACAAGTTACACAGAATAGATTAACGAAAAGTTAAACTTTCGATAACAATTTTGGTTAACCAAAAGACCCATTTCCTTTACAAAATTATGGCTATAATCGCCGTTAACAAAACGAGTTGAAGGCTGGTGACGAGGTACGATCGCTAGTATTCTTGGGATCGTTTGGAAGGCAAGCATCATTGTGTTACTTTGTTCTTCTATGCTTGATATTGGTCCCTTCAAGACGATCCTAAGTATCATAGCGCTACTACCTCGTACCCGCCTTTAACACGTTTTTTTTTAACGGTGAATTTACGGGTCTATAAATCGATTTCACGATGTAGGCTGCATCAGTTAAAGTGGTTGTCTGATGCAAATATTGTTGGCCATTAAATTGACCTTGTTTGAGAAGAATGAGTTGAGGAGAACTTATGACGTCATAGACTCAACAAAAACAAAAGATGTTCCAAAATACAAACTTCACACGTAAAATACCACCTTTTCTTCAACGAATTTCGAAATGAAACTTTGCACGATTACCAACTACCATCTTTAGGATTACGTAAAACATTGCCAACAATATTTTCATAAGAGAACCACTTTGAAGGATACCGTCATTGTGCGCCAAAAGGTCTGGGTTTAAATATGTTCAGAAATCAGAATGCTCAAATATTCCAGAGCGGCAGAATTTTGGTTAAAAACTTCAATATTACGTAACCCTTGGCTATAAGTCAGAGGCTATAAGTTAAGCCGCGTGCGAAGGTTAGCCCCGCTTTCAAATTTGAATTCTCAGATCCAGACCTTTTCGCTCTTTGCGTGGTATGTGCTTCGGCGGGTCGACACCTAGAATCGAGTCCTGATCGCGCGTAGTTTTCTATTGTTTTCTAGGTTCTATGACTCTGTTTTTGGTCAGTATTAGTGTCGGAGTCAGACTGTCTTATGGCAGTATAGACTTCAATGTCAGTATCACTGTTAGCGTGAGTCAGTGTTATCTATCAGTGGCAGTTAGTCAGGATTATTAGTCTTTTGTGTTTTGCACAGTTTGTTTTTGTTTACTCAATATATGCAGGACGTAGACTGGCAGAGAAAATCTGCTGAGATTTTATCAGAACCAAATACGATTTGAGCCTAAGCCCTTCAGAATAAACCGTTAAGTCAAAAAGTAAAATTGGTCTCATATGTGCGAAAAAGGAGCGTAAAAAAATTGACCAATTCAATTCACGGGAAATTAACAAACTACAGTATAAACAGCCTGACATGCAGAATCAGTTTACCAGACCCTAAGTATAGCCCATAAGGTTTACAAGAAATTAGGTTTAATATTGAAAAAACTCGTGCTGGGTACAAAACCAAACAGCGGAGAAACGTCGAATATTAGTAATTAGGTGTGCATAATTTACAAAATATGTCGAAAATTTTAGACACGAAAAAATAATGAATGCATTAATGAAATCAATCTCAGCTATTAAACGTTATCAACTTTTGCGGCCTCGAGAGATTCTTGTCTTCTTGGAAAGTCTCTTGGCGACCTCGATTAAAGGAATATCTTCATCTGAACTGCATGAGTCATCACTTTCACTGACTTTGTACTTTTTCCACTGTTCAGGCTAACATTTAAAGCAAAAATTATATTTAACAATTAGATTATGAGCTCGAAATTTCTATGACTGAATAGTTGACGAGAGTGGATAGATATCGAATAGAGTAGCCAATCAGATTGCAGCATTTGCAATAGTATACTAGTAAGCTTCTACTAATAATTAATATTTTACCGTCTAACGCCAGACGATTTTACTTGTTAAGTGGAGTAGCCTCGGTAGGGAAGGAGTTAAAAATAGAAATACGATTCGAATCCGCGGCCTGGTTCCCAGGCCTCTCTTTTTGAACGTCGGGTGGCAGACCGAAATTGTGAGAGGCCTGGAGTAAAATGTTTTGCTTGGACCCAAAACTGGCCCCAATATTTATACAGGCACCAGTCGGCCGTTTGGTGGAAAACCAAGGCAGATAACACTCACCTCGGTCTGCACAATTCTTTATAACATATATGTAGCAACGTTGGTCTACTGCCGAAACGTGAAAATAGCATATTTCGATTTGTATAAATGTATTTCAACACAATCACTTCCTTCGCAGCACACTACTTTTATAATAAAGCTATACCCTTGTATATAACAACCTTTTAACGTAATGTAAAATAAAGAAATTTACTCGTTTGGTGTCTGCTCTCAAGAAGAAGTTTGTTTAAAACCGCAGTGCCCTCGTTCATAAAGATTAAAGAATCCGAGCTCCAGCAGGATCATGATGGCTATTCTGTGACGTCACCGAAATAAGTTATCGAGAGAAAAGAGGACTAGGAACTAGTCTGTCGAATTCGTATAATTGTAACCACAAGAAAAGTTCGTCTGAACCAGTGCGGTTCTTAACAGAAGGATATTTCCCTCAAACATTCCAGGTTGCAGTAGGGAGTGATTTTGCATAAAAAAATATTAAAAGCCATGTTCAATTTATCATAAAAACCGCACACGTATCTCATAATCACCAGTACCAAAAATAAATGTTAAACAAAAAAATTATAGAATCTCTGTTCCAACAATTTACCATGCATTATCAAGAAATTAAGTTTACTCGTTTATTATAAGTTTTTGACTTACAGTACATCAAACACTCGTTTATGGTGTTTCATCAGAGGAATCCAAACACTCGAAAACAATAAAAACCTGGAATGCTGAAACAATACAAACGACACGAAGTACCTGGTATTTTTTGACGAAGATATCCATATTGATCTTTACGGCGTCCTCTTGACATTCACACTAAATGGATCAGAATAAACAAGTATTTTATCATAGTCATTCAAAATATGGTCTGGAAACTCAGCTAAAGTCTTTGTTCTCTATCTTTTTGTTCGCCTTTATGCATTTCTGTGCACGGTCACTGAACCCATTGTGTTTTAGTATTCATTATACTGAAATACAATGGGACCAGTGACCGTGCACCGTGTTATGTACACCGAATTATCCAATAGCAACGTTTCAGTTCAATCACTCAACCGTGCTATTTAAATATTAAAGTGCCCCTAACCCCCAAAATTGTATAGTTTAGATTAAAAGCACCCTTAAAATTATGAAGAATGGAGTTGAAAGTTCGGCGATATAGATTTTTGTTTTTAAGTTATCAGGGTTTTTGTAATACGCAAATAAGGCATGTGATGACGTAAGATAAGGAAAGCAGAATTGTGGAAAAATTTTATATCGTGTATATCTTCAAACTTATACATCGAAATTTCTCAAAACGTTGCACATATATTCAGACCACCTAACTAGGAAAGATAATTTGAGTTATTTAGCCGTCATGGCAACCGATTTGTTTTCAGACCTCTAAATCCAGGCTCAAAAAATCTTTGTTTTCTGCCATAGCAGAGTTTACTACAACTTCAGACTTTAGTATAAGATTAGTTAAGTTTGTAGAATCTTCCTCCAATATTACCAACTCCAAAATGATCAGCACTTGAGAGAAAACAAGTAGTTTTGTTTTTTTAAATTAAGAGGTCTTACGACTATATAACTTGAACTATCTTTTTCAGTTCAGTAGTTTGTAAATACATGCAAAGTTTGGAGAAATTTTGATGAATAATTTTGAAAATATATTCTAAAATAAATCGTCGACAATTCTGCTTTCCTTATCTAACGTCATCACATGCTTATTTGCATATTACAAAAACCTCAATAACTTAAGAACAAAAATCGATATAGCCAAACTTTCAACGACACTCTTCATAACTTCAGAAGTGGCTTCGAAGTAAACGATAAAACGTTTGAATGAATGAATGAATGAATGAATGAATGAATATTTTAATAATACTTGATTGCCAATTTGCAAAAATTACAAATTGAAAAACTCAAGTTTACATGGATTGGAGAAACTAAGTGTTAAAGTGTTAAAAACTATTACACAAGTTAAATATATATATGTACATTGGATTTAAGGCTCGCTACAAAAGTGCGTCCCACTTATGAATGCAGGACGGAAGAAAACTGTCTTGAAAACGTTTAGTTCTACATTTAAAAAGGGGAATTTTCCGGGAATGTCTCAGGTTGTATCGGTGATCAACAGGATCAGGAAACAGGTCATGTAGCTTACTTGAAAGATCAAGG
Source organism: Paragorgia papillata (assembly GCA_035771165.1). Classification (NCBI taxonomy): domain Eukaryota; kingdom Metazoa; phylum Cnidaria; class Anthozoa; order Scleralcyonacea; family Coralliidae; genus Paragorgia; species Paragorgia papillata. Next base: position 2,420,782 of record JAWNZC010000348.1, read on the forward strand.
TTGCGTTTGTAGAAGGACTTGCACAAATGTTCTCTTCTATTAGAAAGTGTTTCGAGATTAGATTTAACAAGACTATCCTTATATGATAAGTCGGGGTACATAATTCGAAATGCACGTTTTTTAATGTCTTCAATTTGCTGGCTCAGGTAAAGTGGTAGAGAGGAGTGCCACACGGGGCAGGCATATTCCAACAACGGGCGTATGAAATAGCAAAAAATCGAACGAAGATCTTTAGGAGGAACTCCACTACGTCGTAGGATTCGCAGAGCAAAAAGGCGTTTACTTGCTTTGGAGCAAATATGATCGACATGGGTGGACCACTTAAGATCAGAGGATAGATGTACGCCTAGCAGTTTGATTTTGCTGGCTCGTTCAAAAACGTTTTGGGGTTAGGGGCACTTTAAATAAAAATCTCTGTTCAAATATAGCAGTTGTTTATAGCTGACGTAGGAACTTTACAGCTAAACATTTATATACGCTCATACTTCTTAGATCGATCTAGTCGACACTCTTTTCAATATCCGCAGTTATAATGTAATTTCCGTCAATACGAGAAATTCTAAGCCCTAATCAAACGAGAACGCAAGTCAACGCAAGTTGGCAGTCACAAATTTCTGTGGCGGTCGTTCGAACACCCAAATTAACAAAATAAAGGTTTCATGAGTGTTTTAAACAAGTTTTAACTTTGTCACGGTACATAATATTTTCTGGAAATTATTCAGAGCGGCTGGCTGAGATAGCGTGACTGCCAACTTGCGATGACTTGCGTTCTCGTTTGATTAGGGCTTTAAAGCTTTAGATTTGACTACGAGTACATCTATCAATGCGTGCTATTAGTCTGAGTTTGGTGCATGGATGGAAGCGTCTCCTCCCTCCACAACATACACAAGGTTGTTCTACATTGTAATGTTCACTCATCAAATTAGCTGTAATAACTTGTAAACAAGTTGAAAAAGGCATTTCAACAATAGTGTAATCACTATACAAATCTTCCCTGCTCTGACAATCATGAACAACCTTGTTGCTTTATCAATTTTTCTTTTTGTTCACTGAATCATTGGGCAACAACCCTGCAACAACTTGGGAGATTATTTTACGTCTGTTTGATAATATCTTGACTTAAATCAATGTTGTGTCCCGCACTAGACTGCTGGCTCATTATTTGGGAGCATTGGGTCGGTTAAAAACGCGACGCGAGAGAACGGGCGTGTCCCGCACCAGATCATTTGTATCTCAGCTGGTCAGCTCATACCATTTAAATAAAATTTAGAGACGGGAAGGGACATATGTCCCATACCACGCCCTTGAAAACTTCTCCCGCAAACGAAAAGGTTATTACTTTGTGTTTCGCGCACGAATATGCATTAGGGTTAGGATTGAGGTTAGGATTAGGGTAAGGATTGGGGTTGGGATCAGGGTTAGGGTGTTTTCAGGGTCAGGGTCAAAGAACAACAAATTCGTGCGCGAAACACAAAGTAAGCACCAACGAAAAATCCTGGATAGAACCATGTTTACATCAAACACTCCTCATCCGTTTTCTTCATCTGATTTTTATACATTTAAAAAATCTCGGCCGTGTCTTGTATCTTGAACCTGTTGGACTGCGGGTATTATTTTAGAAATCAGAAAACACTGCATGTACTCGAGTTTGATAAGTTATACACATCACATCCTATAATACATGGCAATACAACATACCTGTTTAGCTTTTTTCCCATAATCAATCCAACTTTCGAATGCAAAATTAGTGGATTCAGCACAATTGTAACCATGGTTAAAACCAGAATGATATGCGTACGGAAATGTAATCATAAACTGCCCTGCTTCGTGGACCACCTTGAAAAAAACCAGAACACATTATAGAATGAATGACAAGTTATGAAATGATCTAGAGTATAAGTATCAAAAATTTCTAAAGACTCGACCAAGATGACGATCAGTTGCACAAACTGAGACTGCGAAGCTCGCGATTAGGAATTGAACCCGAGGGCAAAACCCTACCCGACTCTGTCTCAGCTGAAAACGGAATACAATACAATACAATACAATAAATTTTATTTAAACACGATTGGAATTAAAGCATACAGCTTGTGGGGTCGTGTATTTAAGTCTATATTACAAGGAAAAAAGAAAGAAAATACTGTAGATATCAATAAAATTTAAAACTAAATAATCATATTACAAGGAAAAAAGGAAAAAAGAAAGAAAATACTGTACATATTAATAAAATTTAAAACAATCTTCATGCCTAGGTGCAGTTTGCACTGATTCCGCCTCAAAATTTATATGCCTTAGGATGCCTGCTCTCTTTATCCTCTTACCAAGAGTGGTAACATTTGTTACAGAATCATCAAGGTCTGCAGAGATCGCATTCCAGATAACAGAACCCCTATAGGTGATTGAGTTCTTCATATAATATGTATTGAAGCGCGGAACATTTACTTTATGTGCATTACGGAGACTATACTTATTTTTAGATTTTGTTATTATATGAGCCATACTTAGTGGTGTAATATTGTTATATATCTTATAAGCTAATTGTACCAGTCTTATCTTATACATTTCAGTGAGTGTATCCCATTTAGCCTGCTCTAAGACCTCAATAGAGGGCATATCACGTGATAGGCTAAATATCACTCTGGCAGCTCTGCAATGTAGAGATTCCAAAGAATGAAAGAATGAATGAAACCGTTGTGTGAGATTGCTGTGCGTACACAAGAATAAAATGCCGAAGATGAACTTACATAGATGTGGCTGCATAAAACGCGAACTGACTCATTTATACGGCATTTTTTAACATACCGCGGCTTGTGTGAGACGTAAACATTTATACGATTAATACCCTACATGTACTTCCTCCATATAGTTTTATACGATTTCGAAAAACACGAGGCCCAGAAAGCGTAAAGATCAGTAACACTAACTTCATTTTTAGCCAACACAGGGGACCAATTGAGAACACGTAGACACGACCCTTGACGTGTGACGTCTCAGGGCCTCCAAATCGATAATTTGCGCCCTGGGCCCCACAATTTCGCTCGGCGGCCCTGCGTAACAGGCGCGTCTTCCACTTCATTAGATAGTCATTTTATACTGATAAGCAAAATAAGAACTTGTCTAGCAAAACACTCGGTTACTGGAATTATCGCCTCTAAATGCATTGGCTAAAGGTTCTCCCGCCAAAGCACAGTCTTCGGAAATGTCGATTTTATGCAGCATTATTTCAAATTTTGCTAAATGTGTAACCTTGTAAGAATAAAGAAAAAATAGAGCAAACAAGAAGTCAGAACGTCGTTGGGCATTTATCTCAGGCCAGAACTAAGAGGTAGGAGAAAGCTGTCACGGAAGCCTGAAACTACTTTAGAGGGAAAAATTCGAAGATCTTTGGTTTTCGTTTCTAAGTGTATTTCATTAAAAACTCGTACCTTTGTAAAGGGAATAGAATAGTTCTTCAGGACCTGTGGCGATATTATTGTCATTTTATGACGCAGAAAGTTAGAACAAGTACTAAAACTGTTTGAAAAGAAACCTAGAACAATAATGACAAAAGAAAAGCCAATAAGTTTGTTAAATGCGATGTACAATGAGGGATGCATTTCAGAAGTGCTTTTTTATGTAATAGATGAAACACGAGTTTGAGTGTTTCATCAGAGGTTCCAAACACGAGAACACAAATGAAAACCGAGGGCGTAGCCCCGAGGTTTTTATTGTTTTCGAGTGTTTGGAGTCGCCTGATGAAACACGATAAACGAGTGTTTGATCTTGCTTCTCAAACGAATATTCGCATCGCGATTTGCGGTGTTTTCTTCATTGATTTCAATATGCAGATTACGAAATGTGATCCAGTTCACTAGGAAGTTTCCTACAGGTTTTCATTTGGTATCAAAACTCGTGCATGTGATGTGGTATACGTTCATGGATTGGCTACGATAATTCATGAATTATTAATGAGTTTGAGAAACTATAGACGTTAAGACGTATAGTGGTATTAAACAGCCGGATTAATTGATATCCACTGTACGATGACATAATCATGATAGTAAATGCAGGTTTTGTGAAAGAATTATCCTTTATTTAAAATGAAAACAACAGTTAGATTAACAATGAGATTACTCAACTGAAGGTTAACTTAGCTACTGAGAACAACCACTTGGAAACGGAGTAATCAGGGATACACTATGATTTAATTCTCAATATTCTGAACCACATGATCCAGATCTTTATACAAACCTGATGCAAGCCTCTCTAATCGTTTCCCATGCTCTGGAGGAATAACATACCTAAAATTATAATACTTATTTTGTAGTAAAAAAAGTAGGGTGCTGCGTAGGCATGCAGTGATGCAGTGTTTTAGATAGAGCAAAGTGAAAACTGGGTGGTAAACTGCTGAGAAACGTTTTGATAACGAATTACTGGACTGTGTTCCAAGCAGAGCCCTTAGAGTAAAAATAGTACCTATACTCATTACTAAACTGTCATGTACGTATATACATGGCACCCAGTACAAAATATTTGACTCCAAGATCTACCTCAAAGATGCTTAAATTATCAATCATGGAATGAATGACACTAAATACAACACTTGGTAGCTGTATAAACATCTGATTAAAGAACTTCCCTCAAAACAGTAAGACAGTATAACTATAATCTAGCAATACACCAATCAATTGATTTAGTGATTTTAAACTTGTAAAATTCTACACGAACTGTGCCTCTTACTAACTTTATATACAAAGTTGTATTCTATAATTATTCTACTTGTACACTACTAGTCTATTTTATTTTTTACTGCAGTATGTAGCAGTTGCATAAAAATGCATGCACAAATAAAGCCATTGAGATGTACAAATAACACAGGTTGCACTGCTCATCAGTGGCATACAGTACACCCCACACTCAGAATGGTCATGGTACATGAGCCAGCTTTTTGTTATACCAATTTAAGCAACTTAATTTTACCAATCAAATTTCCAACCACTTTAGTTTACCAAAACATTAATCATGTAATCTCCCCTGTAAATGTTCCATTTTACAGACTGCACCTGGTCTAACCAACCAGTTTTATATCAAATAGTGAGGGGTGGCTCCATACAGTAATGGGGGACCCCTGAACCCCCCCCCCCAGTATCCAGAGATCATAAAATAAAATCAGGCCAATAACCTGACACTATGTAAATTTTTTGCCCTCTTGTCACTGCTGTCCCTGTGCTTTAGACAGACCTACTGCATTGTGGTGGCCAGGGTGCATGCTGGGAATGGTGGGTGTTAGTGCGTATGCTCTAGGGGGTGTTAGTTCTGGCGGCATGTTCCCCTGGAAAATTTTTGATTTCTAGGATATCTGAAACAGCTACATTTCTTGCATCCTACTGGTAATAGGTATTTTTAATACTGCAATTTACACAAGCAGGATTTAGGCCTTTCAAGCCATTCAGCACACTGGGGAAAGCCTGGCCAGGCTATAAAAGGTTAAAGAAACATACCATGTCTTTGGTGCTCCATAGTGGATATAGTTGATACTAAAGAGGTCCATATCCTCAGTATGCCAAGCAAATGTCGACTTCCACATTCCAAAATAAAGATAAGGTGTATTCACTCCAGGAATTCTAACATTATATTCTTCTTCAATGTCATTTAAGATGCTTGGCAAACAACTTATATTCCATGTTTTAACATCACTGTCAAAAACTGTACCAGATATATCAGCCCCATACATTGGAGTTTTAAAGGTTATGTTTTTCCAGTATTTTCTTTCAAGCTCATTAAAGTTTCCTTTTGGAGGCTTGTAACTACAAGATTGAGAAATAAATTATATAGAACTGAAAATTAGTGGTGAATACTAGAAAGAAAATTAGGGATGCACCAGAATTACTTTTTTAAAATAAGTTATAATTAAATTTAAAAATAAAAAATAAATTATAATACTAACCTCCCACCCCCCACCCCATAACTTAAAATCCACTTCCTAAAACCTAACCTCAACCCTAAACATAACCCTCTTAACCCCAACCCTAACCTTCTCTGTAATCTCAATCATATTTATCACCCTAACACCTTAAACCTCAAATTATTAACCATTTTCCACCACTACTCACCAACACAATACACCATGGTAAGTCAAACCAGGATCTAAATACCTGAGCCTTATGGTTTACTTTTACTTTTACATTTTTAAAAAAACAAGGCTCAACAAACACTTACTGTGAACATCTTGGCTTAACTGAGGACAACTTGGAAGTAGAAGTTGATCCTGAATAAACTGTTTATATTGACTTTCATTATATTAGAAACTTTAATTTTATTTTGAACTTCTCTAAACCTATTAATTTATTGTATAAAGTACTTCATGTATATAATTATCTATATATGACCATTAATGGCACTTATTGTTATCTCGAAGGACTTAATCAAGACCCATCACCTGTAAATTTTAAATTGTAATAAAAATCAATAGTGTAGTGTAGTGTGGTGTGGTGTGGTGTGGTGTGGTGTAGTGTAGTGTAGTGTAGTGTAGTGTAGTGTAGTGTAGTGTAGTGCAGTGTAGTGTAGTGTAGTGTAGTGTAGTGTAGTGTAGTGTAGTGTAGTGTAGTGTAGTGTAGTGTAGTGTAGTGTAGTGTAGTGTAGTGTAGTTTAGTTGAGTAATTATTTTAAAACTTGCAAGAGACAGTTTGCAGTTGATCTTGACAATTTATCTAAAAAAATACCACCAGGCAATAATAAATTTTAAAAAACAATTAACCCTTTAACTCCAACCATGTCACTTTCGTTGACAAGTAAAATCATCTGTGTTAGACATAGTAAAAAATAAAAAGTGACAAATGGCTGACCAATGGGAATGAAAGGGTTAAAATAAATCGCAAAAGCAGGGGGGAATAAGGAAGAAAAATATTGTTAAACAAAATTACCATAAGCTTAAAGTTTAATTTATCTGACCCTGACAAAGACTTGAACCCAAAAACAAAAGTATGCCAAACCGTGGCCAAACATAGACTTATGATCACTTTTAATCTTTAGTAGGCCAAGCAGGCTTGGAATTAAAGTGAATAATTTTACTAAATTTACAATACGTGAATACAAGCAACTCGACCCGTAATCGGATGACCTTGACAATATTGTAGGAAAGATATAAAAATTTTAGTCTTACCGTTCACTGTTTGCCAATTTCTCGAATTCTTTCACTGTCGTCGGTTTCTTCAGAATGTTATACTGTTCGTACAATCCTAAAAAAAAGTAGAGACGTTAATATTTATACTGAACCTTGAACTTTTTGTGTCAAAAATTTATAAAAAATTTTGTATTAACCTTGCCGGCCTTGAAACACCTGAGAAATCGGAGCAGGGATTAAAAATTCGCCTTCCGTAATGCCAGTGTAATCCTTTCGCGCTTTCCATCCTTTAGGGGGTATTATCTTAAAAATCCAACACACTAAATCACTGATACTGCTAAAACGGGATTCACTGTAGAACGCAGAAGTTTACCTTTGCAAGGCCCGTGGTCGCGGCCCCTTGCTTTTCAATCTCCCTGACACATCCTCCGAAATCTTGAAATTCTTCAAATGTCGGTTCAAATACTTTGACTCCATCAACTTCAGTGTAATGCATAACTACGTTCAAGAAAGCGAGGAGAAGCTTTGTTTGTTATAGACAAACAAAGGTTGGGTAAAATGGACAAACGCTTCAATCAGCTCCAAGGGTTGGTCAGCCATTTGTTGCCGGCTTGCCAAGCAGTGAAAAGAAATAAAATTGCTAATTTCCTCCCCAGGAAACCACGCGTCCGTACACGCAATAGGGCGCTGTTGGGACAAAGCTTTATATTTGATCAATAAAACAGCCAACGAGCTCGAAAACAAACGACTCGAATCTTCGACGCAGTCAAGAAGTGATTGCTATTGAAACATCAGTCAGTGTCTTGCCACTGGCTCATGCACTCAGAAGCAGACATGATTTCCGCAGCTCCCGGAGGACTTTGTTCCGGTACGTTTCCGGTTCATCCCCAAAAATGGAACTGGCGTTGACCGCGTTGACCAGAGGGCATTGACCTTGTCTAATCAATTTCCTAGTATTGTTCTTTGAGATTGCGTCACAAGCCTTCTTGATGGCAGTATTTTATGCCAATCTTGCGCGCTTTCATAACATGTACAAACTTAAATGGGCTGGAAAACACAATTACACAAATATTGAAAACTGAAAAATACTCTATATATTCCAGCCAATGAATTTAATGTTAGGGCTGCTCGTGCCTAGTGCCCTTAGGTAAGAACTTTTCCTCGACGGTTTGCTTTTCCTTGGTTTGAGGCGGATTTCCAGTCCTCGAACAAGATGGTTCGCAGCTCGCTGCGAGTATTCGTAAATAATACTAGCTGTATATCCAGTACGCCCCTATAGTGCAAGGGAGCACGCCAGACTGACCTGTGTTTCTTCTTCTTTGTTCGCAGTTCCTTCATTTATATTCAGCCATTTTGAATAATGCGATATATATCATTAGCGCCGAAGGAAACCCGAGCATTTACGACCATTATTTAATTTTCGTAACGCGCTCGGGTTTCGTTCGGCGCCGTAACCCGCGCCTGCGATACGCTAATGATATATACCGCATTATTCAAAATGGCTGAATATAAATGAAGGAACTCCGAAAAAAGGAACAAAGAAGAAGAAACACAGGTCAGTCTGGCGTGCTCCCTTGTATAGTGTAGACAGACATTAAATTCCACCCACTATTACAGTAAAACAGAAAACAAGGTAACAACAGGTTTAGGTCCGACAGAATGCGACAAATACTTCCATTTGCAAGCCACCGTCAGGGGTGCGACTTTTTTTACCCCAAGCGCGGCTACGCAGGCTAGTTTGAATGTTGCAACCGTAAAACGTTGAACATTACAGTCATTTGCAACATACGTTTCACCAAAATGTTTGGAAGTTCGTTCCGCGTTCCGAAGTTCGCAAGTCCATTTCCAGACTTCATTCTTTGCAAAGTGCGCGCGGAAGATAAAACCTAGTAAAAAATTGCGTGCTAATATATTAAAAACATTAAAACCCCCCAACCGGAAGTAACCTGCTACTTATACGGTCAGTGGCTGTATACATGACAGATAATGAAAGGAACCAGATATTTAACGAAATTTAAAGCTCCATTTATGCTTTCAAAGACAAATGTGGCGTAAATCGTCTCGCATGAAGGTGAGAAATGTGCTTACAGTAATTACAGTACAATATACACGCGCCGCGCCTACAGTAATAAACAGGGGTAATACATTTTTGCGCGCGCCATTCAAAAAAATAGGGCGTGTCGGGAAAAAATGCACGCGGAAGATCAGCTTCCACGCGCGCAGCATAAAATAAAGACGTTTCTCTCTTTAATGAAGGGCCTTCACTCGAAACGTTAGAAAACTACGTTCAATAATTTCGGCAATATGCACTACTCAATTACTCAAACCTTACTATATTGCGATTTGTATTTCAACATTGCCTCGCAGCACGCTACTTTATTTCACTGTTTGCGTAAAACAAAGTCTCTGTGTCCATTGGGGAGTTCGCAGTTAGCAAAAGAAGCCTGCGATACTTTGCAAACGTCCGGTCCGAACGAACTTCCAAACATTTTGGTGAAAAGTACTGTATGTCACAAATTACTGTATTAACAACAAATCCTTCAATGATTCAACTTGCGCCGTGTTTTTGAAACGACAGGTTTTTCAAAAGCACGGCGCAAGTTGATTGGTTTGTTGTTTAATGACAATGTTCAACGTTTTCCGGTGAAACTTGCAACAATCAAACGTAAACAACGTGAAAAAAATCGCACACCTAATGGTGGCTTACAAAATGCTACAGCGGTAAAAGAATCAACTTCTGCATATCATATGGTGGTCATGGACACGATTTCAAGTGCACAAGAAGTATTAAATATTGAAAAGAAACCATTTTATATTTGCCACATCACACAACCAAATAGTCAATAAGCTAGACTGGTTACAGTAACACCATGTGACCTTAAAAAAAAAAACTCATTTACAAATGATTCTCAAAGTTATTTGTGGCTGTCATTGAAGCCAGCCAGCTGCATGTCTCTGAAAATCTATTTTACTATTTCTTCTTCAAGTTACCACTAGCCATTGAGTAAATGGATGCAAGACAAATTCCAACCCCAACAACAGAGGCAATCATACATGATCTAAAAAAAACAAAAACAAACAATGGCTGAAAAGAAATTTATATGTTTACAATCTTAGAAAACACGAGCAAAAAACCATCATATGTGTAGGTAAATAGACAAGCCTCTGCACATCATTAATTCTGTCTCTGAGTCTATTGTCCATCTGTCTTTATCCTCTATTACCCGATTTTCCAGATTCCAATACAGGCAACAAAGATTGAAAGAAATAATAGATGCAAAAGCAGATGTATAGACACAAAGTAGTTACAGTATAGTTACAGCAGACATGGATGGTGCTATAGGAAAATAAGTTAGAAAGATGAGGTGTACTGTAGGTATTACAAGTACATGTATGTCTATTGACAGTGTTACAGTCAAAATGGAAATACCTTCCCACTTCCGCTTCTGTAGTTTGTTGCATATTTCTGTAGTCGCTACTGAAGCGTGAGGAAAATTTTTTGTTGAAAAATGTGAATAAAAAGTATAATTTAGCGTTCATGGAATTTAACCATAATACAGTATAATGAATGTTTCTCCCAAATCGATACCAACAAACAAATATAAATCAAGAATAAGCGACTTTTATCACTAGATTTTTCTCAAGTTTCTGTAGCAGCTACAGAAATACAGTAATACAGTACACAACAAACTACAGAAGTAGAGGTGGGAGGGAAGGTATTTCCATTTTGACTGTAAATATTTGATGCACAAATTATGATTCAAGCATTTTAGTGAACAGCTCAAGTCACCTCAAGCAAAATCTCAAAAAACCAAAACTGCTTTCTAGCAAAATGATAAGCACAAAAAACCCCAAAGAAACCAAAATCACAAAGTTGGATTTCTGGTTGTTTATCGTGTTAAAGTCACATGTATATACATATTAATAAAGTTACTGTAGCTCTACATGTAGCTAACCTGTAAATAAATCTGTCATTAGGTCCTTGCAAATATACAGGTAGACCACCAGATCTCTAAAAATATTAATAAAAAAGGAAGATAGAAATTTATATTAACGAAGTATAAAATATAATAAATATAAGAAAGTACAATCTTGGACAAAACCTGTTGAGACAAACTATGATGTCACACTGTTTTCTACATTACCACAAAATTTATTCAAATTAAGAAGAGCATCCTATCTTAATTTCAGTCAACCGTGGGTAACCATTTGAATGCCACCATCTTGGATTTTTTTGGAGGCAAACATTAGGCGCGTTGCCGTTGGTTGGCAAAGGACTGGGTCTAGTACATTTGCCAACCAAATGACTGAAGTATCATTGATAGGTAATGGCGGCTGCCATGTAGTTACCAAATTTTCCCACCAATGCCCCCTCTGGTATTTATATGATCTCTATGCCCAAAACAACATTGCAAAATGGAGGAGAGGGGGAGTGGTGCTCAAATGTAGGCATGATGTACAAATTTTACTAATTGATAACTGTTGTCTCAATAGTTTTGTCCACTGTACATATTAGGTTTTGTTTCTTCAAAGAAAACTAGCTTGAGCTTGGGAAAAAATTTGCCATACAGCCAACTACAAGATTGTCCTCTTAAGTCAACAGTTTGGCATTAGGTCGGCATCGCCAAATGCTAACCTCATTTTTGAGGGCTGAGTGGATGGATGCTATCAGAAGAGATTGGTGCAGGCCTGACAATAAAGAGGGCAGCCTGGTTGCTAACTAGAAGCCCATGATCAAAAGGGCCCCATTTTTAACAAAACCAAACAAACAATAGGGATGTGCCAGATACTGCTTTGCTGGATACCGGATAGTAGCCTACTGGATACCAGTCAGGGATTCAAAGAAACCAGATACCAGATAATAACCGGATACCGGATATTCATGGTGGAACTTAGACAATACTTTACTATTGGGCCGGGAATGGATGCGCTAGAGGGTAATAATGAGGAATACGGAAAATCGCTGAAAATTCAGAGTGAATTTTCAGCGGTTTTCCGTGTGTGTATTTACCTCCAAGCAAGCCGTAATAGATTTCTGTCTGAAGTTGCGTAAGCACCACATACACGGCAGCAGTAACATCACGAAAACCTTTTACTTCCAGCAATTGTTTTTTACAATTGTACTGTGTTTCACAATTTCTTATCGCACAAAAAAAGACAAGGGCAACGTGTTTTGGGTTCAATTTATACTAGAAGTCTCGGCACTATCTGGTAAATATCTAGTATATTTTACCAGATACTGGATAGTGCCGGATGTTCGTATTTTGCCAGATACCGGATACTGGTATCTGGATCCGGCACATCCCTAACAAACAAATACATTATCTGAACTGTTAAATGATAAATTCAGTTCTATAATAATCAACAACTGAAGTTTTAGTATTGATCATTGCATTGCATTGCATTGGGTTCCCAAAATGGATTTGTCACTGTCATGGTGGCTCTTGTGAGGCTTCATTAGTGCCATTGGGCTTTTTATGACTTTGTTATTAGTGTCATGGGCCCTCTATAGCCTTTTTACATCACTACCATATATCCCATTTACAGCAGGGCTCAAAATAACGGCCGGTCACCAGTCAATTACCGGCCAAATTTTTAATGTGACCGGTCAAATTTGTATAACACCGGTCATTTTGACCAGTCATATCAACTTGCAATTAATTTTATTACTTCCCTTTGAAGGAACTTAAAATGATTGTTGCTGTGCTGTTGTGGACCCGTTTCATTATGTCTGATATATATTGAAGTGAACTATGCATAAATTTCCTTTTTATGACAAACGTTCATATCAGTACTAGCTTATATATATAGCGTAGAATATACTTTACACGTTTCTTGTTGTGTTGTGTTGTGTTGTGCTGTGTTGTGTTTGTTTGTGTTTTTTTGTTGTTTTTTTGTTGTTTTTTTGGGGGGGGGGTGTCGTCGTGAAATTTGACCGGTCTAAAATCACCTTTCACCGGTCACAATTGGAACTGACCAGTCACCATGACCGGCGTAACATGAAACTTTATTTTGAGCCCTGTACAGTTTGATAAAATAAGACAAACATGAAGGGGGGAGGGCCCACAAATATTTTTTTTGCAAGGAGCCCAAAATTTCTTTTGGTGGGCCTGGGTGGGTTGTTATTATTTACAGTCAAGTTCGTTCTGAAGTTCGCAAGTTTGTTTGGAAGTTCGTAGTTTGTTCTGAACTACGCATTTGATTGGTTGCTTGGTTCCTAGCAGTGAACCAATGAACTTCTGAAGATTTGGATGAAAAGTGAGTTGCAAATGACTGTAAAGAATCACCAGTGCAAATGGATAGAGGATGTTGGAAAATGATTGAAGCAGCTACTGCACAAGAGATAATGACGATGGATTATATTATTTTTAGCACTTTTTTTAAAACAAATCCTTTTTGTAATAAGCTTAATTAAATTTGAAAAATGGTTTAAATAAATGATAACCTATTGGCAGACCTTTCTCTACTCGAGTCCTATTAAAGTCATCTAAAAGCATTAATTATACCGCCCACGATTTCCACAACGTCTTCCTTCAGTTCTGCTTGTCTAGTCAGTGACGACCGTTTGTCGTAAAGCTTTTCGGAACATCGAACTGTTTTACTATTAAACCAAACTAGTTTAATATAGTTTACAAAACATAATTAGCAAACCGTGTCCATGAACTCTAAAATATTTTTAAGGTTGTTCCATTTGCGCTAAAATTTAATATTTCAGATAAAAAATCATTTCAAGCTATGCCATTTTGTCACGGCATCTAGTACATTATAAAACGTATTTCACGACATATTTTGAGTAAAATACGTACCTGAAATAAGGTCTGATAGTAGGGTACCCTGTTTGGTCGATTAATAGAAAGTCCTACTGAGGTAACATCTTGTTCAATTCGGCGTTTATATTGCCGTCGAACGGTGTCCATCTTGATTCTTGACTGTTTTCGAGGGTGAACTTCTTGCCTCGTTTCCAGGGTGGTCTCTCGGATCTCCGACTAAAGTTCCGCGCAGGCGCTTTGGCACAGATTTAGCCTGCGTAGCTGGCGGTTTTTAATAAGGGGTTGGGGTCTTGGTCACTGATCTCAAATAATTCCCAACCCCTTAAAACCGCCAGCTACGCAGGCTAGCACAGATTATTAACAAGGTTCAGATCCAGAGGTTCAGATCACACTTCCACTACTACCGCTACCGTAAATATAATTAAGCATGTCAAATATTGTTTTTACGTTCAGTAATGGTCGCAGGTCTCAAACCTATTGCAAAAAGAAAGCGTTTTACAATACCAGGATTAAAACCAACTACGACTACAGAACGAAAAAATGAACATTTACATCAGCTTAAGCTTAACCACATTTACGGTAGCAGTAGCGGTAGTGGAAGTGTGATCTAGTGAACCTCGCTAATAGCTCTGGTATGCAACTCGCAAAGTCCGTACAACGCAAAATGACAAACAGTTTCGGTTGATCCATGTTTCTCCAAACGGGTTAGGGTTAGTAATAGTAATTGCTAGTTATGTTCCGATATTAAAAAAAAAGTTGTAACATAATATATAGATAAACACTGCCGTACAAAGAAAAGTAACAATAGGTACTTGAACAATGAACAAGTACATAAAATAGAAATAAAATACAATAAAACAGAAAAAAATGTAATCTATAAAATAAATATATTATTTGTTTTACACCATATTATATACAATGGCAGCTTGTTTTGGACTTTTGGTTTTCGTACGAGCCAATTAAAGGTGCCCTCCAGTCCGTTCTGCGCATGTATGAAACTAATGTTTACTTCTTCGTTTATAAAAATATTTACTGATACCTTATTGAAGATTGTAAGCTTTTCTTGCTTCCTCTTCATTACTTGTACTTGAAACAAAACATTTTCAGAAGAAATCCGAAGAGATATCCTCACCGAATCGCTTGGTTTCCTGCCATGTCGCTTCTAACGGTTTACATTGAGCTGAGTACTTCAAGTAATTATCTACGAATGTCATATTTGAAGATCCTCATAAACAAAGATGCGGATCATACGCAGAACGGACTGGACAGCACCTTTAAATTATATTTTTCAGCGCCGTAAGTAATTGAAAAAATCTGAACAATTGAGTTTCATCATAAAATAGATGCATTAAGCCCGGCAAACACTGAAACAAAGTTTCCGAAACAAGTTTCCGACATATTTTCGAAAAAGTTTCTGAAACTTGTTTCAAAAATAGAACAGTGCTCTATAATCAGGGAAACTTCGTTTCTGAAACAAAGTTTTGGAAACTTTTCAACATACACTGGAAACGTTTGTTTCAGAAACCGTGTTTCGGTAACTTGTTTCGGAAATTTTCCCTAGTGTATGCCGGACTTTACTTCTCAATAAATTTTTACACTAATATAGACAGTATATACCGAATTGTTTCACGAACACTCAATCTTTTTCATTGTCGAACCATCTCCGTAATCTATCGTACAACGAAGATGACGGACCGTTGATTGGTAGCCTTTCAGGCGTTAATATACCAAGACGGTTTTTCTCTAGAAAAAAACAAAACAAAACAAATTACGACGAGTAGACAGCAAGGGCCAATATTGGAAAGCAGTTCAACACAAAGTTAAAGTTCCAAAAACTTAGAAGTCAATAAGCGCCCGCTCTCGAATAAGCGCCCCCCTTCCACTGCATTTTTTTAAATAAGCACCCCCTCCCGAATAAGCGCCCCCCCCCCCTCAATTATGCTATTACCCAATCACGTGAACGTGACCCTTTCGACGGAATCACAGAGTCGGACGTCGAGGATACTGCGCCCGACAATCTTGTTGTTGACGAAAGTGACTGTGACGATGAACTTGTCACTGATTGAGAACAATTAGCTACATTATAAATATAACTTGTATTCTATCTACTAGAGCAGAGAACTAGGGTTTCAGTTTTTTTAAATCCTTGTTCTTGTTATTGTTCTTGTTAAGATTGTTATTAAAGTTCTGCGTTTTTATGGAATCAGATTGCGCTGTTTGCTAAAAAATTAAATAAGCGCCCGTAAGTGCATGAGAAATTATCCTTAGCCCGGGTCGAAACTTAAAATATTTCTGGAAAACGTGTAAATTTATGGTGAGAAAAAAATAGTGAATATGAACCAAGCGGGGCTATGCATGCAGATGCGCTGGCATTTTGGGCTCACTTTTTGAGAATTTCATGCTTGTGTAACCACGCCTATAATTGAAGATGGCTGCCTGTGAGATTATCTTATAATGTTACGTAACCCAAACAAAACCCTTAATGTATACCACCCATAGGTTATACACTAACTGGCATGTACTAATTCTTAAACATTTACGGTATTGTAATATATTGCCTTGTACCTTTATCAACGTCTGCGACATCTTCTCTCGTTTCCTTGTTACCATATTGATCTTGTCTATGTGATATCGTGTATTCTTTGCCATCAACCTTTCTCGTAATCGTAACCTGGCAACAAATTAACCACATAAGACATTTAGTTTTCTATAAAACATAACCTTATCCTAAAACTGTGGCAATGACGAAACAACGGAGGGAGCACGGGTGGCGTGTGCTGTTTACGCGCTGCCTCTCACCGGTACCGCTTGGAAATGACCCCGTTGTCGAGCTTTGAACTCATGTGAGTAGAGTTGTAGTTGATCTCTCTTGCGCTTTGAGAGTTTTTCGTCGGGTTCTCCGGTTTTCCTCTTTCCGTAAAATCAACACCTAGGTCTTAGCTGTTATCCATGGTCTGAACTGTGTCCTATATATGGCGGCTGCCTGTGACACGCCAAGCTGATCTTCGTCCTTCGCAATTCAGCCACTGGCTGCGAACGTCCTTTATCCTTTATTATATACACCACAACTTATATCCCCGCATAGACTCAAGTTGAGTCAAATCTTTCAAAGCAAGTGACTCTAGTCAAGTCGTTGAAAAACGAGTCAAGTCATTGACTCAAATAATTACAACTGTGCTACAAACCTCCTCATTTCCACTGGAATCTTTAACAGTTTTCTTTGTCTCAATAACCTGGATTGCAAAGAGAAGACAACATTTAGAAATTCAAAGAGGGATTATAAAATTACAATTACGCATCAACAAACAAACAAACACGCACACACACACACACACACACAAACAAACAAACAAACAAACAAACAAACAAACAAACAAACAAACAAACAAACAAACAAACAAACAAACAAACAAACAAACAAACAAACAAACAAACAAACAAACAAACAAACAAACAAATGGATAAATGCACCAATGGATAAATAAAAGCATGCAATGAACAAACGAACCAATGGACAAATGGTTTTTTAGTTGTTAATGGGACCTATAGAAACAAAAGAAATTTAGACAAACGTGGCATTATAAATTTAAATACTACAGATAAAACTTACGCCATTCCTGTCACGCGTGACTGACGAACTGGTGAAGGAAAAGGAACTTGAAGGTTGTCCTTTGGGTTGGTTTTCACAACGAGGAAGAATATCATCTAGATTTTTGTCACCTTTCCTGAAATCCTCGTCCAGGTCTAAGAAAGTAAGGACCAACAATTTGACACTTTGACAATTATGAGAACGAATCGTAATCGTGCGATCTAAAAGCCTCGTATAGTGCGATATTCACACGATCGCGTCACGATTTCTATGCAAAGCATGCTTCAGTTAGGCTTTGATCTTACCATTCCATTCAAGTAATCTTATCTTGTGGTTGAATTTTTTACGACTGGTTTTCGTTGGACATATGAACATAAAGACTTTAGCTCAAATATTCAGTCACAATCTCACAAACCCAATTTCCTCGATTCTTAAATCGAGAACAAAGTCATGCATACACATAATATATGACCAATAAGTGTTATTAAAATACTCATTAATAATTCATGACGAAAATTCAAAAGAAATCAATACCGTAGCAGTGGTTGTAAATCGGATACAGCATCGTCCTGATTTAAATGAACTTTAGCTTCGATTTTCTCGGCTAAAACAAACCGTATCCCCCAAATAGTTGGTGAACTTGATTACTTAGATGCATTTGTATTTTAAGAAAGATACAGCATTCGCATCCGAGCTGTATCTGATTTACTACGGCTCGTTTGCAGCTCGCCTTGTAAATCAGATACAGCTCGGCTGCTCATGCATGCTGTATCTATTACTTAAAGGTTTCGATCTCTAATTAATAAACGGTGTTTTTATACCAATCATATAGTCGGGATGTCATATGGTGATATCAGATTTCAGCAGATTTACCCCCTGCTGATATCATGCATACATGGTAGACCATAGTTAATAGAACGTATACATGGTTGGAAAGTCGGCCAAAATCATTGTTCTATGTTTTTGTTCAAGTTCATGGAAATTTGTGCAACTTCACGGTATTGTATTTTCTGTATAATGAAGCATGCAGTCATCCAATAGCAACGATCAGGTTTAATTAGTGTGGTGACGTGGTCCTTCATCGTCACGTGTTGTGGTCCTTCGTCGTCATGTGTTCATAGAATTTACTTCCAAAGTACGGAACTCCATTGTCTTCCAACATGACCATTACTTCAAGTTGAAAGACAATAGAGCTTCCAAACCATATGTTCTATTAACTATGGGTAGACATACAGTGTATGTACTGTAGAGATTATAACTTAGCTCTAATCATTAATAATTCATGAGGAAAACACAAAGGAAGGCAGTATCTTGTTGGTGGTTTGGATATCGGAGAAAAACTAATTACATAAATTAAGCAAACTTTCACCTCGATTTACTCTTAAAATACTGATTTGTTTGAGATGTTATATCAAACACTCGGAAAAGTGTTTTATCAGGATATCCAAACACCTCAAAGTTAATTTAAAAACCTCCGCTTCACCTCGGTTTTCACCTCGGTTTTAAACCGAGGTAAACTTTCCAACAAACGTCTCGGTGTTTGTATATCCTAATAAAACACTCCTCCTTGTATTATATATTACATCATAAATCTATCTGGCATAATAACGATTGTTTTCGGTTATTGTTCATCTATATTCACTGTAGCTCTTGTTAAAGGTTACGTACAGTCCGTTCTGCGCATGTACGAAACTAATGTTTACATCTTTATTTACAAAACAAATACTAATACCTTATTCAAGATTGTAAGCTTTTCTTGGTTTCCATAAACATTTTCAGGAGAAATAAAAGAAATCCGAGCCGAATCGCTTGGTTTTCTGCTATGTTGTTCCTAACGGTTTACATTGAGCTGAGTACTTCATGTAATCATCTACGAATGTCATGTTTTGGGGACCACATTGCGGTCATGCGCAGAACGGACTGTACGTCACCTTTAAACTATATTCATACAATAGCTATTTAAAATTGTAAATGGATTTAAAGTTTGTGCTTCACCTCTGTCTTCTTTTTTTATTTCATTTCCATAATGGTGACTTAATTCTGGTCTTAATTCATCAAATGAAAAGGGAAACTTTAAAAAAGAGAATTGTATTATTTGCAAAAACTCATTAATAATTCATGAGGAAAACACAAAGGAAAATCATGACCGTGACGTGTCTCTATAGGTGATATTTTCGATGAACTTTTTCTTCGATTTTGCGGCTCAGACTTCAATTTTCAAAATTGATTTCTATATGAGCTTATTATATGGAGAGTTTTTGAAGCCATTTAAAACATTCGCAGTACGTGTTTTAAATAGTACGTAAACTCCCAACAGACATGCAACAAGTACATGGTATACTGTCGTTCCCTCAAAATAATGAGTTGAACACAAAACGTCAAAAAGAAATGTCACATTAAATCATGGTACTGTATATTCTACACTCTACAGTACATAATGTGCATTGTACAACACCATACTTTAAAAGTGCCAAGAAAAGAAATCTTAAATATACCAGGTTAAAAAGTTTTATTAAGAAAGAAGGACCAAACGTTTTCGACTATATAAAGTCATCATTTTCAAAAAGAAAACTTGGATCTGTCTTACAGGGATCCCAGACTGTTAAAACAAGTAGGCACAAAACAGTCGGCAATGTCGTCTATTTTGAAAATGCATTGACAACAAATTCTAAAAGTTTAGTTTTGCAAACTATTGCATACGAGTAAGAGCTGATTCAACTATGGGCGCTGCCGTCTTGAAATGTTCATTGATGATAAAATATTAGGGCCGTTTATACATTAGGGCCTTTTATACGGGGCAAAATAAGCTGCGGCTTATATAGGCCACGACTTAAATAAGTTGTGAACAGCTCCTATAAATGGTCATGTAATCAATAAGCCATGAATAAAATAAGCCCAGGGTTGAAGTCCGAAATAAGCCGTGGCTTAAATTCAAGAATTGACCATTTATACAAGCTGTTCGCGACTTATTTAAGCCGCAGCTTATTTGGCCTTGAAGAATACAAAGATTTATGTTCACGTTTTACACAAGTCGCAGCTTGTTCAAAACGCTGTATAGTTCGCGTCGTCTGTAAGGCGTGTCTTGTATAAGCCGTGTCTTATCGGCTCTCGCCGTATATAAACGGGCCCTAATGTTAGGAATTATGATGCTAATTAATTTTCAGTACCAGTGATGGTGGATGATGACCTTGCAAAGTGCCTCTTTTCTTGTCATTTAGCATTCTTTCCTGTAAGGTAGCTCTGTTCTCAGATGGTCCTTCATGTTCATGTAATGAATGAATTTCATCTTCTAAAATATTGCACAGTTATTAGAAAACAATAAATTACTTCACTTAAGATATACTTCATGTACCCAAAACACATAAAAAATGCTTCAATTTATCATGCTCTGGAACGACCATCCACACAATAATAGTATATTGCCCGTCTGAAATTTATCCAGGTCAAAATAATGCAAAATTGCAAATTATGTACCAGTGAAAAGCTTTTTCTGGAAACATTAATCAGTATTTTTATTCTCTAAAATCTTAATTTCCATGGTAGAAATTTTGAACATGATCCTGCAGGCCTGAAAATACTTTTTCCAAGGGTGCCAACAGGTTGGTGCCTGACGCACTGGACACTTTGTGCCTGACAAGAGAATTACCATAATAAATATATAATATATTAATATATACGATTACAGTAATCACTAAATCAGGATTAACGATTAGATCCACCTCTCAACAGTTGCTACTTTCAATACACGTTTCTTCTTGCTTATGGAATCCTGATCTGGAAATTCCTGATGTCTAAACGTATGGTGGCAGAACTATTAGATGGTCTAGAATTTAGAGAATTACCATTTTTTTGAAAAAAGTCAGTGATGCGAGAGGCCATGCTGATTACTCCAAATTTCCATGTGGTCAGGTGGTGCAGACAAACATGGGACTGGGACGAATTTTAAGGAGTTAGTACTCAGGTCTTCCAGAAAGTTTTCAGATGAAAGCAATCAAAGCTGCAACTAGCCTGGTATTCAAAAGAAATATGGACCAACCCATAGAGATCATATAAATACTAGAGGGGGCATCCTAAATTTCAGTCAACCACAGGTAACCAATTGAACGCCGCCATCTTGGATTTTTTTGGAGGCAAACATTAGGCACATTAGATTAGGCCCATTAGGTTGGCAAAGGACTGGGTCTAGTACATTTGCCAACCAATTGACTGGAATATAATAGGTAATGGCGGCTGCCATGTGGTTACCAAATTTTCCCACCAATGCCCCCTCTAGTATTTATATGATCTCTATGGGCCAACCACTAATCTCATTCTCGCGTCAGGGCTAAATCCACTTATGACGATTGCAGCAAAATTTCAACCAATAGGAAAGCAGAAGTCTTTAGTGGTTAGTTACCTGGCCCATATTCTTTGATTGGGCCAGGGTTACCAGGCTAAGCTGCAAGCTGTCACCATTGATTTTGTTCTAGTAAATTTTTTACCAGTAATATTCAAATGCATTGCAAACAGTTTCATTTATAGGAGTATCATACACTGCTGGACAAACTGTCTGACACAAAAGCAGTTGCGCCAGACAGTTACCCTTTTTGTGCCAGACAATTTCCACGTCCGGCCGCTTATTTTCAGGCTTGTGATCCTGTTTAAGATCCTGATGGGCCAGGATCCAGGAACCTGTTAAGGTTCCCAATTAGAATCATGCTCAAAATCTTGTAAGATACCGTACTGCAGATCAGTTTGTGCAAGACGTTCAAAAACCTTATAAGATCCAGCACGAGATTCCAAGATCTTGTAACAATTTATACTGCCTGGGATAATCTTACAAGGCCAGTTAATTAAGTAAGATGATCTTGTACAATACTTGTACACAGAATCTTACGAGATCATCATCTGATCAGGATCCTTAAATGAATCCCACCCAAGTTCCTGTTTAAGATCCAAGCAAAATCTTAAGCTAAGGCATTAACAATACTAAGTTTAGTCTCTAATAATATCCTGTTTACCTATACTGTAATCATGGCCCAAAGTGCACATGACACTCCAGCCCATGTTTTTGTAACTTTACTCTATTCCATCTTTTCATCCTATCATATTTCCTTGACTCAAAAATGCTTTTAGGAAAATTGTGCGTAGCCTTGATCATGGATGTTTTGATGTTAAGGCAAAAAAAAGATATGGTCACCTAGTTTTTGGCAAGTGAAATGCTGACCCTAATCTCTTTATAAATCTACTTTTTGAGGAGCTCGGTTTTGAGTTGCAACATGATTTGCATTTTGGGATAGCAACTAGCAAGCATATTGGTGGCAGAACCTATAGTGCATATAATGGGTTCAAAATTAGCAATTAATAGATGACATACTAGCCTACTGTACCATACTTGATATTTGGTTTTGGAAAGAATATTATTGTCATGCCTATTCCTGGGCAATAAATAAAAAAAAGTAAAAGAAATGAAAAGATAGAAATCCAACCTACCACACCTACATGTACGTTTTTGTGAATTAGAAATAGGAAACCCAGGTAGGTACATGTATTGGCCCAAGTGGAAATTAGACAGAATACTAAATCTCTAATTTTATCATCTACTCTACTAAACATATACAAAAAAGGCAATAAAATTGAAATAGCACTGACCATACCATTTTCTATTGGGAATGCCATCACTGGAAAACCTTGGAAAAAATTATTAAACATTTCTTCAACTTCTGACATGAAATCCACTGGACCACGAGTGTCATTGAAATTATCATATGAGAAAGAATCATCTGGCAAAGTTTTCCTTTGTTCTTTCAGATAATCACTATTCAAATCATTTAAAATATCCCTACAAAAAAAATAAATTTGCTAACATGTTCAATTTGTATATTATTTAAGAAATAGAAAACATTTTAGATCCCCCATGACTATGAGACCTGAAGGTTAGTGCAAAAACCTGGAGACACACAAAGGAACCATAAGACTCATCAGTGCTGCAATTTTTCATATGTTATCATAAAATTTCCAGATTATCGTATCAGTAAATTTCCCACCAAATTTGCAAGGAGCCACCTTAACTCTCTAACACTTGTGACAAATGTAAATTAATAATTAGTTAATTAGCAGAACTAGCGTGTAAAAGCATGATAATTAGTAAACTGTGGTAAACACTCCCTTTCCTGTAACACCCTTCCTTTACATAGGTCATGTATGTAGTAGTTGTATTTAGTCTATATTTGGTTATTTGTTTGTAACGCCCAACCTGCCCCAGCCTAGGGTATAAAAGTAACAAAACTGTTAAAATAAGAGGTTCTGACTGACTGAAAGTCATGAAGTCCATTGGTTGGGGAAGCTCGGTACATTACACACTTAAATTTATTTCTCTTGTTCTTATATCCCCATTGTTTTTGCTTTATTCTCTCATTTATTCTTTTGTTCTTGGTGTCTGATCTATCAGATACTGAGTGTTAAAGGTGACACTCTATGAGAAAATGCACCATATAACATTTTAGTGAATGGTATAAAAATACCATTCAAAGACCAGGTTTTTTTGCTGTTTAATTAAATGCATGTTTGAGAATTAAGAAATGGCTCATGGTTTGGCGTGCTCCATCTAGTTATGGATGCACGCAGGAAATTGGGAGAGCATGAAAAAATCGTAAGAGTTGATCGAGGAGTAGCTGAGACCAACTCTAGATTTTTTAGTGCTCTCCCAATTTCCCAAGTGCATCCATAACTCGATGGAGCACACTAAACCATGAGCCATTTCTTTTATAACATAGCATTAAATCCTTTCACAAGCCGGTGAATCATTTTGGTTGTTGTGTTTTTCTACTTTCGTGGGGCATTGGGGGTGCTCCAAACTGCAATACATACCAGCATGAAAAATGCACCATGTTGAATACCGTACCGAAGCTGAAAATTACCGAAATACTGCATAAAAACAGCACAATACCGCAAATCCCAAATGTCCCCCTCAATATGACAGTAACAGTGGTATATGACATTATGAGAGTATTAAAATTCTTATCCAAAAAAACTTGCATATTATACATTTAAACTAGTATTAATGTAGTATTAAATAAGATAAGATTCTTACAATTGTTTAATACGATAAATAGAATAGCATTTTTTATCTTATTTATTTATAAAATGTTGACGTCATTTAATTTTATGGTGAAGTACGGTAAACTTGGAGAATGTATTAATAAAATTTAACGTTATTAAAAATATACTCACTGTGGAACATCCATAGGACCTAACGGTTCAGAAATCCTTGTATAACGCTCAAAAAAATCTCTAAAATAATTCATTTTTCGATGTCTAATTCTCTGTTCTGCTACGGACTACTGATCACTCAACTGATCATTTGCCCGCGCGGCCGGGCATATTTGGCTCTGGGAACGAGATTGCTGATCACTCCGATTAGGTTTCCATGAAGAGACTGAGTACGAGTTCTCAGAGCTCGCGTTTTTTCGCGTTTTCCAACGCGATCGTACGGCGACTACACTGGCCACCACAATATTTTCGGAATGTTACAGTACGCAGGTTCGTTTTGAACTACGCATTTGATTGGCTATTTAGTATTTGGTTCCTAGCAGGCAATCAAATGCGTAGTTCAAAACAAACTTTGAACTTCTCAACGAACAAAACATTTCAACTTCTCGGAACCAAATATTTTGATGAAAAGTATTTTGCAAATGACTGACTGTAACGATTCAATGGCGACCTAAACCCCAAGAAAAATCCTAATCTAAACAGTAATCGTGTATACCGCTAAACTTACATGATAACAAGACCTACTATTGAGTCTAGTGGATTTACATTTAAACTGAAAGCCGCAACCTTGCAAGGGGTGAGCAGGGTGACCAGTCTATAGATATATAACCAGACAGGCCGGAGGCGTCTTTCTGCATGAAGTGCGTGCGTGATAACGCGTTGAGAGATTTAATTGGCTCTCGCAAAACTTCGGACAAACATTGGACATTAGCCAATCAGATTTGTCAAAAAGAAAGATCACGTGATCCAATCAACTTCATGCGGAAAGCCCAAATATTTACACAGGGAGCCCATCTTGGCAGCGCGTGCCACCTGTGGCGGACTCGAAAGACGCGCGGGGGACTGTGGCACACTCGATCGTGGATGTTTTTTGAGTCCGCCACAGACAGGTGCCCACGCGCTGCCAAGATGGGCTCCCTGTGATATTTATTGCAAAGTTCAAAATGAACTTCGGAACAAACTTCAAAAGCAACCTGAAACGTATGTAATAATGATAAGATTTAATAATTTTCAATTATTGAAAACAACAGTGTACTATTTTAGTAATTTCACTTGTATATAAAGATAAGCGATTCTTTTATTTCTCCGACACGCTTTCCTTCCTTGACAACCGTCAGTTCTTCGATCAGTGCAAGTGTTTCTTCCAGTCGTTGCTGGTCTGACGTCTTACGAAAATTCTCACTGGCGGTCAGAAAATCAAGAAGCAGATTACCATTGACCGATTTCGCGTTGAACACCTCGGTAACGTCGACTAACAATTGTTGGGAATGCAGCTCGTGTTTCAAACCATGTTTCTGGGCGATCGTTGTCAGTTCTCTAGATTTTTCGTAATTCTTGGGTTTAGGTTCGTCGTCGTTTACCTGAGTCGATGCATAATTATGAAGGCGATGTAGTCTCTTAAAAATCGTTTTATTGATGCTTTGATTGTCGCCCAACAGGCAAATAAAATGCCCGCTCTGATTGAGCTCTTTCTCGAAGCAATACAACACAGTCTGTTCAACATCGACGTGGTACAGACTGTGAATGAAATGCACGATATCAAAAGACAAGGGTTCTTTTGCACTTTCTTGATATTCCTGAAATGTCTGCTGTCGGATATCAAACGTAACGTGTGGGTCTTTGCTTTTCTCTACAGCTTCTTTGTACAGCTTACTTGAACATTCATTTGGTTCAATGGCTCGGTTGAAAATATTGACGTGCTGGCACCCCGATTGTTTTCGTAATTCTCGTTGGATGATTTTCACGATTTCCATATCAATCTCGCCAGATCCTCCCCCAATGCTTAAGATATTAAACTGTGTTCGCTGTTCGATGGCGAAGGAAGGCATCACCCTTTGAACAACGGAGGGCAGATAATCTTGGAATGTCCTAACATTCTCCCGATGTTGGTTGGCTTTCTGTTTGAAAACGTCAAAGCTTTTAACAAAATACTCTGCAGCGGAGGTTGACATATTGCCTAAATTATGAGTTTAGAAGCGATAGGAAATGGAACAGACCATAACAGCACTCTGTGAGTTTGCAAATGGCGCCGCGCCGATCGTTCACTGGACCAGAATTACTACATCACGTGGCAAAAATTACCAAATTTGGCAAAAAATTACTCCCACCCCACCCCCCTCCTCTTAATGGCTAAAATAAGGTCATTATAAATTTCATTACATGAACATTTTTTACAAAATTAAAAATGCCAAAATTTACAGCATAAGTTATTAACATTAACAGAATTAGGAAATTAAGAAAACAAAATAAGTTAAATAATACCAGATACCAGATGGCAAATTTAACAAGTCTTCATTTTGTGCCGTTAATACATCCCTCTCAAAATCGAGATTTCGTTGACTATACATAGCTCGGCAAAGAGGCCTGGACATGAGGCACAGGACCCATGTCACGCTGACGCTCGGCAGCAAACGAAATTTCAAAAAATTACCAATGTTTTACCAAAATTACAAAAAAATTTTAATTACCAAACTTTTCCAAAAATGTTGAAAAATTACCAATGTCTGACCAAGGCTTACTTCAGAAACAAAGCTGCTGACAGATTTTTTTAGCACTTTTTATTTCAAAATCAATCTTGTATTTCTTGGTCTTCGCTTCTTTTAACTTCGTCAAAACACCAAACTAGCGTTATTTTCTTCTGTTTCTCTCTCGTCTGGATACTAGAATTTACTTTTATAATGTTCATCGTCGTCTATTTCATCTATTTTCGCCGTTTTTCGGCAATAAAAGTTTCTTATTAGGATTTTTTGTTGTTTCCAGTCGTATAAAGGGCATTAATTAACAGTTTTCATATTAATGCCCGTGGGCATTACGGAGAAATCTCGCCCCGTCAGCAACCAATCACAGCGCGTGATTTTACCGGAAGTAATCCGTGCCATATAATATTATTAAAATTAAACTACGGTTACTACTTCATGTAAGGTCCACATAACAGTAAGACCGTTAGTGCCCAGCACAAAGAAAAAGAGAATTGAAATATTTGAAAGAGAACCTTGCAGCTGAGATTTGCTTGGGTTTTATATTGTTTCGAATGATTCGAACTTTACATGTAATGGTGCATATTTAAACAGGCTTCTGGAAGAACCTTTTCCTTGTCTGCATGGTTTTTTATTAACTCTATTTAGCGTGTTTAAAAGCCAAAAACTACTGGGAAAATGGTAAAAGAAATGGTCGGAGGTTGTTGTGTTTGTTCAGACGAGCGTGGCTGGGACGAGAATCCACTGGTATATTGTGATGGCCACGGCTGTAACGTTGCTGTGCATCAAGGTAGAAATGTTGTTAATGTGGTGTGGTTATTATGATAATAATTTTTATAATCAGTTATCTCTGTTTTATGTAATAAAGCTTGTTATGGAATTGTCCAAGTGCCAAAAGGACCATGGTTTTGTCGCAAATGTGAGTCTCAAGAGAGAATTGCTCGTGTGGTAAGTCAAAAGTATTCATAAAATAAGAAAAAAACAACAACTATGACATGGAAGTGTTTTTAAACGAAGTTTATACTGACTTACTAGCACTGTTATTGAAAACCGTATGTCCAAATATTAAATAATTTTTGGGTGACAGTACATAATATATCTTTAATGTCTGATTATGAGGGGAACTGTTACTGTACATTTAATAGGGGTCTGTTTATATAGGAGGGATAGCTTGGTAAATAAAGAGCTCACTGGATAGTTATCTTGCTCTTGATTATTTCTTTTCATTTATATGGACAAGCAGGCTAGCCTGGTAGGCAGGATCTCACTTGAATATCTCGGTAGGTGGGATGAAAAATTTCCCATGTAAATACTTGTTAACTGTGCTGGCCAGGGCAAATGCCCAGTGGGCCCCTTGCCTGTTGGCCCCCCTTTGGGCCCTTAAATTTTTTTGACTGAGCAAAAGTACAATTTGTTGAGATTACTCAAAAAGAAAATGTGGATCTAAAAAGTTTGAAATGCTTCAAACATCTGATCCACAATCATATTAAAATATACGTTGTATAGTCGATAAGTGGTTAACACATGGGACAGAATGCGTATGGAAATGTGTCATCCTTTGTTTTTATTGGTAACCCTCAGGCCTTAACAGGATTTGACCTTACAGTCCATGCATATTTTTACATTCAGCGTTAATGTATGTTTTCACAAACTAATCTACTATTTAAAGCCTAATTTGGACAAAATCTTTGTTAAAAATGACGAAATGTGCCATTACAAACATGTTTTAAAGTGCATATAAACCCTACACAGTTTTTAGTGCAAAGTTTTAGAAACTTTGCAGTATTGTGGTGAGGGGCGAAAATTCACACGATGAGTCAGTCAGCGATAGTGTAAACGTTCCGGGGGGTGTGAAGATGTAGTTATTGAATAATATGTGTGGATTTTGACTGTTAGAATGTGTCTCAAGTAAGTGTAGTTCACCCCCGGAAAGTGCGTGTCGTGACGTCACGTGTAAGTGATATTGAAGTTTTAAAAATCAAAGATGGCGGATGTTACGAGAAGCCGAAAACTCACAGAATAGTAGCAATTTTTGCTCAAACAAGTGAATAAGGACTAATTTCTTTTCTGAGTATCTTCTGCAGAAATGAGTCATTGTCTAATTGACGTTCTCAGGTAAGTGATGATGCATATAACTAGTCATTCTCAGTATTTATAAAATCGAAAGTTCAAAGTGAAAGTGATATATTAAAACGTACGTGGGATCAATTATGTTCGTCACTGATCGTGTGAATTTTCGCCCCTCACCACAATACTGCAAAGTTCACAGTTGCACTGAACCTTGCTTAACCCATTGTCGGTCTTGTTAACCCATTGCTATACTGGATAGTACTATATTTTGCTATAATCTTAATCTACCCCCAATTTGTACATATGGATTTTTACATTGGCAAAATTTAGCATAGTCGCACTGAACCTTCCTTAATTAACCCATTGGCCATTGCCGGTGTTGTTAACCCATTGCTATACTGGATAGTAAAGGCTGTCCTAGGCAGGAATGAGTAAGCAATGTGTTGGTAACTAATTGTCTTGTATTTCCATCAGCCAAATGGTCAATAAATTTCATCTCAACAAACAAGATGGTCAATAAATTTCATCTCTTCTTTCTTTATCTGATTAGTTTGCCACCAAAATAATACATTGATAAGATATGTAATATAAAATAACAGTGGCGCGGAAACCCAAACAGAAACCATAAGGCTTATTATCGTTTGGGCTATCTCAACAAACAAGGGTTATGGCCAATAAATTTCATCTCAACAAACAAGGGCTTTGTGGACTCAATGTGGATTTTGACATTGGCAAAATTTATCATAGTCGCACTGAACCTTGTTTAACCCATTGCCGGTCTTGTTAACCCATTGCTATGTCGCATAGTAACCCGCATGAAAATTTATGGCCTGACAGAGCAAGAATCCAGCCAGAATCAGGCCAGAAACGGATTAGCGCAGCAATAATATAGTGAGACAAGATGAGACATCCGTTTGGTCTCGCTGCTTAATCAAATGAGAACGAGTCATTTGTATCGCTTGAATATCGGCGAGAATATTGCCAGAACCAGCGTTACAGAGCAAGACAAATTGTCTCGCTCAGATGAGACAAATGTCACGCTCTGTTACCAGCGAAAATCCAACGAGAATACAGCGTGTTATTTAACAAGATCAATCTTAATCTGTATAACCGAGACATTTTTCATGCTCTTATATCTTGTAACAGCGTTTAGCGTCAGCAAAAACATTAACTTTAATAGACCAAATAGCTGATCATCATACTATTAAATATGTCTGTTGACAGACATGAACCACGCGCAAGAAAGTCCACTATCATAGGCATATTTTTTGCACTATAAACCCAAGTTCAAATAATTCTAGGCACTTTAGGTTTTTAAATCTAAACTGGAAGCTGTTTTTGATATGTATATTCAAGTTTACCTGTATCATACGAAAGTGTGTGAATGCCATATGTACTTGTATAATTGTGGCAATTGAAACACCAGCAAATGACTTTAAAACACGACATGACAGAGATTTGTCAATACATTTTATTAGCTAACGTTTCGTTGCGGCTGGCAACATCAGCAAAGCGATCTAAATTAGTTATTACAAGTAGGTATTTATATATACATAGTTGATACAAGTGTTCGATTACAAAACGGTCAAAATTCAAATTCAAAACTACAACGGACATGAAGATATAAACGTATATTACAAACGGTCAAACAAATTCAAATTACAGACATATAGAATAACAAACAAAGGATTAAGAGATTGGTTGGCTAAGTAAATTAGTGAAAGAAACTTAGGTCAGGGTTAAGTGTGATTAAAGGGAATAACAGGATTAGTGGCTATAGTTAGAATAAGGAAAGTGGTACAGAACTTGCGTTTGCGTTGAGACTTGGCTTAAGTTTTGAAATCAAGACTTTCCCTGAGTATCAGTTCAAATTTATAAGGTGCTGAGGTGAGAATTTTAAAATCAGAAAAAGAAATATGATGTCCAGTGGAATGCTTATGTGAGAGAATACTGGACATGGAAGTCGCTGAAATGGAGCGTTCTTTCCCAGTCAGAGCAGAAATTCCCATATGGTCTGAAATACGTGTGTGAATGTGTCGGCATGTTTGTCCGACATACAATGCATCACAGCATTGACACTTATACGAGTACACAACATGTGATTTCAAACCAAAAGGAATTCTGTCTTTGAAAGGGAAAAAATTAGAAAGGCGACAAGAAGGACGAAATACGAAACGAAAACCGATTACCGCATACCCTCAAACTTTTTTACAAAATCTATAAAACTTTGCACTATCCTTGGGTTCTAGTTATTTGTTTGTATAGATCACAGCAAAAGAACTGATAATTTTTACAGTTTTTTATTTGGTCCATTCGTTTTGGAGATATCTTGCTTCAAACATTGGCAAAATGCTCCAATATGACCGTAATGTTTTTGGTCATTTCTGGCTTTTTCCTTAGCAGTCATTAATTCTTAAAATACACTGTTTACAAATTAATACTCTCATAATCATTAATTCTTAATTGTTGTAGTATGCATGTAAACACAAGATGTTTGACTAGACTTAATTTTACTGGGTCAAGTGCTAATTTCCCTCCTTTACCTAGTAAGCAGTTCCAGTTTTCTCTTTCCTCTGCAGAAAATATATTATGTCTTGTTAGAATAGTTGCAAAGTGGCGGGCCCACTTATAAAGCTTAAGTTCTTGTCTTTGAACAAAAATTAACAAGTTCTTTTGGAACATCAGGTGTTTATTTCATAGACATAGGCAAAATTGGGGGGAAAACTAGGCTTCGTCTGGCTCTTGATTGGTGAGGGTTGTAGCTGGCCTCTTTAACTGGTGCTTGTTTTGGTTTGTTTTGTAATTCCAGTTGGTTTTTAGTGTTTTTGTGTTCAGGTGAAGAACCTGCCTTCATGGTAACAGGTAAACCATGCACAAGTTGACTATCGTATAATGCTAGGGGTGCAGGTTCTTTCTTCCATGGCTGATGCTCTGATATTGATGGACATTCTTTTAAAAATATTAATTGGGTAGCACTCTATACCAAAAAGAAATGAAAAAAACTAATGGGATAAATTAATTAATGGGGGTCCAATTCAGTGGCACAGCCAGGCCCATCCAGGCCCATAATATTTTTTCTATATGCTATAGTTTGGTCCACACAGGGAATATTCCTTTGACGTAGCACCCTCAAAATGCAGGAAATGCCCTTTCAGAGATCCAAGAATTCAAAAATTTGCTGGGGGGCATCCCCCTATTGAGGGCTAGACAGACCCTGGCATCACAAATTATTTGGCTACACCATTTGTCCGATTGACATACCACATTTTAATAATCGCGCTCCAGTGACCACTGTACTAGTTGATTGAGAATAACCTCTGTCGAATTAAAGTTAACTTTTTAAAAGAACTGAAAGAAATATGTTTTTCTAAACAGCAATCAGAAATGACACGAATCAATTCATGTATACACCCCCCCCCCCCCCCCCCCCCACCCCAAATCAACAGTTCATAGAATTTCCTCATTCTTTAAAAAACTCCGCTAAATTGAGCAAGGAATTGTCAAGCACTTGAGGCAATTCTATGGATTACTAACTGTTGGGAGACTACTTCTTGTACAAAAACCTAAAAGAGCAAACGAAACGCATAAAGAAGTGCAATGCCAATTAAGAAATAGAAAATGGCCGCCCGTGTTTATATAGCCTGATGCAAACACGAGAGTGAGTTGGGAGAATTCGAAAGTTTATGTGAACCCGAGCCGTAGGCGAGGGTTTACATAAGTACTTTCGAATTCTCCCAACTCACTCGAATGTTTGCATCAGGTTATATAAACACAGGGCATCCATTTTCTATTTCTTTTATGAAATAAGGCTAAAAAATGTGCCGTGACATCACAACCGTGTTTACATAGCCTGATATAAACACGGTAATTGACCAATCACAGCGTGCGTAAGACGCAACTTATTTTATAATATACTGTATAACGATGTTCGGTATAAGAAATATTTGGTATTGGTATGTTGCTAGAATTATGCCGATATTATCGGTATACCCAAGTAGTAGGTTTTGTGTAAAATCACTTTTAATGAAATCAACAGAAACGACGGAAAAACCAAAACTGCTTTCCTTTGTGGCTAGCATGAAGTCATTGTCTTCAACACGAAATGTCTACACTTGTAGCACATCTGTGACACCGGATAAATGTGACTTAATAAGACATACCGTCAAACCAATATGTAATCTGATAACCGGTGTCTAGTATACTGTCTTTGGTATATATCGGTATAACGACATCCCTACAAATCTACAATATAGACAATACATGAATACATGCTTTGCAAACTTACCTTTCTTGCTTTCTTCTCTTCGAAGACGGCTTTCATTTTCTTCGTCTTCTTTCCCTTCGGCTTATTCTCAGGCGCTGTCCTTTTTCTGCTCTTGCCAGTCTCGGTCATTTCAGCTTCGGCTAGTCCTTTTCTTTCGTTGGGATCAGTTTCTTTAATTAGTTTTCCGTATGTGGGATCTTCGTGCAAGCGTTCCAGCGACTCTTCTAACGCAGTCTTCCTATCTAAATGTAAAAAGAGAGAAAAAGAGAAAATAGGGTTATGCACATATTAATGCATGAGAGGTAAAACATCAAGTAAAGACCTCAGGCTGCTGTGAATTCTGTGATGATTTAGATGCTGCAAAAGATCCTTACCGTTAAGCTCGACTATCTCTGCTTCGTAGACATCTTTACCGCTTTTCACCTTAGCCTTACTCCCTCGCTCTTTTGCACAATCACGAGTTTCCGTTTGCAGCTTTCGAGTCTCCAAAATAGAAAAAGTTTGATCTATTGCAAAATAGACCAAAGCAAACTTGGCTTCTTTGAAAAGCGTTAACGTTCTCAAAGTCATTGTTGATGAACTTAGACGAAACGAAAATATACTATTCAATGGTCGAGATAACTGAACTAGTTGACGCCAAGGAGAAAGACTGAAATGACTGCCAGAATCTGTTTTCTAGTTCATATATTATGCATTAGTTATTCTATGAGTCATCGCCTCTCAATTATGAATATGCGCGCGCCTAACAAAAGATTCAGTAACCCGTCTCGGAGTTTCCTGTAGTATCTCTATAACCTTTCAATGTTGCGGTTTTGGAGCGCCATCATTATATGAGCAAAGCTATCCCTCTTAAACACAACATGTTCTAACAAATTTTGAAGAAGGGGAATTTCGAGTGTTCCATTTTATATATTTTAAGACTAAACCGACACCAGTTGCGAAAATGCAACATCAAGGTTTTTCGGCTAGAATCAAACTAGCGATGTTAGTGCGGCCGCTCTGACTACTCAGCTATGGTGACCGTTGCCAAGAGATAATTAAAAGTTCTGTATAATAATATAATAGTGATACTGCCGGGAGAAAAATTGGGTTTAATATATTATACAAGTAATATGTGGAGCTTTTGCATACTAACAG
Organism: Paragorgia papillata; assembly: GCA_035771165.1. Lineage (NCBI taxonomy): Eukaryota > Metazoa > Cnidaria > Anthozoa > Scleralcyonacea > Coralliidae > Paragorgia > Paragorgia papillata. Next base: position 2,455,442 of record JAWNZC010000348.1, read on the forward strand.
TGCAAGGCCGTCAGAACTGATCGGTTTTATACTAGTGCCCGTTACGGTTACCAAAATTCCAGTACTGTTCATGGAGAGCGCCATGGTTGAAGTTTCCATTTGGCATTTTGGTGAGACGTCGGTCACGGTTGAAGTTTCCATTTGGAATTTTGGTGAGACGTCGGCCATCGCTTATCGTGTAAAAGCATTTATGTAAATCGCGGCGCTGTTGTCTGTTGATGGTATCACTTAACATAACATTACATAACATAACACAACACAACACCATTACTTCCACTTTCTTCTACTGATAACTACTGAGTTCGGCTATTTGTCCGGCACTATGTTATTTTGTTCTAAAACTAAACCTAATCCTCCCCCTCCCTCCCCTCCCCATTTCCCAACACCATAATCTTAATCCTAACCCTAATGGAAAACCCTGAGAATAGAAAAAGAAACAAAAAAGAAAGAAATGTTAATAAAGAAAAAGTTATATGGGCGGGCGGCATGACCTATAACGCCGCACTAGACTACACAGAAAGCTTCGGAAATGTAGGTAGGATAAAATTGGTATTTATGGCAGTATTGTGGTTATTGTGTGAATATTGCCAGACGAATAAGCAAACCCAGTAGGGCCCCGTGATCGGACAAATAACAACTTCGAAACATAAACGGTGCTGACTGCATACAAAGTCAAAGACATTATACCAATGTCAATGAAAACCTAAAGAAAATGGCAGCTGAAACAACAAACTTACCAGCGATCTAACCACTGACCTATTGGGATCCGGGACAGTCCAATAAATCTCCATTTATCCAATGTCACATACCCTGCCGACGTAGTTTATTAACGGGGGATATCTACATGTAATTCACTTGAAGTGTTAGGTATCTTTCTCCAGGACAAAGTATATAAGCTTGATTTGTATAGATATAAACATTTAGGTTTGAGCAGCATATATGTCAGTCTGTATGGCGGCCCAGCTTGCAGGCGAGAGAGAGACCAAAAAAGTTAATAGGGCCGCTACTCAGGTAGCCTGAGAAAACAGCCGCCTCTTCTCGCTCCTCAGGCTACGTATAAGAAGATTAAGTCCAAATGAGGTCAACCAGAGTTGGAAAAAGTATTCAACCTTCCTCCGGATGGGTTTTTAAGTTTAGATAACCTTCCTCAAAATATATAGCGAGAATTTTGTGTTTTGCAACGTTCATAAATACTGCGTGACTTTTGCAGTACCTTGGTACCGCTGCTGACTGATAGCCTGCCAACTAGACCCTCGACTGCTGCGAAGATACAGACATCACAGCAGACATCAGCGTACATGTACATGTCTCACACATGTAACTGCTGCCACTGCCAGTGCTGCATAATTGTTGGTTAGCCAGTGTTTTGCTGCAAATCGCAATTCTTCTCGACACCTTGCTTGATCAATTGTAACTTTCTCAGATTACCAAATGTGTTGTTTCACGTGTTTTCACTTTAAACCTTCCTCACTAAAGTAAACTTTCCTCCGGGTGGTACCCGCATACCCGCAGCTTTTTTCCAACTCTGAGGTCAACAGTCAGATAACTGTCGGTTGGGTAAGATAACTTTTCTCAACAGCACTGATTCGACCTCGTGCTGCAGGACAACTAAACACGCGTTATTATGATTACTTGCCAGGAGTGTGTGTGTGAACTAAATAAGTCAGGATTTGAAGTTGGTAACGGTTTATCAAATGCTATTCACATGCAGTCACAGTTGTTTTTCTCATAACAAAAAAATGTGTTGCCAATATTCAGGTTTGCAATATTGTGCATTGAGTACAGTAAATGCGCTTAAAATCACACACAATTAACATGCTTTGTTTTTCGTACCTCTGTTTTCTCTCTTGATAGAAGTGTGAACTTTGTCCAATGAAAGAAGGAGCGCTGAAACGAACAGACAATGCAGGTATAACTTGTGTTAATTATAAAGCTCTTTGACCACTAAGAAAATTAGATCATTGTCTTTTCATAACGATCTTGTTGGGATTTTATACAAATAACAAGACGCCTTGGTCAGGCGTTCACTCGGGCTACTGGCATGGTGCATACTTCACATTGGTGAACATATTTACGACTTCTGGGGTTGGGGGGGGGGGGGGGGGGGGGGTGCCCGCGGTTAATATCTCAGAAAGTATTTACGCTATCGAAGTGAAACTTGGTATGCTAATAGAACATTCAAAAATATTTTAATTTCTATTGGTGTCACCTAAAATGTTACTGATCTATGACGTCATTGGTGACGTCATACATAAAATATAACAAAGTGAAATACAGCCAAATAATAGACAAGAAAAACTCTCCAATCAAATTTTTTTTTATTATTACTGTAGTTTATAGAGCCAGTAGAAAGACTATAAAACTTAAAAATTTAGGAAGAATTTGGTTTATTTTTTGGTTTATGGCTGTTGTGTTAGTTGTTGTGATAAGAAGGTAAATGTTATATTCATTAATCAAGCTTTATTTTTCTATTTTCTATCTTTTTTCTATTTTCTATCTTTTTTCTATTTTCTATCTTTTTATATTATCTGAAGTAACCTATGAGCATCCGTAACTTTAAAAGCAATTTTTAGTAAAAATTAAGTTGATGACGTCAATGTATGACGTCATTGTTCCGCCATCTTGGATTCCGCCATATTGGATGTGTGACGTCATTAGATGAACTTAAACAACACAAAATTCATGGAATTATATTAAAAATACTAAAGTTAATCAAATACTCAAAAAACCCACAAAAAAAACCCTAAATTAAACCAGAATTTCGAAATTTTTGCCACAAACGTCATCAAAAACGTGGTTGCGATGGCAACACTAATTAATGTAAAAAAAATTTTTCACAAGCCGGGGGTGCCGACTGCTGGGTTGGAGCTCATCTAGCCCAGCTTCTCTGTGTAAGGGAGGGAGAAATGACTGCGATTTGAGTCATATTTTGATAAAGTGGGGAGAGGCGGTGTCCAAGAGACAGCGATTCCCTGCTTCAGAATTTTATGAAGTACACATGTTTTACATCAGATATATAGGTTGATATTACATTTATATATTTCACTATGATTATTATTTCTTATTTTAAACTTCAACTAGCTGTTGCTTCAGTAAGGGAGTGGTAGGTGGGGATTTTTTCAGACTCGCCCAAGGCTTCTTACGAATGATGGATTGGAGGTGGGGCCTTTGGCTTAAATAGTCGAGCAATCGATCTTTGTACTTTGTACAAAATAAAAAGGTGAACTTTTCTTACAGATCATGCATGATCATGCAGTTATGCTTGTGATAGTCTATTGATAAGTGTTCTGTTATTTTGGTGCGTGTAGAACACGCCTTTACCCAAAATGGAAGTAACCTTCATTGGTCTTGGCATTCTTTGGGAGATAAGAATAAATTGGATAAACTTGGGAATTATATATTTATATATATAATAGAGAAAATATTAACTTCTTTCAAAGTCTCCATTGTTTTATATTTTATTAAAATACTACACAGTAACCACAATCGTTTGGATGTTGATGTTCATTTAGGCTGGGCCCATGTCATTTGTGCTCTGTATATCCCAGAAGTCAGATTTGGAAATGTTAGCACAATGGAGCCGATCCTTCTCGTGTCGGTGCCTCACGACCGATTTTTGAAGGTTTGGATTTTGTCTGTACTGCATTATATTTCGTACATCGGCCGTATTTTAGCTGTAACTACTGCATGGTACCATGACCAACACCAGTGCTTATTGTAACCACCATCATGACCACCACCACATTTACAAACCATCTTTATCATTATACCATTACTATACTTCTAGTAGCATTATATAACTATCCTCGTTATTATTGCTACCGGTATCATGACCAGTGCCCATCGTAAACACCATCATAATCAGTGGCGGATACTTCACGAAATATTGGGGGAGGGGGGAGACGAAGCCGTGGAATCCATGACAAAAAACCCACATGACAAAAACCCCGCCGACAAAAACCCCACTGACAAACCCCCCAAAGATGAAAACCCCACGGACAAAAACCCACAATTACCAAATTCAGACAAAAACCCGCATTCAACTTTTTCAATTGTTTTAAATTGTCATAATAAGCTTTAAGTTATAATTTATTATAAGTTTAAATTATTGTTCGTATGACTACAAAATATGTAACAGAATTGAGATTGTAAAGCAGCTCTTTATAGAATTATGTGTTATCTTTCAGGCGATGACTCACTTCTTAGAAACGCAAACAGCACCAACGCAATTCCCATTGGGGTCGCTTGCTAATGAGCGTGACCCACAATTCCCATGTGTGGCATTTGGCAACTGTTTGAGACGATGACTCATTTGTTGAGAACGCAACATCAAATCAGATTTTCGTAAATAGTGTCGCAACACCATACTTCTTCACTGAAAATAATTTGTAAAAGGAGAATGGTTTTTTTTTGTCTGAACTTAATAATTTGGGGGTTTTGTCGGTGGAGATTTTGTCGGCGGGGTTTTTGTCATGTGGGGTTTTTGTCGGTATCCCGAAGTCGTGAAGGGTGTCAATTTTTTTCCCGCCGTACAAGAATATTTGAAGTTGAGTTTGCGGACTTGGTTGATATATGCATTTTAATTTACTTTTATCGAATAAGTTCAACTGTGGTACGACGTGTGAAACCATCAGGTTCGGCAGTCTGAACTTTGCATTTGAGCTTTTGATGTTTTGATAAGCTCTGCCATGTAAGACTAAGCACGTCATTAACTAAAAGTATGAATCACTAAAAGCCGAAAATGCATTGGTTCGGCTGGTTTGTTGTTGTTTTCGATTTGAAACAGTTACGGGGGTGATATTTTGATATTTGAAACCAGTCCCACTCTATCACGATTGTAAATAAATGTTACCATTTAGTTACTGGCCTATCTTTGAAATTTTAATTTAGAAATTATTGGGGGTGCGGCCAAAGCCCCCCCCCCCCCCCCCAAACACACGCACACACCCTCTAGTGTCCGCCACTGGTAACCACCACGAATCGATCACATTCACCATCACTACTTGCACTATCACTTTTCGTTGTTATTGCTTCCATTTTAAGTTTCTACGTTGTGTATGGGCCACGGCAAACAAAATAAATGCGCTCGGCAGGTCATATCAAAGTGTACTACCCTTATCAGACGACCTGCGTTCGCTGATCATTCCAATTCTCACAATCAAGCCAAAGACAAGTTATGCCAAGCACGCGCTCCCGTGTGAAAACAACGATGACACGCCCTACTCGTAATTGACTTGATCTGTCAAACGTTGTCATTGGACAACCTTTGTTTGAAAACCTGAAAACAACTAGTTATTCGCTACACGCTAAACGCTTGAACGCAAGTGGTAGTAATTAACCTTCATAATCATCACCATCGTCATAAATACCATGCACCGGTACCATAACCATCACCAGTGCTTATCGTGGCCAACACCATAACTAATGCACACTATCAAAGCCACTGGCCAATCCTATATATTTTGCTTTGATCTTAGACATGTTATCTTTGCGAGGAACATGGTCGGGAAAGTAAAACGGCCTCCGGAGCTTGTATGCAGTGTAATAAACCAGGTTGTCGGCAGTCTTTTCATGTTACTTGGTAAGCAATGATGTTATTGATAAATACTTTACGAATATCAGAACATTGGGGGGCTGACAATGTCAGAAATATGGCGTGTCGTCTCTTTTAAGTATGCACCGGGACCAAATTTTATAGTCCCGGTTGTAACCGGAACTCAAAAAGTGTTGGTGGACTCAGAAAACACATTAAGTTTTACTATTGTTTGGGTGAAAAATATTTTTTTATACTGTATGTTTAAATTTTGACATTTGTGCGCTTTGGTTTGCATTGCAATGTCTTAATTTCTATTTCCAGTGCTCAAGCTGCTAAGCTTCTGTGTGAGGAACAACACGGGGTTTCCGCAAACACAGTGAAATATGTTGGTTACTGCAGTTATCATTGGAACAAAAAGGTAATGGCTTTGCGAACAAGAGTACAAATCGTTCACTTCTGTTTGTTAACACGGAACCGTTCCAGTTTGGAACCGTGCAAGATCCGTGTAAATAGTCCGAACCGTGCAACCGCTTACGGTTTGGAATTTGTCTAGAGTTGTGTAAACGTAATTTGAGTTTGTTCTTTCTACACGTCTTTTTTTGCAGATTATGCATGAGTAGTACATGTTTCACTGTATCTCCTTGTTTGTTTGTTTGTTTGTTTTGTAGAGTAAGGGTTTATTGGCTCCTAGACCCAACGAGAAAGAAAAGGCTAGGTCAAAAGCTGAAAAGAAACCTTTATCTCCCGCTCAGAAAGCTGAACTGAGTAAACGGCCGACAGTAATAGGTCCAGACAACATCTCACCTACGAACGCTCCTAAACAAAGAGGCAGGAAGCCATCTCTGAAGTCTTCGGATTCGCCATTGGATACGTTATCTGCAATGGATTGTGCCGACTCAAGCGGCTCTGAGAATATTCCTGTAATAAAATCTCAAAAACTTACCTCGCCACTGAATTCACCTCTTGTAAAAGATCATCTGACAACATGCAGCTTTCCGAGCCCGATCTTAACTCCAAAGAATACGAGTCACTTTCCCTGCGCTCCTATTCTTTCTGCGAAAGTGGATTACTTAAGTACCACTGAGTCAGCTACATGTAGCACTGTTCCTAACTTTGGTGTACCCCGAGATCATGGAACGCCTGGAAATCTACCACCTGCTAAGGATACATCGAAGATATCGACACCTGTTACGGCGAGCAAAAAGAACGAGAAATCCTGTCAAGGGAACAACAACCCTAGCAGTGCCAGCAGCAACGCTGGGAACAACAGCAATAGCAACAACAGCAATAACACTGCAGCGAAGAAACGAAAAAGTAGCAAGGCTGCAGACGATGATGGGAAGAAAAAACAAAAGACTAATGTAAATCAGGATAAAAAGAGTGTGTATTCGACAGCTAACGGAGCCGTGGGTAAAGGCAAGGCGCCAGTACTACCTCCATTTCCATTCGCCTTAAAATCAAGCACTAGCTCCAGCAGTAGAGAAACGTAAGAACGATATTAGTATTAAAAACCATATCTGACCGGCAGCTTTGAAAATAAGCATGCAACGCATTTACAGGTCAGCGGTAGCCATAATGTCAGCATGTTTCTTGCTTGTTTACAAAGTTGGCTTAATTGTCCGGGACCGCATTTACGTCATATTCGAAAGCTATCGCCAGATATTTGACATGATCGCCACATGTCATCAGGAGTCGCTACGTTTTTCGGAACAGACCTGATGGCATCAGACTGTATCAGTCCTGACATCAGGTCTGATACAGATACAGAGCGTGCGTTTTTGCGTGTGTAGTCGACAAGATAGGCAGGTATTCGAGAAGTATTCAAGTTGTTGTTCGTGGGGAATAATCGAAAGTGAATTATTTGGATTGTTTCTCGGTTGCTCTTTTTAAAAGTATTTTTATCTTAACAGCGGTAGTTACATGTACACATTGCGTACCTATTTCTATACTGACAGTACTGACATTGGTTATGGTGAGAACCAATATGGCGATATACAGCAATGACTGCAATAACAACACTCGTTGTACATTATTTAAAATATGAACTTGTTACTTACCGTTGCGTTATTGCTGGAATTATTCCCAATGAAGTTCTTGTCATTATATACACCCTCCTCGTTCTTCGAAACTCGAGAGGTCATTTAGCTTACAAAACTTCGTTAACACTTTGACGCCTGGACCTCTCCCTGTGCTGAATAAAATCGTCTGGCATTAGTCAGATAAAATACTAAAGACTCGTCTTCAGGCTTCAAAGTGTTAAAGAGACAGGTTTTAACCCATTGAGGCCTGGACCTCTCCCTGTGCTAAATAAAATCGTCTGGCGTTAGCCAGAATAAAATACTAAAGACTCGTCTTCAGGCTTCAAAGTGTTAAAGACTTACTTTTGACAACTTATTTGCTGAACATCTGAAGGCAACATTGAGACGGTAAATCACTAGGCAATCAAGCGCCTATGCGATATTTTTCACTCGTGGAAAAAATCGTTTAGCTAATGAGAATTCCGAAACTTTCCTATCAACCTTGTGACGACTTGTTACCATTATTGCCACAGCAAGTTGTTAGAACTATTGCTACAGACTTGTAGCTCGTAAGAACTTGTTGCAAACTTGCGAACACTTTGTTAGTGTTAGTGTTAGTGTTAGTGTTAGTGTTAGTGTTAGTGTTAGTGTTAGTGTTAGTGTTTGTTAGTGTTAGTGTTAGTGTTAGTGTTAGTGTTCGTATTAGACAATGATCAGTGGCACAGCAGATGTAATTTGTTTATGTGTTTCCTTAGGGAGATCCCGACGAAACTGGAAGATTTTCTCGAGTTCCAGTGGAAGCAAGGAGTCGCATTTCTCAGCCATCAACCGGGATATTTAGACGGTAAATGTTTGTATAGCTTGTAGATATGCTACATATAGCTTACGTTATTATTGGATCTAATTGATTGTTTTCACTTACGTAATCGGTGCATGGCTTCATTGGGGTGGTGAAACCATACGAAATGTTTGACCCGCATGTTGAGTTTGCTGGCGTTTTCACACTAATTTTGATACAATGAGTATCGAGAAACTTTAAATAGCCATATAATATACGATCTATTAACCTCGTTTACTTGATCTGTCCGGGGAAATATCAGACCTTGATCTTCTTTGTAGGAACCTTGCTTGCAGCCTGGTTCGTACTGTCAAGACGTTGGTCTGATATTTTCCCATACATACCTCGTTCTCGGTTAATATTTTCTTGATATATAGCCAAAATACATGCATGTACAGTACAGTACAGTACAGTACAGTACAGTACAGTACAGTAGCTTTAACGCTTTGTCACTTGCATGGTAAACGGATTAAACCAGTTGTTAAGCATTTGACAATTAGCTAAGATTGATTAAGCTAAAGTTTAGTTTACGGACAGGAAAACCGGAGAACGTGGAGAAAAACCTTCGAAGCACAGGAGTGAACTAACAACTCTATACGAGTTCTACCCACCAAAGTACACTAAACCCTGTCTAATTAATTTATTCATTTTTTCTTTAATTTCTATACTCATCTATGTAGTTGCTTCACTGTTGTCTTGTCTTCATCAACTGAAGAACGAGAACGTGAAGCTAGAAGAACGACTTTCAGAGTTATCAAAACGAAGGTAGGGAAACTAAGACAATATTACAGCCAACTATCTTATTTTGTTGCACAGTTACAGACTCATTTTGTTACACAGTTACAGACTCATTTTGTTGCACAGTTACAGACTCATTTTCTTGTACAGTTACAGACTCATTTTGTTACACAGTTACAGACTCATTTTGTTGCACAGTTACAGACTCATTTTGTTGCACAGTTACAGACTCATTTTGTTGCACAGTTACAGACTCATTTTGTTGCACAGTTACAGACTCATTTTGTTACACAGTTACAGACTCATTTTGTTGTACAGTTACAGACTCATTTTGTTGCACAGTTACAGACTCATTTTGTTACACAGTTACAGACTCATTTTGTTGCACAGTTACAGACTCATTTTGTTACACAGTTACAGACTCATTTTGTTGCACAGTTACAGACTCATTTTGTTGCACAGACGACTATATTAGTTTTGTTTCTCAAACTAATTAATAATTCATGAGGAAAATTTAAAAGAAATAAACATTTAATCAGTATTTTGAAATCGGAGAAACTAGATTACGATCAAACTTTGCAAACTCTTCGATCGATTTTCTCATCAAACATATGGATTTCTTTAATAAACTGTATCTTCGTCTCGTATTTTCAACCTACTTGGCTGTATTTAGAAATCGGAGGAAGAACCCTGACCCGTGTTGGACGAATACGAATATTTATTTAATGTCGGTAGCATAGGGAGTGGTTGCCCATTCTCCCGAGCCAGAGGCGCATGTTAAAAATGCTCGACAATAATTATTTAAAAATTACAACAATTAATATAACTTGCTATTTTACAATTAAAGTTTTAAAATCTATAGTTATCTATTATAATACAAAAAGCATAAGTAAAACTATGCAGGTAATTATAAAAAAAACTCATTCAAGTACAATGCATGCACTTACAACCAAGATTAATTTTGTTGGTAAAATCCAAATTACTTATGCTGTTTCTAAAGTAGCCAAAGATTCTGAGTTTTTAATATGCGAGGAGAGTTCATTCTATATATGACTAACAATATAGGAAAAAGAATTGTGTAAATACAATGTATTATAACGTGCTTGTTCAAAGTTCTGTCCACTATTCCTAAGGTTATAATTAGACGATCTTACTTTAAACATGTTCGAAATATATTTAGGGCCTTGAAGCTTAATACATTTAAAAGCTAAAATAAGTGAGTGTTCATATCGTCTTTGCTCAAGGTTATTCATAGATTCAAAAGGCTTTCATAACTGGTCGAGTTGCCCATTTTAAGAAGCGTTTTTAAAGCATACTAGTTCGCCTTTTCCAGTTTGTTATTCAGGCATTTTCCAATACCCAGTAATAGAGGGCAACAATACTCAAAGTGAGGCAATATAGGCTTTATACAACTTAATCATAACCTCCATTGGTACCGATCGTCGAAGTGCCGAGACTTTCGCAAACACCTTCTTGAGCGTTTCTTTCACATGAGGTTCCAATGTAGTATTCCTAGTATTCTGAGATTGGACTCTGTAGAAATCGACAGATCATATTACTTATGTGATAATCATGAATCATCATTTTCAATATCATTATCAACATTTCAATAACAAAACAAAAAGGAAATCATTACCGGGTCGGTGGTTTATTAGTTTACTCATGCATTAGAATAACGAAAAAAGTTAAAAAAATTAAGTAGAAAAATGTCCACAGTATATATGTTTTTTAAACATTTTCTAGCCATTATCCAAAAGTTGTGAAAACTGTTTTGCCGACAAACATATTAACTATTTCTTGCATGAAAATACCGAAAAATATATATATGCTAAAACAATTATTCACCGAAGTGTCAGTGAATAGTGTAGATATTTACGTCGCCGCTTCGCGGCTCGGTGAATATCCAGCGCTAATTACCTCTACCACTCTACGGTGAATAATCGTTAATTATTACATGAAGATCATCGTTATCATTATCATTTATATCAGTGTCATCATCATCATCATCATACGACCCCACAAATATATACAAAAGGCAAATAAATTTAAAAAATCATTATCCTTACCCTCATCATTATCCTTATCCTCATCATTATCCTTATCCTCATCATTATCCTCATCCTTATCCTCATCCTTATCCTCATCATTACCCTCATCCTTATCCTCATCCTTATCCTCATCATTATCCTCATCCTTATCCTCATCCTTTTTCCATCATTACCCTCATCATTATCATTATCCTCATCCTTACCCTCATCCTTATCCTCATGTTTATCCTCATCCTTGTCCTCATCCTTTTTCCATCATTACCCTCATCATTATCATTATCCTCATCATTACCCTCATCCTTATCCTCATCCTTATCCTCATCATTATCCTCATCCTTATCCTCATCCTTATCCTCATCATTATCCTCATCCTTATCCTCATCCTTTTTCCATCATTACCCTCATCATTATCATTATCCTCATCCTTACTCTCGTCCTTATCCTCATCATTATCATTATCCTCATCCTTATCCTCATCATTATTCTCATCATTATCCTCATCCTCATCCTTATCCTCATCCTTATCCTCATCCTTATCCTCATCCTTATCCTCATCCTCATCCTTATCCTCATCCTTACCCTCATCCTTATCCTCATCATTATCCTCATCCTTATCCTCATCCTTTTTCCATCATTACCCTCATCATTATCATTATCCTCATCATTACCCTCATCCTTATCCTCATCCTTATCCTCATCATTATCCTCATCCTTATCCTCATCCTTATCCTCATCATTATCCTCATCCTTATCCTCATCCTTATCCTCATCATTATCCTCATCCTTATCCTCATCCTTTTTCCATCATTACCCTCATCATTATCATTATCCTCATCCTTACTCTCATCCTTATCCTCATCATTATCATTATCCTCATCCTTACCCTCATCATTATTCTCATCATTATCCTCATCCTCATCCTTATCCTCATCCTTATCCTCATCCTTACCCTCATCCTTACCCTCATCCTCATCCTTACTCTCATCCTTATCCTCATCCTTATCCTCATCCTTACCCTCATCATTACTCTCATCCTTATCCTCATCCTTATCCTCATCCTTACTCTCATCCTTATTCTCATCCTTACTCTCATCCTTATCCTCATGTTTATCCTCATCCTTGTCCTCATGCTTATCCTCATCCTTGTCCTCATCCTTACCCTCATCCTTATCCTCATGTTTATCCTCATCCTTGTCCTCATGTTTATCCTCGTGTTTATCCTCATCCTTATCCTCATCCTTATCCTCATGTTTATCCTCATCCTTGTCCTCATCCTTATCCTCATGTTTATCCTCATCCTTGTCCTCATCCTTACCCTCATCCTTACCATCATTATCATTATCCTTATCAATATCTTATCAGTATATCTCTTTATCGTTATGAAGGGATCATTTGTTGTTGGTAACTGCTCGTTTGTCAAAGCCTCTAAATTCTTCAGCCGTGTCGCCTGTGGTTTCCGCTAAAGATACCGAGAAACTGGATACGAGCCCAGCAAGCAACGTTGAAGAATTAACGGAACCAAGTTGTATAACTACACCTCCACTGCAGAAAACGTCCTTGGAAATCATTCAGTCCGAACCAGAGAAAAGACCTGCAAAGCAAGAAGGCGATGGTCAACAGCAACAGCAGCAGCAACAACAACTGCTGCAGCAGCAGCAGCAGCAACAACAACAACAACAGCAGCAGCAGCAGCAAAAACAACAACTACAGCTGCAACAACAACAACAACAGCAGCAGCAACAACAACAACAGCAGCAACAACAACAACAACAAGAACTACAGCAGAGTGAACAACAAAAGCTGCAACAACAGAGTGAACAACAAAAGCTGCAACAACAGAGCGAACAACAAAAGCTGCAACAACAGAGTGAACAACAAAAGCTGAAGCAACAACAATCGAAGAAGGATCAACAACAGCGACAACAACAGCAAAAGCAACCACAACAACAGCAACAGCAACAACAACAACAGCAACAACAGCAACTACTGCAACTACAACAACTTCTACAACAACCACCGCCACCACCACCACCGCCGCCGCCACCACAAAAACAAAAGCAACAACTTGTCGAACAACCTCCCAAGAACAGCCCAGGAAAAGTAGAAGCGGCTTCTACCTTTGACAATATTGAAAGACTACGAGACAATTCATCAAGTCCTTCTAGGCAAAGCAAACCACCAGGTGAGGGAAAATTGTCCAGTGTTTCCACGTCTGTTGCCGAACGCCCTTCTAATCGTCAGTCTCCAAAAAGTCGAAAATCTCCTCAAAGTGGCGGTGCTAAGGGGTCAAAGACGAAAAACCAAGAACCACCAGACCATCATAAGATTCTTCAGCAATCACAATACCAGATGCGACAACAGCAGTATCGTCCACGTTTCCAACAATCGCATTTGTTGCCGGTGAGTTTATGCAAATTTATTTAAACATTTGATTGTTCATTCATTGTTTATTTTAGTTTTTTGACGTTAGAGTGTAAAGTAATTTATTTATTGTGGTTAACACACGGTATTCAGATACTGATAAACCAATGGCTCTCATTCCTTGGTGGAACTAGTTAGTAGAATTAACTGTGGAAACTATGATGTTGATTTTGCAGAGGAGAGAGGGGGGGGGGGGGGGGGGTCGGAGAACCCGGTGAAAAACGTTTGAGGCACAGAAGAGAACCAACAACTCTACTCACATGAAGCTAAGTTGGACACTCACCACATTCGGTCTAACAGTTTGTCCGCCCATGCGTCCCACAAATATTATACCTCAATAACAGATGCCATGTTTATACAAAAAATATTTTCATCCAACACAGGTGTTTATATCTATATTTATGTTTAATAGTTAGTTGTCACTATATAATGCATTTTTAATACACAAGGTAATACAGTGGGCAAGAAATGCATGCCAAAAAAAACCCAGCCTGAAAATTAGTCTTGACAGAATTTTATCTCTAATGTCCAGCTGTGTTTCAGGTTGTCAGAGATTTTGATCAGATGTTTTGGGAGTTAGATATTAGACAGTTAAAACAAGAACGTCTACCAAACGACGTCTGTGTACCACATGTATCGTGATCCTTGACTGCATAAGCATACCCTTACCAGTCGCAACACTTTGATAAGGTGAACCAAACTTTTATTTTATTTCAGATTCAGCAAAGTAATCAGCAGTATAACCAGCATCTTAATTCCCAACTGGCAATTTTCCAACTCCTTCAGCAGCAACCACAACCGCCTTACAACAGTAGCGATCAACATCCGAACTCCATTATACATCAACAAAAGCAAGGTCAGATCCCAATGAACGCAAGTCTGCAGCAGTATAACAACCCATCCCTTCCTATGCAGTTTCCAAACTATGTCCAATTCAACGAGCCGACAGGCATACCTATCCATCCTCCTGGGTATATGTCTGTATACCCCATGGAGAATCCGTCAAACAAAGTAAGTTTGAAAACACACTACAAACCATTATGTAAATTGTAACCTAGAGAGAGAATGTTCGTTTGCCACCATGGGCCACCATGCAGTAATATTTATGGGCTAATTAGACTTCAGTCCAGACTGAAAGTTTCGCCTGGTTGCTTGACTGAAAAAATCTCGCGATTACTTGGGTAATTTCATCCCGGGGCTGAAGAAGGGAATCGAAATTAAAAACACGCCAGGTTATTAAATTACCAAATACTCTTTCACGGTCAAAAGTGCATTCTGGGTAATAAAAAAGTCAAAATGCATTCTGAGTAAATAAACATGATAAACATAAAAACAAATAAACAGAAAAACAACAATCATGGATGTCCATATGTTTGAAATGCCACCAAGACAGTTATCTGTCTCGACAAAATGTTGTTTTGAACTGCTATTCATCGTTACCAGGGCGGGGGCGTTTGAACCATAGAACTAGTTCTATTATATATTTAAGAAATAGAAAATGGCCGCCCATGTTTATATAGCCTGATGCAAACACGAGAGTGAGTTGGGAGAATTCGAAAGTTTACATAAGTACTTTCGAATTCTCCCAACTCACTCGAGTGTTTGCATCAGGTTATATAAACACAGGGCATCCATTTTCTATTTATTTTATGAAATAAGGCTAAGAGATGTGCCATGACATCACAACCGTGTTTGCATAACCTGATATAAACACAGTAATTGACCAATCAATATATATATATATATATATATATATATATATATATTTATAAAATAGGTTGCGTCTTACGCACGCTGTGATTGGTCAATTACCGTGTTTATATCAGGCTATGTAAACACGGTTGTGATGTCACGGCACATTTTTTAGCCTTATTTCATAAAAGAAATAGAAAATGGATGCCCTGTGTTTATATAACCTGATGCAAACACGGGCGGCCATTTTCTATTTCTTAAATATATATATATATATATCCTTGTTACCATATTCTTACGTCACGCTGTGTTGGTGAGTTTGAGCTGTTTTGTAATACTGGCAGTCAAAGTTAATAAATATATAAACCATGGTATAAACATGATCCGTAACCGTCGTTACGTATTTCTATCAAATTTTCCTTTGATTACCCAGCATTCAGCTCTTTTACGGTTAAAAGAGCTGAATGCTGGGTAATCAAAGGAAAATTTGTCTACGCATTGCCGTTGATCAGGGACGTAGCCAGGGGGGGGCTATCATTAAAATCAATGATTAAATCTAATTTTTATAAGTCACCGACTAATAGTTCATAAATATGAAGAAATATTGTGCTTGTAACACCCGTAGTAACACCGTATCTAGCTGTTACCTTTCGAAGTATACTCATTGCTCTCTATTGCACAAAGTATTCTGTTGACCGCTGCGAGCCTGCGATCGGTGGGATGTTCGAATCAAACGAATATTGGACCTTCACCTTCATTATCTTCATATCCTTTCAGTATATATGCTTTCAAGAAAACTGCGTCCACAATGCCTACGATCGTTTTAGCTAATTTTATACACCTAAATGAACGTCTAATCTCATTTGGACAGAAATATTTCTTAAAAATGGTGGGATAAACTGTTAAAAAATGTAATTTAAGACCTTCTGGCGATTACATGAGAAATTTTAGTCCAGTTTATCGTAGCGAGGCCTGTGCGAAAATACCGAAGCCGGGCAAATACGTTGCTGTGCAGGCTGAATAAACGAAAAAGGAAACTAATTATTTAGTTTTAGGTTTTCAGAGAATTTACTACTTCTGCCTAAAAAACAGACTGACGAATTCTTTTTAATATCTTTGGTGCTTTTTGCTGTTGTTGAAGATCAATGTTATTTATTATTTTACTATTACAAAACTAATTTATCAATTTATTTTTATTAACTTTTACAGGCAATGGATGATAAAGTGGACACCTCGTCTGGCATGCATGATAAGTCTGAAAGGAGAAATTGACCTCGTGGATTTTTAACTGCTAGCCAGAGCTAATATTTCTTACTAAAATGATATCAACAAATGGGACATGACCAGGATTTTTAACGAGAATTTTCTACTAAGAAGCTTCAAGCTAAGTAGGTCCGTTTATTTGTTGAAACTTGAAACTGTCTGTTTTTGTCGTGCAGCCTTGTGTTTGCTGCAGGGTAAATTTCTCTTTCTGGGGATATTTTTATTTGTCTGATCCCAAATGCATCTTTCGCAACACAAAACGAGTAACGACCTGAAGCACAGAGTTTCCTTGATATACATTTTTGTTATTTAATTTTTTTTTTTAAACATTGACAATTTTTTACTTTACCCTATAAATTGGAGGCAAGCTCTTTAGCGCCTCCTCGTGCAGAATTCGCCACTGTGAAACCAAACATTATATTGTGTTAGTAGTTTATTGTGTTAGGAGCTCCAATCATGGCCAAAATCAGACACGCTGAACATCTCGCTTCCCTTCCTTATTAGCCCAGGAGCGGCTTTCTTGAAATGTGTATTGCTTTTCATGATTTTGTTGATCGTGGTTTTGACTTTTAGGATGATTTGTACATAATATCCCAAGAACGTTTTGACCACAGCAAGTTTGATCTTAGGCGTTATGTGTATAAATAAATTATTGTATTGCATTGTATTGTATCTGATGGGGGGTTTTTAACCCTAGACGTTTCTAGATTTTTCTGCATTCAGTTGCCAATTAACGTTTGCGCTTAGTTCGACCAATCATCGAACTTTCAAAACCAGATTTGCCAAAAAGCAACCATAGTTTCCCAAGTTAGTTCATCAAAGGGTCAGGGCCTTTGGGTTGAGTATCTACTGTCATCTACCTCAATAAATAAAGTCCCTTTTCTTTAAACGGTCGAATTCACGCGTCCTTGACCTCCCGCCAAAGCGCCTTTACGAGGGAGGGAGTAACTCTTACATCAGTTGCATGCATACATGGTCAATCGAGATATGGTGTGGAAACTCAGCTAAAGCCTTTGATCTATCTTTTTGTTCGCCTTTATGCATTTTTGTGCACGGTCACTGAACACATTGTATTTTAGTATAATGAACGAATTGTCCAATAGCAACGTTTCAGTTCAATCACTCAACCGTGCTATTTAAATATTAATAAACCTAAAACAAAGGATGTGCACGGTTCAACATAAAATCACAGCTCATTATAGGCGCTTTGAAGTTTGCCGAGTTTCCAGACCATATCTCGATTGACTATGATGCATATTACTATAATCCATATAGACGTAATAGTTCAAACAAATATATTTCGATGAAAGGAAAAAAAGAAGGAAGTGATAAGGTATTCTAATGATTATATTAAGGTAGACAAGTAAAGTGTCATTAATCCAGCCTTGTATATCTTCACGAGTTCTTCACGATAATTTCTTACTCTTATTATACAAAGCATCCATAACTTTACTCATACTATGAATAATTTCTAAACTATTCTCGTATGTTTTGTCGACTGGCGCGTGATCAAATATTATCAGCACTCCGGCACCCTGGTCAAGGATTCCTACAAAGACAGGAGAAAAAAGAATGTAATATAAGAAGTGATGTACTGTGTCTTCAGAAAGTTTAAAATTAACTACGAGGCCTCTACGGTAGCCTGTGTACAGCCAGAATATACACTCTGCTATTCAGTCACAGGCTACTCTACGACTGAATAGGCCTGCAACGATTGATCTGATTTGGAACAAGACATCGATATTTGCGATACATTTACATATTAACATAATACAACTTCATCAAGAAATATAAACAAATGTCTGCAGTTAGACTTTTCAGTACTAAATGACTTTCCTTTTTCGAATTCCGACACACATAACAAAGGCAGCGTCGAGATGAAGTAGGAGCGTGTCGCGTGGTCACTACGGCTATAGAGATCATAAATAAAACTAGATGGGGCATTGGGGGGGGGACTCCAGTCAAAGCTGCCATCTTGGATCAGTTGGGGGGCAAAATTTCAAACCCGGATGTAAAACTACTCCGGTCCCAGACGTTTCCTAAGGAATTGTACTTTCTGTCAGGAATTTTGGCTGAACTACATCGACCTTGTATTCTCTAATATAATTTTAAAGTTCTGAGACGAAACTGCGAAGATTTACGAGACGAGTCAGACGATGGATGTTTGTTTGGAGACGGGGCGAGAATAATAAGTTTTAACTTGTAAATTGTTGGGATTTTTGCTGTTTTGAATTATTTCATGTGTTTATTTGTATTTTGGGTTTGTCGTGTATAATTATGTGTTAGAGAACGTCGAGAAATCGATTAAACAAGTTAGCAACGTGCACATTATTTGAAATTTTACTGTTTTTAAACTAACCAATCAGATGACAAGTTTCATCGGAGTTCCCCAGAGCCTCCGTTCCTTGGTAATGACCAAAAGGATCGCAGGCTCTGGGTACGAGATTGTTTGAAGAAAACTACTCGGTCCCAGACTTTTCCTATACTATCCGAGAGCTTTCGGATACCTGAGCGGCTGAGCCGAACCCGAATGCCGACGCGGACATATAAAACACTCTCGTCAAACCGTCCGGTTGACGATTTAGAAAAAAGCTAAGAAAGACCATTTGTATCGCAACGCTTTGTCAAGAGCTTTGTAAAAGACCCTGGGCGGTCTTCGAACTAGCCTGGTACCCTGGCCCAATTTCAAAAGAAATATGGGCCAGGTAACCACTAATCTAATTCTCGCGTCATCAGGGCTAAATCCACTGATGACGATTGCAGTTTTATTCATAGCCACTAAAAACGCGCGAAATTTCAACCAATAGGAAAGCAGAAGTCTTTAGTGGTTACCTGGCCCATATTCTTTGATTGGGCCAGGGTACCAGGCTATCTTCGAACAAGCTAAATATCGTCGATGACAGCAATCTCGTACCCAGAGCCTGCGATCCTTTTGGTCATTACCTCCGATTCTTGGTAATAATTCCATGTCCTAAATAACCCAGGTACTTCATGAAAGCCTGACCCCAACACACACCCTAATCCTACCCAATAAATTTGTGAATATAGGACATGGATTTATAACCCGATTCTTGGTAGTGGCCAAAAGGATCGCAGGCTCTGGGTACGAGATTGCGATGACAGTAACAAATTATAGGGAACTGGGAACCAGAGGACTGGGAACAAAAACCCAATTTTGCTGAGTTTACCAGAGCGCTGCTCCAGAGCCTCCGTTGCTTGGTAATAACCAAAACGATCGCAGGCTCTGGGTACGAGATTGATCTTCAAATGATTACCCGATTTTGGCCCCAAATGCCCCCTCTAGTTTCATTTATGATGGCCGGGTACGCCCGCTGTACAAACGCCTGAGCCCACGAGTGGAACAAACGCCTGAGCCCACGAGTGGAACAATCGCGTATCGTGACAACTGTACCGAGATACGTACCGTATCGTGGGAAAATGTTGGGAAAATGTATCATTGCTGGTCTACAGCTGAATTAGACCCCGTCTATACGTATATACGTTCAAAAAATGGAGACTTATTCGTTTTCGCCTTTCGTCCACACGCTGAATCAGCGTTTTTGAAAGTCTGCGTTTTCACCAAAACTGACGGGCGTGGACGGGTAAATTTGTTAGAAAAACGATCGTCTGGGCATAAGCATTCGTTTTTACTATCAACTTTAATTAACGGGAGAGATTTGAAAACGCATACGTGTGGACATGGCATAAATTGTAACTGCTGAAATCACGCGTTTATTCTCAAATAATCCACTTTAGTTTGTTTCACTAGTCTTGTAGCAACACCGCGAAATATGCCACAGTATACCCTTCTATATAAATCTAAATAAAGTTTAATAAACCATTTAGAAAAACGCATTTTACCTTTTCTTGCACTAAACACAGAAGATAAAACCACTTACCATGCAGTTTCTTGTCCAAAATCATTTGAGATAATTTCTTTTCTACGATATTCTACAAATGATGAAAACAATACAATGTCAACGAAATGCATGCAGCTTGTAGCACACACAATGGAATCACATAATAACGAACTAATGGCAGAGCTCTGGTTTTGAAAAAATTAAGACAGGACTTTCGCTTCCTATCCTATAACTTTAGCTCAACGTCCTTCGAACAGCCAGACGCAACCTTTTCTTGTGGAAAAGCAGATGAACGCATGTCCTTGAAAACCTTCTAATCTTTTTGGAGTGGTTGCTCCATCCATTTAGCCAATCCTGGTTGCGTTGTTATTAAATGTTACAGTTGATTTCACATTACTTTACCGCCGTGTGTTGCGAAGTTCGTTTGGAAGTTCAGATATTCGTTCGGAATTACGTTGCCAAGGTTGAAAATTATCCAATCAAATTGCGAGCTTTGGATCAAAACTCATTCTGATTGGATAATTTTTCAACCTTAGCAACATAATTCAGAACTTCCGAACGAATACCTGAACTTCCCAAACGAACTTCGCAACACACGGCGGTAAAGTCGTGTGAAATCAACTGTAAGTTCGGTAAAAGGTTTAAATCCGGGTAATTGTTTCATTTGGTAAATACTGTTCTTCCGGATAACTTACATTTAAATCTGACGTTTCGGAAGCCTGTGCGGCTACCATCTTCAGCAAGCTTGCGTCGTCGCGTCAGACCACGTGGACGACAGCACGCTAGACCAATAACTGCCACTCTGAAGATGGTAGCCGCACAGGCTCCCGAAACGTCAGACTTAAATGTAAGTCATCCGGAAGAACGATATTTACCAAATAAGTGAAATAAAAGTAGCGTGCTGATATTGCTGGGTTGCAACGTTACGTCATGGCGGCCATGTTGGTTGGTAGGTACAAAAGAATATCAAATTATGGCCGCTGTGTCTGTCCTCTAAATTTCAGGGGATATGTCGAAATAGAGAACGTAGCAGTCGAAAGCCTGGTTTCCATAAGATCGTCTCGATCGCCTGAATCCATCCAATCTGCAATCAGATTGAGCGATTCGAAATATCTCTAGTCTGATTGGAGAAATTTGGGCAACTGGGCGATTGAGACGATCCTATGGAAACCAGGCTTAACGTTCCGAGCGAAGGCCCCACAGGATCACGTTTCTCTCTGACGAAGGGCCTTCGCTCAAAACGTTAGACTCCTTACTTATATTTCGATTGCTTTACTAAATAAGTGTTAGTGGCTTGGGACACTTCGCATGGCCTTAAGGACAAAATTTTTCGCTCTAAGTATTCCCCAAGCCCCTGTTCAACGTTGGTGATTATTTAGGTGCTCTTTTCGACATTTATACGAGTTCATTTTAAGCCTGCTTCTCATATACGTCGACTCCTACAGCAGGCATGCCGGCGACGCTGAGCTTGACCAATTTCGCATGCATGCATGACGGTCACAGAATCACAAATTTCATTTTTTTCTGATAAATGTTACATGATCATGTATGTTTCCATGGCATTCCACCGCTGGCATGCCGCTGAAGTTGAACTTGAGTCAACTTTGAGTCTTCGCCGGCATGTCAGTGGAAGGCGTCACCGGAATATGAGAAGTTATATATCATACACGAGGAGGAGTGTTTCATCAGGATTTCCAAACACCGAGACTTTTGTTGAAAATCGAGGCGAAGCCGAGGTTTTTGAACAAATTTCGAGGTGTTTGGAATCCTGATGAAACACTCTTCCGAGTGTATGATATAGCTTCTCAAACAAATCAGTATTTTAAGAGAAAATCGAGGCGAAAGTTGACTTAATTTATGTAATTTCTTCCTCCGATATCAAAACCTCCGTCTCGGTCTTGATTTCCTTTGTTTTCGGTTCATGAATTATTAATGAATTTGAGAACCAACTTTATCTCCTACTTGAACATTGCCCTCATAACATACCTTGTCCAGTTTAATGAGGTTTGATACATGATTGACCTGAAATTAAATAATTAAATGTGTTAGCTTATGAATTACTAGAAAAAATATCGAAACAAATTCAGGGAATGCCTGATGATCTGTCTCTTTCAAATCTCTCTTGACGAAGGCTTTGTCTGGCGATAGCCACAATAAAATAATACAAAACCAATCATCAGCAATTAAATAATTAACCTTTTTACAGGCACGTTTCTGCAAGAGTTGACAAGTAAAATCGTCTGGCGTTAGCCAGAGTAAAATATATTAGGGACAAAAATGTCCGATTGCCTGTTAAAGGGTTAATATCGCGCTGACGAAGTCAGGAAAAGAAAACTTTACTATTTGGCCAAATAACTCATTTTTACGGGGGTTTTTTCAAGTCTCGTAACATCCGACATGTTTAAAACACGGAAACCATTCGTCTCTTAATTATGAAATTCTCTTTTTCATTACATTCTTCCAACTTTCCTGTACAGCTAGCAATGTTCTTCTTATCTTTATTTCGGTCAAGAAAGAACGTTTGTTCTTTGTTTTACCGATGCAATTGCCTCGCTCATTAATAGTCTTTGGTTTAAATCGGTCTCAAGGTACAGTATACAAGCAAGATTCTTCCCAACCAACACAAGCAGTGGCGTAGGAAGCAAGTTGATCTTGGAGGGGCACAGCTTCAAAAGGGCACTTTGTTCAGGGGGTAGGACTTCAAAAGGACACTTGAAACACATGTTTTATCATAAGGGCACTTTTCTGCTGCAAAAAGGGCACTTCATGACAAAGTTGGGGGGCACATGCCCCGTTTTCCTCCGGTTCCTATGCCCCTGAAAACAAGGTTAACTTGATGAAATACTACAGAAATACAGTCGTTTGCACCTAAGTGGAAACACCGCCCATCAAAACATGTTCAAAAGTTAACCATTTCGAAATTGACACCGTGGAATTGGCAAGATGTCATTGGCTGACGGCACAAACATACGTATCGAAGGGAAACTTAATGTTTAACTTTTATGTTTGACGTTGACAATGGAACATGTTTTGACAGGCGGTGTTTTCACTAGTAAAAAGTCCAAAGACATTGAAATGGTACATCAGTTAGTGACTCTTGTATTGTCGTCAAAGTTTTCTGAACACGAAGGATCGGTAGTCTCGCATTGGGAGAATGATGCCAACATTCTTCAATTACTTGGCTTGTTCTTTTCATAATATTATCGTCATGCCATCGGTTTAAAATCGGTGGTCTCTTTCTTTCAAGGCAAACAACCTTTCGTAGTTCGTCTATATGCTTGGATTACAACTAACCATACCATATGGTACATATAAATTTTGGTGTGAAACAAAGGTTCCGTAGAAAATTCTAAGCTTTTTTGTATTAAATTATACTTACTTCAACTTTAGAGAAAGGTTCCACGATACGACATAAGTTTTGCTCAAGGAGATTATCATATAAAGCATCAAGGTGATTCTACAAGACAAGACGTTCGGGAAAGAACAGGTAGAAATTAGATGAGATGATTCTGTGGGACCTTTTCCAAAGATTGCGCTAAGTGAAAAATGTAACTTTACTATGCATCCCACAAGCTTCTGGTGACTGTAGGCCCCCCCCATCTAACCTCCTCCTAAAAGATAGATCAACGACCCCCCGCGTGAGATTAGGTTAGGGCTTATGCTGGGCTTACGTTTCATTAATTTCAAAAGGCTAGATCTTCAGAAAAAGTCCTAGAGAGTCATCTCATCTAACCTCTTCCCAAAGCAAAGACCAACATACGATGACATCATGTCACAATACACTGAATACAAAAGTTCCCCGTAGAATGTTGTATACACGTTCTACTGCCCATGCGCGTACACAATCATAAATATAAAACGTCTTTACGGCTAGAATTCTTACTTACTCGAATAATAGGATCGCCTTGCAATTCTTGTACGTATGTTGTTAATATCTACAAGTTTGTTAAAACAATATAAAAACAATTATAAAAAAATACAAACAATCTTAAATAACGATACCCTGGGTGTCAGAGGTTCCTCCACGCTCGTAGGGATAACGGGGACACGTCCCTTTTACCACCTCGAGCCTTCGCGTGCCCCCGTTATCCCTATATACGAGCGTGAAAGAACCTCTGGCACCCAGGTTAAAATAACGAACAAACGCTCGACAAAAGAACTATTAGCATGAAAGAATTAACTAAACTAAGTACATTAAGCAAGGTATATTGTTTTGACACAAAGACGTTTTTTCATTCCTCTTTTTAATATGATAATATCCCCATTTCAGTTCTTTTAAGAAGTTAAAAGCTTTCCAGTTTTAGTTAGCTATATATATATAAAAACCATCCTTAGAAAGTTTTAAGAACTGCATTAGAAGAAAAAATCTACAGAATTTAGTAGAAAACAATTGTAATAATTGTAATCTTTGCTCTACTTAAAATCATTCGCAGTTTTAACTTGAATATCTTACAAAAATTTTAGAAGTTTATTGTTACTGTTACTGTAACTGTATATCATAGATCTATATATAAATTACTGTATATTAGTAGAGTTTAGTTAGGTAGTAAGTGTCCCCAATTAGTTTGTTAAAACTAAATACATAGACACTTTTTTAATAAAGTTATTATTATTATAGCTAAATGTAACTAGTACGAGTCGATCGGATGTCTAACAAGAGAAAAAATAAACTGTGTATCACCTTCTTAAATTCCAGCAACGATCGCTTATAGCTTGAATCAGCTATTTTTCTCATTGCTTGAAGCTAAAATAAATTCAAGACACCATTATACCAACTGGTACACATCAGCACACTCCATTCTCCCCTGCGTTATATTCTCTTGCATAATAATGATGCAAGCTATACATACATGAAGTGATTATTATACCTACTGTATTACGTCAATCAGTTGCCTACATACAGTCCTGACATCAGACAGCGTAGAGAACAGTTTGTAGGCGGACAAAACAAGACGTAGCAGAATTTGACTTCAATTTTTACCACGGAGTTTATAGAGCGTTCCAAATTTAAAGAATGGAGTTAACTGGTCGACATACTCTATACGTTTGCTCGCCATCTGAGTCTTGCATGGTGACTCAATGGTTAGAGCATCTAAACATGAGCATCTGCATACATTGATATAAATAAAATAACATTGTGACCATAATCAACCTATGTGACCATTAGATAACTAAATTTACGGCATCACCTTCGCGAAAAAACTGTCTGTCTGTCTGTCTGTCTGTCTGTCTGTCTGTCTGTCTGTCCGTCCGTCCGTCCGTCCGTCCGTCCGTCCGTCCGTCCGTCCGTCCGTCCGTCCGTCCGTCCGTCCGTCCGTCCGTCCGTCCGTCCGTCCGTCCGTCCGTCCGTCCGTCCGTCCGTCCGTCCGTCCGTCCGTCCGTCCGTCCGTCCGTCCGTCCGTCCGTCCGTCCGTCCGTCCGTCCGTCCGTCCGTCCGTCCGTCCGAGAACGTGCGAGAACCTCGAAGATCACTTCATTCAAATTAATATGTTAAACTGATGTTTTTCCCTGAAGCACTCTCCTACCTGTGGTCCTGAATATTTTAAGCCAAGTTTTCCGCTAATGATCGACTGCACATCTTCTGGACTAAAGAAGACGAAACATGTCAAGTCAAACGTAAGCCAATTGGCAAAATATTTCTCATGGAAGTGTATACCCCCCAGTATGTGAATGCAAATAAATCAAGACACGCACTATTTCTCATTTTAATTGTCCGATGGTTCGCTTTCAAGTTTGCTCGAAATTCACAACTTATGAGATATTCTTGCGAAAACGTCATGCTTGTTTATCGACAAGGATATAAAATGTTTCCATTCTAACTCAAAATGCAATTTCTAGCAAAGTGTGGTAACCACGCGGCAAGTGCGAGTTCAAATCTCGCCACACCTTTTGCGCATTTAGCATCTAGAGCAACAGCAATCCTCACTATACAGTATTATCAAGTGTAAAGCACTGTCACGCAGACTGCCGCCGGAACAGTTTTTCTCTAACTTGCAAACAGCCCTATAGCTGGGGAAATCCAGATATTTTCGATGCCTCATTCTTACCTGTTCAACATAATTTTACACAGAAGCATGTACTTCAACGCTGCAGGTGCTTTGGGATTATCAAGAGAATCGTAGCCCTAAACCATTGAAAATAAACACAAAAACGAAACAGTGAATATGACAAGAAACACTACAGAAGACGTATCCTTGCGTACAAGAGACGAACAGCAGGAAATAGGCACCTTAAAATCTACGACAAAAACCTAATTAACAATGACGGTCCTTCAAACGAAATAATTGTTTGAAACAACAAAAAGGAGAAAAGGTTTTAGCAAAGTGTAATTTAAATATGGTATCCATGCATTCTGTACAAAATGTCATTTTTTCTCTGATGAAAAGTTTGGTTGAAAAAGTCAGTAGTTCATTTGGTAAAATCTTAGCAGTTTTATACTGCCTTAAAGTTTTCAATACTGTACGGCACAATACACTGCCTACGTAGCACTTCAATCTTAAATATCAAGAGAGCTGTTGTTCATGATTGAGTTCAATACACCAAATCGTAGTTTCATTTAGGCCCACATGCAAATTAGTTTCCTATTCAATTTGGGCCCCCATGCAAATTACATCGTGTCTATATTAAAGCATAACGGGAAGATAATCATGTTTTGAGTTCATTATTTTTAGACACTACGTTTAGGATTATTGTCAAGGATAATCGATAAGCAAATTTTATCCTTATCGAATACCTAAACATTAAAAAGTTTCTGAAATCAGAAATGTTATGTTTTTACTACGGCTGCTTCAGCCTCATGTTATAAATGAACTACGTTTTATCCCGACTCAGATTGTATGCGCAGTCGAAACTCCGATTTCGTCTATAGAGACACCACAATCATATGGAAATTTAACCTCTTGACGTTCATAACACGCGAACACGATTTTAGTTTCAAGTGATTTCGTTTAATAATTGAAATTGTATGACGTCAAGGGATTTAATTTGTACTGTATGTCAAACAAATCTCAATATTTGAAAAATAAAGGGAGATATGAAAGAACTGTAAATTGATATTCTTCTTTAGTTTAAAGCCCTAATCAAACGAGAACGCAAGTCATCGCAAGTTGGCAGTCACGCTATCTCAACCAGCCGCTCTGAATAGTTTCCCGAAAATATCATGTACCGTGACAAAGTTAAAACTTGTTTAAAACACTCATGAAACCTTTATTTTGTTAATTTGGGTGTTCGAGCGACCGCCACAGAAATTCTGACTGCCAACTTGCGATGACTTGCGTTCTCGTTTGATTAGGGCTTAAGAGTTCTTTAAAATAAGACAAACTTAATTTTCGCTTCATACACTACATTGTATAGGGACCTTAACAGCGATAATACTGCACAAGAACACACCTCGAAGGCTTCGTAAAAGTACGAATAAGCTGTTTTGAAATCTTTCTCTTCCGCGTGTAGAATACCTAAACATAAATAAATGAAACAAACAAGCAAACAAACAAACAAACAAACAAACAAACAAACAAACAAACAAACAAACAAACAAACAAACAAACAAACAAACAAACAAACAAACAAATAAATAAACAAGCAGACAAGCAGACAAACAAACAAACAAACAAACAAACAAACAAACAAACAAACAAACAAACAAACAAACAAACAAACAAACAAACAAACAAACAAACAAACAAACAAGCAGACATAGTGAACAAACAAAACAAACAAGCAAACAAATAAACAAGCAAGCGAGCAAGCAAGCAGACAAATAAATAGATGAAGAAATAGATATCTTACTAAAAAATTAAATAGATAAATGATCAAACATAAAGATTTTAGACTGAGTAGCAGTAGCTATCAAACGATTATGCATGTACGAATTGTCTGGCCTGATGACTGCTAATTACTAGATATTTATAAATATTTTGAATCTTTAAGAAGGTACATGTTAATAGAAACGCATGCAGTCTTTTATTGTTTCTTTCGTTATTCAAGTAAAACGTACACGTGGTGTGACAATTCATCTGACAATTAAGAAATAGTTCGTGGTTTGGCCTGCTCCATCCAGTTATGGATGCACGCGGGAAGTTGGGAGAGCAATAGCCGAGAAGCTCTAGATTTTTGAGTGCTCTCCTAACTTCTCAAGTGCATCCATAACTCAATGAAGCACGCCAAACCATAAACCATTTCTTTTATAACAGAGAATCGGACACAAAACAACGAAAAACAACATTTATTTCGCTGATTAAAAACGAGTTTCTCATTACATTTGTGCTTCATCGAATTATGGAGCACGCACGGTAGCCGATCAGAAACGCCGTCCTATTACATCTATGTTATATACAATTCTTTCTTTATCTGAAGATGTTTCTTTTTTTCATGTACTGTATGTATACTGTACATTAATGACTAATGTTCACCAAATTAATAATACAACTTTCTAATGTATACCAAACTAAGAGGTGAAAGGTACAAACCTGATTGCATGTCCAAAGCAGCCTGTAAATAAATAAACACATCAGTTAAGAATTCTCATTAAAAAATTGCTCTAAAGACACATATTAACACAAAGTGACTTTTTCGTTCATGAACCACGACACCGTTACAGACATTTTTTTCAGGCACATTTGAATTCAACTTTCTTCGGTTTCAGGGAAGATTGGTAAGACACGTTTGTATATACAAACAACACTCACGTGACGCAGAAAAATATGTCAACGAACTTCAATCAAGTTAAAGACAAGTTTCCACTAAAGTAACAACAAATACCTGTAATTTTGGTGGGCAATAAATGGCATTTGCAGTAGTCCGTGCTGACGTCAGGGCAGCCCTGGAAAAGTTAAAAGATGTATAGAACAATCATTATATACAAACAAAACATACTGCAAGGAAAAATGTGATTCCTCGCTAATCATAATAATTGCTTAACACTTTGAGGCCTGGACCTCTCCCTGTGCTGAATAAAATCGTCTGACGTTAGCCAGAATAAAATACTAAAGACTCGTCGTCAGGCTTCAAAGTGTTAACAGTACCATTGATATTTTTAAAATCATTTTCAAGTAAAATTAACTATTAAAAATCAGGCCGGTCATATAATTTCTAGGGGGCGTGCGGGACATTGCTCGCCGTATTGAAGTCAGGCGAGCGATGACAAAACTACGTGTTATGACCGGATTAAGACAAGACGTTTCACTAAGCTATATATAAGACGTTCCGGTACGATGTTATGACTATACATCATAAGATTTGTGTTAAGTTGTTAGACTTAAAGCTACATTGTAAGACGTTAGGCTAGATTGTAAGACGTTACACTACATTACATTGTACGACGTGACGATATACGTTGTAAGACGTTACGCTACATTATAAGACGTTACACTACATTGTTAGACGTTAAGAGACCTTACGCTACGTTACACTGTTAGACATTACGAGACGTTACGCTACATTGTAAGACGTTACACTACATTGTTAAGACGTTGCGAGACCTTACGCTACGTTGTATAAGCCGTTACACTACATTGCTAGACGTTACGTTACATTATTAGACATTACGAGACGTTACACTACATTGTTACACATCGCGAGACCTTACGCTACGTTGTATAAGACGTTACACTACATTGTTAGACAGCACGAGACCTTACGCTACGTTGTATAAGACGTTACACTACATCGTTAGACAGCACGAGACCTTACGCTACGTTGTAAGACGTATAGGATACATCACGAGACATTGCGCTATATCGTACGACGTTACGCTAAGCTATAAGACGTTCGGCTACAACGTTAAGATACGTCGTAAGACATTACGATGCGTTAAAACACGTCCCGCTACATTGCAAGACGTTGCGCTACAGTACGTTGTTAGACATTACGCTGCATTATCAGGCGTTATGCTTCACCCAAGGAAGCTTTTTTTGAAATATTTTCTCCAAACTGGCGCGTGAGATCTTGCTGTCACAACAAACCAGCCGCATGGTAAAATGCGCATCTCGACCACTCAAGACGCGTGACAAGGCGCGTGATTCGATGTACAGTAGTTGTTTAAATTAAGGGTCTTCAGACTATTCAAATCCAAGTCCTTCCTGTCTGAGCCAGCCAAAAATGACCCCTTTTAGTGTTTTACTCTGTCTAATGCCAGACGATTTTACTAGTTCACATGTTTCTAATTAAAGTATAAGGTATAATGCTCATATATATGTGTGGATTTTTACTGTACTATGAATTGGGGCGGGGGGGTGGGGGTTGCACCTACAAAATGCTAGGACAATATGACAAAACCACACCTTGATTTGGGAATATTTTTTAGTGAATGGTAGATTTTGCTTTCCAACAACTGAACTTCAACCAGCAGCATCTTGTCATCAAGCTTTTTTAATTCTTTTAGTAACTTTGAGCCTATAAATAAATAAATAAATAAAAATGGAAGGAAAGAAAGAAAGAAAGAAAGAAAGAAAGAAAGAAAGAAAGAAAGAAAGAAAGAAAGAAAGAAAGAAAGAAAGAAAGAAAGAAAGAAAGAAAGAAAGAAAGAAAGAAAGAAAGAAAGAAAGAAAGAAAGAAAGAAAGAAAGAAAGAAAGAAAGAAAGAAAGAAAGAAAGAAAGAAAGAAAGAAAGAAGGAAAGAAAGAAAGAGAAAGGAAGGAAGGAAGGAAGGAAGGAAGGAAGGAAGGAAGGAAGGAAGGAAGGAAGGAAGGAAGGAAGGAAGGAAGGAAGGAAGGAAAGAAGGAAGGAAGGAAGGAAAAAACTCAACATATTCAACAATAAGAAACAAAATATTAAATTTACATACCAAGTGACAAAGCTTTGGTGTATTCTCTCACGCCATAGTATAAACCCACAAGTCTAGACTAAAATTACATTTTTTATATATTCAATTAATATTATTACAGTATACCAATTGAGTACAGCATACTACAGCTTTGGTAAGATAATACAGTACTAAGTGCTGTAATCTCATAATGTCCACATGTTTCTCTCTGACGAAGGGCCTTCGCTCGAAACGTTAGACTACTACATTCTCTGTTTCAGCAGTATATCTAACCTTACTATATTTCCATTGTTGTTTCAACACTGCCTACACAGCACACTATAGAAAAATTATTTTTTTCATATGTTTTTGCTGTACAAGCTGTCGTAAGTTAAACTCATGCAGAGAAAAACTCTGAGCTCCAGACGGCAATCGAACCCACAACCTTCTGAATGCCAGCTGGACACTCTCACTATTGAGCCACTGGAACTCAGATGATTGGGAACTAGTCAAACCATACATGCATCACAAGTACTTGTTGGGCTACAAGTTGCATAGTGTCAGAGTACTTGTGACACACGTATGGTTTGACTAGTTTCCAGGTACATGTATATAAATATTGAAAACAACCTCAGACTACCATCTGAGTTCCAGTGGCTCAACGGTGAGAGTGTCCAGCTGGCATTTGGAAGGTTGTGGGTTTGGAAGGCTGGAGCTCAGAGTTTTTCTCTGAGTACAAAAATTAATTTTATAATAATTTCAATACAATGTACATGTAAGTCTCTAGTAACAAAAAAAACAACACACTGAGTAAAAATAATTCCACAACTGTATATACAGTATAGTATGTACCTCTAAAGCTTGCCGCAAAAACACACGTTTCTCTTGTTTTGCCCACTCAATACATTCAAGACATAAATCCACCTTTAAACAAAGAAAAAGATTTCAAACATACTGGTACTACAATTTGTATATACATGTACAATTATTATTTTGTACAAGTCTACGATTATAACCATGAACAGGTAAATGAATAATTTCATTAATTCCAGTTAGCTAGTTAGTTATGTGATAACTGGGTGAATTTCACTTTTCAAACACAGATACATGTACTGTACAGTGGCATAACTCCTATAGGTGCTGCCCGGCAAGAGCCCCCTTTTACTGGGGGGCCCCTGAGCCAGGATGTCGGATGTCCTTTATGGGGATTCCATCATTTTCACGTATTTATTGGGAAATCATCAGTCGTCGTTAAACTGGATATAGCTTTCCATCATTTAAATATTGGTATGAAGTTTCAAACAGTTTCATAAAAAATACAGAACATTGCAACAGGTTAATAAAGGTACGAAAACGGATGTCAGACAGCTTGATATAAGACGGCTTCACCTGCCAGTACCAACGGGTTGATAAATATTCTTATAATCCAACAAACGTTTGATATATGTAATGATGAATTTCCCCTTGTTTTAATATACCGATTAATTTTTTTGAAAATTCCACGCTGGATCACCGAAAATGCACTTCTGGGGCATGTGAAATTCAATTTGGGGGCTTCGCACCCTAGGTCCCCTGGGGCTGGGGGGCACTTTCAGTTTGGGCCAGGGGCACCCTAGCCCAAAGTTACGCCACTGGTACTGTAACTATCATAATCAGGGCTGCTGAGAGGGGGCTAGGGGGGCAAGTTGCCCTGGGCCCCAAACTTGAAAAGGGCCTCCTAAACTTTTTTAGATTTGAGTTTTTGACGTAGGAAAACATGAGGCCCAGAAAGCGTAAAGAGCAGTAACACTAACATCATTTTCAGCCAACCCAGGGCACCAATTGAGAACACATAGACATGACCCTATGCATAATATATAATATATGACCCGACATAATATATGACCCGACATTACATAATTTGCACCAAAAACATTGATGAATCCATCTACATTCCTAAGTCTATAAATTGGCTGGAGAACTCAAAAGTGGCAAATCATATATTTCATTATTAAATATCATGGTGTCAACTTCAAAGGCTTGGTACTACATACAGATTCATCAATGTTATGTGTAAAAATCAGGTCTTGCCATAAGGGGTGGCAGTGCACGGTCGTGCATGCATGCACCCAAGCTCGAAGAAGCGAGCGATTGACCATGTGTGCAAAATTTGAATTTCTTCGACAATGGAGCGAGACAATAACTTGCCAAAAGGTATTAAATTACTGATGAGAAAAAAGTAGAGTGCTGCATAGGCAGTGTTTTGAAAATGCAACAAATAGAAAAGGTTGTAAAGTGCCGAGAATTTTATCAACAAAATACTGATGTTCTGAGCAGAGCCCTTCATCAGAGTAAAGTGGCACTTTATTAAATTACTGAGGCATTAAATTACTGAGGCAACACCTCAGTGGATTGTCAGTTATTCAGTTTGTGTTACTTGAAACAAGTATCTGTGCTCAGTCTATCGAAGACTCGATTCGAAGTGTAGCGAGAAGTGAAGTGATTTTTTGGAGAGGAAAAGCAAATTATAAAGATGACAAGCACTGGCAATGGCAGCAAGATTGATCTTTCAACTTTCAAAAAGTGGGGAAAGGATGGCGTTATCGGGTACAAGATGGTCAATGCAGATAATTGTGTGTTTGTAAACTTTGTCTGGTGTAAAGTTTGTGCCGCAACAAGGACACCCTCTTCCTCCATCCCAACTGCAAAGGACCAGTCAAGAAATCAGTCCTGGCTTACGTTGATGGAACAAACTATATTACCAAGAACAACGTCCATTATTTGATACCTCATTAAGTCAATTTCAATGTTGTGCACACATCGTACATTGCCTCGTCATTGTGATCAACCACTCACATGCATTTTTTTTAGGGCAAGGCCTGAAAATCATGGTTTTTTTTGTAATACATGTACTATTCTGTTTTATATTCAGCACCTCAGTTCCAGTAGATACTTCCATATCAAGAAACAGATCTAACAACTCTCTGACCATTTTAGCAGCTTTTGCCTTTGAAACAAGCAACATAAAAGGTTGGATAAACTTTACTAAACCTTCAAGTTCTAGAAAAAATAAAGATATTAATCAGATATTACTTAAATCCACTTTATGACACTGTAAATATTACATCGAGCCAGGTTCTACAGTAAAGAGCTCACATCATAATAATAGTTAATTTGAAAGGTTTTATTAATTTAATTTAACCATACCGTCCTATATTCTGTATTAACAAAAATCTGTAAAACCACATGCTTCTCTGACTAAAGTTGAACTGAATATCATATATACAGTACTGTAACCTAAGAACCTAGTCTACTATAGCTATGTTTACACTGCAAGCCTTGTCTTGGCCTTGGTCTAAGTTTGGCCTACTTTTTGGCACTGGTGTAAACACATCCTGGACTGGCCTAGGCCAGGCCTTGGCCAGAATATCTGGGCTTGCTTCTTTTGTTGGCCTATGCTTTGGCCTTGACCAGGCGTGTACCAGTGTAAACACGACACATTTACCCCGGGCCAGGCCAAGACCATGGCTTGCAATGTAAACATGGCTTATATGTTTAATAATAAGATGTACATGTATTTTTCCAAACATCCAAATATCATTCTCAACATCCAAACAGTCAGCATGCATCAGAAACTCACACAAAAGAATTATGAAGCATTAAATGTATGCTTAATTTTTGGATGTGTTTTTAGATAAACAAATAAGCCAGGATTCCCTAAAAAGTCTTTCACTGTACAGTATTAAAAATCAAAAGTTTAAATTGTACAGTATGTTTGTTGTTAAGAAGTTTATAAATTATAATCAGACAATTTTAAAAAACAAGGCAATTGAATATAATTTTTTTCCCAATCTCAGAACCTAATCCTAACATTAAGATACATTAAGATATATGAAAATCATGAAAGTTGGGAAAATGTGCTACACTACAGTAAAAATTGTAGAATCACAATCGATTTTGATTTTTACAAAACCACTCAGTTATCACCTGCAGCTTGACCATGTTTTGCCAACAATGAACCCAAATCAAGTATAGCTTGTTCTTTTATTCGAAGGCCATCTTCATTATTAACCTGAATATCTTGTTTTACTGTGATAAAGATAAAAAAATTGATAGAAAATTAGAAATAATTTAACTAAACAACTGTACAACTTCATAATTTTCTTGACTTTCATATTGTAGACATTACAGTTTAAAGGGCACGTTTTAAAAATATAGTTGATCCAATACATACCTATGGCAGACAAAAGTTCCATAGCTTGTTTAGGATCTTTGTTTGCAAGATGTTCTGCTTTCTTCAGTTCGTCCTCCATTTTGTCTGTTGTTATAACACGCATGCGCAATGGCGTCCACATGGTACGAGCACGAGAGATCAGTGAGAAGACCCTGGAAACGAGGCCTTGCATAGTGACTTCTGACTGCTGATAGTGAATGATGGTGGATTGTGACTTTCACTTGAATTCACTAACTTCAGCAAGCGGTGGGAGGGCCAAGACGTCGCCGTGTACCGTTTGCAAGTCAACATTGCAATGTTACTATCAATAGTGCAAGGTCGCGCGGGAAAGAACATCCGGTTTGACTTGGTTTGACTGTAATCCCTTAGGGAGGCGCCTACCCGCCTTTTTAATGCGATTTATCTCCTTAAACCCTGCGTCTTCCTATTCCTAATTCTAATTTTACCCGAGAGCCAGCGAGTGATTTCTTTCTCAAGTTATATTGAAAGTCAGAAAACTAACTCAAAGTAAACTTCATGTTATGTGAAGTCCGATATTTAAAATGCAAGTTTTTAGCAACTTGCCAAAGAGGAGTCGTTTGCAAGTCAACATTGCAAGGTCGCGCGGTATAAAAGAACATCCGGTTTGACTGTAATTGATTTGCACGTTATTTGCAGGCCCTCGGTATCCTGGAAGAAGTTAGATGGGATGACTCTAGGACCTTTTCCAAAGATGTAGCCTAAGTATAAAGTATGGTCGGACTTCGGACACTTTGACATTAGCCATTCTGATCAGTCAAAAAGAAAGATCACGTGATGAAAGGCCTACATCGGCTCACCTGTTCTTCAAAAGTGGTTTGTTTTCGACCAAAATGCCAAAATGGTATCTGTAAAGTTTTGTTGAAACAAACAAAGGAGCAAAATACTGAACAAATTCATCACCAAGTAAGAATTTGTACACATCAAATATCCGAAAACAGGCTTTTTAAATGTGAGCTAGTATGTTTCAGTTTACAATTCTTCGAATGTTGTACTAGTATATTAAACGTTTTGGTTAGTTTGGATCGTAATGATGTTTTCGAAAACTGTTTGTGAATTTATAAGTGTGAGGAAACATGCTAGTAAGTCTAGTAATTGAACACAAATTAATTCAGCATGAAAATTAGTACACAGAAGTTAAGGTATACCAGCATAAAGTTCAAGCATTTGTTTGAATGTAGTAACGAAGTGGCCTCCGGCCTTCCGTGGTTTGTGTTTTTCACTTTTTATGCAGAAGTTACAGTAATTCTAAAGTCAACTTCAAGATTCTTATTTATTTATTTTATGGTCATAATAATATGACTAGAAAGTAAATTTATCGAACGGAAAACGATTTTGAGGTTACGAATTACGATTTTTTACCCGAGGATATGAGCGTCATGCACAAAGTGGTTTAGATCGTTGGCACGTTGTTCACGCTGTTCACGTTCATGTTCTATAAAATATACAGTTGAGTTCCCAACCTCGTACCCAGGGTTTTTCTCTGCGCAAGAGAGTGAAAAACCCTGGGTACGAGGTTGTTGAGTTCCATGATTCCAGTGGCGTAACTTTGGGCTAGGGTGCCCCTAGCCTGGTACCCTGGCCCAATCAAAGAATATGGGCCAGGTAACCACTAAGGACTTCTGCTTTCCTATTGGTTGAAATTTCGCGCGTTTTTAGTGGCTATGAGTAAAACTGCAATCGTCATAAGTAGATTTAGCCCTGATGACGCGAGAATGAGATTAGTGGTTACCTGGCCCATATTTCTTTTGAAATTGGGCCAGGGTACCAGGCTAGGGTGCCCCTGGCCCAAACTGAAAAGGGCCCCCCGGCCCCGGGGGACCTAGGCCCCAGAAGTGCATTTTCAGCGAAATTTCAAAAAAATTAATCGGTATAACAAGGGAAAATTCATCATTATATCAAACGTTTGTTGGATTACAGTAAAAACCCGCGTATAAGAACCTATGAATTAAGAACCTTTAGGCTAAAAATTATAACAGGTTCTTATTTGAAAAACTTCAGTTGAAATAATTAAAAATAAATGGACAAAAACTGGTTGTTACAGTATGACTGTGCAACTGTCAGGCGCGGTTCCATTGTTTTATAAACATTCTAATTGTTACACGAAGGACCTGGATATAAATCAGAGCCTGGTTCTTTTTTATTATGTTGTCATATTAGTTATAGTTATATAGTTAAAGTGTTTATTGTACAAAAGCAAGGGGTCACACCCATTTTGAGCTTGTTGTTGGACCAACATAAGAACCTTATTTAAGAACCTAAATAGCCTAAAACCCAGTAAATACCACTTATATAAGAACCTTTTTAGGCTAACTCGAAAAATGGTGGTTCTTATACACGGGATTTTACCGTATACGAATATTTATGTAAAAAGGGAGCCCAAATCCTATAAGCCTGTTGCTGGTTTCTTCTTTGGGTTTCCTTGCCGATTATCATATTTTTTTCTGTTTGTTTCGGTATAAATTTTGCTGGCGAAATAAATTGACTTGACTTGACTTCATTTATCAGGAATATAGTCTGACGAAAAAGTACCGTAAGGCCACATAAAAAAAATTCCTTGATTCTCATCACCGCCCGACCACATTTTGAAGCCCGCGTACACATATGTTTTTATTTTGTTATAAAATATAAATGTGCCGCCCGACCGAAAATCTGCAGAAAGTTAATTTTTTTTATATTTTATATTCGATTTTTGATGTCCCAAGCCGAGAATTTCTGCAACGGAATTATTTCATTGCGTGTTGGGGGACATGGTGGGACCTTGGTGTGACTTTGAAGGAAAATATAGGAACTGTCAACCTTTCTACGCAAGTGTTTTATTGTGTACATTTTGGAAAACAAGGAAAAATAAAAACACCTCCCTCTCCAATTTCAAAATTTTATGGAATATTTTTTATATTTTAATATAAAATATAAAATATAAACCTCCCGCCTCTTCGACATTTTCAAAATGTAGTGATGAGAATCAAGGAATTTTTTTTATGTCGCCTAATCACGTAACTACATCGTTGAAACCTCACTTTAGTCTTTACAATATAAACACAGATTTATTTACAAACAAAACAAACTAACCTGGCTCTTACACTGCTGCATTAAAAGCAAAAATAAAACATTTTGTTTTTATGATTTGGGTGGACACAAAAATGATCAGTTTTTATAGTTTATATCCCGCCGTTTGACAGAGAAAACTTCACGATGGACTGAATAGAAATCCATTTTCGTACCTTTACTAACCTGTTGCAACGTTCTATATTTTTATGTACTATTTAAAACACGAGCAGCAGTGTTTTATCAGATGTAAAACACGAAGCGATAGCCGAGTGTTTTAGATCTGATAAAACGCGTACTGCGAATGTTTTAAATGGCTTCAAAAACTATCCATATAACAAACTCATATAGACATCAATTTTGAAAATTGAAGTTGTCTGAGTCGCAAAATCGAAGAAAAAGTTCATCGAAAATAGCGACCGTGTCTCTATCACATATAGAGACACGTCACGGTCATGATTTTCCTTTGTGTTTTCCTCATGAATTATTAATGAGTTTTTGAAGAAACTGTTTGAAACTTCGTACCAATATTTAAATGATGGAAAGCTATATCAGTCCAGTTCAACGACGACTGACGATTTCCCAATAAATATGTGAAAATGACGGAATGTCAGAATCCTCATACAGTTGTACTGTAATTAACTTTACGATTATTCATCGGTCATGTATGGTAATTAGTTTAGTGTTATTAGCGAATCACAAACTCTCTTGACCACGAGGAACCATGTCTCAACATTTCTACAACCGCTGAAAGTACAGCGGAGGTCGGAGCTAGTTAGCTCCGCAATGTGATAAACGTTTGCAAGTATATAACCAACAATTGAAGTCATGGCCAACACCAATAGAGGGGAAGCCATGTCAGTGTCGCTGCCAGTTGAGGGTAAGTCATTTAAGTGATGCGGGTAAAGCCATGCAAGTGCAATTTCGGAATTTTCATTTTGCTAATTTGGCGTTCTTGAAAGATTTAGAAGCAAGGCGGGAGAACGAAGCTGATACCTCGGAAATGGGTATACAAGCAGATTTTTCCGACGAAGAAGTAAGCGATTCGGAAAATTCGTCCTCTGATAGTGACTGCTTGTCGTCGGAAGGTACATCCGAGCTGACGTTGAGCGATGCACCGCCACTGGCAATTAATATGAATCAAGGTAGCCCAGCTTCTCCTGCAAAACCCATTAGTCCTAAACCTGTGGAGCGTACGCAGGTTATGCCAAGAAAAGCAGTTGAATTAAAGTACTTTTTTGGCGAGGATCTGTCGAAAAATGAACTTGAGAAACGTAAGTACTCACTGCTTTCGTATTTTTATTCACACGTGTTGTATTCCGAAGGCAGTCAGTTGACCAGGTACTTACAGCACAAAATCGTTGGATTTGTGTTGATTACATTTTGTTTCGGACATGATTGCTGGATTCGGATCTTGTGTTTGCCTAATTACGTATATGACTTATTATTGGGAAATTATGATGAATATTGAAATATTAGCGCATTTTCATATAAAATATGATTTACACTATAGTTTGCCAACTCTACTGTAGAGCTGATGAAGTCATGGAGTGATACTGTAGTACACAGGAAAATTACACATTTCTTGGTACTGTAGTACTGTACAATACATAGTCACATTTCAGAAATCTGATGGCTAGTGTGTGGGGGGGGGGGGGGGGGGGGGGAGGGGGGACTAAGTATAAAATAATGATGTTACACACAGTTTTGATGATGTCATAGAGTGGTTTCAAAAGGGAAAAGGCCTGGTATTCGTGCACTAAGTGGGAAACTATCAAAATCACAGCAGCATTATGGTTTCAGCTCCCAAATAGTAAAAGACCTTTTAAAATTTTATTAATTGTTTGAGGACACCCCTTTCACAAGTTTCTTTGCCTTGAGAGACATGCGAGTGTTTGAAAGGCCTGGTTGCTAGGATGACGTATTCAGATGGGGGGTTGTGACCTCACTCTACAGATCCATCATGGTGCTGGTAAAACTTTAAAGGTCAAATTTATACTTCAATTACGTCTAGAAATCAAAGAAAATCCACCCACCTACCGTATTTTCTGGGTAATAACCCACAGGGCGTATAACCCGCACAGCAACAAAATTGTCACTTTTGGAAAAATAAATCAGTGTATTACCCGCACCATCGGATAACCCGCAGCTGCTAGTAATGTCTGCAATTCTCTGTTTGGATTTTGCATTATCATGTATAAATGCTTCTGGTATACAATTTAAGTATCCTTCTTTGATTTGGTATAAATTTTAACAGAAAGAAGCAAAAAAATTTTCCTTTTTCGTTGTTTAAAGCGTGAACACTGTATATGACAAGAAAATCAACATGGCAGATTCAACATATATACTCAAACTGCTCTAATTCAAATAGAAAATCTATTTGTTTCTTCTTGTGTAGCTATTTATTAGCTTAGGTTTAATTCTTGTATTTCTTATTGGCATATATTTATTTTTTCTGCACTAGTTTAATTACAATTAATGTAAACTTTACATTAATTACAGTGGTTTCAAACTAAATGTACAAATGGTCCCTACTTCTAACACCAAATGGCAAACCACAAACTGGAGTTTGCAGTTTGACTAACCCGGAGGAACTATTATAGGTCTCTAATTCTCACGGGCCACGGCAAATGTGATTCGATCAATACGAAATAAATGCATTCAGCGGGTCATATCAAAGTGAACTACCCTTATCAGAAGATCTGCGTTCCGCTGATCATTCTGATTCTCACAATTAACACTTTGAGGCCTGGACCTCTCCCTAGCTGTGCTGAATAAAATCATCTGGCATTAACCAGAATAAACCTTCAATCAACTTGTTGTCAGGCTTCAACGTGTTAAGCCACAGACTTAGTTATGCCAAACAATGATCAAAAGAACCTGTTACAGACTTGTCAGCAACCTGCAACAGCCAGTGCAACACATGATGGTGACAGCCTGTTGGAACAGCCTGTAATAGCTTGTTTGCAGGTCTATAACAGCTTGTTTGTTTTTACATGTGTTGCCTAGTGGCAAGCAATTACTGAATGATTGATATGGTACTTGAGTGCTGAAGCCAGAGAGTTTGTGATACTCGGCCAAGACTGGATTTTTCTTTCTCTGGAAACCCTATAATACCAAAACAATATTCCACTGCCAGGGTTGTGACCATCTCAATGCAGACTGATGCAAACTTAATTGTTTAGTTCAGTTACAAGAAATTACACTATAAAGCCCTAATCAAACGCGTATCTCAACCAGCCGCTCTGAATAGTTTCCCGAAAATATCATGTACAGTGACAAAGTTAAAACTTGTTTAAAACACTTGTGAAACCTTTATTTTGTTAATTTGGGTGTTCGAACGACCGCCACAGAAATTCTGACTGCCAACTTGCGACGACTTGCGTTCTCGTTTGATTAGGGCTTAACAATTACATAGTATAATGTATTATTATTATTCAATTATTATTATTATT
Organism: Paragorgia papillata; assembly: GCA_035771165.1. Taxonomy (NCBI): domain Eukaryota; kingdom Metazoa; phylum Cnidaria; class Anthozoa; order Scleralcyonacea; family Coralliidae; genus Paragorgia; species Paragorgia papillata. The sequence continues at coordinate 2,497,330 of JAWNZC010000348.1, forward strand.
GATGTATTTAGTTAATTTATTCCAGACTCACATTGATACGTACCAGTTCATGAATTTAACAACAGAGTCACAGACCCCTATAGATTGATCTTCCTATCTCAAACAACATTTGATTTCCCTTCTACATATTTTTTCATTGTTTTATACTGTAGTACAATTTACTTTGTTTTCTCAAACTCTCACTATTTCAAAGTAATCTTGATCTCTCTTGAGAGTTCGAAATAAGGGGGGGGGGGGGTGTTCTATTGTAGGTGCAAAATACAACTAGTATGTGTGGTATTTGCAGTGTGAGGTGGGCCAGGTGGCTGTATTCATAGACTGAAACAAGGAAACAAGCAAAATTGTTTATTACAAATTTAAATTATCAAGTACATGTATGGTGTAGTGTACTGTATTTTAGACCTTTTCGTTTGAGGCGGGCGAGCGCACGCGCACACGCCGGCACGCGCAAAGTCAACTACGCGTGCTATTTGTCGCACGCGTGAAAGGCCATGTTCAATTGTTGATTCACATTGCAATTGTGAAAATGTGTGAAAGTTTCAGTAATGTCACATCTCGCAATGTAACGTAAGTTGTCACAACGTATCGTCAGGTCTCACAACCTAACGGAAGGTGTCACAACGTAACGCAAGGAGGCTTGGCAAGGTCTCACATCACAGCGTAACGTAAGGTCTTACAACGTAACGTGAATGTCTCACAACCTAACGGAAGGTGTCACGACGTAACGCAAGGTCTCACAGCGTAACGCAAGATTTCACAGCGTAACGTAAGGTCTCACGACGTAACGTAAGCTCTTACAACGTAACGTCAGGTCTCACAAGTAACGGAAGGTGTCACAACGTAACGCAAGATCTCACAGCGTAACGCACGATTCCTTGATATTTTCAAAAGAAAGTGCCGGGTCTGAATATGAATATGATAGAAACGGGATAGAATATGGGATGTACTTTACACACATTTTTTCCATAATACAATTTATTGCAATTATAGTCACTGATATTTTCATCACCAATGATTGGTATTAAAGACCAGTGATTCCTGCAGAGCATGCAAATTTTTGAAAAGCTAAATAACATTTGTTTTTCTTCAATTTAGTAAGTAAAGCTGATGTATTGGTACCACCTGGGTTAGTCATTCAGAACTCAACCATTCCTGGTGCAGGTCATGGTATATTTGCAAGGTGTGAGATACCTAAACATGACTTCTTTGGTCCATATGTTGGCAAAATAGTCGATCCAAAAGAGGCAAAAAATTATGAAGATTCCCCTTACATATGGGAGGTACATGCAACTTTTTTGTTCCTAATCTTTGGGGGGGGGGGGGGGGGTTACTCCCATCTATTGGATATACGGGAATGTGGGATATTTTCACTACTCAAACCAGTAGTGCGAGATATAGACAATTTTTTACATCGCTTTCGAAGCGACAGTTTCATTAACAACAGATCAATTTCAAAGCAATCATGTGGTGTATTCTTTAGGGGAGCACGGATGGCGTGTGCTGTTAGGGCACTGCCTCTCACTAATAGTTAAGCCCGGTTGAATGGGGTTAGTACTTGGATGGGTGACTGGTCTGGGAATAGCCCTGTTCTCGAGCTTGGGACTCATGTGAGTAGAGTTTAGTTGGTCTCTCCTGTGCTCTGAGGGTTTTTCGCCGGGTTCTCCGGTTTTCCTCCCTCCGTAAAATCAACACCTAGGGCGTAGCAGGGATCCGTGGTCTGAACTGTGTCGTTTGAAAAATCCTTAGGAGTAATTTGATTGTAAAGATACACGTTTGATGTATTCTAATTAAAGACCATTATTATTATTATTATTATTATTATTATTATTATTATTATTATTATTATTATTATTATTATTATTATTATTATTATTATTATTATTATTATTATTATTATTATCTGCGGTTAATGAAACTGTCGCTTCGGAAGCAATGAAAATATCGTCTGTCTCGCTCTACTGGTTAGAGTAGTATAGGTATTAAGAAAATCAGTAGAGTGTTCGTCGGGCCCAAAATAACGACGCCTCAATAACAAGCCTAAGGCAAAGGAATGTAATCACGTGAGTGAACGGCAAGTTTATTTCATATGGTTCTTTAATTCTTTATGATAATAACAGCGTTTGACGTAAGATCTTTGACGGAGCGCCAATCAGGAAAGAAAAGTTAGGTTTTAAAAAAAATCGGGATAGGTGTGGATGGGGTCTCAGGGTTCCAAAGGTTCAATGGTACACCCCAATCTTAAATTTCAGGTGGTCACCCATGGTGCTAGATGCTCGTAAAATTTCAAATCATATTTTTCATTCAGGTTAAAGACGACTACGGCCAGTTGCTTCATCTTATCGACGGCAGTGACGCTTGCCAATCGAATTGGTTAAGATATGTGAATTGCGCGCGAAAGAGTGAAGAACAGAATATGCGACCTGTGCAATATGAAAACAACATTTACTACATGGCGACCAGAGATGTTCACTCAGGAGAAGAACTGTTGACGTACTATGGAGACAAATACGCGAAGAAACTGGGGTTGGAAGTGCATAAGAAGCATGCGCAGCGTAAGTTTAATTAACGTTCTACATTTAACAAATAGATTCCATTTTGCCGTTGTCTGTTCAGTTATAGATGCACAGATGACGTCACAACGTGGTAAGAACAAAAAAGTGGCCCACGAGACGCAGTCGAGTGGGTCATTGATGTTCTTACCACGTTGTGACGTCTTCTGTGCATCTATAACTGAACAGACAACAAAAAAATGGAATCTATTTGTTTTATACAATAAAAATTTAAAAGGTTTTTGTCGAAACTCTTGCCGGATTTTGGGGCATGAAGAAGGAAAAAAGCAAGTCGGCTGACGTGATATGACGTGACCATGTGTCTGTCCTCTAATAGATCATGGCCAACAATTGTATAAACAGTACTGGTCACTGGATGTATTCCTCGATTGTTGCAGGATTAAGGGATTTTATAAGAAAACTTAATGATGATGAACTGCTAAGATTTCTGATGACGAATCTTTGTATTATCTCTTGGTCAGGGTTAATTGTAGAGTGTAATGATGATTGATGGTGATGACGATATATGGTGATGATGATGATGATTGATGATTGATGATGATGATGATGGATAGTAGTGGTTATGGATGGTGATGGTGATGATGGATGGTGAGGATGATGGATACTAGTAATGATTATGGATGGTGATGCTAGTAATGATTATGGATGGTGATGCTAGTAATGATTATGGATGGTGATGCTAGTAATGATTATGGATGGTGATGCTAGTAATGATTATGGATGGTGATACTAGTAATGATTATGGATGGTGATGGATGATTATGATGGATGGTGATGATGGATACTAGTAGTGATTATGGATGATGATGGATGATTATGATGGATGGTGATGATGATGATGGATAGTAGTGATTATGGATGGGCGTGATGATGATGGATATTAGTAATGCTTATGGATGGTGATTATGATGGGTGATTATGATGGATACTAGTGATGATTATGGATGGTAATGGTTAAAATTATTATTGTTTTTTTTTAGCGAACGAGTGTTTCCAGTGCCGTAATTGTGAGAAAACCTACTCGAATGCCGCATGCCTTATTGGGCATTTAAAGTACAAATGTAATACTGGACAACAAAGAAGCATTTTCGTGCCTCAGCCCACAAACTACGTGAATCCTTTCAAGGTGGATATTCCGGACGACGTCGTAGCTCGGGAGAACGAAAAGATGAAGAAGTTTCGTTGTCCAACGTGCAACAAAGGCTTCATACGCAACTACACGTTACAGTGTCACATGCTTATCCACACGGGCAAGAAGGATCACATATGTGAGACCTGCGGCAAAGCGTTTACATTAGCAAAGCACTTACAACGTCATCGCTTGATTCACACAGGCGAAAAGCCTTACAAGTGCCACCTGTGTGGAAAGGCTTTCTCACAGCAGGGTAGCCTGCAAGCCCACAGCCGCACGCACACGGGGATTAAGCCGTATAAGTGCGAGATCTGTGGTCGAGCCTTCGCCCTGCAGTCGCCGCTGTTGTCCCACATGAAGACACACAACAACGAGAGGGCCTACAAGTGTACGACCTGTAACAAAGCGTTTACTCATCGTAATACGCTCGTGCGTCATGAGCTCATTCACTCTGGCACTCGACCATACACTTGCTCGAAGTGCGGCAAGACCTTCACACAGACCAATGATCTGAAACGTCACAGTCGCATCCACACTGGTGTTCGTCCGTACCAGTGTCATATCTGCGGCAAGGCGTTCACCGTTGAATTTACCTTGGTATGTCACATCAGGACACACACTGGGGTCCGACCCTATACATGCGACTATTGTGATAAGACTTTTACTCAGCCTGGGGCCAGACTTAAACATATTCGCAAGCAGCATCCTGGTAATCCGATTCCTGAATCAGTGGAAAGAGTGTCCGCTAAGAATGAAACATCCATCACTGTCATGCAGGGTACACCTGGAGAAGAAAGCACAGTGAAGACTGATCTTGTTTTAAATCAAGGTAGCAACTCCACGAAACTTGACGAAAGTCAAGATGGCAAGTCAGTGGATCTTGTTTTAAATCAAGATTGCAAGCCCAGGGCGGCTGCTTATAGACTTGGAGTATCAACAAGACGATCGACTGCAGCACTTGGAAAATAACTTTAGCTTTCTAAAATGAACCAACTTATATTAATTAGAAAAATTGGGACACTAATTATTTGTATACTTGTATTTGCGAGTGTGACTTGAATGTAGATCTTGAGTGAAATTGTTGATGTAATATTGTTCAACACCGTCGGGACTGAAGCAAAAGCGTCCAAAGTCCGCCACTATATTGGAAGTAATCCAGCTGGACTCCACTGCTGTAGTATTTACTACCGGTGTAGTTTAACTACCGGTCACGTATTTCATAGTTGACTTCTCAGACGCTGGTCCTGATCAAACTACAGTTAAATTTATCTACCTTTTTTTACAACCAGTCCCAGGTCTCTGTCCAGTTTGCATGTGGTGCGCACTGTATATTGTAACCACTCGTAGGCTATGTAACGACTAACGTAAAGATCATAAATATATTGCTATATGGAAGACACTAAGACGAAACATGCTTCGTATTAACATGCACGCGGGCGTCGCTATTTTCAAAACTGATGTCAGTTTTATACGTCGTATAACTCGGCTGCGTTTCTTGGACATAATTAAGTTAAAAAGTGACCAAACAAAGTCCGGCAATAGATCATTTTCACACACGTGATTGGGGCCTTGTTGGCGCGAAATTTTTGAATAAGAATAGAGTTAATTTCCCATAGAATAAAGATGGTGCACTAATAAGTGGCCGTCATTTCATGTTTCGGTGCACCAATATATGGCCGCCGTAACGGTCAGATGAAAACGTGCAGCTAAGCCTGCGTGCAGACTCCTATTACGTGTTGACGTTAGTGCAATACCGCGAAAAAGAATCGTAAAAACCGCAATACATTACCGTGTTGATAATTAATTACGTAATACCGAAACTGCATGACTGGATGAACAAATACCGTACCGAAGCTGTGAAATTACCAAAGTACTGTACGAAAAACACCACATTAATACGGCAATACCAAAAATTCCAATGTTCTCTGCATGATTTTTTTATCAAAAAGAAATAGACCTGTATGGCAACAGTGAGTAACTCAACCAATCAAAATGCAGGGTTTAGCTCGGGCTGAGCTCTGCATCGAATGACATAACCGACAAATTTTGGGAAAATGCCCAACTTAACTTATTTATTTATTTATTTATTTTATTTTATTTTATTAGCTTTGCCATAGACTTGACTATAAATACATGTATGGTATCATAAAATAAACACAAATTTAAACCTATGGCAGGGTCACCGCAACAGCGTGAAGGCCAATTACTGCGGGCCCAAAAATATAAAAGTTAAAGTCAAAAATTATAATAAAACTTGCACAATATACAACACATGCAATATAGAAATAAATACTAAAAACAGCAAGTAATGCTGCGGGTAAGACTACGAGAATTATTACAATTTGTACATATAGTTTTGAAAGAACGTGGATCTCAGAAACACACAGAAACATAGAAACGTTTTTCTGCGTTTTTGTAGTGTTTCAAGTTACGATCGGATTGTTCTTGATCCCCTTGAAAACAGTATTAAACGTTTCCGCGCGGCCTCGTGATCTCCTCCTCGTTTCTTGGGTTGGCTGTGGCACGTTCGCCATGAATTATTGAATTGTTTATTTTTCAATTTTCAAAATGGTCTGCACTCCACTCAGGAAAATAATGTGGTGATGACCCTACGAGCGTTCAGTTTTGTTTGGAAAAGTTTTGGAAAACAAATAGCCTATCGTTCAACTCTGTTGGCAACTGTGAAACGAACTGGACTCTTGCTGAAATCATTCCATGCGACGATGAGCGCTACACAGCGGAAGATATGTCTGGTTGGCTCGGGAAACTGGTGAGACATAATATTGCTCGAAAATTGTGCAATAAAATTTGAAAACTTCGGTTTGAATTGCTTTAATATAATGTTGTCTCCTTCCAGGGGTTCTGCCATAGCTAAAGTTGCTGGAGAAAACGTATATCTTAAACCAGAAAAGTTTAGTTCTCCTGTGACAATGTATGTTTATGAGGAAATTGTGGAGGATCGAAAATTGTCGGAGATTATCAACACGGATCACGAAAATCCGAAATATATGCCAGGTGTTAAACTGCCGGAGAATGTGGTATGTCTAACAGTTATATTTTAGTTTAATTGTTTGGTGTATTTTTTGGATAGACAAGTTTCCCTTTTCCTGTCATCCAATGCCACTTCTAATCTCTCTCAGTCTACCCCCACCCTTACTTGCTCCTTTTTATCTTATTAGCCTTAACAGGAAGTAGTATATTAGCTGCAAGGTGTCAGTTACATTTTGGTTTAAGGGGGGGGGGGGGGGTGCTGCTATAGTGCTATTAAACAATCAAAATTTGTGTCTCAAGTGATTAAGTGGCTTTTTGCTACCTTAGTTCTCCAAATTATTGGGGGGGGGGGGGGACACAGACCCCCCCCCAGTCCCCCTTTAACTCACCCCTTGAGTAGCTGGTCCAGGTATATCAGAAGAGTGGAGACTTCAAAGCCATTCAAACGTTTATATTATTAAGTGAATTTACCAACAAATTAACACAGAAAGCTAAAGATTAAGCATTTATTTCAAATTTTACTTTTAAAATTACCAATTTGAAATAGTATGTTTTAACAATTAATAGTATTATAAAAGTTGTGTTGTATTATTCATAAAAGTCAAATAGTGAGCTAGGGGTAGCTGTGGTGAAGGCATGCATTGAGAAAGTTTTGCAATTTTAATAAATGTCAAAAATTACAAAAGTTAAAGTGACCCAGGATCGTGTTTTACAGGACAGTGAGACTTTTGAGAAAGGTCTTTGAAATCTAAGGTCATTTGTAGTGACTCAACAAGGCTAATTACCAGCAAAAACTATACATTTGTTGTGCATATAATTATTCAATAATAATAATTAATGAGTAATAAATGTATTATTACTGTATTGCTACTTAGTATTTTATTTTATTTTTCTTCTTTCTCAATTTTTTTCTTTTCCTCCTCTTTGGTTTATCCTCTTCCTTTTTTCTTCTTTCTCTTCTTCTGTTTTTCTTCTTCTCTTCTTCCTGTTTCTTTTCTTCTTTTTTTTCTTTTTTTCTTTCTCCTCTTTCTTTTTCTCCTCGTCCTTAACCTCTGTCTTTGCCTTCTCTTTCTTTCCCCCCTCTTCTTTACTCTCTTTTCTCTTTTTGTTTTTACTTTGTTCTCTCCTCTTCCTTTCTGTTTTCCCTTTTCCCATTCTCCTTTTTCCTTCTTCCTTCTCATCTTTCTTCTTTTCCCTTTTTTGCTTTTACTCTTCTTTATTCTGTTTTCTTCTTCCTCTTCTTTCTCTCTATTTTCTCCTCGTTTTTCTCATTTTCTTCCTTTTTTCCTTTTTTTCCCTCCTTTTTTCCTTTTTTTCCTCGTCATTCTCTTCTTTTTTTCCTTCTCTTTTTTTCTTGCTTTTTTTCTTTTTTCTCTTCTTCGCCTTCTTCTTTTATTTTTCTATTTTCTACTCTTTCTCTTTGAATTGTTCCTGTTTTCTTTACCCTTTCTTCTCTTTTTCTTTTCCTTTTCTCTCTTACTTTTCCTTCTTCTCCTTCTGCTCTTCTCTCTCTCTCCCTCTCTTCTTCTTTTTTCGCTCTTCCTCTTGTTCTTCTTTCTCTTCTTTTTTCTCCTTTTCCTCCTTTCTCTTGTTTTCCTTTTCTTTCTCCTCTTTCTTATCCTCTTCTTTGTCTTCATTCAGTTCCTCTTCTTTCTTCAATTCTAATCTATTTTTTTCTTTTTGTTCTCCCCCTCTTTTTTGCTGCTTTCCTCTTTCTCTTCTTTCTCCTCTTTTTCACTTTCTTTCTCTTCCTCCTTTGTCTCCTCCTTCTTTTCCTGTTCTTTTTCTTTCTCCTCTTTACCTCCTTCTATCAACTCCGAGACCTCTATTGAATCTGATCTTTTGCTTCTGGCTTCCGAGTTCTCGGCCGGTACCTGGAGCAGCCTAGTCCCAGGCTCTCTCTCTTCGCTGTTTTAATATTTGCTAGCATAGGCGTCCTGTGCCCGAGCGCTGCGACAGTTGAGCGGTGACGTCAGACCTAGGTACCAGTCTCATCAACTACGCGCGTGCTTTAGAACGACGGGACTAGGCTGAAGCTGGAGGTACGAATCTTGAAAAACGCCATAGTCAACAACTACTGAACCTTTATTTTTACGGCCGTTTTCCCCGTTTATGTAAAGGTTGGCTGGCGGGTCGCCATAGCAATTTTCTCTCTCACTCACTTTCACATGCATCCTCGCTTTTCAAACCACACTCTTATCTCCTTCTCCTGTTTCTCTCACATCTTTCATCTGCATACACGTCATCACTCATCAGACACCGTATTCATAAAGATGGCTGCCAATTTATATTCTTTTATATGCGTTTAAAGTCGTTTTCCAAATTGCGTTCTTGTGTATAAAATTGAGAAGAACCTTCACACAAGAACGGGGCTGGAAAGCTAATTTAAATATAAAGAATATAAATTAGCATCCCCATCTTTGAGTGTAGTGTATATGACGTAATACATTTTCCAGCCATGGATTTCAACCTGTTCTCTTCGCAACAAACTAACACAAAGTCACAAACCCTAACCCAGGAATTGTTGCATATAGGACAATGGACTTATAACCAATGTTTGAATAAGAATATAGCTCTATAAATTTCCATGGCCGCCGTGGCCTGAGCTGAAAACGATCTATTGACATGCATGAGAGCGAAATAATTTTACTTATTATGGCTAGGTCGCTATTCCGGATTTGCTGGAAGCAGCCAAGGAAGCTGATATACTTATCTTTGTCTTACCACACAATGTAAGTACAAATATTATACAAAATATAATAATTATTATTTCCGCGTAGATATTAAGAGATTACAGTATTAACCGAATTCGAGCTCTACGGAAAAATATTAGACCAAGGTCTTGACAGACTTTCGAAACAGACCGATGTCTGATATTTTCCCGTACAGACCGAGTAAAGAGATTAATATTTAGATCGTTATGTGCCAACACGTGCCAATGAGAGCTAAATAGAAATCTGAAATGGCTATTTCAAGTTTTTCAATACTTATTGTATCAAAACTAGTGTGAAAACCTTAGAAATTTACGCCAGCAAAATCAACATGCATGCACTGCAGGACAGCGGCAGAATACGGAAAAGGGCGGACCGTGGTCCAGATATGCATTTTTACGGACTGTGCGTTGACCAATCAGAACTTGGGGGGGGGGGGGGGGGGGGGGGGAGATATGGATCACGTCTCGCAAGCAAAAAAGGTTATTTCACGAGTGATAAAACGGCCATTTCACGTTTCACAAAAAAACATTCATTTGGTGATATTTCGATTTTATTACAAAATCATCTTTAGACCAAAAGAATCTGGGGAATAGTATACAAGATGAGATAATGCTTCATTGCTCTCGTAAATCACAACAAATTAATTTTATAAGCTTTAGCCTTATAAATTATGAAATAGGTAAAGCAAAATCCCAGTTCACGACAAATTCAAAACTTAATTCACTTTTAACGTGCATTTATTATCAAGAATCACTCGGCTTATATGGCTGTGATGTAAATCACGTTTCACGACAAGAAAAATCTAACATAGTAACATTTCACAAGAGAATATATATTGGCAATTCACGGCTCACGAAAACACCCTTTACCACCCTCAACTACATATATTGGACAGCAACCTTTGGACAGATTTTACAAGGCATATTAACTTGTCAATCGGGGGAATATTTATTCGGTATAATAAAACACTGATTAGATTCGCCTATATGTATTAGCATCCAATTTCAAGAGATGAATATGCTAGGTCGGATATGAGAATTGAGTGTAAATGTTCTTCGAACTAGGAACTCAGAAAATTTTTCTGGGTAAAATAGCTCGAAGAACATTTACACTCAATCCAATTTCAATGTTAGACTTGACATTCAGTCACGCCCAATATTGAATTTTTGACTTAAAGTGCCTATGTCATCCTCAGGGACTTTACATATTTATACTAATTGGAACATTCTGAGAAGATTTGTAATATATCTTCTTAGGCGATTCATCTTCATGGTTTTTTTGCCGTTAAAGTTGACGGAAGTGACGTCGAAAGAGGAATCTGTAAAGTGGTTTTCATATATATAGACAAATTCCTCTTTCGACGTCACTTCCGTCAACTTTAACCGCAAAAAAATCCATGAAGATGAAATTTTCGCCTGAGAAGATATATTACAAATCTTCTCAAAATGTTCCAATTAGTATAAATATGTAAAGTCCTGAGGATGACATAGGCACTTTAAATATTTTTCTTTATCGAGCTTAGATGAATTCAATAGGTAATATTTTTTATTTGAGTTTGTTCTTTGCGTTTTAACTTACTGTAGTTTATCAGGGGAGTTTGTAGAAAACTAAGAGGAAATATTAAAAAAGAAGCCATCGGTATCTCGTTAATCAAGGTAAACTGTAATCTGCGAAGCAAACTGCCCCTCGACCGTTATTATGGAACAGCGAAAGGTGCAGAGTAATGGTATAAGTAGAGAAACTCTACTCGACCGCGGCTGGGATCAAATGCCTAAAGGCCTGGCCAAACGCTTTCAACATTTCATGCAACATCGTTCAACATTGTTGAACGCATGTTGAACGAAAATTTGAAAATGTTCAAATTTCGTTCAACACCATTCAACAACGTTCAACATCATTCAACAGGGTGGCCAAACGCTTTCAACATGTTGAATCACGGTTGAATTCAACGATGTTGAATGAAATGTTGAAAGCGTTTGGCCAGGTCTCAAAAAATATAAATCATATTAATATAACCCTTGAAAAATTACTAGTAGAGCTAAACAATGAAATAGATCGAAGCACCCCAGTCTATAGTACATGCATGCAAACCTTTTGTGCAGAATAAAAATGTACAATTTGATTAATTTAATTTCTCCTAATGTGGAAGGTCGAGCCATTTCAACAGATGAGATCAATCAGCTTAATTTGAGAGTTCACGTTCTTTTTTTTTACATTAAGGGATTGGATTCAGCTAGTGAAGGTATTTCGCTAATTTCCAAGTTAATCGAAGAGGAACTGTGTATTCCATGTCACGTTCTTATGGGTGCGAATCTTGCTGGCGAAGTGGCAAAAGAAATGTTTGTTGAAGCGACTATAGGTAGGCCTGTTTCACTTGTTTGTCTTTCCTCTTTTGCTTTTAAGTTTTCTAATTAAGTCAAACGCAAACGGGCTGTTTTTACGAAGTTGTTCATGAGCAGCAGTGTTTAAACAAGTGGAACTATAGTGAAAATTGTAATATTTCGACTTTATTTCAAGCTAAACTTGGGCCTCATCAGCTAGCAAAGAACTGTCACTTTTTGCCTAGTTTCTCAACACACTTTGTTAATATTTTAAAATTCTAGTATTTTGCTAGTCAGTTATCTTCTATGTAATAATATTTTCTCGTCCTGTTATCAAACCTGATTAAATATAGTGTTAGGTCTTCTGACTTGTGTAAATAGCTAGTGTTAGGTTTTCTCTCGTGTAATTAGCTAGTGATAGGTTTTCTTTAAACTTTTGTTGCCGATGATGTCATCGAACTTTTGACTTGTATATATAGACCTGGCATGTTTTTGTATTTCATTGTCTGATGATGACTTTGAAATAAAGTCGAAATAATACAATTGTCACTTATAGTTCCACTTGTTTAACTCATATCTTGAGTTTTCAGGACGGCATTATTCTTCGGAATATGTTTTATTCTATACTTTTTCAAGTTGTCGGCTGGTCTTAGTGTTTTATTTGTGTTCGTATTTTTGAACATGACGTAATTATTATGGCCATTTTGTCGTTTCTTTCTTTTCTATATAAGCAAGGAGATACTAAAAATAGCATAAATTTAACATGTAAACAAGAAAAGACCGACGTCGTCCTATTGTACACATTTCACTATTTATATACTTCTACCGTAAAGTTGCTTGTTCTGTCCTTTTGAATTTCAGGTTGCAGAATATCGGAACACGCACCAATTCTAAAGGACGTTTTCCACTCTAAATATTTCAAGATAAATACTGTTGCTGATTCTGTTAGTGTGGAGTTGTGTGGGGCGTTGAAGGTAAATACTCTTTTTCTTAAAATAATTGTGTCATTTTAACCTTCCTGGAAAACTGTTTAGTTTTTGCACAATGCTCATGCACAATGTTCCCGAAAAAGCATACCGACAATTATGGCAATGTCATAGAAAGATGATGACGGTGATATGCTGATGACCGTGGAAGTGATGACGATAATCAGGATGATGACAATGGCGATGTTCTAGCCTGCGTAGCCGGGGCTGTGGATTGGGACGGAATGTTCATGATATGATGAGGATGAGGATGGTGACAATTTTGATGTTCATGATGATGTAATGATGATGATGATGTAATAATGATAACGTGATGATGATAATGATGACGACGATGACAATGATGATGGGAACATGTCCGATGTTTATGATGATGACGACGACAACAATAACCAAGATGATAATGACGATGATGACAAGACTGACAATGACGATGATGATAATGACGTCACGATGATGACAACATCAGATGTTAGTATAAATACGCAGGGGATAGAAAATTGCGCGCAGTGATTGGTCGAGCTACTTCGGATTAATTCCCAATAATCACCTACAGCGTTTATTCAAAATGGCCGCCAGCCGATTTGTCAATGTGACAGACGAGGGAATTAACAATTTTAAAGAAAATGCTGTTCCTAAAAGTACAAAAATATGTATTTATACTAAAACAATTATTCGCCTCAGGTTATTATTCACCGATATTCACCTCGCCGTTGGCGAATAAGTATAGGTTATTTTGAGGCCACGAGGGGGATATGTGAATAAACACATATCCCCGAGGGGCCTCAAACGTACTTAATTTTCACATGACGAGGTTGACAGGAGTCACAATAGAAAAGAAATATTGAGGGGAATATTAGAGGGGAATATTAATCTATTGTTTTGCTGGAGCTATTGAATATATTCCCCGAAAAGAACAAAGGAAACCGAGGCATGTGAAAATTAATGGTTATTATTATTGCTGTTGTTCATATGATGACAGTGATGGCCCTGACGATGCGAAAGCATAATAATATGATCGTCGGTCCAATCGTAGTTTAATAGTATCTGTTTAATTTTGGTGAAATACTTCATTTTCAGAATGCGGTCGCCATTGGAGCTGGAATGGCAGATGCTTTAGAGTAAGTCGTATTAACATATACGTAATCTTTGAAAGTTGATGTATGCGGAAAAAGCACTGACCTGTAGGAAAAAGCTAAAGCAGAGTTATGTATTTTTATTTGTTTTCACAGATGCGGTGCTAATACCAAAGCAGCTATAATCAGACTTGGAATAGTAGAAATATTAGCGTTTGCAGAAAGATTTTATGAGGACGTGAAAAGAGAAACGTTTTTTGAATCTTGTGGAGTTGGAGATCTCATTGCATCATGCTATGGAGGTCGAAACAGAAAATGTGCAGAACTCTTTGTTAGAACTGGAAAGGTAAACAAGAAGAAATACACTTTGATTACTTCAACCATTCATTTTATTCATAAGTCTTGTCCTTTTCGAGTCGCTTATTGTGGTTGAGGTAATTCATATCACAGAATTGAGAATTCCGAGCTATTCCGATGATCATGTTTGCTAACGTTCGGTCACTTCAAGCCGTCGAGGTAGCCCCATAAATTGCCCCACAATCGTGAACCGGCTAAATTCGTCAGCTAGTTGACTCGAGTCACTTAAGGTGAGGTAATACGGGCAACAATTTTCTTCAACTTGCAACGCAACTTTGTTGCGAAAATTTGTTGAAAAAAGTAGACTCCATGCTGTTCTACTTGCTAGACTCCAGTTCTACTTGCTGCATTCAACATGCTGATTCAACTTGCAAGAAAATCATTGTTGCGTGACAATGTTTAAGGTGGGTGGTAATACGTGCAACAACGCTTTTCAACTTGCAACGCAACAATGTTGCAGCAATTTGTTGCTCGTATTACTTCACCTTTAGAAATTAAAAAAAGAAGAAGCTCGGGTCGAGTCGTGTCTCCCGCATATCATCGAGTTGAGTTAAGATAACTGTATTTCTAGAGTTTTGAAGATATCGAACCCTTGTATAGAATTTTGATAAGATATTGAATGATTCTTGTATATAATTGTATTTGTAGAGCTTTGAAGATATTGAAAAGGAAATCCTTAATGGTCAGAAACTACAAGGACCACACACACTTCACGAATTGTATAGAATACTAAAAGAACACAATCTAACAGACAGGTAAACCTTTCATTTATTTAGTTCTCATTAAGCTTTGCTCTTTGACTAGTTGTAATGGTATGAATGGAAGTACATGTAGGAAACAAAACGTAAAATTCAAAAATGCACTTGCATGGAATGGAACAATCAAATGGCGATGATACAGTGTGGTGGTATATAATATATTATAGTTATTTGCTTTGAAAAACGATTCGCCATGGCAATAGACAGTACTGACTAGAAAATTTAAAGTGCCTATATGAAACGAAAATTAAGTTTGTCTTATTTGAAAGAACACTTAAAATAGTAGAGTAACATCTTTTGAAGTTTTTCGTTTCCTTGCTTCGTTCTTGAGATATTTTGGTTTGTTTGATATGCAAATTAAACGTTTTGACGTCACATGTGCATAATGAGTTATCGAAAAAGTTATTTATTTATTTTTTATTTATTAACTTTGCCATGATTGCCATATTACAAACATAAATACAGACATTGAGACAACAGGCTGGGCAACCGCAACAGCTAATGCCAATTACTGCGGCCCCGAAACAGATAGAAACATTTTACGAATTACAAAATCTAAACAAAACAATGTATAAAATAAACAATAAAGGATAGGCGACACAGTACACATAGTCTAATAACAACACGATGGTAGGATGTTCGTAAGATTCCGGGCTGAATTACATTTAACACACACACTTTTCCAAGTGCGTGGATCTTCTACGTTAAAAGTATTTTGCAATGCTAAAAGATAGTAGTTAAATAGTGATTTCTTAAATTCTGTAAAAGTTCTAGATCTGTTTTTTGATGTTGTAGATTTAGGTAGTATATTCCAGGTTCGGACAACAATTGTTGTCCGAATTAGATATGAATTTTGGTAAGTTGAGGTATTACATTTCTTTATTTGATATTTGTAGCAGGTAGAGTCAGATGATCTTGTTCGCCTTTGATGTTGAGGAGTTGAAAAGATGTTTTCATCTAGGGTGATTATATCATGATTTGCCTTGTAAAAGAATAGTATGTCCAGATATTCGTGCCAGTAACTAAGGAGAAGTAACTTAGAAGTGAGAAGTCGTTCCGTGTAGCTGTTCCGTGTTATATGTTTGCTATCATCAAATATAATAATCACTTGAAGATCTACATGTTTAGTGTTGTGGGCGAAACACATCCACATGCTTCATTCAAATTAATTTGGTTTGATAATAGAAAAGATATCTAACCTTTTCCGATAGCTCATTATGCACCTCAAAGTGTTTAATTTTGCATATCAAACTAAAATATTTCAAGAACGAAGCAAGGAAACGGAAAACTGCAAAATATGTTACTCTATAATTTGATGTGTTCTTTCAAATTAGACAAACTTAATTTTCGTTTCATAGGCACTTTAACACTTTGAAGCCTGACGACGAGTCTTTAAGGTTTATTCTGGCTAACGCCAGACGATTTTATTCAGCACAGGGAAAGGTCCAGGCCTCAAAGTGTTAATAGAAACTTAGCAGAGTAGAATAATCCAAAAGGATTTCGGTCACAGACGACTAACTTCCTTATACCGGTACTTGTTTTCCACTTTTGTGGTCTGAGAAACGCTTATTATAGAGATATGCGATAGATAAGGCTACTTTTACGACTTACATTGAAATCCTTTTTTCTAAAGTTTTTCGTATGTTTTTTTGCTGTACCAGCTGTCGTAAGTAAACTCAGAGAAAAACTTAAAACTCTGAGCTCCAGACGGGACTCGAACCCACAACCTTCCGGACGTTCTCACCATTGAGCCACTGGAACTCAGATGGTGGACCGAGGTTGTTTTCGATAGTTTATACGCCTGGGAACTAGTCAATCCGTACGTACGTGCGACAAGTACGTGTTGGGCCACAAGTCGCATTGTGTCAGTTTATTTTCAGTAAATGATTTTTGTACGTTAAAAAATAATTATAATTATATTTATTAAATTTATTTTTAATTTCTAATTTTCAGTAATTTTTTTTTGTCCTTTTTTCTAGTTTTCCATTGTTCACTTCGATATCTAAAGTGGTTTACGAGGGATATCCGCCTCCTAGCTTCATTGAGATGCTCAAAGAGAAGTTTTGATAGAGATTTATTAAAGACCTGAGAGACTACGGCCGACATTAGGTGGCTCTGTTTAATAGTCGAACTTGGTTTTTGGTATATAGACTGAGAGCAATACGAACCTATATAAAATAATATTTTTACCGTTTAAAGGAGCTATGAAAAGGGTTGTCGTGGAAGTATAATAAATTCAATTCAAAAATAATTCATGAGGAAAAAACAATAGAAATCCATGTTTTGTCTTTATATGATTAGACCGGCTTGCCGTTTTTGATAAATCCCCTTTAGGCTTTGTTTTATTTTCTAACGATTTTACCAGTCAATGGGAAGACGTCCTGACACTTGAAAGAGTCACGCTGTCGCAGCAAAGAGTTAATCGCGAATGTGGATATATGGGTGTTGAATATTACTACGCTTAAATATAAGAAGTATATCAAATAAATTTGACTCATTCAAACACTTACTCGATTCCTTAAACAAACCCTTCCAAGTAATAATTGGTTTACCAGAAACATGGCTGAATGATATCAATAAAGAAGATATAAATTCAAATAGGTCATATACTGTAAAAAAGGCGGAGGAGTACGTATATATGTTACGAAACAAATACAATTGAATATAAAACTCGTAAAGATTTAAATCCTAAGGTAGGAGATGCAATTGAAACCATATTTATTGGAATAAAAACAACTGTTGGAAAAAATAGTTGTTGGAGTAATCTACAGACCTCCAAATGGTAAAATTGAAATATTTGAAAATGCAATGAATGAAACACTTGCCCAAATTGACAAAGAAAACAAGATATGCTATCTTATGGGGGATTTCAATATGATCTACTCAAATCAGAGTCTTGTGATTATGCAACTAATCGATTCGCTGAACAGCTTTTTACATTGAGTTATGGAGCACGCACGGTATGGCCAATCAGAAACGCCATTGTATTACATCTGTTATAATGGTCTGGAAACTCAGCAAAAGTCTTTGTTCTATCTTAACGTTTATCAAACTTGTGCACGATGAGGATGATGGTATTTTTGGTATAAAATGAAGCAGTAATCTAATAGGCCATTTTCAAAATCACATGATATGGTTCATACATATATTATGCTGGAAGGACAACATTTTAATATGGCATCTATCTCGGTGAAAGTGATGCAGGATCAGTTTATCATGTTTTTCCATTACAGCTGTTGCTTACTCAAATCCTGAAGCTTTTCCTTTTCCCCCGATATCGATGGCATTATAAAATTTTGTCCTTCCAGAATAATATATGTATGAACCATATCATGTGATTTTGAAAATGGCCTATAGCAGCGTTTGGGTTGAATCGTTCCGAACCGTCAGTCTTCATCGACTTTGCATGCGGCTCATAGGCAGAACATAAACGCCAACTAACTCCTGACGGCACCGCAGTTGTACTTTAAATTTGTCACTGAATGAGTAATAGTAAAAATGACAAAGTTCTACTTGTACCAAAAACAGCTCAAACAAAAAATACTTTAATATATTCAATAATTGATACCCATTAAGCTATAATTTATATCCGTCATTTATTTATTATTCAAGTATTTTGAAAAGTGGGCTTAAACTAAGCAGATAAAATCACAAGCTTAATATTAACCAAAATCATGGCAAGAAAGGGTTTCCTAAAATTATGCATGTATGTAATATCCACCAGTTGACATTTCAGAAGGTTAATTTAAAATGCATGGTAGGACAGCATTATTTTGATCCTAATTTAGCCTTGAGTTCTTCTACTTTTTCTATGTAGGCCTTTTCAGCATCTTCCTTGCTTGTTCCTTAAAATTAAAATATAATTATTATACTGAAGTCTGGGATATGAAAAAACTTGAAAGACCCGGGGAAAGAGCGTTACATACATACAGTATATCGTACAATCCGTGCATGTTTTTATTAGATTTTGCAATGAGTGGTTCAAAGCAGTGTTTTTATAACTATATGAAAAACGTCGTAAGATCAATCCATTCTGACAGTAATTATATTAGAAAAAGGACATTTCCAAGTTTTCTGCCAGTTGTTTTATAGAACTAATAATTATATGAAATAAAAAAAAAATTTCTGGTTCCCATAGTACTGTACTGTTACCTGTAATCTGGTAATTTGTGAGAACTTGATTCAGGTGAGATACATGCATATAGTTGTATACAGTGTATGTAAAATACAGTATAAGTTCGAAATTTTCCCACCAAATGATGTATATACTTTAGCTCTAACAGTCGCAGGTTTTCTGGATATACTGAGATCAATTTAGAGCTACAGTAATACAGTACATAATTATGTAGTTCTTTATTTTATGTCTGAACATACATTACTAATACTCAAAGTTTAAACAAAATATCTGACATTCAGGGTTGTTTTTATACATAGTCAAATAATTCAATAAGAAATCGAAATAAAAAAACAGTTTAATAAGCACTACATACAGTACAAATTTCAATCTAAAAGCATCAAATAATCTTGTTTTAAATGTATTTTAGAAGGGGCAGTTTGCCGCTTGAACCATAGGAAGCCCAAGCACTATCACGTACTGTCTGTCGTATTATATAATACAACAGATAGTGGTTGGGCTGCCTATGCTTGACCACTGTCAAAGTCAATTTACAAACTAAAAACAAAACAAATCACTTCAAATTTTGTTAACAAATACAGTGGATTCACACAGTTGTCTCTACTATTGAAATTGCTATTGAAAAATACTGTGGAAAACTCTCCCAAAAATGCTTCATGCTAAACATTTGGGATTTGATTCAGTAAAATCCTAGCTACTGTATGTTGCTGCCAACAAAATTGTAAATCACTTAAAACTACCATTATACTGTACATATCTCCTGTAAAAACACTTAACAATTTATTTGGTAATTAGTTGTAAAAGCTGAAACCTTTTCTTCCATTCCATGCATCCCACTTGGCTTTCCCTGCAAAATCTAAAAATCCAGGCCTTTCTAAAAAGAAAATGTTTATGAAAATAAACATGAGGGAAATCTACAGTATATAAATTTTGTGTAAAAAAACTTAAATATATAAATATACATTAATTATTAGTACAGGTAATTAATGAAGAAGTTCAGGTACAAGGAGCAATGTTTGACTTTTTTTCTTGTGCTTTGGAAGCTAGTGCCCATTTCCATCATCGAAGACAGTATTTAGAACAACAATTGGATGTTTTCACTTGTTGCATAGAATTGTATTCCTGTAACTGGCAAATTCCAGCAATCGGGGTATTTGAGCTGATTTAGGTTGTACGCTGCAGGAAAATAGAAGGCATAACATTTGCATTCGACATTGTTGTTATCGAAGTTGTTCGCTATTGTCAAAGCTAAAATCAAATGGCAGACATTGTGATCTAACTCTGGGCCACAGTGTCCAAGTTTTTTAATTAAGTCAATATCACTATGGCAATAAATTACAGTTTTGTCAGTGATATCTCCTGTTGCTGAAATAAAGTCTGTATATAATGTATAATAATAGTAATGATAATTACATGTACAGTATAATAAATTATAATGGTAATAAAAATAATACTTTATAATAATTATAATACTGTAATTAGCAAGAAAAACATACCAGTATTACAATCTCCTACTGTGACTTGTTTATAATTAGCATACAGTTCAAGTAATTCTTGGTCAGTAGGTTTTTGAGCTAGGTTTTTTGCATCTTCAGCAGCTTTTTGAAATGCCTGAAAGTCAAGTACAGTAATATAAAGTACTGTGAGATAAATTTTTTTTGTTTGTTTTTGTGTTTTGCCCCAAAACAGAATCATAAACCCTAGCTACCATACTGTAACTGTCTCATGTCTTCTACCCAAGAAAGCAATGCTTTTTGAAGCCTCAATCAGGTCAACTCACAGGCTAAGCTCACCAGAAAATCTAAAATAGGGCTGCACCCTTGACAAAAGCTGCCACTTTGCACTGTGAATTTTATTAAGTTAATTGATATCTACAGTACATACAGTAACTTTAGGCAGGGATGGGACCACCATCAGGGACACTTATACTCCCTGTCAGAAAAATTTGTCATTTGTTGGGGAATGATTTGCAAAAAAAATCACAGTTTTAACAATTGAAAAATGTAAAAAGAAACTTGAGTTTGCCCTTTTTAAAACACTTTTTATAGCTTTTTATAGCTATGAACAGGCAAGTTAATAGTTTATTTCTCCACTTCAATCATAGACTAAGTGCTTTGGGTTTGTAAGATGCTAGTGTATATAATTACTGTATTTTCTACTGATAGCAATGGAAATACCATTTCTACATGCAATTTTTCTTGCAACTTGCAACATTAAATCACTGAATGTTGCAAGTTGCAAAAGAATTGCATCATGTAACACCCCATAGCAATTAGCAACTTGATTATGTTATTTTTGCTGTGTTGCAAGTTGCAAGAAAAGTTGGATGGGTTCTACTTTTTGTAGTACTCTACAAGTTGCAGAGTCCAAATTAGCGCTTCGCAAATTGCAAATTGTGAAGCAATTTTAAAAATTGCAAAAATCTGCGAAGCAATTTTTCTGAAAGTTGTGAAGCTCATTTAGCGATGCTGTTCTGTTTTTTTTAATATATTTCGCAAAATCGCTGTGTTACGCACGTCACCAAGTCATCAGGCCAGATATACGCACGTTCTTGCCTATGAGTTTCGGCTTTGCAGCTGTCATCTCACATGTCAAAAAAGATCACACTTCAAATGTGATAACACCATTTCATGGTTTGGTCATTCGGCTTGCTGTTTAAAGCTGTATAGCTTGTGTCTCAGGTGTATCTGATATGGCTGAATGTGAAAAGTTGGAATGTGATTTGAACGTTACCTTAATACTGTAAAAAGGTTTACATGTAGTGGAGTACTGGAGATGGTAAAAAGGTTGAGAAGTTAAGATGTTCTGTCTGCGAGGAGTTTTCGACAAGAGTTCAATCACTGGATATTTAGACGCTTGGAGACAAGTTTAAATCGCAGGTGTGAAAAGCCATGTTCAATTGTTCATTTGAAAATGTGTGGAAGTTTCAGCAATGTCACATCTCACAACGTAAAGTTGGTTTTCCACTAGCAAATTTTGTCACGCGAGGCGGCATTTCTATGAGATTGGAATAGATTTCTAATTAGTTCCACTCGAGAGCTTATAAAGACAAAAGAAAAAGGTCGCTTCGCGTGTAAAGTTTCACAACGTAATGAAAGATCTCACAATATAACATTACAAGGTTTCACAACGTAACGTATAGATCTCACAATGTAATGTGAGGTTTCACAATGTAACGTATAGATCTCACAATGTAACGTAATGTCTCACAACGTAACGTATAAGGTCTAACGTAACGTCTCACAATGTAATGTCATGCGGTCTCACAACGTGACGTCATGAGGTCTCACAATATAACGTCGTAAGGTCTCACAATGTAACGTAAGGTCTCACAATGTAACGCAAGGTCCCATAACGTAACGTAGGGTCTCACAATGTAATGCAAGATCCTATATTGTAACGTAAGGTCTCACAATGTAATATAAGGTCTGACAATGTAATGTAATGTCTCACAACGCAAAGTAAGGTCTCCCAACGTAGTCTTGCAACCTATCGTCTTTCAGCCTAGAGTAACAGTTTTCACAGCATAGTAGGTTTTACGTTTTACAACTAAACTAACACTTTAAAGTGAAAGATAACATCTTACAATGGATATCAAGCAATACAGCTTTCTTTTCGTTTAAAAAAGGACAACACAGATGTGTAGAGAATATAAAAGTTAGGTCTGCCATTCATATTACTGTGCCATAACTGATCATTTTTATCACACATGCGATTCGCATGTGCAAAGTTATTTACGCGTTTTACGCGTCCAAACTACCGCATACGTGCAGTTTTGTTTTCGAGCGCTAATTCAGACCCTGAGCTGCTGAAGGTGTAACACCCTTCCTGCAACTTGCAACACAATTCTTTTCAAGGCTAGCCAATCAGGTGTAAGAATTTTGGGATACTGCACACACTCAAGACTGGGGCCAAATGCTGTGTTTGCGTATAACACCTCTCTAGGCAACTTGCAATTTTTTTAATGGGTAAATTTGTTGCAAGTTGCAAGAAAAATCGCATTGTGTAACAGTAGCTTCAATGTGAAATTTTCTTGAAGGAACATTCCCCAAGACCGATATCATAGTCCAGTACTTCTAAGGCAATTTTTCAGTATAAATCTACCATTAATAAATACTGATTGGCATTAAACCGAGGGTCAGCTAACTTTTCTTAGTTTTAAAAATATTATATAAAGAACATACCAACAACATGGTACCGACAATATTTCCTACAGTAGAGTGACTGCAGAGTATACAAACGTTTTACAAAGCAAATAGCATATAAAAACTGAAGGTAGACAAAGTAAAATTGCCGTATAAACTAATTATGGTGTCATCTTACCTCTGACATTATGTTCACGCGTTCTAAAATCTAAATTATTTGCCAGTGATGAATCTTTGGACTCTGGAGGCCTCTGGTCGGAGGGCGGAGTGCTGATTTCTGGAGCAAAAAACTCGTGGAATATATATATCTTGGATTAGACAAATTTTACGAATTTTACAAATTGCCTAGATTAGACAAATTTTACGCTATCGACAAATAGTCCGCCGGACAAATATTACCCAGGCTGGCTCAAACCATAGAAATAATTATTTCTAAAAAGTTTAAAAATGTTTGTAAATGTAGATGGAATCGTTAAACTTTTTTATTAGTTCAAATCAAATTTCAATTCAATTTCAAAATATACATTTATTTATGTATATACATATATACATGTATTTAATATTTTGTCCCGTTCTTTTTTGTCGACAAATTTATCGTCCTCAGAGGCCACGATCCTTTTGGTCAGTGCCTCGTACCATTTGTACCCACTACCATTTGTGGGGCGCTGCCCAGTGTTGTCGGATGCAAACGATCGAGCTGCGAGCAGTACTAATATTGGAATATATGGTTGACACTGTGTCACTGTTGTAAAGTTTGGGTGAATTGTATTGCTTTGGGATGTTTTACAATGGAGTGTTTATATGCATTATTATGTGGATGACCTTGAAGGGAAATTGATGTAATTGTGAATGTGATGGTGTTGTCGTAGATTGCGTAGAACATGTCAACATATTTAAAACAACGGAAGGTGAATTTTGACGAGACATGGAAGAAAATCTCGAAGACCGTTGATGGAGTTATATCATTAAAGAAAGTTCCAAAAGCTGACTGGAATCAGAGGTTTACATATCCTTTTTCTCTGTGCTTGTTATTACATCCTATTTATACATCCGGATAGATTTTGAAACCGGGGGGGCGGGGGGGGGGGGGGCAGAAGGCCAGCAAGCTACTACAGTATTTGTAAATTGTATCAACAAACAGGCCATCATGTCTGTTGCTGACAATCTGAGAGAGCATCTATAGGGTTAGGGTGTATGTAACTCAATCAGACCATAGTTGCTATAATTATTAACTATGATCAGACCATACATGCATGTCTCACTTTCATAATGCATGAGTCAATTCTTCCTGTAACCATCACCCCTCCCCCCTCCTAGGCAATACCCTGGGGGATTTGTAGTTTTTCTTAAGTTCATGGCAAATTTCCCACCCTCGGGACTTTGAAATTTGCTAATTCCTCACCCCAGGGCAAGGCTGAAAAAATAATATAAGAACTAACACATGATTTACACTATATCATCTGCAAAGTTATTTTTAGAACATGAAACAAAATAATGTAAAATTAAACAGTGCCCTCACTCTCAGAATATTTTCCTGAAAAATCTTTTAATTTCATCACTATTTTGAACACATATAGAGTGAAGAAACGTTTAGTTACCAGACTCCCCACATCTCTTCATTACGCGATTGTTCCCAGCCTATACCCATGGGATAAAATTAATAAAACAATTCCCCACCCCCAGGATCTAATTTTTTGCATTATCCCAAGGGTGGCTGGGGGGGGGGGGGTGGTTACAGGAAGAATTGACTAATGCATAATGATGATTAATTTGAATATTTTTTATGTGCATCTTAATCAACCTTTCTCACTTTGTTTGTTTGTGTGTCTGCAATTCAAAAGAATTGTCTCGCAAGGTAAAATAAGTTCTTACAAGATCTGACAGTGAAACATAATGTCGACCCCTCCAAGAAATTTTTAAACAATGTTAAAAATACCCATTGAATGTTATGTCATCCAAGCACAAAAATG
This sequence comes from Paragorgia papillata, assembly GCA_035771165.1. Classification (NCBI taxonomy): domain Eukaryota; kingdom Metazoa; phylum Cnidaria; class Anthozoa; order Scleralcyonacea; family Coralliidae; genus Paragorgia; species Paragorgia papillata. The sequence continues at coordinate 2,522,485 of JAWNZC010000348.1, forward strand.
TCTGTTTTAGTTTGAAATATTACTTATACATTTGTATATAATCTGCTTGACGTATTATTTTGATAGCTGAGTTCTGGCTGCATTTTCTGAAAACAATAACCAAGCTTCACCAATCTGCATCCAGCCTGTAGTTATCAGGCTTGTAAGTGGTAATCGCCTGTGAAACCCTGGTTGGGGCACTAGCAACATTAACTGAACCTGTTACATGTATGTGCAGGTTGTTTTTTATGTGACCTGGCAGGACACATGATTGGCCAACTACCGTAACCATTTAAAATGGGGCAAACATTCCAATTGCCTCACCACAATTGCAATATGATAGTTTGATTAGAACAGAAACAGTCATACCAGATTAGCGAACACTTGATAAACAAAGACATGAGAAAATAAGTCAGGGCTCAGAACAGTGGATGATTCAGCTACATTCATCAGTAGTTATATGGTTTTAGTTTATAGTTACACTGTATATGGTTTTAGTTATAAGTCAATTTAGTAGGACCCTTAGAATAAACACAAACACTTGCATGAATGATGCAAAGTCTTGAGATGACTATCTTCGCAGCTGGACACCAGACATTGAACATTAATTTGTTACAGTTACAGTACATTACATTTTGTCTTTGAAGTTTCACTTTGGCCTCACTCATTCTAATTGTTTATTCTAGCTCAGGCCTTAGACCTTTGCTTAGACCTTGGTGGGCCTTGTATTTAACATCCACATGTGTTCATAAAATTTGTGTAATTTGTCAGCACACATGCAGATATTTTCACTGAATTCATATTGTTATATTGCATATACTGTAATATGCCGTTTAAAATCGTACACGCGAAAGTCAGCCGAAACTTACTTAATTTACGTTAATTTACCGTTGTAAACGCACAAATTCCTTGTTCTTATCTACCGTAATTTAGAGACTAAGACGCAAAATTATTTGAAATTTCACGATTCTCATCAGGTTTTAACCTCCCAGAGCTTGTATATACAGACATTCTAGTGCCCCACTAGTTCTACAGCTGACGAGCCCCACTAGTAAGGTCTCACAACGTGACGTTAGGTCTCACAACGTAACGTAAGGTCTCGTAACGTAAGATCTCACAATGTAACGTAAGATCTCACAGCGTAACGTAAGATCTCACAATTAACATAACGTAAGATCTCACAACGTAACGTAAGATCTCACAGCGTAACGTAAGATCTCACAATTAACATAACGTAAGATCTCATAACGTAACGTAAGATTGCACAAGGTAATGTAAGATCTCACAACTTAGACTGAAAGCCAGCCGCCGATCTCATCAGTGAGAACGAGATGAGAACGAGATGAGATCGGCGGCTGACTTTCAGTCTACTCACAACTTAATTAATGCTAATAACCATGTAACTCTTCGGCTTTTTTGTTTTACTGTATAAGCCAAAAGTCAAATTCAATTCTACTCTGAAGGCAACAGTGTCCAAGGACATTGAATTGTAATTTGGCATCGTAGGTCATTTTTGTTTTGTCCAGGCCAAATTTTCGACTGAGTGATATAAATTGTATTCTTCTGACTGAATCACATACACCACTGATAAATAAAATGTTGCTGATATGGATTCTATGTAACGTGAATGCCAAAATAGTTTCTGACTTGAACTTCTATTTGTTGTTATATTGAGGTTTGTATTTCCAAAATGTTAATGAGGATGACGTCAGTGTAGGCATTTGTGTGTGTTTTTTTCTTTTCTTATGATAAACCGCTTAAAGATTTTAATGAAAAAAATGATAAAATACAGAATATACTATTCAAGTATTCCATTAACATGTGAATTGGGTAATATCTCTGCTGTAACGGAACATTGTGTATGCAAATTATGCCTGCGTGGGCGTCATCCTCATTACCATTTTGGAAATACAAACCTCGATATAACAACAAATAAAAGTTTAAATCAAAAAATATTTTAGCATTCAACTATACACATTAAATAGAATCCATATGCAGTAATATCGTATTTGGGTTTATAAACACTTTAACTGTTGTTCTTGATCAATGGATTGTTGTTAGTATTAGACTAGTTGATTATTGGGATGGTATAAATCAATGAATCAACCTCCTGTATTGATTTATTGGGCACATCTTGTTGTGTCACGTCATTAAATCAGGTGCAGTACATACAATATACAGTTACATATATACTATTTACAACATGAGCGGCCGTGTTGTATTGGATATACATGCAAGCTCGAGCCGAAGGCGAGAGATTGTATATTCGATGTGATACGAATGGCCATAAACGTTCGTATTCGTCGAAAATCCTAGAGATAGGAATGATATTTGGTGAGAAAATTGAACTAAAAGTTTATGTAAATCAGCAGGATTTTGTATCAGATATACAACCTCCTCCACAGTCATGATTTATTTTGTGTTTTCTTCATGAATTATTAATGATATTACAAATATATATATATTATTGAATAGTACGTGCGTTTTTATTGGTCGATAGTCATGATCTATAAAAGGACAGATGCACAGATTACGTCACTGACATGGTCTGATTTTTCTAAACCAATCACGGATCTCACTGCAACATCACGAGCCAATGACGTTGCTTGATTTGTATAGATCATGGATCACGTCAGATGAAGTGATTTATCTTTTTCAATGCCCCAGATGAAAATTCGCCGGGAAAGTCCGTTAAAACATGATTTTTCTATTTTTATTGTATAAAACAAATAGGTTCCATTTTTTTGTTACCTGTTCAGTTATAGATTTTTGTTCTTACCACGTTGTGACGTCATCTGTGCATCTATAACTGAACAGATAACGGCAAAATGGAATCTATTTCTTAAATATTATATATATATATATATATATATATATATATATATATATATATCATAATTATACAGGTACAGTATTTCTTTATTTCAGACTGATTCCATATGATTGTTAACAGTCTTTAACTAATTCATACAGATGTCTATTCTATGTGTGTGGCACATCCAGAACCATATATTGATAGGTTATATATTGAAGTTAGGAACTTACTTTCACGCCATGTGAATAAGCTTTATACGGTAAGTATATGCATGGACATTTGCACAACAAGAACAAGAACAATAATAATATTGTAATGATAATGATGATGATGATGATAATGATGACGATGATATCATGATGATGATGATGATGATGATGATGATGATGACGATGATGATGATGATGATGACGACGACGATAATAGGGAGCTTAAGCAGATACAACGTGAACGCCAACGACGCCGTCCTTAATACAATAGAATTTTCTTCACACAACAAAGAAAATGAATAATTTTTAGTCCCAAGAGTAACCTTAACGCTGTTCCCGTTCTACATACAACGTTATTCAGATCATTTTCACGTCTTCGATGTTAACTCGTGAAACGGCGAAACCTGTTAGTTGAGTTTGACTTAGCTTCAAACTATGCCACAAAATCCTTTTAGAACTCTAAAGCTTTTGGATGTTGAATAACATACTTTAAGTATTCAATATTACGTAAATGGATTCGCGGTTTCTGCTAGATATTGAAGTTTAGATTCAGTGCCGTCGTCGTACCAGCTTCCTTAAGCTCCCTAATGACGACGACGATGATTGTGGTTGTGGTGATAGTGGTGATGACGATGACGACAATGATAATGATGGTGGTGATAGTGATAGTGATGGTGATGGACTGATGGTGATGGTGATGGTGATGGTGTTAATGAGTGAATCAAACTTGTGCTGGAGTAAGGTGAGAGCACAAATATAACATACTGTAGCCAGCATATTATTCCACTGATAGATCAAACTGTGTACTAGATTCTACTGTATAAACTCGATAGAGGAGAGAAATAGTAATATACATGCATGTACCAGTCGGAGTCTTAACCTCAGCTACTGACACTTACGTGAAATATTAACCTGTATTGCATTTTCTTTTCAGGATATATCCGCCAGTTGCTCTGATTGTCTTCAGGTTTATTACCATCATTGGTTTCAGTATAACCAGGGCTCTCAATATATGAATTTATTATTTAGGTAATGGTAGCTTACTTTATTTTCAGTTGTTATTGCTGTTGATCACGGCTAAACTAAAGATTATATGCTAACTAACTAACTAACTAACTAACTAACTAACTAACTAACTAACTAACTAACTAACTAACTAACTAACTAACTAACTAACTAACTAATTAACTAGCTATAACTAACTATAACTAACTAACTAACTAACAGTAACTAACTAACTAACTAACTAACTAACTAACTAATTAACTAGCTATAACTAACTATAACTAACTAACTAACTAACTATAACTATTAACTAACTAACAACGGACGAACGAACGAACGAACGAACGAACGAACGAACGAACGAACGAACGAACGAACGAACGAACGAACGAACGAACGGGTTGCGTGTGCTGTTAGGGCGCTGCTTCTCGCCACTGCAGTTCAAAGTTAAGTCCGGTTAGACGGGGTTAATACTTGGATGGGTGACCGCCTGGGAAATGGGAATGACCGCGTTGTCGAAGTTGGGACTCATGTGAGTAGGAGTTGTAGTTAATCTCAAGGTTGTAGTTGTGCTTCGTGGGTTTCAGCTATTGAACGAACGCATGACAGTTGGATTTTTTCTTCCACTGTGACAAACAACGTAAAATTAGCGCAGTCAGAATCGTTATTCACAGACAATACTATTCCATTCATTATCTCTATTACGTTTTATTTTACGTTTTATTCCATTTTTAAGCGATAACAGAATAATATTTTTTCTTTATAAACACTTTCTATTTTTTTTTGCCTCGCGAGTTCATGTGGATGACTATTCATATTGATGTGTGATAAAATCACTAAAATACTCTGTTGCTGGCTCTCAACAGACAGTCCAAAATTTCCCGCGATAAAGAAAGCATGTCATGCATGATCAGAATATCAATTCCTCAACTCTAAAAGTTCTCTCTTTTCTCGCTGAACACAATTGTACAGCAGGAAAAAATCAAAGGCATAAGCAAGTCGAAACTTTTTTTGTCGGAAAATTTAAAGTTAACTCCTTGGTGCCTAAGAGCTCTCTCCTTGACAAGTAAAATCGTCTGGCGTCAGCCAAGGGAGTAAACTACTAAAGTCTGCATGAACGATACAGGCGACAAGGAGTTAAAGAGTGCCAATTGATTTGGATAAAGATCTCAGTTTTGACTCTCGGAAACCGTGAAAAGCATTGGGTTAATGCGTGACGATTACTGTAATTAGTCATATCTTTCCACGAAAAGCTTTAAGCTTCGAAAAAGTCGCGTCTGATGACTTTCAAGAATCTAACAACATTCGGTCAACAACTCGTTCTTTTTTTTCGCTATTTTTTAAATTTTGCATCATCTCGTGTGTTGGGATCAGAGAATCCGAGCACGAAAAACCAGCAGGTTATTTCTTTAGTCTCGGCTTTAATGGAGGACAATCTTACTTTCAGGTTGTCCATCGTCCGACTCGCACATGAGTTAGTGTTTAATTTACTGAATTCACTAATTTGGGGGATTTTTAAAGTATTCTTTCGCTGTTTTTTGGGTTTTTTTGTAAACAAAATGATTGACGAAACCCTTAATCCGGACCCCGGGCCATCATCGGAAAATAGCGGACCGACACGTGACGCGTCTCAGTCAATCAAAGCACGCGATTTAACTGGAATTAACTTGTGCCATGTAATAAAGCGATCTAATTTTGTGTAAATTTTTCAGTCATTTAAATCAACATATTAAAAAGGAAAAGCAAGATGGAGTGGAAATCTCGCCCTTTGCCGTGCCATGTTCAGAAGTTGAGAAGATGCTGGAAATAGGAGCTGTGAGTGTGTTGACGAGATTTTTACTAGATTGAACGCATGTATTATAAACGACTAGGAGTACCTGCCGATAACAGTCGTTCTTCAAAATATGGTAATGAAACAAGTGAATTTTGATTTCGTGTTTTTGCTGATCTTGTTTAGCTAGCTTTAGATATTTGGCGACAGATTATTATCGAACCGATGAAAGACAAGTTGGTTACAGAACTTTTGGCTGAAGTAAAAAGGTTTGTCCAATCTCTTAGTAAACGTTTGAGGCAACTTTGATATTGGTAGGCATCTCTTCCTTCCTTCCTTCCTTCCTTCCTTCCTTCCTTCCTTCCTTCCTTCCTTCCTTCCTTCCTTCCTTCCTTCCTTCCTTCCTTCCTTCCTTCCTTCCTTCCTTCCTTCCTTCCTTCCTTCCTTCCCATCCTTCCTTCCTTCCTTCCTCCCTCCCTCCCTCCCTCCCTCCCTCCCTCCCTCCATTCTTTCCTTCCCTCCTTCCTCCCTCCCTCCCTCCCTTCTTTCCTTCCTCCCTTCCTTCCTTCCTTCCTTCCTTCCTTCCTTCCTTCCTTCCTTCCTTCCTTCCTTCCTTCCTTCCTTCCTTCCTTCCTTCCTTCCTCCCTCCCTCCCTTCCTTCCTTCCTTCCTTCCTTCCTTCCTTCCTTCCTTCCTTCCTTCCTTCCTTCCTTCCTTCCTTCCTTCCTTCCTTCCTTCCTTCCTTCCTTCCTTCCCTCCCTCCTTCCTTCCCTCCTCCCTTCCTTCCTTCCTTCCTTCCTTCCTTCCTTCCTTCCTTCCTTCCTTCCTTCCTTCCTTCCTTCCTTCCTTCCTTCCTTCCTTCCTTCCTTCCCTCCCTCCTTCCTTCCCTCCTCCCTTCCTTCCTTCCTTCCTTCCTTCCTTCCTTCCTTCCTTCCTTCCTTCCTTCCTTCCTTCCTTCCTTCCTTCCTTCCTTCCTTCCTTCCTTCCTTCCTTCCTTCCCTCCTTCTCTCCTTCCTTCCCTCCGTCCTTCCTTCCTTCCTTAACCCATTGCTGTGTAGGTTTACTGAGGATCCCCCCTCTTTGACGATTAAAATCATCTGGCATTAGACATTCCTGGCTTGCTCAGACAGGAATGGGTTAGACATGTGCTTAGAGTCGCCGATAGCTTGATGGAGAAGAAAGCTACTGTATATCTAAAGCATCACGGGTATATATCCTGTAATATTTTTCTTTAATTTCCGGGATCTTTTAGAGACAGAGATGGAGAAAATACTCCACATACTGTAATCCATGGAGTGATTGATTCATTTGGTAAGTTATCATAATTATCTTTTAATATATGGCAAGGATATCAAGGGTATAAAAAAGCCGAATTTAATGATTGTTTTATTATAAAAATTTATGAAAAAACTGAACGCAAATACTTTGGTACAGACTGAACTGCCTTTTCATGGTTTGTTTTCTTCTATGGTTTTCTTGTGCTGCGTTCGTCTTTAGATGTGGCATTTATCTTATCTTTGAGCTTCGTTGCTTCGTCTGAAACATATTATATGTAAATCTCGTCTGTTTGTTGCCAAATGCGTTTGATCGGTCTAAGAAAGTTCACTGATCCGTAAGCAGAGCATGGCAGCATGCTACTAGCGTACATGTACTATGTCAACATTTTTTAACGAGAAAGAGAGTAATTTTTATCATACTGTATATAATAATTATTTGACTGCATGTATTGTTTGGATTATTGTGTTTGTACAGTTGTCGTGCAAGAATATTACAGTCGAGGAAAACTGGAGGTAAGACTAGGTATTGTTTTGGTAATATCTTGGGGCATTTGGGGGAACTTTTGTCAATATTTTGTTTCTCAGTTGTGTCGTCAGTAGATAATAGTATTTAGTCTTTAAAGACGGGCGTATTTGAAACGAATATTTGAAAACCTCTGTGGTGCAGTGTAAAAGAAATTTAGTATTTTTCTTAACTAAAAATACACATATTTTAAAGTAAAGTTAATATTTTTTGTCTGTTTTTCCGTCTTCTGTTTTTGCATGCTGCCCTTTCTCCTGTTCCCTTCTCCCGCGTTCTTCTCTTGCTCCCTTCCCCGCTCCCTAGTTCCCGTTCCCTTTTCCGCTTCCTCTCTCTCTCTCCCTTTCCCGCTTTCCTTCTCTCTCCCTTTAATTTCCCGCTCGCTTTCCTTCTTCCTTTCCCTCTCTCTCCCTTTCCCTCTTCCTTTCCCGCTCGCTTTCCTTCTTCCTTTCCCTCTCCTGCTTCTTCCTTTCCCGCTTCCTCTTCCGCTCCCCTCTCCCAGTCACAGTTTTTTCTTTCCTCTTCTGCACTCTGTTCCACTCCCATGCACTTGTTCTACTAATCTCTTTTTCTCCTTCTCTCCCTCCCTATACTTCCTTTGTCAATTTGCCTATTCCTCCTACTCTTCTGTTCCCTCTCTATGCATGGATTGCATGCACTTCTAGCATTTGTCTTGCTGACATTTCTCAAGGAGTATTCTTATGTTTTACGTTGTTTCTAGCTTTACGAGAATGAGTTTGAAAAAAAGTTGTTGCGAGAAACAAAGGAATATTACCAGGCTGAATCTGCGCGTCTTCTTTCTGAACTGACATGTTCAGCATACTTGGTTAAGGTAAGGGAGAAATATGTCACGAAACGTTTAGGACGCGTGTATTGACACACTTATAAAAAAAAGAAGAAGAGTAAGAATAACAAGACGCCTAGATCAGGCGTTCACTCGGGCTACTGGCAAAGTAGAGATTTGCTCGCGCGGTATAGAGCCTGGGCCGAGGAAGATCAGATCGAAGGGTGAATGTGGTGCATACTTCACAGAGGTGGACAAATTTACGATCAAGGAGTTGTCAGCCACATCACTGTTAAATAAACTACAAAGTCAGTCAGTCAGTTTCGAAATCTACCAACAACGTGCAAGAACACCTTGATCAAAAGGCGAAGCTGTTCAACTTTTTGTCCAACTCCAAAATCCGAAGGAGCATAGAACTTACAACATGCCTCACGCCCTCACTCCATCGCACGGCTAACAACTCACCGGAAGTATGAATAGTAAAATGTGCAAAAATGCAAAATCGTGATACCCCCCCAAAAAGGGGGGGAAACCAAGCCGAAACGCAGACTCGGCCTACCACGGCAGCCCGAGTAATAAACAAACAGATTACTCTGCTATTGGAAATCTATTTAACTGTTAGACAACGAGTCTGAGTTCTCTATGAGCAGATAGTCACAATAGACGTGTTTAATTCCGACGCATTTAAATGAAGTTAAGTTACTTTATTATTTACCACGCATGAATGATTGTGTAGAAAAACTTGCTGAATAGGCGCCTTAACGTATGTACTGTCTTCTTTGTTGCCTAATAAATTTTTATTACAAAGGTTAAATTTAGGAAACGACAAAAAGATGTTTTTAGTTAGTTTTTTTTTGAAGAACAGAAAATTTATCTTGAAACTTGATTCAAAATAAAATGTCTAAAATTTCCTGCAAAACATTTTTTATTATTTTTTATTATGAATTTGCAACCTTGGCTCTCAAGCTCAAGGGTTAGAGTGTCTAACTGGTAATTAGAAAGTTGTAGGTTCGATCCTTCGCTCAGAAACATTTTCTGAGTATTTGAGTTTGACGAACGTCTACTGAACGTCTGTTACATTCTCGACGTTATCGTGCAAATGCCAAATAGTTTATTTATCAGGTGTAAATTATACAATACCCTGGTTGCTATGCGTATTTTCATTGTTTGTTGCCCATGATCTATTAGAGGACAGACACATGGATCACGTCAGCTGACTTGCTTTTTTCTTTCTTCATGCCCCAAAATCCGACAAGAGTTTTGATAAAAACCTTTTAAATTTTTGTATTGTATAAAACAAATAGATTCCATTTTTTTGTTGTCTGTTCAGTTATAGATGCATAGAAGACGTCACAACGTGGTAAGAACATCATTCACGCACTCAACTGCGTCTCGTGGGCCACTTTTTTGTTCTTACCACGTTGTGACGTTATCTGTGCATCTATAACTGAACAGGCAACGGCAAAATGGAATCTATTTGTTAATTAACTCGCTCCAATTCTTTGCTGATTTTTAGGCCGACCAAATGATTCGAGAAGAAAACTTGCGATCATCCAGACTATTTCACAATGTTTCAACAAACAAGGTTTACAAAGAGTGCGAGGGACAGCTGGTTGAAAATCACGTTACCTTACTGCAGTCTGAATGTAGGCAAATGATAAAAGAAGAGAATATTGAAGGTAAGACAGCGAGAAAAAATTACAATACATAGAGAGAAAAAAATATTTAAGAAAAATTACAATACATACATTTATACATTTATTTTGACGATGTTGTATTTTAATTATTCTAGACTTGGGAAGGATGTATTCGTTAATGAAGTCAAGTGTGAAAGGCTTACGAACAATGGTGCAGGAATTAGAAGATAATATTAAAGAAACAGGTATTTGAAGCCGAATATTTACACTTTGTGCAGCAAAAAATATCCACAATAACTTAAATTGCATGTGAAAATTTGAAAATTCACTCCGGTTTTTTGTGATTCTATTTGGAAAAGCATTTATAATAATGAAAAATTGTTTTTACCTGTCTTTCACATTTCACCCTGTTCTTGTGGTGTTAATCATGTAAGTTGAGCTATGATAATGACGTCATTATAGTTATGCATAGCACGAAACGGATAATAGGTTGCGTCTTACGCACGCTATGATTGGTTAGTTAGCCAATATCGCCGTGTTTATGTCAGGCTATGCAAACTCGGTTGTGACGTCACGGCACATTTGGTAGTCTTGTTTCATACCTGTAAAGAGAAATAGAAAATAGAAAATGGACGCCCTGTGCTAGTATAACCTGATTTAAACACTCAACTGAGTTAGAGAGAATTTGAAAATACTTATGTAAACCCTCGCCTACGACTCGGGTTCGCATAAACTTTCGAATTCTCTCAACTCACTCTCGTGTTTGCACTAGGCTATATAAACATGCACGGGCGGTCATTTTCTATTTCTTATAATACATAGGGTTTTTGTTTTATTTGTTTTTTGTAAAAGGTTTGGCCGCCATTCGATGCATAGATGCTGAAAAGGTAAACATATTAGTCTAACATTATTATTTAAAAAGAATGAAGATCGTTTATTTGTATATCAAGAGATTATAAAACTTTTGTTTACAAAGTTGATAAACCCATGCTGATTATTCTCTTTTTGTCTTTCTTTATTCGTATAATCATTACTGAGTTTATGAGTTTAATTTATTTGCAAGTCGAAAAAATTTGTTGAAAAAAGTAGACTCCTGTTCTACTTGCTGCAGCGACTGATATGATGATTGAACTTGCAACAAAAAATCATTGTTGCGTGACAATGTTTAAGGTGCAACAACGCTATTCAATTTGCAACGCAACAATGTTTGCAGCAATTTGTTGCTCATATTATTTCACCTTAAAACCAATGCATATTAATTATATGACTGATAAGTACTATTTACAGAATGAGTGGCCGTTCTGTATCGGGGTATACAGACACGAGGCGAAGCCGAGGACCTGTATCCCGATACAGAACGGACACGAATTCTGTAAATGACATCTACAGTAAAACGATGCGATTTGGTAAGTTCATTGGCGTAGTAATTGTTCTAAAAAAAACGTTGTCTAAGTCGAGAAAATCAATGTAAATCAAGAGGAATCTGTATCACATATACAGACACTCATTAAACATGGATTTTCTTTGTGTTTTCCTCATGAATTATTAATGAGTTTTAGATGATAAAACAAACAGTGTGCATCCGCCAGTTTGCATTTTAATTTTTTTTGCAATATGTCAATTTGTCCATTTATTTACAATGCAGTATTACATGAAGTATTTATTCTTTTACTTCAAGTACATTTGATGTTATTCATTTATTGTTTTTCTAGTCTCCGAATCAGTACGTCGATGCGTTATTGGGAATACACCGGAAATATTCCAACTTAATAAATACTACTTTCAAAGGTGATAAAGCATTTTTCAAAGCATTAGATCAGGTGAGATTATGTTGAGAAGTAATTCTATTGAGAGAAATCAGGCGCAATGTTTGTTTTATTTAACCTCTAACTTTGTTTCCGTGTTTTCTTTTCTTTTTTCTACCTGTTTTCACTTTTCCCACCTGTTTTTTATTTTTTCAATCTGTCTCTACTGGTGGTCTTTACCTGTCTCTATTTCCTTACTGCTTGTTCCCTTTTGTTCCCGGACATTTTCATTGTTCTCAACTTCCTTTGCCTTCGTTTCCACTTGTATATCGACCTGCAGTGGTGTCAACTTGTTTCTTTCGTGCTGAATTGTTCAGTTATAACGAACCCTCGTTATAACGAACAGATTTCCCAGTATTGTAGAAGTTCGTTATAACGGAGTTCCATTTTACTTGTTTTCCTTCATTTCCACTTGTGTCGACCAATGGTTTCTACTTGTCCTTTTTGTTTTCACTTGTTTTATTTTATCCCCCTTGTTCCCACTTGTTTCTACTTGTGCGCCTTTGTTCACGCTTGTTCCCACTTGTTCCCACTTTTCCCGCTTGTTCCCACTTGTGCGCCTTAGTTCACGCTTGTTCCCTTTTCTTTCCTTTCGTTTCCACTTGTTATCATTTGTTCTTTTTTGTTCCTACCGTTCCCATTGTTTCCCTTCATTTCCTCAGGTTTCTATACTTGTTTTCACTTGTGTTTTCACTCCATTCTTTCTTCTTTCGCATGTGTCTATAAAATCATGCATTGTGTCTGTGGTATACCCCAGTGTCTATTTTTTCATCAGATTACTAATTATATTTTAAATGACAACGTGTAGGCATGTTACGTCATTGTCAATACCAACCATTCAGGAAAGAAGAGTTGCCAATCACCTGAATTGGTAAGAACATGATGTGTCGTTTGCTTCTTTAAAATATTTTTCTTATTTTCTTTAAACTGACGTATATATTTAAGACATTATTTTGTGCTTTCTCAGCTAGCCCACTTTGCTGACTCTATTTTGAAGAAAAGCACAAAGAACCTGACTGAAACTGAACAGGATGATAAAATGGCTGACATCGTAAGTATTACTGTATTAGGCACATGCGTACAGACATGGTTAAACTACGAATGTGCCGCATACTACTTTACCGAATACGGGATAGGGCTGGATATTAGGCGCCGCGGATACCCAGTACTAGATACTTCATATTGTTTCAGCGTTTGCAAGTTCCATTTAATTTTTAAATCAGAGTACAGTAATGCCAATTGTTGTATTCGTCTTTTTAACCCATTGACGTTTGATGGGTCTTCCTTTAAAGGGGATTGGCAACAAAAATTAAGTTTGTCTAATTTGAAAGAACTCATAAAATTGTAATAGAAGATCCTTTACAACTTTTTCGTATCTTTCTGCGTTTTCAAGATATTTCAATTTGTTTGATATGTAAATGAGATGGTCTCTGACGTCAGGAGTGGGATAAAATATTTTCATACAGAGCAAAATCACTTACATATCTAACATGAAATGTTCAGCGTTGCAAGGAGTTTTTATGTGCACAGTTTCAAATGATTTCGCTGAACAGACTTAGAGATATAACTGGTTTTGCTACATGTGAAAATATTTGACCCCACACCTGACGTCAGAGAACCATCTCATTTACATATTATTAAACAAATTGAAATATCTTGAAAACGAGGAGAGATACGAAAAAGTTGTAAAGGATCTTCTATTACAATTTTATGAGTTCTTTCAAATTAGACAAACTTAATTTTTGTTGCCGATACCCTTTAACAAGTAGAATCATCTGGCGTTATACAGGGTAAAGGGTAAAAAGTGCCGGAATGAGGGGAGGGTTTTTTTTATTGCAGTTGTTTTCGTCGTTTAAATGGTCCCCTTCCGATTGTTTCTTCAATGTCTTATATTTTTTAATGATTTGTGTGGTATTCTATCAACTAAGAGGCGTCGTCTAATTTTTTTTTCTAGATCGTAATTTTTAAATATCTCGAAAATAAAGATATTTTTCAAACGGTATGAAATAGGCTCATTTATCTTCTCAAGTGTAGTCCTCTGCATGGTTTTGTACAGGCGCGGACTGGCCCACCGGGACACCGAGAAATTTCCCGGTGGGCCCCTTGCTCCTGTCCTTGTGTGGGCCCCTGCTTATCTGAAGTAAGTTCCCTTAAGCGGGTAAACTAAAATAATTTTTTGGTATAAAAATGCTGTTTTGAGTTTGTAAATCTGAGTAAAAGTTCCTCGGCTATAGAGATGGCTGCCAGAGTATTGACCCCGACCCCGGAACATTTCAATCCTGAGTAAGTGGGGGCCCACTAATATAATCGCTGGTATGTAATATGTCTATTAACTGTTATGTGGTGTTAACATGAAGTACGCCATTGTTTGCCCGCTGGCCAAGATGCCCCACGCACTCAACGTAGAAATGCATTTTATTATGGTGGGCCCATATACTTCACTGGGTGGGCCCCTCCAGTGGCCATTTCCCGGTTAAGTCCAGTCCGCGCCTGGTTTTGTATGTCGGCAATTGTCCGATAAGTGCATGCATGTGAAGCTTGTTGATAACCACTACACAATACTCTATCAACTTAGGTTTACATGCATAAATAGGAACAGTATCTCTTTAAAAACAGTTTAAACATATTTATGTAGTTATTCATTCACGAATTTGTATTTAATGATTTGTTTATTTGTGCATTTATCCATAAATGTATTTATGCATTTATCATTTATGCATTCCTTTACATTATTTGCGCAGTTACGTATTGATAGGGATTTGTGTATAAATGCGCATAATGTGGATTTGCTTGTATTACTATTTGTGGATTCTGTATTTTTGCATTCATGTATTTTTCCATTTATGTATATTTGCATGTTTTTCTTACTTCGTTTAGTTTTATGCAAAAATGCTTGCCAAACGTTTAATTCATAATCTTTCTATTTCAATGGATGCTGAAGAGAACATGATAAACAAACTAAAGGTAGGGAAGCTAGAGAATTGTTATATAATATAAAAAATATTCCGAAAATGAACATCTTGAAGAAGCCAAGATATGGATCAAAACAAGACAAAAAGATGAAATGGTAATATTTCGACTTTATTCCAAAGTCATCATCAGACCATATCAATATGTATATTTCTTAAAATTGTCGGTTGGCTTTGGATTCTAGAGAGTTGTCTTGTGCATGCTGATTATGGCATCTGCAAGTCTGCAATGGTCATGTTTGGTGTAAGAAATAGAAGGATGACCACTGTTTACATAGCTCATGCAGGGCCAGGGTTCTGCCTAGGATCAAATGAGTGAGCACCAGTGGTGACTGAGTACTGGTAACTTGAATATTGAGCAAACAAAAACCAATATTTCAGTGTTGAGAGATGGGAGACCGGAGACGAAAAAATAAGAAAGTTGATGGAAATTATGTGGCATGTGACTGGAATGCCCATCTTGATTAAATAATAATTAAGAAATAGAAAATGGCCGCCCGTGTTTATATAGTATTTGTATATTTTGAAAGTTTATGTTAACCCAAGCCGTAGGCGATGGTTCACATAAGTACTTTCGAATTCTCCCAAACTCACTCGAGTGTTTGCATCAGGTTATATAAACACAGGGTATCCATTTTCTATTTCTTTTATGAAATAAGGCTAAAAAATGTGCTGTGACGTCACAACCTGGCATAGCCTAATATAAACACGGTAATTGACCAATCACAGCGTGCGTGAGGCGCAACCTATTTTATAAATAAGACATAGAAATCACTATTATGTTTGAATACTTTTGAATATATAGTATGCTGGACTGTACGGCACTGCCGGGCACACTTGTCTGCACTCGCCCATCATGACCAGAACCTTGAATTAGCATGCAGTCTTCCTGTTTATATATTGTCTACCGTTCTATTGTAATATTCTCGTGCGCTTGTTTAATTTTAGCACACCTGCGGGTATGAATACACGAACAATCTTCATAGAATGTTTACAGATATGAGTATAAGTGGAGATCTTAATAGCAGCTTTAACGAACTGTTAACGAACACAAACCAAGACATTGGAATTAGAACTTCGTTTCTTGTTCTCCAGGTAACGCACTCGTTTTCTTCAGCAAAGTACTCTCGAATTAATTGTTCTGCTCTAAATATAGCTATCAGAATTATAATTATTTTTAATTGCTTCTATTTCGTTATAAATTACAGCATATATTTAACAATTAGATAACGAGAACGAGTTGTCTAATTATTTTAGTGTAAACCAACTAGTCAGACAAACTATTATTTTAAAAAGTGAAATAAAAGTAGCGTGCTGCGTAGGCAGTGTAGAAACAACAATCGAAATATAGTAAGGTTAGATATACTGCCAGAGAACGTAGGACTCTAACGTTTCGAGCGAAGGCCCTTCGTCAGAGAGAAACGTAAAGAGTGTAAACAAACAATGAGCTTATATACGAAAGGTTATCATGATTACCATGCATGGTTACCATGATTACCATGCATGGTTATGAACTTCTATATACCTAACAATACGTTTGTGTAGTTAAGTCATATGATAAATTTAGACCTATAATCGCCCAATCCACTATACCCAATCTTACATAAAGTATACCTACATTCAATGGATCTACTCTGTAGAAATTGTGGGCTCATTAGATTTGACTTGACACTGTATATTTTGAAGTATTGTCTGTCTTGTGTGACATCATTTAATGCAATGTATGATATACTTCTGAATTGTTTATATCTTGTGATATTATTATTTATGGCAATGATTCTTGTGTTTTAATTTTTAACTTTTTACACCTCAAAACAAACAAAGACAGTGCTTTTTATGTTAATGATTTAATATTCCCTATATACCACTCAATTATTCGATAATGTCGACTTTTAGGTGGATTTTTTGTTTTAAGACATAATGATGATATATTTTCCTGTTATAAAATACCTAACTTGCAAACTTATATTTAAGTTCACAACATTTAGGAGCTGTTCCATGAAAAATTTCATTCTTATAACATAACAACAAACACGCTTCAGCCCCCCTGTTGCAGTACAATACGATGATTTTGCAATTGTTAGTAGTTTTCCAAAAAGATACATGTTTTGTCATTAACAATCAATGTTATTTTTGATGACATACAACAAGTTAAATGCCTGTGTATGTTTTGAGGTACTGGATTATTTTGAGGTACATATACCTGTACCGGTCTATCACCAATAGACAGTGAGTAGCACAGCCAATTACACTGTAATAGTCCACTACACACGTAAAAATCTCACAGCTTGTAAACAGGATGTGTTCGCAACAGGCTTGTAGCAAGGCTGTTAACAGGTTGTAACAATGCTGTTCATTCAAGAAGCTGCTACAACCTTGTTATTGTCAACCTGTTAACAACTTATTAAGTGCAGAGCTGTAACAGGTTGTTGGAACAACTTGTTACAAGTTGTCAACAACCTGTTACAGACATGTTAACAATCTGGGACAGCCAGTGCGAACACATCACGGTGACCGCCTGTTGAACAGCCTTGTAACAACTTGCTTGCAGGTCTGTAACAGCTTGCGCGTTTTTACGTGTGTAGTTGGTTTATACTAAATATTAAATAGAACACGAAATGATATTTTATATTGAACGTTATATTTCTTAATAAATATTGGGTCCTATGAATTTTTTAATTTTATTTTATTTCAGTCTGGAGCATGGCCCCTTGGACAGGCTGCTACCTCGCCTTTGACTATACCGCAAGAACTTGTTGAAGCTATTAAACTGGTATATACATGTTTGCATTGGATTTTCTTTAAAAAATCAATATTAAATCAGTAATAATTTATGAAGAAAGATCTGTCGAAATGGACACACGTAAAAACGTACAAGTTTCAACAAGTCTGTAAGCAGTTGTGTTACAACTTCAATGTCATAATTCCATCCAGTTTACATGTATCGGAACCGCTTGCTTCGGTTTGTTGGGATGTATACCCTGCAACATTTTTTTTGTTATGTAATAAGTTGTTGTGATCAACAAGTGTGTCGCAGTTTGTTTGACAGTGTTTGTAACAAGTTGCTACAAGGTTTACAACAGTACACTTGTAGCAGCCTTGTCAAATAACGCCATTGTTAGCAAACACATCTTATTGACAAGCTGTGATGTTTTACATGTTTCGGGTCATAGACCAGGCTAAGAAATATAATATATCCTATAAGTCTAGACTAAAGTAAGGTGAAGGTGTTACTGCTTGTGTCTGGTACAGCTACTAATACCTGCCTTTTAACAGTTTGAAGACTTTTACAATAAAAGATTCAATGGACGGAAGTTAACGTGGCTCCATCACTTGTCTAATGGTAAGAGTATTCATTAGAGCTTTAGATTTATAACATTAACAGGAGCTTCAGATCTCCGGGATTTAAAGGAGCTTTTGATTTATGACATTTTCCAACGCAGCAAGGGCTTCCGTAACTCAGTGGTCAGAGGACTGCACATGCAAGCATTGCATGGTCCTGACTGATTTCACAATTAGGACAACCTGATTCTTGCCAAATGGTGACTTCATGTAATTTATTTCTTTCTATTATCATAGGCGAGATTCGTTTAAATTTCTTAAAGCGACCTTATATTGTTACCGCTACCAGTTATCAGATGGCTGTTCTACTTCTGTTTAATGACTGTGAGTCGTTAAGTTACAGGTATGGTATAATTGTAAAATATTGATAACTGAGATAGCCACGAGTTTGATGAACTCTCACGACCAAGCTCTAAGCAATTGTTTTCTGTAACAAAGTCGGTGAAATTGGGTTTACTTTCTGTAACCAAACTAAGCTTATTATTGTTGTGTCAGTTTCAAACTTCGAAAAATTTAGTTTGGAATAAATCTCTGCAAAAACCACAACCACACTAACACCACTACCACCACCACCACCACCAACATTTACACCACAAACACCACCACCAAGAACAACAACACCTAAACAACGAACACCAACAACAACAATAACAACACCTACACAACGGACACCAACAACAACAACACCTACACAACGAACACTACCACCACCACCAACAACAACGACAACAACAACAACAACAACAACAACAACAACAACAACAACAACAACAACAACAACAACGACAACAACAACATAACATAACAACTTTATTTACCGAGGGTAAAACACATGACATTAAAATACCGATAAACTTGTGGCCCAACAACAGGCTAAAGTGTGTACACATGTCCTGTCTCGTGAAGAATGAACGTGTGAAAAATTCTGGTATTTTAAGAAAACATTGTTCATGTAAAATAATCCGTCTGTGGCATTTAGCTTATTAGATTAAATTGCCTTTCATACTTTTCATATTTGTTAATTGCATTTTTTATTTATTTTTTGTTGGGTATGCATAGGGATATTTTCACCCAGACTGGTATACTTGCTAAAGAATTAGAAAAAACTCTCCAGTCTCTTCTTGATGTAAAGTTATTGCGTTCATCTGAGGTATGCTTTGGATCATGTGAACTTAGTAGGATTTCAGATCATAGTCATTCAAAACTGACATGGTCTGGAAACTCAGCTATAGTCTTTGTTCTATCTTTTTGTTCGCCTTTATGCATTTTTGTGCACGGTGCACGGTCACTGAACCCATTGTATTTTAGTATAATGAACGAATTATCCAATAGCAACGTTTCACTTCAATCACTCAACCGTGCTATTTAAATATTAATAAACCTAAAACAAAGGATGTGCACGGTGAAGTTTGCCGAGTTTCCATACCATATCTTTATTGACTATGTTCAGATTCATCGTCAGAGAAATAACATAGAAGACATGTTTCTAAAAGAAACATTCTCTCAAACAGGAGGCTATTTTTGTGTTGCCTGTTGATGAATAGTGCAGAATATTCTGAGATTGAGGAGCCAATCAGATCCCACGAAGAGTTTTTCTATGAAGTATATGCTAAAACGGGATAATATCTAAGGCCTTCGATTAAAGAAAATAAAGAAAAAGTCACGAAGAATATTAAATTAAGAAAAACTATACCCTGTTCCAAGGTGACTACATCACGAGTGTTTGTTGTGGGTGTCTGCAAACAGATTTCATTTTGCCAGCGGTTCAATAACGAATCACTCTAAGCCAGCAAGTAGTGCATAAATCCGCCAGTGCGTCAGGTTAGTGAATACATTAGGCTGTAGCCCATTTCTGACTGGGGTTTGGGCTTTTGTTTGGGTTAGATGACCCAGATAATACCACTTTGCGGTTGACGTCAACGAAAATAGGAAGGAGCTTAACCAATGTTTCTTCTGAACAACGACTGGCAAAATGAAGTCTGCATGAACGACCGTGATGTATAGTCAAACCCGTTCTGCTTATAATACTAATAAACAAACTAATGAACAAATGTTTGGCCAAAGTCTTCCTAGTTTTGCGGTGCCTTCTGTCTAACATTTGTTTTAGTTGTTTTCGTATATTTTTTCTGTACAAGCTGTTGTATGTTAAACTCAGAGAAAAACTCTGAGCTCCAGACGGGAACTCAAATTATACCCACAACCTTCCAAATGCGAGCCGGACGCTCTCACCATTGAGCCACTGGAACTCAGATGGTAATAACGTACAACATTTGTTTTGTCAACGTTTTCTTTCATCTTGTTTTGGTAGGCGATTGATTTAAAAAAGTCCACTTTGTCAATAAACATTGGGTTTTCAAATAAAAGAACGAAGCTGAAGATCACGACAGCAATTATGCGAGAGACGATTCAGGTTGGTTAATGACGTCATTTTAAGTCTTATGTATCAATAGAAGTGTTTCTAAAAATAACCATATTTCAGTTTCTGAGCCTGATCAATACATTTCATGAATGGACAACTTTCTCTTTTGAATGTGATTGGTTTTCGCACGACCAATAGGAAAATTTTTATTAATTAAAACCAATCAAATCAGAGTTGTTTAACGAACTTAATTCATCAAGTTAATTAGGCAAGACAATTCTGTGTCAAGGCTGTTTTTTAGAAACACTTCCAGTATTGCGTCCCAGAGGTTTTCACTTCCGTAATTTTATAGCGGTGAGACGGGGGAGGAGAGAAAACCTTTGGTAGGAAGCGGTACACCATACATGATATAGAATTCTAGTTAGTTTAGAACATGTTCACCATGTTTAGAACATGTTGATTGGATATTGCTTAAACAGAATTTTGATTGGCTAGAGAAATAAAAAGTCTAGCCAATCAAAATCATGTTTGAGCATTATCCAGTCTTGGGCTCAGAAATCTTTTCTGAGTAATTGAGCTTGACGAACGTCCACCGAACGTCTGTTACATTAACAACTTTATGGCCAATTTTAACTTGGGAGTTGTAGTCACGTACTATGCCACGTCTGTACGCAGAAGCTGCTTCTACGTACGTTCTTTCCATGTAACTTGTGTCATAACATCTTTTATATGTTTTCTTTTACAGGAAGTTCAACATTTTCGTTCTTCTATTGATGAAGACAGAAAGCTATATCTTCAGGTATATCATATAATATGGTTAAATGTTTTTATAAAATAAGGTGCCCTCTACGCACGCTTTGATTGGCTGGGCTCCGTGCATTTACAGTATATAAGAGAACAGAGATCGTGAATGACGTAAAGTGGCGTCAGCTGGCCGGAAAAGCCCGCCAAGTTCCAAAACTACCTCACTTTTTGCTTGATTTTTCTTCTTATTTTATAAAACAAATAAAACATACTTTATGTGTTAAATGAAAAAACGATGTTATATTTAATTTTATTGGGTAGGATAAGAGAGGATATGTATACGTAGATACGATGGGATGAGATAGGACAAAAATAGATGGGAATGAAATCGAATAAAATGAAATAAATGAAGGGAAGTGAAGTGAAATGAAGTGAAGTGATAAAGGTTTTGGCAGTACGTTTTAAACATTTCTGATCTTAATAATAGAATAGTAGAAATTTTATTTCCTGTCATTGTTTAGGCAACGATTGTTAGAATAATGAAAGCGCGAAAAGTTCTAAAACATAACACACTTATGCAAGAGGTATGTATTTTCGCAGCCCAAATTATGCGGCACCAAACAAGTTACTTAAGATGACTCTTGGGGTTTCCCTGATGACATATGTATGTATTTAATACGGTCTTTATCAACCTCGTACCCATGTGGGGGTGTGCGTCACAGAGAGATCCTATTCACAGGCTAGGGTCTAGTATGCGTGCGAGCGCCCAGTAAAGACCCTGGGTACGAGGTTGGGTTTTTGTTCGTTTATTACAGTGCCCGCATGCAGTGAAACGAAAACAGTGGCGTAGCTTGGCGTAGCTTGGCGTAGCCAGGGTCTTGAGTTTGGAGGGGCAAGAACCTCGATGTTCTAGGGGGTCCGGGGAATGCCCCCCCCCCCCCCCCCATGGATTTCTAGGGTCTCTGAAATACTATTTCCTGCATTTTGAGGCAAGTATTTAAGAGTAATCTGAAAGCCATAAATTACATAATTTTGTTGAAATTAAACCAGAACATAGAATGATACACGTCAGAATATCTTTAGATTTATTTATAAACAAGTCGTAAATGTAAAAACAAGTTGGAGGCATTTTGTATTGACCCTTAGTATTGTAATTTATAGCATATTCACTTGGCCTTAAAACAATGTAACCCCCCCCCCCCCCCCCCCTACGAGTTTCTCAACGGATTTAAACTTTTCACGAGAACGGTCTTGGAGACCATTTGGAGACCTTGGCTACGCCACTGAACGCACTGAACGAAAATGTTTATTTGATATTTTCATTGACAAAAGAAGATTAAAACTTAGATTTCTGTTGTTAAACTTATTTATTTAAACAGGATGGAACTTATGCGACAAATTCCACGTGGTCTGAAATACAGTGTACCTTAAGGCCTGGCCAAACGCTTTCAACATTTCATGCAACATTGTTGAACGCATGTTGAAGTATTGAACGGAAATTTGAACATGTTCAAATTTCGTTCAACATCATTCAACACCATTCAACAACGTTCAACATCATTCAACAGGGTGGCCAAACGCTTTCAACATGTTGAATCACGGTTGAATTCAACAATGTTGAACGATGTTGAATGAAATGTTGAAAGCGTTTGGCCAGGGCCTTAATAGGCAGTGACGTAAATCCCTTTGAAAAAGTTTTGTTGTCTGCTTTATACAAAGATCATTTTGTCACTCCTCATTTCAGGCCCCGTATGAACTTGTCGCGTAAATCAGAGTGGACAGGTATTGGGAAAGGGATTTTCCAAATGATTGTTTTTACTTGAACAATATTTTGATACAAATTTCAGAAAATACATGCAATCATGCATTTCACAGACGCTGCACGAGCGAAGTGAAATACGGTAACAGCTGTTCAGTGGGTTATACGGTTTTCATATTTATAGATGATTGATTACAACCCATGCACCAATAGCTCCCACCAATAGCTTTCTTTACGGTTCTTATATACATTTCTGTCGGAGATCCCGATATACGAGGAAATACGGACAAACATCTCGAAAATTATCTGTGTTGTAGTGAGGAATTCCTGATTTACAAAAAGTCCAAACAGTAAATACCCTATGATATATTAGGTGCTACCCCGAGTGCATGACGAATTATGCTGGTGAGTAGAAAAAAAAATCCACTCGACCGCGGCTGGATCGAGTCATCGAGTAGAGTTCTATATAATATCGTAATTATTCTCTAGCTGAGTACTCAATTGAAATATTGCATTCGGAGTTATATTTGATTAAGACACTCAACGCGGTTTCTTTCATGTAGGTTATCAGTCAGTCGAGAACGAGGTTCTCTCCAACTGTACCCATGATCAAGGTAAAGTACTCTACATGTTTGAGCTATAATGATAATATATATGATCATTGATGAGCAATTTTGGTTTAAAACTTATAAGAAGAAAAACTTCATTACGACGTTTGATGTGTTGCTATATAACGTCACTATCAAGTAAAAATTATTGCTTTGGTCAGATAAATTGAAATGCATCTATATATAAATGTTGACTCCTTAGTATGAATATTTCTTGTTCTCCCTTTATTTATATGCCATGTTTTTTTTATTTCTTAGAAAGCTATCGAAGCTCTGATGGAAAAACAATATTTAGAACGAAAAGGCGCTTCCAAAGATGAATATACTTACGTTGCTTAGAACTAATGATGGATACAGGTAGACTTCATGAGTTTGCAGTATACTGGACATTTGAAATTTCTATAACATTTTGCATTCTTCTGAACTTTTTCTAACTGAAATACTATTTTTACGAGTGACATTATGTAATCGAACTTTAAACTGATTTATGACACGCGCGCGTAAAGTGTGTATACGTGTTGCACTTGTAGTTTAGATATAAATCGTGCGCGTTCATATGTCGTGAAACGTTTCAGGGCAGGTTAGATCGTGCTGCTAGAAAAACAAGAGCATATGCACATGAGACTGAGTTACCTCAAGCTGGTCGTAGGGGAGACCGGGTCAAAGTTGGCCTTGTTTCACTTTCACAATGCAACTAATGAGTTATCCCTGCCTCTCTAGATAATTATAGCTTCGTGTGAACACTTTACTACTCCAAGTTACCCAGGTAACAATTGAGCTGCGTAATGAGTACGCATGTGTAATATGTCAAAGGACGACCCCAGAGATAACTATGGCCTATAGAACTACTATTTCGCCCAGACCGAGTTATCCCTTGCCTCCGAGTTTTCTCGGTGCCATGTATGTGAACGATTTACTTTGCATGGATGAACTCGCATCAAGATATCTTGGAGGATATATAGCGATAACCCTAGCCCGGTCACCGGGCTGATGCCGGGCTGATTTTATGTTACGAAAATCTTCCTTTGACTGTAATAAAGGATTAGAATATCCTGTGTGCTTTAGTTACAGACAAACGACGGCAATTTTGCTTTATGTCATTTTGCGTTTCTCAGATAGTCAAACATGCAGTGAAACAGCCTCTTAAGGGGTGTTTACATGAGGCCGGCCTGAACTTGGAGCGGTCTGAATTTTGCATTTCGGTTTTTGTTTACATGCACGAGGCCAGCCTTGAAATTATGTAGACTTGGTTCCCCTGTTGCTTCAAGATTTACATAAATTGTCTTTCCGCTTGTGACTACCAGAGAAGCAGTATTTCATGTGGATTCGACACTAAATCTCTTTTAAAACAACTTATTGAGTTTGAGAGGTGAAAGTTTAGGCCGGCGTGAACTGAATCTCAGGACGGACTCATGAAAACGATCTATAGTAAAAACACTACAACCGACTATAGTCAGTCCAGTCTGAGTTCTGGCCCACCTCATGTAAACATCCCCTAAACGGCTAACCGGGCTGACTCGTGTCACGAAATTCTTTCCTCGGCCACAAAAGGAAATTTTAATCAACGTTAGGATTCGTTTACATACATTTAGTTTATGCGAGTTTCAAATCCACACCGTAAGATCTTAATCAATCGCGTGAGCCAAGTTAACTGGGCTAGCCCGGCTCATGTAAACAGCCCGTTAGTTCCGAGATAACTCGCCTCATTTGAACAAGCGGGATTTCCATTCAGTTCTTTTTGTCACGCGATCGACGTCTTGCATGTGATCGCTTTTTTTGTCTGATTGGATCCGTTTAATTGGGCCCGACTCGAGCGTTCATAAGACAAAGAAAGAAAGCGATTGCATGCAAAAAGTTGCTTGCGCAACTTAGCCAAAACTCATTTTGATGCTATCGAATGTAAATTTTCTACTGTGGATATATATATATATATATGCGGCGAAATATATATATATAAAGGCTATTTATATTATACGATAAGCCGTGGCTGATAAGTCGCAATCAATATTTACATAATATGTTTGCTATAAAAAATAAGCCGCGGCTTCAGTAAATAATTTCGCATGCACTGCGAGCTAATCCAAAATAAGCTGTGAGCGCTTGACCAGCTACGAGCGTCAGTGACGCAGGCTATTAGTAAAGTTGTGAAAAACAGTTTATATATATCACTGTTATTTTCAAGGAGTAGTTTTAACGCGGGTGAGAGGATTACCATGCCTCGGTTTCCTTTGTTCTTTTCGGGGAATATATTCAATAACCTCTGATTATTATACAATGTTAATATCCCATCTAATATTCCCCTCAATATTTCTTTTCTATTGTTACTCCTGTCCGCAACCTCGCCCATATGAAAATTAAGTACGTTATTTTGAGGCCCCTCGGGGATATGTGTTTATTCACCCCGAGCTTCGCCCTCGGTGAATAAATCACATATCCCCTCATGGCCTCAAAATGACCTATACTTAATTTAACTCCATTTATGGTTATAATTCCAGCGGAGGGGTTTTAACTCACCCAAGAGGATTAGATTGACTCCTTCAGGGTAGTTATTTTACAGAAGTTATTTTAACTCCACTTATGAGTTATAATAATACTTATTCCCGAGGGGCCTAAAAATAACGTACTTAATTTTCACATGGGCGAGGTTGGCAGGAGTCACAATAGAAAATAAATATTGCCCTCAATATACCAGGGGCGCAACTAGAGGGGGGGGGAGGGTTGGGGGGGGTTGCAACCCCTGCCCTTTTTGTGAGACCTCTAATACTAGGTTAGACATTAGATAAACAAATCATTAATCGTCTGTTGTAGTACGCAATACGATTCTCCGCAAATCTGGCGAGACTCAGAGGCTTCTAGTTCGGCTTCAATCTCGTACCCAGTTTGTAATATGCTACACCAAGTTTTTCCTAAAAACAACCGCTTTTCTGAATTTGTGGGCTCAGCTTTCGAATCTCATGGCGAAAATGAACCAATCATAGAGATAGAGATAGAGCTGGATTTTGGCAACCTGTAGGGTATGTTGGTGTGATAATTTCTTCGTTTTTACTGTACTGATTAGATGAAAAAGTTCGCTCAAATTGCTGCAAATGGTGTTTCCGAGGTTCTAGATTTCAAAAATTTCTGGGGGAGGAAAATGCGGTCACTAATTGGCACTACTGCCCCCCCCCCCTCCCCCCCCCCCCACACACACACACTTTTTGACACCTTGCTACGGCAACGAGGATATCTAGTATCCCAAATTGTTTAGAATACTGAACGACTTTTCCCTTTTTTTGCGTTAACCTCTGCCCTCGAAATTTTCTAGTTGCGCCCCTGGCCGGGAATATTAGAGGGGAATATTAATCATATTGTTTTGCCATTGTTATCAGGGGCTATTGAATATATTCCCCGAAAACAACAAAGGAAACAAAGCCATGTGAAAATTAAGTACAGCTTATTTTGAGGCCACGAGGGGATATGTGTTATTAGTATATGGGGAAGAGTATTTTACTAACAACTAAAACACTCGTAGAATCCATATTTCACTACATCCGGGAACCGAGTGCCGTATTTCTCGTATGTAACGCTCGCGAGTGACATATCGACAAGTCAAAATTTACGCCTTTTGCCTAAGTTTCGAATCAAGTAAATTTGAGACGTAAAATGACGTATTCGAAGAAGCTGTTGTATTTTTCATTTGTATTTTCAAAAAGTTTTTGGTCAAGCGGTTGTAGTTTTTGCATTCAACCCAGTTTATCAACATCACTTCCACGCATAATTTAATTGTCCATATAATAAATAGAACTGCGCTCACTCGTGAGATATTGTCCTTGCCACTCGAACATAAAATCCATATCTTCTCGCCACCGTGTAAGATCCCCTTTTTATAACCCGATAAGTGGAGTTAAAATAACTTCTGTAAAATAACTACCCTGAAGGAGTCAATCTAATCCTCTTGGGTGAGTTAAAGCTACTCCTAGAAAATAACAAACCCCTCCGCTGGAGTTATTATAACCCATAAATGGAGTTAAAATAAGATGTAGTATTGTCCTTCGTCAACGTCATGCTTGTGGAATTTCTAGTAGATCCGTTAAATAGTTTTTGAGATAACGTTGTTTGAGTTAGGTTAGGTAGACAAGAGAAATCTATCGATTTCATCATTTTACAAATATACTTGTCAGTTTAAATGTTGATTTTCACATATAGTTTCCACTCCTCAATTGTCTGGAAATTACATTGTCTTCAAGCCTGTTCAATTTCTACATTTTGATGTATAACATGAATGATACATATAACTGATCGGGAAGTTTTGACAAAAAGCCAAAGAGTTTAGGTGTTTATTCGATAGTCTCCTCAACATTTCCGAATGTAACTTTGGAACTAGTTATTGTAGAATGTTCAGACATGTATTAAACAATAGCTATTTCCCTAGCGAACATATTGATATATATATAGTACAACTGTACAAGTTTGCAAGTGTTCTGGAATTCTACAAATTAAGCGTATACTTGCTTCCTTTATACTCCTTCGTCACTGGGCAAACATCCAACAATAATAGCAAGAAAGTGGCGAGTCAAGCGTAGGATAAAGGATTGCATTCATGCTCCTATAAATGTCTTATCTTTTTGGCCTTGAACAGAGTAACACTGCTTATGACCTTTATCAAACTGAGTACTTTATGTTATATACATTAAATATCTAAGCACAAGTGGCGCAGTGGGTTAGGTGTGGGTTTATTTATTAAACCCCTAAAACGGATTATTCTAGACCAATTTTTTTAACCCTTATTTTGGAGTTAAATCTACTACTTGAAAATAACAGTATATACGTCGAGTGTTTGTGACTAATTTTGAGCAACATCGAATAAATGCTTTGTTCGAGATTTATTTTATAGAAATGGCGTTTATTAGCCCGTATGGTCTAATGTGTCTCGTACGTTCAAGGTTGGCTGAGTGGGTGCAACCATTCTCTACATGGGATGCAATTCTACACCACGATGAAACTAATCCTATATTAATCTACTTTATCAGTTTATATGAACGTAAGCAACTAACACCATCACGCATATATAGCATCCGTTACCGGTACCGTTTTTCCGTTACTTTATTTCTACCTGTGTGGCGGGAAATTAGGCTGCGCCGCAGAAGTCTAAACCTGGCTAGAGGAAACCGTAGTTTTCCGGAGAGAATCTTCCCACATGAGATCAAACGACCACGCAACATAGAGGTCAAATCAAACCACGCAACCGGTCACCTATAAACCTATTGGAATGCTGTTCCTGCACGTAAAAAAGAAAAGAAAAACGTGGACAAGAGTAAAATGGGTAAATATTGAAATAAACGAAACAAAACACGCCCAGCAACTGTCAAAGAGGTAAATAACAAAGTACTCAAGTTACATGTAGTATATATACTTGATGTCCATTAATCAAGTTTTTCGCGCGCCTAAACGCCTTATACATCATGATTTGAAGATGAACTGACATTGATTTCCTAAACAGAAAATTGATGTTTGTCTGTCTGTTTTTATAGTCGCGTATATATCAAAATGCATATGTATAATATAGACATACGACACCAATATATAGGATTTCAACATTGAGTGAGAACTGTGGGACAGAAGAAATCAGGTTGTTTGTAACGCAACATTCAAATTAGAAAAAGAAGCTTTCCAATGACTCGCGTACATTATTACATATATATACATGCATAAATTTTGTTTATACCCTCGAATTTACAGTGTAGCTTGTTATAGCTATAGTATATGTTCGAGAATGTTGTGATGTTTAAGAACTAATCAAAACGAAAAAGAACGTTTTTTGTGTTAAAAAACTTAGAAAATGGAATAAAAATGCATTTTGTAATATATTTAACCCTTCTGGGAGGTCTTTTATATGTTTGACGAGTAAAATCGTAAAGTATAATTAATAAGTTTACAAATGGCAACACTAGCTGGCTCTATAGTAAACAGTTCAGGATTAATTTGAGAACTAATCAACATGTATATAGTTATATGTTATAGGACACCAATAAGATGCGGTTCAATATTGAATGAGAACTTTGAGACAGAAGGACGGTTGTTTGTATTATTAGAAAACGGAATAAAATATGTTTGACAGTAAATACACAATAAAAAAAGACAGACCAAGAAATTGGGAATACAGTTCTAATGCGTTAGCCGGAGAAAAGAAATTTTTCCACTATGTCGATCCGTGTACATGCATCATTGCAGTTGTGATGTGTAATTTTAATTAAACTTTACCGTTCGGATTTCTGGAAGGTTTCATGCACTTGACGAGTTAAATCGTCTGGCGTTAGATAGAGTAAAATTAATAAGGCCATGCAGTAAAGGATTATAGTGGACATAGTTTTTAACTTTTTCTAGCTGTTTGAGTTTCTAGATGGTCTTTACTTGATGAGCAAAGTCGTTTGGCGTTATAGACATAGTAAAATTTTAAACAGAAGTTGTCAAATGGTAAAAATGTAAAGGATTTTGAGAACTAGAATCAAAATGCATATGTTATAGAACACCATTCACCAATAAAGATGTTATTCAATATTGAGTGAGGACTCAAAAGGAGACAAAAGGACAGTTGTTTATTATAAAAAGCCAAACGAATAAAAAGTACGTATTAGTATTTAGTAATGTATTTCCCCGATTTCCTGCCGTTTTTTTAACAGTCATCTGGACAGCTATCTACAAATGTCCTAAAATTTATCTGGTGAGTGTGAACTAATTAATCCGGTGTATTTCTTTTATGTAAATTTAAATGGTTCACGAATTCTTATATTTTTTATCAGAAACACATTCTTTAGAATTTTAATTTGATACTTTTTTAAATCTGAACGTGCAACAAGTGGGTGTGCGAGGTGTGAACTTGCTCGCACCGGCATTGGTTTCCGTTAATTATAGATAAAAAACAGTCTTAAATATTTAATCTTCTTCTAGGTTTGAGTAATTCTAGTCACAAACCTCAGCCATCAGTACCAGTGGAGATATTAGCACTATAAGAGAACGTCATGGTTCCAATACAGTCGAGCAGATTCTACCAAATCAATACGGTGAACAATAGGTATTTATAATTAGCAGCCTAATAACTTTTTTGTTAGTTTATTATTGTTCTGTCATATCTTGTGTAAATTGCCATAATTAACGCCTTTTTCTTGTCCATATGCTTTCGACGACTTTTTGTGCGCTTTGACGACTGTCTCGCAATTGACTGCTTTACATACTTCGTACCTCTATTTCGAACGATTATTTCGCGATTCGTCGCAGACATTTGTTCATATTTAGAACCATATGTTTGGAATTTTCTCTGGTAACAAGACTTATCGGTTACAGACCCTGATGTAAACAAACAGCCGTGGTTTTCGTCTAGTATACACGCTGGGTAATTAATCATAATACATTCGCCAGGTTAATTACGTAGGGCCGTTGGCATTGCTCCTGCCTCTTGCCCGTCAACGAATAGATTCTTGTTATCTCTACGAAGAAGAGTCACAAAATGAAAAGCTAATGCAACTCTCGAGATCAAGATTTAAGGACAGGAATTTTGTAATCGCTCTCGGCGATCAGCCGATCATTCCTCATTAGTAGTTGTGCTTCTTAAGTATCACGTGTAGTGCATGGTATTCAAATAAAGGTTTCGAATTAATTATATCTTGTTTGGAGCCGTGTTAATTTTATTAAACTCAGACAGAAGTGGACAAACTGCTCTCTGAGAAACTTGAGAAGACGTTCGGGAAGTATACCAAGGAATTTTAACAACTTAATTCTACAAGAAAGACAGGTAATTTGTGTTGCTTTACCTATAGTACGAAAGCCAAAGAGGCTGGCACCAGATGAGTATAAACCGTTTTATTCAGTCTTCTGTACTCGAGAGAGTTCGACTTCTCTGTCTCATGTTGTCTTCATAACAGTTATATATGTATATACCAGTATATCTCGGGAGTTTTGGGCAACGGCTGAACCAGTAACCGAAAAGACATTAATTTCACATCCGAGTTGTTTGAATGAGGCATATAATATACAGATATATAGGTTGTTAATTTAGGGTCATCAGTTTTCAAGTTTCCTTACTCAGCCATCTTTGCTGGGAAAGTTTGTCATTAACATTAATCTCTTCACAGTCTACAGTACTCAAATTCAATGTTGGATAAAATGAGAGATAAGCTATAGCTTGTTCACTGTCGCAGCTTTTGTAGTTGACCAGATCGAGAATATTAGGTATGAAAACTTTTTGTGCTTTCTGGTTGTTCAAATGATGTCCGATTGAGCATTTGTTTTCCCCTGGACAAAATCACGATCGCGTATATATTACTGGTTCACCATGCACACTGCCAGATAATATCGCGGTGTTGATAGTACACTACAGTCTGTATCGGACCATACATTCGGACGTGCATGCATGTTCATGTACATGCATGTACATGCATGTGGTTAGTGTTGTATTTGAGTCCTTGATTCTTGAAAAACGTTACAAAGCTCTGCTGGCTAAGTATAGTGACCAAGATTTAAAGCGCTTCGAAATATTTCATTTTCCTAATTGGGCTTGGTAGTTTACGTGTACCATTAAACGTTTCGATTATTTTCGCATTACCTCGTTGACGTAGGAACTTATTAATTAGAGGGATCTAGAAAATTGCTTCGTTCAACGGAAAGTTTAGTTCGGAATTCGTTCATATTTTAAAGAACCTTGGTAAGTATAGCAAGTAATATAGTTCAGGTCAAAATAGCTTTGCTCTTTAAAAAAACCTCGCTAAATTTAGAAAGGAATAGTTCGGGTCCTGTTGATGAGATCTGGTTGTAATATATCCCTTTTGATACGGGTCATAAATCTTAAAACGTTATCGCTTCTCCGACTCAAATGTTGTCTGGGAAAGTTAAGTATAAATAATATATAGTGTTTTATAATAGGTGGAATAAGCTTTATAGGGTCGTATATCCTGCCGAAATGTTTGCTCACAACACAGCGTGAATTACAAACATATAATTTTTTATATAACAACAACTATAATAATTGATGGGAGAGAGACGTGACGTATAGCGACGCTTTCTCTGCATGATCAGTCTGACCGGCTGACCCCGTGATCTTACGAAGAGCAGCCGTATACATGCATGTGAATGGCTCTGATGAAGAGGTTAAGGTTTTAGTGTTTTACTCCGAAAAATATCAGCATTTCGCATGGAAAAACGTATTGACCATGCGGTGAATGGCTATATACACGATCGTTCTGAAAAGCCGAACAGTTTGAAATTCAGCAGAAGAAGAAGAAACGAAATGGGACTTAGTATATATTTACTAAGAAGTATTTCGACAAAATCATCAGTATTCTCTGTAACAAATTTCGGCAGTGAAACACCTTTATATTCTTATTCTTCTCCACATTATGACATTCAGACCCCGTTTACACTACAGTGTGTATCAAAAAACCCAGAACCCTTATAAAACAACTTATTGTAGTAGTTTGAAAGCCCTAAGCACATCGCTGAACCCACAGATGCGTAAAACACACGGTCTTATACACCTGGGAAATTAAGATAACTTGAAGTGTATGCATGGTGAAAGTATTTAAAAGCTTTTTCGCTTCGTTTAACTTATTGTGCTGATTAATTTATAACGCATTTCTTTGCAGTTATGCTCCTTCATACGATTATAAGTTGTCTTAATTTCTCAGGTGTATAAGACCGTGTGTTTTACGCATCTGTGGGTTCAGGGAAGTGCTTAGGGCTATCAAACTACTACAATTGGTTGTTTTCTAAGGGTTCAGGTTTTTTTGATACACACTGTAGAGCAAAAGTATCCGGATTCACATTGTTTTTCATCCTCATGGGAACAAAAAACAATGTGAATCTGGATAGTTTGCTCTAGTGTAAATGGGGCCTTATTCATCTATACATATATACGTTTATTGTTCTCCATTCGTGTATACCATTGGGATTTGGCATTGTTGTAATGTTCTTTGATATTTATTTCGGGGTTTGTTATTTCTCAAGACTGTTTGACAAGGGTTTAGTTTTAATATGAGAATAAAAGAATGCTTTCTAATTGTAGTTCTAATTAGTAGCCAATGTTTTGACTTTTGACTGGCATCCAAGTTCCCTTGGAAATGCGCAATTGTTTCATATAAACCGGTCTCCAAAAAGGTCCACAACTACAGGACTTCCTGTATAGGCAGAGCGTCAATGAATTTAATAATTGGACGGAAACGATCGGAAATGTGTTAATGGTTATTGATCTACATTCATTCGCCTATATATATAAAGCTTTAGACCCCGTTTACACTAGAGCAAAAGTTTCCGGATTCACATTGTTTTTTATTCCCATGAGGATGAAAAACAATGTGAATCCGGATACTTTTGCTCTAGTGTAAACGGGGTCTTGGAGTTCTCTGTCGTCACAATGCGCGTATATAACATGCTCTCAAAACATTCAACACACAAAAAGTATTACTCAATGCAATTTTCCAACTACGAGTGAGCCATGTATGACGATATTTGGACGACTGTGGTAGGCCGAGTATATGTTTTGGCTCGGGGTTTTTTCCCTCCCCCCCCCCCCTTTTTTGGGGGGTGTCACGATTTTTGCACATTTTACTTCCGCTGCTATTCATACTTTCGGTTAGTCGTTTGCCGTGTGATGGAGGCTGTGAGGCATGTTGTAAGTTCTTTGCATTTTCTCGACTATCAATTAGGCTTTCATGGTTTATTTGTACTCGATTTGTTTGCTGATGTAACTAATTGAACTCTTTTGATGAAGTTTGCTAAAAAATTAAAGCCACTATCAGGCTTGCTGTTTTTCCCGCTTCTTTTTAGCTGACGTCAGCGTAAACCGAATCTGAAAAGTTAATTTAAGAATTTTTCTAAAAACTAAAATTCATAGAACTTTTTGCTGTCAAAATTGGTGAACAGATATCTAAGATGATGCCAAAAATGAACGAGATCCTAAAAAGCAAAAACAAGAAATAACGTGCTGTAAATCTGTGTTTTTGCAGAAGATCGTTTCTTTTTCGACGTAAATTCCTGTAACCAGTTTCCAACATTATAATAACGCAAACATGTATTTTACATTGTATTGGAGAATATTGTAATAACATTGTTATCTGTTATTTTTAGTTGAGTATATGAATTAATGTAAATATAGTGAGGTTAGATATACTGCCGAAACAGAGAACGTAAGAGCCTTCGCGCGAAACGTTAGACTCCTACGTTCTCTGTTTCGGTAGTATATCTAACCTTACTATATTTCCATTGTTGTTTCAACACTGCCTACGCAGCACTTTTATTTCACTATTTGAATTAATGTAAATTGATGTGCACGCATGAACCTTTGAGTGTAAACAGGATATTTAAATGATAGGAAATATATAGACGCCATAATGTGGTTAAAAGAAGGAATTTGCAATTGGTAAAAACAAAATTAGGAAACTGGACACGTAAATAAGGTGCGCATGGTTGAGCACAGAAATGCGCGGATGTATGTTTTTTTGTTTATACAAGCGCGAACTAGAGTGACCTTGCAACACAAAGTGTCCTCTTTGAAACAATATGAATATATAAAAGGAAGAGAGAAAGAGTTGAACAGAGTGGACAGACCAAGAATGTAATAGCGCACACGGGGAAAAGTTGGTGAACTGCCGAGATTTTTAGTAATGCATGAAATACTAAAGTTTCAAGCGGAGCCCTTCAGCTAATATTTCGTTGTTAAAAATCTATTTAATTTACCATATTTTCACTTTGCTCTATTCAAAACACTGCACCTTTTTACAGCAGCATTCTACTTTTTTACACGTATACAACGTATAAAATTTGAAAAAGAAAGATAACAATAAATAAAATCCCATTTTAACTGACAAGCAGAGCTGTTTTCTAGGAGTATCTGGACTGTAATGCACTTCTTTTGGAGAAGGCTCAAGATCGCTTGTGCCTCAGACCACACATGTGGTACATCTGTGCTGCAGCCTAGGTGACCAGCAATTGCATGATGTTATTATTGTGATTCTGATTGATATAGAACAGATGATGCAAGTTGTTGAGAGAAAAGGATTTTGGGTATATACAAACTGAACTAGCATGAATGCCAAGATATATTTTCCACACACATTGTAAAACATTGAAAAGGACATAAAATTGATACAAGGAAGGTTGTTTGGCCTTTATTTACGAATTTCAAGTTGTTCTGAAATCAGACCTGTAAGAACTCTACGAGCTACTGGTGCTATAGTGAATAGGGCATATTAAATTCTTTCTGGAACCGCGAAACCGCATTTTGGAGGCGAACCGAGATCTAATTACCGATCTAATGTCTTTATTCAACTGCAAACTCTTAGGCCCCGTTTACACTAGAGCAAAAGTATCCGGATTCACATTGTTTTTCATCCTCATGGGAATAAAAAACAATGTGAATCCGGATACTTTTGCTCTAGTATAAACGGGGTCTTATTTATAAAGTGATTTCCTCGGTTTGGATTTGGTTTATGAATTATTAATTATAGGTTGCTCAAGACTTGAAGGTCGCGGAGAGAACGAAAACAAACTTGAATGTTAATATATTTTGATTTATTGTTTTTGCATAGAAGGAAACCAGATGTGAAAATATTATTAAGATTAATTAGCGGTACTTAACCCCAAAGTTCTGTACTGCCAAGAATTTTAATTGCTTTATTTATTTAATTTTTGAATAATGCCCGTTCCTCGCTTGCATTTATTTACAAAACCTTAAGCATGCACTCGTAAGTTTAGCCATAGTTAATAGAACACATACATGGTTTGGATACTCGTCCAAAGTGATTGTTCTATGTTTTTGTTCAAGTTTATGGAAATTTGTGCAATTTCACGGCATTGTATTTTCTGTATAATGAAGCAGTCATCCAATAGCAACGATCGGGTTTAATTAGTGAGTTGCTTCATCGTCACGTGTTGTGGTGCTTCACTGTCACGTGTCCATAGAATTTACTTGCATATAAGGAACTTTAGCATGCAGAAACGTATTTTTATTCACACAGGGATAATAACTGTTTAGCGCTTTAACGCGGTCACCTTTTTAAGACGGAATTTCTCATGGACACCTAGCTTTCTGAGACAGACACCATTTTAAGATGGACATCTCTCTAAGACCAGCACCTCTCTAGGACGGCCACCTTTCTGAGACGGACACCTCTCTCTAAGACCGCGACATCTCTCTAGGACGGCCACCTATCTAAGACGAACCACTCTAGGATGGACACCTCTCTGAAACGGACACCTCTCTAAGGCTGACACTTCCCTAATAAGAAGGATATTTCTCTAAGACGGAGTTCTGGACATCTCTCTAGGACGCACATCTTTCTAAGATGGACGTTTACATGATACATTTTTAACGATACTGAAATATTATTTTATTGTGTTAATCGACTGCAGAAGGGTAAAAACACATCGTTTTACATGTTCATCATCTACCATGTTACTGTAAATGTTTCTTTGTTTTTCTTGTTGTAGACGCATAATGAATCCATTAAGTAAAAGCCTTGCAGGTTAGTAACATGCGGAATTGCGGACACAATTTCAAACAGTAGTGACTGTATATATCGATTCAGATGAACCCAGTGTGGTTCTGATGCTATAAGGACCTTTGCTCTAAACGTTAGATTCCTTTCATTGAGTATTTCGGCAGTACGCCAACCTTTTCGACTCGTAATGCCGTATTTCTTGTTTTTAGGAGTTTTGTCGTCGCTGTATTTTGGACGACTTGTTAATTTTTGTTGCTATAAATCTGCACGGCACCACACTTTAAAGTGTACCTACAACTCCAAATATGATATTACTGATATGGATTCTGTGAATAGTTGAATATATGTTTTGATTTGAATTTTTGCGTCCGCAACCATGTAGCGTTATGTCAATAGCATGGATGTTTCTATTATTTTCGTGTTTGACTATGTTTCGTCAAGCCAGTACACTCGAGTTCTCAGGGCTTGACGAGTTTAGCGCGGCGATCGAGAAGCATAATTAAGATTATGTCAGCCTCGTACATGAACGTATCTCGGGCCCCTGTACTTACCTCCCCCGGAAGAGACGGCTGGACTCGTGAGCCACAGAACGTGTCTGTGACGTTTTGCATGAATTAATTTCACGATATCAAAAAACATAGAAGCTGACTGAAATATAAGTGACTTTCTCGATCCTGTAGGCTGAATGACGAAAATATATTGGCCATTAACCAATTTCTCTAGAGCTTGCTGTTGTAAATATTTTAGACAATCGATGTTAAACGTTTCTAAAATGCGATTGCATGCCTCGTTCAACAGCACTTTATTGATCGCCATTTTGAACTGACGGGATAATTTATGCAATAATCCCAATAATATATGCCTGCTGAAAATGTGCAGGCACGTTTGTGATTGGTGCAAATCGACAATGGACAAGCTTACGAGTCCAGCCGTGATTTCGGGGGAGGTAAGTGCCAAGGCCCGAGATACGACTGGAGATCGAGCTTAACATGAACATCGTTGACAAGTTTCACGAACCATACACATCTGCGCCGTGTAACACTTATCGTGAAACTTGTCTCGCTTCCTTTGGTTCACAAACCATTGCAGTTTCACGAAAAATACACATCGTGTAAAACGCAGCATCTTTAAACCTGTAGACGCATGTACGCAGTGCGTACTTATGTTTATTTATTGTGATAAGAATTCTAAAGTGTAGAATATGCTGTTATTTCTACTGCAACAGAAGATTGTGTATGCAACTTATGCCTACTTTGACGTCACCATTACCATTTTGGAAATACAAATCTCAATATAACAATGAAACGAAAGCTCAGGTCAAAAAGTACTTTGACATTCAACTAATATAGAATCGTTATTAGTAATATCATATTTGGGATTATAACAATACTTTAGGCACAGTGTCACTAGGACATAAACCAACCTCATATACCCAGGGCATTTTGCCTCCATGCACGTTGTGAGGTCGGCGAAAATGGCCCTGGCATCGGCTGGTCACGTGACACCCATAATTTTGGGGTGTTTATGGAAAGCAAATTTATGCGATCTTTGTGTTTTGTTTTTGTATAATACGTATACATGAATAATAAATGAGAAATATTTAACGCTCTGCCGACTCACTCGT
The DNA here is from genome assembly GCA_035771165.1 of Paragorgia papillata. NCBI lineage: Eukaryota > Metazoa > Cnidaria > Anthozoa > Scleralcyonacea > Coralliidae > Paragorgia > Paragorgia papillata. Next base: position 2,561,157 of record JAWNZC010000348.1, read on the forward strand.
GTGAACCTTTATCATAAAAGCAACTGGCTAGCATTATTTATCACGATACTCCCCACGATTATCCAGGATACATGTAAATGTTATGAACAAACAATACCTAATGTTGTTCTTGACTTTAACCAAAGCTATCGTTTTCATTCTTTGGGTAAACTTTTCAGAGTGGATCTATTGCAATTCAAATTTTCAGAAATAAATTATACTCTATCTGAATTAATCGAGTTCTTCAAACGGCCAATCAGATTAAAGAATTGACCAGCCGATGCCAGGGCCATTTTAACCGACCTCCCAACGTGGAGGCAAAATGCCCTGGGTACGAGGTTGGACACAAACTTTAAAAGGAAAAAAAACCTGCAAAAGATACGCGTGGACAAATTCAAGTCAACATGATTAATATCATAGTGAATATTACACACACTTCAAAACTTGGACTAAATAGTTTGGAGGAAAATGCACAATAACTTACTTATTTATCTTTTTCATAATATTGTTTCTCTTCCCTGCGCACAAATATAATTTTGGTTTCGCGCAAAACTATTAAGAGACAAAATTTTAATATACCTGACGCTGTGTCTTTCAATTAAACTTAATCCCAGTGGCATCTGGGTTATGGCTTTATTTCAGATTGTGTTTATAAATTGAAAGAAAATAACTGTAATTAATGAGTATAAAGTAGTATCTGTCTCCCGAGCCGGGGCAATATTTGGAAGATATGTTTTTCCTGTTATTTTGTTGTTTTTTACATGAAGTTTTTAACTGGGCATCTCAAAAAGCTGCAAAAGATCTTGTGAACACAATAACAAATGAAAAATTACAAGATTGCTACGAAATTCAGGAGGAAATTGGAAGGTGAGAAAAATTGTTGTTGTAGTGGGCTAATCTTCAAAGTGATATTTTGACAAATATATTGTTTGCAATAAACTTATAACACTTGAGGTATTTGTCGAATTGTGCAATTATTTATCATTACCGTGGTAGTACAGACATTGAAACGTAACATTGTTATTATTTTCTAAGAATGTAAGCTCTTTTGTAAAAATTACACCGTATTAAAATAAACTGAGTACCAAAAATCTTATGTATGTTTTCTTTCAGGAGTGATTTCCCCCTATAAGCCTCATCCAATAGAGTAGCATATACTTTATCAATGGTCATCTTTTTCTGAGCAGACCTCACCTGAACTTCATATAAACCTCACTGATTCGTATTTGTGAAATTATTTAGGGGTGCTTACGGCATCGTAAAGAAGTGCGAAAGGAAAGCGGACAAAGCAATGTTCGCCATCAAGATTATCCTCTTCAAAGATTCAAAACTTCTGAAAGAGATTGAACGAGAGATAGCAATGATGAGGAAGCTAAATCATGAAAATCTTGTCACACTACAGGCAGCTTTTGAAAGTACTGGCAGTATTGGAATGGTTATGGATTAGTAAGTGATTATTAGTAATTGCAAGCTATTAAAAAATAGCTTGCAATGCAAGCTCTTGGACTGAGGAGGGAGGGAGGAACGAACGAACAAACGATAAATGACAAAAATTGAATAAATGATAAATTGATGATTGTTTCTGATTTGCTTTGTAGCATCGCTGGTGGAGAACTTTTTGAAAGAATTATTGAAAAGGAATATTTGACAGAAAAGGAAGCTGTCAGTTATTTACGTCAGTTAATTGAAGGTTTGGCATACATGCATAGCAAAAACATAGTTCATCTAGATATCAAGGTAGGTTGAGAAATAATAAATGAAGAAATTAATTAAATATAACGGAATAAGCCGTTTGCATTTAGAAAGCCTTCTTTAGTTTTAATTCTTTTGTGAGATCGCAGGCAGCCCAGACTTGTACTCCGCCTTTAGATTAGGGTTGTGCGGGTTGACAGTAAATAAATATGACAGTGAACTTCAGGCCGTATTTGAGCGGTGTTCTCTCTACTACGGCCGTTCAAAGTAATGCTATATTACAAGTCTCAAGTCACTCAAGGTAAAAAATATGAAAGTTAAACTGTTAATAAAAGTAAGTTTATTTTATAGATTTAACGAAAATACGGCGATATTTTTCAAATTATAACCGAATTCTCATTCAAATCCTTAATTCAACTGTCATATTTATTACTGTCAACCCGCACAACCCTAATCTAAAGGCGGAGTACAAGTCTGGGCTGCCTGCGGTGAGATGCATTTGATTTTGTTGAAAAATAGAATTAAACACAAAAAATGTGTATTTGAATTAGAATAAAGCTAAATGTATTACGGTAATCAATAACTATAGATTTTTAAAAACAAATGTCTTTTGGATTTGTTTTTGACATTTGTTTCTTACTTTTGAAAAATATTGGATCTGGAGAATTTCTTCATTAAAATTAATTACCAAATTTTAAGGGGGAAATGGTTATGTTAAGTGTGTTAATCCTAAATTAGATTAGTTAACTGTCTTTTTTAGAAAATTCGTTATTGACATTGTTTTTTTCGCTGTGGTTTTTGATAAAATTTTATTTTTGGTCAAAATAATTTTATGTACATATAACATTTTTGGGTCATAAATTTGGATTCTAAGTGTTTTAAGAATTTTTTATAGAGTCTTTTTTTGTAAATGTTTGTTCATATTTTTTTCAGCCAGAGAATATTTTGTGCGTTGATACCTTTACCAGTCGTATTAAGTTGATTGACTTTGGATTAGCTCGAGAATTGAAACCTGGTGAAATAACAAGATGTGCTTTGGGTACACCTGATTTCGTAGGTAAGGAAGGTTTTGGTTGCTTCCTCGGGTAGAATACAAAGAATTTCTCAATCTTTTTTACGCAGGCTATGTGTGTGATATATGTTAATTTATTACGTAATATATCAACAACTAGTTTGAGTGTTTCATCAGGGGATCCAAACACGAGAAAACATGATGAAAGCACGAGACCGAAGGCCGAGTGGTTTTATTGTTTTCGAGTGTTTGGATTCCCCTGATGAAACACGCTAAACGAGTTGTTCATATGGCATCTCAATCGAGCGATTTCAATTGAAAAAATGCAATTAAAATAAACATTCATGAGATTTTATTCATGAGTGTGTGTAAAATTTATTCATACAGCAACTTGTTTATTTTGCATAGATAATTGACATCTTAAAGTGCATATAAACCCTACACAGTTTTTAGTTCCTTGTTTAGAGGGCGAAAAAACAGTTGTAAAGTTATTTTACAGTTCTTGATTTGATCGTTTTGTTTCCGAGATTTATCTCTTTGAACGTTGGCAAAAAGTCCTATTCGCTTGAAATTGCCGCAAATGCTATTTGGTCAATATTCAGGGACTGGAACTACTTAATGTGACGTCATTTCCTCATTAATTCCATTGTTGACAATGGAAACAACAACAAAACTACCAAATCAAAAACTGTAAAATAACTGTACAACTGTTTTTTTCGCCCTCTAAACAAGGAACTAAAAACTGTGTAGGGTTTATATGCACTTTAAGAATTAGATGAACACCGGTTTTCATCTAATATTTAATTTTTGGGTTTTACTGGAGTATCCAATTTCAATCAGGGGATTGAATGAACTATTGTAATTGGCTGGTTATCTCATGAATTATTAATGAGTTTGAGATAGTTATTTGCAACATTCTTTTCATCAAAATGTTTGGAATTTCGTTCCGAAGTTTACAAGTTCATTGGGAAGTTCAAAGTTCGTTTTGAACTACGCATTTGATTGGCTGCTAGGAACCAAGCAACCAATGAAATACGTAGTTCAAAAGGAGCCTGTGGTACTACGAAACGAACTTGCAAACGTCCGAACGAACTTCCAAACATTTGGTGAAAAGTATGTTATAAATGACAATGTAATTAAGCATTTAAAAATAATCATATTTGTGCATGCAGGTAGAGTAGCATGGTCTCAAGTGCAATTTTGTTTATAACTATAAAATTGATGATGATGATGGTTTTGCAATCTTTTAAGCATTGATGTTGTTTATGTTGCTAATTATATAATTTATTAATTGACGTTTAGCTCCAGAAGCAATTTCTTACAATGAAATCCGACCAGAGACTGACATGTGGTGAGTAGCTATAATAAAAAATACAGTCACGCAGTTTCCAAGTGCTGATTCGAGTTTGCGCCATTTGCGCTAGAGAGATTGCATCTACTAGCCAATGCAGGATCGAGTTACATGAAGTAGATGGGTTGTTGACTTGTCGTGAAGATGCTTTCGTGAAGGTGGTTGATATATGTTATCCTGAAACTAATTTTACAACAGTTTTCTAGTAACTGAGCTAGCGTTAATCCTGTTACTCGACAAATTATAAATTTAGTTGTTTTGACATGTCTCGTCTTTGTTTTTCTTTCAGGAGCACTGGTGTTCTGACGTACGTTTTGTAAGTATTTCGGTTTTTTTCGTAAGTTTTGAAGAGTTTTGAATGCATTGTACACAAACATAGACGGGGGGCAGGAGGGGTGGATTGCCCTCCCGAAATATTTTAAAAAGGATCGGAAAATTCGGGCACTTTCTGCTGTGAAATGTTCAAGAAAAATTCATACGTTAAATTAAGACTGAAAAATACGGCTTAAAAATCAATATTTAACCCTAAATGTTTCGGGCAAAAATGTCTGCCCCCTCCGCCCCAAACAGATTTGGGCTGCTACGCCTATGTACACAAATAAAAACGCACAACCTATTTTTGGCTCATCTACACGATACAATTGTCAATTTGACGTATGTAATCGACCCACCAACAAGCGTGTAAAAGGTGGTTTTTGGAACATATTCTATAATTTCTTCATTGCAGGCTAAGCGGTTTTATGCCTTTTGGAGGAGATACTGATCAAGAAACATTGTGCAATATTTCAAACGTTGACTGGGAGTTCGACGAGGATTCTTTCTGTGAAATTTCTTCTGATGCCCATGATTTCATTGAGAAACTTCTTGTTTTACGTCCAGAGTAAGTGTTTACGTGCATTTTTAATTGCTACTGTATATAGAGAGCGGACTGAGGTCAATCTAAGTGGAAAGTTATTTTCAAATTCACGGGTGTAACACAGTCCGATGATTACCGTGATGTTGCATTTTGGGTAACGCCCTAACCTGGACGCCACTATTGCCAGTAATAATCATTTTAGAGTAATAATCATTTAAAAATAATCAAAAGGCACTTTTATCCAAACTAAAATATACTCTTTATCTTATATTTAACAACTAACAACATAAAACAGGGTTGTTGTGACCTTTGGTGAAAAATTGTTAATTATAAACTTTCTAATTTCCAATATGCTCACAGGGATAGAATGAGTTCAACTGATGCTTTGGAACATCGCTGGATACACGTAAGTATTTTTGTAATTTCCTTTCTTGATTTTCCTTTACCAATAGTCGTCTCGACTTTGGTGTTGTCAAATAATTTGCATAAAATTCGTGGAAAAATTATACCATTTTTAATTTATTTTCGGTCAGGAAAACAAACAACGTGATGGTAAAATAAACACAAAGCGACATCGGACCTTTCTTGCCCGACGGAGATGGAAGGTAAATATTTTTCTCAGTACACTGCTGTATCGTTAGTATATATAAGGGGCCTATTACACGAGGCGAGTTGACCCGGTTAACCGAGTTGCCCCGCTTCGTATATTTATCATCTTTTGTTTCAAAATTTCGATTACATGGCAACCGAGCTGGCCCGCCTTGCTGGGATCCTGGTTGCTGCTTGCCGAGCCAACTCGGTTAAGCGAGTTGAAAGTTTCATCTTTTTCCCATATTTTCTGCCGCGCGTTTGTTTACTTGATTGTATGAATAAATATAGCTGAAATGAACTGAGATAGAGCATCAAAACAATAAATTAGTAAACTTAATAAATTAATTAGTCTTCGTGAAGACACTTTCTCTGAGTTAGCCAGGACAATAACAATCTTTTTATTAACGGTAGTTACAAAAAATTGCATCGCCATAAATATGAAACTGCAGTAAAACTAACGTAACTCTGCCAAAATGAAGCAACATTTGCTTGGTAATTGCGAATTTCGGGTTGAAATCATCGACGTCAACTCAAAACTCATCCCCGCTTACCGAGTTAGCCCGCCTCATGTAATCGCAATATAAATCTCACCCGCGGCTTACCTAGCCTGCGAACCCAGACCTATTTTTCTGCCCTTTTCGCGGGAGGCACGAGGGCAGAAAAATAGGTCTGGGTTCGCATGCTGCGGCTTACCGGGTCAACTCGCCTCGTGTAATCGGTCCCTAAGTATGTACATTTAAATTGCATATTTAGATGAGGTAACTCGGTTTCATGTAAACACCGTACAGATTTCAACCCATGCAGCACGTCAAGTAAACTGTATCTGTGACAACGTCGACAAACTGTCCAGAGATCAGAAATGACAACGTCATAGTGCAGGATGCAATGCAGTCTATTGGTTTATCAGTGCTGTACGAGATTAATATGACATACTGATATACGTTTACCTATATGTTCTCCAATTGAACTGTTGCAGTCAGTAACAAACTGAAAGATTGACTCGTCACTTCTGACCAATATATTGTCGTCACAACCAGGCGTATGATACATAATTGGTATTACAAGTGTGTTTTTGCAAAAAAACGGGTCGCAACTATATACTCCCCGTCATAATTAACAAAAAAAACCATAAAGTTCCATGCATTCAGTATGTGCTCTTATAAAGGTACGTTTGATGTCATTTGACTCGAAAGAAGTTGAGTAGCAGCACGAGGTGGTAGCCAATTAGGCTACTTTTTAATTAGGCGTATGCGCAATATTACTCTTTAACTTTTTCTTAAATTTCTTCATAGAAATCAGTTCATGTTGTAATGGCCGTTACAAAACTTTGCCGAATACTGCAATTTTCTTCGACTGCGAGAACTGGCAGTCGAGGAACAGTAGAAGTAAATAACCAGGTTCCAAATTCATCCTCGCCGAGCTCGACTGTCGAAATAGAGAACATAGTTGGCAAGGAAAGCTTTGAAAAAGATACATCGTCTTCTGAGGTAGAAAAATCAAATGATGATAACGTGCTTGAGACTGCGAATGGACCTACAGACATTAACGGTAACGAAAGTACGAATTATAAAGACAATGGTGTTGCGCACGCAGTTGATGAGACGACGACTACTAAACAAACAGAGCATTCTAAACAAAACAAGCATCCTGAACAGGCAGAGAGTAAATTATTCGGCAATATTTATTTTTCATCGTCAAATGGAAATGGGGAAAAGATGTGGAAAGTACTTAAATAGTGCAGACAAAGGACCGCTGGTTACAAATACTGATGCTACGTCGATTAAGGATTTTCACAATGGGACGTCAGTTTTTCACGCGTATACAGTTTTAAAAGGAAAGTTAGGATGGGTTTTCAATAGGAATGGCATTTTGTTCCAGTTATATAAGTTAACTCTTGTCAATTTAACTGACATTCGTGTGACAATTCAAACTGACAATGCACAAATGCTTTATCAACATTACTTAATTCAATTGCAAATTTAGAGTTTTAAATTATTGATGTTTTCTTTTTGCGTGGTGCACTTTTCGCGTTGAAATATTTAATTCAAAGAAAGCGACAAGCCGATTTTTGTCCGGGTTGCACTATTCACTTAATTATACTGTAGGTAATTAATGTAAGTAAGACTGAAATTTAATAAATAATCATTCATGTGTAATTTATGTAATGGAGCGGCAATAATACACCCCGCCCTCCCAAAAAAAAAAGAAAAAAAAGAACCGTATTGCAATATTTAAGTAATTGCATGGTGTTGAGGGATATTGGCGAAAATTATTTTGAGAACTAGTTTAGGAGATACCCAGTTGTATTGTTATAAACCACTAGTTGTACTTATTTCCTTGGTGGCGGACAAATGCTTATAAACAAAACTTTTATTGCATGATTAGTTGAACATCCAAACTTTAAAGTTGTCCTCTACATCTACCGTTTTAACGTCATATGCAAGAGGTCTGTAACCATAGATAATGGAAGGGGAACTGGATAGGAAACTTATGCCTGCACTAAATGTCGCACAATAGACGAATTTAATTCGAATTAACTTCGTCGGTAATGCGAGATAAATGCGACGTCGAGTTAAACGTCGAATTTAATTGTTTTTACTTGGACTCGTGGAGCCTGAAAACGACTTCTTGAAAACATGGCGCCGGTCACAGAGAGAAGAGAAACATTTAATTCGACGCGACGATAATTCGTTGTGTAACTCGAACACGTATCCGTCTGACTCAGACGAATTTAATTGCCGAGACGAATTTAATTTGTGTGTCGAATTTAAGCGAGTTATACGTCGCAGTTTCGTCGAATAAACCATTAAATTCGTCTATTGTGCGACGTTTACGCAGGCCTTACGAAACCGGAAACGATGTTTCACCTAACCTTGCTGAAATTAAACAAAATATCACATAAGTTCCGCACTTATGTGATATTATACTATTGTTTAATTTCATCAAGGTTAGGTGCATTAATTAGCCGCTTATAAGTGTATAATTACCAGAGCAAGTTGTGCAAACATCGTTTCCGGTTTCGTAAGTTTCCTATATTAAATGTTTCATAGATAATGGTATCTTATGCTATAACGTTCGGTCTAATGCCGCCTCCCTTCTGCGCCCACAAGTGTCTGTACGAATGCAGGCTATAGTTCTAAGCGAAATGTTAGCGTTAATATTTAGTGGACCAGTCAGTGTATAAGCCTTTCAGATTAGATATTTAACAATTTTTCGCCGAAGGCGAGGTGAATACCGGTCAATAACCGAGACGAATGTTTTAGTATAAAGACACATTTTCGTACTTTTAGGAACAGCATTTTCCTTAAAATTGTTAATTTCCTCGTCTATCACATTGACAAATTGGCTGGCGGCCATTTTGAATAAACGCTGTAGGTGATTATCGGGAATTGGTCCAAAGTAGCTCGACCAATCAGCGCGCGCGATTTTCTATAATCACTTGTGTATTTATACTAATCAATTTTATTAACAATTAGGTTGCTGTGACAACAGTCTAGGACGGATTGTCAAATCAAACCATTTCTAATTTAGATATAAAATATTTTATTAAAATTAGTTCGGTTGTGTTTTTAAATCCTGAGGAAATATGTTTTTAAGAATTCAATGCTATTTTGATTTATGGAAAATTTTCTATTGCTAACAGAGGTGTGAATTTTAAACTTGTATATTAAAAAATACAAGCTAATAACCATGTAGAACTGAATAATTGTCGAAATATTAAACACAAAGTTACAGCAGGAATGACCCAATATAAGAGTAATTACGATCCCAAAATAAGAATAGAAATTACCAAAAATAAGGGTCGAAATGACTCCTTCAAATGAGTATAGAAATGAGTCTAAAAGAAGTAGAATTGACGCTGCGAAAGAGTAAAAATAAACCCTCTGAAGGTTTTTAAACTATACCCTTGAAATGGTTAAAATGACTCCTTCAAAGGAGTACAAATGACCCTTCGGACGAGTAGGCTTTGAGGGAATCAAAACGACTCCAATGGAGGTGTTCTGGGGTCGCAGAAACGACTCCTTTGAAAGGGTCGAAACGACTGCATGTGCATGGCTCGATATATGAACGATGATGATGATAGAACTTTATTTCAGTACGCTAGCCACTTCAACAATTTGCTGATTTTCAAGTTGGGCGTACATTGAAAATATATAAATATATACAAATAAAAAGAAATACACGTTTAGTTACATATTACAATTAAATTATTAAAAAAAAATATTTACAAGCCAACTAAGGATTACATAATGAAATAATTAAGAAAAAGTGTGAGCATCAATTTTACTTTTAAAAATCGGAAGAGACGGGCATTCTCTTAATACGGACGGTAAATAATTCCACACTTTTGCCCCACTATAACTAAAACTCTTCTTCAAACTTTCTGTTTTGGGAAATGGTAACTGAAGTGAGTCTGGGAACCCCTGAGATCATAATCCATAATCTCACTTGTATATGTAAATATGTCCCGCAACTTGGTGTCATATCATGCAGGACCTTGTACATTTGTTTTGCCTTGGATTTCATTCGTTGAACTTCGAGAGTTTCCCAACCTAAAGCACTTAAGGCCTCCAGATGATTAACATCATTTGACATATTCATATAATGAGTCTTGCAGCCCTATTTTGCAATTTTTGTAATCTTTTGGATTGGCATAGGCCCATACTTCACTGCAGTAATTAAAATGAGGCTGGACTAGAGCATTAAAGACAGAAATTAGTGTATTTCTATCAGCAAACTGTTTTATCCGTCTAATTGCTCCAATTCCTGAAGTTATTTTCTTCGCGACATGGTCAACATGTTTATCCCAAACCATAGTCAATCGAGATATGGTCTGGAAACTCGGCAAACTTCAAAGCGCCTATAATGAACTGGGATTTTATGTTGAACCGTACCTTACACCGTGCACATCCTTTGTATTAGGTTTATTAATATTTAAATAGCACGGTTGAGTGATTGAACTGAAACGTTGCTATTGGACAATTCGTTCATTATACTAAAATACAATGTGTTCAGTGACCGTGCACCGTGCCCAAAAATGCATAAAGGCGAACAAAAAGATAGACCAAAGACTTTAGCTGAGTTTCCAGACCATATCTCGATTGACTATGATCTAAACATGCTGGGAGGTCATTTATGTAAAGTAGGGAAAATAATGGCCTAAAATAGAGCCCTGAGGAATTCCACAGGCGATATTGTTTTCACATGAAACTACATTATTTAACTGACATTTTTACCTACGATTCATTAGGTAAGACCGCATTAAACTAAATGCTCCCCTGGTAATACCATAAAGCTCCAGTTTACGTAGTAATATCTCGTGATTTACGGTATAGAGCGTTTTCACTCACGTGATCGGTGGCCCCATTGGGGTGGTGAAACAATACGAAATATTTGAATAAGAAAGAGCTAATTCCCATACCGTACACCAATATGGCCGCCATTTCATTGTTTTGGTACACCAATATGGCCGCCGTGACGTCAGATGAAAACGCTCTATAGAATGCCTTTTTTAGGTCAAGGAATACAACTATATACGTACCAACTATTTGTACTATCAAGTAGGGATGATGTTGTAGAGTGTAGCCGGCGAAAACCAAATTGATGTTTAGAAAGTAATTGGTTTCTTGTCAGATACCCGTATAACTGATTATACAGAATCCTTTCAAAGACTTTACTTATCACCGGCAACACTGAAATTGGCCTGAAATTGGCAAGTTGCGTGGACCATTTTTTTAAAGAGGAGACACTCTAGCTATTTCCCAATCAGATGGAAAAGAGCTATTAATTATTACATGATTAAAAATGTGTGTAAGAGAAGGCGAAATAGCTGAAGCAGCAATTTTTAAAATCTTTCCTGAGATTTTATCAACACCTATAGCGTTAGAGATTGACAAACCACGCAAGAGTTTATGAACTTTGCTGTTATCAACAGTTTTAAAGAAGGAAAATTCTGAATTGGTTTGTTTTATGTAATCTTCAAAATTACAGTTCGAATTGTCAATTGCATTGATTGTGCCAATTTAGGCCCAATATTAGAAAAATAATCATTAAAACCTTCAGCTATTTCCCCAGGTGATGTGACAGAACAAACAGGTCATTAAAATTTTGTCATCAATTTAGATAGATCTTTCTCAAACTCATTAATAATTCATGAGCTAATTAGCCAATCAGGCGAGGATATTTCGTCATGTGCATAGGTTTTGAAACCCAGTAAACGTCGCTCAAACCGAATTTATAATTAAGAAATCAGATAATAAACGGCTTAGACAAAGAACAGTTTACTACCACATTTCCTAATCATAAATTCAAAATGACATAGAGGCATACATACCAAATTCATGATTGCAAGTTATTTTTATTTCACACATTTACACACAAATGATCATTTCCACACATTTAAGGCTTCATTAGTTCATTCTAAAGTAGACTATATATATCAACAAGACAACGGTCATGTTTCTCACCTTCTTTGTGACAAACATGGCGAACTGATGTAATTTGTTCCTATCTCGAAATTATTTACGGTTATATTACTGTGTTCAGCGCGTCTAAGACCGAACAACTTTCCATTATAATAATACACAGTATTTAACAAACTTTTCGATGAACACATGCCCAATTCTCCTTCTAGCCAAAACTTTTCTTCTTCCTCTTCGGTAACAGCTTCCCTTTCGTCCTTCTTTCCACCCAGCCCAACTCCTTCGCTTGTACTTTTTTTCATTTCGCAATCTAGCAGTCGTTGAAACCTTAAAAATCTGAACAGGCAAAACGTTAAGATAAATCTATTTGAACGACCTATGACCGTGTAGTCTATAAACAAGTTGCGTATGAAAATTAATTCTTACCGTTTATCTGACCTATCCAATGGATTTACAGCTAATGAACCGTTTTTCTCCTCAAGATGGCCTTCAAGGCAGCTATTAAACTGTAAACGCTACGTGCAAGATACTTTTGGCCAGCTCTTTTTACTACCTCTTGCACAAACTTTCAAGCCAGAACGCCAAACTTTCTGCATTGAATTGTTCAATCACTGTGTCCACGCTCTGGAACGACGAATCTTCCTTCATTTTATCGCTAGTTTCATCGCTCGTTTGGCTTTTGACGCTCCGATAATACTGCCATTCCCTAATTACTTCAATCGCCCATTTATTTTTGTATCGAGTTGACATTGGAATTGCAGCTTCGATAGTCATTTCTTCTTTCGATGTTCTTGCCTCGCGAAACGAGCGCCCATCCTTCGCAATCGAACTCATGTTCAAACTAATCATGCATTTGCATGAATAAATCAAACTAATTAAGAACAAGATTGTCTTCAAGTCCCTCGCCAATTCAACTATAATAGACGATTGAGAAGCTATTTCATAAACTCGTGGCTCGTGTATTACCAGGGGTCACAAACACTCGAGAACAATAAAAATCGCTTGGCCATAGCCCTCGTGATTTTCGTTGTTCTCTCGTGTATGTAAAACACTCGAGAACCATAAAAATCACTCGGCCTGACGGGGCTCGTGATTTTCATTGTTCACTCGTGTTTCACAAACACTTGAGAACAACGAAAATCACTCGGGCCATCGCCTGAGCGATTTTCATTGTTTTCTCGTGTTTGTAACCCCTGGTAATACACTCGCACTCGTTTATGAAATATTACATAGATAACCATTCTCAGCTGAGTTGATGTTCTTTGCAAAAAGGTAGAATTTATATATACTACAATCTGTTAAACCAAAAATACAAAGAGTAAAACAGGATTCTTAATGAAAGCATATATACATTTTATATTTCGGTCTCTTCTCGGAAATGTGCCCTCGAGCTTTTTACCCCAAAGTGAGGTATCCTTATCAAAATTTTACAAATAAATTCTTTATTCAAAACGTTGATATTCAATATTGATAAAGATCTTTATCAATTTTGACTATAATTATTTGCGGGAGGTTAGTATTTAACCATTCAAAAATCACTAATTTATAAGGAAAATACAAAGGAGGAAATCAGTACCGTCTCGGTAGTTCCACCTGATAAAACCATGCATTGATGTTAGAAAGAATACTAAGGAACATATAGAATATATTATATAAAGAATACCAATGAACACAGAATTTATATAAAATTGTCATTCTAATTGCAATTGAATGAAAAAATATCGCAAAACAACCAATTATTTATGAATTGTTTTTGAAGCTGTTTAAAACATTCGCAGCATGCGTGTTCTAAATATTGTCTATTTTCAAATATTATCTGCATATAATTGTTCAACTTGTTTAACTCTAATATTACCCTGGGTGCGAGAGGTTTTTCGACGCTCGTGGGGGATAACGGGGACACACGAGGAAGCCAGGCGGTAAAGTGGGAGCGGCGTCCTCCCGTATCCCCATTGTCCCTACGAGCGTGGAAACCCAGGGTACTCTAATATATACATTAAGAATAAAAGATAAAGATCTGAAACACAGGATTTCTACATAACTTAACGGCTTTCTTATTCAACAGCCGATGGCTTTGTTTCTTATATGTTTCAAAGAATGGGCTTAACTTGAATGTTGTTATTAATTTAATGCGGTCTTACCTAATGAATCGTAGGCAAAAATGTCAGTTAAATAATGTAGTTTCATGTGAAAACAATATCGCGTGTGGAATTCCTCAGGGCTCTATTTTAGGCCCATTATTTTTCCTACTTTACATAAATGGATCTCCCATCATGTTTAGATCATAGTCAATCGAGATATGGCCTGGAAAATCAGCTAAAGTCTTTGGTCTATCTTTTTGTTCGCCTGTATGCATTTTTGGGCACGGTGCACGGTCACTGAACACATTGTATTTTAGTATAATGAACGAATTGTCCAATAGCAACGTTTCAGTTCAATCACTCAACCGTGCTATTTAAATATTAATAAACCTAAAACAAAGGATGTGCACGGTGTAAGGTACGGTTCAACATAAAATCACAGCTCATTATAGGCGCTTTGAAGTTTGCCGAGTTTCCAGACCATATCTCGATTGACTATGGGGTAATCTACCCGTACCCGTAGTCGTACGTACGGGTATAAATTTTACTTAAGGTCCCAGCTAGTTCCGGGTAGAAAACCGAGCAGCTAAAGAAGAATTTTGATTGTCGTCAAAACGACAAAACATATTTAAAAATCAATAGCTTGTACGAAAATGCTTTTAAAAAGTGCTATAAATACTATAAATACACGTTCTCCATTTCTTATCCAGACTCCTCTGCTTACCCGTTTGTCATCTTGATGATCTACCACGGGAAAACGGGTATAGATATTACGAGTAAACATGCTGACATCAGCAAAAATTAATAAACAAAATGGCGGTACCCGTACCCGTAAATCGAACCCGGGGTATCTTAAGGTCTCTATTGTTTTCGGTTTTGGAACACTATTTTCTGTGCTTCCCTCGATGTCTGCCATCTGTTAGCGCGACAGGCACCAACTTCACTCATGATGCGTATCAAGTCATTTTCAAGTCATGCAAACCGTGTTTACATGAATCAGATTGGAGACATTCAAGTCGATCCTTGCTTGAATTTCAAATCAATCCACTCCACTGCGTGGATTGACTTCAGCCATTCGTTTCGATCAGATCGAAAACTTTCAGTCTAATTCTTCTTCATGTAAACACAACAAGGAGAAACAACATGGGAGATTTGACTCCACTTCACGTAAACAGGACCTAATTATTCATTTACCCTGCGAGCAGAGCCTTCTTTTCCTTATTTCTTCGTTGAGAGAGAGGAAGAAAAGAAGGCTCTGCTGTGTGGTAACTTATTCATGCCATTTGACTGCAGTCCTTATTAAGCTCATTCCATTCCCGGAAATCCTTGGTTTGGTTTCACAAATCACATGTCCATAATCATTACCTATATAAGCCCATGGCGGTGAACCATGCATATGACGACCTAGCAAAATAGCCCAAGATTGCATATAATGCACTCATGAGAAGGTGTTACTGAGAAATACTTGGATTTGGACTTGGATTTAATATATTGCCTATAGCAACTGGTCAAACAGGACGAAATGCCCCAATTGAACATGACTACCATGATGTAGGTGTTGATTTGACGGAGGGAGGAAAACCAGAGAACCTGGCGAAAACCCTCGAAGTACAGGAGATCAACTATACAACTCTACTCACATGAGTTCCAAGCATTCCCAAGCGGTCATGCACTCATCCAAGTATACTAACCCCACCTAACCGGGCTTAACTTTATGGCGAGAGGCAGCGCGCTAACAGCACACGCCACCCGTCTTTAACTCTTTGTTTTATACTTATTTCTTGGATGTCCCCTGACCATTCTTTGGCTCTCCCCTACTGACAAAAACTGCACAAAACATATAGGGAAGATTTGTAACATTTTCACTACAAAATCTTGAATATGAACTCGTAAAAGGTTATACAGCTTACGCTTTGCAGCTCTGTGGCGTTGTGGAACATTCAACAAAGAAATACGTATAATATAAAAATTTAATATAAATAACAAAAAAATAATAAAAAAAATATTAAACAAAAAAACAAACAAAAAAAACAATAAAGAAATACGTGGGAGCGACGGGAGCAACATCGATTAAACATGATTAGAACTCCTGGGGGTACTCAACCTTAAGTTTGGGTACTCAATGTAAATTTAGAAAAAGGGTGCCGAGAGTGCCAGGCACAAGGGTTCTCAAGCTCTGACCTTTGTTACAACTAAAATTATCACAAATTTCATACCATGTTCATGAATTTCAGCTCAAACGTTACACCACTTTTTTGAAATAATTTGGACACCCCGCTCATTACAAATTTGTCAAAAACCAAACATTTACTGTAGATGTACTGTATATATGGCAAAATATATTTGTTTTCGTTTTTTGCTCAAAATCTTTCTTCTCAGAAAGACCTTTTCATTGATAATTAGTTTTCACTTCGTTGATATTTTGTACGCTTAACTTTTTACCGAGTGTTTTGTCGGGCTGGCAATTAAATACCGTTCGAGAAGATTTTACCATGTGCATATATATTAATTAGTTCAATTGAAAAGATGAAACAATATATGTCGTTAAATTGATGATTAGATGAAAACCGATTATTAATATTGTTTTCTACCTTAACGTGCAGAAAACAAAATTTGTTTGAGAAAACATCCTCTAAACTTTGTTTGGCTGTGTTTACACCATGCATGCATGCATGCCGCAAATAATCGACCTGCCGATTTATGGGCGGGTTTACTGTCGTGGCAATAGAAGCGTTCCTTAAATATCGTTGCAATATATTCCTCAAGTTGAACAATTCATTTGTTGAAAATTATTACTAACTTCCTGTTTTGAATTTGATTGGTTTCTGGTTTTTAAACAACCAATAAGAAACAGGATTATTTGCCAAACACCAATCAAATTCAAAACAGAATTCAAAACAGGAAGTTGTCAACGAATTTTGTCAAATGAATTGTTCAACTTGAGGAGTATATTGCAACAATATTTAACGGAATGCTTCTATTGCCACAACAGTATAGTGCATTGTAAGTAATTAAGTAATATTTAAAACACGAGCAGGAGTGTTTTATTATTTATAAAACACGAGGCGAAACCGAGTGTTTTAGATCTGATAAAACACGTTCTGCGAGTGTTTTGAATGGCTTTAAAAACCATTTGGTAAGTTCGTTGGCGAAGTAATTCTGAAAAATAATGTTGTCTAAGGCGAGAAAATCAAAGCTAAAGTTTATATAAATCAGGAGAATGTTTTATCACATATAAAACCACGATACGGTTACGATTTTTCTTTGTGTTTTCCTCATGAATTATTAATGAGTTTTTTAAGAACAGTGAAGAGTTAAGTGGAGGAGTTGCAAAAGAACGAGCCCATGCACGTACTATTCCGCAGACGGAATTTTGTCTTAACATGGATCTAAACCATAAATCGGCCCAAGTAATTGCAGTGTGTAAGTGTAAACGAAGTGTTTATACTACAAAATTTTAATAAAATTTTCAACTTATCCCTGTCCAGAGTTTTCTCCAGAGGTGAATAAAATCGTTCGTCTGGAAGTATATACCAAGATAATAAAATAAAACATATTCCAAAAAATAATGCCATCCTGAAAACTCAAGATATGAATTTAAAAAAATGGAACTATTCCATTTTCTACTCTATATCTGTTTGACTTTCATATAAAAATGTCTCTCCATGGTTGCAGTTTGTAACCATAACGACTTTCAGAAATGCTCTACAGCTAAAACGTTATATTAACTTAAGTGTCAGTCAGGAATACATGCAGAATACATGCAGTATATATAATATACAGTATATATAATATACAGTATATATAATATACAGTATCTATTGAAAAAATATGTGAGTAACTTACATGTTGTATCGGCAATTATAATTGTGTATTATATGGCGCACCAAACTGAATTTCTCAGCTTATTCTCTTGGCCAAAATCCTACCAAAACCCAACTTGAAAAAGTATAGAATAAAACATATTCCAGAACAATCCTTAAAACTCGAGATATAATATTGTTCAGCAGCATGATATTGTTCTGGAAACTATTTAACTAAACTAGAAAAAGTCGGTTCAATATAATTCCAGAACAACTCTCACCTTGGTGGCTCAAGACCAACAGCTGAATATCACTTGAACTCATATATTTGTGAACTGATTCACACCTGGAAATATATATATATATATAAGAAAATTTAGAAGAGCTTTTATACTTTCCTCACTTTATAGCAAAGGTTTTAAAACGGAATTACGGTTACTAAAAATTACAAAAACAGGTAAGGGATTCTTATTTAATGTATACGTAAAATGTCACTAAAGTAATGAACACTGAGATTTTCCATGATATAGAAAAATTGCGCGAAAAAATGTCCTGAAAATTGCTGCTCACGATTCCTTTATAGTTTACAAAACGTGCGGAGTTAAGTTACATTGGCGACTGTTTATATTTGGGCGGGATTTGGTGTCAAATAAAAACAAGCATAATAATTAAATATAACAATTTAACAAATAGCTCGTGGCCATACTGATAATGTGATATATAAACAGACATTATTATGCATAACGTTTTGCCAAAATTTTGTTGGGTTGTTAACCTGAATGCAACACAACACCACACATACGACACAACACATACGACACACATAAACTGGCCAAAATCAGTGATTGCAAAAGTTGTTTAGAAGTTGTTTAGAAGGGAAGAAGTCATAAAATTCAATTGATGGCCAACTTTCTCACTTTCTCACTACTATGATCATTGAAGGAAATTGTGCAAGAATTGCATGCCAGTTTGATTTCAATATAATTTTGAACATTGTTACAAAGGTGATATTATTATTTTTACATGCATGCTTTTACCAGCTGACAATTTCAGAAAACAAACACTGAAAATAGGCATCTTGCAATTGCAACCATAGTTAGCCCAAGGTATACCCAGTAAATGAAGTGATTTATAGTTTTGCACTGCCTACATACATGTACTGTGTGCATAACACAGGTCTTTTAATCTTTCTATTTACCAAATTGTCTTTATTTTGATGACAAAGTGAAAACCACACAGTAAATCTATTGAGTGAACAGTAAGTAAAGCAATTTAACATTTAATGCAACCATGATAGTTTGTTGCTTAATGCTTTCTTGCACGGACATCTGAACTCTCATCAGTTCGCCCTCAAACAAAATCAATTTCAAAAAGACCTATGAATTTCTGAGACGTTCTAATTACTTAATACTATAAGGAAAACCATAACGAATACATAATATTTCAAAAACTTTTATACTGACGTTTCGTTACTAACCTAGTAACAACTTCAGAGTGAATAAATTATTTACAGAGATTGATATTATATAGTTAATTGATACATAAATAGAAGGTGACAGAATAATTCTTGAATAAAAGAGAAAGAGTCGTTAATTAAAGAACAGGAGATTGGACGAAGAAGAGAGTCTGAGACAAAAAACTTAGCTAACATATAGCCAATAGGAATGGCTGACAAAATAGGTCGTAGAGGAACGTTTGACTTATGTACTACCTTGGGAAGGCCATATAAAATCCCCGGTCTTGAACCAGAAGGTGCTAGCTTCTTAAACTGATCTTCAGATATAGTATTGCACTTTACAAAATCTTTTAGTAGGAAGGTTCGAACTTTGGTTACGCGCTTCATCGTTGTCTTTAACGGGTCATCTGTCAAGGGAAGAGTCTTGTATGATTTCATCCATCTTCGCTTCATAGTCTTTCTTGTCCAGAATAACCACGCCATTGCCTTTGTCGGGTTTCATTATGACAATGCTGTCATGGCGAATAACTACGAAGTCCTGTCAAGGCGATGTCCTTAAGTCTTGTCTTTATAGAATCTTTGTTGTTGCCAGAGTTCGAGGAAATAGGTTCATTCATAATTTTGCGGTATAAAAGTTCAAAAGGAGCCAGGAACCCACAAAAGTTTAATTTCCTGGGCGGAATAGAAAAATTTAGCCCCATGGCAAGAACTTTTCTTTCATTGTCGGATAAAGAACGACCGGAGTAATTGAAAATTACTTTGGCAGGACCAATAGAAGCAGAGGCTGAAGTATCGATGCGAAGGCGGAGAAGTTTCTTGTCTTGAGTTTTCTCATGGTGAGAAAGTTTCTTAGTGTTCTCAGAATCAGAATCAGCTCATTGCTTTGAGAGGACTTCGTAGTTATTCGCCTCCTTCTGCTGCTTTCTCTGATGAAGAGTTAAAAACTTTAGAAAAGCTTCAAGAAGATGACAGCATTGTCATAATGAAACCCGACAAAGGCCGAATGGCGTGGTTATTCTGGACAAGAAAGACTACCAAGATAAAAGACTACCGAAGATGGATGAAATCCTACAAGACTCGACAATATTTGCTCCCTTGACAGATGTGAGTAGAGTTTAGTCTCTCAGCTTATGTCGTGCACTTTAATCATGAGCCTCCGGCTAAAAGATTTAGTAAAGTGCAATACTATATCTGAAGATCAGTTTAAGAAGCTAGCACCTTCTGGTTCAAGACCGGGGATTTTATATGGCCTTCCCAAGGTACATAAGTCAAACGTTCCTCTACGACCTATTTTGTCAGCCATTGGAACTCATTCCTATATGTCAGCTGAGTTTCTGTCTCTCTTCTTCGTCCAATCTCCTTAGGTTCTTTCTTAATTAACGACTCTTTCTCTTTTATTCAAAAATTATTCTCTCTTAATCTTAACACTAACAATTTAGTAATGGCTAGTTTTGGTATCTCTTCTCTTTTCACCAACATACCCATTGACGAAACCATTATTATTATTCTCGATTTATTATTTTCGAAAACAATTTAAAGATCTCCTTAATTTGTCGGTTAAAAATTGTCATTTTATCTTTAATGGTAAATTATATGACCAAATTGACGGTGTTGCCATGCATTGGCTCACTGACCACTTGGTCCACTTTTCGCAAATATTTTTCTATCATACCATGAACAAAAGTGGCTTGAAAATTATCCCTCTCATTTCAAACCTGCATACTACAGACGTTATGTTGACGATTCTTTTATTTTATTTAGATCAAAAGCTCACATTATTCCTTTTTTAAACTACCTTAATTCTCAACACCCTTGCATTAAATTTACTCATGAAATTGAATCTGACAAAACATTGGCTTCTCTCGATACTATAATTCACCGATCTAATGGAACTTTGTTACTTCCGTCTACCGCAAACCAACCTTCACGGGATTATTTACTAATTTTGAAAGTTTTCTATACCCATTGTATTTAAAAGGGGTTTAGTTTATACGCTCCTTTTTCGTTATTTTAACCTAAGCTCTTCTTACGTTATATTTCATGCAGAAATTGAGAAACTCAAGAATTTTCTTAAGCAAAATAGATATCCGGTTCGATTCCTTGACCACTGTTTTCGAACTTTCTTGAACAAAATCTCTAATCCTCCTATAAAACCTCTTACTGCCCCTAAACTCCTACTTACGTTTGTTTTACCTTATACTGATTTTCATATTCGGCAACAACTAAGCAGACGATTTTCTTCTGCCTACCCCCATGTCAACTTTCGAGTCGTCCTTCAACCTACTTGTCGTATTTCAAATTTTTTTCGTTTTAAAGATCGTTTACCTTTTAGTATGAGATCATATGTAGTTTATAAATTTACGTGTCGATGCTGCCAGCTATGCTGCCAGGTATCGTTGTATCGACAGCATGTTGGTGAAACATGCTGTCGTATGTTGGTGAAACATGCCGGGTATCTCGGCCTACACAGGAAAAACGCTTTCTGTGACTCAACTCTCTAGTGTTTTAGCATACAAAACACAAACTGGCCATGATGTGTCTTTGGACGATTTTTCAATTTTCTCTTCTGGTTCGACCAAATTTGATCTCCTCATACGAGAAAGCCTTCTCATTTCTAAGATAAAACCCTCTCTTAACGGAAACCTTCGATCTTTTTCTTTTACACTTTTTTTAAAAAACTTGAGAACGCAGAGTAAAGCCATCAAGGCACAGGAGGCCAGCTCAGCTCAGCTGAGACCAGCTCAGATCACCTCGATCTCCTAGGGGGGTCCATTTCCCCTGGAAAATTTTGGATTTCTAGGGTCTCGGAAACACTATTTCCTGCATTTTAAGGCATGTATTTAAGAGTAACCCAAAAGCCATAAATTACATAATTTTGTTGAAATCAAACCAGAACATAGAATGATACATCACTCATACATGTCAGAATATCTTTAGATTTATTTATAAACAAGTCGTAAATGTAAAAACAAGTTGGAGGCATTTTGTATAGACCTTAGTATTGTAATTTATAGCATATGCATGCGTGCTAAATATATAACACATTACTAGTCTACTCACTTGGCCTTAAAACAATTTAACCCCTTCCCCCCTCCCACCTACAAGTTTCTCAATGGATTTCAACTTTTCACAAGAATGATCTTGGAGACTATTGTGTGTGGGGTGGGGGTGACCTGCCCCCCCTCTCTGGCTACACCACTGGAGACCAGCTCAGCTCACCCGAGACCAGCTCAGCTCATTTGAGGCCAGTCAGCTCAGTTCAGCTCAGCTGAGACAGTCAATCGAGATATGGTCTGGAAATTCGGCAAACTTCAAAGCGCCTATAATGAGCTGTGATTTTATGTTGAACCGTACCTTACACCGTGCACACCCTTTGTTTTAGGTTTATTAATATTTAAATAGCACGGTTGAGTGATTGAACTGGAACGTTGCTATTGGACAATTCGTTAATTATACTAAAATACAATGTGTTCAGTGACCGTGCACCGTGCACAAAAATACATAATGGCGAACAAAAAGATTTAGGCTGGCGAATTTCGCCGGTGGTTGAGTGGATTTTGTAGCAAATTCGCCGTGTCTCCATCGTATTTCGCCGTTACTGAATAAATAAATAATCCATGAATGATTTTAAATTCCCCAACACGTGTTTTGAAACCAGTTTTGTGTGAAAATGTTCGAAGCTTTCTCTTCCCGCCATATTGAATTCTACCGCGCTGGAGTCTGGGATCTACCATTACTTTACCTATATTATATCATATCCGACTCAGTTGTATGGCATTTTTTACCTCTGAAATGGCTGGAAATGGCATTTGAGAGCTTCAAAATTTCAAAATTTCCCGGGGGGCATGACGTTTCGTAACTAACAGATTGAACAAATTATTTACAGAGATTGATATTATATAGCTAACTGATACATAAATAGGTGCTGACAGAAGTGACAGAGGAATAATTAATGAGCATAAAGAAGTGAGAACTCAGAACAAGCAAAGGAGAGGAAAGAGGCGACAAAAACCCAAAACAAAACAAAACAAAACAAAACAAAACAAAACAAAACAAAACAAAACAAAACAAAACAAAACAAAACAAAACAAAACAAAACAAAAACAAACTAAAAGCCGTAAGCAAGATAATATTAAACTAGACGTTTTTATCAAAAGTGAATTGCTGCGAGTTGCGACCATTTATAGTATTTATACTATTTAGCAGTAAAATAGTTGTTTTAATTCTTTATCGTCCGAAGCATTTTCCATTGTCAAGTGAAATCGTCTGGTACAATGGTCTGGTGTGGTATGTCATATAAAAATTAAAGTAAATTACAGATATGTAATATAGGGGAGGTTGACTTTAAATGTATGAACAAACCGAGTTTCAATTATGTCAGTGTATAAAATTCGACTAGTACAACTTCAAAAAAATTACTGTTCAATAGCAGCGAAAGAGAGCTTAAATATTTCTCCAACTCAATTATATTAGTACATTTCATAATAACAGCAGTGCCATTTGATTCAGGCATACCATAACATATGTGCATGGGAATCAAATACATAAATACTATCACTACAAATGCATAATTATTGTTGTATGTACTGCGCATGCGCGAGTTACGTTAACAAAAGAATGCCTTCGGAGCCAATCAAAACACAGAATAAAAGGATAAAATAACTACTGTACACCAAGTATTTCACTCAAGTCACGTCAATGACAGCAATGGAGCGAGATATATTCAAGAGCGGGATATTCAACAAGAGGAAGTTTTCACAAATTTAGTAAGTATTTTAAGTATGAATCGTAGTCAATTCTTAATTGTGATGTACTAGACGTTGTTGGAATGATGATAGAAGTTTTTGAAAGCAAATTAATGGTCTTGCATGGACGATTTCATCTTCAGACGACGCAATTTATATGGCGAACATGTCTGATCGAGCTTCGTAAACTGACAAGACTGTGCGTTGCCGAACAGAAATGGGTGACCTTCTAAGAAAACAAAGTTAGCTTTATGGTCAAGCAACAATGTGCAAAACCTATGGTAGTTCACGAGCGAAATATGGTATTAAATAGCAGTCAAATGTCAGTGACAGGCTATGCTGAGAGCGTGAACTGGCATTATTAAGTCTATATACCGTATTAACGGAGTAAAATTGTATCCTGCAGTTGTCAATGCCCTGCAAAATCTGTCATGAACGTGCAAACATTTATTCTACCTTTTACTGCATGTATGCATAATAATGTATTGAAGAATAATTAATGTATGGTTGCTCTTATAATGCACGAGTCAGTGTTAAGCCCAAAGGGGGGGGGGGGGGGAGGCCAGGCAAAAGGGGGGGGATTATGATCAAATGTATGCAAATTGCCCCCTCTCTGCCTAGGAACATTTGAAAATTTCCTTTCGAATATTTAAATGCCCCCACCCCAGGGTCGCGATTCAAGAGCAAATGCTGTAGGGTGGGGATACAGACATTTACCAAATCCCCCACCTTTGCCCGGCCTCCCCCCCCCCCCCCCCCCCCTTGGGCTTAACACTGATTCATGCATAATTTTGATGACATTGCTGGACATCTTTTTCATTCACTATTAGATATTACAGCAGTATTATGCTCAAGATGCTTGTTATCTCAAGCTATTTCCTTTACCTTCTAAGTAGATTGCATTATTGTTTGACAAATTGTATTGTTGTATAAGTGAAGATATTTAAATACTGTAGTAGTCAATTAAGTTACATTTTGTGAGTCAATTGTTAGTTAATATTAATATGATTGCTCTACTTAAACTTAAAGCTTTACTACCATACTTTATAACTATAATTAGAGTACTGCCTTTCACCACTGAGGACCAGAGCAAAGCCCAATTGGATTGAGTTACAGTAGTATTAGATATGAGTAGAGTTGTTAGTGCTGAACCAGTCTCAGCCATAGTCAATCGAAATATAGTCTGGAAACTCAGCTAAAGTCTTTGGTCTACAGTGTTTCAGGTTTTTGTGAAAGGGTCTGGAGAATGAAATTGATGACCTGGAGAATCAGGGCCGAAGGCCCTGCATGGTCCAGAGGACCATCCTGCTAGGGGTTCCCCTGTCGGTTCTCTGGTTAGTAACGAAACATCAGTATTAAAGTATTAAAACCAGCAGATTGGCAGACAAAACAAGAAAAGACCTACATAAAATTTTCGAAGAATTTGGACTTAAAATCACAGCCCAAGCAAATATACATGTAACAAACTTTCTAGATGCAACATTTGACTTACAAAATGGAACATACAAACCCTATAGGAAACAAGCATTCAAACCACCCACCTAGTATTTTAACAACTCCCAACATCCATAAATAAGCGCATTTCACTCCTTTCATCAAACTACACAACATTGCAGGAGTCTGCACCCACATACCAAAACGCATTACACCACAGCAATTTTAACCAACAATTAGTTTTCACGCAAGCCAATGAGGAAACAAGCCAACCACGTAGGAAGCGACATAGAAACATCATTTGGTTTAACCCACCATACAGCAAGAACGTTAGAACACACATAGGACGATGTTTCTTAAACTTAAATGACAAACATTTCCCACCACACAACAAGCTACACAAGATTTTCAACAGAAACACAGTAAAAGTTAGTTATAGCTGCATGAACAACATTAAATCCACAATCACGAAACACAACACACACATTCTCAGGAAAAATGAAGGAAAAAACAATAGCACAAGTGGTTGTAACTGCAGAAATAAAGATCAATGCCCACTCGGTGGGCAATGTTTGACAAACAACATCATATATAAAGCAACTATTTCGACAAACAACACTAATGACACTAAGCATTACATAGGCATGACAGCAAACAGTTTTAAGGAGCGATACAGAAATCACACCAAATATTTTCAACACAAAAAATATTCAAACGAAACCGAACTCTCCAAACACATATGGAATTTGAAAAACAAAAAACAAAATTTTAACATTAATTGGTCAATTTTAAAACGGTCAGCAGCATACTCAGGGGGGTCTAACCGATGTAATTTATGTTTGGAAGAAAAACTTTGTATTATGAAATCCGAAAAATCCACTTTACTTAACAAAAAATCAGAAATCCTTTCAACATGTCGGCACAAAAACAAGTTTAAGATAAAGAACGTAGGTGTAGGCAAGAACAAAGGTAGGAATGTAGGTAGCGCACCATCGACACACACACCGCCATCAACCCACACACCGCCATCAACCCACACACCCAGAAGCCTGCCATCAACCCACACACCCATTAGCAATGACGTAAGCAACTCAACCTATTTAAGACAGCGCCGAATCGAAAATCTTCAGCCGCCTGAAGATCGCCCAGCGTGAAACTGACAGTAGCGACCATCAACATTTGAGGTAAGCCCACTTATAGTAAATCTATATTATATATATTTAAACAAAATGTCAAAATCACTGCCGAAAACTAGTCGGCATAGTGGCTGTATGTCTCTCACAGCACTAAACGGTAATCATGCGTTGTTTCATGTCATATGTTCATTTGATATTCACAAAGATATCTAACGTTTTTCAATAAGTCATATACATGTGTGACGACGTCAAGGAGTCGATTTGCATCTCAGACAAATCATAATATCTCGAGAACGAAGTGAGATTTGATACGAAAAGGTCATTAAACTGTCCAATCTTTATAATCGAGGCTATTTGTAAACAAGAGAATTTATTTTTATCTAAAATGTTTATTTTATAGGCACGTTAAGAATACTTAATACAACTATTTAGAGGAAACTACTTTTACTGGGCTGGCGAAAAGTTTATTTTCTACTTCATTAACATTCATGGCTACAATATTCGTTGAAGTTAACCTTTAATTTTAATTTGTACTAAAATGAATATCTCGCCAGTTGATTGTTTTGTTATATAAATCGTGCTATAATCACAAAGTCAACTTATAAGATAGGTCATTGTTTAATGATTGACCATTGTTCAACATTAATATAAAAGAAATTGAGAATGTTCTATTTTATAATCATTTTCAGAGAAACATGCCACTATATGCAGAGAATATTTTACTAAGAATTTTTGGTCAAGCACTTGTAACTTCTATTAACGCATCTATATTTTGACTTCTTTGCATTGAGGACCCTATAATCCTTAAATCATGCGATAATGTATATTAGTGACATGACTGTTACATAATCTATATATGGAACGATATAGTTGTAGTCCGATCGTTGCACGACTATCAGTGTATGTGAACTGATTATGACACGACTATATATGGAACACAAATCGAAATATAGTAAGGTTTGAGTATTGCCGAAAATATTGAACGTAGTTTCTAAGAAAGAAACGCTTCAGTATACTCCTTTTTTTTAACTGTTTATATATGGAACAATCGGTCGCCCGACTACTATATATCTGGAACGATAGTTGCCCGATTGTTGCCCGACTATATATGGAACGACAGTTACACAATTGCTACACGAACACGACTATATATGGGACGATTATGATAATTGTGGATAGCTGAACAAATATTGTAGTTAAGAAAATCAGTGTGCTGCGTATAGGCACTGTAGATGGAAATGTTGAAAAGCTGAGTGTACTGCGAAAACGGCTAAAGTTTCGAGCGAAAGCTCTTAATCGTTAGCAAATAATTCGTGCAGTGACACTGAAAAATTAAGGCCTTTGCTCGAAACGTTGCGGAGTGATTTCGACAGTATATATACACTTCAACCAAGTATTGGTGGCACAGTGGTTAGTGCACGTGCCTTTCACCTCTGCGACCCGGGTTCAATTCCTGCTCTCAGCAGTTATCTGATTAAAATTTCACCTTGGCCGCATGTGAGAAGAGTGCTTCCAGTTTGACTCTACCAAACATCGTGTAGAAACACAGGACCAATGAGGGATGGCCCTTACTGGACCTCTAGGGAGAACAGTTAGCTATTAACTGATAGAGCTATCCAGTATAAATAAGATTAGTTTAGTTTAGTTTAGTTCAGATTAGTTTAACGTTTTCGTTGAGCAGGATATAATTATTTGTCTACGCGCGAAACAATTAGCAGACTGCAGTTTAGATATTTAATCCTATTTAAACTAGATATACTTAAAGTTTTTTCGTATCTTTTTGCTGTACAAGCTGTCGTAATTTAAACTCAGAGAAAAACTCTGAGCTCCAGACGGCCGGACCCGAACCTGCAACCTTCCGAATGCCAGCTGGACGCTCTCACAATTGAGCCACTGGAACTACGATGGTAGACCGAGGTTGTTTTCGATACTGTTGTTTTAGATATACTTAGTCTTGTTATCAAGAAGCATAAACCGCAAAGAAAACCACAACTTGCTACGCGTGAATAAGAATTTCTATGTACTATAAATAAAACTTGAGGTTTTAGATTGCACAGCTGTCAACTAATACAGTTCACACCCATGCACCCATTGGGATTTTTCATGCATGAAGTTTGAGTGATACGACTGTGTAGGAAAGTTGTATGAGGAAAAACGCGCTTATCTTGTTTCTTTATAACTATATAAAGAAAAAACAATACAACTTCTGATATCAAACTAGCATCAAACCATCACAAGTTTATGCCAAAGTAAAACAGCGACACAAAATATTTTACAGTAGGCGTGCACCTGTTGATTTACATTGGTATAACAACTTGTATAGAAACACCTCAAATGAAACATCGTCAGAAATTATATTTTGCTGAGCTTTCGATCTGTTGACTTAATAGGTCATGTTTTAGTTTGCTTAGTATAGTTGTGTGTCTGTATTATATTTATGTACATATTAACTTGTCAACCGCGTTAATATATATATATATATATCGTCGGTTGTCACCGACGATCGCATGTGTATAAGTAATTGATGAAATTCATTCAGATTGTTCCAAGCTACACTGATGAGCTGTTGTACAGCGAAACACCGTGTCTGTAGATTGAACTATATATATATATATATATATTTATATTTATATTTATATTTATATTTATATTTATATTTATATTTATATTTATATTTATATTTATATTTATATTTATATTTATATTTATATTTATATCTATATTTATATATTAACGAGGCAGAGATTCCAGGCGGAAAACGTAATTTTGTTAAAATGAAAATATTTATTGCACTTTATTTATTCGTCGCTACATGCAACATCTTCAGAGTGATTAAATTATTACAAATACAAAGACTTTATGGCATAAGGTTACTAAGACAACGAGTATAAAATTACAAAATAACGGTTAAAATTTTAAATTACAAAATAACGGTTAAAATTTGAAATTACAAAATAACGGTTAAGAATTTGAAAATTTGAAAATTAAAGATAAATATAGGAATTTGATAAGGTGTACAAAAATAACGTGTGGATTAAGATAAGGAGATTAAAGTGGGAGGTTATAAATATATATTTAGGCCTGGAAATAACACCTTTCTTAAAGCTTTCTTAAGTGGACACATGTGTTAAGCGGACACCCCTCTTAACCCTTTCTTGGCCATGGTTGCCATTTCGCAACTTATTTATTTTGACTCTGGCTAACGCCATACGATTTTACTCGTCAAGGGGAGACTTTTAAGCGGACACCAGACACTTCTTTTAAGCAGACACCTTTCCGGCTTAAGAACACACACGTACCGACTCTTACAAAATAATGCGAATAACGCACGCAAAACCAACAAAAACAGTCTATCAGAATGTAAATTCCGGTAACTCGCAACAGTCGAGCACGTCAGCACGAAGCTTAACCAAATTTTCAAATCATCATTAACCAACAATCGTACACGTTTTAAATATGTCATAAATATCTATTATACATATATATATATATATATATATATATATATATATATATATATATATATATATATATATATATGTTAAGAGTGAAATTTGTGGCTTGGTGTAATATGAGTAAAATTTGTTCTCAAGCTTTATACTCAGAAAAATGTCTGAGTATCCCTGACGGGATTCGAACCCGCGACCTTCTGATATATATATTGATTTATATTTATATATTAACGAGGCAGAGATTCCAGGCGGAAAACGTAATTTTGTTAAAAATATCAAAGCCCATGCAGACAGTTACTTTGAAAAAGCCCAATGTTAATTCCTATTAATCTGGAAAAGGTCCAAAAGAATGCACCCTGCATTAGTGATGAATTAAACCTACTTAATTATTTATGTAGCTAATGTAAAACTAACCTCAATGTTTATTTTAGCCGTTTTTTGTCTATAAATTACACTCCACTTTTGCAAATGCGTGTTATAGATGTTTAAGAATGTTATAGGCTTTGAGTACCTTGTGGTTTTAGTGAAATATTTATAAGCTACAGCAAAGTGGACTGTAATTATATTGATATTTTTTTCCAAGGTGCAGTGCATGATTCGTCTCATACTGACGGGGAATTCATATCAAGTTTTAAAACCAAGTGATTCAACGGCTGTGATTGACCGATCAGGTATGTTTTCAATAAAAGCTTACTACTTTATACCAACATAGCTCAATGTTATGTTAAGAAAGATATAGTGGTTTTACAAGCGGAGTTGGCTAATACTTTTTTTATTAATGTTTTTCTATCGTTTATTTTGTATATCTTTAAAACATGTGGATTAGAAAATTTCAACAAACTTTTAAATGTTGTGACATTGACACGAATTAATTGTCGATAGCGAAGAATTGGGCTTGTTTCTTCTCTGCTATAAATGTCCTGTTTCGAAATGGTGTTGTGTAAACAACTATTTAAACACGTTATATTCTCAAGTATACGTTGTAGCCTTGTTGCTTATTATTGTAAGAGAACACATTTTGGAATAGAGTTTAAGTTTGGTATGTCGGCTTTCAAAATAATGTTATCCACCAGTCGTTTAACAGGAAACATATAACTAAATAACTAGTGACTATGAGTCTATGGCGAGCTGTGGAGCACGACAGGAGTGATAATTATTTGAACAAACCCCTTATATACAATAACAGAGTAAACATTATCCTCGGCCGATGCACGTTTCCTGTTTAGTTTCTCAGTGTTATAATATATATAGGCTGGCGATATTGTCCTCTTGTTGTTCTTTGAGGTAAATTACGCTTTTGTTTACATTTCATTTACATCAGTTCTTTGCAGCGTATATGATAGCCGCTCTCAATCCTAACAGACTCAGTGCTATAGTTGAAGAATCATAATAGGGCAAGGCTAAGAGGCCGAGTGGCGTAGTCACTATATAGAGTAGCGAGTTAGTTCTATCTCAGATCAGTCGATTTAAGTCATGAAAACGAATGCGAACGCTCGAATGCGAACTATTACTTTACAATGTTTAAGTTTTTTAGACACTTGTAAATATATTATACTGGTTTCGTTGAACCCCAATTATAGAACCTTTCACACTAAAAATAAGATCTCACATCAATCCACGTTTGCTTTGAGAAAGCGTTCGCAGTTCGCACTCGTCTAGGTCAATCTCGCCCTGACTGAGTCTCTCGGCAGCTTGTAAACGGTGACGTTTCCGTCATTTCGAACCATACATAGCTTTTCACGATTTATTCAAGGCGTCGGCTCGAAACGTCAATATTTTTAGGCTTCTAATAATAATAATAATAATAATAATATTATACTTTTAAGCTTTATGTCGTTTTTATTATACACTACAGTGTGTATCAAAGAAAACGGAACCTTTTAGAAAATGAATTAGTATTCTGTTCAAACAACCTATTGTAGTAGTTTGAAAGCCCTAAACACCTCTGAGCCACGGATGCGTAAAAAACACGGTCTTATACACCTGGGAAATTAAGATAACTTGAAGTGTATGCATGGTGAAAGTATTTAAAAGCTTTTTCTCTTTTAACTTATTTGCTGATTCATTTATAATGCAGCACTATCGCTTTTAGGGCTTTCAAACTACTACAATAGGTTGTTTTAAAAGAATACTAATTCATTTTCTAAGGGTTCCGGTTTTTTTTATACACACTGTTTAGTCTATACGCAGTACGCTATATTTTCATATAGCTACTTATAGACTTGTACGCTAATAACAACTGAAACACTGGCATTTTAGAAGAACCTATTGAGATAGCGCTAGTATTGTGTGGGTATATAACACAAGAACTATATACCGTACAATATCACTTAACGATTGCATCGCGTCTAGTCTCTTCGTTTCCGATTGCAACGGTAATTCCACCTACAATTTAATACTTAATTAGAAGTTAATGGGCGTACAACTGATTGTAGAATTCTACTCAGCGGCGTACCATGACTATTCTGAGTGGGGGTGTAGCTTTTTAGCGTTATTGTTTTACCGACTAACTGAATTTTACCGAAACTCTCCATTCTACCTAGCCTCCTTCGCAGACGTTCTTATGGCTCGCTTAACTCCCCAACCCAACGTCTGCTCACCCGAGAGCTACATTCCATTTCCTTTGTGTGCATGGACCAATGAAATTACACCATTGTCGTGCTAAATAAAGCCGTCCTGGTTTAGTCGAAAGCTAATATTTTGAAAAGTTTAGCCTAGAACTTCACGAAATTTACGAAGAATATTGTTTTGACTATGTTCTTGCTGCCTATGCAAACAATAAGCGTGAAAGTCAGTGTAAAGCGTAAGAGTTAAGAGAAATTTAAGATTGTAAACAAAATCTCAAAGGTGTTTATCAGAAGCAACTGGCCGACTGCCCAAATTAGTTTACTTGAAAGCTAATATTTCGCTTACTATAGCTCAGAGATTTACAAAATTTACGAAGAATGGTATTATGAATATGTTCTTGCTGGTCGTGTAAATAAATCTGTGCGAAAAGCTTTAAAAAAGCTACAAGTGTGTAGCAACCTCGATCGACTTTGTTATTCAGCTTCATATATTCCAGGCAGTGACGCTTTTATTTCATGTACTGTATTCATATCGCGTTTCACAATTACAACATCAAAATTTTTACTAAACTATATATAAGCAATGGTTTTCGAAATATTGGTTCAGACGGTCAGCTCAAGCCTCAAGGTCGAAGGTCAGGTTTCCAGATATTGGAAGTCTGACTCTGATTGGTCAACAATTGGAAAGGAATTTGCTGCTCGTGTAAGCAGCCGGTAGGTAGTTGAGGGGAGAGCAGAGAACGAACCCAAACTGACGGCTGCGAAGGAGACTACATTCTACCTGGCTAATTAATTGAATAGTTTACTGAAAAGTGGCGGATGTGAGACCCACACCTCCCGGCGCGCTCTTCACTTCACCACTTCACATTTCGAGAGAATATGGTCGGTTGTAAAAACGTTCAAAGGGAAGTCTTGACTTGTGGGAAAATACATCATCATGAGTTATTTATCAAAGCGAAGCTAGGGGCATTAAATCTAGGTCGTTGTTTTGATTATGTATGGCTGAGTATGTTGTATGGCTAGATTTTGACATTTTTACACGAGAACATCTTAGATTTATATCTGTGTTTATATGGAGGCGAGCCAGCCCGGGTACTCGAGCTAGCTCGCTTTGCCAAGATGATTTTTATTGTGTTTTACATGAGAAGGGCTAGCTCGCCTATAGCCAGGCTGGCTTGCTTGTTGCGCTAATTGCGTAATTTATCGGTTCTGGTAAGACACGAAGTCTCATTGTTTTAAATATGAACTGTACATGAACAACCGAACTTGTGAATTGTTAATATGTCAAAAAAAGCTGATAAAAACAAATTTTGTCGCGAGTACGAAGCTTTTAGTGCCAGCCCCGGTAGGCGAGCCAGACCGGTCAATCGTGTTTACATGAGGGAAAAACCAGCCCGGGTAACCGAGATCTCGGTATCACAAAGAGAGATCTCAGCTAGGCGGGCTGGCTCGGCTCTCATATAAACACAAGATGAAAATTAACAAGAAATAACAGCATGGCTGGCACGGATCATATAAACATATATGCACCTATACAGACAATATGTTGCATCAAGTTATAGCAACTCGTATCCAATTCATAAGACAATTCAATGCGGAAGAAATTATATATAAAATCTCATAAAACGATATTCATCAAGAGGTTTTCACGAATGTTTTAAAGGAAACTGTAAACTAAATCTAAATTACCACTAAGAATTTGGCGTGTTTCCGAGTCGTTGTATCTGAATGAAAATTTCACACAGAATTAAGGACAAGTCAGATATCGATTAATTCTAATACAGGTATATGATATAGCCATAGACATTTTTTTAGAAATAATGATTGTCTTTATCCATTTAAGCGATACTCGTTAACCTGAACAATACCAATGGGGATTTTCTCCCCATCTTTGTTCAGTTAAACAAATATTACAGTTGATTTCATATTACTTGACTGCCGTGTGTTCCGAAGTAACGTTGTCAAGGTTGACAATTATCCAATGAAATTGTGAGCTGTAACAATTTATTTAGAAATTTAATTATTTTTGTACCATAACCCATAAAAGCCCAAAAGCTGTGTTTTATTGAAAGTTGAAGAATGAAGAAGTTTGCCAAGTACAAATGTATGCATAAAACAAATGTACCGACATAGATTTTTCTGGATTAAATACATTTAGTTGAAATGTGGCGATGATCTCATGTGTTTAAATTTTATTTAAATGCATGGCTTCTTACAGTAATTGGGTATTATGACTGTAGTGTATTCTATTTCAGCATTTGTGATATTTTACTATACACTTGATAACCCGTGGCGACATTATTGCTTGTTTCAAAAGCACAAAATAAAACCATTTAAAGTCATAAACACGGACAGACAAGAGAGTTTTGCATCCAACATGACATTTAATTGTATGTGAGACAAGCAATTCCGAAATGTGCAGAGGTATATATTAAGCCAGAATAACGTTATGCTTTTATATGGGCATAGAAAACGAGGCAACGGATTGGCCTGCTGAGAGGAAGGGGGTGTTGGTGTGAAATAAAGCCAGCCGGTTTTAAGCAATGTGTTTTGTTTTGGCGGATATGTCGATGCAGTCTCATGCACTATGATTTTATAAACACAAGACTGAAGTTATACAAAAGCAAAACGTGAAATTCAAACAAGATAGAGGTAAAATTACGAATTTATATTCTCTAAGTTCTCTATATTTCTATGTTCTCATGCACAGAGGAGTTGAAATAGAACGATAGCACAGAATAAATATTGAGCAGAAGGCCCACTCTCGTCGGATCCTTTGACGTTTATGTCCTCGCGCAGGTCGCCTCGCGCATGTTGGCCGCCATGTTGAAAGCAAGTAAAAGCCGCTCCTCTCAACAGTAAACAATATGGCGAAAAGTGCGTTCTGATCGTTTAAATGGCTATAACTCAAAATTTTGGTGGTAATATTTCTTGGGACGGATAGTACATTGAAAAGGAAGGTAAGTAATCAATTTTATTGTGGTAAGGAAGATATTTAACGAAATTTGAACGGGAGGTCTCCGATTTCATTATCTTGTTAATTGGACCGGCCGGAGCTATCCGGCCACTTTTGAAGTCGTACTTTCAAGAAGACAGTTTAAATCTGAAGTATAATTATAAGATTGCATGTATTTATTTATTGTTCTATCGTAATCGGACAAGCAATTCTGACTGAACGAAGCTGTCTATTTGGATGGATTTGGGGCAATTATTTGACATGATATTTGTTGAAGGCTGACAAACAAGTGCCAGTATTTCTCCACTTTCATTTAATATTTGTAAACGTTGCTGCTGATAAAGACATTAACCTGAAATATCATGTCCTCAGTTTTGAAGTCTTGTTATTTTACTTCATTCTACTGAATAAAATGAACGAATTTGCACGTTACCTGTAGCTTGAAATGGCCTAGACTGTAGCTTCTCTCTGTGGGACAGTTTGTCTTGAGTTTTGTTCCCCAATCTTTTTAAATGTTTCATAATTTGTTGCTTAGATGGAGGTTTAGATTATACATGTGCAACCTTCAGATAGTTTCTCTCCTTTTTTAGCTGAGACAATGGATTTGAAATGAAATCTTAGAAACAATGAACTGTAGAAAATCAAGAGGGGGGATATGATTCTTCACAGCACTGGAGCACTGGTGACTGACAGGAATATAATAGTGGCAAATATTCTTCAGCAGCTTCAGTCATACCATAGGTCATACTGAGTGTAAACATTTTGAACAAAAGACTTTCCACTTACTTCATGTTTAAGAACAAAATGGTGTTAATTGTTTCATAATAAATAAGGAAAAAAGGTTTAAGTCTAATTGCTCTAGCTGGTTAAATAGGGTTGGTCAGTAAAATAATAAAGGATCAGTACTATTTGTCCAGTGGTGGGCAACAGGTATAAACTTTCTTATTTTTGCACCCTGTATACACAGAGCTTGTAACAGTAAAATATAGTGGTCAAAAGAACTTTTACCTAATTTGTAAGTATATACTGTATATATGAAATAAATGTTTAAAACTTATTGGGTTTGATTAACATTGTAACTGGTTTGCAAAAACGTTTTGTAGTCAGTGGTAAACACAGCCAGGTTCATGGGGTATGCAATACATAAATTATGCAATTGCTTAATGTATATCAACAACAAGTCCTTCAATGTACAGTATGTTCTCCTATTAGATGATAAATTGATCTACATTAAGAATTTGGTACATATTTCCAACAGTTGTTGCTGTTTGTCAAACATTGTTACAATTTATCATCTACACATCAATTTGATCTTTTGACTTGACATATTTAAATATTTGTGAGTAATTGTAGTTTTAAATCTCAATCTATTTAGTATAGCACTTCATAAGACACTATAAATAATGCTTTTAAATGAAATGTATGCAAACGATCTTTGATATATATATATATATATGTTATACCCACTGTATATATACACTAAACCACTTATACATAAGAATGGTATATATACATTTGGGTTGATGTGTCCAACACATTAAAAGTGCTCGGCGATACCGAATGCCGATAAAGCATCAGTAAAGACATCTTGTCGAAACGCATTTATTTGTCTGTCCTTTGCGGGAATCGAACCAATATCTTAGATATCTAGGCTGAGTTTTATTAACAATTGAGCTCAGCACTGCTAGCTATAGTCTGCGAGTTTCGGCATGTGAAATATTTAATAACTTAAGCATTATTAGTAGATTTGTGAATGTCGTAGCTTGTACTTTGATGTTTTATGAATTCACATGGGTTAATTAATCTTATATCACAAAACAATTCTGTTTCCTTGAAGTTATTCGATCCCATAACCTTCTAATGTCTATTTTCATTTAAATTGTCACAGCTATACCGTTATCCGTATGTTATTTATGTGTATACATATGCGTTTACGACTAAATTTGGGCTTGCATGTGAATGTCGCTACAGGGCACACGCTTGAAATAAACATAAAAAAGTGGTGAAGTGCTTGGAGTGAAAAGTTTTTATTGGAGCAAATGATATAGGCTTTGGCTCAAAGCGCCAGTATTTCGTTTTCTAAAACTGATTTTGACAGTTCACCACTTTTAAAAGTTTCTATACATCGTAACACACTCCTCACCACGCAGCGCTTTACTTTTCCTTCTAAAAATAAAAAAGCGGGCATTCAGAGACTTCAGAGGCTTTGAAATTACTACAATAGCTAAATATATCCGGAAAGAATTAATATGCTAATTATTTTTAGACTGTTGACTTTTTTTAATATACACACATATATCGTGGGGGAGATAGACAATGTTCTGTAAACATTTCAAGTTATATATGCAGCTGGCACATCAAATAAAATCAGTTAGAAGGTATAAAAAGCTTAAGGCCTATATATAGCCCACGCATACATCAATAGACCTACGGGTTTCTCCATGCAGGGGTTTACACCTACGCTTCTTATGTTATGCTTGGATTAAACACTATTCTTCACACGAGCCGAACCATAAGGGCTGTTTACACGGCCAAAATTTAAGCACGCGTGCTTTAAGTTAAGCCACCTTGGTGCGTTTATTTACACGGTCATTAATAATCCCTTACTAAAACCACTTCAACATGGCGGACGAGCTATATTTTTGGTTTTGGAGCTTCGTATTGGTAACGTGCATGCGTCAAAGAACAACGGAATGGAACTATACGGAAGACATCGGTACACGAGAAAGAGTAATAGCAAACGAAACAAAGAAACAAAGAAACAAAGGAAACAAAGAATAGCGAGATGGAAACTTCTACAGCAGGGCAAAAAAATGCATTTTATCGTATTAATAACAACGTATTAATAGCAAGCGTTTTTCAATCCCGTTGCGTTTACACGGCCAAGTTAAGCGCGATTAACTGATCGTGCTCAGTGTAATCCACCTCCTTCATGAGGTGGTGCAAACTAATCGCGATTAATTTACGGCGATCTGTTTACACGGACATTTTAAGTCCGCTTAAAGTCAGATGTGGCTCAGATCCCGCTTAAATTTTGGCCGTGTAAACAGGCCTAAATATACATTTTGAAGACAACTGATTTCATAAGTTTCTTACAGTGCTAAAATTAACTTCGAATAGCTCGAGCAAGATTCGAACTCGCACCTTCCGTTCGGGATTTCGACCCACCGCTTTGTTTGTCGGTTGAGCTATTGAGCAACACAGAAAATAACTTAACGCTTATCAATAATGAGGATGTGTGTCGTGTTTCAACTCCATTCCAGAATAATTATAATTCCAGAGAAACATAAAGAGAAAATGTTCTGATCTTTTTACACCGCTGAAGTCAACTGAAGAATTGGTCGATTCGAGCGGGGTTTGAACTCGTAACTTCGAGGCTCTAGTCTGCCGTTCTGGGAATGATTTTCTGACTCTGAGAATGATTCTGAATTTACAGTTCGGTCTTTTTAAATTATTTTAAGCTTCCTTTTGAGTCACATGTCGAACTTAAATGAGCCTTGCACTGATCCAACAACTGAATAAATAGTGTAAAAGAGTGAGATCGCTGGCTGATCACGCGGGTTAGGCTCGATTATCAAGACTATATACTTTGTTTATATGTGTGTTTGGTTCATGTGAACATCAGCTTTAACCCAGAATCGATCTTCAGTCGTAATTCTCAGTTGTCACTCGTAATAGCGTATCCAAATAATAGGCACTTATAGTCAGATATCGATCTTAATGAGCTATTTCACAGAAAGTATATACTTTTAGTATAAATACACACGTGATTATAGAAAATCTCGTGCGATGATTGGTCGAGCTACCTCGGATTAATTCTCGATAATCACCTAGTAACCTACACAGCGTTTATTCAAAATGGCCGCCAGCCGGTTTGTCAATGACAGAAGCGTGACAGAAGAGGAAATTAACAATTTTAAAGAAAACGCTGTTCCTAAAAGTATGAAAATGTGTATTTATACTAAAACAATTATTCGCCTCAGGCTCAGTGAATATCGGTAAATAATAACCTCGACTTCGTCTCGGTTATTGTACACCGATATTCACCTCGCCTTCGGCGAATAATTGTTAAGTATATATTTCGCGCAATAATTTAAAGGTCAACTGATTCTGGCATTTTATACGTGTAGAACAATTAACGGGTCAAAAGTTGTTTTTTATTTAAAATGAACTTTATCAGTTATTCACAACGTTGTTGGGGAGATCGGTGGTAATTATTTATTGAGATTTAAAAGATTTATCTGATTTATAGACTTGAATTAAACTGATTAAATTCCGACTTTTTTATACTTTAAATTATTCAACGACGTCACGACTTTAAAGCCTTTGTCCGGTAATTTCCACTAATTTCTTTTGCAAACGGCTCTTTCCAAATATTACTTTCATGACTTGTGTATACAACATGAATTGACAACTTTATTCTTTGTAAGAAATCTTCTTCAGAAACTGTTATAAGCAGGTTTTCACTAATTTTAACACAGAACGGGAATACACAAGTAACGTCAGTCTTATTAGATGTCAAGTTCATCAACTCAACTAGTGTTAGAGACCTTAAGATATACGACAAACTTAAGGACGACGTCTTCAAACAAAAGACGACTTCTTGCGAAACAGAGAATGAATTATTTTTAGTCATGCACTAGAGTAATCTCGACACTGTTCTTGTTCTTTATATACAACGCCACTAATTAAAATATTTTCGCGTCTTCATGATTATCTTCAAATATAAAACAAACAGTGAAATAAAAGTAGGTGTGCTGCGTAGGCAATGTTGAAATACAAATCGAAATACAGTAAGGTTTGAGTAACGTTTCTCTCTGACGAAGGGTCTTCGCTCGAAACGTTAGAAACTACGTTCAATATTTTCGGCAGTACTCAAACCTTACTATATTTCGATTCAAATATAATAGTCAGTTAACCGCGACTTCTTTACATTGCAAAATTCATTTTGCTTTTAACCGCCGTCATTGTCCTAGCATCTTAAGGTATCTACTACTTCCGGAACACACCTTGGCTGATGAATGGAGCGTACGACGTGGGTTGTAAGTTTACGCGTGTGACAGGAAATTTGACATTGGAAATGACAGGTGCATGCCCTGCCAAAACTGTGGCTAATGCCACGCACATGCTTGCACTTAAGCAGCCTGCACGCACATGCTTGCACTTAAGCAACTTAAAGAAAGGAAGGAAAAAGTTATTAATAACAGGAAACCCCTGGATAGTAATCCGGAAGACAGTTGACCATATATTATATATAAGTAACAATATAAAATGCATGCAGCGACAGTTGATTCAATAAAGTAGAATTTCGTCCTAGAAAGCTAAGTGAGGATTTGATAAGATTTAACCGCAGTTGGCATTTTCTAAAAATTTGAATCCCAGGTATGTAGTATTTTTATGATTGGAGTTTTTGTATAAAGACGATACAAGTTCTGCCATCTGTCGATTTTATAATAGAAAAATAAATTTTATTTTAGTTTTGCCTACTGGATATTGAAATCTTGAGTTAGCAATCTGCTAGACGCTTGCCTTCGCCACGGGAATCTCGTAAGTTATTTATTTTTTGTGAACGCAATCAATAAAAAATTATAGTCATATAAGTAGATATGGTGCAGGCATAGTACCGCCGACTCAGCATTTTTCAGGAGGTTACCCCTAGTTTTTAGTTACCAGGGCTGGCCGCGTGAGTCCTGTGCGTGCGCATGTGAACCAGAAATACATTTTTGAAGAGAGAAACCTGTTTTGACAAGTATGATTGTTGTCAGACAATGGTTTAAATGAATAAAGAAGTTATTGTAAAAGATGTTTAATGAAACAAACGTGCAATACTTACGGTCACTGTTTATTTAGTAAGTGTGTTTGTGAACTGGTTGAAGAAACGTTGTAAAGGGAATAATGGCACATCTGTTTGAACAAAACTTTATTCAAACAACATAAATACCAGATTTGGTATATAAGATACATACATATAACATATAAACTAGAGTACGTGCTCAACTATAAACTTTCAAAACTTGTTAAAACCTTAAAACAGTATTTAGCTACCAAAGTCATAATTGTTTTGTCTTGCATAGCAATGACATACATGAAAAGGTCTTGATAGCTAAATTTAGAAAATGAGTTATTTATTTTACAGAGACTTTCCATAAAATTAACTCTAAGATCGGCGAACTTTGTGTTTCTGCATACATTAAAAGGTGTTGTTCGTTCCCAATCTCATTTAGATCACAATGTTTGCATAATCTTTCACTGTATGAAACATTTCCGTATCGACCAGTTTCAACAGGTAGTTTATGAGCTGAAATTCTTAATTTTGTAACCGCTTGACGATGTTTGAAGTTGCGAATTGAAGAAAGATATTTTTTAAAGCCAAAATTTATTTTCAGTTTTTTAAAGACTCTTAATTTGCCATTATTTCCACCTTGTTGAATCTGCTCTTTCCAGTACTCAGTATAAAACTCATGTAATTTATTCCTCAAGTAATGGCAAAAATTTCCTTGTTCTTCGGGTGGTATTACAAAATTTTTAAAATTATTAACTTCTATATTACATAGTTGTAGTAAATATTTTGTAAATAATATTGGTTGTAAATTAGAGTCCATACAGACTCTCGCTGCTTCACCAGCGAGGGTATCTGTAAAAGTTGAGCTTTTGATGCGAAACCAATATTTTGTTATAAGTGTAGCTATATAGCTATGTCGATGAAGTTGATTTCCCCAGATGTATGTCGATGAAGTTGATTTTGAAGACATTCTGCGTAGTTTGCTCATTACGTGCGCATTGTGCT
The DNA here is from genome assembly GCA_035771165.1 of Paragorgia papillata. NCBI lineage: Eukaryota > Metazoa > Cnidaria > Anthozoa > Scleralcyonacea > Coralliidae > Paragorgia > Paragorgia papillata. Next base: position 2,603,477 of record JAWNZC010000348.1, read on the forward strand.
CATTTACAGTCGCATTTTGCTCATTCATATTCGCATTATGCTCATTCACATTCGTATTTTGCTCATTACGTGCGCATCACAGACATTTACAGTCTGCTTGCGCATTTTGCTCAGTCACATTCGCATTATGCTCATTGTGTGCGCATTTTGCTCATTCGTATTCGCATTATGCTCATTCGCATTTTGCTCATTCATATTCGCATTTTGCTCATTCATATTCGCATTTTGCTCATTCATATTCGCATTATGCTCATTTACATTCGCATTTTAATCATAACACTCGCGTAGTTTGCTCATTACGTGCGCATTGTGCTCATTTACAGTCGCATTGTGCTCATTCACATTCGCATTTTGCTCATTCATATTCGCATTATGCTCATTCACATTCGCATTTTGCTCATTCATATTCGCATTATGCTCATTCACATTCGTATTTTGCTCATTACGTGCGCATCACAGACATTTACAGTCTGCTTGCGCATTTTGCTCAGTCACATTCGCATTATGCTCATTGTGCGCGCATTTTGCTCATTCATATTCGCATTATGCTCATTCACATTCGCATTTTGCTCATTCATATTCGCATTTTGCTCATTCATATTCGCATTATGCTCATTTACATTCGCATTTTAATCATAACACTCGCGTAGTTTGCTCATTACGTGCGCATTGTGCTCATTTACAGTCGCATTGTGCTCATTCACATTCGCATTATGCTCGTAACACTCGCGTACTTTGCTAATTTACATTCGCATTGTCGGTTCCCGGGGACTTAAGGGACGTAAGGTTTGTCTGTATCTATCTGAGTCCCGGGGGACTTAAGGGACGTAAGGGAGCGCGCTTCCAGACACTTTACTGAAATTCGAGACAGAAACAAAAGTGTGTAAATATAAAATAATCACTTTAATTTTGCTTAGAGCAGATTTCAAATACATTTGAGTTTATTTCAATGCAGTTACATGATGTATCTTATTCAGTCAATCTGTATCACTTCTGGTATTTTATAAAATAAGGTAGGTAGTGGGACCTCCATCGGCGTTAGTTTATGGATAGATTTTCGAGCATATTGTATAAAAACACATGAGATGTACTAATGCGTAAACTGCGGTGTTATTTAGTAGTGGATGTATGTAAAATGGGTGTGGCTTGACGTATGTTCGAATAAAGACGAAGAGGTGTGGAAATTTGTGTAGGTTTGTGTACTTTCCATTCACGCTTAACCCTCGACGCGTTTCGACCTTCCAGTCTTCTTCAGGAGGGATTTCTCAAGTCAATGTTTCAGTATGTTGGTATAAGGATATGTTGAGAGTCAGGATGTGAATGTGTGTTGAAATTGCAATGAGTATGTTGGTTTAGAATAAAGAATATGATAAAAATTGTATAATAAAAATAAAATAGAATTGTGGTCTTACTAAAGGTTGTGTTCCTCGGCAGCCTGCATCTTCTTGAGGCCATTGTACTATATCTCTGCGTCTTTTTCGCTCGCTATCTTTTGTCAAGTGTTAGAATGGAAAGGCTTAATTTTGTCGAGTTGGTTGTGTTAATAGTCCTAGTTGTGTTTTGTGACGTCATACGTTGACGCGTGTGATTGGATAGTTAAGTTGTAAGTACTAGTGTAGATGGTGATCGTATTGTATGTCTAGTATACGTTTGAGTAGTTTAGGAGTAAGGCATTATCACAGACTCACATTGTTCCCTGTGTTATATTTTGGTTGTATTTAAAAATTATGGTGCCTGGGTTACATTTTTCGATTGATTATATTTGTAGGTGAACTAGAAACATGAGATATCATTGTCAGGTTATATATACATATGTAGAGTAATATATAGAGTATAAGTTTACATTATAATTGAGCATGCATATACTCTGCACATTGTGCATATGAGGTGTTCATTGTCTGCATAACTGGTTTAACTTTTTAGTTAGAAGTTTTCTTCTTTGTTGGTAAAGTCAAGCAAAAAAGAAATGAAAAATGTTAAATTGAATTGTTTCGATAATATAATATTGTCTGATTCGGTTGTTATCTTGCGTGGTTTCGATTAATACTTGGTTTCTGCGTAGGCGTTGTCTTCCACTCTTTGGCCTCTGTAGTAGATATAATGCTGCATCAGTGGTACTTCTGGTTTCACTGGTTAAACAGGCAAGGAGGACTGTAAATTCGATGTTTGAGGTTGTCGATTATGCTTGCGGTGGCGGCTTGGCTTCGGTGATATTGACCAGGAAGATGTCTTCTCGTAGTTTGTCGTTTGTCAGTGTAGTGTTGTTAGTCACTGTTTGTTGTTGTGTCAAATTTACTGTGGACTAGGATGTCCTTTATATTTTGGTTACGTTGATATGCCGTTATTGGCATATCAGGCCATAAGATTTTCAACGTTGAGTCGTTTTCAATAAGATGCCAGTGTCGTTTAAGAATCTGTCCAATGTGAGTTGTGTTATTGTTGTACGGGACGACGAATGTCAGTGGTGAGGTTTTGTCGTTGTTTTTTTCATAGCATGGGTTATTGCTTCGTTGATAATGTCATTCTTGTATCCCCTGCTGGTCAGAATGATGTTTAGTTTTTTCAATTGATTGTGGAGTTTTGTATCGTTGGTAATTAGTCGTCTGTATCGAAGTGTTTGACTGTAGATCACTCCTCGTTTACATGAAGTTGGATGAAATGAGGTGTTGTGTAAGAGTAATGTTTTGTCTGTTGGTTTGATGTATAATTCAGATTCTAGTTGTAGACTGTCATTAAGGTAAATGGTTGTGTCTAAGAAGTGTACTGATTGTTCTGAGTATTCGTATTCAAATTTAATTGTCGGGTGAAAGTTGTTAAGGTAAGTTAAAAATATCTTAAGAGTTTCTATTCCATGGGGCCATATTGCGAAAATGTCATCGATGAATCTGATCCACTCAAGTGGAGTCAGCCCACCAGGTGCATTTAAAAGGGCACACCCATGGGTTTATCTTCTAAGGCTGCCATGAATAGGTTGGTGTACGATGGTGCCATGGGTGTGCCCATTGCTGTTCCGTGTGTTTGTAGGTAGTATTGGCCGTTAAATTCGAAGTTGTTGTTGTTTAAAATTAGTTCGAGGCTGTTACGAATAACGTCCGTATCTACATGTGGTAATGTATTAAATTTTTTAAGAAGATTATAATTGAGGCTGTTATGCCTTCCGCATTAGGCATATTAGTGTAAAGACTTTTTACGTCAATAGTGACAAGTATGATGTTGTTAGGAAGTGTATTATTCAGTACGAATAGTCGTTTTAAGAAATCAGTCGAGTCTTTAACGTAGGACTTGATGTTTTTCATCAAAGGTTTTAGATAGAAATCAGTATATTCAGATAACCTATAACGGTGGGACCTCCGCGGCACGTCAGGCTTGTGTATTTTAGGTAACAGATAGAGTGTCGGTGTTCGAGTAGGTTTATCTATTAAGAGAAATTTGTATGTAGTAGAGTCAATCTTTCCGTTTTTGTATGTCGTGTTCACGAATTGATTGATGTTGGTAATTAGTTGTGGAAAGGGGTCGTTTGGTGATTGTAATGTGATTGTAGTGTAGATTGTTGTCAAGGTGTTTGTATGCTTAAGTAAGCGTCCTTTGACCAAATTACAATTGCACCTCCTTTATTGGCTGGTTTAATAATTAGGTCGTTATGGTCACGTAGAGATACAGGTTTGTTTCCACTTGTCGCTGTTGTAGACACAGAAGTTTCTCTTTTTATAGTCCGGGTAAATGTTCTAACGTTTTTAGTGCCCATCACCTTCACTATTCTCTCATTTCTTCTTTTTCCACCTTTCATTTTCCTAGTCGGCCGCTTTTTCTTCTTTTTTGGATCTTCCTCCTTTACAGTCAACTTCAAATCAGCATCAAAATAAACAATTTTGTGTAAATCACTGGGTTTAACTTCATCATTCCCAACATATGTTCTTAAGTAGCGTGCACCAACAATATTCGGATATCCTTTCTTGCCGACTACTTCGAAAATCACTTCTTTGCTATCAACTCCTGTTCTTAGATAACATTGTTATAAAGCACTTCACGAAAAACAAATGGTGGAACATAACAAGCATTACTCATTGAAGTCGTGTTTGTTTCCAAATGACAACTAGCAAAATAACTGACTGTTTTCAACTACCGCCCCTATATTTTATACCATATTTTATACTATATATTGTAGCTTTCTAGCAGTCTGAATTAAAGACGTGCCGGCCGGCGTACGGCACGAACACTTGGCAATAAAATAAACAAGACTGTCAATACACATATATGGTCATGGAAATCTACAAACATTTCGTTTTATGAGGTCGCCAGCTCTATGAAGAATCGCTGAAAATCACGAGAAAATCGTAAAGAAGCGAGGCGTACCGAGTTCTTCTTAGAGTGTCTTTATCAACCTTTTCCAAGTGTTATTAATAGCAGACGAGAAACTCATCAGTTGTCCGACTACTTAAGTTCAAATTGCTCAGGATAAAGCTTTTCTAAATTTATATCATGTCTGCATGTAAAATGAGATTTCGTTTATCAAAATCTTCTTAATTCCGTCTATTTTGGATTTACTAATCCAGGATTATAGTTAGAACAATCAAATCTCAGACAGTTATACTTTGAAAACGGACACTGGGAGTGAAACATAAAACTTTTACTGATTGCTGATCACAAGCCATTAATGGTAGTTGGTGGAACGGATTAATAACACTTTCCTGTCTGCATAGCCATAGATACTTCGTATTTTATTCTGGCAAACCCCAGATTAATTTATTCACTTTTGCATGCATAGGAAAGCTCTGGACAGGAATCAGTGCCATATAGATACTTGGTATTTTATTCTGGCAAACCCCAGATGAATTTATTCACTTTTGCATGCAGAGGAAAGCTCTGGACAAGGATTAGTAAAAAACTATAGTCATTCTGAAAGAATGTATATGTACTAATATCAAGTAACGATGTTATACTGCGCAACAATACTGCGCAACAATTACCGAAAACTATTTTCAACGAATTACTAAAGACATTCATCTATAAACCATAACCAAACGAAAGTTATGTACAAAGTAAACTAATACGAGCAATATGCAACCACAAATAGGAAATCAGTTTGGGATAAAGATCTAAAGCGAGGAGAGAACAGAAGGCAGAAGAACAACAGTCCACTACACATCGGCTTATATCGGAATGCTTCCGAATAACTTACGGCTTTTAAATTACGATTAAAATAACAGTGAGTGAATTTACCTCATCTAGGTCACCAAATGACGTAAATAATTCAATAGTATGGCGTATGTATAGAGAATAAAACTTGAAAATACACTTTTTTAAAACAAAACACATTAATTAAAAAACTGACATATTTCCATTGACTGATTGACCACGTTTCAGACGACACACCTTTGTTCAGATGTAATTGATTTAATTTAAGAAATTTCTATAGGAAGGTCTGGCTCAAAGTTGTTGAGATATAACTTAGCTATGTACATGGCTATATAACGCCAGAGCTAAATGATTTTATTCACTTCGCAGAAGACATGGGCACGTCAAGGGAATCAAATAAGTGCACTACTGAAGATTTGGTAGCTACAGATTAAACAACAAAAACGAGTAACTCGTCAAAATAACAATCTCACAGGTGTGCTGATAGATATTCCACGGAGCAGAACAGTAGCATTCCAGAACAGTCATTTCGTTTGTACAAGTGGAATATGGAACAGTTTATCCCCAGATGAAAGAGACCTTTCCCAAAACGTCTTTAGTTTTAAAAATAACCTTATGGAAAAATATAAATGTTATCTGGAAAATGATTATGATCCGGATAATCCCTTAACGTTTAAGTCTATCAGTGTGAAATGTCATACCGTTGTAGGAACCTTAATCAGGTTACTCATAAGACCTGCTGTTTTTAGACTGATTCCAGGTAGCAACTTTTAATTCAGATTATGCATACACACAAACAATCTCTTTTTGGTATTTACATATATATGAAATATTGTATATTACTCCTGTAAATGTACGTGTTGGACTTTTGTACGTATGGGCTCATCGTAAATGGCACCTGAGGATTTTTTTCCTCTGGTATGTTTGTATTTGTTTATGGCGAAGTTATATAAAAAAAACCCTAAAAAAAAACAAAAACTAGAGAGTACTTTCGCGAGTTATTAGAGATGTTTATAAGATAAAGGTTGCATGCATAATGTCAGGGATGAGCGCACGGACAAGCATTTTAGTTTTCCATATTTCTTCTAAACGGAGAATCTTGCGGTCAGATTTTTACGAAATACTCGTCTAATTCTCAATCATAATTTAATGGTTGGTCCTTGGTCTGTGACCAACCTTTCTATCAGGGGCGGTATAGAAGATGTTTTGTAGTGTGGGGCCTGGATTCAGTCAGTCAGATCTTATTCGTTCTTAAACAAAAGATTCTGGGAATTATCTTATTTGCAGATCTTGACTTTTTAATTACCATTTAATGTATCTTTGCGGTATAGTAGTTTGACAACTAAAATAAATGACAGACCAAAGCAGGGAAAACGCCCTAGAATGTTCTGGTATATTTATGATTCACATAATCTGTGTGAACTTTCTAAATGCTTCAATGTTATAGTAATCATATGTCATATAATCAGTTATCTATCACTATGCCACATAAGACATGCAACTAAACGGTTGTTAACTTGTCTTCACATTGCCTTCGAAACCATATATACACCTATATTATTATTTGCTATGCTTTTCAGTTCAGTTCACAAGACATTTGAAAACCAAATGTTAATCGTGGATAATTAAATGCAATTTAGGCCAAGTTCAAACGTCGAACTTTTCATGTGCCGAATCTAATGCAAATGAGTCGAGCAAAGCCGCATTTCGCTATTTGCATTTGAGTCAACGCATGAAAAGTTTGACGTTTGAACTAGGCCAAGCTAGACGAAAAACTGAATTTCAATAAAACATACAGTGAAACGGTGTATTTATTAAACTCATTCCTGTCCCAGGGTCTTGCCAGAAGTGACAAAATCGTCTGAAATCAGCCTGAATAAAATGGTAAAGACCAATTCGAACACGGAAGAGTTAAACGGTCACCATCAGGATCCAGCCAGGTGTCCCAACTATAAGGTCCGACTTAAGGTTCTCATTAATTTCACAATGTTTGTTGATGATTAACATGCTGTTGTGCATGTCCTTGTTATATTGCTGCCGTATTTTACGTTGTGTATACATTCAAATTTCTGAACGTCATCCATACAAATAGTCTCAAATATAATACTAGAGAGATTTAGTTTCAGTGCGAGTTTGAGTTCGACTTCGAGTTCCTCCGCGAAGAGAACTAACTTACACTTGAACTCGTTCTTTGATTCGGCACGTCATTCCCGCAAAATTACGCAGATCTCAAAATTGCGCAAACTCCAAAAACTCCACGAACTTGTCCACTTGTGTTTGGAATTGTGTCAACATATATGATGGAAAAACATCCGTTGCATGAAGTAAGGCAAGTAGTAACCTTATATTAACTTGTGAATGTTATATATATCTCTTCCAATTTGCGTTGTTGGCGTCATTCGGTGCGTGTCCGCTTAATACATGTTTTTAACAATATATATTCTCAATTTGGATGCTTTCTCGCGTGTCCGCGGCCACTTAAAGGTGTCCGCAGAATACAGCTTCCTTTTATAGTAAATATGGGAAGTAAATTTTGGGAGCTTCTAGCTATACTTGGCTTAAGCTGTCGCGGCCACCCTGCCATGTTTCTAACATTTATTTTGTTGTTGTTGTTGTTGTTGTTGTTTGTTGTTGTGACATGTAGTGTCCGCTTTGACGGGATGGCGTGTCAGCTTATAATGACGGGTCCGCTCAATTTAGGTTTTACTGGTAGCCACTTTCAAAAGCAAAATATAACAAGTTAGACCTTTCTAGACTTTAGATTATACTACAGAAGTATTGTTATTTCAATTAACTCATTTGTTTGTTTGACTAACTGATTATTTAACCAATAAAAATTAATTGGTGTCAGTAAAAGCGATCTTATAGACGATGCAAGAGTTCAAGATGAAAATTGCCCAATTCATTTGCACTCGATAACATGTTGGAACGAAAAGCGGAAAAATTTATACGAGTGTGTGAATAACTGAATAAAAGCCTAATCAAGATCAGTTAACTAAAGATGCGCTTTCAATCCAGGACTTTCACTCGCTATAATTTACATTGTAATAATATACTACTTTTTCATAATTTTCATCGACATGGCTCTAAACCATATTCCAACATACTTCAAGCCACGCCCATTTTTACTTCACATCCACCACTAAATAACACTACAATTTACGTATTAGTATATCTCGTGTTTTTGTATATAATATGCTCGAAAACCTGTTTAACGCCAGTGGAGGTCCTAACTTGCTTTAGTAAATGAATTAACCACTATCTTAACCCTTTCAACCCCAGCAGCCTACAAAGTAGCCTGAGAAAACAGCCGCCTAGCTCTCGCTCGCCCCCTACCTCCAAAGTGACAATTATTAAAAGCGGAGTAAAACACACTTAAGGGCATACAGAGTCAGAGGGTTATTATCATATAGCCAGAACCCACGACTGTGTGTGAGTCTCTCGTGTGTTTCAGACGTTCAGTACGAATCAACAGACATGCAGTATGCAGTGTGTTTTACACTAAGGAAATTACGTTACCAACTTAGTGTTAGCTTTGTCTAATAACTAAGTCTAAACCGTTCCAAATCCACATATATAGGGATTAAATGTGTTATCCATGCAGAAGGACAGTGTGCGTGCCGGCCCAACTGTTTAACTTTTTCGACAATGTCCTTTGACTATGATAAACTCCAAGATGCATTTTTCTCAACTGTTCTTTTTGTGGGGTCAGATTGTAATCAAACTCTTTATAGTTTTAAACTGTCTGGTGCTTGATTTTATTAAATTTGCACATTTTTTTGTCCTATAATTTTCTATTTCGTCAAATGCGTATCTATGATCAGACTGTTTTAACCCATTTAAACTTTTACCTGCGTAAACATTAATACAATATTTACAGACTAAGTGATTTCTAATCGCTAATCGCATTTGACCGATAAGTGCTGTCATACACAAATATCGGTGCATATTGTCATTGTATATATGCTACAAGAGGATTTATATGGATTAAATGTGTTGGACTATTTATGAATCATATCAATTCATTTCAATATACTTTCGTTGTATTTTTTTAGACGTATAAAAAGACTACATTATGTAGGGGGGATGCATATAGCGTCGACGTCATTCGCTTGAGTTCTATTTCACTAATTGTTCTAAGCTTTTGTCTTTTTTCAACAGTATCCAAAATAATGAAATTATTTGTAATAATGTCTTTTGATATCTGTGCAATTGGTCTGATTCGGCCTCTCTGATAACCTCAAGATTACACCTGATGATGACCGTGTTAATGCCTACGTCATTATGCCTGCGTAAAAGACACTGAGCAGTTTAAACATATATCATTTATAATCACCCCATATAAAATCAGGACATCAAAGCAATTTTGCGCTCGCTTTGTAGCTAGAATCACTCGGAAAGATCGCCCATAATCGGAAATAAAGCTCTGTGTCTGTGGATTGTTCTATGCAGTACATATATGCATGCACATGAGAGTTGCATGCTGTCAAGAATAACGACCAATTTATATAAGCTGACTTTGAGCATCAGCCAGCATCAGGTTGGAGACATAATTAATTTCCTGCATTGACCGTTAAGTCGATGACTTCAACACATATCTGCGTTACAGACAGGGGTATGAAAACTGTAGATAAGAACGTGTTGCTTTAGTTTATCTTATCTCGAGTAGGAGCGGTCTGGGAGACTAGATTACTTTTCAAACAGTCTTACCTAATTGGCTGAGAGTCGATTTAAAGTGTAGAGATCAAGCATATGATTAATAATCCCCTTTTATGGAAAATGGCAATCAGTTAAGTTTGTGCTCATACACTGACTCGTGCCAGTTCTTTGGAAGCTGTTGTTACCGTAATCACGAAGAACTGTATATAGTCAAAGATTCTTCTCTTGTAGAGATAGAAACTGATCACTGAAGAAATTACATACTATCGACATCAAATAAGGATCACAGTAAGCAACATAAATCTCACCTTGTATAAAATAACTATATATCGCGCTAAACCTTTTTCTCTAGCAGAGCTAGAAATATTTTTAAAAAGCCAATAGGGTAATAAGCATATTTCACCGATGTTTTTTTCATTTTTTGCATGCCGTGTTGTTCAGGTGTATGTGATATTGTGAATTTTCATAAGTTTAGCAAATAAATGCAAGTTTTAAGATAATAAGACAAGTCATATATCATACACGAGGAGGAGTCGTTTCATCAGGATTTCCAAACACTGAGACTTTTGTTGAAAACTGAGGCGAAGCCGAGGTTTTTGAACAAATTTCGGGGTGTTTGGAATCCTGATGAAACACTCTAACGAGTGTATGATATAGCTTCTCAAACAAATCAGTATTTTAAGAGAAATTTTTTATTTTATGTTTATGTAAATTCTTCCTCCGATATCTCGGTCTCGGTCCTGATTTCCTTTGTTTTCGGTTCATGAATTATTAATGAATTTGAGAATGGGAATTTCCCGTCTTGATTCTCATGAAAGAAGACAATATTGATGTTAGGTTTGTGGTTAACACGGCAACGTGCATACGCATGAAAATTATGTTCTTATTATGTATATACGTGCATGTGTGTATATGTATGTATACGTGCGTGTACGCACGTGTAGATGTTTTGTGAAAACATGCATGCATGCATGTGTCCGTATATATCTACTGGTGCAGATACTCCACGTTCACGTTCATTTTCCTGAATTCTCCGCTTTTTTACTTAGACCGTACTGAATTACAGCAATGTAGTGATACAGATAAATAAACATGGTATAGTGGTGTATATCTCGAGTTCTATGTAGGCGCTAGAAAGACTGTCAGTGAGTCAGTGACTATGAACGGGTCAAACAAAATGCGTGAAATGCTTGTATATTGCTAAAATCGAAGTTTGTCGTATCTGGGACAATTGTAAGCTCCGAGAATCCTGAGATTCCCCTTCTTCTTGAATCAAGAACTTCGAAACATCTGTCGCGAGGTCGGATAGATTACATTAACAATGTCTTTGTATCAAGGCATCAAGATCACAGTCTAACCAAATCATTAGTAAATGTTTGACCTGAAAGTGAATCTCTGCAATTATATTAAACAATTCTTTCCCACTTTCGTTAAACTACTTCCTACTATAGTGTGCATGCAGTGCATGGGGACAATCTGTCTATGACAAACTCTCCTTCGCTTCATTTAATAATTTTAATTCAAAGAACTCTTCATCTTAATTCGGAAAGAGATTCCTGTACTATTGCCGCACTCGTGGAGTTTGTTCATCGAACATAAACATCAAAACGCTTACAGTATACTTGCTGCATGATAAACTCGAAAATCTAAATTCCTTTGCGAAGTTTGGGTTTGTTCCTTGCCTTCTACTATCGAACTGCATGCGTATATATGTTTGCAGTCACAAGGACCCTATATTGTCAACGATAGACGACATTGCGTTTACACTGAGGCAGGAGGATCATGACATATAGCACTATTTAGCGGGGCATCATGGTTGAAACTCGTTGCAGACTGATAGTAAATCGATTCCAGACGACCCGATTAGTATCAGTGGATAACTATTTAGATGGGATCTTAAACATAGAACGTATGGCGGCGTTTGTTTTGTATATCGATAAAGAACTTCACTCAGGGTAAAATACCACAGGCATAGCGATGACCATAAAGTTCCTGGTCTGTGTTACGACCAAAGGCAAAACGTTTTCGCCACGGATTCTCAAATATTATTGTCGCTGTATACTCTATAGCACTCGGCTGATCTTGATAATAATGCTATGCAAGTTCATCTCAACTTAAGACCTCACTGGAATGCCTTGAATCAAATTACCCGAACAGTACAATAATTTTAGCCAGTAACTTCAGCAAACTCGATTTCAAGTATACCGCGACTGAAATGCTCTCTGCTAAAACATGTCATCAATTTTTCACCAACCTGAAAGACTTTAACAACCAGTCAGTCAGTGGTCTCCTCTTTGGCTTATCTGATAACATATAGCCATCACTATAATATTATATATTCTCCCGAATCTCGGCAAAAACTACAACCTCAAAAGAAGAAAAAGTACGAGATAAGAAGAGACGAAGTAATTTAGCAAACCTCAGCGCCGCTTCCTGTCAAATATCCCATGGGAAACTTTGTTATCATCTTTTCAGGGCAATGATGACAATCTAACAATCCGTACTGAAGTAATAAAATATACAGGCTAAATATGCCTGAATGTGATTGACTGTCCATCAGTATTGAGGCGGCTTTGCGGCTTTTTAAGAACAAACCGGCCAGATCCGCGGTCTAGTTTGAGGACGGATATAGATCGTAGCGACCATGAACTAGGAAATAATAATATAAGATCAATGAAGCCTTTAATTATCAGTATCATACAGTACTACACACCGCTATCGGATGGCATATGTGTCACCAGGGATGACGACGATTCTATCGGCCAACAAAGTTACGGACCAAACAGGTTGTAAATCACACGCCAAAATACGCACACGTGTCCTTGCTGAAGTTTTTATTACGCGTGCATTAGGTATCTTGAATAAGCCGAATACCATGGTTTTTTATTCAGATATTCTTAACTATTTGTCGGAAGACATTGCGCGAATCCAGAGGCCAGCTCTAAGGAAAATCTACCCAGGGAAACAATAAGTGATTTAACTCAATCGAATGTATATAAGAAACACAAGCTTTAACGACATTTTATCCATTCCATCCATCCATTCTATCTATATCCATTCCGTCCATCCCATCTATCTATCCATCCCATCCATCTCATCCATTCCATCTATCCCATCCATTCCGTCCATCCATACCGTTAATTCATCCATCCATCCCGTCCATTCCATACATCCCATCCATTTCATCCATCTATCCATCCCATCCATTCCATCCATGCCATCTATCCACCCATCTATATTCCATCCATCCATGCCATCTATCCATCCCATCCATCCATCCATCCCATATATCTGTCCCTCCCATCCCATCTATTCCATCCATCCATCCATTCCATCCATCTATCCAGTCATCCCATCTATTCCATCCATTCTACCCATCCATCTCATCCATTCCATCTATTAAATTGCATATAGCAAATTGTGTTTGTTGGTGTTGTACGATTTTCAGAATTTGTTTTTTGATTTTTTAGCTTGGTGGAAATACGGTTATAAAATGAATAAATATATCGTTTTAATTTTGGTTTGGAGTCTGCTGGCAATTGTTAGACCAACTGAATCTAGAAAAATGTGCAAAACGAGACCTGTGCAATTAAAACTCGAACTTGTTGCTGGTTGTCCACGCACTATAAACAGTATAGGATGCCGTGGTCGATGTCATTCTTCTTCACGACCGTCGACAAACGGGAAATTTTTAAAGACGTGTGATTGCTGTGCAGCTATTCAACACTACACGAAACGGGTAATACTACGCTGCGGCGCTTTCCAGAAAACGTACACAGTCCCAGTTGCGACGAAATGCCTTTGTCGACCCTGTTGAAGACTTGTTAGGTGAACAAATGTTAACATTACAAAATACGCAAAGCAATTTGAAAGCGGCGAGGCCAAAGAAGAAACAAAGACCTAACAGGAACCTTCGCAACATATCACCTAGACCGTGTGAAACGCACATTTGCCGCATTTGGTACATATATATATATATATATGAAGAAGATAAAGTGAACCTTTTTCAGTTGCCTGATGATCGCTTAACGCGTGAAACTCGGAGTAGCAACGTTCATTTCTTAAATAAAATCTATCTTGCTCTACCTTCAAAAGTATCGAGCACTCTGTGGTCTATTGTAAACGACTACTTTAACTATTATATATATATATATATATATATATATATATATATATATAATAGACAAGACATGAACGCTTTAAAACTTTATTTCTTAAGAAATAAAGTTTTAAAGCGTTCCTGTCTTGTCTATTCTATTAATCCTTGGAACAACCTTTGGACCAAAAGCTGGCTCTTTGATTAAACTATATATATATATTGCATATATTGCCACCTTTGGCACATTTGTATATATACATTTGTATATAAATATAAATCTTAAAATATGGATTGAGCTTCAAAGGTTCATTAATTTAGATTGTTGAATCAAATAAAGACAACGATATATAATTTTCAATAAATAAGACATTCCATAAAATAATTATCTGCCTTGTATATAGCTCATAGTGATACTGACAATAACGAAAGCGATTGTTATAAGTAATACGATGACATAAGGGGTAATAGTGATTAAATCTCCCCAAAAGCCGAGGGGGGGACTTTCACAAACCCTTCTGAGATTTGTGGAGACGATTTCATCACTAATATCCCAATATGTTATAATATTAGTTTGTAACACCATGATATTGTTTTGGGAATTTGAATATATAATAAAAATATAGCTGAAGAGATATATTTCACTGTGAAGGATTTTGTGAAGGACACGGTTTAACCATTAGCGTCATGGTTTATTGCTTAAAGTGCCTACAAACTCAAATAAGATATTACTTGAATAGTGTATTCTGTATTTTATCATTTTTTTCATTAAAATCTTCAAGCGGTTTATCGTAAGAAAGAAAAAAACACACACAAATGCCTACATTGACGTCATCTCATTAACATTTTGGAAGTACAAAACCTCAATATAACAACAAATTGCAGTTCATTTTGGCATTCAACTATTCACGTTACATAGAATCCATATAAGTATTCCATTAACATGTGTGGGTGACTACAACTACCAGAATGCTTTGCCAGTACTCTTGGGTTTCGGCTACAAAGGATCACTCAAAGGGAGCCGTCGAGTCCTTTCGTGGCTTTTCCAAAATATGTCGTCATGCAAATATGTTTTTGCCGTCCTTTCTGGCCATATTCAGCAGCTGCCCTTTTCACTGTGGAAAGCAGCTGTGCAGCTGTTCACAAAAATAAGCAGGAATAAAGCGCATTTTATCAACACATTTCTCAAAAATACTTTTCTCCACCATCTTGTTTTAAAAACATTGGCATTTACATGCCGACCGTTTGTTATGGCTGTCTCCTCCGCAAGCCTTCATTGCATCATTGACAGGTCGCAGTTTTAAGAGGTGTGTGACCTGTCCATGATGCAACGAGAGCCTGCGGAGGAGGCATTTGTTATTGTTTAAAAAGAGGCTTAGCGTTCAATCTGGCGCATGCGCAGACAAATTACACCTTTGACTTCACCAGTCATGCTCAGTGCCGAAGATCTGTGCTGACAAACTTGTGAACTGTGAAGACTGAAGAGAGCCACACGTTGGAGGCAATTTGGGTCCCAAATTTTGGAACCTTAAGGTCTATGACGACAACTTCAACAATGACGTTGTAATGTAAAGAACTAACATTTTGTAAGAAAGGAAGAAAGGAAACCTATCCTACTATCTCGAACATTCCACAATGCGAAGCTCTTCCTATACTAGGTGTTACCTTTCAGCATGATTGTAGGTTTACCTCTCATGTAAAAACTAAGTTTGTTAAAGCAAACAGAGGTCTTTATATTTTAAGATTATTACATAAGGAAGGTTGTAACCAAACAGAAATTGACCATCTTTTTAACAGCGTTGTGTTACCTAACATCACTTATGGCCTATCAGTATATGTTGCAGCTGATTCTGAATTGACAACAATTAATTCAGGGCGGCGGAAGATGATTTTGAGTGTGGGGGCAGGAAGTAGGTATAGGGGGGTATTTGTTATAGGGTATTTTTTGCCCTATAGGATATTTATTTTATATAGGGTATTTTTTTATTTGTGACACCCAGAAAGCCCATTTTTTGCTATTTACACCCTAAAACTAACTATTATATTTGATATTTGAAGCTAGTTTAATGACTTCCAAAACGCCCCAGTATTACTAAAATGATCGTAGTGTCTGTATTGAAGTCAATCTCAAGAACATGTGCAGTTAGTCGTCTTTTGGCCTTCGACGTCGTCCTGAAGACGTGAAAATGCTCTAAGTGGCGTTGTACAAAGAACGAGGACGGTGTTGAGATTACTCTTGGGATTACAAATTATTCATTCTCTTTGTTTCACAACTAGAATTCTTTTATTTGGAGGAGGCCGTCGTTGAAGTTGCCCGTCGTCGCATAATGCACGACGTCACGCGGTAAGAAATAGTTGGACACTGGTGACTAGCGATGGAGAAAACTAACTCTCAGGGCGCTTATATACTAAGCGCCCTGCTAACTCTCAATCAAATTATATTTTTTGCTTTCGTTTATTAAACGAAGCGAAATGGAGCACGAAGAAAAGAAGGATACAAACAACCCGTTTAATATATCTTGAAGAGAAACCAGAGAACTTGAAGAAACCACACGCCGTATGGTAAACAAAAACTCGATCTGAATTGCAATGTTTGTGATTACTCTCGGGTCACTCCGTGGTCAAATCATTTTAAAGTTTAATAACGGTTAGGATTCTTGTTTTCAAGTTTTCGCTTAACCTAAACAATATACAGCTTCACGTTTTCGTGCTTGCTTTCCCTTTGCTCGTCCAAACCATAAGTCAACTTTAATAACTATAAAAACTAACTTAAAACACTACTTTATTTTAAAGCTTTTTATGTAGACGTGATGTTTTCATTGACTTTGCATGCACTTTTTATTATTAAATACTCATGGGCTTTGGCGATTTTTTTGGCTGTATTTCCAAATTTTCGACTGAAACGTCTGTTTAATACTTCTTTCTAGAATCCGATTCTACTGAATTGTTTTTATTTCAGACTCTATTATAAATGTAATTTTGAGCTGTTCACTTTTAATTCTGCCATTGCAAAACATGTATGAAATTGATATGTTCAACTTTCATTAAATCAGTTTAGTATCTGTTTGTTTTTATATTGGCTGTATATCAGGATTGCTTATTTTGACTTTGATCAGGGTGGGTATGGGTGGGGGGTATTTCAAAAAAGCTTGCAAGTGGGTGAGGGGTTGTTGCATGCATATATTTCTAGTTGTAATAATTTATCGAGTTTTTCTGTTTTTGACCAAATTTATCCCCCTTGGACTTTTTACAACGAAACCTATATAAAAATATACCATGAAGTATTCATAGACCGCTGACCTAAATTTGCGGATATTCGATTCTCGCATTTTCAACGTACATCTCAACAAGAAGAAAATGGCTTGTATCTGTCAATATATAAGCGAAACCAACGAAAATTTAGACTCTAGCGACTCCTAAAGTAAGTATAAGCATTTGTCTGTTTTAATTATTTCGTAGATTAGCAATAATTTGGTAAAATTTGACGAAAATCATCTCGGCCAATCAGCCAATTATCGATTGGTAATGAAAATTTAGCCGACGGCGGCTAAAAAGCAACATGAAATGTGAATGTTGTGATTTAACGATGTAACGCCTCACGATTAACCGACTGATTAATAGTCGATACTTAAAGCTAGTTTAATAATTTCCAAAATGGTCCAGTACTGATATAAAATGATTGTAGTGTTGGCTGTATTGAAGTCAGTCAACAGTTCTAAATTTGGTGAGTCGATGTCGTCCTGAAGACGTCAAAATGCTCTAAGTGGCGTTGTATAAAAGAACGAAGACGGTGTTGAAATTACTCCTAGGACAAAAAATTATTTATTTTCTTTGTTTGACCATGAAGAGATTACAGCCAATCACTCATGGTTTTGCATGGTTTTGTCAGAGCAAAAAAAGATGCAGTGTTGTGATCTACGCTGTGATTCATCAGGAGGAAAAAAAGACACAAGAGTTACTATATAGCTTCAAAGTCAAGAATATTAGCCGTGGAAGAATGTCATCATTCCCTAGCTTTCTCATCAACGTCCGCAAAGACGAATGCAGCACCACGACAACCTCGTCCCCAGGGCCATTTGTGGGGGCTGTGCCAAGATGGCGGCCAAGAACAAACCCTGGCACAGGCTGAGCTATCACCACATCTGATTGGTCGAGATAACATTGGATGTTTTAGGTATTCTGATTGGTGGAAACAAGGCGGGCGGCGGGCTAACTCGCGGGCATTTGTTTTTAGGGCTCAAATTATATTTTAATATAGTGATACCAGAATTGCCGGCTGTTTAAAACAACTTCAAAATTAATGAAAATGTGAGGAAAGCTGGCGAAACACCCGTAAAAATTAAACGTCGGAAGAATATGTAATGATGGGTCGTGTCGTCTCTGTGCCCTGGCTGCCCGACAACGAAGTCCATGGGACGGCAATTCAGAGTGTTTTCTAAATCGAGCGAACGAAAGACTTGGTGAACAAAGTCAAAAAGTATTTTGGCTGCGAAAGGAAAGTACACCACAGGGCAGAATTTACGTGTTTGGCCATTGAGAAGCAGGCTTTTTTCAAACAAGAATTCGCGACTAAACGAAGCCTAAATGTTTTGAAAAACGCTGAATTGAATCCACCAAAAACTCACGAAAACAAGGCGGCCCGGCCAGACAACGGCAATCCAGTTTCTTGCGAATTTGGTACAACGGTGAAGCAAATGATAAATAATAAGCATTTACAGATATTTATTAAAAGTCTATTTATTTTAATAATTGGACAATGTATTTGGAAATGAATATTTTGATTGTTTTCAGTTTGGGTCAGTCAAGCTGAACTGAATATTCAGAAAAAATTGAGCCTGACTATAGGCGTGATAATCTTAGTGAAGCCTGGGTCCGAGTCAAAAATGCGTCAAAATACGGCGCATTTTTTGCAGCCTGTGCCAGGGCCATTCAGTGAACTATAAAAGAATAAACTGGAACGCTAACTCCATAATGATTGGGTGAAGTCAAACTTCCGGCCGCTGGGGGTAGCCATTGCACGTCAACAGAACCTATGAAGTGCACAATGAAAAAACTGAAAACTCGCTGCAAAAAACAACCATTTTTTAGACCTAAAGTTTTTTATAGATGATAACGAAGAAGCTAGTACGTATTGGGCTTATCGGCCTTGTACCTGAACAATTTCTACCCACGAAAATGGATTGAACGACGGAAATATCTGCCGAACAAAAGCAAAATTCGAGTCCGAAACTCGTACGGAAAATGCAGGTTTTTCTTATTTTTCTTTGTTATCTCAAACGTTTGAAGGTTGTCATGCCAAGAATTAGTAATAAGATAATGCTAAATTATAGCTTTAACTCAAGTTTCAGTTGTGGAAATGCTAATTAAATCTGACATTTTTCGATACGAAGAGTAATTCCAGAGCTGTAATAACAAACGGTAAAGTGCATTTTGTTGTTTTTTTCCTACTGAAAATTGAGAAATTTAAAACCCAACTGTTTTTATAAACAACATCTTCATTTTAAACCTGGGTTTCATATGTATTTTCTTTATATTTGTCCAAACCATGGCAAATTTTGGTTGCATATTGTTGACTTTCATTTGAGAGCTTATATTTTTACTGTTTTTCTTGTTTTTACTCGTCATGTCAGTGTTCACCTACTCTACGGTATATTGGAATTTGATTTAAGCCTAAAAGTGGTTAACAAGTTTAGTTTTTCTTTGATTTCAAGCTGTTTTTGCAAACCATTTCACCAAATTCAGCTTCATTTTCTCTCGGTTATACAGTAAAAGGGACTGGGGTTGACGTGCATGGCGGCCCCCATGTCCGCCATTTTTGGCTTCAAAACGTGCAAGCGAGTATATCGTTCCAGTCTACTTAGAGTTCAATGGGGCCATTTGTTCCCGCCATTTTGTTTTTGGCCGCCATCTTGGCCCAGCCCCCACAAATGGCCCTGGGGACGAGGTTGGCACCACGAGTGATTGGACAGCACCGTGGCGATCTACTGGATAAAAAGAACGGTGACTAGATGACCATTGTCCGGTGAACCGAATTGCTAAATATAGCAATAAATAAACTGATATAGGAAGTGCAACTACAAACCAACTGTGTGATTCGTAGTGGAATGGACAATCGTGGCTGGCAGATAAGATAATTAATGCCATGAATATTAATCAGCTGCAAACAACTGCATGCCATGCATGAAGGGAGTCAACAATATGATTGGTCTACTTGTCCACTATTGAATATAAATAATAGTATTGTTGTATTATTAATAACTGAAAATTGTCAGCCAATAGACACTTGACTGTCGAGGGTTTCCGTGGCACACAGCCTGCAGCAAATTGAGAGCTTACAGCAGGAATAAACATCGAAGACATCTCCCTGTTCCCACATGCATCAGACAAATTTTACTTTCATGCATGCAAAACTAAAACGATTTATATCTGAAATACCGTGACATTAGGAGTCACAAAAGGTTTGTAACCTCTGTATTATTTCTGAAAGACAAATATCATTTAGCCCATTCATGGTATTTAATACTTATTTGCACACCTACCTTTAGTACTGGGCCTGACATTGTCTTACTGAATAAAATCAGAGAAAGGTTAATTGAAAATGGAAATCAGAATGACAAAAATTCAACGGCAAAATGCAATGGAACATAACATTTTAAAATTAAAATTTAAATACTGTTTAAGACGTTATAAGGCAATTAACATATTGCATATCCGGCAGTAATTATTTTTTGTAATTTTTGCTTCATTCGCACGCATGCGCCGCAAGGGTACAGTAATTGCTTTTTCTGTCTGTTTGTCTTCTGCGCGAAAGTCTGGGTACGAGGCGCATAATCTTCGTAATCTTTATATTTACTATGTAAGAATATCTAAATTAATCCCCCCGTGTTTGCGTGGTTTGCAAAACAGGCTTCGTGAAGGTGCGTGAGAAGAATTGAATTCTGATGTTTGTATTTCGTTCGGCGTACTATACTCATCAACGATGTCGCAGATACTCCAAAAAGAGCATTTTTACCCTTTAAAAAGCTGGGTACTTTTTCCATTTTTGCGTCTACAGGTTGCGTTTCAACAGCACGGACGTTTCTATCCTGTATGCTTCGTCAAGCCACAGCCGCCCAAAGGCGTGATTAAAGGCCTGTAGACGCTGATATGCTGTGCGTATCGAGTGTAACCAAAAGTCGAGTGTCGAGAGTCGAGACAAAAAAGTCGAGAGTCGAGAGTCGAGAAAAAGAAGTCGAGAGTCGAGACAAAAAAGTCGAGAGTCGAGAGAGACAAAAAACAAGAATTACAAAGGTGTGATAATAATCGAGTTATTTGCTAAAGGAAGCGGGGGATACTGGCATACTATGAAACCCAGACTCGGACTCAAAAAGTCATAAATTTTGTAATCCGTAAGCCGTTAAACAAGAAAAAGTAGTAAAATATAAAATATTATAAAACTGGAAGACATGACCCAAATATTGTGACAAAATGAAACAACTATACATGTGCATGGTTAGTATAGGTAATAGCATGGTTTCGAGTGCAATTTGGAAAAAAACATGCACGAGTGAGTTTTTCAAATACTGTCGAAATAGCACGAGTCCGAAGGACGAGTGCTATTTGAAGTATTTTAAAAACTCACGAGTGCATGTTTTTCCAAATTGCACGAGAAACCATGCTATTACTTATTAATAATATACATGAAAAAATGTTCAAAACAACTGTACTAACATTTTAACGTACGTGTTTAGCCGTCCACTCCTCGCGTATTTATTTGTTAAAAAACGCTTCGCTTCCTTTACTACTTGAAAACGTTTACTCGAGGCATAAAGAAGCTTCTGGTCTTCTTGTAGATACTTCACTTGGCAATATTAAAGCATAACTAGCTTCAAATTTGAACAAATTATCCCCAAAATCGCCGAATCTTGGCCGCCATCTTTGTTTGTTTTGTGTCGAGAAAAATCCGCTGTACAATCAATTTGATTGGTTCTTAAGCCGTAATCAAACGAGAACGCAAGTCATCGCAAGTTTTAGCTTGTGCTTGCTTGTGTCTCGTTTGACCGCCAGCTTGCGATGACTTGCGGTGACTTGCGTTAGCTTGCGACTAATTTGATCTTGTTCAAATTTCATCGCAAATTTTCTTCAACTTGCGAGAGCTTGCGAAACGTTTGAACCCAAAACACAAGTCGATGCAAGTCTTTCGTGCTCCGTCGCCATAGAAACTACCATGAGAACAAGGCGAAAAGGCGTGGGAACTAGCGGAAGTGCAGAACTTGCGACGACTTGTGACGACGTTTGACTGGTGGCATCGCAAGTCATCGTAAGCTAACTTGTGATGACTTGCGTTCTCGTTTGATTAGGGCTTTAGTGATAACACATTTTCCCACTGTGATTACAGATTTTTGCATGTGATTACAGATTTTTGCACTGTGATAACACAATTCTGCACTGTTGTTTGGGATTAACTGCACTGGAATCAGCCAATCACAGTCGAGATATTTTTTCATGTATATTATTATTCGCGGAAAACACATTCAGACCACTATAGTTAAACACAAGTACACAATTCTGTTGGATCGTCCAATATTTAAAGAAGGTAAATAATAATGGTTGTATACACGGCACTTTCAGTTTGCGCATCCCCTTTTGTTATGAAAGTATAATATGAGAAGAGGCAAAAGATAATGTGATTAAACATCACCTCTAGGCGCAATTGCGCTTAACTTTGGCGACGTGTTGTTTCGTTCGGTTTGGTCACTATATTTGGTTCAGATTTTTCACAGTTTATTATTAAAACTTATAATACAAATATATATATATATATATATTGTCTTTTTTTTTTATCTCTCTCGACTTCTTTGTCTCGACTCTCGACGTTTTTGTCTCGACCCTCGACTTTTAGTCTCGACTCTCGACACTCGACTTTTGGTTATACACTTCATGTGCGTATCTATGTTAAGTAATAAGATGTGAAATATACTTCCGTCCCCCCACGGCTCCATGGACCTTGGCGTCCATTAATACACACAAAAACAATGGCAACTGGCCGACAGGTTTGACTGAAATGGTGCCTGACTTAGTCCCGATTGACAATAACAGTCCATATTTCCAAGCCAGCAACTGAGCTTGTGAACCACGGAGAAGAAATTTGTGGTTTGCTGCCTCCCACTCAAACAGAGGAAAAAACTTCACAAGGAAAAACAGCTTGAGTTAAATACTTCAAAAATGGTGGTGAATGGAATAATCACGCCAGACGCCTATATTTGGTGTTAAGGTCATTTGAGGGAAATGACATGACACACACGCGGAATCTTTCAACAAACTAAATTTGACAATGTGAAACTTTTGTTATAACACTGTGCATGAAACACTGCACTACTGGGATTATTCAATTGAATATATGTAATAAGCATCCGCTCTGTCTATCCACTGTTCTTCCCACTCTGCCTATGTTGGCGTTTACAATTTAGCACTGCAGTCCCACAACGAATGAAGGATTATACCTTGTTAATTAAATGGCAATAACAGGAAGTACAAGTATGAGGAAAATCAATTCGATTACTTATTATACGTACCAATGTAGAAAAACTTGACTGTTCCCCCTGAGTGTATTAAAGAAGGAACACTCCTCCCCACAAAAACAAGACATTTTACAGTCACGGCTGTCAAATTCTTTAACATTTTTTTAAAACACACGGCAGTTTTTCTTCAGTTGGCCTGCTGCTCCGAGTTCCCTTTTTTGTTAACGATATTTGAAGAATAGCAAAAATGTTGGCGGCATTTCATTAAAATCTATCGTTTAGACATTTCAAACATAGCTTGCGTGGAACCAGAGACAGAATTGCCATCTGGAATTTTGGTTACAGTGGCTGAACATATAGAATGAACTCGACGTATGTTTGTGCCCGTAGCAAAATTTTAAGAAACACCAATTACGTTTGTCGTTCATGCACTTAATCCCATTCCGTCTGTCATTGAACTTCGGGGTGAATGGTAAATATATTAACTCAGTCAGCGTGTGAAAAAAGGCATTCAAAGCCTGCACGTTGGTGCATCTGTGACAGAAGTACTTTAAGATCTTTTAAAAAAAAGACACCGTCAAAGTCCATTTTTAGATCGTTATACGGCCACAGGAGAAGTGTAATATAAAAGAACTGTTGCCGCGAAGAAACTGAGCAATCCACTCACGAAATAATGATGCGTCTCTATGTCCGTTTCGTGCTCGTAATTGTGGTGGTCGTTTCATTTGGAAGTAACCAGAAATTGAGCGAACAAAATGACATCCAAAATGACACCCAAAAGGATTCCGAAACGCTTGCGAGTGCCGATGACATTACGATAACTGGTTGGATTTGGCTGCCTGAAAACTCTACGATGGAGGATGCTGCCAGTGCCAGCTACATAGAAGACAATGAGGTTACAGAAATGAAGAATGTCTCCAAGCTGTGGGAAAGACTGAATGCAGCGAACAAAAATATTACAAAAGACGAAAAGCCAAAAGCATCAAATGGGACCAACTGGTGTGGTCGTTTGGGAAAGCCTGTTGCCGACATAGATTTTTCAAAATATATGGTATGTCGCTTTCTATTATTTTCGTAATATTATTTTCATAATAGATATAAATCAATATACTAACGCTATTTGCAGTTAAACAAGCAGATACACAATCATATATTCGAGTTTTGAAAGTTTGCACGATTGATTATATATCTGTTGATTTAGGATTTCATCGGGTGACGATATTTATTGATGTAATTCTTAGCTCGCAGCTTTGATTTTAGTATAACTATTCCCAACTGTTTCTGATTGTGCGTCAGGGAATGAAGTCAGCGACTTAGAGAAAACATCAGCTGTTACTTCTGTTTATCGGTGCATATATAAAACTCAAATGTATTTGCATGCGCGTGGAAAACAGATTGAAAATTATTCGCGCGTGTGGAGGTGCAAACGCAAGGTGATTTCCTACAAATGCGAAACGCGACGCGTGCGTTTGAAAGTTATCCCGCGCTTGGCGCCTGCCAATTCAACGGAATTCCCAACCTTTTGTAGCAATTAACATATACTGCGACGAAATCGGAACAATCTTAGAATGCTTGGCAATGCGTTCAATGTCCTAGCCATTCTTGTGCAAAATGAACGCTGGTGAAACTGTCTCATATATGAAGTGTGCATATTTATACATACACACTCCATGATAAACAACCTAATAAAGAGAGCTTTTGAAGCACAGTAAAGGATCAATTCACTTGATGACAGACATTACAATTAAAGGAGAGGTGAACTCGATTTAATTTAAAATTAATTAATTTAACATTTCATCGTAAATTCTCACTCGCCCTATAGAGGTTTAACACCTTGAACTTGGAGAGTGTGTGCGAAAAAACCCCAGCGTGTTTTAAATAACATAAATGTCTAGCCTACGCGTAGCTAATGAAGTAACTAAATTATGCTTCAGTTGTCTGACATCGCAAGACAAACGACTTAAATAACTTTAAAACAATTCTATTCAAATACTAGATGTCCCAGGACATACGTAGTTTAAAATCCGTTATATTATTCGTTTATAGTTGCTGTTGGGGTTACCCTGCCACACTTCTTTCTTCCTCATATTCCTTGTACGTCGTCTTAGATACTCCTTTTATGTACTTTAAAATGTATTAAAAACTAACAAACCTGCATACATGTGGTCTTCTGCGATATTGATTGAAAAAATTATTTGTTATTCAACTCATTAGGCCACACCAATTTAATTTTGTGTTTTACGGGCCCGCCGACGCTAAAAATCCGGAAAACAGAATAAAAATAAAATTGAAAATTTATCCTTTTATTTTTAAAATAAAAGAATAAATAAGTCAAGAATCCGAAATAATAAAAATCAATGGTTTTGTTCTTGCCGAAGCTCACTTTTTATGGCTGAAATGACTTGTCAAAACACGCTGAATTGCTGAGGTTTTGCACTTTTCGTTTTAATAATATTGTTTGGATCGTGTTTTGAGCAATATTCATGAACTGGAACCCAGCAGACTTTAGGCAAAAATTTAGGCTCCAGTCCTCTAATATGGAATTATGGGCATGCGCAAAACATGGCCGATCCGCAAGACGCTCTCATGTGTGCTTTCGAGCTGCAGCTCGCTCTTTATGTAAATCTCTTGGATGTGCCGTGTTGGTGGGCCTACCAGATTGTGCGTGGTTCTCTGTTAGTACATTCACAGATCCTGTAAACACTGCAAAATTTGTCTTGCTAACTCTTGTGTCTTATTGATCAGAATCAGTTAGGCAATGGCTAATCTATTATATCAATACATTGTACTATGTTGCTTTATAAATCCTTTCTTGTGATACATAGATTTCTTGTGATAAATTTTAACATTCCTGAATCATCAATATAATTTTATTTTTATTTTTTCCCCCTCCTCCGATCCTGAAAAAAGAGGATTTCTGCCCGCAAAACACAAAATAAAATTGGTGTGGCCTTATAGAAGTTTCAGGGGGTTTTTCCCCAATTTTTGCCAAAGGAAGCCTCGAAGGTGTCTAAACTAAGTTGGGAGAATTTCGTTTACACTGTCCTAACGGAACCATCAAACGTAGTATGACTTATTAGTTATACATAGCGAACTTGTGATGGGAACGAAGGAACGCGAAGCATTGACAAACTGTGGACGCATGACAGCTAGGGTTTTTAACAGCCTTTGAAAATTAGAAAGTCCACTATATACATTACGATCAACAATTAATAAGGTTCCAAAGAACACAAGGTTCTGGTTTGAGAATGATTTATATTACTTTCTTATTTATTTTACATTCAGTAACGTGTGGTATTACGAGTTGGGTTAACAACTATAAATTACAAAAGGCATACGAATCAAATAAGAGTCCAGTCTCAACGAAACAATTAATGCATGAAAGCCATGTTTGTTGTCATGCATCAGTCATCATATTACGACCTTCAGACCCCATCCACTGCACGTATACGTCTTCCTAGCGTTTTCATATTGTTTCAAGTAATGAGACCATTGTTTTCTGATCCCTTGAGGACCGAGAACAATATAAAAACGCTATGAAAACGCATACGTGTGGACATGGCCTCAGTCTAGTATAGCCATCATATAAGGATTTTAAAATTAGACAACACAATATATTTAGGGGCTGTTCATATGAGGCGGGCGGGCTGGCCCGGTTACGCCGGGCTGATCGTTTTATGTCACGAAAATCTTTCTTTGACTACAAAAAGGAATTAGGGCTCCTATATAAAGATAACAGTATGTTGTATACTGAGTGGGTTACCCTGACAAAATAAAGTTTGATTTGATTTGATTTGATTTGATTGACTCCGTGTGCTATACCTACAGAAAAACAAACCCAATTTTGCTTCGTTATGTGATTTTGCGTCTCAAATAGCCGTAATAAAATTTTCGTGACATAAAACCAGCCCGTGGTAACCGGGCTAGCCCGCCTCATATGAACCTTTATAATTTTAAATTCTGCACATTAACCGCTAAAATTCATTTTGACAAAAGCACTATTCTCATCAGCTCGATTTCTTCCGTGCTGTCTGATGTTGTGGCGTTTGTTTTATTTTTAGTTCTTTCTGTATTACTATAAGTTTGCTGCTCACGCAACTTTGTAAGGCCATCAGATAACCTGGTCTTACAAAATTTTCGTTAGCAGTGGTTGTTTAAGCCAATTTGCCTTGAGTTCAGTTCATGTTTACATTTCGACGTTTGAACCTGTTCAAGTCTATATATATGTGAACCATTTACCCGATGCATTGCATGGGCAAAGCTACTTCGAAATTCGTAAAAAACAAATACGTAAAAACTAAATGTATTTTTTCTTTATTGTTTTAAACATCACTGACAAAATATCGACTGAATGTCTCTTAAATGTTCCGTGAATTGACGTTTTTGTAAATAGAAATCTTGTCAAATGTGTTGCCGGAGTTTATATTATAGGACATGAACTTACAATCAAAATGTCCTCGGAACAATAACATATATAGTCAACAGTGAAGTCACTGTTGTCATTGCACCGCAATGGCATAGTTGTCATCACCTCACAGGCGGCCCAATCGAACGACTTGGCTAATACAACTGGTTAATAGATCCCAAACCACAGTTTTAGATTGAGGGGGGGGGGGGGGGGGGGGATGCATGGAGGCTAACTGGGAGGCTTCAATAAGGCGCGGCCTGAAACTAAGTCCGTTAATGTATTGTGGCATTTTAGAAATTAAAAGAAAGTTTTTGAGTCGCTTTATTCCCTTACGCATTCATCGGAATCCATGGCCCGTCTATCTAGTCTTCCACCTTGCCTAACAGCACTTTACTCTTTCTATACATTATCTATTCCTCCATTCCATTCCATCCATCCAATTTATCCTATCCATCATCCCATCTATCTCATTCATCCACGATCCATCCATCCTAAACATCCCATCTATCTATTCCATCCATTTCAACTATTCCATCCATCCATCTCATTCATCTCATCCATCCATTGATCCGTCCGTCCTATCATGGGTCAATACAAACTTTCGAGTTGCAACGATTCTTTCATGGCCGCTGACGAAAAGGATCGTGTCGTTCGGGAACCAGAGTAACCATAAAGGACATCACCAGATCGACCGCAATTTTGGAGCAAGGTCTATAAATTTATAATATTTAACATAAAATGGCTTTTGGATTTAAGTGTGTAGTCAATTAATCAGGCTATTAACATCTATGCTTGGTTCAGTAATCTCTGTAATCTGCCAACCGCTGGGGACCGTGAATCAATGCACAAATTGACTATCAATGTTGAAGACAACCTACTGCTACGAATAATGACAACTACAATCAAGTATTCTCGGTATGATATTTGATTTTAATATACACAAATGGTTGTCTGTCCACATGAGCATGCTGGCGCCAACTTAGAGCGTTCTAGATGAATGCTTGCATGACAGTGCGTGAGAATCATCATTAATCAATATTAGCTAGTCATGGTGGTATCACACTCTCGAATGAATTGCATGCAATTTCCGCAATAGACAACATGGTGATAACTGATATGCAATTACAATGTATGATTGTTCAAAATTTTCAAACGAAAATGTCTATAATTCTCTTTCATTATTTTCATTAAAATTAACTCAGAGATTTTCCCTTGCTAGTCATTATAAAAAAGACGCAATGCTCTCTCACATGCAGTGCCGGGAGGAAATCACCTCTTTTTGAGGACTTCTCCGAGGCCGTTAATTCAGCAACCAACCAACGTGCGCCATTTTGCGTAATAACTTGAAAACAAGTTCAGCCATAACATTTGTAATTAGCAGCATGCTTTTAGCCAAACAGAATTGAAATTGTATCAGTATTGTACAATAATAATAACTTTTAATGCCACGCGGCGTACGCGATGGCTATATAGACGCACGATGCGTATGTATAGATTGTCTGATTCTTTGAAATGTTTGTGAATGCACTGCACGTTTTAGCAAATATATAATACATGTGGTGTATCAACAAACCTATCGTGAATTCATAACATGGATTGTGTTCAAACACTTCTGTTTGCAGTTACAGATGTCGCAAGACGTGTATAAGTCTCAAACTAAATAGATTCAGTTGAAAACTGAATTACCAGTTAATTAATGGCTCTTGTATAGCAGACTCAGAAAAATAATTTTAAACAACGCAAAGGTCAGGCTTGGGATCGGCTAGCAACAAATTAGACAAGGTACATGTGTTCTGACATAAAATAAAACACAAAAGAATTTTTTAGGGCATATGTTGAGAGAATCTTATCATATGGCGCGGAAACAAAATGACCATAGTCAATCGAGATATGGTCAGCTGGAAACTCGGCAAACTTCAAAGCGCCTATGATAGCTGGGATTTTATGTTGAACCGTACCTTACACCGTGCACATCCTTTGTTTTAGGTTTATTAATATGTAAATAGCACGGTTGAGTGATTGAACCGAAACGTTGCTATTGGACAATTCGTTCATTATACTAAAATACAATGTGTTCAGTGACCGTACACCGTGCATGAAATGACTGAAGCACTATTCACCTGCGAGGTATATGCTCTCTCTCTCTCTCTCTCTGTCTCTCTCTCTCTCTCTCTCTCTCTCTCTCTCTCTCTCTCTCTCTCTCTCTCTCTCTCTCTCTCTCTCTCTCTCTCTCTCTCTCTCTCTCTCTCTCTCTCTCTCTCTCTCTCTCTCTCTCTTTCTGTCTCTCTCTCTCTCTTTCTGTCTCTCTCTCTCTCTCTCTCTCTCTCTCTCTCTCTCTCTCTCTCTCTCTCTCTCTCTCTCTCTCTCTCTCTCTCTCTC
Organism: Paragorgia papillata; assembly: GCA_035771165.1. Classification (NCBI taxonomy): domain Eukaryota; kingdom Metazoa; phylum Cnidaria; class Anthozoa; order Scleralcyonacea; family Coralliidae; genus Paragorgia; species Paragorgia papillata. The sequence goes on from JAWNZC010000348.1 coordinate 2,633,655, forward strand.
TCTCTCTCTCTCTCTCTCTCTCTCTCTGTCTCTCTCTCTCTCTCTCTCTCTCTCTCTCTCTCTCTCTCTCTCTCTGTCTCTCTCTCTCTCTCTCTCTCTCTCTCTCTCTCTCTCTCTCTCTCTCTCTCTCTCCTCATATTGAGGGATACATAATAATTAGGCGAGATCGAAATCGCAGTGGAGGAGGAGTTTGTATATATCTTCGCTCGAATATAAATTATCGACTCAGAGCTGATTTAAATAACGAGCCTTTTGAAATACTTAGTATCGATATCTTTAAACCAAATAGTGTACCCTTTAATATCACAGCCCTCTATAGACCTCCCTCTTGCAATGTTGGGTTTTTCTCCAGTTTAGAGAAAATAGTCCAAACTCTAGACGTGGAATCTAAAGAGTTTATTCTTCTTGGTGATCTTAATTGCAATTATATTACTGAAAATTATGATAACCAATTGAACCATCTAAAACAGATCAGTGAAACTTTCCAACTAACCCAACTGATTAAAGAACCAACTAGGATAACACCTTCATCAAAAACACTGATTGATGTGATTTTTTCAAATGATCCTTCACGAATCATACTCACAGGAGTTGCTCACATTGGAATAAGTGACCACAGTTTGGTATATGCGGTTCGAAAAATTGCAATTCCAACACAAAATACACATAAGTATGTAACAACAAGATCATTCAAAAATTTTAATATCGAATCTTTCATTTCTGATCTTAAAGAAGTACCTTGGAATAATTTAAGCCACTGTAATACTTCGGATGAAATGCTAGAAACCTGGCAGGAATTGTTTACATCTATTGCTGACGTACATGCTCCAATAAGAAGCAGAAGAGTCAGAAATAAACAATCACCTTGGATTACATCACAAATAAGAAAAATGATTATTGATCGTGATAAATTGAAAAAGCGGGCAATCATAACGAACAATGCTAATCTATGGGTTAGTTTTAAGAAAATGAGAAATTTATATTAGTTACAAATAAAGTTAAGGAGGCCAAATCAAGATACTATCACTCACAAATTGAGAAAAATGTGGGTGACTCCAGAGCTATATGGAAAACCGTCAATCAGTTGTCACATCGTAAACACACTAGTAATAGTATACTATTAACGAGTTGGTTGTCAATAAAGTATCTTACACTGAACCTTCCGCTCTCTGTGAGATCTTCAATGACCATTTTAGTAATATTGGACCAAAATTGGCAGCGTCTATGACGGATAGTGAGAAAAGTTTTGATTTCTATATTAAGTCTACCAAGTATTCCTTTAATTTACAGCCAATTACGCCTGAGTTTGTTTCAAGTATTCTCCTTAAGATGCCAACTCATAAATCTACAGGTCTAGACAACATATCCTGTAGGCTTCTTAAGGCAGCTGCTCCAGTTATTTGCTTTTCACTGTCAACTATTATTAACAAATCTATAGAGAGTGGTGTTTTTCCTTCATGTTGGAAGAACGCGAAAGTCTTCCCTCTCTTTAAGGCTAATGATCGAACGGACCCAAATAATTATAGACCAATTTCGGTATTGCCGGTAATGTCTAAGATCTGTGAAAAAGCTGTATATGGCCAACTTTGTGGTTATTTAATCTCTTTATTGGTTGGTTGTCAAATATTAGAGATGAAACACGGCCTAAATTAGACAATCTAAATTCTGAACCAATGAACATGTATTCAGTTTTCAATACATTTAAACTAAGTTTATTAGATAGCAACCATGTTTTGACATTATTTAGGTCACAATTAACTTTTTGTTGAAGGTCAATTGTTGATTTTGAAGCAGCACTCAAAGTGGTATCGTCAGCATACATGCGCGATGTTGTACACTGAAGACACGCAGGAAGATCGTTGATGTATATAAAAAATAGTAGTGGTCCTAATATAGATCCTTGTGGTACACCACAGGTCAATTTTCTAGGTTTTGACGTGCAGTTCCCCACAACACATTGCTGCTGCTTATTTGTTAAATATGACTCAAACCAATTGAGAGTAAGGCCATCGACACCATAGTATTTTAGTTTTTGTAATAAGATATTATGAGAAACAGTATCGAATGTCTTTGCCAAATCGAGAAATACGACAGGATTCATCAGGCCTTCATCCATGTTTAAATACCACTCGTTGGTAGCATCCAACAGAGCTGTAACCGTAGAGTGTAATGAACGAAAACCTGACTGATATTTTGCCAATAATTTATGTTCAGGTAACGACTGCCAAGCACCTGCAGGGGTAGTTTTAGATGATAATTTAGCCTGGCATGAACCAATTTATCATATTTGTAAAAGAGTAGGTCGCTCGATAAACTGCCTCAAGCAAGCACGAAAATTTGTTCCGAAGAACATATTGTTGGTCATCTACAACTCACTTATCTTGCCATTATTTGATTATTGTGATGCCGTATGGGAAAATTTGAATAAGGGCCTTTCTAGCAAATTACAAAAACTGCAAAATCGTGCGGCTCGCATCATTACTTTTCAAGGATATGATATCAGGTCAAGCGATATTTTAAATCAATTAAACTGGGATCAGTTGTCTGTTAGAAGAAGTAAACGGATATGTGTTATAATGAATAATATCATTAGTGGCACTGTACCTGACTATCTAATCTATCTTAGCCAAATGTTTATGAAAAGTGATGAAATTAACTCATACAGGCAAAGGTTAAGAGAAAGTGAAAATAATTTAATTATTACTCGTATTCCAAAAACAGAATATTGTAAGAAAAGTTTTTCCTATAGAGGTCCAAAACTTTGGAATTCACTTCCAAATGAGCTTAAACTCTTGCGGAATAAATATCAATTCAAAAATAAACTATCTGCATACACGGAAATTGTCAACTAAGTCAATCCTCTTTATTTTTCTCAAAATTCAAAATTGTAAAAATATTTACTATGTTGTATTTAGTTAGTTGAAATAATTACTGTTAGATAGTAACTCTTTTTATATTTTTAATAATACGGCTTTCATGGAAAGAAGTTTAATGTAACTTATCGAAATTACCGTATTCAAATAAAGGTGAATCAATCAATCAATCAATCTCTGTCTCTCTGTGTCTCTCTCTGTCTCTCTCTGTCTCTCTCTGTCTCTCTCTGTCTGTCTGTCTGTCTGTCTCTCTGTCTCTCTGTCTCTCTGTCTCTCTGTCTCTCTGTCTGTCTGTCTCTCTCTCTCTCTCTCTCTCTATATATATATATATATAGAGAGAGAGAGAGAGAGAGAGAGAGACGCACACACACACACACACACACACACACACACACACACACACACACACACATGCACACACACAGAAGAGAGACAGAGAGAGAGGGGGAGGGGGAGGGGGAGAGGGAGAGGGAGAGGGAGAGGGAGAGGGAGAGGGAGAGGGAGGGAGAGAGAGAGAGAGAGAGAGAGAGAGGCCTGTAACGCTCCAAGAGAATCCCACACTATGTCACAATAGTCAAACAGCGGCTGGATAAGTGAATTGTAAATGCATGGTTATCGCAGTTTCATTGTTAATAAAGGATCTAACTTGTCTAAGTCCAAGAAAGTCTCTCGTCAATGGTAATTCCAAGTGATTTGCTTTTCCTTACCTCTTTCTATTTGTTTGTTGGCGAGATGTATAGTTGCCAAGTCACATATTATATTTAGTAAGTTATCAGATGCAATATACATTTGTTCTGTTTTTGTCACATTTAAACTCAATTTATTTGCTAAAAGCCAATCATTTAAATTATTCAAGTCAGTATTGACAAACTGAATAAGTTTGGTAATTGATTTACTGGAGGTAGTAATGTTTGTGTCGCCGGCAAACATTCTTGTGTTTGAGTGTTTTAAACAGTTAGGCAAATCATTTATATAAATAAGAAAAAGCAAGGGACCAAGTATAGAACCTTGTGGAACGCCGCATTTAACCGTTTTGGGCGATGAGAGATAACCATTTAGATATTGTTGCTTCCTTTCAGTTAAATACGAGTTAAACCACTTCTCAGTTTCTGTATGCAACCCATAATAGGAAAGTTTTTTGAGTAAAATCGAATGGTTTACCGTGTCGAAAGCTTTTGATAGATCTACAAAGACAACAGAGTTCAAATTACCCTGGTCCATGTTGGCATACCATTCGTTGGTACTCATCCAGAAATGAAGTGGTAGTTGAGTGAAAACGTCTGAAACCAGATTGACACTTAGATAATAGCTCATTTTTGGAAAGATATTCATACAATTGCATGTTGTATATCCAACACTTTTGAAATGGTTGACAAAATGGGAATTGGTCTGTAATTATTAAGTACGTCCTTTTCATTATCTTTAAGAATAGGAATGATTTTTGTAACTTTCCATTCTGATGGAAAGATTCCAGAGAAAATAAACATGTTGAAAATCATGCACAATGAGTCAGCAATAAACGGTGAAGCCAATTTTACAAAGCGACATGGAATATTGTCAAGACCAGTTGTTTTGTTTTTTGGGAGGTTTTTGGGAGGTTTTCATAATATCTGTCATAGTATACACTTTTAGAAGTTACTTTTGACTCATATATGGGCTCTCAAGATTTTTTTCATTTCAACACATATTTTTTCAACTTTCAAGACATTTTTGTGGAGGCCCCCCCTTAAACATTATTTTGTGGTACTCTTCAGATAAAATGGTCTAATGACTAAGATGTAATTACACAGAGTACCACACCATACGCGTTTGTCACGAAACTAACTAGTAATAAAAATGTCTAATCTCAACTGTTGAGTCTTTGAACTTTTATTATAATATGCTCTGGATTTCCATCGAGCACCCTGCCAACGGTTTTTACTACATCTTCTATAGTATATATATATATATATATATATATATATATATATATATATATATATATATATATATATATATATATATATATATATATTACTTGACAAAGGGGCTTGCCCCGAAACGTAGTACTGATCAAGATTGAGTATATACAATAAGAGACGCTTAATACATTTTCTTGCAACATGGGTTTTTCGATCAAAGGAAACCGGCGTCTGCTAGCAGGAATTAAATTAACAACCGTAATGGTCTTAGAAGACTTAGAAAGTCTAGAAGGGTCTACAATCCACTTACTTGTCACTAATCCTGTCTAAGGGGGTGTTTATATGGAGGCCTCGTTTTATATGAGAGCCGAGCCAGCCCGCCTAGCTTTGTGAGACCGACGAGATCTTGGTTACCCGCGCTGGTTTTTCCCGGTTACCCGGGCTGGAACTTAAAGCTTCGTACACGCGTCAAAATTTGTTTTTATCAGCTTTTTTTCGACATATTAACAATTCACAAGTTCTGCTTGTTCATGTACAGTTCATATTAAAACAATGAGCTATCAAATTTGAATGCCGCCCCTTCTAACCAGAACTGATAAATTACGCAATTAGCACAACAAGCAAGCCAGCCCGGCTAGGCGAGCTAGCCCTTCCCATGTAAACACAATAAAAATCATCTCGGCAAAGGTGGGCAAAGCGAGCTAGCTCGGGTACCCGAGAGCAGGGAGGGCTCTGCCTTTCACGCGGATTTGCATTGTTGACTTCAAGCTTCTGACGTTGAGTGAGTTACATTTTAAAGAACCCTTAACGGCGGCCACTGATATACATGCAGAAACAATGAAATGGCGGCCATATTGGTGCACAATCTTTATCCAATGGGAATTTATCTCTATTCTTATTCAAACATTTCGTATTGTTTTACCACCCTAACAGGGCCACCAATCATGTGAGTGAAAACGATCCATAGGGCACTGCTTACATATATATAGTACCACTTATATTACTCTTTATGGCGGCGTCCGACTCTTCAAGTCTTATGTATTAATTTTACTCGGCATAGTGCGGAAATTCCACCGACAGGTGGAACAAGGCTTAAACCAAGCTATATATAACTATAGTTCTATTTAGATTGAGGAACATTTTGAGTTATTCACACGAACTTTAAGAATTGAATTTTAAGAATCGTGAATATTGAGAAAAAAGAAATTGAGATCGTGAAGTGTTCTTCAATCTGAAATGTCCTGTAATCCTGTATTAGAATTTGAAGATTATAGAATTTGAAAATATAGTCTTGTTCCTCAGTGTTCAAACCAACATAATTAAGTTCCAGATTTTAGATGTGTTCCTCAGCTGAAACATTATTTACGATGATTGAAGAACGTATTTATGTGGTGTAAAACCTTCTTATGCGTGGAAGAACTTTAATTGTGCAGTGGAACTGCTGGTCAAATTTGATTTTCCCATTGCTTCTCTGCGGTTTTATACTCGTGCGCAAGAAACGTTACGCTGAAAGAAGAAAAGGTTGCCTTTTGCGCACTTTTGAGAAATTTAGTAAGGCAAATTTACGATCCGAGGAACATTGAACACTTTTTCCAGGTCTGCGTGCATGTCAACAGTCAAGGGTTGCCATATGGTCGAAACTCTCATGATCAACAAGGGTGTCACGTAGCAGTGCATGGCGGAGCATTGCAGTCAGCAGACGGTGTCGATCAGTCGCGGAGTGTCGATCTGTCGCACATATGTCGCGAGATGTTGTTATCTTTCAATATATTTCAGCGTCGCGATGTCGCAAGTTAAAAAAACCCGTCAAAGTTTAAAAAGATTGGGTCGCAAAAGGTCGCCGGTAGTTGCAAAGTGTTTCCATTAGAAAACACATGTTGCCAGATGGATTTACTTTGGCTGTCTTTACGGTCGTCTAAGATTGACTGACCCAACTCTATTTCTAAGACCACCCTGCCGCTAGGAGCGTGTCATCAGTTTGCCACACTGCAAATTCCCAAAAACTTGTTTTAAGAAAAAAATACTTGTTTTAAGATTTTCTTGTCCCGTTTGCAAGATAATAATCTTACTGCGGTTTCTTGACAAGATATTTTGTCTTAAAACAAGATTAAATATCTTAAAACAAGAAATAAAATCTAAAAACAAGAAAAATTATCTTGACAAGAATTGGAGGTTTTGCAGTGCAGTACTCTATCGATCAAATGGAACTAGTCAGAGTTTGTAGTAATAGAACTTTTCCTCGTTCTTTTTGTCTTGGCTTTTCAGTTCACATGCAGTTCAGTTAAATTTTACTGTTTTGTTTTCTATTTCTTGGTATTATATATATAGAGAGGATATTACACGGTGGCGCGGTTTTTACCACGAGAAGATAAAATTCATATCTTCAAGCCAGCGTGTAATATGTTCTTTTTATTATATAGATTCAATGCAAAAAGAGGTAAAATTCTAAATGATGTCATCGATATCTTCACTAGTGAGGATATTGAAAATACGACACTGTATATTTCCTAGTAAAACACTCGCATTTATATAATAAAAATTTTCATGTTCTGTTTTTGAAATTAAAAAATTAAGACATATTGTCAATCGTGTCAATTTAGTAGGGCAATTGATAATTCGGTTAGTTATACGCATACTCAGCTCATGTCACGAAACATGTACAAAACATATAAAAAGCCAAGAAAGGCCTGCTGGGTGGTCTATTTCCCAGATTTTAGACAATGAAATTAGTCTGACGTTTCCAGCGAAAGAAGTGCGCCCTTGGTCAGAATAAACCTCGCGTGGAGTGATTTATTCCGGATGAAAAACATTTGGTTTGACCTCAGTATTTCGTTACCTGAACTCCGTCGGCAGTCATGACTATACACATTTTGATTTTTTTTTTATAACAAGTGGCTCCCTGCTGTTTTGTCGCAAGCATGGTGGGAGAGAGTTATTTCAATGTGTGAAAAACTTGTCGGATTGTCGGACACTTCTACCTATGCGTCCACCAAGACTAGGCAAAATTTAATATAAATATAAATGGCGCGAGGACATAATTATATGGATTCTGTGTTCGAGTTGCGTTACTTTCCTTAAAGTGTCTATATCAATTGAAAAACTCCGATGTCGTGTTTTTCAACAAACATAATTATTACCCTCCAATTAGCCATTTCCCATATAAACCTAAATGAATTCGGTACGTACTTTCCAAGTTATTGAGTGTCAAAATCAGTTTTTTGGCATTACAAAATAACGAGGAAAGACTGGGAATGAGAATATGGAGATTCTGACGTATGTAGTTGGATCATCATTGCAAAAGTTCATTGTTGCTGTTCATATATACTTGCCCATGCATGCAACTGCACACATTCGTCATTGGCGTTCTAACCGAGTGCTCAAAGTTTAATTCTATAACAAAAACATTTTGCCATGCTAAACGTTGAAAGCTTATCACTAGACTAATCGCCAGATTTAAATCAAATTCTCAGTGAACGCTCCTGCCATGGTGCTTTAATTGTTTATTACTGTAACAATATAACATATTATAAAATAACATTTCCACGAAAACGCATGCAGTGATTGGTTAAAAACCGTGTTTCTATAACTTTATGGAAAACATGCATGGAAAGATTAATACGCCATCGATCCAATACACCGTCGAATACGCCCTTATACGCCATTAATCCATTATATTAACTGTAATATATAAAAGAAGATGTTCTCTACGTTGGGTGGAAGAAATGAAAAGAAATTATTCTTTTGGGTTGAAATCCGAATTTACAGTTATCAGTTCTGTTAACTGTAGTGTTTACGAATTCGCACGATTCACGAAAATATATAAGCCAAAGCCAATTATTGGGAAAATCCGCAATCTGCCACTTTTAAGGCCCGTTTACACAGGCGATTTTTGGTGCGATTTTTCTCCTTCCGACGCATGCGCGATTGAATGGATGTCTCACGAATGTATTGAACCGCTGTAGATTTGTATAAATGTCCAATGCATTCGTATAAGTCAATCCATTCGATCGCATCAGTCAGGAGGAGAAAAATCGCAGCAAAAATTAAAGCGCCTGTGTAAACGAGCCTTTACAGGAACTGAAATCATCCGCACTTGTTTTTAGGACCAAATCCACCCCCCCCCCCCCCCCTCCCCGCACGCTCGCTCTGATTGGCCAGGCTCCGTGCATTTATAAGAGTTTATGAAATAACATTTTCAACGCACACGGCCTATATTGGTTAAAAACCATGTATTTTATTTAAGAAATAGAAAACATTTCCCGGTGGAATTTCTCTTCCACTGCAAAGTTTCCACTCTTCGTGTTTTTTGATAACTTTATGGAAACACGGAAAATGTTTTCTCATTTCTGATTATTGTTTATTTCTCGTTTTTTTAGCGCACGAATGCCTGCTGTGAAGTCCACTTACAGTCCATGTCCATTGAAATTACAAGCAATGTGGGTTACAAATGTTCAACCGATCTTCAGTTCTACGATTGCCTTAAAACCGTTAACTCTAGCATGTCGAAAACTGTCGGGAATTATTACTTTAACGTGCGTCGTCCTCTTTGCTACCATATTGAACAAGATGAGTTATGTGAAGACGGCATGTTTTGCACTTTGTTAACAAGAATTTTGTCCAAGATTGTACCAAAGTATTGACAGAAAAAATATAATTGATGTGATGATGTCAAAATGATATAGATTTCTCTTCCCACGGTAAGAGAAACAATTGCTTTGCAAACTGGAGGAAAATTACTTTAACAGTATGACATTGCTATATAGCTAGCTATGCATGCTATACCTTAATTTATTTAAATAGCCTTCAGCTGGTTAGATTGCACCATCTGCTTTGATAGCAAGACAAATGTTATGTATATTAATTGTCTTTTACACGGGCACACATATAAGCCAAGCCCAGAGCTCAGTTTGCGTATATATTTCGTAGTGTGCGAAATTCTTTCTAAGGCTAAAGACCCTGTTACATGGTGCAATTTTTATTATACAGAAAAAGATGGCCACTTGTGAGTTTAAACGAACCACAATCATTTGCACGTAGTGAACGTTGTTTATTGTGGAATTATAACTATAAAGATATGGTTTTAAAATTAAAAATATCAACTTTGTAGAAAGAAAATCAGAAAGAGCTTGCCTACTTAATCCTTGGTAGCATAACAAATAACATTTAGCTCATTAGCTGTTATTGAGTTGATTTTAGGTCGAAAAGCATTATGGTTTAATGTACAGCAGCCATCTTTTTCCGGTACTGTCAATTCACTCAGGCCCCGTTCACACTATACCGGATAGCTTTTGTGCTGGCACGAAAACCATACCGGATATAGCCTTCTGTTCACACACAAAACGCCTGTTCCGGCACAATTTCTGTGTCGGAACGCCGCTGCGCCGCTCCGATCTCGAAAGAGGTACATCTTGTATCGGATAGCTTTTTGTGCCGTTCCAGCTCCAGTGTGAACGGAATTCGAAATCGTTCCGGAAGTAAATTAATAGAATAGAGCGTGGTGATTGGTTGTATCGTCAGATTTTCGTGCCGGCACAAAAGCTATTCGGTATAGTGTGAACGGGACCTTACTTCGGCACAATATCGTGCCGATCGAGTCTGTTCACACTATACCTGGTATTTTTTGTGCCGGCACGAAAACCTATCCGGTATAGTGTGAACGGGGCCTCAATTACTGATTATTGTGATTTGCGAGACAAGTTGCACGAAACTTTGCACAGTGTAACATGCTGTGTAATGCTTAACTGATCGTTGGCCGTTGGGAGATAAGTTGCTACAATGGGTAAGGTACTACTTAATTCTACACAGGGTAGAACTCGATTCTATTTTGTGCAATTTAATTGCCGCAATTTATCTCGCACAATTCTGACCATTGTACAACATGTTTACATGTTTACACGGTGCAACTTGTTTCGCAACGGTACGTCAATGTCGTTGCAAGAAATACCAGAAGACAAGGCACTGCACAGCATGCGTGTACATGTGCTTTAAAATAGCAAAGAACAAAGTTGTTAGCTAATCCAAGTTGATACCAGTGCTTCCACTTTTCCAAATTGAAATTTCCGATGATCAGTTTTTCCTTTTTAACGCAAAATTTCCTTTCAAAATGTCATAATTTTCTTCAAAGTTTCTTCGAATATTTATAATCAAATTTAAGCACGGCTGTGTTCTTAAAATCGACAAATCAGTACTTTGTTGGCCTGATACGTATAGCATTATGATAAACCGATCTGACAACTGTCATTTATTATGTAAGAGTTAATTACCTCGAACCGAGGCTTTTATCCAAATAAAGCCCCCGACTATTAAATTAAATAAGTCAGTTTTGCGAGGAGGTTTTCTAAAAAACATATCCATTACTATATACTGCCCTGTTGACTGGGGCAATATCTATATACAGCTATCGGTTCTTATCCTAGAAAGAACAAAGAAAACCGACTCCAATATTAAATAAGCGTTGATATAGATTGCATATGTAGGTTACACCAAAGAAAATGGTGAATATAATAAATTTATAGTTTAAAACTTGACCGAAATCGATTGTGAAAAAAGTATTTTGAAAGCCGTCCAGCATGATCAAGCGTGGTGATCTTTTAGCAATAACCGCAATGTATTGTGGTAGTGTGGCATCAGGTAAAATGGCCGCCGTGCGGCGAGCATTTTTACTTCGAAGGAAAATAAACCGATTTTTTGCTTAGCTCAATTATAATTTTATAGCTGGAATAATTGTCAATAAAGTTGGTCAATTTATACTACACTACCATTTATACTATGGTTAGTTTAACATGAATTAATTAAATATAATACACGGGACAACACTTTTGACTATAAGCTACAATTGTTTATATTATATAAATTTACTGATATATAACTTTATACGGCATGTCGTCAAACCTACACGCATCTGTAAATTTTTAAATAAGAGCCTGTAGAGAATTTCATGATCAAATGTAAATAGCAAAATACACAATTTATATTACAATAAAAAATATTTAACAAAAAGAAATCTTGGATGTGAGTGTTAACGATTGATATAATCAAACAACGATCACCCCTGATGAAGACACTAGATCGGAGTGTCGAAACGTTGGGTCATGAACAGTAACTTTTTAAGCTACGTTCAAAAAACGTTTAAGCCAGAGTAGCGTTAAACTATGTCTGAGAATCATATATATGACTAGTCGATTTGACTATATACTTGTATTTGTAACTATACCAGTCGGCTCTCGTGGGCAACCTTGTTTTGCTGCAAATTATTTATTTGACAACGGTTGTTGAAGCTTTTTTTTGACAGAGGGATTTGCGTGTTTAGATTAATCTTTCTATTTTTTTTTTAAATTATAGCAAAATCTAACCTGAAAAAAAAATGTAGAAAATATTGCAAAGAAATATGCAATAAAAAGCAAAAAGTAAAGTGTGAGTGAATAACAATATTTGCATGATTTGACTCGCAATCGTTGAAAAACTGAGGCCATCATTTTTGTAGGAGTCGTTCGTTGCTCGCTGCTCACTTCTTCCTCGAATGAATACTGATGTTTTTCAGTGCCGCATTTTGAGTTTTAAAATTAATTCATTTCAAAGGCAGAACCGCCTTTACACTGATAGGCGTATTAGGCAGGGGGGCAGGGGGGGCAATTGCCCTCCCAAAATATTTGCAAAAGGAGAATTCGGGCACTTTCTGCTGGGAATTTCGGGCAATTACTATATTTTATGCTGTGAAATGTTTAAGCAAAATTCATTCATTAAACTAAGATCGAAAAATACGACGTTACATATATAAATACACGAGGAGGAGTGTTTCATCAGGATTTCCAAACACCGAGACTTTTGTTGAAAACCGAGGCGAAGCCGAGGTTTTTGAACAAATTTCGAGGTGTTTGGAATCCTGATGAAATACTCTTCCCAGTGTATGATATAGCTTCTCAAACAAATCAGTATTTTAAGAGAAAATCGAGGCGAAAGTTGACTTAATTTATGTAATTTCTTCCTTCCGATATTAAAACCTCCGTCTCGGTACTGATTTCCTTTGTTTTCAGTTCATGAATTATTAATGAATTTGAGAATTGCAAATCAATATTTATCCCTAAATTTTTCGGGCAAAAATCTCCCACTCCCCTCCCCAAGAGAATTGGGCTCCGTACACTAACCATTTTCAGTTAGGAATAACAGACTTCAAGATGTCACTCCTGGAGGACAAATTTAGGTGGTGACGCAGATTTTGAGAAATTATGCTGGAGTTGTTAATAATAAAATTATTGTGGCTTGATAAGAAGTGCTTCATGTTAGGTCCACATAATAGTTTACATACGTATATATACCAGTAATTATACGATAGGTGTGGTGGTAAGGTTTGTGGTTGTTTTTAGTGCTAACCATAACAAAATCTTAGTGGTTGAGAGGTATAGTCCTCGTGGGCATGCCCCCTCACCGCCCAAAAGTTTGAAAGTCTAGAGTCCCTGAAATACCATTTCCTGAATTTTAGGGTGAGATTTTACAGAATTTTGATTGCGTTAGAAAACTACTAAAATTATTCTTGATGGAAACGACTGGATGTCTCTATCCCTGGAGGGGGGAGTCGAAAGTGGCAATTTTTGGGTAGGGGTGTGCCGCCGTGACCTCAAAATCCTGACCCTATCCCAGACCTAAAACGGCGATTTTTCATACCCTATCCCTCCAAAGTGTTAATCTTGTGGGTTGGTAGATACTTTAACTGACCCCTACTATAGTGTATCATTTTAGTGTATCATAATATAAACCTCAGCACTCCTTAAGTGTCCTTAGCCATCTTCATGCCCCTTAGCCATCCTTAACCATCCTTACCCATCCTTAACCCTCCTGAGCCATCCTTAACCCTCCTGAGCCATCCTTAACCATCCTTACCCATCCTTAACCCTCCTTAGACATCCTTAGCCCTCCTTAGCCGTCCTTAGCCCTCCAGACCTCCTTAGATATCCTTAGGATGACTACGGATGTCTAAGGAGGGGCTAAGGATGTCTAAGGAGGACTACGGATGTCTAAGGAGGGCTATGGATGTCTAAGGGGGGTTAAGGATGGCTAAGGAGGCCTAAGGAGGGCTAAGGATGGCTAAGGATGTATAAGGAGTGCTAGGGATGTCTAAGGAGGACTAAGGATGTCTAATGAGGGCTAAGGTTGGCTGAGGATGCCTAAGGATGTCTGAGGAGGGCTAAGGATGTCTAAGGAGGGCTAAGGATGTCTAAGGAGTGCTAGGGATGTCTAATGAGGGCTAAGGATGACTAAGGATGGCTAAGGATGTCTAAGGAGTGCTAGCGATGCCTAAGGAGGACTACGGATGCCTAAGGAGGACTAAGGATGTCTAAGGATGGCTAAGGAGTGCTAGGGATGTCTAAGGAGGGCTAAGGAGAGCTAAGGAGGGCTAAGGAGGGCTAAGGAGGGCTAAGGAGGGCTAAGGATGTCTAAGGAGGGCTAAGGATGGCTAAGGAGTGCTAGGGATGTCTAAGGAGGGTCTAAGGATGTCTAAGGAGGGTTAGGGATTGCTAAGGAGGTCTAAGGAGGTCTAAGGATGTCTAAGAAGGGCTAAGGATGTCTAAGGTGGGTTAAGGATGCCTAACGATGGTTAAGGATAGCTAAGGAGGGCTAAGGATGTCTAAGGAGGGTTAAGGGTGGCTAAGGATGGCTAAGGATGTCTAAGGAGGTCTAAGAAGGGTTAAGGAGGTCTAAGGATGTTTAAGGAGGTCTAAGGAGGGCTAAGGATGTCTAAGGAGGGCTAAGGATGTCTAAGGAGGGCTAAGGATGTCTAAGGTGGGTTAAGGATGGCTAAGGATGGTTTAGGATGGCTAAGGAGGGCTAAGGATGTCTAAGGAGGGTTAAGGATGGCTAAGGATGTCTAAGGAGGTCTAAGAAGGGTTAAGGAGGTCTAAGGAGGGCAAATTAGGATGTCTAAGGAGGGCTAAGGATGGCTAAGGAGTGCTAGGGATGTCTAGGGAGGGTCTAAGGATGTCTAAGCAGGGTTAGGGATTGCTAAGGAGGGTTAAGGATGGCTAAGGAGGCCTAAGGAGGTCTAAGGAGGTCTAAGGAGGGCTACGGATGTCTAAGGAGGGTTAATGATGGCTAAGGAGGGCTAAGGATGTCTAAGGATGTCTTAGCCTGGTACCCTGGCCCAATCAAAGAATATGGGCCAGGTAACTGTAACAGGTCAGCGGTCTTGACCTGTGTATATATATCGACCATCTAGCGTTAATGTTGAGGATCTCGAGAAGCTATGAACTTTTAGTTAGAGGTAGTTAAGTCCTTATGAATCGGACAGTAGAAGTAAATAAATATGAAGTAAAACATGGTGTCAGGAGTGGGATTCGAGTTGTAGAATCCACCAATCGAGTTTTTTTATATAAAAGAAACGAATTTGTGATAATTTGTCGTTCGGAAATTAGCAGTTTGCTATGGAGCAAATGAAGGCGCCCCAGCAGTTGAACTTCAATGTTAAGAACCTTCCACAAGTATGGAAAAGTTGGAGAGAGGAAATGAGCTTGTATTTGGAGCTAGCTATGGCCGAACAGGAAGAGGAGAAGCAAGTGAAAATGTTCAAATATCTCATTGGGGGCCAAGGAAGAGAGATATACGCAACGATGAAGTTTGGGTGAAAGAATTATTCGCCGTTTTTGACGAATATTGCCATCCGAAAAAGAATGAAACAGTAGAACGGTATAAGTTCTTCACGAGAAATCAGGAACCTGAAGAGACATTTGAAAAATTCTTAACCGAATTAAAACTACTTGCTTCATCTTGCAAATTTGCTGGCCTTGAGGAATCGTTGCTTCGTGATCGTGTGGTATGTGGAATTCTTGATTCGAACTTGAGAGAAAGACTGCTGAGAGAGGGAAACCTAGATCTTGAGAAATGTTTACAAATTTGTAGAGCTGCAGAGTTGTCGAAATTGAGAGTTCGAGATCTTGAGCAGGCAGAGTCCGTCTATAAGCTGAGAGATGGGAAGAAGTATCATCGCAGTGCTCGTGAGGGGAAATATATACCTTCAAAGCAGTATCCACCTTCAAAGCAGTATCCACCTTCAAAGCAGTATCCAAAGTGTAAGTACTGTGGGCAGAAGCATGAATTAAAGAAAGAATGTTGCCCGGCATTTGGAAAGAGGTGTAGAAAATGCCAGAGATTCAATCATTTCGCAGTTCAGTGTCTTGGTGGAGGGAAACAACAACAGATTAACTCAGTCAGTGATGAGGAATCAGATAGTGAGGAGTATGAAGTTGTTAAGTTGTTGATTCTTACCCCAGATAAAGAGCACATAAATTCTGTTTCAGAAAGTTCGTATTCGAAGCAGATGTTTGCAACGATGAAGATCAACGATAAATTGGTACAGTTCCAGCTTGATAGTGGTGCTACGTGTAATGTTATCACTACTGGTATTCTCGGTGACTTAGCAAATTATCAAGTGAGGACCACCGACCAAGTGTTGTCTATGTTTAACCAAACAACTGTGAAACCACTGGGACGATGCAAGGTAAAGATGGTTAACCCAAAGAACAGCAAGCGGTATAAAGCGAACTTTGTGGTTGTCGACTCCAATTGTACACCTTTGTTAGGTAGTGCAGCCATCCAGCAGATGAAACTTGTAATGGTGCAACATGACAACATAATGAAGTTGGAGAATGAGAGTAACAACCAGCAACAACAAGTCAAGGTGCTTACAAAATAATTCCTGCTTAAAGAATATGCTGATGTATTTGATGGAACAGGGCAGTTGGAAGGTGAATATCATCTGGAAGTAGATAGTAAGATCCACCCAGTTGTTCATCCTCCGAGAAAGGTGCCTGTGGCTGTCAAGGAAAAGTTAGAAGAAGAGTTAGCCAACCTCACAAAGCTGAAGATAATTGCACCTGTAAGCAAGCCGACTCCATGGGTGTCAAGTTTGGTGGTTGTAAGCAAGCCAAATGGCAAAATGAGGATCTGTTTAGATCCACGTGATCTCAACCGTGCCTTGAAGAGAAGCCATTATCCGATACCCACCATCGAAGAGATTTTACCAGACCTTGGAAAGGCAAAAGTCTTTACAACATTGGATGCGAAGAATGGGTTTTGGCATGTTAAGTTGGATGAGGATAGTTCATACTTAACGACCTTTAATACGCCATTTGGAAGGTTTCTTTGGTTACGAATGCCCTTTGGAATTTCAACAGCGCCAGAAGAATTCCAGAGAAGGCAGCATCAGGTTGTTGAAGGCTTATCGGGTGTCAAGTCCATACATGATGACATCTTGGTGTTTGGTGAAGGAGAAACCATTGAAGAAGCCACCGCAAATCATGACCTGAGGTTACGAGCAGTGATGGAAAGATGCAGAGAAAGAAATGTAAAGTTGAATGTAGAAAAGATCAAGCTTCGGGTGACGTCAGTACCGTTTCTCGGACATCTGATAACAGATCAAGGGTTGAAACCGGATCCTGAGAAAGTGAGAGCTGTGATGGAAATGCCCAAACCTGTTGATGTTGCTGGAGTGCAAAGATTGCTGGGATTCGTTAACTATCTAAGTAAGTTTCTCCCGAAGTTAAGTGATGTCTGCGAGCCATTGAGAAAACTTACAGTCAAGGATACCGAGTGGTGTTGGTCGGAGAATCATGACAAGGCAGTTGAGGCTATAAAGAACTTAACTACCACGGCTCCGGTGCTTTGCTATTACGATCCCGAAGAAGAACTCACGTTACAGTGCGATGCTTCGGATACTGGACTCGGTGCAGCTTTAACTCAAAATGGAAAACCTGTTGCCTATGCCAGTAGAGCAATGACAGCAACGGAGTCTCGATATGCCCAAATAGAGAAAGAGTTGCTTGCTGTGGTTTTTGGAATGGATAGATTTCACAGTTACACATTTGGAAGAAGAGTAACGGTCCAGTCGGATCACAAGCCGTTGGAAGTCATTGTGACAAAGCCACTTCACCAGACCCCAAAGCGTTTGCAGAGAATGTTGTTAAAGCTCCAGTGTTATGATTTCAACTTGGTGTATCAGAAAGGCAAGTGGATGTATCTCGCAGATACTCTCAGTCGTGCTTATTTGCCAGAAGTTCAAGTCACCGCGTTTGAAGAAGAGGTCGAGAATGTGAATATGGTGGAGCATCTTCCAATTGCCCAGTCCAGGCTAAAAGAAATTCAGCAACGCACAGACGCTGATGCTAGTCTGCAGTTGTTGAAGACCATCATTCTGGATGGATGGCCTGAAAGAAAAGAAGATGTTCCTTTGCAGGCCACCCCATATTTTCACATACGTGATGAACTGAGTACCCAGAATGGTCTTCTTTTCAGGGGAGAGAGAGTCATCGTTCCCAAAGCCTGTCGCCAGGAAATGCTTACACGGATCCATTCGTCGCACATCGGTACTGAAGGATGTCTTCGGCGAGCTCGCGAGTGTCTATATTGGCCGGGAATGAGTGCAGAGGTGAAAGATCGTGTGAGTCAATGTGATGTATGTCGGTCCTCAGATGACAAACAACAAAAAGAAACGCTGATGTCACATGATGTTCCAAGTCGTCCTTGGGCAAAGGTCGGAGTTGATCTGTTTGTATTTGAGGAACGTAGCTATCTAGTTACTATTGATTATTTCTCGAATTTCTGGGAAATCGATTATTTGGAAGATACACGAGCTGAAGCTGTTGTTAGAAAATTGAAGATGCAGTTTGCTCGGTATGGAATCCCGGATACCTGTGTCTCTGATAATGGACCACAGTTTTCGTCTGAGAGGTTTTGTCAGTTCAGCAGAGAGTGGGACTTTGAACATGTCACCTCGTCGCCACGATATCCCCAGAGTAACGGCAAAGCTGAAAGTGCTGTCAAAACTGCATAGCGTCTTATGAAGAAAGCTAAGAAAGCAGGGAGAGATCCATATTTGGCCATCCTAGATTTCAGGAATACTCCAACCCAAGGAATCGGAACGAGTCCTGCCCAACGGCTGATGAGTCGGCCAACAAAAACTTTGTTGCCCACAAGTAGCAGTTTGTTGCAGCCAAAAGTTGAAAGAAATGTGGCCGCTAAGATCAAGCAGAATCAAACCAGACAAGCATTTTACTACGACCAAACCGCTAGAGATCTTCCAGAGCTTAAAGAAGGAGCAACAGTCCGAGTGGCCCCTATCAAGAAACACAAAGACTGGGTGAAGGCCAAAGT
Source organism: Paragorgia papillata (assembly GCA_035771165.1). Lineage (NCBI taxonomy): Eukaryota > Metazoa > Cnidaria > Anthozoa > Scleralcyonacea > Coralliidae > Paragorgia > Paragorgia papillata. The sequence continues at coordinate 2,652,568 of JAWNZC010000348.1, forward strand.
GGTAAAAAAGAAAGCTCCAAGATCGTTTGAAGTTGTCACAGAGTCAGGACAAGTGCTGCGAAGAAATCGACGAGATCTTAGGAGTAGTCACCAAAGTAGTTACCAGAATGGTTATATGGACTTGGAAATTGAAGAAAACTCTACTAACGCCACTGGCTCGACATCCGAATATAGCCCACGAGAAGAAGACAGAGGAGCTATTCAGGAGTCAGAGGAGTCTCAGACGTCTACGAATCCTCGAACTAGCCGGTTTGGAAGAGTAATAAATGAACCCAAACGGTTTGGTGACTTTATTAGGTATTAGTTATATATTCGCTTAGTAATAAATAAGGCAGTAGACGCTTGGAGACTTTCATAATAATCTTTGGATAGAACAAACATTGCTTAAAACACGATGAAATCGGTTTTCTTTGTTCTTTTGCGGGTTTTATCTAACGAAGAAACCTACCAAGAACAAAAGAGCATTTTCAAAAGCTGGCGGCGGCTTTTGAATAGTCCCGGGGGAAATAGGGGTTAATGTACTGATTAGCTGATTTACATAGGTAGCAGGGATTATATATATAGTCCCCGGGACTATATATATAATCCCTATGAATTATAATTCCCAAATTCATAGGGTCCCTGCAACAACTATCTCGAGTAGAGTACGCCGGTAGCGCCCCCAAACGAGGAGAGGCAGGTTTTGCCTATCTCAAGTAGGGACGTTGGTAAAACGAACACCCTCATACAAGAGACAAGCGATTTTTTTTCCTTGAAAAATTGTTGGTTTAGTCAGGACTTTATTACTCCGACCGCTGAACGTAAAATGTGGGACTGATACTGAATCAATGCGCATGCCTAAAGATCTAGGACATTATTTATACTGATTGTTCATGCTAATCATTCAAACAAGCTTGTAGAAATTCGTACGTGTGTTCAATGAACCTTTACGTACTTCTCAAATTGTGTAATAAACTTTTATTCAAAGGGTTGCGTTGGAGTCCTTTTATTTCATAAAATCCCGTTAACATTCGACCTAACAATGTCCTCGTCACTTTCCTCGTCGCCCATCTCCCCACACGTTGTCGACACAAGAAAGTTAAGACTACAATCACATGCATGTTTTAATGAACACAACACTTCTCAAATTTACAACTCAATCACACTATCATTTCCATATCCATAACCAAATTAATCACAATTAAAAATTTCACAAGTTGAAATTATTAATGTGCATCGTACAGTTTTGAAACGTAATAACACCCCCTTTGCGTGTCGTTGTGCAAACTGCTTTTTCTTCATCTTCTTCTTTCCTCGCCACACATAACCGTTTGAAGGTTAGTGTATCTTCACTGGCGCCTTCATTTCCCTTCCCACCATCGTCTAGAAGATGCGAACAGCAAACAACACAATTTCACACCTATATGAATATATCGATATTCTTCTCCCTTGGGGCTTCTTTCAGAAAACCTCTTTAAATCGTGTTTTAAGTCGGATAAATACCTCGAACGTCGGCTTTAAGCCAGATAAATCCCTCGGGGCCTGCGGCCCCTCGGGATGTATCTGGCTTAAAGCCTCCGTTCTCGGTATTTATCCTATACTTATAGGCCTGTATGTTATAATTTGGTGAAAGTGCCAAATAGTTATGTTAATGTAATTCATAGTTAGGATAATTATTTTAGGCTTATTGTTAAAAATAGAAAAAAAAGAGGATGTAACAGGTCAGCGGTCTTGACCTGTGTATATATATCGACCATCTAGCGTTAATGTTGAGGATCTTGAGAAGCTATGAACTTTTAGTTAGAGGTAGTTAAGTCCTTATGAATCGGACAGTAGAAGTAAATAAATATGAAGTAAAACAGTAACCACTAAAGACTTCTGCTTTCCTATTGGTTGAAATTTCGCGCGTTTTTATTGGCTATGAGTAAAACTGCAATTGTCATAAATGGATTTAGCCCTGATGACGCGATAATGAGATTAGTGGTTAGGGCCAGGGTACCAGGCTAAGGATGTCTATGGAGGTATAAGGAGGGCTAAGGATGTCTAAGGAGGGCTAAGGATGTCTAAGGAGGGCTAAGGATGTCTAAGGAGGGTTAAGGATGGCTAAGGAGGGTTAAGGATGGCTAAGGAGGGTTAAGGATGGCTAAGGTGGCCGAGAAGGAACGCAGGCTCTGGGAACGAGATTATCAGTGTTTGTAGTTTGTAGCACATGTGTTGTACTTGTAAACTACTGTGAATTGAAATTAATATTTCACAATTGCAATTGCCACGAAGATTTGGCAGAAGAATGGCTCATCTATCGACTGATCCTTCGAATGCGAAGAGGTATTGCTTCATAGTTCTTACTTTGTAGTGATGTTTTAGATGGTAATTTAATATCGTACTCGTACTGTTTTCGCATCTTTAGGTGGACAATAGTATATCCCTCGTACATAAACAGCAAGAAAACAATTGTTGAAGGACGGCGAATATCAAAACAGAAGGTAAATATCTTAAACCAATACATGTTACTTTTTATAAAGGCTAAGCCAGTTATTTTTGACTTTAGTAGCGTTGTTTGGTGTGATAACTAATATATTTGTTTGCTTGTCTTCATGACGTACGTGGCATTGATCATAGTTTCAAGGCTGATTTCCAGTCAGTGGAATTTTGCGAGCGGGCGGAATTTTTCTTTGTCTTGTGAGCTCTCGAGCAGAACTAATCTATTCAGAGCACAAATAGTCAGAATCAGAGTAGCCTCCCTCACAGGCGTTCTTTGTGTGCCCTCAGTATCCTCAGATCACCTTGGAACCCCCCTTTAGGCCAATGGAACTGTAGATTATGTTTACCGTCCGAGAATTTTAAAAATCTGATGCGGGTTTTTTTCATTATTCATTTTTCATTATTTTCGTTATTATCTATTTTCCGACCAAAAATGATGCTTAAATCGTTATGTATGGACCAACAGTATTAACCCTACTTTTCAAAAGCTTCAGTCGCATATATTAAACACATAGTCACATATTAAAACTAAAACTTTAATGTTTAAAAAACAGAACAGCACAAGGTGTTGTACTTTGCATATGCAGTATATGCACTGTCTTGACAGTGCCAGTGTGCAATTCATCTCTTTTGAATGGGCACTTCATCACACTCGTCACACTGTGGATAAGTGGCATCGTCATCATCACATCCATCCACAGCAGCACCGCAGTAGATGCACGCATCCTCATACTCGCACGCATAATACAATTTCTCCATGTGATCCCCACAATCATGATCCTTCACCATCACATTCATGCCCGGAAGATCAAGATCATCTGACATTATAAAAATATAAATTTAATTGATATTAATGAAAATCTCAAAAACTTTTTTTTAAATTTCCTGATACTCATACAAATATCTATATTCCAATGTGACAGTACATCATCCACCTAGCATCATGCCACATGTGTAATCTACATCTTCAAATGCATCTTGTAATTGCTTCACCTTCTTGATGGATACACCCCATTCATGAAATCTAGCCATATCTCTCCATATGTATACTGAATTTTAGTATCAAATGGAACCAAGACAAACTTCCATGGTAGCAACACATTTTTTTTGTCAATATCAGTTACCCGAAAGACACATTGCTTCCCCACCATGAGAACTGTATTAAATAGAAATATATGCATTGTAAATCAGACAAAAGCCTTCATGTGTTACACACACATACAGCCATACACAGTGGTTAATTTATTTATGAATATTAAATATTAATAATATGTTTAAACACACTAGTTTCCGGGACATTGTATTCATAAAAGCAAATCTGACCAGTGATCAAAATTACAATCTCTTTCAGTTTTCTTTTAATCTCGACCATCAACACTTTTGTGCAGCATTCTTTTATCATTTTTGGGCTTTCCTTGTGTTTTAGAACATTCTTTTTTAAAACAACAATTTTGAATAGATTTATACAACGTGAGAATATATCGCAAAACGTTCTGGTGCCCATTTTTGTAGAGGAATTAAATTTAATGCTTTTGTTTTGTAAATGTAATAATCATAAGTATATATGTATTTTATGTATATAGATTAACATGCTGTACTCATCTGAATATATATTAAATATTCATACCTGCTCTGAAAATTTCTTTGTCACGCCATTGTTTTCGAATTTGCACATGTCAGAACTACGAGGACTCGGGAATTTCCGAGTGCACCGAACAAATGCCGGCCGATCATCGGCGATGTACGGCTTTTTTATATCGAAGATTTGATGATTTGATGTATATTTGAAAGTTTCGCTGCGTAGAATTAAAAATAATGACAAATAATGAAAATAATTAAGAATAATGAAAAATTCTTGCGGTAGTTGCAAGCACATGCGGGCGATGGACGGTAAACAGAATCTACAGTTCCATTGGCCTTAGCTCAACTGAGCCACATTTCCAAGAGCTCAACCAAATAAATAAATCAAAGCTCAACTCTTAAAATCTGTGAGGGGGTGACCTTCACCATGAGTAAACATACAAATTTATTATTATTTGCCACAATCTGGACCTACATTTTCCCAACACTTGTATAGCCTGCGTGCAGACTTCACCAGTTTCCATTCCCCAGAGGGTAAAGTCTGTGCAACGGAGCCCAAAAGCTTGTTATCGGAAGTAAATTGGATTAAATTTCTTATTGTTTCTCGCCCAATGAAATGTTGTTCCAACAACAGCGCTGGAAATAAACATGCACTGACAGCATTGCTGTATTAAAAAATGGTGTTTGCATTTGGAGGTCTCAGTGGTTTGAATAAATTCTTCAGTGAAGAAAACTTCCAGGAAGCATTAATACTGGCATGCTATTACTTCAATGTTGATAAGATGTACCCAGAGTAAGTCCAGGAATTGCATAATTTCTTTCAGGGAAAGAATATTTACTTTAGCGCACCAACATTACAGGGTAATATGGGAAATCGCTTGTGTTTCAAATCACTTTCAATCAATCCCGATCATCGCCGCATGTTCTACTAGAAAAAGCTTCAGGGACAAGCATTTTGCTAGTGATTAGTCCATTACAATCGCTAATGTTTGATCAAGTTAACTACTTGAACGAACGTGGGATCAACGCAGCCACAATTTACAAGGAACAGGACGAAGCTGTGTTGAATACATTGTGTTTCGAGTGGTTGTTGATGAAGCACATTGCTTAAGCACTTTTTATATAAGTGGTGGGTAATGAGACCTTCACTGGAGTCCTGTGAGGTAGGCTGAGGTGGTTAACCGGAAAAGATCACAAAAAAATACAAAAATACCATTTTTTGTAAAATTTAATGAAGTTTTAAGCTATACATGTACTTTTTGAAATATTAGCTTTTGATTACTGTATGATAAACAAGTTTCACACAACAATTATGCTTGCTCAAGCTGTGTGGCTATATTTTACATGACAATTTCATTGGTTTCTCGTACATAAAAATAATTGATTGATTGTGTGGATCAGTTGAGCAGGTGTTAGTAGGGATCCAAGGCAGGGGACAGGAATGGTGCCAGGGGGGGGCAGAGGGGGCTACAGTCCCCTTATTGGGGAATCCTAGCCCCCCCATCAGGGAGATGAACATTTTCAGATTTGTCGGGGAATGATCTGGAAGAAAAATTGTATTTTTAACATTTGGTGAAGAACTTTTTAACTCAGATTAAATGAAACTCTTTTAGAAACACAGGATGCGGTATATATTGTGCAGAAGCCAACAGTAATAATTACAACACAAAATTCCATTTTCTGTCTGCAATATTGAATGAAAATGACAAACTGGTTAATGACCACACTAGATGTTCAACAGATTTTTCTTTATTGATACCTTGAAAATAAATGCTGTAGCTTGTCGGTTATTGCGATAATTTCATGCTGAAAAGATGGAAAAAGCTATTCTAGATGTTCAAATTTTGAACCCCTTGTCAGGGACCTTAGCGCTTGTGTCAGTGAACTCTTGGCACCACCCCTGATCCAAGGATACAGAAGGCCTCCATTTAGAACACCTGTGAGGAAGGTTGGAATCAAGGGGTGCTTACTGACATGTGATCTGTTGTGTCTTTTTATCGTACTATACATACGGTAATACATTTACATTTGCTAATTACCTTGCCCCTGTGAAATGAAAAAAAAGAATAACCACAATTACCCAACTTGAGGATTGCGGGAAATATAGAAATAAGAATATTAATATTAAATGGTGTTAAGTTATTCTTAAAGGAAACAGTTTGACAACAAACAATGCTACAAACAATGCATTTGTTCAAAAGTATATTTTAGACACGAATTGCTTTTCTTGCACTACTGCTTTCAGACGGGGTTTTTTCTTCTTGTGGGCAAACTTGAGTGGAGTGGGCAAACTCGGGTGGAGTGGGTAAACTTGGGTGGACTGGGCAAACTCAGGTAGAGTGGACAAACTTGGGTTGAGTGGGTCAACTCAGATGGAGTGGGCAAACTTGGGTGGAGTGGACAAACTTGGGTTGAGTGGGTCAACTCAGATGGAGTGGGCAAACTTGGGTGGAGTGGGCAAACTTGGGTGGAGTGGGCAAATGTGGGTGGAGTGGACAAACTCTGCTGGAGTGGGCAAACTTGGGTGGAGTGGGCAAACTTGGGTGGAGTAGGCAAACTTGGGTGGAGTGGGTCAACTCAGATGGAGTGGGCAAACTTGGATGGAGTGGGCAAACTCTGCTGGAGTGGGCAAACTTGGATGGAGTGGGCAAACTCTGCTGGAGTGGGCAAACTTGGATGGAGTGGGCAAACTCTGCTGGAGTGGGCAAACTTGGATGGAGTGGGCAAACTCTGCTGGAGTGGGCAAACTTGGGTGGAGTGGGCAAACTCTGCTGGAGTGGGCAAACTTGGATGGAGTGGACAAACGTGAGTGGAGTAGGCAAACTCTGCTGGAGTGCGCAAACTCAGATGGAGTGGACAAACTTGGGTTGAGTGGGTAAACTCAGATGGAGTGGGCAAGGGGGGTGACATGTTAACACAGACTGCACAGAGTAGCCTGTGGAGTAGGCTAAAGGTTTTCATGCTATTTGAGGCAGCACTTCACTTGCAATAGTAACTTCTAGTATTTTAAACATAAATTTGTATATTTACTCAAACGAAAGACGAACCTTTAAAGGAATCTACTGAGGAATCTTCTTGAGACGTTTGCAAGTTGCTCAAGCCAAATTGACAATCAACATTGCAATGTTGTGGCGCAATATTGCAAAGTCGCATGCAAGAGAACATCCGGTTTGACTGTAAAAACTACAATCAATTTCAAAAGTAGTTGGGACACTTGAGCTTTTCTAAATATACTCGTTCAACATCGTCTATTTTGCGATATGTACATGGCATACAACATTGAACAGGGGGTCGGGGGAGTTGGAAAACCGAAAAATAACGCAAATGTCCCAAGATGTTTGAAAATGATTGTAGGATTTGTTGTTTCTATCAATACTACTCAAACCAGTAGAGTGAGACATCGCTTCTGAAGTGACAGTTTTGTTAACCACAGATCAACTTCAGAACAATCACGTCACGTGAATTATCATGTAGCATGTGATAAACATCCAATTGTTAAGTACGTAATTGTTAAGAATACACCACGTGATTGCTTTGAAATTGATCTGTGGTTATGAAAAACTGTCGCTTTGGAAGTGATGAAAAAATCGTCTTTGTCTCATTCTACTGTTTTGAGTAGTGTATGTAGTTACTGAGGAAACTTGCATTTGAAAGAAAATTTTAAAAGTAATTTTCTTAACATACGAACAACTGAATAAGTGAATCTAATAATTGGATGATTTACCTCTTCAGACAGGAATGAGTTACACACTATCTCTCTAACTATTTCTTGTCCAAACTTTTTTTACTATTTATTCTGGCTAACGGCTCTTTTCCACTCATCGCAGAAACTAGTTCGCAGCTTGCTGCAAGTACTTGTATCTCATTAAAAAGAACTCACAACGAGAAAGCAAGCACTGTGAGTTGTTTTTAATTAGATGAAAACACTAGCTGGTTTTTGTGATGACTGGAAAAGAGCCTTAATGTCAGGTGACTTTATTCACCTCTGGAGAAACCTTTGGACAGGAATAAGTTAAGTATTATTATGGAGGCTACAGTGTAATGGTGCGCTTTTTATATACATGTACTCATATTTTATATACTTATCTTTTCAGGCCTGTGAAAACCCGTCTGTGAATGAAATTAAAGATGTTTGCCAGAGTCAAGGCTTAAACTGTGCAATAGAAGTTAGTTAAAATATTCTTGAATGCTCTTTATTTCTCGTCGTTGTCAAATTGGTTTGTGTTGAAACTTTTCTGCATACCAATGACTCTGAAATAGCATCAAAATATTACCATGGTTACTGTGCACTTTTTTGTTGTTTCTTCTTGTCAATCTCCAATTGTTTTCTCTCAAAGAAACTTGCTAATGATAATACGGTAGTACAATAGTAACAATACATGTACAATTTGTACATCCATATATTGTTTCAACAACGAACTACTGCATGTAAGTTTCAACATGTGAAAAAAAAAAGCTTGACATTGAAATGCGGGATATTACTATATAATTAATAAATGGTTTGACCATGAATGGTTTGGCGTGCTCCATCGAGTTATGGATGCACGCGGGAAGTTCGGAGAGCACGAAAAAAAGCGTAAGATTTTGTCGAGGCGTAGCCGAGTGCTCTCCAACTTCCCAAGTGCATCCATAACGTAATGGAGCATGCCAAACCATGAACCATTTCTTTTATAACAGAGAATCAGACACAACGGGAAACAATATTTATTTCGCTGATTAAAAATGACTTTCTCATTACGTTTGAAATTACGGTGCTCCATCGAGTTATAGAGCACGCACGGTAGCCAATCAGAAACACCCTGATATTACATCTATATTATAAATATATTTAACAAATAAAACATTAAGCTCCGTGCATATGTATACTTTTATAAAGGCTCGTTTGACATCATTTGAACACGAAAGAAGTTGAGTAGAACTAAAAGTGGGATAGTTTATATATATATATATTTCGCTCTGTTTGACCACCAGTTGCTATAGGCAATAAAGTCATTAAATAACAAATTTGAAGCTCGTAATACGCTGAGCACAGATATTCGTAATGCTTTATCAATTTCTGTATTTCAGTCTAAGTTAAAAACGCACTTTTTAAATGCACTAAGTTAAAAACGCACTTTTTCTCTTGTCTTTAAATTATTTTTCCCATGTATGACCTTTTTTGTTTTTGTATTTGACTTGTATTTGGTTACGATTTTTTCACGCCGCTCACATCCACAATATTGTTTAAATAAGTTATGGTGAATGAGCTAGGTAGCTCAAAACTTTAGAAGTCTTAGGGTTTCTATTTGAGCATCCTCGCCGCTAGTTACTACATACTTGTACTTGTTTCTAAATTTTTTCTCTCTTATAGTGACAAATAAATGTCTATTGTCTATAATACTGTATATATAATTATCTAAGTAACCAATTTCCAAAAGTAAATGTGGCATTAAATGTGGCATTTGCTATTTGAGATAGTGTTGAAGTTGCTTTCCTATGCTTCAAAATAAGGAAAGACTGGGATTTAATATGTAGGGTATTCGACGTATATGCCGTTGGTCTGGATTATTAATATTAACACCCATTGTTGTTTATGCATAGATATTTAACTCCATATGTGAAGCACTCTAACCGAGCGATTAATTTCTGAAAAAATGGATAAGCCATGGTAAACTTTGAGAGCTTATAGTTTAAAGACTATATACTGTATGTAGCAAATTTTTAAAACATTTTCAGTGAATGCTCCTGTCATGTTGATCTGTTCAAACCGCTGAAATGTTTTTCGCTTGTAGACATGCACTAATTATAATCTAATGCCAAAGGCCCAAATACTATCCGAATACATGTATGATAACCATTTTTCTTTTTGTTCGCAGAATAAACAATATCCCAGAGATAGTGCTAAAGATGCTTTGTGTAAAGGTCGAGTAAGGGTCCAACTGAAGAACTCTGATGGGACACCAGTAAAAGGAGCTTTCTCAACAAGTAAGGGCAAAAAAACGTTCAGAAGTTTAATGTTTTTTATGTGAATTTTAATAAGGAAATAATACCAGATTTATGCATGTTTGCTATTTCCGCGAAACTGATTGTGCTTTCTGTAATTTTAGAAAAAGCGTTGTTTCTTTTCGTCGCCGAAATGATACCGAAATTAAAGAGCCGACAAAATAAGTCACAACAGGGGGACACTTCAAGTGCCCAGACATCCGGAAATAATCCTAATAAGAAGAAGAAAGGGAAAAAAGGGAAAGGGAAATGAAATTTCTGTATTGAGAAATGTATAACAATTGACCATGGACAATAATAACAACAACGCACGCTCTTTAGCAGACCTAATGCCAGATGTGTTCAAAAGATTGACGAAAATTACCCTGCGAGTCAGACAGAGCCCCTTTCCGACCTACGCAGGCTTCGGGGGAAAGTGACTGGGAAAGTGGGCTCTGTCAACAAACTCGATCTTCGCCCCAAGTTTGGGGCGAGTCAGCCAGGTTTACCGTTCACGCATCAGTGCTTTCAATGAGGCGAGCGCGATCGCGCTCGCCCACACGCTCCCAAGTTCGTTCTGCCAGCGCGATTGATCGCGCTGGCAGATAAGTAATTTGTCATAAAATGCGCTCGCAGATTATCTTCCACTGCCTAGAAATGGAGTAAATAAATGCTCAGTTGTATATAATATGAAAATAATGGAATATCTCTTGTTTACTCTGTGCAGGAGTATACAGTCTAGCTTATAAAAACAAATCAATAAACCGGCGGCGTGGTTTTGAACAACTTTATGCACGCATATTTACGAATTATGGCATCACAGGGAGATAAATTGTTCTTGGTTTTATTAAATTAACGGGTTTAGATATTAAATATTTTTAGTTTGTTTCTAGTGGTAGGCTAACTGCACTCTCCAGTGACGTACTGTATTGTCTTGCTGCATATTGTTTAATTGATATTGGTATTATTAAAAGACTAGCCGAAATCGGCGAAAATGCAAAATAGCGTTCGTTTGCTCACGGGGACGTCCGCTGCATGTTCCGGCGCGGCAATATCGGGATAAACACTACAAAATCTCAAACTTTATGCTGGTTGTGCAGATGAAAACCACAAATGACACTTAAAACATTAGTTTGAAGTTCATTTTTATGATAATAGACTGTTAAAATTGACCCAGGAAATGTAACAGGAAGTCATCAACATAAACCGGCGCTGTTTTTCAAGAAAAAACAAATCGCGCTGCCCAGTTGTGAAATCTGCTCTGGCGAGCGCGATCCATCGCGCTGGCGTATTTTATTCATTGAAAGCACTGCGCATGGTCAAAAAGAAATATCGAGTTTGTTGGCAGAGCCCACTTTCCCAGCCACTTTCCCCCGAAGCCTGCGTAGGTCGGAAAGGGGCAAGGTAGAGGAAAATGTACTAGTTTGTTATTCCTGATACAAGCAATGACAGTAGAAACGACGTTATCATATTGGTAGAAAAGACAGTGCGTTTTAGTGAGTGTAGGAAGCATGCATATACAAGTGTTTCTTTGCGACAGAGGAAACAAGAAAAGAGTGCATGTACAGACGTTGTACAATTCTGAATATCGACCAGACGTTACACAGTTTTTGTGAGGACGACACTTACATCACATTTATACCTAAACAAATTAACTAAGAAATCTATCTTTGAATTGTAATCCATTTCGTAATCTCGACTGCGCCAGTGAATCCTGCGGCCTTAGCTTGATGTTATGGATTGAAATAAATTTTATCCCGACGCCCCCAGAACGACAGTCGAGATTACGAACCGGCTTATTATTGTCAAATCCCTGGGTAGGAGGTTGTTATAACACCTGTTTAAATTTTTTTTTAAATTTTCTTCATGAATTATTTATGAGTAGTTTAAGTAATAATACATATATACCGTCTAATGCAGTGTAATGCAGGTTAATGCAGTGTAATGCAGCCTAATACCGTGTAATGCAGACTGATACAGTTTCCCGGGACATAATCCCCGAGCCGGGCGTAGGGCCGAAGGCCCGGAGCCCGGTGAGGGTGCTAATCAGGGCGGCATGCGTGGACACCATTTACACGCGAGATGAAAACCCGAAAGTATCAGAGAGATCATATCAGAATAGAAATACTGTACTCCTACGCTGAGTTGGACTTCTGGTCGTATTTCTATTCTGTGCCTGAAGTGTCAACGGTGCCAACGCATCAAATTTAAAATGCCTTTTGAGAATACTCCATCGATAAGTCCTGGAATAAAACTGCTGAAACATAGGTTGTCTAGGTTTATAACTGAAGAGGGTAGACTGAAAGGTTTACGTTTCAGTCCTCGGCAGTCTGATTTATTTGTCGTTACTTCTCCCAAGTGTGGGACAACATGGTTGCAGCAGATGGTGCATCAGCTTAAAACTGGTGGAGACATGGAGTTTAGAGAGATTACTGAAGTAGTTCCTTGGATTGAACATGCTCACGATGTACATATGGACCTTGAAGCAGAGCAGAAGGTGGCACCAAGGTGAGCTGATCTAGATAATGGGAATATGGTGTCTAGTGTATAATAAGGTACAAAGATATGTTCGATATGTTGGATGAAATTATAATTGCAGATGAAGAACTTTACTTCTGTCAAATTCACCAACATGGCAGCAAAAATGCACACCACCAATATAATATATATATATAAGTACTATTTAAAACACGAGCAGGAGTGTTTTATCAGATATAAAACACGAGGCGAAGCCGAGTGTTTTAGATCTGATAAAACACGTTCTGCGAGTAAGTTGGTAAGTTCGTTGGCGTAGTAATTTTGAAAAATAACGTTGTCTAAGGCGAGAAAATCAAAGCTAAAGTTTATGTAAATCAGGAGAAAATTTTATCAGATATAAAACCACGATACGGTTATGATTTTTCTTTGTGTTTTCCTCATGAATTATTAATGAATTTTTTTAACAGGGGCGTACCGAGCGGGGGGTGTGGGGGGTGTGACACCCCCCCACCTTTTTCGAAAATGGTCGGTAAATTGATATAATATTGATATTGGTCGGTTTTTAAAACCAGAGTGGTCGGTAAATTTAGCCATTTATGGTGGTAACATCTTACCTTACCATTTGTTGTCAAGTCATTTTCACTTGTATAAAGTTGTATTCGTATGTTAGGATTATGTGCTATTTATTAGCGCCTTAGCTAGCGGTACTGATCATGATCTGTGAGTCCGTGATTCATACGAATTATCGAGGAGAAAAAAACGCACTGAAAACTTGACAGGCCAAATTTACAGCATCAAATATGTAAGCATCGAATCTTACAATTAACTTAAGTAAGGTAAAGAAGACAAGTAATTATTAATTCAGGCCCGTCGGAAGCGGGAGGACTTGGCAGGTTGCAGCCCGCCCCCCCCCCCCCCCCCCCCAATAATTTGCTAAAAAAAATTTGCAACATTCTTTTGAAGATGAAAAAATCTGTTAGATATTGCCCTGGATTTGAACATGATTTTAAGTATCCTTAACTCCAATATAAATATTCTTGATTTCTTGGATATCTTAGGGCGCTTTCCAATTGACAAGGTTAGACCGATCAGTCCAGCCAGAATGGACTTGCTTTTGATTAGGACCACATTTTCCAGTAAGACCATCCCAGGTCTCAACGAATCGTGTTCCATTTAACCGGACTGGCTGGTCTAACCGTGTAAATGGAAAGCCCCCATAGTTACTAATGAATCTTAGGCATTGCAAGAGTCACTCAAATTACGTCTTGTTTATTTTTATGTAAAGTTTGAACTATGCCTGCCGCAAAATGAGCTGAAAACATTCGCTCAAATTGCAGGAAATGGTGTTTCCAAGGCTCTATATTTCAAAAATTTCCGGGGGGGCATACCCCCGTACCCCCCTATAAATGCGGTCACTAATTCGCATGGCCCCGCCCTTTTCAGCCCCTCTCCCAATAATCCAATATGAATTTGCTTCCGACGGCCCTGAAATTAAATGCCTGTTTTGGCAGTTATGCAATCAGACGTTTACCTCTAAGTAAGTTGTAACCACTGTAGACTACTAGACTGTAAGTAAGTTGTAACCACTGTACATGCACTGTAGTTGTATAACCTAAATTACCTAATCTTTAATTAATAATATACTAGATTATAGAAATAAAAGCTGTAACTTTATTAACTTCTCTGTCTTAGATTGTATATTGTGTTCTAGTATTAATCTAGTTGTCTATAGCAAAAAAAAAAGGCGCCCAAATATTTGTCCAGGATTCTTTGGAGTTAAGACATGTACAAACAAGAACTTTTCAATTTCATCCTCCTGGTGCTTCTAATTTAATAGAGTTTAATAGTGAATACACCTATCGTGATTTCCTCAAAACACCAGGTTTTACCGCACTTTCATGCGCGAAAGTATGTGATTTTTGCGTGATTTTTATGGAGTTTTGTCGGTAAATTTTGGAACAAACACCCCCCCAGTCGAAATGCCCTCGGTACGCCACTGGTTTTTTAAGTACTATTTAAAACACGAGCAGGGCTTTATCGGATATAAAACACGAGGCGATAGCCGAGTGTTTTAGAGCCGATAAAGCCCGTACTGCAAGGTTTTTAAATGGCTTCTAAAAAGAATCACTTCATACGTTCATTGGCGTAGTAATTTTGAAAATTAAGCTTATAGTCAGATATAAAACCACGATACGGTTATGATTTTTCTTTGTGTTTTCCTCATGAATTATTAATGAGTTTTTAAATATATTTATACAATACCCTGGTTGCTATGCGTGTTTTCATTTGTTAGAGGACAGACACATGGATCACTTCAGATCACGTCAGCTGACTTGCTTTTCTCTTTCTTCATGTCCCAAATCCAACAAGAGTTTTGATAAAAACCTTTTAAATTTTTGTATAGTATACAACAAATAGATTCCATTTTTGACTCACGGATACTCCGTAGGAGTATTGGGAGTATATGCAGAGGAGTATATGCTATCACTCGACTTTTGCATATAATCCTCCAGCCTGCTTTGCGCGCTCTGTTCTAAATTATCTACTACAGTACTTCGAAAGCTAGGAGGTGAGTTTGTTGATTTCTTTTCATGTGTTTTTGCCGTTTAATAGCATATTACTAGCTCCATCAGTGTATTGATGTTTACTGTTTCTGCAGTTTAACCGTTTGTTTCATGATGAACTCGTAGTTCACTTGTTGTTTCGCCGTTTCTGCGGTTTACACGAGTGTGTTGTCGATCATTCGTTCTATTGCAAACAATTATTCATGCTTCATTTCATTACCACACATTGGTATACTTCTGTAGATAATTATTTAACAGCATCTAAAATGAAGAATGTTGGTGTATGGGGAACTGATATTGAAATATTAACTGCAGCTTCTTTTTATTTTGCACAGACATTTATGTATATACAAAATTTGGTAATAATGACAAGTGGGCAAAATTTTCCAGAACTATGTTAAATGAGCCATTACCCATTGATAACCATGTGATTTACATTCAGAATAGTAATAACGTGCATTTTAATTGATGTAGTGCAAGATGTTTCCCAAGAGCTCATTCCAAACATAACCTCTAAAACAAAACCTGTACATGATTTCACAAGTAAACTTTCCATAGTAAAAGCAAAAAGAGACTTTCCTATGTCAACATTGGAAGCTAGGCTCCTTTTAAAAAATCTGAAGCCTCTTGATGTTGGTGGCAATGGTGATTGGTGATTGCTTTTTTAAAGCCGTTTCTCAGCAATTATATCATGATCCTAATTATCATCTAAATGTAAGGAAAGCAGGTGTTGATTATATTCAAGCTCATCCAGAACAGTTTATTGACAGTGTTACTGATAAGTCTTGGGCAAATTAAATTAAGGATATGTCAGCTCAAGGCACTTGGTGTGATGCTCTTATGGTACAGGCAGTTGCTGATGCTTTGAATTATATAATTACTATTACTGAGTCAGCTGTCAATTTCAATGAGACAACTGTTGTTCATCCTCAATATCATAAAAAAATACCCCAAATTATACATCTAGGTCATTTGAATGAATTTCATTATGTCTCAACTGTAAGTGTATTGGGCAAAAAAACCCACTCACGGTTCGAACTACACTATTTCTTTACATTGTCAAACAAATGCATTTTCTAGTGGTTTTAGCTGTGCTTGCTTGCATATCCGTGAGTCGTCTCATCATTGAGACCTTTGATTTGTTCTTGCAACTTATTTATTTATTTATTTATTACGTTTTGCCACATTGGTATACTATAGATAATAAGTACATAGGTGTATTGTGTGAGTGAGTGTGCTTTAAGTAATTAGATTTCAATAAAGTTAATAATAATAAAATAATAAATAAGTAAATTTACAATTAAATCACAATAACAAATTTACAATTACATGGCAGGGTGCCCACAACAGCTTAATGCCAATTACTGCGGTCCCAGGTAAACAAAGTAAATAAGTAAATAATAATAATAATAATTATTATTATAATAATAATAATATAAGTTTCAGCCATCAGATGCAGCAACGGATCGCTTCGTTGATACCTCGGGTTGAGTTGCATTTTGTGCAAATCGATTTCCATTATCTGGGGTCTTCAGGGTTGTAAATTTGAAGTACTGCTGCTATGTATAGTAGGACAGGAGGTTGCTTTTAAAACTGGAGAAAGCGGTCCCTTTTACACGTAACTGGGATGGTAAAGTGTTCCAAGTCCTGCACATTCTTGTAATATAGGAACGTTGGAAAGTAAGAGTTTTACATTTTTGCGGGTGAAACTGTAAGATGTCAGGAGTCGAGCTGTTTCTTGTTGTTCTGATAGGAATGTACGGAGTAATAAGTTATTAATGATTTTGAAGAAGAAGATTAAGTCCAGGTATTCGTGCCAGTAGGAAACTGGAAGTAAATGTCAGCAGTCGTTGTTTGTAAGTTACTGATGATTGGAATGGAAGATTCAGAATTACTTTGGTAGCGCGCCGTTGAACCCGTTCCACGCATATGATAAGTTCCACAGATTGCGGGGACCATACCTGAGTCGCATACCCGAGATGTGGATGTATGATTGCAAGGTAGATTGTATGACGGACACAGGGATCTGTGACCTCTCTTAAGGAACGATGTACCAAACCAAGAACTCTGTTTGCAGCTGAGGTTTGGACAGCAACCTGTTTTGACCATGTTAAATCTTGCATCATCCAAATACCAAGATCTCGTTCACATTTAAGGTTTCCGATCGCTTTATCTTTGAGGTGGTACTGATGTTTGATTGGTGCCTTTCTACGGGTAATAGACTGAGATTTTGTCTTTTTTTCAATAAAGCAGAGTCCAGAAGTTTTTGTCCATTTTTCCAAACTGTCAAGGTCTTGTTGGAGGAGCTTTGCATCCGAACAAGAGTTGATTGTTTTAAACAACTTTGTGTCGTCTGCGAAACACGCGACAGTCGAAGATTGAACAGAATCTGGTAGCTTGTTTATATAGAGTAAAAAAAGCATAGGTCCAAGAATAGATCCTTGCGGAACGCCTGAAGTAACGGGAAGAGTAGATGAGGCTGCTCCGGGGATGATAACGCGCTGTTTACGCCCTAACAAATATGAACAAAACCAGGTATGTAAGTTTCCGTGAATATTGATATCACGCAATTTCTCGAGTAATACGGAGTGTCGCACTTTATCAAAGGCTTTGCTCATGTCGAGGTAAATTACGTCTGTTTGTTTACCATTGTCCAGTTGGTGACCAATATTCTCAAGAACCTGAACTAACTGAGTAGTACAATACTTACCAGGTATAAACCCATGTTGATCTGAATTGATGTACTGCAAGAGATGATCTCTTATCTTGAACAGGACACAGCGTTCCAAAAGTTTAGATATATTTGAGAGCAGGGATATTGGCCGATAATTTTCTGCGCAATGTTTGTCTCCTTTCTTATAAACTGGGACGATGTTACCAATTTTCCACTCATTAGGAAGGGTTCCGGTTTGCAAGGACAGGTTGAATAATGAACACAACGATGGAGCAATTTGTTCAGCTGTTTCTTTTAGTAATCTGTTGGGTATGCCATCAGGGCCCGTAGCTTTATGCACATCCAAGGATTTCAGAAGAACTAGGATCTCTTCAACTGTGATTTCGATACTGGTCTGAGCATTTTCATCAAGGACTTGAGACGTGTTAAAAACTGGAGTTGTTTCTGTGTCAACACTGAAGAAAAGTATTGGTTAAAGAGCTCAGCGATAGGTTTGGGTTTGGAAGCAACGATTCTGTTTTGATGGCTGGTGGTGTTGGCCATTGAGATAGTTTGCGGTAGACTGCTTTTTTTCGACGTAAGCTTGAAAACCAACCAGAAGCGTTTAGGATTTTGTTTTAGGTCTGTTGATAGACAGTTGAAAAAGTTCTCGCGGGCAGCAGAGATCATTTGTTTGACAGTAGATCTGAGATTTTTAAACTTTTCAAATATATACTTGTCGTGAAAACGTTTTAGCTTTTTGCGCAGAAACTCTTTTTGGTGAATGACGTGCATGATTTCGCCTGTGATCCAAGGTAGACCGTTTTTTCTTTTCAAGTGTCTGATGGGAACAAAATCGGAAACGATTGCTTTAAAAGTATTTTTCCATCTTGTCCAGTTTTCGTTAATATCTAAAGATGTGTCGATTAGGGCAGACAAGTTATAATTTTCAATCGCTAGGCGAAGTCCGCTGAAGTCCGCGCGCCGGTAGTCATATACAAATCCGCGGGTCACGGCGGGAGATTTGATTTTCGTTGCGATATCAAACAGTATGATTGCGTGATCAGTAAACATGCCAGCCTCTTCTGGCGACAGTATCTCTCGGATTGTTACGCGATCTGGCGTGCACGTGATGATGAGATCAAGCACGTTAGTGTAACGGGTTGGTAAAATCACAGAATAAGGATTGACCAGAAGTCCAACTCGAGTGACAACTTGTCCGCATTTCTTCAATGCGCAGGCGCGATATTTTATGCCATCCGACGCCATCCTACGCAATTTCCTACGCAATCCTGGCAAGTTCCCCCGGCAGTTTTAACCTTCTTTTGAAGGTCCAAACTGCCGGGGGAACTTGCCAGGATTGCGTAGGATGGCGAGGAATCAAGATGCGGGAGGCGACATGCGCGAGGATAGAAACTTCAAAGGTTCCGACGCGAGTTAGACTTCTGGTCGTATTTCTATTTTGTGGTAAAATCGTCAGCTGAGATAAGAAAAAATCGTTCAAAGTTTCAATGAAATTAACTTCTTCCGCCCCAACTGTGTTTTCTGTAGACACCCAATTAATTTTAGGAAAATTAAAGTCGCCACAAATTACAACGTTTTCATATTGATCACGGACTTGACTGAGAAAATCAGTAAATTTATTAGACCATGTGGAGTCGGAACTGGGTGGTCGGTAACACGAACAGAGAAAGATTTTGCCGTTAGAAAATGTTGTAACTTCACAAGTTACGAGTTCTAAGGTGGTAGAAATGTTTACGCTCTTGATTGATTTAAATGAAGCTGTTCTTACCGCTAGTAGTACTCCTCCACCACGAGCTTCGTGTCTGTCTTCCCGGAATATAGTGAAGCCCGAAGGTGGTAAGATTTCAGTATTTTGAATAACTTCCGTGAGCCAGGTTTCCGTAATAAATGCCACTTCAACGTTCTCTGTGTAGACTAAATTTTGAAAACAGGCAAGATTTGATACGTATTTGTCAGCTTTTTTGTGTATACTCTTCAGGCTTCTAGCGTTGAGTAAAACGTAGTTCAAGGAAGGGTGGATATTTTTATGCAGTCCAGGTCCAGGGTTGCTTTCCACGTCTCCAGACAACTGGATTAGCATCAAAGAAATTGAAGCAGATAAAAAAATGCGGCACGAAATGATAAGTTTCATTGAAGAAGGTAACGACTGTTGTTTGGCCGTTAACTTTCGATTTCCAGCTCGTCGGATTTGAGTGCTTGTAATTTCTTCACAGATATATAACAGTTCAGAGTTTGTTATATTAGCCAAGGGCCTTCTTTTATAACTTAGTAGTCCATCAAAAGTCAGATAAAATAATAAAATAAACCAAAAATTGACGGAGCTCATAAAACCCCGACTGAACGCCATTATGACGTATCTATTTTATCTATTTTTGACGTTTCTATTTTATCTATTTTTGTGCATCTATAACTGAACAGACAACGGCAAAATGGAATCTATTTGTTAAATATATATTTATGAAATAAATACAGTTAATGGTGAACTTTCCATTGTACCAACATATTCTCTCATCTAGAATTCATGATTATCGTTTGTAGAAGTAATGATATAGAGAATAATACATGGATGTGCGGAAATATGAAATTTATTTCGAGTGTTGACCAGGATATCTCACGAGTGAGCGAAGCGAACGAGTGACATATCCTGGTCAACACAAGAAATAAATTTCATATTTCCAAGCATCCATGTATTGTTCTGTTTATTATATAAAAAAATTGTCCTATTACCTTGCAAAAATTGTATTAAACTATAATGCTGATTCAGCGATAATCGTCACATGTGCGATTATCATAAATAATCGCACATGTGAGATTATCACTTTTATTAGTGGCGGAAAAATCAATAAAACACTCTATTTTATATAATAAAAATTGATAATCGTGAATTTTAAAGGAATCGAAATCTAACCCCCACCCGAACCCTGAACCTAACCCCACTTGTAAACCCAGCAACCCTAAACCTAATCACAATCTTGCAATGACCCACAACCCTCCAGGAAGTAAGTTTTTTTGTTAACATATTTGAATACAAATTTTCAACAATAAATATGCTTGGGAATATTGATAAATGAAGTGCAATAAATCAACAGCTGGTCATATTACTAGTAAGTTTATTTACAAGGAGATTGAATGTTATTGTCCTGACAACAGGACAAACTACAATGACATTTATGCAGGTTCAAGCATAGGCAGCCCAAGCTCTATCACGTACTGTCTGTCGTATTATATAATATACTTAAAGGTTGGCAAGTAAATTCACTAGTTCAACTCACCACTTGAATAAATGTCAATACTATTCGCAAATGTTAACGTAAATCAATAAAAAACCCACTTCTATAAACACAAATAATCGTACTAACATGTCACGAACGTTTGTTGCTTAAAACTGTTGTGAAACACCAGAAATTAGTGAAAACAAACGGGGTTTTGTCCAAACAATTGCCGTACCTATGCGTAGTGCAAAAATCCTGTTTGACGCCATCATTCGTGAGCAAATATAAGGCATGTCATTGGTCAATCGGCAAAACAAGAAAATTATCTCTGCGTGATAAATTTGACCAACAGGGGGGTATTGCAACAGTGCAGTTAAAAAGATTCGTGTAATAAGTACAAACTTTTTGTACGTAAAAGTTTATATAACCGTGTATAGAAATGGAGCGGCAAAAAACGGAAAGGATTCTGTCCCAATGTTCGTTGTCTTATATGGTAAGTGGCTAAAAATTCTCAATCTTTTTTGCTTAAAACAGAAGGAAGCCAGTTAGTGGCTTTGACAGACATTTGGCGGAGTTCATTGTTATTTATGCAAGACGACTCATTGTTGTTGTTCGCCGGTATTAAATAAACATTCAAACCCAAAGTTCAAAAAATATGACATGCATATATAATTAGACGATAGAAAATAAGGCACTTTATTATATGGCAGCAGCGCTGAGAGGTCCGAATACGGAAATCCTGTAATTTGATTGGTTCATAAGCGGTCGGATATTTCCCGTATCCGCCCGCTCAGAGTGGAATCTGCCGTTCGGGACCGTAAGTGAATTTTATAAACAAAATGGCAGTCATGTATCGGCAACAAGATGGATTATAATTTCAGAACAAACTCTTTGTTGAAATATATCGTGCAGGTATGTTGTTAGAAATTTTATAAGCTTTCATTTGATGTATAGTTCGAGTTTCCACATTTGGTGAAAGTTTTTAAAATGTCCAAAACGTTCGTAACATTGTTCGTAATAACATTTACTTCTCACAAGTATTAGAATTCCAGATGATTTTTTATTCAAACTACTTAACGTACGATCTTGAGCAATATGTCAAACAAAAGCAATTACTATTTGGGGTAGAAAGTTCAGGATTCTAGCTCAACGGAAAGTACTTTAAAAATGGGAAAATATCTGCCATTTTCGTTTAGTTCGCAAGAAAGATGGATCGAGTTTTCACAGAACGTTCACAAGATTTATGGCCATATAATAAACTACTTATTGACCTCGCTTGTTCGGTCTGTACTAGTGAAATATCGGACCTCTGTTTTTTGCACAGACCTCAACTCGCTGCGCTCGTCTCGGTCCGTACTAAAAAAACATCGGTCCGATATTTCACTAGTACAGACCTCACGCTCGGTCAATAAGTAGTTATTATTTTTTTATTAGTCGTGAGCGGGCCGAATCCTAGGCTTTCCTGCAATTTGATTGGCTACGTGAGCGGGCAGTTTTTTACGATATCTTGGACCGCGGTCCAAAAAGTTATTTTTTTACATTCTGTCATAATTAAAACTGATCGATTTTCATAACTATTTCGCTTGCCACAGAAAAAATATATTCAACAGAGAGCTATGGGGATGCAAATGAGTTTTATTATCCAAATGGTTTTGACAAGTTCATGTGTAAACAGCGAATTTTAAAAGAAACGCTGGGAAAACGGTATTTCACGATATCTTCTACCGCGGTCCAAAAAGTTTTTTTTTTTACATTCTGTCATTAAAATTGATCGATTTTCATAACTATTTCGCTTGCCACAGAAAAAATATATTGAACAGAGAGCTACGGGGATGCATATGATTTTGATTATCCAAATGGTTTTGACAAGTTCATGTGTAAACAGCGAATTTTAAAAGAAACGCTGGGAAAACTGTGACAAAGCAAAATTTACGAGCGATATTTATAAACAAAACAGTTTTAAAACGGTAGGAAAAAACATACATAAACTTGTGAACACAGTATTTTGAATCACTAAATGAAACTATATAGAAGTATATATATATATATATATATATATAAAGTCGTACCACGAGAAGATAGAAAAGCTGAAACCTTTTGACACTAAACTGTCTTTCTTCTGTTATCCAACCGCTATAAAACTCAACAAAACCGCAACAATTCATTACCTTTTAGTCAAATATTTTCCACATGCCAACCTCATCGTGTCATATGTCCTTGAAACTTGAAATTACAAATGGCTTACTACAAGCATTTTCGTCTTCAAACTCGAAGAACACACTTTCAATTTTCATACAGTCAGCCAAATATTGAAAGCGACTTTCCAAGCGAACAGCCAAAAACGAGCAAGCGACGAAGAAGAACGACGAAGAATCTTTATCAACTAAACTTTAAAAACACTGACTGCATTTTGACTTCCCTGCGTAACTAGATCTTCAAGTTTTGAATGTTTTTTTATCACAAAAAAGGTTCCAAGCTTCCTCGTCAGACTACATGTCGGCAGTTGTTTACGACTGTCGAACGATAAACTTTGGACTTTTGAGTATCACGTGAATGTCATCTCGATTACGCAACTTAATTCAATTATGTTAATTTATCTAATTATGTAACAAAAAAATAAATATGTTATTTACCGTTTTCGTCGGTCCGTATAGAAAAATATTTGCCCTCGGTCTCAAAAATGTCCCTCGGCCTGCGGCCTCGGGCCTTTTTTAAGACCTCGGGCAAATATTTTTCTATACGGACCTCCCAGCCGGTAAATAACATATATGCATTTACCTTGCGCTATATTTGACATGTTAAAACAACTGTCATCACTCCAACTTTTGATCGACATGCAGGCTTGCAGCAATTTTTTGCAGCTCATCATATATTCAACTGAATGCGAAATTAATTTTTAGTTCGTACAGAAAAACCTCTGACTGAGTTTGTTGTCGTCGAGCAATTGCTTCTCAAAAGATACTGATAAAAGTATAAAACAGCGATTTTTCGTTTCAAATTTTCCACATTTAAGCTTAGAAATCAGCAAATATTCGGAATATTAAAATCAACTGTTTATCTACACCACGGACATACTTTTCTATTAAAAACAATACACTTTCACTTAATACAAGGACACAAAACGTGTCAAAGACACTTTATATATTAAATATAAATGCCTGAGTTTTCGCCCAGTTTTATCCACTTCCATTAGTTCCATATCATTTATATGCACGAGTCCCAAAAAACGTATGAAATATGCCGCAAACCAAAAAAACAGTGAAACACAAAACATTAGATTGCACAGAGGAAAGAGGTGAAAAAGCAATTCCGTTACCTGCTCATGTCCTCGATGAAATGACAAAAACCCAAGATATCTTGTTTACGTATTAAAGCTTAACTGTAATTGCACATCCACTAATCCACGGACCACGGCACTAGTTTGATATATAGAAAGCACAAAAACCAACATTGACTCTAGCTTGCATGTCCTATACACATGCAGTTGATCGGGTTTTTTTCGAAATCACTCTGCTGAAATCTTTTATAATAGATGAAATAGAATAGTATATATTCGGCAACCAATATATCCTACGAAGTAGTCAGAGATCTTCAATGTCCACTAATAGTTTAATACCGGCGAACAACAATGAGTCGTCTCGCATAAATAATAATGAACTCCGCCAAATGTCTGTCAAAGTTATTAAAGCCACTAACTGGCTTCCTTCTATTTTAAACAAAAAAGATTGAGAATTTTTAGCCACTTACCATATAAGACAACGAACATTGGGACAATCTTTTCCGTTCTTGCCGCTCCATTTCTATTTAACAATTAGTCACCGAAGTCGAGGTGACTATCGGTGAATATTTACCGAGCCGCGAAGCGGCGAGGTAAATACACCGATAGTCACCGAGACTGAGGTGACTAATTGTTTTAGTATAATTTCAGAGGTTGATAAAAAACCAATAACGTTGAAACAAAAACTTTTAAACAACTGCTTTCATTTTAACAGTGGTGATTCTGTTTATTCACAGACGATGTTAGCAAGCCACAGTCTTTGTCAGTAAATAATTTCAAAAAAAGAGTTAACAACATCCTACTTTGGAATTAAACTTGTACATACATTCAAATATATGCTAAAAAGACTTTTATTCTGGTGTTTTGGATCCTGTGTTACGCTTTTTTGCACTTAATTCATGTTCTATATGTTCTTCACTCATGACGAATTTTTCGAAAACTTCGCTACGACCAAAACCTAGCCAAAACATACAAAAAATACGAAGAATTATAGAAAATATACTTCCTTACCTTTATAAAGTTTTGTTTTTACGATATTTGATATGTACAACATCTCAGTGATAAATGTTTTCAGTATTATGCTCTTTTGTTTGTCTCAAAAACTACAGACCCCATTTTGAAAAAAAAAATCAACCCTTCAATGAATCGACAAATTCTAAAATCTCATACTTCAAAATGACAACTCCGAGGGGGAGACTGAAACGAGTAAAGTCAGTGCAGTGTTGAATAAGTACCAGTCTCTTTTCCAAAACTACTTTTGAAGAACAATTTCTTGTGATGTAATAGTCACCGCGCTAGGCGGTGACTATCACCTCAGATTCACCGCTGAGCGGACCAATCAGAGAGCTGGAAAGCCTCTTTTCCACTATGAAATTATACTAAACACGGTTATATAAACTTTTACGTACAAAAAGTTTGTACTTATTACACGAATCTTTTTAACTGCACTGTTGCAATACCCCCCAACCTCGTCCCCAGGGCCATTTGTAGGGGCTGGGCCAAGATGGCGGCCAAAAACAAAATGGCGGGAACAAATGGCCCTGGTGGAGGCTAGCTCAAAATGCGCAGTATATTGCGCATTTTGATAACTAGAACTCAGTCCTTGACACAGTAATTATACCTAATTACAGCTAATTATTGCATGGTTTGAAATATAATTTCCCGTGCCGTGGGCAGGAACAACCGACAAGGTCAAAATACAATTTAAAAAAAAAAATACAAAATCAAACCGTCTGATTTACGCCATAAGGTCTTGACCAATCAGAGGCTGAGATAGCCTAGCCTCCACCAGGGCCATTTGTTCCCGCCATCTTGGCCCAGTTCCCTACAAATGGCCCTGGGTACGAGGTTGCAATACCCCCCTGTTGGTCAAATTTATCACGCAGAGATAATTTTCTTGTTTTGCCGATTGACCAATGACATGCCTTATATTTGCTCACGAATGATGGCGTCAAACAGGATTTTTGCACTACGCATAGGTACGGCAATTATTTGGACAAAACCCCGTTTGTTTTCACTAATTTCTGGTGTTTCACAACAGTTTTAAGCAACAAACGTTCGTGACAAGTTAGTACGATTATTTGTGTTTATAGAAGTGTTGTTTTTTTATTGATTTACGTTAACATTTGCGAATAGTATTGACATTTATTCAAGTGGTGAGTTGAACTAGTGAATTTACTTGCCAACGTTTAAGCATATTATATAATACGACAGACAGTACGTGATAGTGCTTGGGCTGCCTATGGTTCAAGTATTAATTCTGGACTCAGAAGATCATTGGATTACTTAGTGATACCATGGATAGTAAAATGAGTGGATTGGAAACTAATAGTCACGTGAGGTGTTTCCAGGCCGCCGATTGGCTGAAAAGCGTTTTTCTTTGCTCGAGAGATGTTGAAACCTAGTTGCAAATTGTGATGTCACGAATGGCGCGAGTACGCTTGTTTTACTGAGGTTTTTAGTGAACTTTTCTTCAAATTGCTCATATCCTCACATTCAGATGACTATGTTGACGTTTCAAATGATTTTATCGCCTTACAAACCTGCCTAAGCCACAATCGAGCGTTCGGGGTAAGCGTTGTTTATCTTTGTTTTGATGATTCCTGTGTTGTTTTGAAGAAACTGGCGTCCCCAAATTGTGCTTTGTTTTGCTCGGAATTTGGGATGCATATTTTAACTAGTAAACCTTGATATCTTCTTCTAAAATGAGTAAGAATAGACGGGCATTTTGTCGTATTGTGGCTTTGTCGTATTTACAGACAATTCGATTATCATTTTAGGCTGTATTAATCCCAAACTTTGAATATACTCGGGTTTTTTAAGCTTGTTAATTGCAACCAGGTTGTTATGCTCACGCCATCAAGTTTCCAATCCAGTCTTTTTACTATCCATGGTGATACCATAGTAAAAAGACTGGATTGGAAACTTGATGGCGTGAGCATAACAACCTGGTTGCAATTGACAAGCTTAAAAAACCCGAGTATATTCAAAGTTTGGGATTAATACAGCCTAAAATGATAATCGAATTGTCTGTAAATACGACAAAGCCACAATACGACAAAATGCCCGTCTATTCTTACTCATTTTAAAAGAAGATATCAAGGTTTACTAGTTAAAATATGCATCCCAAATTCCGAGCAAAATAAAGCACAATTTGGGGACGCCAGTTTCTTCAAAACAACACAGGAATCATCAAAACAAAGATCAACAACGCTTACCCCGAACGCTCGATTGTGGCTTAGGCAGGTTTGTAAGGCGATAAAATCATTTGAAACGTCAACATAGTCATCTGAATGTGAGGATATGAAGAATTTGAAGAAAAGTTCACTAAAAACCTCAGTAAAACAAGCGTACTCACGCCATTCGTGACATCACAATTTGCAACTAGGTTTCAACATCTCTCGAGCAAAGAAAAACGCTTTTCAGCCAATTGGCGGCCTGGAAACACCTCACGTGACTATTAGTTTCCAATCCACTCATTTTACTATCCATGGTGATACTAGAAAACCAAGATAAGCATACATGCTAAATGGGCCACTTTCATTTATATATTTCTAAATTATTTGCTGGTTTATATGGTGTATTAGTATGTATAACAAATATGTGTATAAGAAATATGTATTAATCAGGGTAATTTTTTATAGAATACCCCTCGCTCCAGGTCTATAATTGATAAGTATTTTCGTAAAAAGCACTGGAGCATTACCTACATGTCACCCCCTGATCTGCATTTTTGGTTTCACAAATTATGTCAGCTGGAGTTATACATATATCATTCCAACAATGGTGCATTTTTAGCAGCCTGTGACAGGGCCATTCCAATTCCCATCATTTTGTTTTTGGCCACCATCACAAATGGCCTTGGGGACAAGGTTGGCATGATCATTACCCTCCAAATTTGGGTAAAAATTATTTACACATCTGCAGGGAAGAATTAATATGCACCCAAGTTTTGTGGATAAATTCTACTTTTTTGTTGGTTTTACATATTTGGCTCTATACACAAAAAGCTTTGTTTTTGTATCTACTGCACATGCGCGAGTAGATACATTGCTGTTGTCTGTGTAATGTAAGGTAAGTTAACAAAAGAATGCCTTCAGAGCCAATCAAAATATAGAATAAAACGATTGACTCACGACAGACCACCGAAGCCAAAATAACTACAATCATGGAAATTAATTCATAGACTATCTAATAATTTCCCGAATGTTCCCCCCTCCCCCCTATACAATGTTGATGTGTGCGTGAAATCACATCCAGAGGTTTGTGTTATGATCAATATTGTTTTTGGGGGGAAGGGGGGACTATTTCAAACTATTTTGGCAGTGAATATTTAAATCTTTAACAACTGGCATCCAACAATGCTAAAAGGACATGCTTTTCATAAGAAGTCTACGTATATTATTTCCATGATTGTACTGTACACCAAGTATTTCATAAGTCACTGTTGACAGCATGGTCGCATGGAGCGGCACAAGAGGAAGTTTTTACAAATTTAGTAAGTATTTTAAGTATGAATTGTAGTCAATTCTTAATTGTGATGTACTAGACGTTGTTGGAATAATGATAAAGTTTTTGAAAGCAAATTAATCGAGTCGTTGCGTGGATGATTTCATATTCGGACGAGGCAATTTTAATTTATATGGCCAACATGTCTGGTCGAGCTTCGTAAACTGACAAGACTGTGACTGTGCGTTGCCGAATAGAAATTGATGACTGTTACGTGACCGCTATACGCAACAAAAAGTGTAACCTCAGCTATTTGGATTTTACAATTATTTATTTAATTAAGAAGAAACTTAGAACAGATATTGAAAATGTCTATAAAGATTAAAACTAAACTAAAGTTCAGAAACTTATCTGTCGTCTGCGCACAACGAAACAGCCAATAGGAGATTCCGGCAACTGGTTAACAATCCCCGTATGGACTTGAAAAGGAAGGAATAATAAAACCAACGGCATGAACTCTAGGACTGACTTCGTAACCACTTTGATACATATAGCTCACTCTCATACATATGCATGCCTGATATATGTTCGATGGCTGCTTATATAGTTTCTAGAGTATATAATTATAGTAACATACTTCATTCTGGCTTTACTCTGAGAGTCTGAGTTCTTTATCAAAGTTAAAACACAGCATGGCCTGTGAGCATACAGTAAACAATTTTGTCAAAAATCTTGTTCAGCTCTAGATCTGAATACAAGGTTGTTACAACTAGATACAATTCCATCAATTTTGTCAAGAATCTTGTTCAGCTATGAATACAAGGTTGTTACAATTAGACAGTTGCATCATTGTTTTTACCATAGTAGAAGTAAAATAGGTAAATGTAGAAGATTTTAACATGCAATGAAACAAGTAACATGTCTGGCGGTCTTTAGTAATACAGTACGAGGCTAGACGGTTACAGTTAACTCTTTCTGAAGCGGACACCCTCGGGTCCGCCTCAGAAGTAAATACAATATACAGTAATACAAATACAAATTTAATTACTTCTTCCCACAAGGGGCTTCCAAGAGCAATTTATATATTAAATTTCAAGTGGCAGAGTCGAAGGCATATTAAAGGCGCTCTGGCAGCCACCATACGACACATTTATGACACACATGTCAAACCACGAATCACAGCTAAAACCTAGGTGTTGATTTTACGGAGGGAGGAAAACCCTCTTGAGAAAATTCATTGCATAATCATCATCATATATAATAGTTAAAACTGGGTGCCGCTTCGAGAAAGTTTATTGTATAATCATCATGCATCTTCACGCATCAACTCCAGATTAAAGAATTCACAACTACAGTAGCTCTATCTACTATTGTACATCCATCCTTTAATGAGAGATCCAGATTGCTTTTCGCAACGGATTGTCTAGTCCAATGCAATATGAAAATCGTTTTAATTACACGATGCAATTTTTTCGTGAAACTGAAATGATTTGTGCGGAACCAAAGGAAGCGAGACAAGGTTCACGAGGAGTGTTACACGCCACGGATGTATATGGTTCGTGAAATTTGTCAGGCATCAGCGTTCAGTGTACGACTAGGTGAGGTGTAAGAATCTTATTATGTATAATGTTTCTTGGTCACCGCGCAAAACCAGTAAGCTCCTTAGGACGAGCTTACTGGTCGCTTGTCATCACGCCTCTGGGCGATTTGTGGCGCTACAGAACGCAACCTGTAGACGCTAAAAATTAGAACTGAGCGTATCGGCTGGTTTACACTGCGCTGCAACGTATAGGATTACTTTTCAATTCGGAGTGATCTTGCTCCGGATTCGCAACTGAAGCGTTTTGTACGGATCATAGATGTGATAAATTTGATATAGGTCTGTAATTGAAAATATCAGCACATGCATGGACCTAATTCATTTGATGAAGTTCATTGAACAACTTCCTGCTTTGAATTTGATTTCCTATCAGTGAACTCGATGTAAGTTATCACATTTTAACTTACATCGAGTTCACTGTTTCCTATTGGTTGTTAAAAACACCAGAAACCAATTGCAACAATACTTTGTGAAACCTCGCATGCCACGACCGTAAAATAAGAAAAAGTTATACTTATGCAATCATTAATAATTCACGAAAAAAAGAAATGAATCTTTAAACAATGTAAGAATTGTATATATTACTTACATATACTTACGTCTTGTGTTACTTTATTGTTTCAACTAGATGTTACAAGACCCATTGCTGGTATGATCACTGCCCAAAAGGTGGCAAATATATCGTTGTTTTTCGAGAACCTTGCGCCGTGGCCTACAGTTTCTATAACTTCTTTCAGGGGTGGTTTTTCCAGCCTGGAGAAGTCCAGTTGGATGAGTTCGTGAACAACTTTTTTCTAACACGAGGGATACCAAAAGACGAGATAGAAAACGCTTCTTACTACGTACACTTACTGAGCTGGTGGAGACACAGAAACGATCCCAATATTTTGTTTTTGTTCTTTGAGGAAATGAAAGAAGACCTAGAAAGTGCAGTAAGAGCTGTCGCTCTGTTTATGGGCATCAATGATGAAGAAAAGATCTGCAATGCTACTCGAATGAGTTCGTTTGAATTTATGAAAGCGAATGCAAAAAAATTTGACTCAAATATCGAGGCTCTGTATCGCAATAAAGCTTGCGGATTACCCGAAGATGCCGTTCCTAATAAGGTTGTCACAGGATCCACGTCTAAAGCTTTGAATGTCTTGCCAGATATCTTAAAAGAAGCCATACAAGTGGAATGGCAGGAAGTGGTGACTAGTGTCACAGGGTATCACACTTACGAAGAGTTCAGACATGCTTTTAGAAAAGAAAAACCACTAGTTTATTAGCATTGCTATCACATCATAAACCGTGCATAAATTAGTTGTCTCACAATATTTTTTTGAATGACAAAACAAAATGTTAATTGTTTATAAGTAATATATACAACATGAGCAGCCGTGTTGTATCGAATATACAAGCTCGAGCCCAAGGCGAGAGATTGTATATCTGATACAACACGGCCGCGAATGTTGTATATATTACTTATAAACAATAAGATAAGATACGAATGCATCTAAAGAACCATATTTACCAACTATTTTAGCGATATACTCTATTTTAGCGATATACTCTATTTTAGCCGAGAAAATCGAAGCTAAAGTTTATGTAAATCAGGACGATGCTGTATCTGATTTACAACCTCTGCTACTGTATTAATTTCTTTTGTGTTTTCCTCATGAATTATTAATGAGTTTTTTAAAGAATAATACATGGATGTGTGGAAATATGAAATTTATTTCGAGTGTTGTGACCAACTGTTCAGCACGAGATATACTGTATTTTCATATTTCCAAACATCTATATGCATTGCTCTGTTTATTATATAAAAAAATAGTCTTATATATTACAGCAGTATACTCTAATGCGTTTCGTATGATAATCGACACGTGAGATTATTATGAATAATAATAACTATTTTTTACAACAGCATTTTCTAATTATTAATTATATTTAATTAATTCATAGCTATTACAGAAGCAGTCACTTCTGTCCGCAAATATCAAAACTGTCCACAAAGTTACATAAAGTAATAAATTTGAGAGAGATCTAAAGGCTAAATCATACAGTAATAATCAATAAATACAAACAATATGAGCGGCCGAACTGTATGGGATTTACAACGGCGAGCCGAACTTACTTAAAATACTCAGAGTTTATATCATGAATACTTTGTTTAGCAGTCGTAGAAAAGGCAAAAACAAATTATTTAAACAAGGAAAAAGCTCAATTTGAGCCAATGGGTCCTAATTAGTATGCTGTATATCTGATACAGCATTGATGTTTTATTAATCAATGCTGTATCCATTTATAACACCTGTTTAAATTATTTGTTTTTAAATTTTCTTCATGAATTATTTATGAGTAGTTTAAGTAATAATACATATATACCGTCTAATGCAGTGTAATGCAGGTTAATGCAGTGTAATGCAGCCTAATGCAGTCTCCCGGGACACAATCCCCAAGCCCAGGCGTTGGGCCGAAGGCCCGGAGCCCGGTGAGGGTGCTAATCTCGGCATGCGTGGACACCATTTACACGCGAGATGAAAACCCGAAAGTAATTCACAACTTGCGCAGTTCGGATAGTAGAGTACTGGTAACTAACCTGTTAAATTATTCAAATTATTTAAATTTACGTCAGCAAATTAATTCTGAAACATGTTTATATATATATATATATATATATATATATATATATATATATATATATATATATATATATATATATATAGTTCAATCTACAGACACGGTGTTTCGCTGTACAACAGCTCGTCAGTGTAGCTTGGAACAATCTGAATGAATTTCATCAATTACTTATACACATGCGATCGTCAGCGACAACCGCATGTGGGACAGCATCGGTGAAGTACATTCAGATAGCGTGAAGTGCGCATGGGCCCAGAGTGCTCAAACTTCCACATGGGTAGTGAGCGTTGCATTATCGCTATTAGGTACCCACGGCAACTTCACAGAGTGCTCAACAACACCGAAGTGAAGGAGCGTACATAGTATATATATATATATGTTATCAAATCCACAACTTGCGCAGTTCGGATAGCAGGGTACTGGTAACTAACCTGTTAAATTATTCAAATTATTTAAATTTACGTCAGCAAATTATAATCATAAGTTCGGTTGGATTGCGAAATACAGTTTTTCACGGTTGAGTTTTTCAGCGATCACGATCATGACGAAAGAAATCTTTGCCAGATAAAATGGTTTCGGCTAAAATGTACATTAACATTATTATGGAAAAAGACCAAACTAGAAAGAAGGCTAAGAAGAGATGTGACAGCAATAAAGACAGCAGAGAAGAGGCAACAATAAACATGACTTAAAACCACTAAATAAAACCACCTGGGACCGCAGTAATTGGCATTAAGCTGTTGTAGGCATCCTGCCACGTAATTGTAAATTTGTTATTGGGATTTATGCAATAAATAATATTAAAACTAGCTGTGTGTTGTTTGGGTAGCTCCAACTCCCCCGGTTCATTGGGGCTATCTGGTCACGCAGGGCACACGTGAAGTGTCACACTCCAGCGATCAATGAATCGGGCACTGTTGATCAGAGGCACGTGATACGTGCGTGCTTAGAAGGCTGATGCAATATCCGGAACTACGAGTCAGTGTTTCCTGGGCCTCGGGCTCAGCATTGTTGGCACCGTTTCTCGAGTGGTTCTTCCCACCCTCCTCCCCACAACGTGCTATCGAGCGCCAGTGACTGCCTGCTTCCCCTGGTTCGCCGCCAGTTACGCTTCAGTTTCTTGTCGTGGCATAAGCGCCAGTCCACACGCTCCTCGGAGTTTTAAGCCTCCGCAACTGCCAACGGGTGCTCCTCCCTTGTTACTCGGTCATTAGCTAACAGACTCACCTGTTATTCGCGTGGTTGTGCAAACGCCAATCCACAGGCCTCCTGCCCTGGAGTTTGAAGCCTCCGCAACTGCTAACGGATGCGCCTCCGTTAGCTAATGTTTATCACGTCGGTGCGTTCTACACCACTCCCACTTCCCACTGTAATCCTGGAGCCTCTATTCTTTCACCAGATGCGCCTCTGGTGTTCAACAAGGTTCGTTCGCAGAACCTTTGGTTGCTAGCGCCGGGAGAGGGCTCTCCCGGCTTGCCAACGGTTGCTCCACCGTTGTTGCTCCGTCTACTCTGTAGAAGGAGTAAGCTGTGAGCACAGACGCCATGAGTCTTGCTTAGACTTCAGTCTTCTTACTGCCCGAACAGCGCCAATCGACACCCCACTCCCTTTGCACGGGAGTTTGTAGCCTCTGCAACCGCCAACGGTTGCTCCACCGTTGTTGCTCCGTCTAATTTGTAGAAGGAGTAAGCTGTGAGCACAGACGCCGTGAGTCTTGCTCTCCCTGGCATGCCAGGTGATACATTAATTTGTTAGCTAATTTGTATTGTATTGTACGTTGTCTTCCTGTGTTGCTTCTTTTTTTTTATGTTGATTTATGTTGCTTTCATAACATTTATGTTGCTTTCATAACCTAACTGTTCTATCTTAGACAGGATATTACTTGAACTCTCTCGGTCTTGCTGGCCGGGTGATCTGCATTGCATTTGGCGTCCAGTGTTATGCTTTAACTTTGCAGTATGTTGCAATGTCTGCTGCAGCTGTTTCCTACGCCTTTTCTATAGGTTCAGGTTTGTGCAGCCACATCATGGGTGAGTACTTGTATTATTTACTTTCTTTCTCCACTAGGCTAGTAGTGTGAACCGTAATCCCCTGGTTGAGAGGAGTTTCTCGGTCGCGCAGGAACACCACTATTACCTAAATGAGTAGGATCGCGCTTCGTGTGCCAGCACCAGACTGGTCTGCCAGGCCTTGGCGATTCGCTAGCTTGGTGGTGTAATGATTGCCGGCCCGAGATGCCCACCGGGGATTGCGACCCTCCAAATTTAGTACTGTGTACGTCTATTTACTGACTTTATCCATGCATCCTTGTATCTCGTTACTACACAGCGCTGTTATTAATGGGATTTATGCAATAAATAATATTAAAACTAGCTGTGTGTTTGGGTGGCTCCAACTCTCCCGGTTCATTGGGGCTATCTGGTCACGCAGGGCACACGTGAAGTGTCACACTCCAGCGATCAATGAATCGGGCACTGTTGATCAGAGGCACGTGATACGTGCTTGCTTAGAAGGCTGATGCAATATCCGGAACTACGAGTCAGTGTTTCCTGGGCCTCGCGGGCTCAGCATTGTTGGCACCGTTTCTCGAGTGGTTCTTCCCACCCTGCTCCCCACAAGGTGCTATCGAGCGCCAGTGACTGCCTCCTTCCCCTGGTTCGCCGCCAGTTACGCTTCAGTTTCTTGTCGTGGCATAAGCGCCAGTCCACACGCTCCTCGGAGTTTTAAGCCTCCGCAACTGCCAACGGGTGCTCCTCCCTTGTTACTCGGTCATTAGCTAACAGACTCACCTGTTATTCGCGTGGTTGTGCAAGCGCCAATCCACAGGCCTCCTGCCCTGGAGTTTGAAGCCTCCGCAACTGCTAACGGATGCGCCTCCGTTAGCTAATGTTTATCACGTCGGTGCGTTCTACACCACTCCCACTTCCCACTGTAATCCTGGAGCCTCTATTCTTTCACCAGATGCGCCTCTGGTGTTCAGCAAGGTTCGTTCGCAGAACCTTTGGTTGGTAGCGCCGGGAGAGGGCTCTCCCGGCTTGCCAACGGTTGCTCCACCGTTGTTGTTGCTCCGTCTACTCTGTAGAAGGAGTAAGCTGTGAGCACAGACGCCATGAGTCTTGCTTAGACTTCAGTCTTCTTACTGCCCGAACAGCGCCAATCGACACCCCACTCCCTTTGCACGGGAGTTTGTAGCCTCTGCAACCGCCAACGGTTGCTCCACCGTTGTTGCTCCGTCTAATTTGTAGAAGGAGTAAGCTGTGAGCACAGACGCCGTGAGTCTTGCTCTCCCTGGCATGCCAGGTGATACATTAATTTGGTAGCTAATTTGTATTGTACGTTGTCTTCCTGTGTTGCTTTTTTTTATGTTGATTTATGTTGCTTTCATAACATTTATGTTGCTTTCATAACCTAACTGTTCTATCTTAGACAGGATATTACTTGAACTCTCTCGGTCTTGCTGGCCGGGTGATCTGCATTGCATTTGGCGTCCAGTGTTATGCTTTAACTTTGCAGTATGTTGCAATGTCTGCTGCAGCTGCTTCCTACGCCTTTTCTATAGGTTCAGGTTTGTGCAGCCACATCATGGGTGAGTACTTGTATTATTTACTTTCTTTCTCCACTAGGCTAGTAGCGTGAACCGTAATCCCCTGGTTGAGAGGAGTTTCTCGGTCGCGCAGGAACACCACTATTACCTAAATGAGTAGGATCGCGCTTCCTGTGCCAGCACCAGACCGGTCTGCCAGGCCTTGGCGATTCGCTAGCTTGGTGGTGTAATGATTGCCGGCGCGAGATGCCCACCGGGGATTGCGACCCTCCAAATTTAGTACTGTGTCGTCTATTTACTGACTTTATCCATGCATCCTTGTATCTCGTTACTACACAGCGCTGTTATTAATGGGATTTATGCAATAAATAATATTAAAACTAGCTGTGTGTTGTTTGGGTGGCTCCAACTCTCCCGGTTCATTGGGGCTATCTGGTCACGCAGGGCACACGTGAAGTGTCACACTCCAGCGATCAATGAATCGGGCACTGTTGATCAGAGGCACGTGATACGTGCTTGCTTAGAAGGCTGATGCAATATCCGGAACTACGAGTCAGTGTTTCCTGGGCCTCGCGGGCTCAGCATTGTTGGCACCGTTTCTCGAGTGGTTCTTCCCACCCTCCTCCCCACAACGTGCTATCGAGCGCCAGTGACTGCCTCCTTCCCCTGGTTCGCCGCCAGTTACGCTTCAGTTTCTTGTCGTGGCATAAGCGCCAGTCCACACGCTCCTCGGAGTTTTAAGCCTCCGCAACTGCCAACGGGTGCTCCTCCCTTGTTACTCGGTCATTAGCTAACAGACTCACCTGTTATTCGCGTGGTTGTGCAAGCGCCAATCCACAGGCCTCCTGCCCTGGAGTTTGAAGCCTCCGCAACTGCTAACGGATGCGCCTCCGTTAGCTAATGTTTATCACGTCGGTGCGTTCTACACCACTCCCACTTCCCACTGTAATCCTGGAGCCTCTATTCTTTCACCAGATGCGCCTCTGGTGTTCAGCAAGGTTCGTTCGCAGAACCTTTGGTTGGTAGCGCCGGGAGAGGGCTCTCCCGGCTTGCCAACGGTTGCTCCACCGTTGTTGCTCCGTCTACTCTGTAGAAGGAGTAAGCTGTGAGCACAGACGCCATGAGTCTTGCTTAGACTTCAGTCTTCTTACTGCCCGAACAGCGCCAATCGACACCCCACTCCCTTTGCACGGGAGTTTGTATCCTCTGCAACCGCCAACGGTTGCTCCACCGTTGTTGCTCCGTCTAATTTGTAGAAGGAGTAAGCTGTGAGCACAGACGCCGTGAGTCTTGCTCTCCCTGGCATGCCAGGTGATACATTAATTTGTTAGCTAATTTGTATTGTACGTTGTCTTCCTGTGTTGCTTCTTTTTTTTTATGTTGATTTATGTTGCTTTCATAACATTTATGTTGCTTTCATAACCTAACTGTTCTATCTTAGACAGGATATTACTTGAACTCTCTCGGTCTTGCTGGCCGGGTGATCTGCATTGCATTTGGCGTCCAGTGTTATGCTTTAACTTTGCAGTATGTTGCAATGTCTGCTGCAGCTGTTTCCTACGCCTTTTCTATAGGTTCAGGTTTGTGCAGCCACATCATGGGTGAGTACTTGTATTATTTACTTTCTTTCTCCACTAGGCTAGTAGTGTGAACCGTAATCCCCTGGTTGAGAGGAGTTTCTCGGTCGCGCAGGAACACCACTATTACCTAAATGAGTAGGATCGCGCTTCGTGTGCCAGCACCAGACTGGTCTGCCAGGCCTTGGCGATTCGCTAGCTTGGTGGTGTAATGATTGCCGGCCCGAGATGCCCACCGGGGATTGCGACCCTCCAAATTTAGTACTGTGTACGTCTATTTACTGACTTTATCCATGCATCCTTGTATCTCGTTACTACACAGCGCTGTTATTAATGGGATTTATGCAATAAATAATATTAAAACTAGCTGTGTGTTTGGGTGGCTCCAACTCTCCCGGTTCATTGGGGCTATCTGGTCACGCAGGGCACACGTGAAGTGTCACACTCCAGCGATCAATGAATCGGGCACTGTTGATCAGAGGCACGTGATACGTGCTTGCTTAGAAGGCTGATGCAATATCCGGAACTACGAGTCAGTGTTTCCTGGGCCTCGCGGGCTCAGCATTGTTGGCACCGTTTCTCGAGTGGTTCTTCCCACCCTGCTCCCCACAACGTGCTATCGAGCGCCAGTGACTGCCTCCTTCCCCTGGTTCGCCGCCAGTTACGCTTCAGTTTCTTGTCGTGGCATAAGCGCCAGTCCACACGCTCCTCGGAGTTTTAAGCCTCCGCAACTGCCAACGGGTGCTCCTCCCTTGTTACTCGGTCATTAGCTAACAGACTCACCTGTTATTCGCGTGGTTGTGCAAGCGCCAATCCACAGGCCTCCTGCCCTGGAGTTTGAAGCCTCCGCAACTGCTAACGGATGCGCCTCCGTTAGCTAATGTTTATCACGTCGGTGCGTTCTACACCACTCCCACTTCCCACTGTAATCCTGGAGCCTCTATTCTTTCACCAGATGCGCCTCTGGTGTTCAGCAAGGTTCGTTCGCAGAACCTTTGGTTGGTAGCGCCGGGAGAGGGCTCTCCCGGCTTGCCAACGGTTGCTCCACCGTTGTTGCTCCGTCTACTCTGTAGAAGGAGTAAGCTGTGAGCACAGACGCCATGAGTCTTGCTTAGACTTCAGTCTTCTTACTGCCCGAACAGCGCCAATCGACACACCCCACTCCCTTTGCACGGGAGTTTGTAGCCTCTGCAACCGCCAACGGTTGCTCCACCGTTGTTGCTCTCCGTCTAATTTGTAGAAGGAGTAAGCTGTGAGCACAGACGCCGTGAGTCTTGCTCTCCCTGGCATGCCAGGTGATACATTAATTTGTTAGCTAATTTGTATTGTACGTTGTCTTCCTGTGTTGCTTTTTTTTATGTTGATTTATGTTGCTTTCATAACATTTATGTTGCTTTCATAACCTAACTGTTCTATCTTAGACAGGATATTACTTGAACTCTCTCGGTCTTGCTGGCCGGGTGATCTGCATTGCATTTGGCGTCCAGTGTTATGCTTTAACTTTGCAGTATGTTGCAATGTCTGCTGCAGCTGCTTCCTACGCCTTTTCTATAGGTTCAGGTTTGTGCAGCCACATCATGCATGGGTGAGTACTTGTATTATTTACTTTCTTTCTCCACTAGGCTAGTAGCGTGAACCGTAATCCCCTGGTTGAGAGGAGTTTCTCGGTCGCGCAGGAACACCACTATTACCTAAATGAGTAGGATCGCGCTTCCTGTGCCAGCACCAGACTGGTCTGCCAGGCCTTGGCGATTCGCTAGCTTGGTGGTGTAATGATTGCCGGCGCGAGATGCCCACCGGGGATTGCGACCCTCCAAATTTAGTACTGTGTCGTCTATTTACTGACTTTATCCATGCATCCTTGTATCTCGTTACTACACAGCGCTGTTATTAATGGGATTTATGCAATAAATAATATTAAAACTAGCTGTGTGTTGTTTGGGTGGCTCCAACTCTCCCGGTTCATTGGGGCTATCTGGTCACGCAGGGCACACGTGAAGTGTCACACTCCAGCGATCAATGAATCGGGCACTGTTGATCAGAGGCACGTGATACGTGCTTGCTTAGAAGGCTGATGCAATATCCGGAACTACGAGTCAGTGTTTCCTGGGCCTCGCGGGCTCAGCATTGTTGGCACCGTTTCTCGAGTGGTTCTTCCCACCCTCCTCCCCACAACGTGCTATCGAGCGCCAGTGACTGCCTCCTTCCCCTGGTTCGCCGCCAGTTACGCTTCAGTTTCTTGTCGTGGCATAAGCGCCAGTCCACACGCTCCTCGGAGTTTTAAGCCTCCGCAACTGCCAACGGGTGCTCCTCCCTTGTTACTCGGTCATTAGCTAACAGACTCACCTGTTATTCGCGTGGTTGTGCAAGCGCCAATCCACAGGCCTCCTGCCCTGGAGTTTGAAGCCTCCGCAACTGCTAACGGATGCGCCTCCGTTAGCTAATGTTTATCACGTCGGTGCGTTCTACACCACTCCCACTTCCCACTGTAATCCTGGAGCCTCTATTCTTTCACCAGATGCGCCTCTGGTGTTCAGCAAGGTTCGTTCGCAGAACCTTTGGTTGGTAGCGCCGGGAGAGGGCTCTCCCGGCTTGCCAACGGTTGCTCCACCGTTGTTGCTCCGTCTACTCTGTAGAAGGAGTAAGCTGTGAGCACAGACGCCATGAGTCTTGCTTAGACTTCAGTCTTCTTACTGCCCGAACAGCGCCAATCGACACCCCACTCCCTTTGCACGGGAGTTTGTATCCTCTGCAACCGCCAACGGTTGCTCCACCGTTGTTGCTCCGTCTAATTTGTAGAAGGAGTAAGCTGTGAGCACAGACGCCGTGAGTCTTGCTCTCCCTGGCATGCCAGGTGATACATTAATTTGTTAGCTAATTTGTATTGTACGTTGTCTTCCTGTGTTGCTTTTTTTTTTTATGTTGATTTATGTTGCTTTCATAACATTTATGTTGCTTTCATAACCTAACTGTTCTATCTTAGACAGGATATTACTTGAACTCTCTCGGTCTTGCTGGCCGGGTGATCTGCATTGCATTTGGCGTCCAGTGTTATGCTTTAACTTTGCAGTATGTTGCAATGTCTGCTGCAGCTGTTTCCTACGCCTTTTCTATAGGTTCAGGTTTGTGCAGCCACATCATGGGTGAGTACTTGTATTATTTACTTTCTTTCTCCACTAGGCTAGTAGTGTGAACCGTAATCCCCTGGTTGAGAGGAGTTTCTCGGTCGCGCAGGAACACCACTATTACCTAAATGAGTAGGATCGCGCTTCGTGTGCCAGCACCAGACTGGTCTGCCAGGCCTTGGCGATT
Source organism: Paragorgia papillata (assembly GCA_035771165.1). Lineage (NCBI taxonomy): Eukaryota > Metazoa > Cnidaria > Anthozoa > Scleralcyonacea > Coralliidae > Paragorgia > Paragorgia papillata. The sequence goes on from JAWNZC010000348.1 coordinate 2,693,885, forward strand.
CGCTAGCTTGGTGGTGTAATGATTGCCGGCCCGAGATGCCCACCGGGGATTGCGACCCTCCAAATTTAGTACTGTGTACGTCTATTTACTGACTTTATCCATGCATCCTTGTATCTCGTTACTACACAGCGCTGTTATTAATGGGATTTATGCAATAAATAATATTAAAACTAGCTGTGTGTTTGGGTGGCTCCAACTCTCCCGGTTCATTGGGGCTATCTGGTCACGCAGGGCACACGTGAAGTGTCACACTCCAGCGATCAATGAATCGGGCACTGTTGATCAGAGGCACGTGATACGTGCTTGCTTAGAAGGCTGATGCAATATCCGGAACTACGAGTCAGTGTTTCCTGGGCCTCGCGGGCTCAGCATTGTTGGCACCGTTTCTCGAGTGGTTCTTCCCACCCTGCTCCCCACAACGTGCTATCGAGCGCCAGTGACTGCCTCCTTCCCCTGGTTCGCCGCCAGTTACGCTTCAGTTTCTTGTCGTGGCATAAGCGCCAGTCCACACGCTCCTCGGAGTTTTAAGCCTCCGCAACTGCCAACGGGTGCTCCTCCCTTGTTACTCGGTCATTAGCTAACAGACTCACCTGTTATTCGCGTGGTTGTGCAAGCGCCAATCCACAGGCCTCCTGCCCTGGAGTTTGAAGCCTCCGCAACTGCTAACGGATGCGCCTCCGTTAGCTAATGTTTATCACGTCGGTGCGTTCTACACCACTCCCACTTCCCACTGTAATCCTGGAGCCTCTATTCTTTCACCAGATGCGCCTCTGGTGTTCAGCAAGGTTCGTTCGCAGAACCTTTGGTTGGTAGCGCCGGGAGAGGGCTCTCCCGGCTTGCCAACGGTTGCTCCACCGTTGTTGCTCCGTCTACTCTGTAGAAGGAGTAAGCTGTGAGCACAGACGCCATGAGTCTTGCTTAGACTTCAGTCTTCTTACTGCCCGAACAGCGCCAATCGACACCCCACTCCCTTTGCACGGGAGTTTGTAGCCTCTGCAACCGCCAACGGTTGCTCCACCGTTGTTGCTCCGTCTAATTTGTAGAAGGAGTAAGCTGTGAGCACAGACGCCGTGAGTCTTGCTCTCCCTGGCATGCCAGGTGATACATTAATTTGTTAGCTAATTTGTATTGTACGTTGTCTTCCTGTGTTGCTTTTTTTTATGTTGATTTATGTTGCTTTCATAACATTTATGTTGCTTTCATAACCTAACTGTTCTATCTTAGACAGGATATTACTTGAACTCTCTCGGTCTTGCTGGCCGGGTGATCTGCATTGCATTTGGCGTCCAGTGTTATGCTTTAACTTTGCAGTATGTTGCAATGTCTGCTGCAGCTGCTTCCTACGCCTTTTCTATAGGTTCAGGTTTGTGCAGCCACATCATGCATGGGTGAGTACTTGTATTATTTACTTTCTTTCTCCACTAGGCTAGTAGCGTGAACCGTAATCCCCTGGTTGAGAGGAGTTTCTCGGTCGCGCAGGAACACCACTATTACCTAAATGAGTAGGATCGCGCTTCCTGTGCCAGCACCAGACTGGTCTGCCAGGCCTTGGCGATTCGCTAGCTTGGTGGTGTAATGATTGCCGGCGCGAGATGCCCACCGGGGATTGCGACCCTCCAAATTTAGTACTGTGTCGTCTATTTACTGACTTTATCCATGCATCCTTGTATCTCGTTACTACACAGCGCTGTTATTAATGGGATTTATGCAATAAATAATATTAAAACTAGCTGTGTGTTGTTTGGGTGGCTCCAACTCTCCCGGTTCATTGGGGCTATCTGGTCACGCAGGGCACACGTGAAGTGTCACACTCCAGCGATCAATGAATCGGGCACTGTTGATCAGAGGCACGTGATACGTGCTTGCTTAGAAGGCTGATGCAATATCCGGAACTACGAGTCAGTGTTTCCTGGGCCTCGCGGGCTCAGCATTGTTGGCACCGTTTCTCGAGTGGTTCTTCCCACCCTCCTCCCCACAACGTGCTATCGAGCGCCAGTGACTGCCTCCTTCCCCTGGTTCGCCGCCAGTTACGCTTCAGTTTCTTGTCGTGGCATAAGCGCCAGTCCACACGCTCCTCGGAGTTTTAAGCCTCCGCAACTGCCAACGGGTGCTCCTCCCTTGTTACTCGGTCATTAGCTAACAGACTCACCTGTTATTCGCGTGGTTGTGCAAGCGCCAATCCACAGGCCTCCTGCCCTGGAGTTTGAAGCCTCCGCAACTGCTAACGGATGCGCCTCCGTTAGCTAATGTTTATCACGTCGGTGCGTTCTACACCACTCCCACTTCCCACTGTAATCCTGGAGCCTCTATTCTTTCACCAGATGCGCCTCTGGTGTTCAGCAAGGTTCGTTCGTAGAACCTTTGGTTGGTAGCGCCGGGAGAGGGCTCTCCCGGCTTGCCAACGGTTGCTCCACCGTTGTTGCTCCGTCTACTCTGTAGAAGGAGTAAGCTGTGAGCACAGACGCCATGAGTCTTGCTTAGACTTCAGTCTTCTTACTGCCCGAACAGCGCCAATCGACACCCCACTCCCTTTGCACGGGAGTTTGTAGCCTCTGCAACCGCCAACGGTTGCTCCACCGTTGTTGCTCCGTCTAATTTGTAGAAGGAGTAAGCTGTGAGCACAGACGCCGTGAGTCTTGCTCTCCCTGGCATGCCAGGTGATACATTAATTTGTTAGCTAATTTGTATTGTACGTTGTCTTCCTGTGTTGCTTTTTTTTATGTTGATTTATGTTGCTTTCATAACATTTATGTTGCTTTCATAACCTAACTGTTCTATCTTAGACAGGATATTACTTGAACTCTCTCGGTCTTGCTGGCCGAGTGATCTGCATTGCATTTGGCGTCCAGTGTTATGCTTTAACTTTGCAGTATGTTGCAATGTCTGCTGCAGCTGTTTCCTACGCCTTTTCTATAGGTTCAGGTTTGTGCGGCCACATCATGCATGGGTGAGTACTTGTATTATTTACTTTCTTTCTCCACTAGGCTAGTAGTGTGAACCGTAATCCCCTGGTTGAGAGGAGTTTCTCGGTCGCGCAGGAACACCACTATTACCTAAATGAGTAGGATCGCGCTTCGTGTGCCAGCACCAGACTGGTCTGCCAGGCCTTGGCGACTCGCTAGCTTGGTGGTGTAATGATTGCCGGCACGAGATGCCCACCGGGGATTGCGACCCTCCAAATTTAGTACTGTGTACGTCTATTTACTGACTTTATCCATGCATCCTTGTATCTCGTTACTACACAGCGCTGTTATTAATGTGATTTAATTGTAAATTTACTTATTTATTATTTTATTATTATTAACTATACTGAAATCTAATTACTTAAAACACACTCACTCACACAATACACCTATGTACTTATTATCTATATATATAGTATACCAATGTGGCAAAACGTAATAAATAAATAAATAAATAAATAAATAAATAAATAAATAAATAAATAAAAAAAAAATTTACACAATAAAGACCGAAAACAATGCCGACCGAAATGTATCTGAAAGAACAAGGTTGTGTCCTGAAACTGTTCAAAGCTGGTAAAGAATTCTGCTCTGGTGTATTCTACTTATAATTAACTCGAGAGAGAACGATGAAGAAATTTTGAAACAAACGGCTTTTTAGATCATGAAGAGAACTGAATGATGCCTTGTCATATTTATTCATGTCAACAACGAAAAAAGTTACCACGAACGAGAAAAACAATCCGAAAAGAGTAGACTGAATTGGCAGTGTTTGTGGTGACAAAAGCAGAAGAAAGTTTAACGGTAGGAGATTCGTATTTACCAGTTTAGCTGAGAGTAAAACAAAAGAAATCTTGAAAATGAAAATCAATATAAATAATATCTTGTCTAGAGTTGTCTTTGGACGCTAGGGCGTTGGCATTGTTTTTTTTCCCGTGGCCACTATAATAACTAAACTTATCTATTTTTGAACAGTGAAAATTTGTCATTTGGTTCATCTCGTTGGTTTTTTTTATTAATTAATATTGACTTTGCAAGTTCTTTCGGTGTGTCAATACAGGACTACGGATGAACTTTGCTAATTAATTTTCTGGGGTGTTTTCTGTGTGTTACTATTATAATACAAGTATACAACAAAAACTAGAAATTAGGATTGGTCGGGGGGGGGGGAGGAGTTACAAAAATGCATATAAAGCGGGCGAGGGGTTGCATGTTGGTTGTTGCATGCGTTCATGTATTTCTAGTAATAGGCATACATGAAGTACCCTGAAGCACAGAATAAGGATTGACCAGAAGTCCAACTCGAGTGGTGACAACTTGTCCGCATTTCTTCAATGCGCAAGCGCGATATTTGCGCGAGGATGGAAACTTCAAAGGTTCCGACGCGAGTTTTCTGGTCGTATTTCTATTCTGTGCTTGAAGTGTCAACGGTGCCAACGCATCAAATTTAAAATGCCTTTTGAGAATACTCCATCGATAAGTCCTGGAATAAAACTGCTGAAACAGAGGTTGTCTAGGTTTATAACTGAAGAGGGTAGACTGAAAGGTTTACGTTTCAGTCCTTGGCAGTCTGATTTATTTGTCGTTACTTCTCCCAAGTGTGGGACAACATGGTTGCAGCAGATGGTCGTGAGCAAGTTCAATATAAGGAACTACTTCAGTAATCTCTCTAAACTCCATGTCTCCACCAGTTTTAAGCTGATGCATGTACATATGGACCTTGAAGCAGAACAGAAGGTGGCACCGAGGTGAGCTGATCTAGATAATGGGAATAGGAAGGCTGCCCTCACTTTTCGAATATGGTGGTGTCTAGTGTATAATAAGGTACAAAGATATGTTCGATATGTTGGATGAAATTATAATTGCAGATGAAGAACTTTACTTCTGTCAAATTCACCAACATGGCAGCAATGTCGTAAGATGCACACCAGCAATATAATATATATATATATTTATACAATACCCTGGTTGCTATGCGTGTTTTCATTTGTTGTTGCCCATTGATCTATTAGAGGACAGACACATGGACACGTCAGATCACGTCAGCTGACTTGCTTTTCTCTTTCTTCATGGTCCCAAATCCGACAAGAGTTTTGATAAAAACCTTTTAAATTTTTGTATTGTATACAACAAATAGATTCCATTTTTTGTTCTTACAACTTTGTGTGCATCTATATAACTGAACAGGGCAAAATGGAATCTATTTGTTATATATATATATATTTATGAAATAAATACAGTTAATGGTGAACCTAACCCCACTTCTAAACCCAGCAACCCTAAACCTAATCACAATCTTGCAATGACCCACAACCCTCCAGGAAGTAAGTTTTTTTGTTAACATATTTGAATACAAATTTTCAACAATAAATATGCTTGGGAATATTGACAAATGAAGTGCAAAAAATCAACAGCTGGTCATATTACTAGTAAGTTTATTTACAAGGAGATTGAATGTTATCGTCCTGACAACAGGACAAACTACAATGACATTATGCAGGTTCAAGTATTAATTCTGGACTCAGAAGATCATTGGATTACTTAGTAATACTTAGAAAACCAAGATAAGCATACATGCTAAATGGGCCACTTTCATTTATATATTTCTAAATTATTTGCTGGTTTATATGGTGTATTAGTATGTATAACAAATATGTGTATAAGAAATATGTATTAATCAGGGTAATTTTTTATAGAATACCCCTCGCTCCAGGTCTATAATTGATAAGTATTTTCGTAAAAAGCACTGGAGCATTACCTACATGTCACCCCCTGATCTGCCATTTTTGGTTTCACAAATTATGTCAGCTGGTTTATCATTCCAATAATGGTGCATTTTTAGCAGCCTGTGACAGGGCCATTCCAGTTCCCATCATTTTGTTTTTGGCCACCATCACAAATGGCCTTGGGGACAAGGTTGGCATGATCATTACCCTCCAAATTTGGGTAAAAATTATTTACACATCTGCAGGGAAGAATTAATATGCACCCAAGTTTTGTGGATAAATTCTACTTTTTTGTTGGTTTTACATATTTGGCTCTATACACAAAAAGCTTTGTTTTTGTATCTACTGCACATGCGCGAGTAGATACATTGCTGTTGTCCATGTAATGTATAAGGTAAGTTAACAAAAGAATGCCTTCGGAGCCAATCAAAACATAGAATAAAACGATTGACTTGCGACAGACCACCGAAGCCAAAATAACTACTGTACACCAAGTATTTTATAAGTCACTGTTGACAGCATGGTTGCATGGAGCGAGACAAGAGGAAGTTTTTACAAATTTAGTGAGTATTTTAAGTATGAATTGTAGTAGACGTTGTTGGAATAATGATAAAAGTTTTTGAAAGCAAATTAATCGAGTCGTTGCATGAGTGATTTCATATTCAGACGAGGCAATTTTAATTTATATGGCCAACAAGTCTGGTCGAGCTTCGTAAACTGACAAGACTGTGCATTGCCGAATAGAAATTGATGACTGTTACGTGACCGCTATACGCAACAAAAAGTGTAACCTCAGCTATTTGGTTTTTACAATTATTTATTTAATTAACAAGAAACTTAGAACAAATATTGAAAATGTCTATAAAGATTTAAACTAAACTAAAGTTCAGAAACTTATCTGTCGTCTGCACACAACGAAACAGTCAATAGGAGATTCCGGCAACTGGTTAACTGAATCCGTATGGACTTGAAAAGGAAGGAATAATAAAACCAATGGCATGAACTCCAGGACTGACTTCGTAACCACTTTGATACATATAGCTCACTCTCATACATATGCATGCCTGATATATGTTCCATGGCTGCTTATATAGTTTCTAGAGTATATAATTATAGTAACATACTTCATTCTGGCTTTACTCTGAGAGTCTGAGTTCTTTATCAAAGTTAAAACACAGCATGGCCTGTGAGCATACAGTAGACAATTTTGTCAAAAATCTTGTTCAGCTCTAGATCTGAATACAAGGTTGTTACAACTAGATACAATTCCATCAATTTTGTCAAGAATCTTGTTCAGCTATGAATACAAGGTTGTTACAAGTACACAGTTGCATCATTGTTTTTACCATAGTAGAAGTAAAATAGGTAAATGTAGAAGATTTTAACATGCAATGAAACAAGTAATATGTCTGGCGGTCTTTAGTAATACAGTACGAGGCTAGACGGTTACAGTTAACTCTTTCTGAAGCGGACACCTTCGGGTCCACCTCAGAAGTAAATACAAATATACAGTAATACAAATACAAATTTAATTACTTCTTCCCACAATGGGCTTCCAAGAGCAATTTATATATTAAATTTCAAGTGGCAGAGTCGAAGGCATATTAAAGGCGCTCTGGCAGCCACCATACGACACATTTATGACACACATGTCAAACCACGAATCACAGCTAAAACCTAGGTGTTGATTTTACGGAGGGAGGAAAACCCTCTTGAGAAAGTTCAAATGTTGCATAATCATCATCATATATAATAGTTAAAACTGGGTGCCGCTTCGAGAAAGTTTATTGTATAATCATCATGCATCTTCACGCATCAACTCCAGATTAAAGAATTCACAACTACAGTAGCTCTATCTACTATTGTACATCCATCCTTTAATGAGAGATCCAGATTGCTTTTCGCAACGGATTGTCTAGTCCAATGCAATATGAAAATCGTTTTAATTACACGATGCAATTTTTTCGTGAAACTCAAATGATTTGTGCGGAACCAAAGGAAGCGAGACAAGGTTCATGGTTCGTGAAATTTGTCAGGCATCAGCGTTCAGTGTACGACTAGGTGAGGTGTAAGAATCTTATTATGTATAATGTTTCTTGGTCACCGCGCAAAACCAGTAAGCTCCATAGGACGAGCTTACTGGTCGCTTGTCATCACGCCTCTGGGCGATTTGTGGCGCTACAGAACGCAACCTGTAGACGCTAAAAATTAGAACTGAGCGTATCGGCTGGTTTACACTGCGCTGCAACGTATAGGATTACTTTTCAATTCGGAGTGATCTTGCTCCGGATTCGCAACTGAAGCGTTTTGTACGGATCATAGATGTGATAAATTTGATATAGGTCTGTAATTGAAAATATCAGCACATGCATAGACCTAATTCATTTGATGAAGTTCATTGAACAACTTCCTGCTTTGAATTTGATTTCCTATCAGTGAACTCGATGTAAGTTATCACATTTTAACTTACATCGAGTTCACTGTTTCCTATTGGTTGTTAAAAACACCAGAAACCAATTGCAACAATACTTTGTGAAACCTCGCATGCCACGACCGTAAAATAAGAAAAAGTTATACTTATCCAATCATTAATAATTCACGAAAAAAAGAAATGAATGTTTAAACAATGTAAGAATTGTATATATTACTTACATATACTTACGTCTTGTGTTACTTTATTGTTTCAACTAGATGTTACAAGACCCATTGCTGGTATGATCACTGCCCAAAAGGTGGCAAATATATCGTTGTTTTTCGAGAACCTTGCGCCGTGGCCTACAGTTTCTATAACTTCCTTCAGGGGTGGTTTTTCCAGCCTGGAGAAGTCCAGTTGGATGAGTTCGTGAACAACTTTTTTTTAGCACGAGGGATACCAAAAGACGAGATGGAAAACGCTTCTTACTACGTACACTTACTGAGCTGGTGGAGCCACAGAAACGATCCCAATATTTTGTTTTTGTTCTTTGAGGAAATGAAAGAAGACCTAGAAAGTGCAGTAAGAGCTGTCGCTCTGTTTATGGGCATCAATGATGAAGAAAAGATCCGCAATGCTACTCGAATGAGTTCGTTTCAATTTATGAAAGCGAATGCAAAAAAATTTGACTCAAGTATCCAGGCTCTGTATCGCAATAAAGCTTGCGGATTACCCGAAGATGCCGTTCCTAGTAAGGTTGTCACAGGATCCACGTCTAAAGCTTTGAATGTCTTGCCAGATATCTTAAAAGAAGCCATACAAGTGAAATGGCAGGAAGTGGTGACTAGTGTCACAGGGTATCACACTTACGAAGAGTTCAGACATGCTTTTAGAAAAGAAAAACCCCTAGTTTATTAGCATTACTATCATATCATAAACCATGCATAAATTAGTTGTCTCTCACAATATTTTTTTGAATGACAAAACAAAATGTTAATTGTTTATAAAGAATAATACATGGATGTGTGGAAATATGAAATTTATTTCGAGTGTTGTGACCTACTTACTGTTCAGCACGAGATATACTGTATTTTCATATTTCCAAACATCTATATGCATTGCTCTGTTTATTATATAAAAAAATAGTCTTATATATTACAGCAGTATACGCTAATGCGTTTCGTATGATAATCGACACGTGAGAGTATTATGAATAATAATAACTATTTTTTACAACAGTATTTTCTAATTATTAATTATATTTAATTAATTCATAGCTATTACAGAAGCAGTCACTTCTGTCCGCAAATATCAAAACTGTCCACAAAGTTACATAAAGTAATAAATTTGAAAGAGATCTAAAGGCTAAATCATACAGTAATAATCAATAAATACAAACTATATGAGCGGCCGAACTGTATGGGATTTACAACGGCGAGCCGAACTTACTTAAAATACTCAGAGTTTATATCATGAATACTTTGTTTATCAGTTGTAGAAAAGGCAAAAACAAATTATTTAAACAAGGAAAAAGCTCAATTTGAGCCAATGGGTCCTAATTAGTATGCTGTATATCTGATACAGCATTGATGTTTTATTAATCAATGCTGTATCCATTTATAACACCTGTTTAAATTATTTGTTTTTAAATTTTCTTCATGAATTATTTATGAGTAGTTTAAGTAATAATACATATATACCGTCTAATGCAGTGTAATGCAGGTTAATGCAGTGTAATGCAGCCTAATGCAGTCTCCTGGGACACAATCCCCAAGCCCAGGCGTTGGGCCGAAGGCCCGGAGCCCGGTGAGGGTGCTAATCTCGGCATGCGTGGACACCATTTACACGCGAGATGAAAACCCGAAAGTAATTCTGAAACCTGTTTAAATAATTAAATCCACAACTTGCGCAGTTCGGATAGTAGAGTACTGGTAACTAACCTGTTAAATTATTCAAATTATTTAAATTTACGTCAGCAAATTAATTCTGAAACATGTTTATATATATATATATATATATATATATATATATATATAGTTCAATCTACAGACACGGTGTTTCGCTGTACAACAGCTCGTCAGTGTAGCTTGGAACAATCTGAATGAATTTCATCAATTACTTATACACATGCGATCGTCAGCGACAACCGCATGTGGGACAGCATCGGTGAAGTACATTCAGATAGCGTGAAGTGCGCATGGGCCCAGAGTGCTCAAACTTCCACAAGGGTAGTGAGCGTTGCATTATCGCTATTAGGTACCCACGGCAACTTCACAGAGTGCTCAACAACACCGAAGTGAAGGAGCGTACATAGTATATATATATATGTTATCAAATCCACAACTTGCGCAGTTCGGATAGCAGGGTACTGGTAACTAACCTGTTAAATTATTCAAATTATTTAAATTTACGTCAGCAAATTATAATCATAAGTTCGGTTGGATTGCGAAATACAGTTTTTCACGGTTGAGTTTTTCAGCGATCACGATCATGACGAAAGAAATCTTTGCCAGATAAAATGGTTTCGGCTAAAATGTACATTAACATTATTATGGAAAAAGACCAAAGAAAGAAGGCTAAGAAGAGATGTGACAGCAATAAAGACAGCAGAGAAGAGGCAACAATAAACATGACTTAAAACCACTAAATAAAACCACCTGGGACCGCAGTAATTGGCATTAAGCTGTTGTAGGCACCCTGCCACGTAATTGTAAATTTGTTATTGGGATTTATGCAATAAATAATATTAAAACTAGCTGTGTGTTGTTTGGGTGGCTCCAACACCCCCGGTTCATTGGGGCTATCTGGTCACGCAGGGCACACGTGAAGTGTCACGCTCCAGCGATCAATGAATCGGGCACTGTTGATCAGAGGCACGTGATACGTGCGTGCTTAGAAGGCTGATGCAATATCCGGAACTACGAGTCAGTGTTTCCTGGGCCTCGGGCTCAGCATTGTTGGCACCGTTTCTCGAGTGGTTCTTCCCACCCTCCTCCCCACAACGTGCTATCGAGCGCCAGTGACTGCCTGCTTCCCCTGGTTCGCCGCCAGTTACGCTTCAGTTTCTTGTCGTGGCATAAGCGCCAGTCCACACGCTCCTCGGAGTTTTAAGTCTCCGCAACTGCCAACGGGTGCTCCTCCCTTGTTACTCGGTCATTAGCTAACAGACTCACCTGTTATTCGCGTGGTTGTGCAAGCGCCAATCCACAGGCCTCCTGCCCTGGAGTTTGAAGCCTCCGCAACTGCTAACGGATGCGCCTCCGTTAGCTAATGTTTATCACGTCGGTGCGTTCTACACCACTCCCACTTCCCACTGTAATCCTGGAGCCTCTATTCTTTCACCAGATGCGCCTCTGGTGTTCAGCAAGGTTCGTTCGCAGAACCTTTGGTTGCTAGCGCCGGGAGAGGGCTCTCCCGGCTTGCCAACGGTTGCTCCACCGTTGTTGCTCCGTCTACTCTGTAGAAGGAGTAAGCTGTGAGCACAGACGCCATGAGTCTTGCTTAGACTTCAGTCTTCTTACTGCCCGAACAGCGCCAATCGACACCCCACTCCCTTTGCACGGGAGTTTGTAGCCTCTGCAACCGCCAACGGTTGCTCCACCGTTGTTGCTCCGTCTAATTTGTAGAAGGAGTAAGCTGTGAGCACAGACGCCGTGAGTCTTGCTCTCCCTGGCATGCCAGGTGATACATTAATTTGTTAGCTAATTTGTATTGTACGTTGTCTTCCTGTGTTGCTTTTTTTTTTTATGTTGATTTATGTTGCTTTCATAACATTTATGTTGCTTTCATAACCTAACTGTTCTATCTTAGACAGGATATTACTTGAACTCTCTCGGTCTTGCTGGCCGGGTGATCTGCATTGCATTTGGCGTCCAGTGTTATGCTTTAACTTTGCAGTATGTTGCAATGTCTGCTGCAGCTGTTTCCTACGCCTTTTCTATAGGTTCAGGTTTGTGCAGCCACATCATGGGTGAGTACTTGTATTATTTACTTTCTTTCTCCACTAGGCTAGTAGCGTGAACCGTAATCCCCTGGTTGAGAGGAGTTTCTCGGTCGCGCAGGAACACCACTATTACCTAAATGAGTAGGATCGCGCTTCGTGTGCCAGCACCAGACTGGTCTGCCAGGCCTTGGCGACTCGCTAGCTTGGTGGTGTAATGATTGCCGGCCCGAGATGCCCACCGGGGATTGCGACCCTCCAAATTTAGTACTGTGTACGTCTATTTACTGACTTTATCCATGCATCCTTGTATCTCGTTACTACACAGCGCTGTTATTAATGTGATTTAATTGTAAATTTACTTATTTATTATTTTATTATTATTAACTATACTGAAATCTAATTACTTAAAACACACTCACTCACACAATACACCTATGTACTTATTATCTATATATATAGTATACCAATGTGGCAAAACGTAATAAATAAATAAATAAATAAATAAATAAATAAATAAATAAAATAAAATAAAAATTGACACAATAAAGACCGAAAACAATGCCGACCGAAATGTATCTGAAAGAACAAGGATGTGTCCTGAAACTGTTCAAAGCTGGTAAAGAATCGGCTGCTCTGGTGTATTCTACTTAACTCAAGAGAGAACGATGAAGAAATTTTGAAACAAACGGCTTTTTAGATCATGAAGAGAACTGAATGATGCCTTGTCATAATTATTCATGTCAACAACGACTGGACAAGAATTGGACGCTAGGGCGTTGGCATTGTTTTTTTTCCCGTGGCCACTATAATAACTAAACTTATCTATTTTTGAACAGTGAAAATTTGTCATTTGGTTCATCTCGTTGGTTTTTTTTATTAATTAATATTGACTTTGCAAGTTCTTTCGGTGTGTCAATACAGGACTACGGATGAACTTTGCTAATTAATTTTCTGGGGTGTTTTCTGTGTGTTACTATTATAATACAAGTATACAACAAAAACTAGAAATTGGGATTGGTCGGGGGGGGGGGAGGAGTTACAGAAATGCATATAAAGCGGGCGAGGGGTTGCATGTTGGTTGTTGCATGCGTTCATGTATTTCTAGTAATAGGCATACATGAAGTACCCTGCTTGAAGCACAGAATAAGGATTGACCTAGCCTGCAGTGCAGGCGTTTCGGTAGTGGGAGGGGCGAGGCAAGGTGAGGAAACGCCTGCCGCCATGTAGTCTCCTTCGCAGCCGTCAGTTCGGGTTCGTTCTCACTCCCCTCAACTACCGGCTGCTTACCCGAGCAGTGAATTCCGTTCCAATTGTTGACCAATCAGAGCCAGACTTCCAATATCTGGAAACCTGACCTCCGACCTTGAGCTGCCGTTTCAATGTTTGAAGTTTGAACCAATATTTCGAAAACTATTGCTTAAAATTTAGTAAAAATTTGCGTAAATGGAATCAATAAGATGATGTTGTAACTGTGAATCGCAATATGAATACATGTACATGAAATAAAGTTAAAAGCGCCACTGCATGGAATATGAAGCTGAATAACATTGAGGTTGCTAGCCAGACATGGCGAGACATCCCCGTAAGCTTTATTATCCACTAGGTACAGATTTCGCCGACACTTCTAGCTTTTTTAAAACTTTTCGCACATATTTATTTACACGACCAGCAAGAACATATTCATAATACCATTCTTCGTAAATTTTGTAAAGCTCTGAGCTATAGTAAGCGAAATATTAGCTTTCAAGTAAACTAATTTGGGCAGTCGCTTCAGCCACTATAAAACCGTTAACACCTTTGAGCGTTTGTTTACAATCTTCAATTTCTCTCAACGCTCTTACGCTTTACACTGACTTTCACGCTTATTTGTTTGCATAGGCAGCAAGAACATAATCAAAACAATATTCTTCGTAAATTTCGTGAAGTTCTAGGCTAAACTTTTCAAAATATTAGCTTTCGACTAAACAAATTACACATAACACTGGCCCAGCACGGCTTTAATTATTTAGCACGACAATGGTGTAATTTCATTGGTCCATGTACACAAAGGGAATGGAATGTAGCTCTCGGGTGAGCAGACGTTAGTTTGGGGAGGTAAGCGAGCCATAAGAACGTCTGCGAAGGAGGCTAGCCGCCATGCTATTCAGAAAAAAATTCCACCCCCTTTTCTCAATTGTGACATGAGCCAATCACGTACGAGAAATATATGAAAATTGTTTACTTCCTGTCAACTGATTTATTGCGAATGTCATAAAATCACTCGATGAAAATAAGTATAGAATATAGATAGAGAAACTCTTCACAGAATTAACAGATCAGAGAATGTGGCAATGTTTGTTGACATCTGTGTGATCTAGAGTTTAGTCGGTAAAGTTTAGACCTAATTAGAACGGGTTTGCGACAACAAAACTCGTAGAACAGAATGAGCGCTGCCGAGGGAAATAATAATCACACGGAGTCTATGACGGAATTTAATATCACGGAAAGCAACTAAGCGAGGAACCACATTTAAGAGCACTCCTAACACTTTATGTAATTTTGCTTGAGTCACAACACATTACCAACCGAAACTATTATATAGAAATGTATAAAATCGTTCTTGATTCCAAATTCATGTCTGTAAACCACGTTCGCTGCCGGCTAACGGCTAGACTTTGCATGGTGACGGCAAACCACAACACGGCGTTTATATACATAAAACAAGCGAGGATTTTCCCACACTGACAAAACAACACCAGACTACTAAAGTTAATTAATGAAAAAGCACTAAGATGTGTATTCAATTTGATGTAGTGTGTGTTTGACCCATAAATATAGTTTGACCATTCACGGTTTGATCCTGGCTAAACAACGTCTTGAAGTAAACGACGTTTGTCTGAACTAAATGCAACAATAGTGCTATGCGATGAAACATATTTACCTTGCGAATGGAGTATTTCTGTTTCTATTTTAAAACAAACTACCAAGCGCGACTAAAATATAATTAAGAATAAGACTTTATAGAAGAGCGTTCATTGTCTTCGGAGTTGGCATACAACAGGCTTCAACAGTGCTTCCACTCGGCTAAAGCAAAATTTCCTTTTTTTATCCTTCTTTTTAGCAAAATTTCCTTCTCAAAATCTGAAATTTCCTTCCAGTTTTCCCTCCAAAATCTCTTATAAATCCTTCTTCTAATGATTAAAATTTGGAGCTTTCGAATGGCTCGACGATCGAAATTGTGCATGGCAAAGCTCGCAACGAGAAAATACGAATCTGGTCCGAACATTTCCGACGCTTTCCGAGGTCCGGTATACTGATATAGGCATAGATCAGTGGCATAGACATAACAAATAGATTCCATTTTCCCGTTGTCTGTTCAGTTATAGATGCACAGATGACGTCACAACGTGGTAAGAACAAAAAAGTGGCCCACAAGATGCAGTCGAGTGGGTCACTGATGTTCTTACCACGTTTTTGTTGTGACGTCCTCTGTGCATCTATAACTGAACAGACAACAAAAAAATGGAATCTATTTGTTTTATACAATAAAAATTTAAAAGGTCTTTGTCGAAACTCGTGCCGGATTTTGGGGCATGAAGAAGGAAAAAGGCAAGTCAGCTGACGTGATCTGACGTGACCATGTGTCTGTCCTCTAATAGATCATGGGCGACAACCAATGAAAACACGCATAGCAACCAGGGTATTGTATAATTGTTAAATAGACAACGGCCATTTTCAGTTTTTAAATGTGAAATTCTAATCAACTAACAATTCGCAATTACATTCCCAAACTATATAACTAATAAAGATAAGCTTCAAGTTTACAAAAATTTTACAAACTTTTTAGTCCTTTGGAAACTAGAATAATTGTCAGATAAAGGTTTGAAACAAAACGTCATTATCAATGCACGCTTTGTACCGGTTTGCAGTTGCAAGTGAGGTGGAACTGGAGCCCCATCATCAACCTCATCTTCTGACGAGGTTGATTCTGGACTCGAGTCAATCCGAGTCAATCATAATTAAATGGCTAGAAAATAGAAATTGCAAACATTGAGCCTGCGCTATTTGTGTAGCAGTCTTCCGCTTAAAAACCTATTTAACCCCACGCATCGCCGGGGATAATATGATTACTACTCCGTGTTTTTAATTTATACACGTTTTTGTCACTTTTTGAACCCGAAAGTAAAAAATAAGCAGTTTCCTCAACTTTCAATTACTGAAAAAGTTTGAATTTCAAAATTTCCTTCCATTTTCCTTTCATATGACCAAATTTCCTTCCAATTTCCTTCCAAATTTTATTTCCTTTTTTTTTCCCTTCCAAATGCCAAAATTTCCTTTTGGAAGGAAATTTCCTTCCAAGTGGAAGCACTGAGCTTCAACAACAGCTTGCCGGAAGAGAATTTGTTAACATTAGCCAATGAGATCGCTGCGTTCGTGGACGAACGCATTTTTTTTTTCTGAATAGCATGGCTGGGCTGCAGGCGTTTCCTCACCTTGCCTCGCCTCGCCCACTACCGAAACGCCTGCACTGCAGGCTAGGATTGACCAGAAGTCCAACTCGAGTGGTGACAACCAACCTCGTACCCAGGGTCTTATCTCCGCTGCTCCGCCCATCGCTGCGAAAAGACCCTGGTTGCGGCTGGTCACGTGCCCCCTAAAAATTGGGGGGTTTTCAATTAACGATTTAAAAAATACTCAGGGAGGAGTGACAAAGGCACAATTACAACCGCTTCACCGTTTTGTTTATACAAATAATATATTACGTCTGGCGCCAGGCTGTTGATCGCAAAATATCTGTTGGAATGAAAACAACAAAAAACAAACGTACTCGGTGTTGACAAAACATATCTCGCTTTCTTCTTTGGTGTACGTCGTCGAAGAACAAAAGATCATGTCGAATCCAACAGTTAAGAAATCCCGAAGAAGATATACCAATCGACTCGAATCGACTATTAAATGCACCGTCGAATGCGTGTCGACTTCATCGCAGTGTTGGTGATGTGAACTGTGAAGTACCTTAAGCATTTGTACAAGGCAAATTTTGAACTGCATTATTTGGCCGAAATGCCTTACGGTAAAAGACTTCCTTGCGACGAGTGCTCTTCCTCGTTTAATCTAAAGGCCATGTGAAAGAAGATTACAAAATTTCACAAAGTTCAAGACGTTGGTTTGCGAGAGCCAAACCGCTTTCTCTCGCATCAAAAAATGCATTGACATTTCAGCCAATGCCCCGATAACCGCGGCGAAAAGTGCCGAAAGAAGCGATTCAGGAAAGATTGCAACTATACAATATCAAGCCGACTAGTACTGTCCTTTCACGCGCATTTGTCATCAACAGAAAGTCAGGTAAATGCAGTTGTTGAATCGCGTTTTTCATTCTTTCAGTGAACTTTATAGTTCGCCTAAATCTAATATCAGATTTTAGAATATGAGTATTAAAACTGGACTTGTGTTGTAGCATTGTCATTGAGTGTGCAGCTTACTAAAGCTAACCACCCCTCCCATGATTTAAAATTTGTATAGGCGGCACGTGACCAGCCGCAACCAGGGTCTTTTCGGAGATAAGACCCTGGGTACGAGGTTGGGTGACAACTTGTCCGCATTTCTTCAATGCGCAAGCGCGATATTTGCGCGAGGATGGAAACTTCAAAGGTTCCGACGCGAGTTGGACTTCTGGTCGCTTCTGGTACTTCTGGTCGTATTTCTATTCTGTGCCTGTGTCAACGGTGCCAACGCATCAAATTTAAAATGCCTTTTGAGAATACTCCATCGATAAGTCCTGGAATAAAACTGCTGAAACAGAGGTTGTCTAGGTTTATAACTGAAGAGGGTAAACTGAAAGGTTTACGTTTCAGTCCTCGGCAGTCTGATTTATTTGTCGTTACTTCTCCCAAGTGTGGGACAACATGGTTGCAGCAGATGGTGCATCAGCTTAAAACTGGTGGAGACATGGAGTTTAGAGAGATTACTGAAGTAGTTCCTTGGATTGAACATGCTCACGATGTACATATGGACCTTGAAGCAGAACAGAAGGTGGCACCAAGGTGAGCTGATCTAGATAATGGGAATATGGTGTCTAGTGTATAATAAGGTACAAAGATATGTTCGATATGTTGGATGAAATTATAATTGCAGATGAAGAACTTTACTTCTGTCAAATTCACCAACATGGCAGCAATGTCGTAAGATGCACACCAGCAATATAATATATATTTATACAATACCCTGGTTGCTATGCGTGTTTTCATTTGTTGTTGCCCATTGATCTATTATATTAGAGGACAGACACATGGATACTTGCTTTTCTCTTTCTTCATGGTCCCAAATCCGACAAGAGTTTTGATAAAAACCTTTTAAATTTTTGTATTGTATACAACAAATAGATTCCATTTTTTGTTCTTACAACTTTGTGTGCATCTATATAACTGAACAGGGCAAAATGGAATCTATTTGTTAAATATATATATATATATATTTATGAAATAAATACAGTTAATTGTGAACCTAACCCCACTTCTAAACCCAGCAACCCTAAACCAGTGAACTCGATGTAAGTTAAAATGTGATACCTGGAACGCTAACGAAGGACCAAAAAGTGAGGCAAAAAGTTCCAGGCCCCTGCGCGGTTTGCAGGTACGATTCAGTCTCCCACAAAATGTTTTTTACACGGCCGCCCGTCTTGAGCGAACTGCGAAGGCTCGAAAAAAGGTTTGAAAAAATTATTTATCAGACTAAACGTGCATTTAATGGTTTCCCATTGTTGTGCAGCGCTGTTGTTGTTTTATTTACTGTATAGCAGTCCAAAACTATACAGTAAATTAAGCTAGGGATGAAAATAGGCTGAGAAAACAGACGTCCTTTTGCTGGCTAGGATGAAAAGTGAAAACAGCCAGCCGAAAAGGTGAGAACAAGAGTGAGAAAGCTATTCTTGTACGAGTTTGAAGACGTATTGATACTTGATATTTCATAATATACATCTAATGTCATTTTCTTATTTCTGCTCCTTTAATTTCTTGTTCAGTTTTGTTAAACGGCCTTTTGTAACTAATGATATTTTAAGAAATATAAACTGACAACTTGATTGTTTATTTTTCACGTTTACTCATGGCTAGTTGTTGTTTTCGGTACGAATGCAGAATGCTTTTTAAACAAAACGAACTGATGAAACTGGTACTAACCTAAACGGCATATTCTATACTAAGTTTGTGTAGATTTTTTTTATCCTCTTCAGAGTGACGAAACTCTAATATATATGGTTTATAATATAACGAAAATTTGACTTAATTTCTTCACTGACAAACTTCGTGCACGTTTTGTAAAGACAATGACTTTTCCTATAGCAACAAATAGACAATCACTGCATAATTAGTTCGGCAGCATAGCACAACCAATCAAAATTTAAAATGCACATTTAGCAAAGCGTGATAAAATGATTCAATAAATAATTTTTCAAACCTTTTCGAGTCTTCGCAGTTCGCTCAAGATCGGTGACCGTGTAAAAAACATTTTGTGGGAGACTGAATCGTACCTGCAAACCGCGCAAGGGCCTGGAACTTTTTGCCTCACTTTTTGCCCCCCGAATGACTGGACGTTAGCGTTCCAGGTATCAGATTTAACTTACATCGAGTTCACTGCCCTAAACCTAATCACAATCTTGCAATGACCCACAACCCTCCAGGAAGTAAGTTTTTTTGTTAACATATTTGAATACAAATTTTCAACAATAAATATGCTTGGGAATATTGACAAATGAAGTGCAATAAATCAACAGCTGGTCATATTACTAGTAAGTTTATTTACAAGGAGATTGAATGTTATCGTCCTGACAACAGGACAAACTACAATGACATTATGCAGGTTCAAGTATTAATTCTGGACTCAGAAGATCATTGGATTACTTAGTAATACTTAGAAAACCAAGATAAGCATACATGCTAAATGGGCCACTTTCATTTATATATTTCTAAATTATTTGCTGGTTTATATGGTGTATTAGTATGTATAACAAATATGTGTATAAGAAAGATGTATTAATCAGGGTAATTTTTTATAGAATACCCCTCGCTCCAGGTCTATAATTGATAAGTATTTTCGTAAAAAGCACTGGAGCATTACCTACATGTCACCCCCTGATCTGCCATTTTTGGTTTCACAAATTATGTCAGCTGGTTTATCATTCCAATAATGGTGCATTTTTAGCAGCCTGTGACAGGGCCATTCCAGTTCCCATCATTTTGTTTTTGGCCACCATCACAAATGGCCTTGGGGACAAGGTTGGCATGATCATTACCCTCCAAATTTGGGTAAAAATTATTTACACATCTGCAGGGAAGAATTAATATGCACCCAAGTTTTGTGGATAAATTCTACTTTTTTGTTGGTTTTACATATTTGGCTCTATACACAAAAAGCTTTGTTTTTGTATCTACTGCACATGCGCGAGTAGATACATTGCTGTTGTCCATGTAATGTATAAGGTAAGTTAACAAAAGAATGCCTTCGGAGCCAATCAAAACATAGAATAAAACGATTGACTTGCGACAGACCACCGAAGCCAAAATAACCACTGTACACCAAGTATTTTATAAGTCACTGTTGACAGCATGGTTGCATGGAGCGAGACAACAGGAAGTTTTTACAAATTTAGTAAGTATTTTAAGTATGAATTGTAGTCAATTCTTAATTGTGATGTACTAGATGTTGTTGGAATAATGATAAAAGTTTTTGAAAGCAAATTAATTGAGTCGTTGCGTGAACGATTTCATATTCAGACGAGGCAATTTTAATTTATATGGCCAACATGTCTGGTCGAGCTTCGTAAACTGACAAGACTGTGCATTGCCGAATAGAAATTGATGACTGTTACGTGACCGCTATACGCAACAAAAAGTGTAACCTCAGCTATTTGGTTTTTACAATTATTTATTTAATTAACAAGAAACTTAGAACAGATATTGAAAATGTCTATAAAGATTTAAACTAAACTAAAGTTCAGAAACTTATCTGTTTTCTGCACACAACGAAACAGTCAATAGGAGATTCCGGCAACTGGTTAACTGAATCCGTATGGACTTGAAAAGGAAGGAATAATAAAACCAATGGCAGGAACTCTAGGACTGACTTCGTAACCACTTTGATACATATAGCTCACCCTCATACATATGCATGCCTGATATATGTTCGGTGGCTGCTTATATAGTTTCTAGAGTATATAATTATAGTAACATACTTCATTCTGGCTTTACTCTGAGAGTCTGAGTTCTTTATCAAAGTTAAAACACAGCATATGGCCTGTGAGCATACAGTAGACAATTTTGTCAAAAATCTTGTTCAGCTCTAGATCTGAATACAAGGTTGTTACAACTAGATACAATTCCATCAATTTTGTCAAGAATCTTGTTCAGCTATGAATACAAGGTTGTTACAAGTACACAGTTGCATCATTGTTTTTACCATAGTAGAAGTAAAATAGGTAAATGTAGAAGATTTTAACATGTAATGAAACAAGTAATATGTCTGGTGGTCTTTAGTAATACAGTACGAGGCTAGACGGTTACAGTTAACTCTTTCTGAAGCGGACACCCTCGGGTCCGCCTCAGAAGTAAATACAAATATACAGTAATACAAATACAAATTTAATTAGTTCTTCCCACAAGGGGCTTCCAAGAGCAATTTATATATTAAATTTCAAGTGGCAGAGTCGAAGGCATATTAAAGGCGCTCTGGCAGCCACCATACGACACATTTATGACACACATGTCAAACCACGAATCACAGCTAAAACCTAGGTGTTGATTTTACGGAGGGAGGAAAACCCTCTTGAGAAAGTTCATTGCATAATCATCATCATATATAATAGTTAAAACTGGGTGCCGCTTCGAGAAAGTTTATTGTATAATCATCATGCATCTTCACGCATCAACTCCAGATTAAAGAATTCACAACTACAGTAGCTCTATCTACTATTGTACATCCATCCTTTAATGAGAGATCCAGATTGCTTTTCGCAACGGATTGTCTAGTCCAATGCAATATGAAAATCATTTTAATCACACGATGCAATTTTTTCGTGAAACTGAAATGATTTGTGCGGAACCAAAGGAAGCGAGACAAGGTTCACGAGGAGTGTTAGACGCTACGGATGTATATGGTTCGTGAAATTTGTCAGGCATCAGCGTTCATGCAGTTCCCTAATCAAACGAGAACGCAAGTCGTCGCAAGTTGGCAGTCGCTATCTCAGCCAGCCGCTCTGAATAGTTTCCCGAAAATATCATGTACCGTGACAAAGTTAAAACTTGTTTAAAACACTCATGAAACCTTTATTTTGTTAATTTGGGTGTTCGAACGACCGCCACAGAAATTCTGACTGCCAACTTGCGATGACTTGCGTTCTCGTTTGATTAGGGCTTAAGAATCTTATTATGTTTAATTTTTCTTGGTCACCGCGCAAAACCAATAAGCTCCTTAGAACGAGCTTACTGGTCGCTTGTCATCACGCCTCTGGACGATTTCTGGCGCTACAGAACGCAACCTGTAGACGCTAAAAGTTAGAACTGAGCATATTGGATTCGGCTGGTTTACACTGCGCTGCAACGTATAGGATTACTTTTCAATTTGGAGTGATTTTACTCCGGATTCGCAACGGAAGCGTTTTGTACGGATCATAGATGTGATAAATTTGATATAGGTCTAATTGAAAATATCAGCACATGCATAGACCTAATTCATTTGATGAAGTTCATTGAACAACTTCCTGCTTTGAATTTGATTTCCTATCAGTGAACTCGATGTAAGTTGTCACATTTTAACTTACGTCGAGTTCACTGTTTCCTATTGGTTGTTAAAAACACCAGAAACCAATTGCAACAATACTTTGTGAAACCTCACATCCCACGACCGTAAAATAAGAAAAAGTTATACTTATCATTAATAATTCACGAAAAAAAGAAATGAATGTTTAAACAATGTAAGAATTGTGATATATTACTTACATATACTTACGTCTTGTGTTACTTTATTGTTTCAACTAGATGTTACAAGACCCATTGCTGGTATGATCACTGCCCAAAAGGTGGCAAATATATCGTTGTTTTTCGAGAACCTTGCGCCGTGGCCTACAGTTCCTATAACTTCTTTCAGGGGTGGTTTTTCCAGCCTGGAGAAGTCCAGTTGGATGAGTTCGTGAACAACTTTTTTTTAGCACGAGGGATACCAAAAGACGAGATGGAAAACGCTTCTTACTACGTACACTTACTGAGCTGGTGGAGCCACAGAAACGATCCCAATATTTTGTTTTTGTACTTTGAGGAAATGAAAGAAGACCTAGAAAGTGCAGTAAGAGCTGTCGCTCTGTTTATGGGCATCAATGATGAAGAAAAGATCCGCAATGCTACTCGAATGAGTTCGTTTGAATTTATGAAAGCGAATGCAAAAAAATTTGACTCAAATATCGAGGCTCTGTATCGCAATAAAGCTTGCGGATTACCCGAAGATGTCGTTCCTAATAAGGTTGTCACAGGATCCACGTCTAAAGCTTTGAATGTCTTGCCAGATATCTTAAAAGAAGCTATACAAGTGAAATGGCAGGAAGTGGTGACTAGTGTCACAGGGTATCACACTTACGAAGAGTTCAGACATGCTTTTAGAAAAGAAAAACCCCTAGTTTATTAGCATTACTATCACATCATAAACCATGCATAAATTAGTTGTCTCTCACAATATTTTTTTGAATGACAAAACAAAATGTTAATTGTTTATAAAGAATAATACATGGATGTGTGGAAATATGAAATTTATTTCGAGTGTTGTGACCTACTGTTCAGCACGAGATATACTGTATTTTCATATTTCGAAACATCTATATGCATTGCTCTGTTTCTTATATAAAACAATAGTCTTATATATTACAGCAGTATACTCTAATGCGTTTCATATGATAATCGAACACGTGAGATTATTATGAATAATAATAACTATTTTTTACAACAGCATTTTCTAATTATTAATTATATTTAATTAATTCATAGCTATTACAGAAGCAGTCACTTCTGTCCGCAAATATCAAAACTGTCCACAAAGTTACATAAAGTAATAAATTTGAAAGAGATCTAAAGGCTAAATCATACAGTAATAATCAATAAATACAAACAATATGAGCGGCCGAACTGTATGGGATTTACAACGGCGAGCCGAACTTACTTAAAATACTCAGAGTTTATATCAGGAATACTTTGTTTAGCAGTCGTAGAAAAGGCAAAAACAAATTATTTAAACAAGGAAAAAGCTCAATTTGAGCCAATGGGTCCTAATTAGTATGCTGTATATCTGATACAGCATTGATGTTTTATTAATCAATGCTGTATCCATCATAGTCCTTAGAATTATATTGTCTGGAGACGCGGCGAACATCAAAGCGGTTAACAATGAGCTACAATTTAGGTTGAGGGTGGCAAATAAGGTGCACAATCTTTTGTTTTACGTTCATTAATATTTATAAAGCAACGCTGCTATTGGTTGACTGCTTCATTATACCAAAAATACAATGTGTTCAGCAAGCGTTAAGGTGAAATAAGGTGCACAAACGTGAACAAAAACCTAGAACAAAGACTTTGGCCGCGTTTCCAGACAATTTATTTCTAGTGACTATGATCCCATATACAACACCTGTTTAAAAATTTTTTTAATTTTCTTCATGAATTATTTATGAGTAGTTTAAGTAATAATACATATATACCTCGCACATGTTGGATTATCGATTCTATTAGTGGTGGAAAAATCAACCAACCATGCACTCTATTTTATATAAAAAAATACAGTAATAGTATTTGATAGTAATCTATTTTTTTTTAGATAAAGCAAACTAAAATGTGGTAAACTGCCGAGATTAGTTTTGATAACAAAATACCAAGTTGCAAGAAAAATCTCATCGTGTAACAGCACCTTAAACGAGATGAGATCGGCGGCTGGCTTTCAGTCTACACCTTAAGTAAAGCAGTTGTGTTCTCTCGGAAGTCGACGTTTTTCTGACTCGACGTCGTGATTCTGTCGGGCCAGAGGGTCATAGCCGATCGTAGCCTATGCCTGGAAGTAACCACCAATTATTTCATTCTCGCGTCATCGGGCCGATCGGGGCTAAATCACTGATCTCTGGGCAGTGAGTCTGGGGTAAATCCCCTTGTGACGTACGATTGCAGTTTTAAGTCTGGTTTCCATATAGCCGTAAGAGCCGGCGGCGTGGCTGCGGCAAGGGGCGATGGTCCAACCATAGACAGTGTTGAATTAGCCAGCAATAAAAAGCTGTATGCGATTGGACCATTGCCTCTTGCCGCAGCCATGCCGCCGGCTCTTACGGCTATATGGAAACCAGGCTTTACTCATAGCCAATAAAAACGCCATTGCCAGAAATTATGGACAAGATGGTGGCGCGCGTGCGCATTAACGACCATAATAATAAGGAGAGCACACAATAATTCAAATTTTGCTTAAACGGTGATATATTTCTTCTTTGCGCAGCTCCATCTGACTTTAGCATGGACTAAGCAACAGTTATAACTAAAAAACATTTGCTTACCTCGACGACAAAGTGCTTCCCTAGCTCGTCTTATTTTTGCACTAAAAGCGCCACTATCCAGTGTTAGCCATAGTAATCTTTGTAAACCGGTGCTAGAAATTGACCAACAACGTAATTACGGGCGATGCGAACTGCGCAGCTCGCGATGCATTCGGCATGTGTCAGTCTACTTCCTGAGCAGATAAAGATCCTGATTTGTCCCTAGCATAGTACTTCCAAAAGCGTTTGAACTTGCTTGATTTAACAGTTCTTATAGTCATTTACAGGTTGTTTACATATACATACGTGAACGATTTAGGCAAATTCTAAAGAGCTTAATGACCTGAATAATGAGAATACACTAGAATACAATAGAATCAAACGTATTAGAATACATAATTATATTATTAGGCGACCGAGAGCAGCGGCACAAATACCAAAATTTCCATGGCATGGAAATTTTAACCAATAGGAAAGCAGAAGTCTTTAGTGGTTAATTAATGTGGTTTACCAGTAAGTCGATGCAAAAAATAATTATTTCCGGCAACCGAGCCAGCTCGTTTACTCGACTGGCTCGCTTTTATATATAAACAGCCCTTTTCTCTTATATACGATTTGACCATAGATCTTGTATTCTTGCCGCGAGATTGATTTTGCCGCGAAACAAACATAGTTTATGCTCAGCGGTATTGCAACTTTCTGGTAAGAGAATTCGTGCAATCAGTAATAAAATGGAATTGGAAATTGTATACAATTCCCTGACCCATACAATTGCAAGGACTTTTTAATAGTGCAGTTGTTTTTCCGTTCAGAGTTTTTCCTTCTGGCATATTAAAATGTTTTTTTCCCAAACGTTGTTCTTGGCTGATTGATTAATTTTTTCAGCCTGGGTCGGCAAAACGTGCTTGTTTTAGAGCGTCAGTGGTCATGAGTAAAGATAATGGTTCGATACTTGATGTGAAAAGTTCTAACAGAGAACATGGAGTAACGAGATCAAAGTTTGGAATGGTTGCTGTCGGCATCACTGGAACCATTGTTGCAGGTTTATTTGTCGGAACTCTGCCCTTTTTGACACCAGCATTGCGGCAGATTTGTTTGCCTTATGTGCCTGCCACAACTACTCAAGTTGCTAACATACTTCGAATGTGCAAAGGAAGGCCAGGCACTTTAGTCGATCTTGGTAGTGGCGATGGCCGAGTGGTGAGTATCAATGTATCATACGAATTAAATCCATTTCCCCCACTTTTAAGAAGTCCATACAGGTAAAATTTTTGTATGCCAGTCGGGCCACAACTGCCACAATAGGCATGAGATGAAATGGGGGGAGCGGGGGGGGGGGGGGGGGGGGGGTGGATGTCTAAAATCATTGTCAAAAGTTTGGGGGCCATGCAAAGAACAGGGTATAGTAATAGAAGGTTTCATTAGAGTTGGCTACCATCGTGCTGCAAGTAGATTATCCAGGCCTATCATTAAGAAAAAGCATGGGCATGCTGACCTACTTACTGTACAGTAAGTGTGTGATATGGCGTGCAATGCTTTCAGAACACAAGAAATAGTTTGCAAAACATAAAAATGGTTAATAGTTTTATTTAGACTGATTTTTAAAAAACAACATATATATATATATATATATATATACATACATTATATATATGGCCACGCCAAATTTTAGACTTTAGTTTCCCATCCACTGCCTGTGCCTCCTAGAAGGGGCCATGTGATTTGTCGATTATTGACCTTTTGTTTCCATTATTGATTAATCTACCAATAAATTGTTGACATATCTACGTAACATTCAACATAAAATTGTTGCTACTTAAACTTTTGATATACAACAACAAAGAAAGTGAAAAAGCAGATAATTCTTTGGTATTAACCAAGGGTCTGTGTACGAGATTGGTATTAACCGCTGTGATTTAAGAAATTTGCGACGGCGCATATTGGCACACATTCGCACTGGTAGTGAGATTTCAGGGATATGGCATATATATATTAAATAATGGATAATGGTAATGAGCCGCCCACCTGCGTGCAATTCTCAGGAAGGGGTGGATGGAAAACTAAAGTCTAATTTGGAGTGGCCTAATATATATACACTGTATATATATATATATATATATATATTATTATGGGACAGTGAACTTGGGTGAAGAATAATGATTTTAGGTGTTACTCCGAGTGACGAACCATACCGGTCAAGTACCATCATTCAACCACCAGCTCCCAACTTGACCTGTAGCTCAGTCGGTAGAGCATCGGCTAGTAAACCGAAGGTTGCGGGTTCGAATCCCAGCTGGGCCAAGTAGAGTTTTCTCTACTTGACTGGTATTGTTCGTCACTCGGAGTAACACCTAATATCATTATATATAGCGATAGATAGATAGATAATATATAATAATATATATATATGGTAGGTAGGTAGGTAGATAGATAGATAGATAGATAGATAGATAGATAGATAGATAGATAGATAGATAGATAGATAGATAGACAGACAGACAGACAGACAGACAGACAGACAGACAGACAGACAAACAATATATATATATATAAATTAATATATATGAATATGCATGTACTGTACAGTGAACTCATGCAGGCACTTTATCACACTCATTGTTATTAAATAATAAATACAGTTAGTAATAATAATTATTGTGATTTCCCACTGATTGGGGTGCTGTCTTTGCAACAGTTAACTGTTAAGTCAGTTAACTCACTCAGAGGTGTCAAGACAATTACAGTGTCAGATTCACCCATTGTTAAGCCTACTGCATGTAGGCTAAATTTACAATTAGGTTCTCTGTGGTTACTGACCTCTGACTCTTATGATTTGGCCATTGAAATTAGTTTGTTGGAGATTCAAAAATATTTAATATACTGAAATCTCAGTCTACTTTTTGTTTCTAAATCACTTTACAACATCTTTAATAAACCCATTGCTGTCTAGAGTAAAATTGCCTGGCATATTAGACAGTAATAACACAAAGAGCTGTTTTTGTCCAGGTCAGGTAGAAATGGGCTAATCACCTGTTATACCCATTACTGTCTAGGAATTAGAATGTCTAAGCTTCTCCCTTTGACAAGTAAAATTGTCTGGCATTTAATAGACAGAGTATAAAAATAAAGAGGCCATTAGGCCATTTTTAGCTGGCTCAGGCAGGAAATAGTACCTGAAGTGATGGTTGGATTTTCATGGCTTTGCATACTGTATAATTACATGTAGTAAGTCAGGGATAAAATCAATACTAATACTTTTAAAATGCAAAATATTGGGGAAAATGGTTGACTGCTTAAATTTTATATCTGCAGATACAGTATAAAATTTAAGCAGTCAACCATTTTTTCCTAGAGTCTCAAATTAACATCTGACCATTCATACAGCTCTGATCACTGACCTTGCCAGTATTATTTTGAATTTTTCAATTTCAATCTTCTGATAAAAGAGTCAGAGTTGACATCAACTATATTTTTACCAATCCATGCATTTTTTGTATGCTATTTTTTAATGCCACCTGTATGCTTGACCTGGCACAGTTATGTATATGGTACCCATACATGTATCTAGGTATTGGCTGCTGCACAAGCTGGTTTTCAAGCTGTTGGATATGAACTTAATCTTTGGTTGGTTTTATACTCAAAACTCAAAGCAAGATTACAGAGACTGCATCATAAAACCACATTTGTCAGAGAGGACCTTTGGAAGGTGAAAATACCTGTACATACTTGTAGTTAAATTACTGATTGACATCTGTGTTTCGTTGGTATTTGTGAGCATTGTTAAATTGTTATCATGATATTCTACTTTTAATGATCTGTTGTAATGTATTTCATAGACAAACCTGAAAGACTTTGATAACATTGTAATTTTTGGAGTTGATGAAATGGTAGGTGTTGTCTTAAATAATTCTTATCAGATCATTACAGTATGAAAAGGCAGCTGCAGGAGGAGTTGTGGAGACAGCTGCAGAAGGATAAGTGGTGGTGGCAGCTGCAGGAGGAGTGGTGGAAGCAGTTGCAGAAGGAACTCCTCGTAGCTGCTGCTACCTACCACTCGTGCAACTGCCTCCACCACTCCTTCTGCAGCTGCCACCACCACTCCAGGAGTGGTGGAGGCAGCTGCAGGAGTGGTAGGTAGCAGCAGCTGCAGAAGGTGGAATGGTGGAAGCAGCTACAGAAGGAGTGGTGGAGGCAGCTGCAGGAGGAGGAGTGGTGCAAGCAGCTCTAGGAGGAGTAGTAGTGTGGCAGCTGCAGGAGGAGAAATAGTGTTAGCAGTTGCAGAAGGAGGAGAAGTGGTGGCAGCTGCAGAAGGAGAAGTAGTGGAAGCAGTTGCAGAAGGAGGAGTGGTGGTGGCAGCTGCAGGAGGAGGAGTAGTGTGGCAGCTGCAGAAGGAGAAGTAGTGGAAGCAGTTGCAGAAGGAGGAGTGGTGGTGGCAGCTGCAGAAGGAGGAGGAGTAGTGGAAGCAGTTGCAGAAGGAGGAGTAGTGGTGGCAGCTGCAGACGAAGGAGGAGTAGTGGAAGCAGTTGCAGAAGGAGGAGTAGTGGAAGCAGTTGCAGAAGGAGTGGTGGTGGCAGCTGCAGAAGGAGGAGTGGTGGTGGCAGCTGCAGAAGGAGTGGTGGAAGCAGCTGCAGAAGGAGTGGTGGTGGAGGCAGCTGCAGAAGGAGGAGTTGTGGAGACAGCTGCAGGAGGAGGAGTGGTGGAGACAGCTGCAGAAGGAGTGGTGGAGGCAGCTGCAGGAGGAGGAGGAGGAGTAGTGTGGCAGCTGCAGGAGGAGTAGTGGAAGTAGTTGCAAGAGGAGGAGTAGTGGCAGCTGCAGAAGAAGGAGTAGTAGTGGAAGCAGTTGCAGAAGGAGGAGTAGTGGTGGCAGCTGCAGAAGAAGGAGAAGTAGTGGTGGCAGCTGCAGGAGGAGTGGTGATGGCAACTGCAGGAGGAGGAGGAGTGGTGGTGGCAGCTGCAGAACAAGTAGTGGAAGCAGTTGCAGAAGGAGGAGTAGTGGTGGCAGCTGCAGAAGTAGTGGTGGCAGCTGCAGAAGAAGGAGAAGTAGTGGTGGCAGCTGCAGGAGGAGTGGTGGTGGCAACTGCAGCAGGAGGAGTGGTGGAGGCAGCTGCAGGAGGAGGAGTGGTGGTGGCAGCTGCAGGAGGAGTGGTGGTGGCAGGTGCAGAAGGAAGAGTTGTGTGGAGACAACTACAGGACTGGTGGTGGCAAATGCAGGAGGAGTGGTGGACGCAGCTGCAGAGGGAGGAGTGGTGGTGGCAGCTGCAGGAGGAGTGGTGGAAGCAGCTGCAGAAGGAGTGGTGGACGCAGCTGCAGGAGGAGGAGGAGTGGTGGTGGCAGCTGCAGGAGGAGTGGTGGTGGCAGGTGCAGAAGGAAGAGTTGTGTGGAGACAACTACAGGACTGGTGGTGGCAAATGCAGGAGGAGTGGTGGACGCAGCTGCAGAGGGAGGAGTGGTGGTGGCAGCTGCAGGAGGAGTGGTGGAAGCAGCTGCAGAAGGAGTGGTGGACGCAGCTGCAGAGGGAGGAGTGGTTGAGGCAGCTCGAGACCAAGAGCCGTAATATATTTTAGTAGGATATCTAATTCGGTAAGCCATGACAGTTTGTAAAACCATGTATTTGCTAGTTCCCCCAACATGCAAAGTTCGTTTTAAAGTAGTTTGTACAAAAAATATAAACTAAAAATATTAAATTGCTGACCTAGATGCCCAAGCTACAAGCAAAGTTTGTTGAAGAAATGAAGCCTGATGCTAGAGTTGTGGCTTGTCGATTTCCTCTTCCAGATTGGCAACCCGAGGCAGTTATTTGTGCAGGCATTGATACTGTGTGGCGATACAAAAAGTGCAGTTCAAATAATAAATAAAATTTTAAAAAAACTACCAAGAAAATACATTGGCCTTATAATTCAATATGCTATAGTTGATGGAGGACCTGGCAGTCGTGTTCTTCGTGTATCCAGGACCGGTTTACACAAGAGACATGCAAGCAGGGACGTTTCCCAAGACGCAACGTTAAGTGGAGTCACATTGATCTTAATATATAATTCCTTTATTCATCTTAAACTCATTAATAATTCATGTTAAAATTCAAGAAGTTAGTATTTAGAAATCGGAGAAAGATTACGATCAAATTTAGCAAACTTTTAAAAATCGATTTCCTTTTACCGTGATCCTCAGTGTTTCAGCCAATTAGCTGCTTATAAGAAAACTTGGCTTCGCCTCGTATTTTCAACCTGCTTACCTAATACCTATATTTAGAAAGCGGAAGGAGAACACTTATAGTCGTGTTGGATATATTACATCTCATCTAGTTCATACCTCATGGAATTTGCCTAGATATCACACGTATTTTTTTGTACCATCTCGTCAGTATTCTGGTTCTCTGGCGAAATTTTTGTCCCAAAATGCTGTTCCATGCCAAACATAAACCATGATGTGAAAGTTTCCATTTTCTACCTATTTTTCGCTCTTTATTTGATATATAAGTGAATGTTATAAAGTTGGATGTGTGAACACGTGAACACAGGAGAGTTAGTAACGGTCCTTAGTTAATAGTTGAGTCGGTTTTCTTTGTCTACGATACATCCCAAGAGAACCGATAATTAAAAATTCAAGGCGATATACAGTGTGTATCAAAAAAATTCGAACCCTTAGGGGGCGATTACATGGACCGGGCTGGCCCGGTTAACCGGGCTAGCCCGCTTTATATATAAAACACATGTTGTTTTAACATTTCGATTACATGGCAAGCGGGCTAGCCCGGTTTGCCGGGATCCCGCTTGTCGCAACCGGGCTAGCCCGGTTAACCGGGATGAAAATGTCCATGTAATCGTTTTCAGCCCGGCAAACCGGGCTGAAAAACTGTTGAACTCGCTTCGATACGCGTTCGTTTGCTTGACTGTGTGAATAAATAGTGCTGAAAGGAACTGAAATAGAACATCAACGTTGTTTGTGTGTTTTGTGATCAAAGCGAAGATTTAATAAATTAATTAGTCTTCGTGAAGACGCTTTCCTGGGTTAGCTAAGACTTTAACAATCTTTTTAGTAACGATGGGCTTACAAAATAAATAATAGACTAATTAGTGTAAAACTGAAGTAAAACTAACGTAGCTTTGCCCTTATTTACTTGATAATTGCGAATTTCGGCCTGAAATCATCCCGGCTTACCGGGCTAGCCCGCTCCATGTAATCGTTTTGTAAACTCATCCCGGTTAACCGGGCTAGCCCGGTTAACCGGGCCAGCCCGGTCCATGTAATCGCCCCCTTAGAAAATGAATTAGCATTCTTTTCAAACAACCTATTGTAGTAGTTTGAAAGCCCTAAAAGCGCTGCGTTATAAATTAATCAGCACATAAGTTAAACGAAGCGAAAAAGCTTTTAAATACTTTCACCATGCATACACTTCAAGTTATCTTAATTTCCCAGGTGTATAAGACCGTGTGTTTTACGCATCTGTGGGTTCAGCGAAGTGCTTAGGGCTTTCAAACTACTACAATAGGTTGTTTGAAAAGAATGCTAATTCATTTTCTAAGGGTTTGAATTTTTTTGATACACACTGTAGTGTAATTGATGTTTTTTAGAAAACCTCAACTATTGAAGGGTATTGGCAATAAAAAATAGTTTTGTCTCATTTGAAAGAACTCGTCAAATGGTATAAGACCTTTTACAATTTTTCCGTATCTGTTTTGGTTTTGGAAATATTTCGACCAAAGACAGCGTGCTGTCCGCCATCTTGTTGTAATATTGGGTCTAATTAACTAGGAAATTGGTGACGTCACAACCAGGATAAACCTGATGAAACTACTCCGTGGGTAACCAAATTTCCACGGAAAGCTTTTTAAATGTTGTGGGTCAATTTAAAATGGAAATAGCGCAACAAAATCGAGTTTCTAGCTCATAATGTCATAAGGTTGGCAAGATAAAAATTTCACTTTACCCTGGTTATGATGTCACGTGCATATGCATACATGTCACATGCATACCAAATATTTCCAAAACCAAAACAGATATGGAAAAATTGTAAAAGGTCTTCTTATACCATTTGACGAGTTCTTTCAAATGAGACAAACGTAATTTTTATTGCCAATAAATTAAATAAGTCGTTTATCGTATGTGACCTAGCCTGATTATCAGACGGTACGGTGTTCGCTCTCTCCGAACACCGTACCGTCTGATAATCAGGCTATGTGTGACCCAACTCAAATGAAAAAATGAAAAAAATGAAAACGCATACTCAAATACCCGCTGACCAAAGATGATTTTCTCCCAATGTGCCTAGGGTTCGGATGCCAGGTTTGACAAGGCTGATTGCAGCCTCGTACCATAGAAATAATAGACCTATAGAATGCGGATTCCTATCTCTTGTCAGTGACTCAATCCACTATATATAGGGGGTAAAAATGACTGATTTAACGGCAAAGGAACCCGCCCTAGGATTTTTCGACAGTTTTTAATACGGCGCGGTTGGTGACCATGTGAAACAAAGTACAATTTTTATATTTTTCAAAATATTTTTTGAGAGGACAAAAAGCTGCTGCCAACCCTTGCAAAATTCAAAATGGCGGATTTATAAGGGGGAAAATTCAATTGTACCCTGTCACATGACAGATCCCCCATTTTCCTAACACCAGACAGAAATATGTGAGCACGACTAGCCTGCACGACCAGCGATTCTACTTTTCGAATTTGTGTACATAAAAGAAGAGAAGAATGCAGTTTTTCGTTCGCTTGCGTCGTTGTGGAGATATTTCAGTTTGATATGCAAATTAACATTTTGACGTCACATTTTACACGATGACTTATCGGAGTTATAATAAATCATTGCCATTATTTAACCAAACAAGACGCCTGCTCAGGCGTTCACTCGGGCTACTGCTTTCTGAAAGCTTGGCGTAGCCTGTGCGTACTCTAGCAAGACCACATGGCAATGGCAATGCATAATTGCATATATTTTGACAAATATAATCTATGGTCTTATATGAACTGCAGCGGTGCAGGAAGAGCCGAAGGTTTGCTAAAGCCTGGTTTCCATATAGCCGTAAGAGCCGGCTGCGGCAAGAGGCAATGGTCCAATCACATACAGCTTTTTATTGCTGGATAATTCAACACCGTCTATGATTGGACCATCGCCCCTTGCCGCAGCCATGCCGCCGGCTCTTACGGCTATATGGAAACACGTGATGGAAACGGGAAACCAGGCTTAATAGTATAAATGTAATTACTGGCCGTTTTTCTGAAACTTAAACAATGGATCTCAGGATCTAATATTAATAGTAGACAAAACCTATAGTGTCGGATTCGGCGGATTCAAGCGATCATTTTGATATAGAATTTATTTAAATTCGGACAAACAGAAGATATTTAAACATGTTTTGAAACACACGTTTCCAAATGTAATACGACACGGACACCTACACGATATCTAGACATGCACATATTGATATCTTAACGGTATTTGCTCTATTCGGTGCTTATGATTATACTCGCATTTTGTAGTTGTTATAAGCAGCAAGGCCAGAGCCAACCTGTTTCGAAATAGTTCGTCATCTTTTACGTACTAGATCTACCGCGATCGGCGTGTGCAGTTGTAAACATTGTAAGTCCTTGTAAGCATATTAATGCTGAAGACAATTGTCAGCCGCATTACTGACCAACTATAAACTTGCTGATCACTTGCAAAATATCCCAAAACCGTTCCAGATCAAGATTCGAAAACACTTCATCCAAAGGTAAAGCTATTCAAGCAAGGAGCAAGCCGTTACTAGGCAAACAGTACGTATATGTTCTTTGATATACTGTGGCCTTTCCTTGTACCGATGTCAATTTTTCGCGTCTGTAATAAATTCGTCTATTCTGTTTTCATGGACCAACCTTGTCAGCAACATTACTGATACTACTCATGAATTCACCAATACCGTCGGAAAACACCTCAACCCAACTCGATCAGAGGCAAAGCTGTCGAAAAGACAGAACTCGAAAAAATCGAGCACGCAACATGCCTTACAGTTTCGCAAGGCCTGACGGGATGATGCAATAACGCCCAAAGAAAAAACCCGACACCTGGACTCGGCCTAACCGGGGGTGTTTCTCCCAAACATGTATAGATTGTGATAATTGCAACCGGTAACTCACTATGTACATGTGACGTCAAGATGTTTAATTTGCATATCAAACAACCTGAAATATCTCAACAACAAAAAAAACTTCAAAAGATGTTACTCTGCCATTTTAAGTGATCTTTCAGGCATATGTTTTGGAACCAATGGAGAGGCCTTCCGTACTTCTGTCTCCTATAGACTCACGAACGGTTGATATGTCTGACACTTCAGCGATATCCCAACCAAATACTGTATATGAATTTAGACCGTATCGTTGATA
Organism: Paragorgia papillata; assembly: GCA_035771165.1. Lineage (NCBI taxonomy): Eukaryota > Metazoa > Cnidaria > Anthozoa > Scleralcyonacea > Coralliidae > Paragorgia > Paragorgia papillata. Next base: position 2,729,826 of record JAWNZC010000348.1, read on the forward strand.
TGTAATTTATTCGTTGTTAAAAGGTCAGTATTTTTGACGAGGTGTGAATTCAAGACTTTTAACCATTGAGACGGACATCTGTACATTTAAAAAAATATGACAAGAGCTTTGCTGGTTGACGAATACTTGTTGACGAATGCTGGTTGACCAAATTGTCTTGATCACCTCAATTTCTTTGTCTTCGATTCTGTTCAGATCAAGAATCATACCACCATTTCCCGTTAATATATATTACAGCTAGGATTGACGTAGAAAAGGTTGTATGACCTTAACGTTCCTTGATGAAACCATTCTACTTTTTTCTGTGGTTGACAATCCACTCCAAACCAGAATATAATCTAGAATGAAAAAATATATGTCAAAATTTAAACAAATATTAGTGCTACTCAAGAGTGTTAGTGTTTTAGATCGAGCAAAGTGAAATTGAAAAGGTGGTAAACTGCTGAGATTAATTTTGATAACGAAATACAAACGTTCTTATAGGGGAGCCCTTCATCAGAGTATAAAAACTGATGAAGGGCTCTGTTTGAGGAGCACGGGTGGCGTGTGCTATTAGGGCGCTGCCTCTCACCAATAGTTAAGCCCGGTTATACGGGGTTAGTACTTGGATGTGTGACCGTCTGGGAATAGCCCCGTTCTCGGGGTGGGGACTCATGTGAGTAGAGTTTAGTTGGTCTCTCCTGTGCTTCGAGGGTTTTTCGCCGGGTTCTCCGGTTTTCCTCCCTCCGTAAAATCAAGACCTATAGGTCTTAGCTGTAAATGGAGGACCCCACCAGCTCTGCTGAAAAACGTATCCTCCTTACATAAAGAATAATGATGATTCTTTGAAACGTCAGTATTTCGTTATCAAAACTAATCTCGGCAGTTTACTGTCTCTTCACTTTGCTCAATAGTGTTACTCACCCTTCTCCAGTTAACGCACAGCAAGCCTACATGGAATAAGAAACAATATTAAGTCTTAAATAATTGATGATTTAACGTCTGTCTTTGCTGGCCATTGTCCTTAAGCGCCGTAATCTGGGTTCAGAGTTGGAAAGTATTCAACCTTCCTCCGGATGGGTTTTTAAGTTTAGATAACCTTCCTCAAAATATATAGCGAGAATTTTGTGTTTTGCAACGATCATAAATACTGCGTGACTTTTACAGTACCTTGGTTTTCTAGGTTTTCCTAGGTAAACTTTGGCATACTACAATAGCTACTAATAACTGACCGTTGCTGACTGATAGCCTGCCAACTACCCTCGACTGCTGCGAAGATACAGACATCACAGCAGACATCAGCGTACATGTCTCACACATGTAACTGCTGCCACTGCCAGTGCTGCATAATTGTTGGTTAGCCAAAGTTTTGCTGCAAATCGCATTTCTTCTCGACACCTTGCTTGATCAATTGTAACTTTCTCAGATTACCGAATGTGTTGTTTCACGTGTTTTCACTTTAAACCTTCCTCACTAAAGTAAACCTTCCTCCGGGTGGTACCCGCATATACCCGCAGCTTTTTTACAACTCTGTCTGGGTTGTAGTCAAGGGTGGAACAAAAGCTGAGCTTAAGAAATTATTTAACTCTTCCAAAAAACACAGTCAAATTAGAAAAGGAAAACAACATTATTTATTACTATTAATTTCCATTAAAGCCCAGTCCCCATGGGTGTTTTACAGGCCAAGCTCATTTCAATCACTTTCAATTGACATATTCGTTCAGAAGCTTTTAAACCCTACAACAACACGCGCAATCTCATCGCTATAAACACGCATCATGTAGATCAACAATTAAAGGTGACGTACAGTCCGTTCTGCGCATGTACGAAACTAATGTTTACATCTTTATTTACAAAAAATATACTGATACCTTATTCAAGATTGTAAGCTTTTCTTGCTTCCTCTTCATTACTTGTACTTGAAACAAAACATTTTCAGAAGAAATAGAAGAAATCCGAAGAGATATCCTCGCCGAAACGCTTGGTTTTCTGCCATGTTGCTCCCAACGGTTTACATTGAGCTGAGTACTTCATGTAATTATCTACGAATGTCATGTTTGGGGGACCCCATGGCGGTCATGCGCAGAACGGACTGTACATCACCTTTAAGATATCCTTCAAACAAAACGGTCAAAACTACAACCTCACGCACATTCCTCCCACACACGCACTTCGCAAAGGCACGCCTTCGAATATACAATCAATCACTCTATCTTATTTCATCACGCCCGAAATTGGAAAAAGTAACTTCCGAAATTCAAAGACAAAGTTAGATTAACTTCAAACAGTTATGGGAAATCTTTTAGTGGTTTTTTTAATATTTGGGTTCGTGGAAACCGGAGAAATATCTGTGGCTAGCAACAATGCTCAGTATGGTTAGCAATGTTGTATAATTATAAGCATCAGCTAGACTACAAAACTTTAGTACTAATAGTTTCACTCTCTTCTATTTTTAATTTGAAACTCCAGCCTCAGTCGTATGGGTTCGGAAAGCAATTGGTCGTTCGCGCGTTTCTGCTGACGATACTGTTTTCGGAGTCAGCGTACGTATACATTGTTAATTTCAGAGAAACACGTGCAAAGAACACAAAAGGACACTCGAAAAAGTAATGCCACACACCTGTATATGCCAACCATGATCTTTTATTGAAGTAAGATTTAACTGCTGGGAAATTTCAGCTGACGTCATCGATCCCTTCAAGATAAGTCACACAAAACGATAATTTGATCGGTTATTTGCGCTTATTTTGTGGTGACGTTTATTTGGGGCGGTGCTTATTTGGGGGGTGGCGCTTATTTGGGAGGCGACGTTTAATTGGGAGCGGCGCTTATTTTGGGGCGGTGCTTAATCAAGTAAATACGGTAGTAAACGGAGAACTTTAACATATGTGCCAATGAACGTTTATTTTTTTACATTAAACATATTTTTAAATACCTTTAGGTCTTGTTTATTTGCAAATAACAATACACTGGCATGTTTCAATTGCTGGAAAAGAATAACAAAATTTGTTTAGGGTACAACAGGTGTTATTTTTATAATATTTGGACTAATCACATAGCACAACACATGAGCTGGACACAGCCCAACATGACTGTCTAAAGTGTCGTCAGCCAAACTATAACAATCTTTTTATCATGGGCTTATACAAAAGATTGCGTCGACATAAAAAATAGACTAATTATTGTAAAACCGAAGTAAAACTAACGTAACTTTGCCCTTATTTACTTGATAATTGCGAATTTCGGCCTGAAATCATCCACGTCAATTCAAAACTCTTCCCAGTTTACCAGGCTAGCCCGCTCCATGTTATCACGATGTAATCGTTTCGTAAACTCATCCCGGTAATCAGGGCCAGCCCGGTTCATGTAATCAGCAATATTGGGCATTTCACTCGATTACATAGCGTGTTCTAAGGATTTTGGGTGAAGGAAAATTCGAGTGCAGAATATATACATTTTAAGACCAAACCGGGACCAGTTGGGAAAAATGCAACTACACAGGCCTTCCGGCAGGAATTGAACCCACGACTATACGATTCTAGTGCAATGCTCTGACCACTGAGCCACGGAGGGCGTTGCCGAGAGCTTGATTGCGAGTTCTGTATATATATATATTAAGGTGGTAATGCCAGAATCCCTATTTATTTATAATATATCCAATTTTCTTCTGGCATTACAGTACCACCTTAATATATATACAGAACTCGCGATCAAGCTCGTGACTCAGTGGTCAGAGCATTGCACTAGAATCGCAAGGTCGTGGGTTCAATTCCTGCCGGGAGGCCTGTGTAGTTGCATTTTTCGCAACTGGTCCCGGTTTGGTCTTAAAATGTATATATTCTACACTCGAATTTTCCTTCACCCAAAATCCTTAGAACACGTCATGCAATCAGCGTTCGTTTGGGAGCATTTCGGAATAGGAATAGCCAGAATCGTACGCGAAAGCTAGTTTAGGAACTCTTCTTAATCTGGAATACTCGGAATACCAAAGAAGAACTTATCGTTTGGAAAACGAGAGATCAGGCTATTCTGGAATATTTAAAGGAATTATTCTTATTCCGGAATAACCCAAACAAACACACCCAAATAATCTACTTGTGTACCAAATTCACAAAACAACCCAACCCAAACCCCCAAGCTTAGTTGAACTTACTTCATCGGCTAACATTCTGTATATTTCTTCTTTTATTACTGCTAATCTTTCTCTATCTGTACTATCTATCACTATTATTAGAAACTACAAAGGAAGAAAAAAGAGAAATCAAATTTTTATATGATTATAGTTCATGAGTATAGTTCTGTGTGGTTTTTAAACAGACAGAGACTGATAAATAAGTAAGAGCCTGTATCAGTTGTTTGAGAGGAGAAGGGAGGGTGAAGGCAGGAGCAAACATTAATGATAGCCTAATAATTTAAATCCATGAAATTATTTAGAAGCAGTGTCCTTCTTTTTGAGAGACCAAACAATACACTTACCACTTCGAATTCAACTTTATACAATGTACTGTACTTGAACAGATAAATTAGTGAAATGCAAATGGTGAAGGAATGCAATGTTGTGTGTTGCAAATTATTTGCATATTGTTTGATTAACTTTTGTTTGCTAACATGACTCCTAAGTCATTACATAAATGTACTGTTGTAGTTTTATTTTCATTAATTTTAAAAAATGGGTTTATTCAGTGAGGGAAAACTCATCTACTACTCAAATCAGTAGAGCGAGACATGGATGATTTTTTTATCGCTTCCGAAGTGTCAGTTTTATTAACCGCGGATCAATATTAAAGCAATCACGAGGTGTATTCTCATGTACCACGTGATAAACATCCCATTGAATCCCATTGTTAACTCGTAAACAAGCTATCACGTGGTACATAAGAATACACCTCGTGATTGCTTTGAAATTGATCTGCGGTTAACGAAACTGTCGCTTCGGAAGCGATGAAAACATCGTCTATGTCTCGCTCTACTGATTTGAGTAGTAATATGCATGTAATTACTAGTGTAGCTACATTGTTGAAAAATTAATACATACTTCAGTATTGGCATAATAAGTATCCCAGGAGGAGCGTAATGAGTCTTGTCCTCCTATATCCCACATGAGAAAACGCATATTTTTCCATACTATCTGCAAAATTATGAAAGTTTCCTAGTGATCAAATTCAATTATTAAGTGCCAAACATCACATGCATCATCGTCAACAACTACAGGAAAAAGACAATCCATATTATTACTATTTTTATATAATTATACAATGCTGTAATATTAATGTTTCTTATTGTACCTCTTCTACATTACTTCCTATTGTTGGTGATGTGTGAACAACTTCATTCATTAAACTAAAATAAAATGGTAGTTAAAAAAACAATACATTTTTGGAGCAGCTCTGACAAAACTCAGGCCATTAAAGCTCATAAATTTTAGACTGTTATAGAATACAGTAATTCATCATTATCCTTTCTTGTTTGCATGCAGCTTATACATGAGTGCAGCTTATACACGGGTGCAGCTTATACAGGAGTGCAGCTTATACATGGGTGCAGCTTATACACGAGTGCAGCTTATATATGAGTGCAGCTTATACACGAGTGCAGCTTATACATGGGTGCAGCTTATACATGAGTGCAGCTTATACACGAGTGCAGCTTATACACGAGTGCAGCTTATACATGGGTGCAGCTTATACATGAGTGCAGCTTATACATGAGTGCAGCTTATACATGGGTGCAGCTTATACATGAGTGCAGCTTATACACGAGTGCAGCTTATACATGGGTGCAGCTTATACACGAGTGCAGCTTATACACGGGTGCAGCTTATACATGGGTGCAGCTTATACATGAGTGCAGCTTATACATGAGTGCAGCTTATACATGAGTGCAGCTTATACATGAGTGCAGCTTATACATGAGTGCAGCTTATACATGAGTGCCACTTATACATGGGTGCAGCTTATACATGGGTGCAGCTTATACATGAGTGCAGCTTATACATGGGTGCAACTAAAACATGGGTGCAGCTTATACATTGGTGCAACTTATATATAGGTGCAGCTTATACATAGGTTACATGGGTGCAGCTTATACATTGGTGCAACTTATACATAGGTGCAGTTTGTACATAGGTGCAGCTTATAAATGGGTTACATGAGTGCAGCTTATACATGGGTGCAGCTTATACATGGGTGCAGCTTATATATGGGTGCAACTTATACATGAGTGCAGCTTATACACATATGGAGCTTCTACATGGGTGCAGCTTATAGATGGGTGCATCTTATACATGGGATTATTTATAATAGTACTGTAATAAATTACTGATTAATAAACCTGCAAATAATAAATTATGAGAAAAATTACAAATTCTATGAATACATACAAATGTCATGTACTGTATCAGTACTTACAATTGGTAAAGGATAGTTGTCTTTCCAGCATTGTCCAATCCAACGATAATAACTTTGTGTTCTACAAAATAAGTTATATAATTAAAAGTAAAAATCAAATAAAAGATACATGTAAATCATAAGTCAAAGCTAAGAAAATTTATAACAATATGCTTAACTCCTTGATTCAACATAATAATCACCTCCTCTACTAGTTACTGTACCACTATCAAACAAATTATGCAATGATTTGTTACTTATCACACAGTTTGGCACACAGTTTGGCTATAAAATACACAATATGGTGTGTTAATTCCCCACCAGAAAAGTAACACATGTAATCCTAATACAGTACAGTGACTTTGTATGTGTCACCAAGTGAGTTGTATTTAATTCAGCCAAGTACTAGTACGTAATTGATTTTGACAATTCATTCAGTGGCCTCCATTTTGAGCTTGACTGGGATTTCAAGTACCCGGTATAGTACTGTACTCAAAATTGTCCTTGAAAACCCAGTCAAGCCCAAATTGGAGATTTTTAAATAATATTATACATGTATATATTTCAAAATTTTTCATTTCCCCTGTGTACTGTATAAGCCATGCCCTTCCTTTTTAACCAAAAATATGTGAAAAAGTGTAAGTAAGTAGATGTGTGCGCGTGCAATCAATGCATTATATTGAGAAGTTTGATTTATATTATAATAAGCACCATACAGTAGATATAAAAAGAATGAAGAGGAAGTTGCGAGGTAGAGCATTTATACAGTACACACTCAGGATTAGAAGATGTACAGTACAATACAGTACATTACAAGTTCAGGTAATACATGTAGATGTTACAAATAATTATGAGATACCTTTTGGAGGGACAAATCTTTTAGGTAGAAAAATCGAAACAATTTTGTTCTACTAAGTAACTAAGATATAATCGGAGAGGCATATGAATTGACAAGTACTGTAATTATACAAACCCTTGGGTATATTTTCTTGAAGATAATAATCAAAAGGATGAATTCTTGTCCAATGCTCAACAGATTAAATAATTGATCAAAATTTGATAACCAATCACCCATATAAAACCCTTAGACCAATGGGGTATATATAGCCCTTGGGTTGTACTATACATGGCTTAACCTATTGCTGCCCAGGATGAGTAAAACAAAACAATCATTTTTGGCTGACTCAGGCATGAGGAGTGGGTTAATACCTCGGTTCTCAGGATTTAACATTTAAGGGCTGTTTACATGAATCTGGATTGACTTTCAATCTGGATTGAACTCCTTCCAGTTCTGTTCAAATCTCTTTATCTATTTACATGAATCCCAATTGAGATTTAGCTCATTTTCGGATTGAGTTCAATCCAGTTCTCATTCCGGATTGAAATCTCATTTGGGAACCGTGTAAAGGTGGTATGAGATATCATTCTGGAGTGAAAGATGTGACCAGGAGGATAAGAACGAACAACGCATGTGTGTTTTCATGCTGGTGTTTTAAATAATAATTCTAATATTTTATAGATTTCAGATATCCAGTGGATTTCAATCCTGAACCCAATCCCCATGTAAACACAAATTGACTTTGAATTTCAATCTGGATTCATATAAACAGCCCCTTATTTAGAATACTCTGCTCAATATCACAAAATATGGCAACCACATGTTAATTTAACTTAATGAGCCAGCTGAGGTTGAAAATCAGATATTTATTATGAAAACTAAATGCCAATAAAGACAATCACACATGACACACAACTTGACAAGATAGCACAAATTCTAGAGGTGATTACATTGATTTATATAATTATATTAAAGATTTGTGCGACATACTCTATTTGTACAAAACGTCAGTGAAATGATTATAAGTGATTTGCTTTCTTGTTTAATACTTAGTCTAGTACATTCATACGACTGCCAAAGAACAACTAACAACGAAGAACGGATTTTAACTTGACGTTACAGCGATCGAAAAAGTCGTCATATGTAAACCAATATATTAATAGCTGATTTCTTATCTTCATTCATTCACTTCTTCGGCATCATGAACGCATGAAATACCGTGAAATACACCGATTTCTAGTTTATAGTCAGACAATACCATTTTAAGATCGAGATCACTACAGGCATGAAAAATAGTAAACTTACCTTCAGACGAAAAGATCAGACTGCATAGCTTGGAGAACAAAAAGCCCATTTCACGAAGGGCCAAGATCACAAAAATATTGGCTGGCTTCTCAAATATCGTAGAACATGCCAGCACTGATCGTTTTTAAACGTCTCGTCTTTCGTCGTACTTAAAAAAACACAGTAAGAATACTAAACGAAAAACTGTGATGTCCGTGTTTATACAACCTGGCGGAAGATTTATAAAACGAAGACTGAAAACAATGATCAAAACAGTTTCAGAAACATGATAAGTATATCAATCATCTTGAATGAATGACGTCAGGTTCAGCCTCGTTTTCACTCCTGACCGGAACTAATTTATCTTCTGAACACGTCAGTAGGGTATAATTGCCGATTCTGGGACATAGATTAATGATCCTAGGACATAGCTTAATGGCCCCGATTCTGGGACATGTTTGAAAAGATTCCCACCTCCCCGATTCTGGGACATGTTTGAAATTTTTTAGTTTTTGGTTCCAAAATGGTTGCCAAGTTTTTGGGAATGGGGGTTGCCAAGTTTTTGGGACTTTTTGGGATTGGGGGTTGTCAAGTTTTTTGGATTGGGGTTGGTAAGTTTTAAAAACCCAAAATAAAGATGGATAACAAAAGGAGTAACTTATGTCCAGACAAACAAAAATGCATGTGGGTAGGTTTTACAGAATATCCAGGTAAGCCACCAAATATTATATATTTTAACAAAAGTACACATCCAAAAACAGTTTGCCACTATATACACCCAGGCGAAACCAAAGTCCAAATGCTGGTTAGAACAGGAGTTTATGACACAGTTTTTTGAATCGAACTATTTTTTCCAAAAAAAATTAAAAGAACAAGAATGAACTCAAATGAAACTATTAACAAACTTGAAATGGCAACTGAACATTTTGAGAATTTAATAAAAGAAAACCAAAAAATGAAAACTCGCATTGATTGGCTTGAAAGAATCATTAAAAATTACGAAAATATGGATGATTCTGACTCTGAAGATGAAAATGAAAAAGGTAAGACCACAACTAAGCCCAAACAGAAACCAACCAAGAAACCTTTTTACAACAAAATACTATGGAAATACTAAACACTATTTAGCAAAAAAAAACAAAAAACTTTGAAACTTATAACATTTTTTTGTTATAATTTTTTCTAAAATAAATAATGAGTTATTATTATGGTTATGGAAGACCGAGACGATCATTGGATGAAGGTGGTACTGATTATGGAGACAAAATTAAAAAAATTGAAAGGAAATTACAAGACCTTGAAAAACCCAAAAATTACAAAACTGTTTTTGATATTAACTTAACAAAAGCAGGTAAACACTTTGAAACTGTTGGTGGCGAAAGAAGACTAATTCAAGCTCGACAAGGTAACTCTGTTTTGTGGCAGGATGATAAATCCCATGCCCCAACATTTGGTTCGGATGCCATTGGTCCAGGAAAAGACTACATTGAGAACAAGGGTGGCAACTACATGATGTTTTGCAACACTGATATGCAGTTTAATGATGTTTCTGTTTTTGTTGTCTGTACTGTGGTTGACACATCTGTTGCCAGATCTTCTACTTGGTGTTATCTTATTGGAAATGATAATGGTAATTATGACAAATTTTTAAGTTTTAAATCATACTCTTACTCCAAACTAATTATTGGTGGCATAAGAAATGGTACTAAAAAAATTATAGATGTTAACGTTGGGCACAGCATTCTTAGTAAACACATAGTTTCTTGTCATTGGTTGGGAACAGGAGGTGTCATATATTTAAATGGTGTCCTATGTCAAGGATCAGAATTTAAATCGGATCTTGCGGATATTGGTAGTCCATTTGGTTCTGTATTTGTAAACAAAAGATTGTCTGGAGCCCCAAACACAGATGAAGAACTTAAAGGAAAAATTTATGGGATTAAAGTTGTCCATGGTCCATTATTACCATCCGAGATTGTTAAAATTAACAAGGATATGATGAAGGAATATGGGAACTTCATTTGAAAAACTTTTGTAAAAACTTTAAAATCTTTACCAAGATAAACAATGAGTTATTACTATGGATATGATGACCCAGATTATTCTTATGGGGGTGGTGGTGCTGACGGTGAGCCTGGTCCACAAGGTGACACCGGTGCAAAGGGTGACAAGGGTGACAGAGGTTTAACAGGAGCTACTGGTGCGACTGGTGCGACTGGGACAAGGGGTGACCAAGGTTTGACTGGTAACACTGGTCCAACAGGATCCACAGGACCAACAGGTAACACTGGTAACACCGGTAACACTGGTGTCAAAGGTGACAAGGGTTTGACAGGTGCGACTGGTCCAAAAGGAACAAAGGGTGACACTGGTTTGACTGGATCCACAGGACCAACAGGACCAACTGGTGCGACTGGTCCAACTGGAACGGCTGCACAAAAAGGTGACCCAGGACCCAAGGGTTCTAAAGGTGACAAGGGTGACAAGGGTGACAGAGGTTTGACAGGCATGGCTGGTACAGATGCTCATAAAGTAGGACCCAAAGGTGACCAAGGTAACACTGGTAACACTGGACCAAAAGGGGATAAGGGGGATCGAGGTTTGACTGGTTCTAAAGGTGACAAAGGGGATGCCGGAATTAGAGGCCCCCAAGGAAACAAAGGTGACAGAGGTGTTTTTGGAACAGCTGGTGCAACAGGACCACAAGGTCAAAAAGGAGACAAGGGTGACCATGGTACCAGTGGTGCGACTGGTCCAAAAGGTGACAAGGGTGACAAAGGTGACAAAGGTATGGCTGGCACAGCATCTCAAAAAGGAGACAAGGGTGACCCTGGTGACGATGGTGCAAAGGGTAACAAAGGTAACACTGGATCCACTGGCCCACAAGGCCCACAAGGTGCACAAGGCCCACAAGGATCTCAGGGTCCACAAGGTGCCAAAGGAACCACCGGTAACACCGGTTCTCAAGGGCCAAAGGGACCACAAGGTGTAAAAGGAGACAAGGGTGACGATGGTGACGAGGGTTTAGAAGGACAAAGAGGATTAACAGGTGACAAGGGTAACATGGGTGACAGAGGTGGTATTGGACCACAAGGAGTAAAGGGTGACAAGGGTGATAGAGGTCTTCAAGGATTGCCTGGTGGCAAGGGGTCAACTGGTTTGAGAGGTTTAAGAGGTTTAAGAGGTGTTACAGGAGTCACTGGACCTGCTGGAACTTTTTCTCAGTTAATAAAATACAAAAAAGATAGTGGAAAAACAAACCATAAAGGAGGAGCATGGGACAACACCAATAACGTTAGCACTTTAATCTCATTTACATCTACCCATGATACTGGAAAATATTTAGTATCGTATTGGTTTACACTACAACCTGATGGTCTCAAAATAGATCAACAATCTAAGCAAACTGGTTGGTATGCTTCTTCCTACAGAGCTTTTTTTGATCTAAAAACAAACCTATATCATGGAAGTGTTACAGATAGATCAAACAAACTTTCGGGTTTGGAAGTTATAACCATGGGAAAAACATATAATGAAAGGGACCCTCACCATATTTTTTGTCAAGGGATTGCCACTATTAAAAAGGGGACTCAACTGGCTTTGCACTCCTATTCTGGTTCTGTTGGGGATGACTACACTTTCCTGTTTTTCAATGTTTGGGATGTTGAAATCAACCTTCTTAAATTGGGTTAAAGAGAATAATAAAAGAGATGTCTATGTTTAAAAATCAAAACACATTTTCAGCTCTGTTGTACAAAAGTTTCAGCAAAGAAAACATTACCCATATGGACATTTTTAACAAGAGATCATATTCTGTAAAAGATGAGGAGGATCTCCTAAACAAATACGCAAAGTCATACAAATATTTGACAAGTCTTGGTAAGTTTAACAAATATATTTTGGAAAGAACAACAGAAATTGGGCCAATCATTGTTGACATTGACCTTTGTAAGAAAATTAAGGAACCCAAACCATTGTACACAGAAAAGAAAGTCCTAAAATTGGCAAAACTATTTCAAAAAATATTAAAAGAAAATCTTGTTGATCCAGCAAGCTTGGACTGTTTTGTTTTGGAAAAGCCAGGATATTTTAAAGATGACAAAACTTACAAGAATGGTTTCCATCTTCATTTTCCACATGTTTGGTTAACACAAAGGGAGAGACTTTACATAAATGAACTTGTGCAAAAGGAAACGAAAATCCAACTTGACAATGCTGTCATTGCTGGCAACTGGTTTTTGTATGGATCTAAAAAGAGTCCCGAGTCAGACCCATATCTTTTGAGTTACATTATTGAGGAGGAAAGGGATCATGTGGCGAGCCAATATTCTGACCATGAGTTAATATTTTTACTTTCTGTTAGACAAAAGCCACACACAAAAATTAGCAAACTGTCATTTGTACCAGAACCAGAACAAAAAGTAAAAACCAAAACCATTATTAACTTTGATAACCACAAACAAAAAGATGAGGAAGAGTTAGAAAAATATATTGAACAGATGCCAAAAGACATTGCAGAAGATTACACATCCTGGAGGTCCGTCGGGTTTGCACTATATAATGAAAGTCATGGGGAAGATTATGGCAAAAATCTTTGGCATGAATTTTCCCAAAAATGTCCAGAAAAATATGATGAAAGTGAGTGCGACAAATTTTGGGAAACCCCTGTTGAGACATCTTTTTCAATTGGGACACTAATCCATTATGCGAGTCTAATTTGTAAAGAAAAAAGGAAAAAGCAAACAATAACTTTAAAAAAATATTTAGTTAGAAAAATTGAGGAGGATTAAACCATTTCCAAAATAAAATAAAAATGTTGTCAATGATTAAATACGAAACCACTGAAACCCCTGTTTTTACACCCCATTTTAAATCTGTTCAATGGACAGATTCAGACAGAGGAAAATTTGCATGCAGATGTGGTAAAGTTTTTGTAGATCAAAACAAACTCATTAACCACACATTTTTTCCAAAACAAACAAGAGTTACTTTTTCATTGACTGTAACAACAATTCTTCCAAATGGGCATTGGTTGAAAGCAACTTCCAGACAAATTCCAACTAGTTGTTTTGAACAAATTTTAACTAGTTGTTGAACAAATTTTAATAAATGGAACCAGAACAAAAACCAGAACCAGAACAAAAACAGGAGATTAAACAGGAGCAAACAATTACCAAAACTCCTCCACCCATTCGTGTCAAAAATCCCAAAAGAGTTGCCCAAGGCAAAAAACTTGCTGCAATAAGTAAGGAAGCAAAATTAAGAAAAAAAGCCAGAATTGAAAAGGAAAAAGAAACAGAGGAATCTGAATCTTTTCAAGGATTTCCAATGATTTCAAACATTTCCACGACTTGTGCAATTCTTGGTGCGATGGCTGCCATACTTACGACTTACATTACCTACTCCAAATGGAAAAAAGAGCCAGAAGAAAGTAAAGACAAACCCCAAAAGTCCAAAACAGTTTTCAAGGATCTTTCAAAATATGATCTTTAGGAATGGCAAACTAAACCCAAATTCTTGTCCAGAAAAATTGGACCTAACGAAGGGTCATCTGTGCAACCAAAAAATTTAAAATGAAATTCTTTCCACAATTGGAAAGAAATTCAATAAATATGATTGTTAACAGTTATGCAACAGAATGTGTTTTTAGAAGTAAAACCTGGTTTAATATTGGTAAACTTATATTTTTAATTTCAAAAGGAAGTTTTGAGGGTTACAAACTTTGGTTACTGTACAGCAAATATGATTCCAAAAACTATAATGAAAACCATTGTTATCATTTATGGGCAGATTTTGATCTTTTGATGCCAGAAGAAACCGAAGATGAATTTTTCAATAATTATTGAAACTTTTGAAACTTATAACATCCTTTGTTATAATTTTTTTAAAATTTCCTAATATAATAAATGAATACAGAGAGAGAAGTTGAATTAGAACCCGGATTTAACCGGTTACACAGAAGTTCAATAACTGGGGAACGAGCCCGGAATGTAATTACTTTCAACCCCAATTCTGCCAATGCAGGGGAAGTTGTTTACATCCACATTCCAAAACTCAAACCAGGAACCACCCTCGTTCCTGACAAGATGTTCCTCCTGTTTGACTTTAAAAACAAGAACACAAAATCTTGGTTTAATAACAATCTTGCAAGACAACTCCAAGAACGTTTAGAAGTAAGATTTGCAGGAGAAAAAGTCTATGACAACACAGGAGAGAGTCTTTTGGGGACTTACAAAGATTTGTGGTTGGACAAGCATGAGAGAGCCAACATGATCGAAGATGGTATCGCGACAGAAAATCAGCGAAAACTTATTTCGAAATCTGATGATGCCTCTTCTGACACATATGCTGCTGTATATGGAACAAAACAAAGGATCAAGTTGGACATGATTTTAAAGGATCATGGGTTATATGCACCACACAGTATGGCGAATGATTTACAATATATCATCACTCTCCCAAAAGCCACCGATATCATGACGGCACAAAGTAGTCAATCTGTGGCTGGTTACACTTTGGAAAATATCGAGTTGGAATATGAAACCATAACCAACTTTGCCTTGGTCCAGGAGATTGAAACCTCTTACCAAGCTGGTCGTGCACTTTCTTTCGAACATGTAACTTTGATGAAAACCACACCATGGGCTGCTGCCACAACATTAATTAATGAGACCATTAATCTGCCAAGAAAGAGTATGAAAGCAGTTGTAATGTTGTTTACAAAAGCAACAAGAGGAGGGTCAGAAGAATTTGTGTACCCCAACATTGAAAGGGTCAAAATTACCATTGAAGGAGTCCCGAACAGCATTTACTCCCAAGGCATCCCAAAACGGAGATTGTTTGAAGAGGCTGAGCGACTTTTCAGACATACCAACTACCCAACAATCCAAGCTGATGAATTCTTTACAGAAAACCAGTTTGCACTTGTTGTGGATCTTAGGTCAATTAATGACAATGCTGTCTATGGAGATGGTACAAAACTTATGACCACACAATCTGGGATTATGTTGGAAATTAAGAAGAAAGCAACAGCAACAGATCTCAGATGCCATGTTTTTATTCTGTCAGATGGTCTTTTGAAAGTCCAGGGAGGAGCATTCCAAAGTGTCAACTACTAGATTTTGACAAAACTTTAAAATAAATGGAAACTGAAACTGAAGACCCAAAACCATTCAATATAATCATTGTTGGAATGACAAGTTGTGGGAAGACCCACTACCTTTTAAAAAATTTAGAAGAAAATTATAAAAAAAAATTTGAAAACATAGTTCTAATTTGTCCCACCTTCATATGGAACAAAACATATTTGGAATGGGAACATTTACATGATCCAAGATTCTTTGTTATCCCTTGCGACCAAGACGAGTCGGAAGATTTTTTAAAATATGTTGTGGATTATTGTAAAGGAACCCCAAGTTTAATTATTTTGGACGACTGTGCTTCTGGACAGAGTGTCAAAAACAGGACCAGCGAATTGGTAAAACTTGGTTTTGGTGCCAGACATATGAATATTAGTACAATAGTTGTTACCCAGCAGTTGACAAGCATTGCGAAACCATACAGAGAAAATATTTCAAAACTGGTTACATTTTACAATCCAAACAGAAAAGACATGCAAGTTATTTTGGATGATTATTTGGATATACCAAAAGAAGAAGAAAAAAAAATAAAAGAAACATTAAAGTCAAAAAAATATTCAAAATTAGAGATCAATTTAATCCATCCATATGACCATAAAATTGTCGAACCATTTGGAAAAAATTTAATAAATTTTTAAAAAACTTTTTTGTTAATTTCAATCCCAATCCCGAAAATTTTGGTAAGACTTTTGAAACTTTAAGATAAATGAGGAACCTAAGAATATTGTTGAAAAACGGAGAAACAACAATTAAATTTGAAGATCCTTTGATCATTGAAAATACCAAACTAATGGTTAAAGATGCGACAGTTTTTTGGGATTACAATAATTTAACGAGTCCAACTTTTGTTATGCATGGAACCAAAAAAATTAGCTTTTACAATGGTTATTGGACTGTTGGCATGATTATGAGGGTTTTAAAGGAGAACGAAATAAAGTCAGAATTACTTCCTTACAGCTGCAAAATTAGATTATTCCCAACAAGAAATCTCTCCCTGCTTAAACTTGGTCCTTTGCTAGGATACCCAGAAACAACAGTAATTAGGGGAGGAGCAAATCTTGTCAGTCCAAAAACGGTCAATATAAATCTTGGAATGAGATTTGTTTGTATATCTTGCGAAATGATCGATGGAACCAGAACATCATTTTCAGGAAAACGGGACAGAACAGCTGCAGTTCTTCCAATTACAACAAGACAACTTTTGAAAGGGTCAGTGGAAAAATTTGCAAATATTAATTCTGAGGCAATGTTGGACAATGGTGTCTATAACGAACTCAAATTTAAAGTTGACCACAATGTTGGGGATATTCTTCTTGAGATTTTCCTATGTCCACAGAATTATGAGACTCCATAATAAAAGATGATTATTGATGTTGATAAATATAATTCTAGCAAAGATTTGTTAAATTATTTGGTAAGATTGGAATTAATTCTTAAAAACGACAAAGACCAAAATTTGACAAACTTGAAGATATCTATAAAAAATTTGATAGCTTCTTTAAAAAATTATGTAAAAGTAATTGAAATTTTGAAAATCTTCTAAAACTTCCTTTAAAAATTATAACAAAAAAAAATGTTATAATTTTTTTTAATATATTAATAAATGAATAAGAACGAGGTTGTAAATGAACTATACGAAGCAGCTTTAATTACAGTTTCAGCTGTTGGTGTCAGTATGGTTGTTAAAAAATTAACAGGACAATCTTTAGCAGCCCCAGCAAGTATCAAAGAAACAGCAAAACTTGGTCTTGCAGTTGCAGGAGGATTGTTTGTGGTAAAAATGGCACAGGATAAGGGATACATTCCGAAAAATGTTGATCCAAAGAAATTATAAAAATTTGAACTGCAAAAGTTAAGAACAAATGTTTGGTTATCCTTAAAATAAAATGGCATCAATGATAGCAGGAGGATTATTTAATGCGGTTGCCTTTGCGGGTGCCGGATATTTGTTCCAGTCATTTAACAAACATGGTTATGCTGAAGAAGCAAAAAGACATAATTTGGCAACAGAAAGACTTCAAAAAGACAAAGAAAAATTCTTTGAGAATGAAATTAAAAGAAAGGACAAAGTTAGACAACTCCAAGACGAAATCCGGGATGCAAACTATGACATGGCAGTAACATCAAAAGCTTTTCAACAACTTCATGAGATCCAAGAAGAAAAACCAGTGGAACCAAAACTTGAAGATTATTACCAACCAAATGATGAAATGAAAAAATATATGACCATTACTGTAACACTTTTGGGAGCTGGTGCTGGTTGGCTTCTTGCAGTTATTGTTTGAGATTTAAAAAAATTTATAACAAAATTTTGTTATAAGTTTTCAAAAGATTTTTCTCAAAGTTTCTTAAAGATTTTTTCCTTCTTCAATAATTTTTGTGTACTCTTTGCACTTTCTGATCCCACTCATTTCTTCAATTTTCAAAACATTTTCAACACTGAGAGCAGTCCCAAACATTTTGAATCCTACTTGGTATGGTATGTAAGCATTGTTTTTTGGAGAATAATTTAAAATATATCTGATCTCATCAAATGTTCTTAATTCTGCCAGGGATGGTTTCTTCATTTTTTTTAAAAGATCATCTCTTTTGCAAATTCCCAAAATAATGAACATGATGTACCTAACACTGAAATTTTTGTCTGAGACCAAACCCAAACCATTGAGACGATCTTTTGTTTCTAAAAAAAATTTCATAATTTCATACCCAACAATTTTCTCTTCCTTCGGAAACATTTTCCAAAATAATTTGACATAGTTTTTTTGTGGGAGTGGTGATGGTTTTCTATGGTTGTAAGCAAGCAGCTGTTCCAAAACCACACCACATTTCCCACAAATTATAAATCCTTCAATTTCTTCTTTTTTACCCATACAACATTTGCTTTTGTTTTTAAGAGTTTCGAGTTCTAAAAGACTTTCATTAAAATCTTTTGGTTCCTCTTCTTTGGGGGTTTCAATGATTGGAAAGTTTAAAATATTAAATTTTCGAAATGTCATCTCTTTTATTTAAATTAATCTTGATATCCCTTTAAATAGTATGAAAACAGTCCCGATTGAAGCTCCAAAAACTTCTGGTAATCTGTCATCAGTTTTTTCAGATGTTACAGATGGTGTAAATATTCCAGGCTTATATTTTGAAGGTTTTACAAAAGTTTCGCCAATTTTTTTACTAACAGGTCCCAAAGATTTGCCAATATTGAGATTCCTGTTGAGTCCCAGAGACATTCTTGTTGTGGCCAATGTTAAAACATTATTAAACCCACTAATTGGGTTGACGAGAATTCTCATGTCCGATGGGATCAAAATTAAACCAGGACTTATGGCAAAATTCAAAACAACATTTGTGGACTTAATGGCTTGTCTCATATTTGAAATGGAAACAGTAATATCATCCTGGGCTATTGTATCCTCCATTAATTTTTTAAACACTTCTTGTGTTTGCAAACTTTTAGCACCCTCACCAACAATGACCCATCTTGTTTTTGCCTGTGCTCCCAAAACACAGTACACAAAAGATTCTAAAGATTGTTGGAATAATTTCTGACCAAGGAGTGTCAACCCATTGGAATCTTTGGGAACAAAATGTTTAAAATCATCGGGATACCTGGAACCAGCTGACACCAATTCTTCATAAGTGTTTACTCTTCCGTAACTCTTCTTTTCCAAATTTACATATCTAACTTCATAACCAAGGTCTTTCATATCTTGTGTAAATTCTTTTGCACTTTGTGTTGAGTTGCTTATTTTCTTTACCCAAACGTCATTGGGGTTGTGTTGTAAAATTTTTATGGTTTCAGGTGTCAAAAATCTTTTAAGTTTGTTTGGATGTTTTAGGAATCTTCTAACTTGAAAAACATAGTGGTAATTAACAATACTTGTCAAAAAAGAAGACCGAAATCTTGCAAAACCATTCTTGAAATGAAAGTCAGAAATACCACACAAGTAGCTTGCAACATAAGAGGCAGCAATGGCTGTAAAATATGGAATAGTGAGGAAATCATTTATGTTTGGATTTCTTGTTTTTAATGGTTTTTGAAAAGTTAAATCGATAGGTGTCAAGTTTACAATAAAATTTTCTTTTTCATTTACAAAAATTGTAATTGTGTTAATGTTTACAAATGCTTTTGATTGTTTGGAAAATTTTTGGACTGATCCAGAAACATCCCATTCTTCGGGCCATTTTTTGAGTTCTGTCATTGTTTATTTTGGGAACTTTAGTAAATAAATGGAACGACATGAATTAAGAAAAAAATTACAACAAAAAATACTGGAAAAAAAATCCCACCGTATGGATAAGTATAAAAATCTTTGCGAATTTTATGCAGCATTTGAAAATAATGCCGTTTTTGAAAAAGAGAGACACATACCACACAAACAAAAATTTCCTTCCCACACACCAAATTTTGTCTTAAAATTTTCTGGAGATTGTATGAAAAATGATGAAAAAATGGACAAGCTTATGAAGTCCATACAAAAGTAACTTTAAGTATACAAAACTTTTGTAAACATCAAAATAAAATGGAAGATGAACTTTTACTTATTGATCTCGAGCTTAGAGATATTTACTACAATCCTGTAACGGGTTACCAATCCATGGAAAAACTTTACCAAGCTGCTGTAAAAGAAAACCCTTCAATAACTCGAAAACTGGTTAAAGAATGGTTACAAAACCAAAAAGTTTTTACTTTGCACAAACCCATAAGAAAACCAAGAAAATACCAAAAAACATTTGTAAAAAATCTTGCCGATCAAATGCAAATGGACTTGGTAGATATGGGTCGATATGAATCTGAAAATGATGGACACAAGTGGATTATAACAGGTATTGAAATTTTGTCAAGATTTGGTTTTGCTGTTCCTGTAAAAACAAAAGGGACAGTAAGTATGGTGCCTGGTGTCAAAAAAATTTTGGAAGAATTTAAAGTTAGGTTCCACAAATATCCAGAAACTGTTCAGTTTGACGAGGGCATGGAGTTTCATAACAAAGGTGTCAAAAGTCTTTTGAAATCTCATGACATAACTTATTTTACAACACATTCTGAGAAAAAAGCTGCCATTGTGGAAAGGTTTAACAGAACTTTAAAGACAAGGATGTGGAAATTTTTTACTTTTAAAGGTAACAGAAAATGGTTGGATGATTTGTCAAAATTTGTTGGAAGTTACAACAACACCATCCACAGCACTATCAAAATGAAACCAAAAGATGTCAATGATACCAACCAATCCAAAGTTTTCTTCACCCTGTATGGAGTTCCACCAATGGAGTCCCAAATTAAACCAAAATTTGGAAATGGGGATCGTGTCAGACTTCAAAAATTTAGGAAAAACTTTTCAAAAGGGTATGATCCAAATTTTTTAAATGAAATTTTTACTGTGTCAGGTGTTTTTAGAGGAGACCCTGTTATGTATAAAATTCAGGACGATGATGGCGAAAATATTTTGGGAAAATTTTATGGTGAGGAGTTGGTTAAAGTTATTGGGGAACAAACATAAATAAATAATGGCTGATAACATTGGATTAGACAATCTTGGAGCAATGCCTGACATACCAGGTGAGACAGGAATGGAAGAAACAAATTTTGGTGGAACTTTTGAAGAATCTTTTAACCAATCATATTTTGATGAACTTGACAATCTTTTTAATGAATTTGAAGAAGTTCATGGGGCTGATGGTTTAGTTGATTTAGATGAAAGTAGAAAAATGAGAGAAACACTTCGTAACCA
Organism: Paragorgia papillata; assembly: GCA_035771165.1. Taxonomy (NCBI): domain Eukaryota; kingdom Metazoa; phylum Cnidaria; class Anthozoa; order Scleralcyonacea; family Coralliidae; genus Paragorgia; species Paragorgia papillata. The sequence continues at coordinate 2,751,175 of JAWNZC010000348.1, forward strand.
ACCTGTTCAATTTGAAGGTGAGTCGGATGACTTATTTCAAAAAAGGAGAAAAGACTTTATAGCAAAAGTGTCCAGAAGACAAAGTTTGGAAGCTACAAAATTAAAAAAAAAGTTTTTTTATGAAAATTTAAGTCAAACAGTAGTTGGGGCTGATGGCATAGCAAGCAAAAATTTGTATAAAGGAAGTACATTTTTCCATGATCCAAAAACATTTGAGGTTGATGGACTTAAGTTTGAAAATATATTAATTTTGGTTAGAGATGCTAAAACCGGAGAATTCAAATATTCAAAAGGAAAAGGCTTAAAAGTTGAAATGAAAGTTAAAAAATTTAAGGATTTGTTAAAAAAGGCAAGTGCCGAACATTCAAAAACTGGAGTTGGAAAAATAGAAGAGGATCTTAACATACCCCCACAAGCCGCAGAAGCAGTTCAAAAAGGGGTTGCCAGAGATTTGGGTGATGAAGTAACAATATTGATGGATGCCTTGTTTGCCAATGCAAAAGAAGATAAATTTGACAGCAATCTTAGTAATCTTTTTGGCGTAGTAAAAGACAAATCTGTTCAAATTAATCAGCTAGAAGGGCGGGGCAGGTGGGAGTTAATAGAAGGTAACAAAATTGGTGCCGAAGTCAACCAAGAACTTTACAAAGACAAAGCTGCCGCAGAACAAAACCCAACTGTAAAAGAATTTTACAAAGGTATGGCAAATGTGTGCAAGGTAAAAGCTGAAGAAATGAGGTTGTTAAATAATGAAAAACCAAAGGAAAAAGCAACAGAACAAATGATGGAGGAACATGTTATAACCAGATTCGAAAAATTTAAAGAATGGGCTAAACAAAACATGGGGGTTTCAGCAGCCATTGCCATTTCCATAGCTGGAATTATTACAACTGTTGCACTAGCAGGAAAAGCTGTTGTTGTAACATCTGCAAAGGCAACAGGAGCATTGGGTAAAGCATTGGCAAAAATTGCAAAAGCTGCTTGGCCAATATTGGCACCAATTCTTAGCATATTAGCAACTGCATTATCATGGGGGGCAAAGGGGTTAGCATGGTTGGCGAAAAATTTGTGGGTTCTTGCGATAGGTTTGACATATTTTGTGTATACAGAATACAAAAATTATAAAAAGAAATAACATAATAAATGAATACAGAATATGCAAAAATGGAAGAACCTGAAGAATCGCAAGATTTGAACCTTCGGGAAAACTTGATCCGTCTATCCTTTGCAAAAAGGATCAAATATTCGGAAGCATATCTGAAAAAAGCATCAATGGGCCAGTTGGAAAAAATTAAGTTAAATTATGATAGGGAACAACTTGAAAAAACGACATCCTTGTTAACAGAGACTCTTGTTACAAAATTTTCAGAGTTATTGGAACAGTTGGAATTGGTGCAAGATGATGAGAAATTGGATGCTGAATTATCATCAAACAAACTTTTCTGTGATGATGTTAGGTCATTGGTTCTAAAAATCTCGCCATATATTCCGATGATCGGTTTGCTGACTGGTGGTATCATCATTGCGAAACATGTGTGGAACAAGGGACCAGGTTTAAATAAAAATGTTTCAGTACAAAGTGATGAAAATATTGATGAAAACAGCAATGGTGGCAGTTCTGTTGATCCCAGTGACAGTTGAACTAATATTGCTTAAAATTTTGTTCTTTTCCTAATTTTTGGTAAGTTAGGAAAAATTGAATTTAAAAGAATGGTTTTTAAAAATAACAATAAATGAGTATCAAAGAGTTGTTAAAATTTGAAGCCGAACTTTTAAAAGACGAGTTGCATGAAAAACTAATGGAACTTTATACCCCAAAATTGGACCCGAATTATTTATCATTGGCAGAATTACAAATTTTGGCTTTTGAAAATGGCATCAAAAATATAACCCAATTAACAAGGACAACAATTTTAGAAATGCTTAAAATTCCATACCAATCACCCCAAAAACCAGGTCACCAAGATTACCACAATTGGGTTCCTGTTGAAATAATATTCAAAGAGGTTGATGGAACTGATGAACTAAAGTTTTCAAGTCAGGTTGATGCTGGTAACGCTATCAAAAAACCAGCCAAAATAATCGACTATTATTACAAAAACAACAAACCAGTTGAGCACAATGGTAAACTTTGGGCCATTAGTCGCTCACAACCTATACAAAGCAGGAACCATGATGAAGTGTTAGAAAATGAAATAAAACATTTGCAGGATCAACTTAGTGGTTTAAACTTAGAAATGTTAGAATGCACATTCCACAAACCAATCCCAAGACCTAAGTTGTTAAAAATAGCAACTAAAATTGGAATCCCAAATCCAACATATCTTATCAACAAAACACTTTGCTATGAACTTGGATTGTCCTTTGTACCATTTAAACCATTTGGTAACAATGATAAATTACCTGTTAAAGTCTTGTTTACAGCAGTGGTACCTTCTAAAAGTGGGACAATTGAGTTCTCAAGTTTGAAAAAAGCAGCATTGGCAATGGGTTACAAAACTCATCATGGCATAAATTATTGCATAAATAATAAAATAATTGTTTGGTACAATGGGAAATATTGGCTCGTAACCAGAAAATAAAAAATGGGCAACAAAAATTCAAAACTAAAGGAAAAATTAAACAAAAATCATATTAGTAAAAAAGGATTCCAGTTAGGCCTAAGTTTTGGTAAAGATGATTTGGTTATGGAAGGAAATTTGCAAATAGGTTGGACAAACAAAACAGTCAAAAATTATACAAAGGTACCAAGTTGTAAAAAATCAACATCTTTAGAATCTTTAAAACCAAATGAAATAAATGATGATATTAACAAGGATTCAAAATTGGTGGCAACAACTTCGACAACAGCGGAGGACAAGACGGAACACACTTCTCAGGAAAAAATGGGTACAAAATGAAAAGGATTGTTGGGTGCACAATGATGTTAGAAATGAACATTATTATTGAAATTTTAAAAAAAATCTCTTATTTTTCAAAAATAAGAAATTTAAAAAGAAAACCATATGTAATAAATGACAACATCATCAACACTTGAAAACATTAAAAATTATTTAGAAGAAAAAGAAGAAGAAGAACTTGAAGCTAATCGTCAAAAAAAACTAGAAGAACTCAAAAAACTTTTTCAAATTCGAATGCAACTTAGGGAAAGTGCTACCAAAAGACTTCAAACAATACGAGAAGAAAATTTTCCACCAACATCCCTCAAAGAATTAAGACAAATTGGTAAAAAACTTGGCATCAAAGGATCCCATAAACAAAACTTAAAAACCATTTGCGAACGACTTAACATTCCATTAGTCAAAAATGAAGTCTATGACAAGTTCCACAGAAATGCCATCAATACACCAGTCAAAATAACATTTACTTCTGCTGATGGAAACAAAATAGAATTCCCAAGTATTTACAATGCTGCCAAAAATTTGGAAAAAAACCCAAGTTTCATCCCATACTGTATCAAAAATAATAAGGAAGTTATGTTTAATGGTAAATTTTGGTCCGTAAGTCGTTAATTTTTTCAAAAATATACATATATAAATAGTAGCCGACTGTTTTCTAAGACTTTGTTTCTGAATTTTGGTATCTTTCGTCATTATCTTTTTAAAATTACTATCCAATGTTGGGTAGTAATTTTTTTATGAAGTTTTTTTAAAATGTAATCCACCATAATACCAACACAACATTCAAAATAATGACCCCAATCATAAAAACACCAAAAAATGAAACTCTGTTTACTTGTTTAACAATTTGGTCCTCAAAATAATCAAAAGCAGCTTCAATATCAACATTATCATCCATTTTTATTTTATAAAAAAATTCATATAGTAATAAATGACGATACAAACTAATGATCCTAAATTATTAAAAATTCGGGAAGCTGCCCGTCTTAGAAAACAAAAGCAGCTGAAAAGGGACAAGGATTTAAATCCCTTCAAACCCGAAAGACTCCAAAAACTTCTGGAAAAACAGAAGGAAAAGGAGTTAAAGAAGGAGCAAAAACTTGTCAACCAACAAGACAGGTTACAAGATGATCTGAAAAAATTCCAACAAAAAACAGAGAGAAAATTACAAACAAAAGAACGAGCAAAATGGGGCAGAGAGATCAGACAAGAGGAAGCAAGACAGGACAAGTTCAAATGGGACAAGAAGTGGTTGGGAGCTGGTAAAAAACTTAAAAAAACTAGGCAAGTTGTTGGTAACAAACTATCAAAGATTTTTAGAAAAAGGACAAGGGTTAACAAAAAAGTTAGGCAAACGGAACCAATATTAATCAAAACATTTGCAAAAGGATCATCAGAACTTTACGAAATCTCGGGTCAAAATTACAAAGACCCAATAGTCTTTTTGGAACATACAACAGCAGGGGTTGAAAGATTAATTAATGGGATTGAAAATTCCAAAAAAGTCAAAACAACTCTTATTTGTAAACTTGTCCACTACGATTATGTTGAAAGTCTTGAAGAAGTGGACTTATTTTACTTTACTTCAAACATGAAAGCCATGACAACCCAGGAAGATGTTACGGAGCTGTACAAAATCTCGAAGCAGGAAATGCTCGAAAATTTGGCAGCACACCAGAAAAAAGGCTCAGGTTGGTCAATAAGGTCTGTTGAAAAACTTGACATATCAATAACAAAGTACAAGCCTTTAAATGGTAAGAGTTATAAGCAACTCCCAAAATTCATCAAAGACAAAAAGGCAATCATCAATCCAAAAAATGAAAAGGATGATCTGTGTTTCCTATACGCAGTTGCCATTGCTGAGATGGTACAAAAAGAACCAAATGCCAAAAAACTTGAAAGAATTCCTGTGTCAATCAAGTTAATGGTTGAAGATTATGATGTGGCTGGTTTAACATTTCCTGTCAAAATTAAGGACATTTCAAAGTTTGAAAAGCTTAATAAGATTGGTGTCAATGTTTTGACATATGATGATGAAATTAAAAAAGTTTGCCAAATGCAAATTAGCAGATCTGAACATGACAAAAGGGTCAACTTATTTTGGTGGAATGACCATTTTAGTTGTATCAAGGACAAAGGTAGGTTACTATCGGACCAAAATGACAACCACCAACACCAAAAATTCTTTTGCAACTTCTGTTTAAATCCTTTTGAGACAGAAAAAATCATGAATGATCATATGGTTGTTTGTAGGATTCATGATGCACAGATTCAAGAATACCCAGAAAAAGGTGTGGATGACATCATGTGTTGGGGTTTAAAAGATTTAAAGAAAACCCAAGATGTCTCTTTCATAATTGTGGCAGATTTTGAATGCATGTTAAAAACTTTAAGAACTCAAAAAAATGATGAGTCCAAAAGTTACACCCAAAAATATCAAGAACATGTGCCAATCAGTTATGGGTTTTCCATTATTTGCTCCGATCCAAAAATTTATCCAGGAAAGTATTTCAGTTACACAAAAAAATATGATTTTGAAAACATTGGTCAAATGTTTGTTGAAAAACTAGAAATGGAAGCAAAAAAGATTTGGCACACATATTTGAAAACACCTAAAAAAATTATCATGACAGCCGAAAATGAAACCAACTTTCAAAATGCAACAAACTGTTATGTTTGTGGAGGATGTTTTGTTCGAAGAAATCCAAAAGATTTGGATCCAAAAAGCATTTGGAAAGCCAAAAAACTAACACCAAAAAGTAAAGTTAGAGACCATGATCATTTAAATGGTCAGTATCGAGGAGCAGCCCATAACGAGTGCAATTACTCAATGGCAAGTGCCAGACATATTCCAGTTCTTTTCCATAATTTTAGTGGTTATGATGCTCATTTAATTGCAAAGTATTTGGGGTTGTCAAATGGACCTATTGGCTGTATCGCAAAAACTGAGGAGGAGTACATAAGTGTTAATAAGAAACTTTGGATGGATGGTGGTATGAAAACTGACCCAAAAACTGGTAGATTAAAGAAAAAATGGGTGCCATTGGAATTACGATTCTTAGATTCATTAAAATTTATGTCCTCATCATTAGCAACACTGACATCAAATTTGCCAAATGATGAGTTCCATTACACCGAAAATGGTTTTAAAGATCATCCTAAAAATCATGTTGACTTGTTGAAAAGAAAAGGTGTATTCCCTTATGAAATTTTGACCAGTTTGAAAAAGTTGGACATAACAGAATTTCCACCATACAAAGATTTTCATTCAAGACTAACAGGAAAAAATGTTGCCATTGATGATTACAACCATGGCAAGGATGTTTGGACCAAGTTTAAATGTAAAAATTTGAAGGATTATATGGAGTTGTACCAAAAAACTGACGTGTTGGGTCTTATAGATGTCATTCAAAATTTTAGAAAGATGTGCAAAAAAACATATGGGTTGGACCCAATGTGGTATTACACAGCTCCTGGTTTGGCTTGGGATGCTTTGTTAAAACTGACGGAACAAAAATTGGAACTACTGACAGATCCTGACATGTACTTGATGATTGAAAAAGGAATTCGTGGTGGCATTTCAGTTATAACCCACAGATATTCGGAAGCAAACAATGAGTATATGGAAGAATATAATTCTGAGAAGGAAAGTGTTTTCATTCCTTATTTGGATAAGAACAATTTGTATGGCAACTCAATGATTCAGCCACTACCAGTTGGTGGTTTCAAATGGATATCAAAAGATGAACTTAAAAACTGGCATAAATATTTGAAAACAGAGGATGAGGGTTGCTTTTTGGAAGTTGACCTTGAATATCCGGAAGAAATCCATGACTTGCATAATGAAATGCCATTTGCAGCTGAAAAGTTGGTTGTTAACAAGGTTGAAAAGTTAATACCAAATTTGCATGATAAGAAAAATTATGTGGTTCATTACGAAGCCTTGGACCAGATTTTGAAAAATGGTTTGAAATTAACAAAAATTCATCGTGGTGTTTCATTCATTGAAAAATCTTGGATGAAGCCTTACATAATGTTAAATACAAAGTTAAGAACAGCAGCCAAAAATGACTTCGAAAAAGATTTTTATAAACTTATGAATAATTCTGTTTTTGGTAAAACCATGGAAAATGTTAGAAATAGACTGGACATAAGATTGGTTTCAGATGATGACCAACTTGAAAAACTGGCTAGAAAACCAACATTCAAAGGCGATACAATATTTGCTGATTACTTGGCAGCTGTTCATATGAAAAAAACTAGAGTTAAGTTAAACAAACCCATATTTTGTGGTGCTGCAATATTGGACAAAAGTAAGATTTTAATGTACGACTTTCATTACAATTATGTTAAGCCAAAATATGGAGATCGATCAAAATTACTGTTTACTGACACAGACTCCTTATGTTATGAAATTAAAACCAATGACTTCTTTGTAGATATCAAGGAAGATGTTACAAAAATGTTTGACACATCTAACTTTCCAGAAAACCATCCAAGTGGTATCAAAAAGGAAAACAAGAAAGTTCTTGGTATGATGAAGTCAGAAACTGGGGCTGACCAAATATCAAAATTTGTTGGTTTGCGATCAAAAGCATATGCCATCAAAATGGCAAAGAAAAAGAATTTTGAAACTGGGTTATGGGATGAAAAAGAAGAAAAAAAATGTAAAGGAATAGCAAAGGCAACCATCAACACCATCAAATTCAATGATTATTACAACTGTTTAATGACTGACAAAAATGAACTAAAAGGAATGAATACTTTTAGAAGTACCAACCATACCATCCACACCATTCATGTAAATAAGATTGCCTTGAATTCTGAGGATGACAAAAGGGTCATACTGGATGACAAAATATCAACTTTGGCCATTGGTCATTATAAAACTAAGTAAGTTAAAGTTAAAGATTTGTATTCAAAAAGAATACAAAATTTTGAAAATGTTTATGGTTATTTAAAATATTTTTGACCATGTTTTATTTTTTTTAACTCTTATTTCGTGGGATTTTAAATGGTTTGTTTGGTCCTTTTTAGTTTTGAAAGATTTTGAACATTTTGAACACCAATAACTTAAAGATTTTTTTGAAACCTTATGGACAAACTTATCATGCAATCTTGATGCTGTTTTTGTATATGTTTCAAATTTACAAATTCCACAAGTGTAATGATGGTCTTCACCTCCATATTGAAAGACTTTGTTTGTTCCTTTTTTCATTTTATTTTATTTATTTTTTTAAAAAACAAGTAAGTCAATTACCAACCCCAATCCAAAAAACTTGACAACCCCCAATCCCAAAAAGTCCCAAAAACTTGGCAACCCCCATTCCCAAAAACTTGGCAACCATTTTGGAACCAAAAACTAAAAATTTCAAACATGTCCCAGAATCGGGGAGGTGGGAATCTTTTCAAACATGTCCCAGAATCGGGGCCATTAAGCTATGTCCTAGGATCATTAATCTATGTCCCAGAATCGGCAATTATACCCTACTCACGTCTGGAACTAGCCTGGTAACCACTAAAGACTTCTGCTTTCCTATTTGTTGAAATTTCGCGCGTTTTTAGTGGCTATGAGTAAAATAGCCTGGTACCCTGGCCCAATTTCAAAAGAAATATGGGCCAGGTAACCACTAATCTCATTCTCGCGTCATCAGGGCTAAATCCACTTATGACGATTGCAGTTTTACTCGTAGCCACTAAAAACGCGCGAAATTTTAACCAATAGGAAAGCAGAAGTCTTTAGTGGTTACCTGGCCCATATTCTTTGATTGGGCCAGGGTACCAAGCTATGAGTAAAACTGCAATCGCAACAGCAACATGTCCTCTCACTTGAGTATCATGATAATCATCATTTCTTAACACAGACGAATATGATGATTATCATGATACTCACACATAAAGCTAAAATTGCTAGAGGGGTGTTGTGGTCGGGGTATGAGAGGTGGCACATTTTTCCGGAGGGTTTTTTAGGTTTAGGGTTTTGGTTAGGTTTAGGGTTTCCAGGGGGGTTGTGGTTAGGTTGGTGGTGTGGGGGTAGGGAATTCATTTTTAAAAATGATGATTATTGTCATTTCTAGGACATTTCACAAATGACGATAATCATCATTTCGGGATGAGAGAATATGCTGGAAATCGTCATAAAACTGGAACTAGCCTGGTACCCTGGCCCAATTTCAAAAGAAATATGGGCCAGGTAACCACTAATTTCATTCTCGCGTCATCAGGGCTAAATCCACTTATGACGATTGCAGTTTTACTCATAGCCACTAAAAACGCGCGAAATTTCAACCAATAGGAAAGCAGAAGTCTTTAGTGGTTACCAGGCTAGGCTAGTCTGGAACCAATCTCGTTCCCAGAGCCCAATAGAGTTCACTGGGTTGGGATAATCCGTTCACGCCATCACAGAATTCTTGTTAACCGGAAGAAGAGTTATATAGAGTTCACTGTGTTCATCAGCCAATGAAATATCGATGTGAAACGGATTATCCCAATCTCGTTCCCAGAGCCCACGTATCCCAGAGTCTCTCGTTTCCCGGGTGGGGAACGTGGGCTCTGGGAAGGAGATTGGTCTGGAACGAATTAATCCCACTTTCCTACCCTAGAATTACCAATAATCAGTAAGTGTGAAACGGCCTTGAATTACCAATAATTGGTAATTGTAGGTAATTCTCTGTCCCACATGCGGGATGTTAAACTAAATTGCATATAACTAAAAAAACCAGTAGGGGTGTTGTGGTCGGGGTCTCCCGGAGGGTTGTGGTTAGGTTTAGGGTTTCCAGGGGGTTGTGGTTAGGGTTAAGGTTTAGAGGTTGGGGGTTGAGAATTAGTTCTTTAAAATCAACAATTATTGTTAATTGTAGGCCATTGCACACTTACTGATTATTGGTAATTCTAGATGAGAGTACGGTGGCCCATAAGCGCAAAACACAATACACAGCGAAAACACAATACACACAGCGAAAACACAATACACACTGTTAAAACACAACACACACTGCCAAAACACAATACACACTGCCAAAACACAACACACTTAAAGTTGGTCAGCGGGTTTCGCTGAGAAACTTAAGGAATACGTCGTGTTAGCGTGTCTACAAAGACTTGCGCAATGTCAAATAGGGAGGGGCGGAGGAACGGATGCAGGGACGGGACAGAAGGACGGACGGAGTGGCGGATCCGGCGGAGGGGCGGACGGACGGAAGGATGGACGGATCCACGGGACGAAAAAATTGATTTGCACATTTGCAAATTTAATGACAAAGTTGTTGCAAACATCAACTTTGCACGCGTATGGCCAGATTTGCACATATGCAAAGTTGGAAATTGCCGTCAACTTTGCAACCGGTGCGGATTTGGCGATTGCCGTAGAGCCACCGGTGCAAAGTCATTGCAAATTTGTTGCAAAGTTCAAACTTTGCACAAATGTTTGCAAAGTTTGCAAATTTAGTGCAAAGGCGGAATTTGCTAACGTTTTTGCGCTACGTGCAAATCTTATGTAATTGATCATGTTTTCCATAGATGCAAATTTATAGCGGATTTAACTTTGCTTATATAAAAAACTTATAGACCTTATTCCAAAATGCCCTTCAAATTAAAATTCTTTTATATACATATAAAATAACCCTTATGAACTCGTTTTCATGTGGGAAATTCAAAAGAATTTTTACTTTAAACCGAGGTTATAAGGGCTAATTTATATGCGCATAAACGAATAATAATTCGGCGGCCATTTTGGAATAAGGTCTATGTAGTTCAAATTATTTTTTTTGCATTTATAACACTGTTAATTTATTGAATTATTGTGAGCAAACATCAAGCCCGGTTTTCAATTGGACGCAACAATGTCGTAGCGACCGGGGAGAGTGAAGCTAAGTATATAAGGGTCCTTCCGACAAGAGAAAAGAAGATTTTAAAATTCTTGTCGTCACTTGTAATTGCTGGTCGCAAAAATCCTTGAGCGGCCGCAGGGATAGATCCCGCGCCTATCTTAGAAACCAGGCGATCGCGTTATCTACAGGATATAGAATTCCTATACTAAATATAAACATATAAATATCCCTAACAAATGTTTATTATATATATAAAAACTTTAAAAAGATAAATAACAAACTGTAACGGTAACATATGCAAACATTTACGGTATTTAAACAAATTAAGAATTGTTATTTTTTTCGCGATGTCTATTTGATGCTAACCTACTTACTCACGGACAAATTAACATTAACTCATTCCTGTTCGAGGGCTTCCCTAGAGGTGAATAAAATCGTCTGGCTTTAGCCAGAAGAAAATACTAAACACCAATTCCGACAGGAAAGAGTTAAATTTCTAAACTAATTTCAATTAACAGTTCATTGTTATGTATTGGATTGAAAGCATTTCCTTTTTGTTTTGTTTTTCTTTTGCCAAGTTGTCCATTAGTTTCTGAACTACAGTAGGTCTATTCAATCTGATAAGAAACATATTCTCCGTCACCTAGTTGTTTAGACGTCACTTCTATGTAATATTAGCTATATCTAAACAGAGATTATTGATTTTTGCGAATGACATTGCATGAACATCAATAAAGATTTTTATATTTTGAAGAATGTTGTGAAGTGAAAAAATATACTCCATCCGATTGAATGAAATAATTAAAAAGCTACTGAACAAGATAACTATCTGAACAACTTGGCTATGAGGCTCCACCAGACATTTTTTCCCGTAATTTGTTGTCCGGATATTTAACGATGTTGAAGTTTCTATACAACAAAGGAAAAGAAGACATTTTTAAAAATTTTATTTAAAATTATGATTAACATACACTGCACATAAAAATACAACACTTGTTAATGTGCATGCTCACAACAGACTAGACGCAGGACAAGACGCAAGACAAGACGCAAGACAAGACGCAAGACAAGACGTAAGACAAGACGCAAGACAAGACGCAAGACAAGACGCAAGAAAAGACGCAAGACAAGACGCAAGACAAGATGCAAGACAAGATGCAAGGCAAGATGCAACACAAGATGCAAGACAAGACGCAAGACAAGACGCAATATAAGACGCATGACAAGATGCAAGACAAGATGCAAGACAAGACGCAAGACGAGATGCAAGACAAGATGCAAGACAAGAAGCAAGAAAAGACGTAAGACAAGACGCAAGATAAAAGCGTGAGACGCACGACGATACGCAAGACAAGATGCAAGACAAGACGCAAGACAAGACGCAATATAAGACGCATGACAAGATACAAGACAACAAGCAAGATAAGATGCAAGTGAAGATGCAAGGCAAGATACAAGACAAGATACAAGACAAGATGCAAGACAAGACAAAATGCAAGACAAGACAAGACAAGACAAGACAAGACAAGACAAGACAAGACAAGACAAGACAAGACAAGATGCAAGACAAGACAAGATGCAAGACAAGACAAGACAAGATGCAAGACAAGACAAGACAAAATGCAAGACAAGACAAAATGCAAGACAAGACAAAATGCAAGACAAGACAAGACAAAATGCAAGACAAGACAAAATGCAAGACAAGACAAGATGCAAGACAAGACAAGATGCAAGACAAGACAAGACAAGATGCAAGACAAGAGAAGATGAAAGACAAGACAAGACAAGACAAGACAAGACAAAATGCAAGACAAGACAAAATGCAAGACAAGACAAAATGCAAGACAAGACAAAATGCAAGACAAGACAAAATGCAAGACAAGACAAAATGCAAGACAAGACAAAATGCAAGACAAGACAAAATGCAAGACAAGACAATATGCAAGACAAGACAAAATGCAAGACAAGACAAAATGCAAGACAAGACAAAATGCAAGACAAGACAATATGCAAGACAAGACAAAATGCAAGACAAGACAAGACAAGGCAAGACAAGACGAGACGAGACGAGACGAGACGAGACGAGACGAGACGAGACGAGACGAGACGAGACGAGACGAGACGAGACGAGACGAGACAAGATGCAAGACGAGATGCAAGACGAGATGCAAGACAAGATGCAAGACAAGATGCAAGACAAGATGCAAGACAAGATGCAAGACAAGATGCAAGACAAGATGCAAGACAAGATGCAAGACAAGATGCAAGACAAGATGCAAGACAAGACAAGACAAGACAAGACAAGACAAGACAAGACAAGACAAGACAAGACAAGACAAGACAAGACAAGACAAGACAAGACAAGACAAGACAAAAAGCAAGACAAGACAAGACAAGACAAAATGCAAGACAAGACAAAATGCAAGACAAGACAAAATGCAAGACAAGACAAAATGCAAGACAAGACAAAATGCAAGACAAGACAAAATGCAAGACAAGACAAAATGCAAGACAAGACAAAATGCAAGACAAGACAAAATGCAAGACAAGACAAAATGCAAGACAAGACAAAATGCAAGACAAGACAAAATGCAAGACAAGACAAAATGCAAGACAAGACAAAATACAAGACAAGACAAAACGCAAGACAAGACAAAATGCAAGACAAGACAAGACAAGGCAAGACAAGACGAGACGAGACGAGACGAGACGAGACGAGACGAGACGAGACAAGATGCAAGACGAGATGCAAGACGAGATGCAAGACAAGATGCAAGACAAGATGCAAGACAAGATGCAAGACAAGATGCAAGACAAGATGCAAGACAAGATGCAAGACAAGATGCAAGACAAGATGCAAGACAAGACAAGACAAGATGCAAGACAAGATGCAAGACAAGATGCAAGATGCAAGACAAGATGCAAGATGCAAGACAAGACAAGATGCAAGACAAGACAAGACAAGACAAGACAAGACAAGACAAGACAAGACAAGACAAGACAAGACAAGACAAGACAAGACAAGACAAGACAAGACAAGACAAGACAAGACAAGACAAGACAAGACAAGACAAGACAAGACAAGACAAGACAAGACAAGACAAGACAAGACAAGACAAGACAAGACAAGACAAGACAAAAAGCAAGACAAGACAAGACAAAATGCAAGACAAGACAAAATGCAAGACAAGACAAAATGCAAGACAAGACAAAATGCAAGACAAGACAAAATGCAAGACAAGACAAAATGCAAGACAAGACAAAATGCAAGACAAGACAAGACAAGACAAGACAAGATGCAAGACAAGACAAGACAAGACAAGACAAGACAAGACAAGACAAGACAAGACAAGACAAGACAAAAAGCAAGACAAGACAAAATGCAAGACAAGACAAAATGCAAGACAAGACAAAATGCAAGACAAGACAAAATGCAAGACAAGACAAAATGCAAGACAAGACAAAATGCAAGACAAGACAAAATGCAAGACAAGACAAAATGCAAGACAAGACAAAATGCAAGACAAGACAAAATACAAGACAAGACAAAACGCAAGACAAGACAAGACAAGACAAAATGCAAGACAAGACAAGACAAGACAAGACAAGACAAGACAAGACAAGACAAGACAAGACAAGACAAGACAAGACAAGACAAGACAAGACAAGACAAGACAAGACAAGACAAGACAAGACAAGACAAGACAAGACAAGACAAGATGCAAGACAAGATGCAAGACAAGATGCAAGAGAAGATGCAAGACAAGATGCAAGACAAGATGCAAGACAAGATGCAAGACAAGATGCAAGACAAGATGCAAGACAAGATGCAAGACAAGATGCAAGACAAGATGCAAGACAAGATGCAGGACAAGATGCAAGACAAGATGCAAGACAAGACAAGATGCAAGACAAGACAAGATGCAAGAGAAGACAAGACAAAATGCAAGACAAGACAAGACAAAATGCAAGACAAGACAAGACAAGACAAGATGCAAGACAAGACAATATATAGATATCTATTTATACATAGGTATAGTGCATAAAATAGGTATAAATTGTTGTTTTCTACAGTACTTACTTGTCTATACTTGTAAATATCTTTCTGTCTCTATGTTTGGTGGAATATAGTTAAACTCTGGTCTAGAAATAACACATGAAAAGTTATGATACAAAATAAATTTACTTGCAAAATTACAATGCAGTAATTCGAATCAATCCAAATTACAATGCAAATGCATAACAATACCTGAGAAGTAAATTAGGCAAAGTGAGGCAAGACAAAATAATTAAGGCAAGGGAAGGGAGGCAGTCCTTTAAAACTATAAACTGTTTTACCAAATACCAGACACTGCCAGATAGCAGAATTTTACTGGATACTGCCCACTGGGCACCAATACCCAGATCTGGCACATCTCTAAAAACTTTACAATATACTTATACAGAACAACATTTTATAAAAATCATCTTTAATAATTTATAAATAAGTCACATTTAAAATAAACATATTTTTCTACTTACTTTGTTAAATAGTTAGTAGAATAAAATTATATCTTTCTGTATTTTTGTTTGGTTCTAACCTAAAAAATTACATGAAAATTTAAGATTTTGAAATAGAGAGACTTGCAAAGTTACAGTAATATTTTCAAAATAATGTATTTCAATGCAATGCACTCCAATACAATGCATGTAATACAATGCAATGCAATGTAATGCAAAACAATGCAAAACAATGCAACGCAATACAATGCAATGTGACACAGTCCTCATTACAATGCAATAAATGTTAATACACTGGAAATCTATACAATACCAAACTTTACAACACTCCAATACAATGCAATAACAATAAAAAACAATGCAGTACAGTACAGTAAAGTACAAATAAAATACAGTGTAGTGAAGTACTGTGTAGTGCAGTGCAATGCAGTGCAGTGCAGTGCAGTGCAGTGCAATGCAGTGCAGTGCAATGCAGTGCAGTGCAGTGCAGTACAGTACAGTACAGTACAGTACAATACAGTGCAGTGCAGTGCAGTGCATTGCAGTGCAGTGCAGTGCAGTGCAGTGCAGTGCAATACAATACAATACAGTACAATACAGTGCAGTACAATACAGTGCAGTGCATTAGAGTACAATACAATACAGTGCAGTGCAGTGCAATGCAGTGCAGTGCAGTGCAGTGCAGTACAGTATTAGTACAATATTATAAAAATGATGTATTCAATTATAAATACGTATTAAATAGGTATGATATAAGCAGCACTTAAAAGATAAATGCTTGAAAATTTACTATATAATACAATATTACAATGCAATGGAATGCAATGAATTGCATACACAACACAACACAACACAACACAACACAACACAACACAACACAACACACACAATACAATACAATATACAATACAGCACTCTGCAATACAATGCAAAGAGAATGTTTATACCTTTTAAGACACTGTAAAAACTATACAAAATTATAAACGAAATATTTACAATAGTGCAATACATTCAAACAAACATTTGAATATAATTCAATACAATACAATAGTGTAAACACCATCTTAAATAATGCATCACCTATAAAAAGTATTATATAGGTATGAGATTAGCTGCACTTAAAAAAATAAACAAATTGTTTCTTTCTACTTACTTACTTACTTACTTGTCTTATTTAGTTGGTAGAATATCTTTCTGTCTTTATGTTTGGTGTTCTATAGTTAAGTTCTGGCCCAAAAAAGGAATTGAGAAAGCCTTGATAAGCTTATATAAACTTTTATTTATAAAAATAGTAAACAAAAAACTTAGATATTTGATGTATGGGTCAAACACAAATTTATATTTTTCGAAGACTTCGAAGATACAAACGCTATTTATCCCGCTGTAGAATACTGGAATTTAATCCAAGATACAGAATACTATTACTAATAGTTCACACTCCTTCAGTTTACTAACCTCTTTTTATCAAAGCAACGTGATTTCTTCAACTTTTTGGCGTCGTTTCTCGTGATCAATCTTCGTTTTCAGTTTTTGTTTGTACAGTGCCGTCACTGCAGTGTATAACAAGCTTTTTTGACGTCAAAAATCCACATATTCAGACAGATAGTACGGGATAAACAACAGAGGTTTCCTAAGGTACCACTTTCGTGACAAATGATGGCGTTTTTTGTAGATGTTCACTATAAAAAGATGGATTTTTTCCTTGTGTCCATTCAGACTAAACCAACCCGCCATCTTCTTGCTTGAATTAGTGTGTTTTAGCGGGAAATTTCTTGAGATATGATTGGCCAATAAAACTATGAACAAGGCTCCGACTTTAATCCGACGACTTCCGATGACGCATCGATAAAAACATCGAATTATGAAAGCACTGCCGCAAAAAGTATTTAGGTTTTTTAGCATACTTTTTCATATTTAGGCAAATGCCTTTCTGTATAAGCTTGTGTATAAGCATGTTTTAAGCATTCGTGTTGTTTCTCGATGAGCGCGGGTGCTCTAGGATACAGGCTATATAGGATATCCTCTTGGTAGGATACGTTACAATTTTTGTCATTCTAAGTCTAGAACATAGGGTTATATTTTTTTGGTCGAACAAAAAGCATGTTTTCGGTTTTTGTTATCTGAATGAACAATTAAAGCACTGTTGATTAATTGTTATTGATTAATTAATTAATTAGTTAGTTTGATTGATTGATCAACTAATTGTTTAATTAATTGATTGTTTGAATGAATGAATGATTGATTGATTGATTGACTACTTGATTGATTGATTGATTGATTGATTGATTGATTGATTGATTGATTGATTGATTGATTGATTGATTGATTGAGTTTTATTCAATTTTACGCTATATATTTGCAACGGTGGGAAAGTTGTGCAAATTTAACTACAAATTTGCTTTTTAAAGTGACATGAGCAAATTCATTAGTAAAAGTTCGCAAAGTTACAAAACAGCAAAATGTAATTAGCACTTATAATAGCTAATAAGAATTGGCCGTACATATATTTTAAAACTACCAGATCTATTTAGGTTTGAAGTCTTAATTTTTTCAAGAGTAACTAAAGACAAAAAAATTAAAAGACAAAGAACTAGAGTAATCAAGTGTTGGTGAGACCACAACATGTATAATAAACATATATCTCATTTAATGGTTGAACTGATTATACAGGCAGGTAATTACTCGTTTTTCTAATTTTTACTTCTTTCAGATAGGATCGAAATTGGTGAAAGACCTGCTCGTATCATATGTAAAAAAACATCACATAATTCAGTTAAATCTCTATTTAGCCGACGTTGCAATACGTTTAAATTTGGGACCTAGTTTCAGTATCTGCTTACCGATGTTCACGCTTAAAAAAGCGCTATTAAACTGTGGTGAACTGTAGTGCATGCAAACAGGTTTTCGCTTGTATGAGAATGTCGATCAATAGAGGTTCCTAACAAACAACTATACAAGAGATGCCCATGTTTTAATTGTCGACAAAATATTCTTATACAGGTGTATCGTTTTTATCTCAAAAGAACGCGCTCAGCCTAATCAGATTCTGAACATTTACTAAGTTTGTCAAGCTTTGATCAAAACATCCTAAAAATTGTACTTTTATAGAAGACGGTCCAAACTTCAGTTTTACAATAAATTTGCAACGGCGTCAAAGTTGGCAAATTTAATGACGAATTTGCATTAAAAATTGACGTGAGCAAATTCATTAGTAAAATTTTGCAAAGTTACAAAGAGTAAAGTTGAATAAACTATTGTGCAAAGTCGTGCAAATTTCTTTTCAAATTTGCTTTAAATTTACCCTCGTAGGCAAATTTATTTGCAAATTTGGTAACTAATTTGCAAATGCGCAAATTCATATGCAAAGTCGTTGCAAATTTATCGGAATGCAAATTCAAAACACGCCATTAGCAAATTACATGCAAATTTAGTTTAACAAATTTGCAAATTATTTGCAAATGTGCAAATTTATCGCAATTTCATTTTTTCGTCCCGTGGGAGAGACGGGGATCGGAGAGAGGGAGGGACGGAAGGACGAATGGACGGACGGGGAGGACGGAGGGAGGGCAGGACGGACGAAGGGACGGACGGAGGGGAAGGCGGGAGGAACGGAAGGACGGAGGTGGGGACGGAGGGAGGGCAGGACGGACGGATGGAGGGGCGGATGCAGGGACGTACGGTAGGAGGGACGGAGAGAGGAAGGGAGGGAGGAAGGAGGGGAGGAATGGAGGGAGGGAGGAAGGGAGGGAGGGAGGAAGGGAGGGAGGAAGGAAGGAAGGAAGGAGGAAGGGAAGGAAGGAAGGAAGGAAGGAAGGAAGGAAGGAAGGAAGGAAGGAAGGAGGGAGGGAGGGTAGGTAGGAAGGAAGGACGGTAAGAAGGTTTCCGCCCAAGAAAGCTACGAAGAAGTTCTATGTTCTCGGCGTCGAGCACCCTCCCCTCCCTCCCTCCCTCCCTCTTTCCCTCCCTCCCTCCTTCCTTCCTTCCTTCCTTCCTTCCTTCCTTCCTTCCTTCCTTCCTTCTTCCCTTCCTTCCTCCCTTCGTTCCTTCCTCCCTTCCTTCCTCCCTCCCTCCCTTCCTCCCTCCCTCCAGCCGTCCGTCCCTCCGTCCGTCCATCCGTCCATCCCTCCTTCCGTCCATTCCTCCGTTCCTCCGTCCTTCCCTCCGCCCCTCCTTCCCTCCGTCCGTCATTCCCTCCGTCCGTCCCTCTCTCCGTCCCTCCGCCCCTCCGTCCGTCCTTCCTGCCTGCCTTGAAAAGCGAAGTTTAGACGCGTGTTATATATCTGACCCAAAGTATTATTGTTCCGTTTGGCGCGCCGTATTTAAACACCAAATTAAAAGAATTTGACATTGTGCAAGTCTTTGTAGACACGCTAACACGACGTATTCCTCAAGTTTGGCGGGAAAACCCGCTGACCAACTTTATTTTAAGTGCAGTGTGTGTTGTATTTTACCAATACCAATACCAATAAACTTTATTTAACGAGGGTGACACAATTACAATAGATATTGTATTCTTCCCTGTGGCCCTCAATACTTAACTTATATAAATAATAATATCCTAAAATATATACATTTTGGTAATAAGAATAAAAATAATTATAATATATACGTATTTAAAAATATTCTACGATGAAAAGATTAAAAATATACCAAACTAATAGAGCCGAGATACCGTAAAGGTGTCAACGGAGTATTGTTCTAGTTGGCTCTTAATAAAATCTTTCTTCATAATAAAAATAGATGAAGAGTTTTTCAACGAGTCACTAAGAGTATTCCAAACATTTACGACAGAATAAAAAAAGGTTCTACGCAGTGCGTCAGTTCTGGGCTTTGGTAAACGGTACAAACATTTTGATCTCGTATTATATCGGCTACTAAAAGAAAGTGAAACTAGCTTGTCACAAAGGTAGTCTGGTCCTCGTCCATCAATGATTTTTCTAAAAAGACTTAACTTGTTCAAAATACATAATTTAGCAATTGGAACCCATCCAAGTTGTTTGAATACGGTTAATGATCTTGAACTTTGAGGACAAGGATCAATAATATACCTTGCACAACGTTTTTGTAGTTTGAATAAATCATCTAGCTGTCCAGATCCACAGTTTACTCCAAACACAGCTACAGTAGTCGAATAAAGGTTTTATGCTTGCATTATATATTAGTAGTCGATACTGAGTTGGCAGATATTTGCGCATTCGTGCTAGCAAAGCGATCCTTTTTCTCAGTTTCTTACAGAGTTCCTCGATATGGGTAGACCAGGTAAGATGATTGTCCATATATACTCCAAGACATTTTTCTGAGCTAACTTGTTTTATCTTATTATCAGAGTAGAGGGTCAAGTTCAGACATTGCTTGTTAGAAGTTTTTAATTTTTGCCGTGAAGAAATAATCATACACTTGGTCTTGTCGGGGTGAATCTTCATTTTATTTTCTTTCGACCATTTCACGGCTCGATTTAAATCAGATTGTAATTTTTCTTCTATGTTGAGAACAGAGGGACCAGAAGCATATATGGTTGTGTCGTCAACATAAAGATCAGCGTTGTTTTCCAAAGACAGCGGAAAGTCATTGACAAAAAGTAAGAAAAGTACTGGGCCAAGGATGCTCCCCTGTGGAACTCCAGATTTTATTAAAAGAGGGTCAGAGAGATGGCGATCGACGCATACTTGTTGATATCTACCGTCTAGATAACTTTGAAACCATTTAATAGTATTGAGGTCCATACCGTAAACGTGTAGCTTTTTTATCAATAGATCGTGGTCTACTGTGTCAAAAGCTTTGCGTAAGTCGATAAAAACTGTACCAGTAAAAAGACCTTTTGACAGTGTGTATTGTGTTTTCGTTGTGTGTATTGTGTTTTCGCTGTATGTATTGTGTTTTCGTTGTGTGTATTGTGTTTTCGCTGTGTGTATTGTGTTTTGCACTTATGGGCCACCGTATGTGAGGATATTGTGAGAGGATAATCATATGCTGGAGAAACAATGGATCGTTCAAAGGCCCTGGGAACGAGGTGGATCGTTTTCACCCACGTGATCGGTGGACGCAGTGACGCAAACAGAAAATTTTAGGCGATTTTTCTCACAGTATTGCAGTTCAGATGAAAATTATTTGTCGTTGAAATGTGAAAAGCGCGGAAAAGAACATAACACGGCTAAGAGCCAATCAGAGCTTGCGTAAAGAAGCGACTAATTATTGATTAAATATTAAAACATATATATAATAGATAAAACTTTATTTCCAGAGAAAAACCTGTAAACTATAAATCATAAAAAAACACAGAATATATATGGGCGTCGGCTACTGAACCTGTTGGCAGATCGCATGTACGTGAACAAACAATATTCTGTCACTAAATTAAAACTGGTTCGTGATTCAATCTTCTCAGCATGGAGTGAGAGCCGGATATAAGCAACAAGTGCATTGTGATTGGTTGGTTCAGACAAAGTGACAAACCAATATGGCGGCATTAAGTGCGTTAAGCATTGAAGAAGATTGTCACTTTTCGCACTTGTTCTGTCAATGAATTTCGTTGGCTATGTTTGAATATTTTAGGGAGATATGGACAATTTCAAGACATCTGGTTCCCTGGTTGTCTTCTTGCTAATTCTGGTTCAGAGGTGCATTTTTATATGTTGTGCTTCTGTGGATCGTGGTGTGCAAGTGCTAGACCTTGAACGAAGATTAAAACAACACAGTCATCAGAGTTCTAAACACACTGATGATGCAGGGAGTGGTGGAAAACGTAGCGACGAGAAAGGTCGTGTGAGTGCTAATATGTCTGAACAACGCAGGCCACAAAACGGGAAAGAATTTTCACTAAAGGTGTGCAATAATATTATATGGCCAATTAGTATATGTTAGACGGTCATACTAATTACTGACAGGTGTCACGGTCTCAGTGATCCCCCAGTCTGAGTTATCCCCCAAGACCAACTGCGCAGTTACCCCCTGCTTTTCTTCATTGATATTGTCGTTTATCTAACTCAAAAAATACGTATAATCATGGAAACTATGCTCTGATGAAGTATATCGAGTTTAGCGAGACGAAAGCTTAGCGAACTATTATTTACATGAGTTACATGGTATTGACATTCGTAATAATCACAGACGTTTTATATTTATATTTATACTTACGATATTGATTACCTTGCGACCAAATGTTTAAAAGAACGTGATAAAAGTATCGTTTCCATGATTATACGTATTTTTTGAGTTAGAACAACGAAAATATCAATGAAGAAAAGCAGGGAATAACTGTGCAGTTGGTCTTAGGGGATAACTCAGACTGGGGGATCGCTGAGACCGTGACACCGGTGTGGCGGTCCGAGATTGTCACCGTGCTCAGATTGTATATCAATATCTGTAATCGGCTTTATGAGCAGAATAATCAAACTTTTTGCCATGAAATGACTGATTTATGAACACTGCCTGAATAAAATCGAATACTAATTGACTTGAGATGAATAATCACAGTTTTAATGAAAAAATATTATATCCGCTCGTGAACTACAGAACTACAGAACTAGAATGCATGACGAAAGTTTTGGACGTTAACTAACTGTTAAGATGTCTTGTATCGATCATTCCATTGAATTATTAAATATATCCAGAGTTTAGAAGATTAACAATAATTATGGTTGATATACATGTATATATACATGTATATACGTACAGCAAGAATATGCGATCATCCCATAATGACAAACGGTAGTATAACTCATCGTTTGTTTCAGTTCATATGCCATTCATTGCATTCGTTGTTCAGATTTCTTGAAAAGCCCCTGTTGTAATATGTTGTGACAAATTCACAATAATTTTGTACTATAAGGAGTTTTCATCAATAAACCATTTAAGGCAAAAAGTTTGAATGTTTTGAACGTCAAACATTTGATAACACAAGTGGATATACAATCTCAGCATGGTGACAATCTGACAATCTCAGACCACCACAGGGACTGCCCAAGACTGCCCGGGAATATAAAATGACTGCCCAAGACCTAACTCGTTCCTTTATCCGGTAAATAATAATTTTTTTTATAAATGATGTTGTTAACCATGATATCTTTATAAACGGAAACAAGATGGCAAGGCTGTCAACAGATTATAGTAGTCCAGATTTTCTTTGCTCTCCGATTTTTCGATTTGATTTTAGTTAAACAAGTATTAAACACAAGCAGGTCCTGGGCAGTCTTGGGCAGTCATTTTATACTTCCTGGGCAGTCCCAGGCAGTAATTAGTAGGACCCGTATATGAAGGTATCCGGTCATTTCGCTACAGAGTCATTTCGCTACAAGTCGTTTCGCTACATATATAAAGTCGCACTTCAGCTATTGAGTTGTTTTGCTACAGCCATGTAATTTTTATTAAATATATTGCGTACAAAGACAAGACATTTAATACATGTGCGTTACGAATATTATTGTCTTACAATTAATGCAAACTGCAAAGCTTCTGACGAAGTTTCTCACCATGTCACCCATGTGTCCATGTCCAATATTCATGCCAAATGTTTGGGTACTAGTTTGACTGCATATATTGCAGCCTGAATAGAGTGTTTTTACAATATACACTCTGTATATAATTAAAGTTATTGAATCTAATATTCTTGCTATATATTCTCGCCTGGTGTACAGTGTGCATGTAGATGCAAGAACTGCACTTATGTGTGTAGTGAAAATGAAAATCTGACTGTCCCAACCAGGAATCAAACCCCAAATCTCTGAATCAACCCATATTGAGACACGGCCGGTTGGGACAGTTTGAGATTTTCATATGTAAACATTGTTGGTTTCTACAGACAAGGGCAGTGGAACAGTGAGGGGCTAGAAGGGAAGGGGGACCAAGTGTACAGGAAGAAATATCATCTTCACAAGGTAGACTGTGTAGAGTGGAGCTCCCTGAACAACTTCCTCATTAAGTTAGTAGACTTGAGAAGAATGGTGATGTTTAAAATTAATATAAAAATCTCTGACTATGTGTCTCAATATCTTCAGTAGTTAAACAGTGGTGACGTGCTGTGACTTTGCAGGGTTTGAAACTTGATTGAGGCAGTCAGATTTTTCATTTTATTAAATAACCACCTACATGTACATGTAGCATTTAATGTCAGCAATATCAAGCTGTTTAAATTTGTGAAACTGTAAAAGCAGTGTGCTGTGTAGGCATGTGAGTGTTGTAACAACAATTGAAATATAGTAAGGTTAGATATACTGCTGAAACAGAGAACGTAGTAGTCTAACGTTTTGAGTGTTCGTCAGAGAGAAACGTGATTTCTTTCTGACGAAGGGCCTTTGCTCAAAACGTTAGACTACTAACGTTCTCTGTTTTGGCAGTATATCTAACCTTACTATATTTCGATTGTTGTTTAAATTTGTGATGCTGCATGAAACCTTTTGCTACTGAAATGGCCAAAACCAGATGAATGGTAAACTTCTTATGACTTATTTTACTGGACTGGACATACAGAGTACATGTATGTTCTTGTGATTTTTTTTTTTTTGCTTTTTACAACAAGAACACAGCATTGTGTCCCAAATTTCCATTTATTTACACACACAGCACAATCAGCTGTATATTAGCAAGCCGGCCAAAGTGGCATTTAATATTTTTCTAATCCCAACAAACAATAAGCTATTCGATGCAGTCTTCTTTAAGATATCAGTGGGATGAAATTTTAGCTGCCATCTTGCTGAGGCATCTCGTGAAAATTACACGCACTTGCATAGGAAAATGATGGTTATGATCGATATTTTATACATTTTTCGCTGAATCACATAAAAATTCCTTGATCAAAGGTACAGCCACTCCAACTTTTACAAAAATTGTGCAGCTCTACAGAATTTGCACAGCATCTTTCTAGGCATTTCGGTACACTGGACGGTTAAAGTGTGTGACTCTCATTAGTTTTGTCACGTATGTAAAGGCCTGCCTTTTTATCGCTTTCAAATTGTGATTTTTTTCCTCATTCGATTGAAGAAATTTGCTGTCGTCAAGTCAGTTTTAATATGGAATATCTGGTCAAAGGAATTACAATCATGGCAAACTTGTGTTAAGAAATGAAGATCTCAAATCAATTGCCCATTTTTCCACATCTGTGTCTTGCTTTACTCAAGCAATCATATTAACAGCGAACTTTGGTGAGATACTTTGACAATTTTTGATAATTTTGAACCTGAAAATACAAAATGTGGTTTTACTTAGATTAGACAGAAACGCTACATGCATGTATATGTCTTGCTGGATTTACGTTTTTATCTTCAAATTATTAAGAAAAAACATCTCAAAAACTTTTGGGTTACGTGGCTGTGTTTTACTACTCCGTGTAGTTACGTATTGGGTAAAACTTTATTGCGTATTTACGTTACTTTGTGTTAAAACGCGATAGCGTTTGTGAAAGCAAAATGCCAAGTAACGTGATCACACCAGGAAGAACCACTAAGTCGCACTGCAAATGTGCTACAAACTTTAGGTAGACGTACATGTACACTGTACTGTTATGTATTATGCCCAGCAATGGGAATCATGGTCGTTATATGCACACGTGTTTGCACTACCGACGATTTTAATTTTTTTGTGTCCAATGTTGTGCCCGTAACATGTCTTGTTTTGCTTGACGTGCTTAATTAAGTACAGTTGATGATCCTCTATATTGATGGAAATCCCTGTTAAACGGACACATATCTGATGTCCTAAAGTTATAAATAGTAAACTACATGTACTATTGCCAGAAAGTTTTGGAATTGATTACTAATACATACTGTACAATGTTTTGAAATCCTGAAGTATGAATGGAAGGAAAAGGAAGGACCGGGAGGCTAATAATCCTTACTTACAGCCAATTGCTGGATTACGAAGGACGCTCGTGGTATCAAATGCAACACTTCGCAACACTGCATGTCAGACCATGGAGCACAGCCAAGATCTAGGTGTTGATTTTACAACTAATGATGGATGCAGTAATTCTGAACACTACCGCACATGTAGATAAGTGACACTGATATATATGTAAGGGCAGAGTTCTATAGCCGTATGTGCATGTACAATGCGAGCCGAAGGTATACAGTTCGGACGCGAATATTGTATACTACTTCTCCAATTCATGCAATCTATAATTGCTTAAAAGTTAAGCACTTTCATGTCAACCAGATTTGCTTAAAATTTTACATCTAAACCTTATAAAATAGATATCGTAAAATATTGTTGGAAATTACAACAAATAAAAATAAGGTGTAGATTTATAAGTTTTATAGATGTAATGGCCCGCAATTATTATCTAGTTTCCTCCCCAAACGTCTCAACTGCATTGGAAAGTACCAATTGTTTTTGGATTCACTTAATTAATTGTAACTAATTATCAGATTTATCAACAATCTTTAATATATAAACTGGGAGAACCGATCGGAAAAATTATATAACTGATCAGGACGAATTTCTATCTGATTTACAACATTTGATTAAACATAATTTCTTTTTTTAATTTTTTTCATGAATTATTAATGATTTGAATCAGAATAAGATAAAAATAGTCTGCAATTGTAATTAAAATAATCTGCATTAAGAATATTAAATATTACATTAATGTATTATTACACATTCCTACACAGCATGATTGTACAGTAGTAACATATTTTAGTTGTCTTAACTTTTTTGGCAAGTTTAGTGAGAAGGTTCCTATTAAGCTTTTGCATGCATGTAACACAGAAATGACCTAAGCTCTAGCAATATAAAAGTAACATACTTTATACTTATGTAGCATTTCCAACTTAGTAATCACTCAAGTTTTGAAAACTCTTTTCGATGATTTTATACATGAATGCTGTATGTTTTCCGGTTTCTTTAGAGCACCTCATATGCTTATGTGACCAGCCTATCTATTGGAAAACCTCCACAGAAGGTAAATCGAAGCGACATTTTGCACTTGAGTATTAATTTGTGTTTGTTGAACGTTAATTTCAGAACCATCCTTAATGATTATTCGAGGTTTCAACCGGTGATGTGGGCCGGGATTCAATAGCGTGCCAAAATACAAATCGAAATCTAGTAAGGTTGGATATACTGCCGAAACAGGGAACGTAGAAGTCTAACGTTTCGTGCGAAGGCCTTCGTCAGAGAGAAACGTGGCCAAAATAGTTGGCTGCCGGCGAATATCACAGTTGGCTTCAGGTTTTGGTAACTATTTTGCGACTGCATTTGTTCTGACAGCTTGAGGATAATTTTACTCATTTCATCTATTAAAAAGGTTTATTGCTGTGTGTGGACAATTAATGTGAATCAAAATGATCTATTTTATATGCTTTTTAACGTACATCATAAACTCATAAGTTGTTTACTAATTTTTTAACTTTAAGCAATTACAATTTATAGTTAAAAAATTATTTCTATCTTTTTTTCTGATTGTTTTTCCAGCTTTACTTTCTTATTGATACTGGGTCCGCCAATACTGCACTAGCAGGTATAGTAATGTATGCGTTTCTAATACTTTTAGTCTGATTCACATTGTGAAATAAGCATAATAATATTATATTATTATTATTATTATTATTATTATTATTATTATTATTATCATTATCATTATCATTATCATTATCATTATCATTATTGTTATTATTATTAAGATATTATATGATTTTATGAATGCTGAATTGCCTGAATTATTAACACATATAGACTTCTTGCACATGAATGTAAACTTGGAGCCGTTTAAGCTGTATGGATTGATGATTTAATATTTGCTCTGTGGAACGGCAGAACATTGAAGTTGTTCCCTAAGATGGCTGTTTTGAAGTCATGTGCACAGACTCTATACAACCATATCTCGTATCATATCATATATGAACATAAACAATATTATTTATAATATACGATTGCTAGATTTCTTCAGTTTAATTGTCTTCTTTATTCGAACTGCCTGTATACTTTTGGCCAAACTAAAGGCGTATGGTTTATCTGACGATGCTTTAACTCTTCTTCGTTCTTATTTTTCCTCAAGATAGAACAGAGTAAAACTGGGTAGCATTACTAGTGACTGGTACCCCTATCGTAGGGGGTGCCCCCAAGGTTCAGCATTAGGTCCACTATTGTGGAATGTTTATCAGAATGATCTTTTCTATACGAAAATAGAATCACAGCTCTCCACATACGCGGATGATCACCAGCTATATACGCAAGTAACCATTCATTATCAGAAGCTGTTTCCGCAATGAACAAGTTTCCGCAATGTGTCGAAAGGCAGGCAAGAAGATTGGGGTGCTTATGAGGCTGAGAAACCTTATTCCAATATCAGCCAAACTTCATATTTATAAAACAGTAATATTACCACATCTAAAATATTGTTCCCTCACATGGCACTTCTGCAGAGCTACAGATATTAGAAAAATTGAGAGGGTAAACGAAAGAGGCTTACGTGCTGTGTTTTGTGACTGGAACTTGCCCTATGATGCTCTTCTAGACATAGCTAAAATTTCATCGTTATACAACCAACGACTGCAAGATATCGCTATTTTTATGTTTAAAATTAAGAATAAACTATTACGTGAGAATATCACTTCGCTTTTTGAGACTAATACTTCGTCGTACAATTTACGGAACGCTGATTTTCAACAATCTCGATTTAATTCAGTACATTTTGGTAAGCGTTCAATTAAACACTTAGGACCGAAATTATGGTCGAAACTGTCACTACCAGAGAGGAGTATAACAACTGTTAAGAATTTAAAAAAATGTATTAGGAAGACAGACTTAACACGACTCCTTGATAAGGATTGTGGTAAAAATTATTATCTTTGAACATTTGTTATAATTAGTTTTAAGTAAATAATTTTATGTAAATCACTTCTTTTAGTTAACATGTTTATTTGTCAAGTTTGTTTTGATATGAATAATTTAATATGTAACTTTTCTAGTAATTTATACTGATACCTTATGTACTTATAGTAATCCTATGTAAATATGAGTGTCCCCGATTAGTAGACCATTGGTCGGCACTTAAATAAAGTTTATAATAATAATAATACTTTATACAAACTAGTACACTAACATATTTTATTTGAACAGGTCCAAGATGTGCTGATCAATTTGGCGAGAAATGCAAAATTGATTCCTTTTATCGCCCAGAAAAATCTAGAACTTCCTGCAATCTTCATACTCCGGTACAAATTATTTCAGATTTTAAGGTGGCTTGATACAGTTTTTAAAATTTAGATGTATATCAGTTTGACACTGTCAGATTTTGCATGTTTAAGCTTCATCGACAGATACTGTTTCATATAGATCAATTAATATTTCTAATTTTGAATACCATTATTTTCAGTAACATTGAGTCAGTTGCCATGGCGACACAGACGTAACAAATTCCCTTCAAAATAGCCTATTACGTCATGTATTTGAAAAATAAGTACAGTGACCCCGAATTCTTTTTCTTGCAGACTTTTTCTTCAAGCATAACAACCAATAGAAAGATTATAAAAAAAATCTGCAATGCCAATATTTTTCAAAAGCAAAAAATAACGTTTTCTTTAATAACATTTTTTTGGCATTACAGAATTTTTTTATTTTTGGTATAAAGGAAGATTTTAGCGATAGAAAACATTGTACAAAATTTAAGCATAGGTCACCGGATAAAATACAGAAATACACTGGGTTTCTTTTAGAAATTTCACGCGCATCGCACGTAATGACGCAATAGATGGCGTCAGCAGCTTGCTACGTCATGTCATTTTGATGGTCCTGATTGGTAAACATTCTCTACGCACACAAATTGTCACGCGAGTTTTTTATATCTCGTGAGGTTTTTCTCGACGCGCACATGCACGGAATTTGATGAAATTACTATGTCGAGCCACCTTAATGATATACATCTTATACATTTTATGGTAGTAATTTACCCAAGAGTACATATTGGGAACCTAAACCTGCATTAAACCTCCACTGAGTTTAACTTACAACAGCTTGTACAGCAAAAACATACGAAAAAACTATACCACTGCTGTTTCACCGCTCTGTATATGAATGCTCTAAGCATAACACTTGACGTGTAACGTTGTGTAACGTCTCACATGCAACATAGAAAAAGTTGAATTTTAATATTCTAAAACGTGACAGAAGAAAAAATAGCTCCATGCATGGCATTACATTGTAAAAATGGAAGCGTGGTTAAGTGAGCATGTATTTTTGATGAACTATTAATTTTTCTTTAAAAAAAGATTAAAGCAGAATATGGAAAAGGAGCATGGTCTGGCGAGCTTTACAAAGACGTCATCTTGTTTCCTGGAGGCTGTAAGTTTTTTATTCTGTTGATTATTTCAAATAATTTGGTAATCGAACCCAAGGTCTCTGGCTTAAAGTGCATATGAAAAGAAAATTAAGTTCGTCTTATTTTAATGAACATTTAAAATGATAAAGTAACATATTTTGCAGTTTTTTGTTTCGTTGCTTCGTTTTTGAGATATTTCAGTTTGTTTGATAAGCAAATTAAACATTTTGACGTCACATGTGCATAATGAGTTATCGAAAAAGGTTATATATCTTTGCTATTATCAAATATAATAATCACTTGAAAATCTACGTTTTTGATGTTATGGGCGAAACACACTCACATGCTTCCTTCAAATCAGTGCCGTAGGAAGATGTTTCAGGTTAGGAGGGCTTATTGAGCGCCGAAGGCGCGAGAACTCTATAGGGGGATCCGGGGGCATGCCCCCTGGAAATTTTTTGATTTTCTCACTCTCTGAAACGCGATTTCCTGCATTTTGACGTCAGTTTTAAAACAAAATATTAACGCGCTATACGTCTGTGCTAACTGACAGCAGAAAACTCGTGCTTTGACGTCGAAAGCCCCTGCTTCCGGAAAATAGGGGGCGCTATAGCCCCCCGCACCCCCCTGCTTCCTACGGCCATGCTTCAAATTAATTTGGTTTGATAATAGCAAAGATATGTAACCTTCTCCGATATCTCAGTATGCACATACGACGTCAAAATGTTTAATTTGCATATCAAACAAACTGAAATATCTCAAGAACAAAGCAAGGAAACGAAAAACTGCAAAAGATGTTACTCTGTCATTT
The DNA here is from genome assembly GCA_035771165.1 of Paragorgia papillata. Lineage (NCBI taxonomy): Eukaryota > Metazoa > Cnidaria > Anthozoa > Scleralcyonacea > Coralliidae > Paragorgia > Paragorgia papillata. The sequence goes on from JAWNZC010000348.1 coordinate 2,782,465, forward strand.
TAAGTGTTCTTTCAAATAAGACAAACTTAATTTTCGTTTCATACGCACTTTAACGTTACCCGGTCCCAGTGACAATGGGATGCCATTGAACTATTGGGACTTCTAGTATAGGGTAAGAAATTGATTTGTCCAGCAATATCACATTATACCTTAGCTCAAGGAGGGTTAATCTATATAATCTACCTGAACGAAGAGCTAGGCGTTGTCCTCACGTGATTGGTTTTCGTTTTAAAAATAATCTACATCCACATGTACGAGAACTGCCGTAAAACGGCGTTTTCAAAAACTTCCACTTTGAAGAGCGTCTTTGAAAAGTTCCGTTCCAGTCCGGTTTTATTGAAATCAATGAAAACACTTTAGAAATCAGCTTGTTGATCGCAGTATGTTAGTAGCAAAACGTCACACAACAAATTTAGACTATTTTTATATTATACTATATTTATATATATATATATGTATATATTTTCTTTCTATATAGCTCCGAGTACCATGGCCGAGTTTGCTGTCATTGATCACCAAAAAGATTTTTTCGTCAGTAAGTGCTGTCATGTGATGATTCAATTAGAATTTTACCCGATCACGATTCATAGAAATATTAAATGATGTGTATATTAAATATTAAATGTTAGGTTTGTTTTTCTTAGAAAATTCCATTAATGAAGGAATCCTAGGTCTTGCCTTCAAGGCCTTAGCTACAGACTGCATTGAGGTGAAACAATTATATATTATAGAAAATTATTTATATTATGATATAATTATATTTGTGAATTATTAAAGTTTACAATATAAAATATTTTTGTTATTCGTTTAAAAAAATGCAGGTAATCAAATGATAGCTTCCAAAGCTTAAAAGCCTTCTGAAATCCGGTAATACAACGTCTATTAAGAATTTTGTGACTATTTCTTATCTTAGCCTTTGTTTGACCAACTGGTAAAGAACAGAAAAGTTCCCGATGTATTTACACTGGCATTGTGCAACGGAATGGTAGGTATAGTCACGTTAAAATTTTAAAAGCACAGCGTCAGGTATTAAATTACCGCTTAATTAATAGTTTTTGCGCGAGACATTTGTGTGCAAAGGAAAGGAACAATATTCTTAAAACGTTAAAAGAGTAAGTTTAAGTTTTGACGTGTGTGATATTCACTATAATTTTAATCATGTAAACTTGAATTTGTCCACGAAGTTTTTCAAGTCTGCGTCATGGTGACACTGCCTTTAATATCCCGTTAGTCATGCGGAACACAGGGGGGGGGGGATAGAAAACGAAAGGAAGGAGGGGTGTGTGGTTGCGGTGTGTTTCTCCTTCCTTGAGAAAAGTCGTATGAAGGAACACCCGCTGTGTATCATGCATATGGTATCATTCCTGATGTGAAAATCTAACGGTTGCTAACTAGCTTGTGTACAGACTGACTTGTGACCAAACACACAAAGGTAGAAGTTACATGGGATGACCTTGTGGGACTTTTTCCGAAGATTGAGCAAAGTAACAATTTCTTTTTGCTTTCCTGCGCATCCCACAAGCTTCTCTAGTGACTGTTGTCTATAAAGTTATGTGAGTTGGTTGCAGTTCGACTGGTTAGGGTTAGTGTTTATGTTGGGGGTTACGTTTCGTTAATTTGCATACTTCAAAAGGCTAGATCTTTAGAAAAAGTCATAAAGAGTCATCCCTTCTAACCTTTTTTGCATACAAACGCCTGTTATATACGAGGACTGGATGAAGGTTTCACACATGCAGGTTCTTGGTCCACCACATAACCAGATAAAATTTAGATTTTTTGATTTTCTTAGGGAAAACTCTGGCTTGGTGAACCTGATTCTTCGTCATATGTTGGCTCTCTGCAATATACGCGCTTACTTGGTCCAAAGTGGTATACCATAACTGTCGTCGGACTGGTAAAGTGTACACATTTTTACTCAGTTAACAAGTAACTATTTATTTTCTTGAAAATGCTTAATACATATATACATTAGGTAATGAATAAGAAGCTATAAAATAAAAGCCTATTTACACGATCCGATAAGGATTTAATTAGATCCGGTTTTTCTCCCGATATATGCATGTGATTTAATTACGAAAGCAACAATAATCGTTGTGACATTTTGAGCACAAATAACCCAATAATCTAGTAACAGAAGTAAATAAGTAAGTCCAGCAAATCACATGTGCCAGGAGTAGAATCGTGTGAATAGACCTAATGAGCGCAATCAAGCATATATTTTTTTCAATTCTTCTACACGGAGAAAATTTTTATCCAATTATTTCACCAAATTAAAAATTCAAATTGAATGCCTTTGTTTTTGGTCTATGATCAATCTTTCCACACTTTCATGAAAACCTGTGCAGTACTTTGTGAGATATCCTGGAGACAGACAGACAGACAGACAGACAGACAGACAGACAGACAGACAGACAGACAGACAGACAGACAGACAGACAGACAGACAGACAGACAGACAGACAGACAGACAGACAGACAGACAGACAGACAGACAGAGGTAAAAACATAACGTTACATCAACGAACATAAGTGGTAACGGCGGCCAATATTGGGTTGAAGAATAAAATATTTTGGATATTATTGTACGAACATGGCCGCTGTTTCTTTGTCTTCTGAGTTTCAGAAGATTGATTGCAACCTACCTATAACGGGGAAGCTTCCTTTTTACAAATAAAACATAATATGTGCTCTTATAAAGGCACATTTGACGTAATTTTAACACGAAATGACACTTTTTTGTATCAAATGACACTTTTTGTGTCAAAGTGCTTGCATACCCAAGAGTGGTATGTTTGGGTTTTTTTTAGTTTGTATTTGTTTTAGAAACAAGCGATTAATTTCAACTTTTTTCCTTTTTTTTTTGTAGGATGTTGGCGGCAGTAGGGTTGATGTAGCGCCAGATAGTTTTCCTGATGCTATTGTTGACAGTGGTAGGTTAAATGTAGCAGGATATTTTTCAAAAGCTTAAATAAATAATGTTCAGTAAAACGAAATGCAGATATGACTAGTAATTGTTGGTTTATTGTATAGTCTTGTTACATTACAGGTACTACAGATATTCTTCTTCACTTGGATGCGTACATTGCTGTCGTTGCCGAACTAAAATCAGTAAGTTTGTCGAATTCAATTCAACGCAGCGCAATGCAATGCAATGATACAATCCAACGCAATGCAATGCAATGCAATTCCGTATTCAATTCATTGTTGTTTTGATGCTGGTGTGAAAATATGGGGCTAATAATGTCCAGGCCATTAATATTTTCACAAAGCAATTCTTATGCAGTATGCACTTCTGCATTGATGCATGTGTATAAAAAATATGTATATGTGTATAATAATAATATGTATACGTAATATATATAATATCACTATTCTATTTCACACTGTTGTATTTGCAGAGGGGACCAAGTGTTGATGCTAGATTTTGGAACGGATTCTGTGTAAAAACTGACCCATATAAATGGCCATATCTTACAATATACCTGAGGAATACAAGTACGGCTATACAATTTATTAATGCTATTCTAATCAACATTAGCAGTTTGAAATAACTTGTATTTATTTTACGTGCAAAACCATTTTATTTATATTATGTAGACCGACTAGATTGTTCTTATTTGCAATTGTTCTATTTAGAAGGTGGATCATTTGGTTTAACTATCTTGGGGAAGCATTACATCCGAAAGCAAGAGTGAGTTTTATTTACTTAAAATGCTTATGGAACGAAAATTAATAGGTTTGTCTTATTTGAAAGTACTTTTGAAATGACAAAGTAACATCTTTTGCTGTTTTTGTTTCCTTGCTTCGTTTTTGAGATATTTCAGTTTGTTTTATATGCGAAACTAACCAGCGCGACATCACAACGTGCATAATGACTTACCGGGAATGCTATTATCAAACGGAATCACTTCGAAGATTGTGTGTGTGTGTTTTTCCCTTACAACAACAAAAATATACATTTTCAACTGATTCCGTTTAATAATAGCAAATTAAGCTATATGACCTTTCCCAGTAAGTTATTATGCACGTTGTGATGTCACTGGTTAGTTTCGCATATAAAACAAACTGAAATATCTCAATTTTGTTATTTCAAAAGTACTTTCAAATAAGAAACTTAATTTTCGTTTCATAAGGACGTTAACAAACAACTTCACCACCAAGTTCACTTGGAAAAGTACTTTTGTGAATATTAATTAAACACTGAAATATGAAGTAATACCAGAATGTAGAGTTAAAAACGAACATTGTAACGCCAAGTATCTCAATGTCCTACTAGGATTAATTGGCTTTCTGCCGAATAATAGATAGTGTTAAATAATAGTTCAGACAATAGTTGTAAAACATATAAATATTAAGTAAACATAGGTACGTACGCACTGCGTACATGCGTCTACAAGTTTAATGATGCTGCGTGTTCCACGGCGCAATTTTTTTGTGAAAGTGCAATGGTTTGCGAATCAAAGCAAGCGAGACAAGTTTCACGAGGAGTGATACACGGTGCAGATGTGTATGGTTCGTGAAATTTGTCACGCAACGGCGTTCAGTGTATGAGACATAATCTTAATTATGCTTCTCTGTCGCCGCGCAAAATCCGTAAGGCCCTGAGAACGAGTTTACTGGTCGCTTGTTATATCACGCGTCTGGGTAGCCTGGTACCCTGAACCAATAGGAAAGCAGAAGTCTTTAGTCGTTACCTGGCCCATATTCTTTGATTGGGCCAGTGTACCAGGCTAGCGTCTGGGCTAAGAGAAACGTCCATGATGCTGACATAGCGCTACATGGTTTCGCACCCTGTAGACGAAAAAACCCCTCGTCTTTATCATGCTTGTACGAATATCGCGCAGTGGACTGTTTCTAAACTTGCTATATACATATGAAATTCAATGCATACCTTTTAAGTTTCTAAGGAAAATTTTAGAAATGGAGCATAGAATTAATAGTGTAGATATTGCATGATGTATGGGACATATAAGCAATAGTTTTTTTTTGTTTAGTGACGTAACATAGTGATGTCATACTGACGTCATCCAGTCTATACTAATTTTTGCCTTCATTATTATTTCGCCATTATGTTGTACTTTTGAGAATCATTTGAACAAAGCGGCTACCTGCCAAAAAGCACGCATGTTAGCTAATCAAATATTAAGTTATATATTGCAATTTTAGTATATTTTACGGGATTTTTTACATTAAAAAGACGATATCTGTAGCGTTTTCTTAGTATTTTTCAAATTTGTGCGTACTTTTGTGGAGAACCGTCTAGAAACGCGTGAGCGTCGCTGAAATTAAACACGTTCGAACACCCTTAACAACAAGATACAGTACTTTTTAACGCCCATGCAGGTGAACTAAATTTCAAACCCTTTTTTTCCCATTGAAACTTTCTGTTTCTCTGCTTTTGTAGTGAGTTTTACTGCCTCAGTATTGGAGCCAAACAGTCTGGCGTTGTCTTGGGCGAGGTTGCATTGGAAGGAAATGTGGTGGTGTTTGATAGAGCAAATAAACTACTTGGTTTTGCCTCCAGTAATATCACTCACCCTAAAAGTGGTCCGTGCGGTACGTCTTTATTTATTTATTTATTTATTTATTTATTTATTTATTTATTTATTTATTTATTTATTTATTTATTTTTTATTTATTTATTTATTTATTTATTTATTTATTTATTTATTTGTTTTTGGTTGATATTTTTTAGGAAACCCAGTTACGATAAACACAACAGTTTCAGGTATGTATATACAGTATGACTTAGTATAGGTAATCATATGATGTCGAGTACAATTAAGAATTTACACTGCAAGTGATATTTGAAAATTTTGCCAAAATTTCATGAACCGTTAGGCGAGTGCAATTTGACATAAGTTTCAAATATCACGAGTAGTGATTAATTGTACGAGCAAAATCTTATGATTACTCATTTATTATATGCATGACAAAATTACGACACGTACGCTTCGTACTCACTCACGCCTTTAAAAACATCTTGTTTCATTACTCGACAAGAAACATTTTCACTCGGAGTGTTCTCTGTACTCATTTCAAAATATTTACATCATGGAATTCTTAGTTCATAGTGTACCACAAGTCGTTGGAAATGTGTAAACTTCCATTGCAGAATTGGCCGCCATTTTGAATTTTATTGTTAACATCGTTCCCAGGGCCTTCTCTATTTTTATTAATTGTACTGCATTACAATAAAATAATTGTACTTCTCTTAACCAATCAGAATGTAGTAGTTTTGTCATGCATATAATAAGGTATGTAATCAGGTATGTAATTAAGAATAATCGTACAGCCGGCCTCTTGGATAAATGGTCTGTAAGCTAAAATCTCTCATTTTCGCATTTCGTTTAAAATATTACTCGTTAATATTTTTTGACTGGTTCTTTTTCATTGATCCCGCCCTATAACTTCTGATTGGCCTGCTGTATAAATTTTAACACGTAATGGTATATCACACGTATATCTTTTTCAATTTCTTATTTTTGACGTACGTTTACCGGCTTTGCAATTGATCATTGGGTAGGATTTATGGTTTAGATGCATGGTAAGTAATGAAGGACCGTGGAGAGTTATACACGCGTAAAAACGCACAACCTGTTCACGGTTGTCAACAGGCGTGAACAATGTTGTGCTGCCCGCCGTGAACAATGTTGTGCTGCTCGCCATGAACAAGTTGTTCACTTATGGTTCGAACAACTTGTTCACAGATAAATCAACAGTCATGAACAAGTTGTTCCAACAGCACATTTTTATAGCCAACAACGTTGTTCGCACATGATACAACATGTTGTAACAGCATGATGAAGTAACAACGATGAACAACAATGTTACAACAATGTTGAACATGGTTGATGTATCAACACGTTCTTCGGTTGTTACAACATGCGTGAACAACGGTTGTTGTTTCATCAAGCTGTAACAACTTGTTGAAACAATGATGAACAATGTTGTTCATTTATCAATGTTGTTCACATATGTCAACAAGTTGTTACAGCATTGTTCAGGCAACAATGCTGTAACAACTTGCGAGATTTTTACGCGTGTAAGTGAAGAGCAGTGAAGACAATGAGCCCACAGACCATTTTGCTGACCGTATTTCGTTTTAACATGCATCTAAACCATAAGCATTAATCGCAGTGGGAAAACTTTTGGACATGTTAGGACATTTTTTATCAACTTTCAGCGAAAGTTTTAGAATGAGAACACATTGACGATATTTTATTTAGAATTCTAACTTTCAACAACTATTTTTTGTTAATAATTAAAACTCAATGTCACGCTATTATACCTGTCAGTTCTACCTCGTCTCTGAATCTGTGTGTCCGTGCTAAATGAGTACCCCCCTCATGAATTAAATATGATTACGACACCCATGTATAATAAGCGAATTCATAGTTTCAACTGTATACATGTGCACGTATAAGATCGGGGTTTGGTGCCCATGTCAAAACTTATACTACTTCAACTGGGCTTACTTGTATAACACGAACAAACGATGTTATTTAGCGTAATTTACCAATTTTCAATATAAACCGCTATTTTATTGAATAAATTGATTGCTTTAACGATTGTATTGTTCTCATCATGTAAGGCGATTGTTCTTGTTATTTACGGTATATGGTAAGTGTGTCATGGCAAAACCAACTGCTGATAGAATGTCGGCAAATAAGAATTATGAGATTTCTACTTTAAATGAGTTAAATATTTTGCGGTTCCCATGGAATCTTTGCTGTCGTTTTGCCGAATCTTTGCTGTTGTTTTGCCGTTTTGTGTGACTGCGAAGGCTGTACCGGTCTCCAGTTACAGTGGTTGCATTGTAGCTCGTTCGTAAAATAAGGCTTAACCCGCTGTGTAGAGGATTATTTTATGATTCTTTTTACGATTTTAATACATTTATTAATGAATCAAGTTCTTAAAATCTAAAATATAACATATTATTTTTATGTCACCAATAGGGGAGCTATCAAAATTCTGTGATAAACAATATATGCCATGGGAATCTTGTCATGTCCATTGTCAACCCTGCGTGCACAGTGGAGGAGCCTGGTGTCCAAGTGGTCATGTTGTAGTATGGATCAACGGAGTGAAGTAGGTGTATGTCTCAAGGCCCGTTTACACAGGCGATTTTTGTCATCCTGATGCATGCGATTGAATGAATGACTCGCCAGTATTGAACCTCATATATGTAGCTCTGTTCAATACCTTTGTAAGTCAATCCTTTCAATCGCATGTGTCAGAAGGAGAAAAAATCTCAACAAAAATCGCCTGTGTAAACGAGCCTTCAGAGAGACTGTTAAAATGAATATATATATATATATATTATTTATTTATTTCCCCTCCCCCCCCCCCCCCTTGTGTAAAGCGTTTAGGAGTGTAGGTCTGAGAAGATGTATTTTAGTTCAGTGTATACAGCTCTCGTGTGTGATTTAGTTTCTCATATTGTGCTTCACTGTTTAGAAAAGTTTTATTTTAGATAATCCGCCCATATTTATTCACAAAATTAGGAACATGTGCGTTTTTATATATGCAAACACATACACATACGCACATTTATACAATACACATACATATACCTACATAGACGTACATAGACGTACATATACGTATGTTCAACAAAATTTTTAAATCTAGGGCTAGAGGTCTATAGGAAACCTTAATAGGCTTTTCTTAAAAGACCCCTAGTCGTAAAATTAAATATTACAAATCAGTTAAATTGTAGAGCTTATTGCATCGTTGTTCATCATTTTGACCATCAGTTTCCGTCGGTGGATTGTAACTGTGACTTTTAAAATCATTTGGCGTTAGCCAGAATAAAATAAATAAGACTTGAAAGTTGGATGTCGTCCAGAAAGAGTTAATTGGTTGAAAATTTTGATTTTTTAGATATTTTTAAAGCATAAAACGTTTTAGTAATAAAGCCTAACACTAGAGCTATCCAAACAAGTATTAAACTCAGATCTGCTCTCTGAAACTTTTAATATATAGGGAAAACGATTTATTTCAGATATTTTTGACTATCGTACAACATACGGAGGTTAATGCATAGTAGCACAATCACTACTATGATTTTCCTTAGAATATTTGCAATAAATGTTTTTAAAACATTGATATTTTACCTAAATGTATTTGGCTTGTTTACAGTTAAATTTATCTTAATTTGAGGTTTATACATTAAAAATGAATGTTTTTATTAGTATTACCTGAAGGGATCCCCGCATGTTGGAAGGCCTCGTGGGTGTCTCTATCATAGATTTGATGACGTAAAATGGTTGCACTTTTTATTTTGGTTGCGCAATAGTTTCATTGTTTCCAGACAATAAGTGCAACCATTTTACGTCATCAAATCCAAGATGGCGGCGTCCATGATACGTGTTTGTTCAAACCACTGATCTCAAAAGAAAACTGGATAGTGCAACCTATTGTCCACTGGTTCATAAAATGAAGCCAGCTAAACAAAATAAATCCGCCATTATTACTAAGGGACCAAACATGCTGAAAAATGTCTTTATGTCTTCTTAAAACGTCTTCTGTTCCCAAAAAGAATATTGAACTATATTTTCTTTCAAAGATTCAGCATCTCATTCAACAAAATGTTTATATCGGTGCCAGAATACGCTAGAAAGACCATCACTTGGTCCCTTAGTAATGGCTGACTTCCGGCTTCATTTTGTAAACAATAGGTACTTAATCCAGTATTATTTCGAGATCAGTGGTTCAAACATGCGAGGAACTTTTTAAGATGCTGGAGAACATAACAAAATGGCGGTCTTCAAATGAGTATATTTTGTGCAATACAAAATCTTTGGGACCCAAAGTTTATTTGTCCTATAATATATTATATCCCACAATGCGTCATAATCACACAGCCTCGACTTGGATTCCATTCAGTTTTACTCATTGTTCTGAGCTTTTGTCTGTTTTCAATAGCACTCAAAAGAATGAAGTTCAGGCTATAGGTATATTTGATGACGCACTGTGAAATGTCTATAGGTTAATAGTTATGCTGTTTGATTAGTTAGGCCCTGTTTACATGAAGCAGATTGAATGTTCAAATCAAATCTCCCACGTTGTTTCTCCTTGTTGTGTTTACATGGAGAAGATTGAAAGTTTTCGATCTGATCGAAACGGATGGCTGAAGTCAATCAACGCAGCGGAGTGGATTGACTTGAGATTCAGCAAGGATCAACTTGAATATCTCCAATCTGATTCATATAAACACGGTTTGACTTGAAAATGACTTGATACGCATGAGTGAGGTGGGTGTCGTGCTAAATGGCAGACATTGATGGAAGCACAAAAATTAGTGTTCCAAAACCGAAAACAATGTTCCAAGCAGATCGGATTCTTCATGTAAACATGTGCGCGGATTGAATTCATTCGCGCGTTTCCATCCGATTGGATTGTCAATCCGCTCTTCATGTAAACAGGGCCTTACTCACTCTACCTTCCTTCACGTCTACCTTCGGGGGGGGGGAGGGGGGGTTGTGTTCCGACATAGCCGGCGGTTGAGATTATAAGTAATTGGAAACTTTTTAAGGGGTTGAAAAAATTAAATTAGGACTAGCATATTACTTCATGGTTTGATGTTCTTACTTTTGCAGATCTCGCTTAAACGTAAGCCATGGCTTTTGTTGGTCAGGTAACGTATAACATTATTCCATTGTTATTGTAAGGTTGAGCAGGATTATAAACAGCGCCGGAAATATTAATGTTTAGTATAAATACACAGGTGATTATAGAAAATCGCGCGCGCTGATTGGTCGAGCTACTTCGGACTAATTCTCGATAAACCTACAGCGTTTATTCAAAATGGCCGCCAGTAAATTTGTCAATGCGACAGACGAGGAAATTCCTAAAAGTGCGAAAATGTGTATTTATACTAAAACAATTATTCGCCTCAGGCTCAATGAATATCGGTGAATAATAACCTCGACTTCGTCTCGGTTATTATTCACCGATATCCACCTCGCCTTCGGCGAATAATTGTTAAATATCGAGGGACGTGTAAAAATATCGACTAAATCATTCAAATTCACAAAATTATATTTCATGTCATGTCATGTCACGTTGTGTCATGTCATTTCATGTCAAGTACTTACAAAAATGGGTGTCACGGTTATGATAACGGATTTTAGTATCCTGTGCATGCAGTTTTTTACGAAGTTTGCTGGTCTTTTACACCGTTTTATTGTTGGTTAAGGATGCTTCGCTAAGTTTACGTGACAACTTTACGTTCTTTGTCTTAGGAGGAGCTTTTAGCTTCCAAAATGAAATCATTCAAACCTTTTTAAAAGGCCATGGTGGAGTTGAATTTCAGATATTCTGCAATTCTATTTTTCCTATGTATAAACAATGTGCAGGTATGTATGAATATAAAAGTTTGTTCAAATAAAACAAAATCATTTTTGCTTGATTCACGCTAACTTGAAAGCAGGCACAGGCAAGGAGACAGGCAATTTGGTTTTTTTTATTCTGTTTAGTCTATTTCATTCTTTATTTTGCTTCCGTTCCTTTTCCTTTCCTTTCCCTTCCTTTCCCTTCCCATTCCATCTCTTTCTATTTCATTCCTTCCCATTTCATCCCTTCCCTTTATTTTCCTTATCTTCCATTTCTTTTCTTTATCTTCCCTTTCTTTTCCTTATCTTCCCTTTCTTTGCTTTATCTTCCCTTTCTTTTCCTTATCTTCCCTTTCTTTTCCTTATCTTCCCTTTCTCTTCTTTATCTTCCCTTTCTTTTCCTTATCTTCCCTTTCTTTGTTTTATCTTCCCTTTCTTTTCCTTATCTCCCCTTTCTTTTCCTTATCTTCCCTTTCTTTTCCTTATCTTCCCTTTCTTTTCTTTATCTTCCCTTTCTTTTCTTTATCTTCCCTTTCTTTTCCTTATCTTCCCTTTCTTTGTTTTATCTTCCCTTTCTTTTCCTTATCTTCCCTTTCTTTTCGTTCCCTTCTCTTCGCTCCCCCCCTCCCTAAGTCCTCTCTCGTCTTTTCCCGCCCCGTTTTTTATTGTCCCTTCCTGTCCTTATCTTTCCTGTCCCGTCTTTTTGGTTTGTAATACCCAAGTGTTTTGCGCACCAAAATACAATACCTACATAATGTCCAACCGTACCCCCAACGCTAACCTAATAATATATATTGGTGCGCGAAACACTTGGGTATAACGCTTCGCTTTTATTGAATTTCATTTCATCTGCATGACTTTATTTCGTTTTCTTTCTTTTAGTTGATTCCATGACGCTGTTTGTCCTAATTGCAGCAATACCTGTTGTAATTGCCACAGCTTTTCTGTACTGCATTAGTCGACGAATTATCTTCTTTTCAAAGTAAGTATCGACTTGATTCAACGCAGAAATTCTTCCCCGAAAGACCCACGAAAGACCACCTATTCCTCGTCGAAAGACCCACGAAAAACCATGCACCTATTCCTCGAAAGACTCACGAAAGACAACCTATTCCTCGTCGAAAGACCCACGAAAGAACGCCTATTCCTCGAAAGACCCACGAAAGACCCGCGAAAGACCGCCTATTCCTCGAAAGACCCACGCGGGTGGAACGATCATGTAGTTCGCGTCACCTATAGGAGTTTGGGGACGTACTTTCTTCCACTGGCTGGAACTCAACTTTAGCGCCACTCGATATTTTGGATTTAGTTTTAATAATTGAGTCAACTATATATGGAAGTAACCACCCTGTATCCTTTCAACAATTTAAATGTAGGAAAGTTGAACGCTTGCATCAAATGACAAAAAATGACAAGGACGACATTAGTCTCAAAAACTCTCTTAAAAATGAGTGTTTTGGGGACCAAATTACAGACGACATATAGACTATAGAAAGTTGTTTATACAGAATATATAGAAAATGGTATCAATTCCATATAACGTCTCTTATTGAGATTTAACGTTTCGATGATTCGATTTCAGTAATCATCGATGGTAACTTAATGAAGACTATATAAAGACCTAGTCGAAACATCGAATTTCAATAAAATATGTTTATAGGCTTAGCTGGAATTGATATTTCTAAGTTAAGAAGTCATAGTGTTAGAGCCGCATCATAATTTCAGTCTAGCATATAATAGTTATAGTGTTAAAGATATTATGTCACCAGCAGATTCAGGTTGGCCATTTATATTAATGGTCTATTAGCTTATTTCATAAAATAAATATAACATATAAATGCCCTGTGTCTATATAACCGTCTAACCGTCGTATAATGCCCTGTCTATATATATTGTTTTATTTTGCTGTTAATTTTTTTACAAAATTGCATATTTGATATTTCACCTGCTTGTTTATTTAGATTTTTTACCTCGTTTTCAAATCATGAATCTTTCAGCTAATCAAAAAGCGACACGTTGGCCTGTTGTATATAAAAGCTTAAATCAAGGGGAGTCTCTTCACAACGTTAAAGGCAGGGGCTTTGGCTCTGGCCTACATCCGAAGCAGCAGCATTTGTTATGCCACGAAGAAGGAATTTACGATTTTTAAGACACACAAGTCTTGAATCACCTAAGACATTGTACAATAGTCTTATCTTTTGTATTAATGATAATTTTGGTGAAAGACAAAAAGATGGATTCGTGTATGTTTTTCGCAGATTGCCAGCGACTATTCTCGAAGGAGGAAAACCACTGGTGTGGTTTGCGGAGCTTGAACGTCGGGGAGAGCTATCGCCGGACAACTTGAGTTGTCTGGAGGATTTCTTTCCTTACGTTTCGCTTAATTTTCTCTTGAAAACTCTTTATGATTACCAAACGAAACGCAGAATTATTATGTTCTTTCAGGAAGGTGTTCAACGAGAAATCCCTACAGTATGTCTTGGTAAGAATTTTTGTGATTTAACTGCATTGGGAAAACGAAAGTAATCCTCGATGTGTCTGTAACTCTTCACAACTTGATTGGTACAGGGGATGTTGTTTTGGTGCTTTTGATGTTTTTTTTCTCGTGCATATAGACAATACATTTGTGTTACGTTCTAATAATTTTTGTATTGCGTTTCTGAGTCTAGTTCGTTTACTTACAGTCGTGCCCGTGCATGCTCTGAAGGACCCTAAGCAATTCAAATACTTAGCTGCTATTAAACAAGTTTTATCAGTTTGTATATAATCAGTGATATATTGATATATGCTTTGAGTACGATCGATCTTAGATCATGCAGGTCACTTTGAGAAAAACGTTTACACTCGTTGAGAACGATATCAGACTTGTTTAGGTTGATTTCAGTTCGCATTCGAGCATTTCACATTTAGATTACTTTTGGCTTGACGGATCGATCTCAGATCCCACTATAAAAGGCACCTAACACATTTGTCATGATAATATATATGTCAAGGGTTAAAACGCATGTCTATTTTTTGAATTGCTAAAACAGACTAAATTTTTGCAATCAATGGTTTACCAAGCATGTACTCCTTCAAAAATCCAAAGCAATCATCAGGAAGTGATTTTAGAATTCTGCCACAAGCACCTAAGTACAGTATATAGGTATTCTTCGGGTTGAAACTTAGTAAGACTTAGTAATATAGTAGTAAAACTTAGTAATAGAAAGTATATACTGGAGGTGTTATGTTTTAAGCTTTTTTATAAGACTCTCAATTCCTTGATTATAGAGGTGTATCTTTTAGTATACATGCATATATTCCTCATACAGTTTCGGTTTAATATTTGTTAGCGGTTCCAAGTTATAAATTATAGAAACGGTATATGTATATAATCATAGATAAGATGGTATTACAAGTGAACATTTATCAGCTTATATCTATGAATTGTTTTGTATTTAGTATTATCTAATCAACAAAACTTTGTTGTAATACTGAGGATGTTGATAATTTTATCTGCTTTTAATTTGCTCAGATGTTTTAGATGACGTCAGTTTAGGGGAAGTCCCTTTTCCAAGCGGTTCATAATGAAAACAGTGATTTTTGCTAGCGTTTTGGGCTTCTTGCTAGCATTTGGGGCCTTTTGGCTAGTAACGTTTGCGGCACTTTTAGTTTCATCAAGATCTTGTGAGATGTACTATTGTAGAATCGTAGGTTTTCGCGGAAACACGATTCCAGGAAAACTGTTGAAAACTGTAGTTTCAGTATCCGGTTCCTCTATGCTAACGAGCTGGGGCATCTGTTGTTCGCGTACGAAATCTGATTGGGTGTAACTAGTCTCATGGGCCATTTTCGCCATTTTGGTTTTTTGCCCGAGATCGAATAGCAAACCCCAACATAAAGGCGCAGTAAACACGCTAGTGGATCAGGTTAGCGTATAAGTTATGCGGGAAAAACGCTAGTGGACCTGCAGATTAGCGTATAAGGTTAGACCGGTCAGTCCGGCCAGAATGGACTTGCTTTTGATTAGGACCAAATTTTCCAGTCAGACCATCCCAGGCCTCAAACGAATCGTGTTCCATTTAACCGGACTGACCGGTCTAACTGTGTAGCCCCCCATGTTAGACGGTATAAACACGCTAATGGTCAGATTAGTGTATAAGCTAGACAGTGAACACGCGCTATATAGTGCATAGTAAACACGCTAAGTGTATGGGTCAGGAAGCGAGTTGATCTTGGAGGGGCACAGCTTCAAAAGGACACTTGAAACACATGTTTTGTGCCATTTTTACTGAACAAGCAGGACTGATCAGCATGCATAGTGAAATAGAGGTAGCGTGCTGCGTAGGCAGTGTTGAAACAACAATAGAAATATAGTAAGGTTAGATATACTGCCGAAACAGAGTCGAGCGAAGGCCCTTCGTCAGAGAGAGAAATGCGTACATGTAAGATTGAACTCTCCTTTCCACTGACGTTTACTTTAATATTTGCCTTCGTTTACGAATAAGCAACAGCAACAAAATCTCATTCTTCTTATACCAGTTATATGCCATCTCTTGTTTAAAGCAGTCATTTTCTTTTACTGAATATATTTTCTTGCTTAGAATAATTGATTGCGGAGACTCAGGACGTCTCGAGAAGACGTCCTGAGTTTCAAGGACGAAAGCTCGGCAATTATAAGATGTTCAATTATATAGTGAAACCGCCCGCAATCAATTGTTCTAAATTATATTTCACCATGCAAAATTTCAACTCTTTAATATATTTTCTTGTTTTTTTATTTTGGTGCCTGTGTAACTTCGTCAGCTGTGGAAATTGAAAATGAAGTCGCTATACTCGAAAAAATCGGCCAAAAAAATCGCTTCGCGCGAAAAAAGTTGCCTAGTGCCGGGAAAACCGGCTTAAGTCAGACGGTATCAGAACACTAATGGACCAGGTTAGCGTAGACGGTATAAACATGCACGCTAGCGGGTCCTGCAGATTAGCGTACAAGCTAGGCGGTAAACACGCGTTGGCGGTAAACATGCTAGTGCATATGTGTCGGAGTAACGTGTAAGCTATATATAGCTAGGTGGTAAACATGCGCGCTAGTGGGTCAGATGATTTGATCGAAGTAATAGAACAAACACGAGTTTGAGTGTTCATCAGGGGTTCCAAACACGAGAAAACAAATGAAAACCGAGGGCGCAGCCCCGAATTTTTTTTGTTTTCGAGTGTTTGGAGTGAGTCCCCTGATGAAACACGATAAACGAGTGTTTGATCTTGCTTCTCAAACGAGTATTCGCATCGCGATTTGCGGTGTTTTCTTTATTGATTTAAACATTTAAATATGCAGATTAAGAAATGTGATACAGTTCACTAGGAAGTTTCCTACAGGTTTTCATTGGGAATCAAGACTCGTGCATGTGATGTGGTATACGTTCATAGATTGGCTACGATAAAGTGAATTATTAATGAGTCAGTTGAGAATGTAGGTCGAATTCAATGCATGACATTATATACTGCTATGTGCTAGCTTGAAAATAATAAAATAAGTATAATTTGCCAATTATAAGTAACTGATTGTTATACTGTCACTTTAAGATGATATATTCAACAAACCTTGGACATGGAAAGAGCAGTTACCCAAAAACTTTCTGAAAAAATGCCAAAACTTGATGAGTGAAGCTTGTCATTCAACATCCACTGTACAAGGGGTTTCCTCCTTGCTCTCTAAGGCAGTAACATTGCTGGGGAAGAGTTGCAGACCGAATGCCAATCAGGACTTGGAGACAACTGCAGCGAAGATATTGCATGTATCCAACCTTTTCTTCCAAAAATACCAGGAAATGATATTAGAAAATAAAGATATGGTAAGTTGCAGAATCGGCTGGTCTAAAGACCACTTTCCATTGCATCAATTTCGCCCGAGCGGGCAGAGCGTTCATTCGGTTCAGTCATTGGAAGTTGAAAATTATCAACTTTCAAACCCGAGCGCTCTGCCCACGCCGGCAAAGTTAGCGGAGTGCTTGATACACAGGTAAACCAATATAGAGCAGAAATATAATATTAAAATGGAGAGAAATATGCAGTAATCATGCAGTAGGTCATCACCTACTTATACTAAGAAGGCTTCTGATTGGTTTAGATAACAGCCCAACACTTTCCCCTAACCCTAATCAGTAAGGAGCATGGGAACGAATTGATAATCAACAATGTGACTGGTTACTTATAGCCAATCATATTATAGGTCTTCCCATAGGTCAGCGGTCTTCAATGGTTTCACGCGGGCTTATTTCTGTGTCGGTTTGATTTCTGCTCAATGTAGCCTGCGCATAGATGGTGTTTATTAATATATTACCGTCTATGAATCAGCTCCATTATTCTTGTTCTGTGACGTCTGTCCGCACGGATTCCGGGGATGCTCTCTGATTGGCCAAATATTTATACTCCATATTCAATTGGTTAATTAGAACTGCTTCCGTTTTGAATGTTTTGTTGTTTACCGCGCAGACAAAGGCAACAGACTTTTTGTCTCGTCCGCCTCAATGCATTAATCGAGACTGTATCAAAGCACGGACTAAACTGATGAGTTTGTTAATTCTTTTAGAAGCTTTTATAGTCGGCGTAATGTTGTTTAAGAACGATCAAACAGCCGAAAAAGACGCGGGACTGAACTTGTGAATCGCTTCAAATATCACACTTATAATACGTCCTTTGCTCCTCGATGCTCGTTTTTGTTTTATTACCTTCCTACAAAGCTCCGAATATCCTATCATCCTATTTATCGATTAGAGTTTCTCTTTTCACATAGCGAATTAGCGAATACTCGTTAGTCGTTGACACTCGCTGCAAACATCAGCAATTGCAAATTAATTGGAATAAATTACAGAAAACGGAATTTGGCGCTGATTCGCAGACGCCCTTAATCCCTGGTTATTTGCTATGCTCATGCAATGCATGAGTTATCAGATTAAAATATACCTTAGCAGTATATACTGTATGTGAGAAGAGTGCTTCCAGTTTGACTCTACCACTAACACTAAAGGTTTCTTCTGGGTTCCGGTTCCCCCCTGTAGTAACACTGGACCAACATATATGAGGAATACTCTTTACTGCAGCCAGGAGTCATGGACATTTAGGGTAAACAGTTCAGACATGACTGATATAGGGTTATCCAGTATAAATAAAGTGAGTTTAATTAATACAATAATTAAAATATTGAGAAAGATACGACGAATGAACTAGCTGTTTCAATAAGAGAAACTCACTGTTTTATGGGGAATTTCTTTTTAAGCTGTACAAGGTCTCCTCCATTAGTCTAGTGCAGACTGTTAACCACGTCAACTCGACTTTGCCGAAAGCGGTTAAAGAAAGGGGACGTCACTCTGTCGAAGAATAGTAGAACAATTTCTTCCGTTATTGACTGCAGTTATTTCAATATTTATGGCCTATTTTCGCAAGAGCGATTAATCAGAACAGTTGCCTCGGAAACGTCTTTCGTAAGTTAGTTATTTCTTCATGAATAGGGGTACACCGAAACAATGCAAAATTTTCATTTTGGAATTCCGGATGCAGTTGAAACTAAAAAAAGTCAGTCGCAAGTTTCGATTCAAAACAGAAATGAAAATCTGAGTTCAGTGTATCTCTATTCATGATCTACTTCTGCTGGAGAAGAATGTATTTTCAAATCAGTAAAAACAGTTTTGTTGGGTCTTGAAAGTATAAAAATACCGTAAAATGTCAGTATGGTTACAAAAGAATCAGTATATTACAAATGATAAATACGGAAAGTGTTTAAACTATTCATTGCAAAACATTCTCAGGAATTACAATGAATTTGAACAATAACTGTGACATACATAATTATAATGTTTTCAAATAGTTGATATCCGTAATACAAATTTTTCAATTTTGTTATAAAAACGTTGAAAAAAGTACACATTTTAATTTGATATAAAAAGCGTTTAAAGGTACAAGAAATAATTGTTTATATTTGATATAAATAATGTTAAGAAAGTACAAATAAACGTTCGATTTTAATTTTAAAAAACTGAATAAGTACGAGAAATAAACGTTCAAGTTTTATTTAAAAAAAATGTTGAATAAGTACAAAAAATAAACGTTCAATGTTAATATATATATAAACAAAAGTTGAATAAGTACAAGAAATAAACGTTCAATTTTAATATATATAAAAAAAGTTGAATAAGTACAAGAAATAAACGTTCAATTTTTATTTAAAAAAACGTTGAATAAGTACAAGAAATAAACGTTCAATTTTAATTTTAAAAGACGTTGAATTAGTACAAGAAACAAACATTCAATTTTTATTTAAAAAGACGTTGAATAAGTGCACGAAATAAACGTTTAATTTTTATTTAAAAAAACGTTGAATTAGTACAAGAAATAAACATTCAATTTTTATTTAAAAAGACGTTGAATAAGTACACGAAATAAACGTTCAATTTTTATTTAAAAAGACGTTGAATAAGTGCAAGAAATAAACGTTTAATTGTGACATAAAAAAGTTGAATAAGTACAAGAAATAAACATTCAATTTTGATATAAAAAAGCGTTGAATAAGTACAAGAAAAAAACGTTCAATTTTGATATAAAAAAGCGTTGAATAAGTACAAGAAAAAAACGTTCAATTTTTATTTAAAAAACGTTGAATAAGTACAAGAAATAAACGTTCAAGTTTTATTTATAAAAAAACGTTGAATAAGTACAAGAAATAAACGTTCAATTTTGATATAAAAAGACGTTGAATAAGTGCAAGAAATAAACGTTCAAGTTTTATTTAAAAAAAACAACGTTGAATAAGTACAAGAAATAAACGTTCAATTTTGATATTAAAAACGTTGAATAAGTACAAGAAATAAACGTTCAATTTTTATTTTAAAAGACGTTGAATAAGTACAAGAAATAAACGTTCAATTTTTATTTAAAAAGACGTTGAATAGGTACAAGAAATAAACGTTCAATTTTTATTTAAAAAACGTTGAATAAGTACAAGAAATAAACGTTCAATTTTGATATTAAAAACGTTGAATAAGTACAAGAAATAAACGTTCAATTTTTATTTAAAAAGACGTTGAATAAGTACAAGAAATAAACGTTCAATTTTTATTTAAAAAGACGTTGAATAAGTACAAGAAATAAACGTTCAATTTTTATTTAAAAAGACGTTGAATAGGTACAAGAAATAAACGTTCAATTTTTATTTAAAAGACGTTGAATAAGTACAAGAAATAAACGTTCAATTTTTATTTAAAAAGACGTTGAATAAGTACAAGAAATAAACGTTCAATTTTGATATTAAAAACGTTGAATAAGTACAAGAAATAAACGTTCAATTTTTATTTTAAAAGACGTTGAATAAGTACAAGAAATAAACGTTCACTTTTTATTTAAAAAGACGTTGAATAGGTACAAGAAATAAACGTTCAATTTTTATTTAAAAAGACGTTGAATAAGTACAAGAAATAAACGTTCAATTTTTATTTAAAAAGACGTTGAATAAGTACAAGAAATAAACGTTCAATTTTTATTTAAAAAGACGTTGAATAGGTACAAGAAATAAACGTTCAATTTTTATTTAAAAAACGTTGAATAAGTACAAGAAAAATGTGTTCAATTTTAATTTAAAAAACATTGAATAAGTACAAGAAATAAACGTTTAGTTGTGATATAAAAAATTAAAAAGTACAAGAAATACAAGTTCTATTTTGATAAAAAATGTTCAGTTTTGTATAAAAAAAGAACAAACAAACGTATGTTATTATACATAACGTTGAAAAATGCTGAACAATAAACCATACTGACATTTAAAGGATGTGATTTAAAGTATTGATTATTGTTAACGTTTAATAAATAACGAGTAATAAGGAACCCTTGCTTTTTGAATTGTTGGTGACTGGACAATTGTTATAGTTGCTTTTAAAACTCATTTATAAACCATTAATAATTCATGAAAGAAAAACAAAAAAATCCACGTTTAACGAGTATCTTCATGATGTGTGCTAACGACAGGACACGCTTGCAGGTTTCAATAAATTTCTTGTTGGATTGTTTTATAAGGACATAAGGTATATAAGACTCGTGGCTAGCGCCTCGTGTTTCTTGATAAAACACGCTGTATTTAAAGTACTTAAACTGTGTAGAAACACTTTTTTCCGCATAGAAACAAACTGCAAAAAATTCCGAATTTTTGCATTGCAGAAACCTAGACCTCAGGTTGGTAACTAGTTTACAAATCTATCAAGGAGCACGGCCGTTGTTCTTATTTTATTTGAATAAAGTAGCATCTATAAATACCAGAATAAGAAAGTTTACGTTATACGTATACAGTACAATATGAGCCAAACTGTATTTGAGATTTTCAAGGCAAGTTGTGAATCCCATACAGTTCGGACGCTCTATTGTATCTGACTTATCATTTATCAAATTCACATATTCAATTGTTCAGGTTCATCAACAATCTTTAAAAGCTTGCGGTCTAAGCTGACAAAATTGGTCGGAACGTCTGTATAAATAAGGACGTATCTGTGTCCAATTTACACGTATTGATTACTTATCTAGTTTCGTTTTAATTTTCTTTAATGAAGTTGATAAGTTTTGATATTGAGAATGCTTAATTATAATTGTGTGAGCTAGCTAATGATAGGTTCAATACAGTTAAAAATAGCCGTTATACTTACCACTAGCTATACAACATCACCGAAAATAACTTGGCATTGTTACCAAAAATACGAACAGGTTTTAAATAGAATACTTGTAAAATACTCTGAAATTGCAAAAAATTGCAAATTGCAAAAAGGTATTTAAAATATTCTATATCTAATAAACCTTATATATGAGTGAAGAATTGAAGATTTAATCTTGATCTTGTATGAACAATTAGAAAATTGTACTACTAGTAAAAGAGCTGAATGTATGCAACTAGCTGTTGTAAAACGTTTTGTAAATTAATTAATAATTGATGTTGTTTTTGTCAGTGATGTGTATTGAGATGTGTATTGACGATGAAAATTACAATCTCAAAGTTTGTAAAGCATCTGGTTAGAAAACACTGTTGAAATTATATATTAGTCTGATTTGTTTATTATTTTTTATTGTACACCTTTCTGTGTTGTGTTAGTTTGTTTCGTAGTTTTATTATCATGTTTTCTTGAAAAAATCTTCTCCAGCAACAATGTAATAAAAATGTATTGTTTCTAAATTTTTGTGTTTGTTAATGATTTACCAGTGTTTCTATATAACTCGCTATTCAATATGCATCAATAATGTAGTTTTAAACCATTTGGTTCTAACTGAACTTTGCGACATGATTGCAAGTTAACGATATTTCTTGACTCCAACTTTACTTAAACCTTTTTTTACTTTACTCTAGCTTTATTTTGATATTTTTCCTCCACTCCATTAATTTGATTTCAATATTTTTTTTTACTTAACTTCAGTATTTTTCTTCACTCTAACTTGAGTTCAACATTTCTTCTTCACTCTGACTTTACTTGAACATTTTGTCTTTACTCTGAGAGGGACAGATGGTCTATTATAGGGTGTCTGAATTTCCGAAATCCAATCTATTTTGGCAATATATAATATAATATATAATAATAATATACCTTTAATTTATACAGGTTAAAAACTTGTTCAGCAATATGGCTGCTGTTATCAGTCAAGGACCTGTCGTCCCAAATTTTTTGAGGGCCACCCTCATTAACCATTTGTGTTAGATTGGTGTTACCCTCAATAAATATAGTTATTCATTCATTCATTCATTCCCAAATAATAATAATAATAATAATAATAATAATAATAATAATAATAATAATAATAATAATAATAAACTTTATTTAGAGAAGGTTTACATAAACATTTACAAAAATGTACCAGTTTAGCAAAGCTAATCTTACACTGGGCCTTCTATTATAAGTTCTTAAAACATGAAGATATAAAGTACAGGTAAGTATAAATGTTAAATATTAAAACCTAAAAAATCCTAATATTATCAATATTATACTAAATTAACATTATGTAACATATCCAATAAATATTTATAAACTTTTTGTTTAAAAAGACCTATTGAATGAACATTTCTTATATCAACAGGTAAACTGTTATATAGAGCAGCTCCACTATATGGGAGGCCAAATACTTAATATATTGATACAAAATAATATTAAATAAGTATCTAAGTATATAAAAATTATTCTACTTTACTGATAAAAACCGAAGTTAAAATCATTGTAACTAAAGTACGTGTTCAAGTTAAAAATCCAAACTAACCCCATTGCATCTATACTTAAAATTTAACGACTGTTCTGTTTTCAAGTCATCAGGCAGTTTATTAAAAACAAGTACACCTTGAAATGCAAACCTTTCCTCCCACATTCAGTTCTAATCTTAGGAAGAGATTTCTTTTATTCCCTCGCGTGCCTTTCGAATGTGGCATCCTTGTGAAACATGCATGTACAGTTATAAAGAGCCGTAGGCGCAATACCATTTAAACACTTAAATACCTCACGAACACAAGTCCTGCATGTTTCTAAGTTGGATTTTAAAGGTCAACTAAACCTTTTGAAGTTATATTTTCTTCTGAAAGGGTTATCATCTAACTTAGCAAAACGGTAAAGAAAAATATGAATTTCGGGGTAAAGAAAATAATTTATCAGCGAAGCCTTCTTAGGTCCTCTTGAAGCATGACCGCGTTTCTAGGAGAATGGGTACTCCATTGTCCTTGACGTCATACCGGTAAAACCCACCAATCACCTTGTTGTTTGTTACCGGTATGACATCACAAGGTACTAGTGCCAGTCTTTATTTCGACGCGGTCGTCGTTCACACGAGTTCAGCAAAAGGAGCAAAAACTCAAACTTAGACAGTCCATAAAAGTGGAACAGAGTGACTGGTTTCAATTATTTCTTCGGTTTTAGATATGATTTAACTTTTCCGACTTTAACGGAAAATAGAATAACCTGGAAACGTATAGTTCCTCAGGAACATAACCGCGTTTTTGAGAAATCATTGCCAGTTCTCCAAAAAGCGCTCTACACTCTAAAAGATAACCGTATCCGGTCGGTGAGGACATTTCAAAGTTTCCAGCAACCAAACGGCAAACGGTTCTCAGTTAACCGCAAACTGCCTTACTGCCCCGAAAAACTGGATACGATCGAAATCCATCCTAAAATGACTAAAACCGCCCTCTGAATTTACTTCAACGTTTTCTCTTATTACTTTTTTTCTTCCATTCTATTAACTTGACTTCAATATTTTTTACTATAAGATAATATTTTAAGAAAACAATATTTTTTACTCAATGTACTTAATTAATTATCACCATTTCTAATGATCTTACGTGGAACAATCACGTTACTAACATATGTGCTAAAGCTGGGAAGCGACTTAGTGCCGATTATATGCCCTACGGATACTGAAGCGAAATTATGGTGTTCCAGCTCAAAACCTAATCACTGTCTTTTGTTCATTCATATCTCCACGCGTCTACAGGTATTTGAATACAACGAACAATGGATCGTTTTCACTCACGTGATCGGTGGCCCCGCGTTGGGGTGCTGAAACATGTAAAGTACTTGTTTCCATCTATCAAACTGACATGACGTCATTTTCTCCTTTCTTTTCCTCTTTTTTTTTTGAGTTAAAATTATAATTTTTTTAGGGTCAGGGTTAGTTTTGTGTTTAGGATTAGGTTTTTGGTGATGGGGGGAGAAGTATTTCGAAATTTGTTGATGATATATTTTGCTAAAATGGTGTAATGTCAGTTTGATAGTTGGAAACAAGTGCCGACCGTGAAACATACGAAATGTTGAGCTATCATTTCCTTCAAATTATGAAGCTTAACCACTATTAAAACCACCATCTGATTGGACAACCTTTTAAAACGAAACCTCACCCCCATACCACCCCCCGGTAATCACGACCCCCGGAAACCCTAAACCTAATCACAACCCTCCGGAAAAATGTTCCACCTCTCATACCCCGACCACAACACCCCTATAGGATTTTTACCTTTATGTGTTCAAGTTTAACATCCCGCTTGTGGGATGGTTTTATTAGATGGTTAAGCTTCATAATTTGAAACCGATGATACCTCAAATGTTTGAATAAGAATAGATTAAATTCCCATAGGATAAAGGCAGTGAACTCGATGTAAGTTAAAATGTGATACCTGGAACGCTAACGTCCAGTCATTCGGGGGGCAAAAAGTGAGGCAAAAAGTTCCAGGCCCCTGCGCGGATTGCAGGTACGATTCAGTCTCCCACAAAAATATTTTTTTACACGGCACCGGTCTTGAGCGAAGACTCGAAATTAAGGTTTGAAAAATTGTTTATTGAATCATTTTATCACGCTTTGCTAAACGTGCATTTTAAATTTTGATTGGTTGTGCTATGCTGCCGAACTAATTATGCAGTGATTGTCTATTTGTTGCTATAGGAAAAGTCATTGTCTTTACAAAACGTGCACGAAGTTTGTCAGTGAAGAAATTTAATCAAATTTTCGTTATATTATAAACCATATATATTATTAGAGTTTCGTCACTCCGAAGAGGATAAAAAAAATCTACACAAACTTAGTATAGAATATGCCGTTTAGGTTAGTACCAGTTTCATCAGTGTCCTTTTGTTTAAAAAGCATTCCGCATTCGTACCGAAAACAACAACTAGCCATGAGTAAACGTGAAAAATAAACAATCTAGTTCATGTCAGTTATTTCTTAAAATATCATAATGCCGTTTAACACATTCGAACAAAGAATAAAGGAGCAGAAATAAGAAAATGACATTGGATATCAAGTATCAATACGTCTTCAAACTTACTCGTACAACATGTTATAGCTTTCTCACTCTTGTTCTCACCTTTTTAGCTGGCTGTTTTCATCATATATAGCCAGCAAAAGGCGTCTGTTTTCTCAGCCTATTTTCATCCCGAGACCCGAGCTTAATTTACTGTATAATTTCGGACTGCTATACAGTAAATAAAACAACAACAGCACTGCACAACAATGGGAAACCATTAAATGCACGTTTAGTCTGACAAAATAATTTGATAAATACTTTTTTCAAACCTTTTCGAGCCTTCGCAGTTCGCTCAAGACGGGCGGCCGTGAATCGTACCTGCAAACCGCGCAGGGGCCTGGAACTTTTTGCCTCACTTTTTGGTTCTTCGTGCGTTCCAGGTATCACATTTTAACTTACATCGTCATCGAGTTCACTGGATAAAGGTTGTGCACCAATATGGCCGCCATTTCATTGTTTCTGACGTTAGATTGAAAACCAAGAATACAACGGCTTTTTATTGTTAAAATATTTCAAATCAGTATAAATTTTAAAACTAAAATTGGAAATAAATACTTACTTTTAACATTTCTGTGTTGATTTGTTGCTTAATTTGCTGATATACAACTTATATAACGATCGAACGGCTTTCAAGTCGCTGCTCTATTAAATAGTCGTCAGAAGACAATTTTCCCCCGGAAAATTTTGAAATCTAGAGTCTCTGATATACCATTTCCTGCATTTTGGAGTGAGATTTTACAGAATTCTGAAGATTATAAAACTAGCTCTTAGAAAACACAAAAGATCACAGATTTCAGGTCTTTACTCTTTATATCCCCCAACTTTTCTCTAATTTGAACGAATTGGAAAATCGACCTTGGGGAGAACTGGGAGGGGGGGGGGGGGACGTGTGGGTTCTCTACGTTAATGCAGCTTCCATCTTTGCGACGTACGATCTCACATACTTTTAGTACAGCAGCGATGTGGCATTGAGGACTACTTCATGTCCGCTTCGGGCAAAGGCACAGATTCTAAATATGAATTTGAATTTTGTTAAGTTTTGGCGCCCTTGCTAGTTTTGGCGCCCCTGCTGCAACCCCAGCTGGGGGGCCTTGGCCCCCCCCGGGCCCCCCTGCCACCACGCCACTGTTTAATAAGACCATAGATTCTATTTGTGAAAATCTATGCAATTATGCATTGCCATTACGCGAAGCTTTCAGAAATCAGTAGCCCGAGTGAACGCCTGAGTAGGCGTCTTGTTCAATTTAATTGAAAAACAGTTTTATACCATATTGACCAAATTAGTGCTAGATTATACTATAAAATATAAATGTATGTATTTTAACTACTTACTAACACCATTCTTTTTATATTTTTATATTTTAATCATTCGCTACTTCTTGTAATTTCACGTTTTTCAGATTGCTGACTATGTCATGCAATCTGCTATTTGAAAAATTTTAAATAGACTATTATGTTTAGAAATTTTTACACTATTTGTAATTTGTTAATTTATTAATTTATTAATATTATTATTATTATTGTTCATATTATTTGACTAATATTAACGCTTACATGACTCATGAGATTATTTGAATATAATTTGCTTATAACAATTCATTTCAAAGAGGCATGCATAGTCTGTGCGCAGACCTTTTATCTAATTGCCAAATTTCTTTTTTTGAGGAAGGGCGGGATACAGAGGGGGGATACATACCTCTGTCTTTTTACCGTGGGTTCTTTACTCGGCGGAGGTCGGAGATATCGGGAATCGTCGGAGATGTGTCGGAATCGTCAACACATCTCCGACGATCTCCGTCTTTGTCTGTGACATTGTTCCACTGATCTCAAATACTGTAGTATTATTTGAGGTCAGTGCATTTTGTTCCAAGAATATCTGTGATTCTGTGTGATCTTATCGAACAAGGAAGTATGGAAGTATCTATAGAGTTCTTTGGACCCGTACACACCAAAGTGATCATCGAGAAACTGGTGTAAACGTATAATCGCTGTTAGATAAGGTAGTTTGTGCCAACTTTTTTCTATCGTTTATAGTACGCGTTCGACCTCGATCAAATTTTTATATTTAGTACTATTTAATAAACCCTTGTCCTTCAGTTCATTTCCCTTTCTTTAAAGTTATTAACTAAAGTTATAATGATATGTTTTTTTTACAATGTCGGAATCAACATATTTTGTTGATATGCGAAGTACTGTAAGCTCGTGAAATTTCTCGAAAATTTCCATTGTATTAAAAGGCAATTCATTGTTGGGAATTTTAATATACTTTATCAAATTCATTAATAATTCATGACGAAAATTCAAAAGAAATGAATGTTTAATCAGTATCTTTAAATACGGATAAAACATTGATTAATAAGACATCAAATATGTTTTATCAAAGTTAATAGGCACTAGTTTAACCTTTTCTACGACTCTTAAACAAAGTGTTCATCATTTACACTTACAATTTGATAAGTAAATGCCCATAAAGATCTGCCGCTCATATTTTAACTATTACATAAAGAGCTACAATTACCATAAAGTTGAATGCAAAGCAGCAGGCTTGTCTTATAACAGGACTAATAATATACATGAAAAAATATCTCGACTGTGATTGACTGATTCCAGTGCAGTTAATCCCAAACAACAGTGCAGAATTGTGTTATCGCAGTGCAAAAATCTGTAATCACAGTGCAAAAATCTGTAATCACAGTGCAAAAATCTGTAATCACAGTGCAAAAATCTGTAATCACAGTGCAAAAATCTGTAATCACTAAGAACCAATCAAATTGATTGTACAGCGGATTTTTCCCGACACAAAACAAACAAAGATGGCAGCCAAGATTCAGTGGTTTTGGGGATAATTTGTTCAAATTTGAAGCTAGTTATGCTTTAATATTGCCAAGTGAAGTACCTACAAGAAGACCAGAAGCTTCTTTATGCCTCGAGTAAACTTTTTCAAGTAGTAAAGGAAGCGAAGTGTTTTTTTTTAACAAATAAATATGCGAGGAGTGGACGGCTAAACACGTACGTTAAAATATTAGTACATTTGTTTTGAACATTTTTTCATGTATATTATTAATAATTTGCACTCATGAGTTTTTAAAATACTTCAAATAGCACTCGTCCTTCGGACTCGTGCTATTTTGACAGTATTTGAAAAACTCACTCGTGCATGTTTTTCTCCAAATTACACCATGCTATTACCTATACAAAATACTAGAACAAATGCCTTGTCATTGTAATCATGTTTTTGTCAATTGTCACTGTTACATATCCTACCTGAAATATATAGGGTTTCTTTGGGTAATAGCTTGAGTTACTGACAGTATACATGTATTGGGTCAGGTCAAGGGTTGCATAGGTTCTGACTTTGCGTTGAGATTGGCTTTATTGCCATAGATATTCAACTTTGCTTTCAGAAATATATAACTTTGTAGTTTAATGTACCAATACTGTTTCATAGTGGGTTGTGTTCGGTTCATCAGATTTTTTTGTTTTTTTTGGTCATGTTTTGGTCAAGGATTTGAATTTGATTATTTTTTAAATTTAATAAGCTTCTGTGTACAGTAAATATACAAGGAGTCAAACAACTGAGCAAGCTCTAATTGATGGTTCAGTGTACTGAAAAAGATGGTGGCAGTACATTTACCGTATTTTCTTGGCGATAACCCGCGCGTTATGTCTTAATTTTGCTAGGAAACATAATTAGTGTGGGTAATAGGGTGGTGCGGGTAATCTGTTGAATTCTTAAGATGACGCCATCACGAAGATCAGAGACCAAGGATTATACTTTCATCTTTCAACTACTGGTACCGGTACTGTACTTTTTTATCATTTTGTGGTCCCAAACCAAGGGAGCAAGTCAGACTGACCTGTATTTCTTCTTCTTTGTTCGGTGTTCCTTCATTTATATTCAGCCATTTTGAATAATGCGCTATATTCATTAGCGTATCGCAGGTGCGGGATACAGCCCCAGTTATTTCATTTTCGGAACGCACTCGAGTTTCCTTCGGCCGCCACTTAGCCCGCGCCTGCCACGTAGCCCGCGCCTGCGATACGCTAATGATATAATATACCGCATATATAAATGAAGGAACGCTGAACAAAGAAGAAATACAAGTCAGTCTGGCGTGCTCCCTTGCCCAAACCTATTATTAGCAGCTGCGGGTTATCCGATGGTGCGGGTAATACGCTGATTTATTTTTCCAAAAGTGACATTTTTATTGCTGTGCAGGTTATACACCGTGCGGGTTATCACCCAGAAAATATGGTAACCATAATGCTTTGTGACCTCAAATCAGCTTAAATAGCAACTAAACATTGTTTATCATGTAAAATTCCAAAGTTTACCCGTTTAAAACCCTGTCTTCTGATTATTCTGCAAGAAACAATATTTAATGTGTGCAAAGGATTGTAGTTAAACAAGACACCATCTTTTTCAGTATGGTCAATGATGGCTCAACTCTAAAACTTGGGTTGGTTGACAGCTAATATTCAACCCAATGTACACCTCAGGGTTCTGCCCAGGAGCATGTGAGTGCCGGGTCCCCTCCCTGGGAATATGTGAAAATTAGTAATCTGAAAATGATATTTTCCAAATGTGAGCAAGTGAAATTCATAATCCTTTACATCATGTGTCTCACAATTTTGTCAGACTAAATATTACTATTAAGTATTAAGTACTTATTTATATAGAGAATAATACATGGATGTGCGGAAATATGAAATTTATTTTGAGTGTTGACCAGGATATCTCACGAGTGAGTGAAGCGAACGAGTGACATATCCTGGTCAACACGAGAAATAAATTTCATATTTCCAAGCATCCATGTATTGTTCTGTTTATTATATAAAAAAATTGTCCTATTGCCTTGCAAAAATTGCATTAAACTATAATGCTGATTCAGCGATAATCATCACATGTGCGATTATCATAAATAATCGCACATGTGAGATTATCACTTTTATTAGTGGCGGAAAAATCAATAAAACACTCTATTTTATATAATAATATATATTTATATACATGCTAGGGCATGCTAGAATATACAGCATGATGAATTCTCTACGTAAAGCTAAGGCAAGATTTCCTGGCAGCGTATGTTCTACGACTATCAACGCCGGTGAATCATCTTACAGGCATTAATAAACAAAGTGCGAAGTGATTAGAGCCTTACCCAAGTATCAGACAATCCAATCTGGCTTTGAAGGAATATCGTATTTCACCGAATCGCAAGTCTGGTAGCTAATATTGTGTGCATTGTGGTGCTGAATTTCACCAAATAATATGGTTTCAATAAAAAAAAAATTCACCAAGGACAAAAAAATACAAAATGATGCATATTAATTAAAAGATATAAAAAATATAACACATGGGGTTTTCTTATTGCATATTTGAGTACCAGGTGGAAGGGTCCGTTTTGGCGTGAGTGCCGGGCGGCACTGCTGAGTGCCGGGCACCGCCACCCTGCACCACCCACCGTGGGCAGAACCCTGCACCTCTATTTCATTGATGTCAGTTTGATATTTATTATATTTTTAAAAATAAACATGAGACTGGAAAGTTGGGATCTTCAACTGAGACTTCCATTATGCAATTTTAAGTTATTTCCTATTTTTTTACTGTACAAGCTGTTGTAAGTTAAACTCAGAGAAAAACTCTGAGCTCCTGATGGCACTCGAACCCACAACCTTCCGAATGGCAGCCGGGTGGCGAATGGCAATGGGTGGAGTGGGCAAACTCGGGAGGAGTGGGCAAACTCGGGTGGAGTGGGCAATCTTGGGTGGAGTCACAGGGGGAGTCACATTGGCCACAGACTGCACAGATTTTCCTGTGGAGTAGGCTAAAGGTTTTTGTCCTATTTGAGGCAGCACTTCACTTGCGATAGTAACTTCTAGTTAGTGTATTTATTTAGTGTATTACAGCAAAAACATACGAAAAAACTTTACCAGCTCAAGCTGAAAACACAAATAACATACAAATTTTAAGTTAATCTACACACATGAAATATACAAATCTCTGTTATGCATTTTACAAGTAATAGATACAATATGAGTGGCCGAACTGTATGAGATTTACAACGGTGAGCCGAAGGCGAGCCATTGTAAATCCCATACAGTTCGGACGCGAATATTATCTTACGTATCTTACTTAAGGTACGATGAGTTTATATCATGAATACTTTGTTTAGCAGTCGTAGAAAAGGCAAAAACAAATTATTTAAACAAGGAAAAAGCTCAATTTGAGCCAATGGGTCCTAATTAGTGTGCTGTAAATCTGATACAGCATTGATGTTTTATTAATCAATGCTGTATCCGATTTACAACACTTGTTTAAACATTCATTTCTTTTGAATTTTCTTCATGAATTATTAATGATAGTTTTACCACTCACTCTGGATTAACTTTGATATTATACCTGGTATAAGTGTTGTTGAGTTGTTTGTTTTATTGCAGTCTTCCTATAATTGTGCTTTATGACATGCATATTATTGGCTTTATGACATGCTTTATAGAATACACAACATTTGTTAGGCCAAACAAAAAAAGTTTGTGTTTCCTGTAACAAGCTGGGAAAAAATCCAGGTCAGAAAATGATTTTATTTTATTTTTAATAAGATCAAAAATAGTTATCTGGTGATTCATACAACATTTTCTGTTAACTTTAGTGGATGTTCATCAAGCTCCATTACTCAGAAAAGATTTCTGAGCCCCAGACATGGTTCGAACCTACAACCTTCTACAGTTGCTTGCACCTAAGTACAAACACCACCATGTCAAAACATGTTCTATGTCAATGTCAAACATAAAAGTTTTCCTTGGAAACATATTATGTTTCCCTTCAATACGTACATGTTTGTTTGTTTGTTTGTTTGTTTGTTTGTTTGTTTGTTTGTTTGTTTGTTTGTTTGTTTAGCCAGTCATGTCTTGCCAATCCCATGATGTCCATGTCAAAACAGTTAACTTTTGAACATGTTTTGATGGGCGATGTTTCCACTTAGGTGCAAACGACAGTAATGACTGGTTATACGCTCTAACCATTGAGCCACTGCATGAGGCTCAGATGGAGAGCTAAGGTTGCAAATTCATAGTCATATCCGCTCCTAAGTGGCAACGTTTGCATATGAGATGTATGTAGTTAAAGTGATACTACATGTATACATACAGTACTGCCTAGAAGTAACCTAACAGTGCGGTTGCGGTGCGGTTGCGGTGAGGTGGCGGTGGATTAGCGGTGAGGTTGCGGTGAGGTAGCGGTGAGGTAGCGGTGAGGTAGCGGTGAGGTTGCGGTGACACGTCGAACCGCAAGAGAAAAACTGCGGTTGAACAAACACTTCGGGTTCCGACCTCGTCCGACCATTAAGTGGGCAGCAAAATAAACATGACATGCCGACGTCACGGACAACTACCTTATACAAGTTTCCAGTCCGAAGCAAGGGAAATGAATAATTTTTAATCACCAAAGTATTCTAAAAGTCGCTCTTTTGCATGTCTGCACACAGTCTCGACGATTTCGTGGTTGCATTTACCAAATAGCACTGCTTTTTATTCCAAATAACTAGCGTTGCTAAGACGCGTTTTACTTTAAAAAGCCGAAGAAAAGTAGCATCTTGTCTCTTGACACAATTATGCCGTGTTATAATGCTGTAGTCGTATGAAATTATCACAAACAATAGACTACTCAGCTCCTAATTTATATCAAGTAATAATTTCTGGCTCGCGTTTTTTGGAAAAAATTCATCCCGCTTACCGAGATGATTTCAAGTGTTTCAAGTGCCAAACAATAGACGGCGTCGGTAGGCCCGTTTCAAACGTCGAATTTATCATGTGTCGAATCTAATGACGGTTGACAAAGTTCGACCAAATTCGACGTCGGTTTCAAACGTCGAATTTATCATGTGTCGAACGTAATCGGCCTCCCGTATTAAAGAACTCGTTCGGATTGCATTTTAAAAGTACTGAAGTCCTGAACTTAAATCTCGTCCCAGTTTGTTTGAACACATGATAAATTCGACGTTTGAAACCACGTCGCACTTTGGTCGTTTTACCGACCAAAGCGGTCGATGTTTTTGATTCGACACATGACAAATTCGACGTTTGAAACAGGCCTCCAGCCCGGCTGCGAATGTATATATGAGACATTTTTCAGCCCGCTTTAATACCGAGATCTCGCCTCTGGCCCGCTTGTCCATATAAACGCACCAGAATTTTTAACAGGAATATAACTACGCGGTGAGATCTCGCTTACCGGGGCTGGCTCGCCTCTCATTTAAACACCCCCTAAAATAGACTACAGCTCCTATTAAATTTATATTAAGTAATAAGTTAGACTCGTGAAAAGTTCGACGTTTGGCCCCCAGCTAAATTTATCAAATTCACAAACTGCTTTTTGGGCATTTTTGGCGTTAAAAGCGATCAAGAAAAATGTTCAACAAATGACCTTGGCGTATGATTGCACTTCCGCGATCTATACCGTGTAGTGACACCTTGACACAAACGCGAAAAAAACATTCTTTGAGTTACCTCCTCAAACACCGCAAATGACCCACATGGGAATTGCGTGAGTGCAGTCGTTTGCACACGTAAATCACAGGAATGCACCTCATCAGTGAATCAGTGATATTCTATTTGCGTTAGCGAAGACAGTGAAGTGAACAACCTGAACTTGGAACGGGCAAAGGACGCCAAGCGTCGGAAATTAGCGACTTCTTCCGACTACCGTGA
The DNA here is from genome assembly GCA_035771165.1 of Paragorgia papillata. Taxonomy (NCBI): domain Eukaryota; kingdom Metazoa; phylum Cnidaria; class Anthozoa; order Scleralcyonacea; family Coralliidae; genus Paragorgia; species Paragorgia papillata. Next base: position 2,817,292 of record JAWNZC010000348.1, read on the forward strand.
TCGTATATTTCTCGTATGCGTTTGCGGTTGAGGTTCGCTCGGGCGAACCTAGGTTCACCCTAGGTTCGCCCTAGGTTCGCCCCAGGATCAACCGCGGTTGATCCTAGGCAGGCCCGCGGTTGATCCTAGGTTGAACCGAGGTTCGACCTAGGATCACCGCGGATTTTGTTAGGTTACTTCTAGGCAGTACTGTACAACTTATGTTTTCTGTTAAGTACAGTACTGCCTAGAAGTAACCTAACAGTGCAGTTGCGGTGGATTAGCGGTGAGGTTGCGGCCGATTAGCGGTGAGGTTGCGGCCGATTAGCGGTGAGGTTGCGGTCGATTAGCGGTGAGGTTGCGGTCGATTAGCGGTGAGGTTGCGGTCGATTATTGGTGAGGTTGCGACAGATTAGCGGTGAGGTTGCGGTCGATTAGCGGTGAGGTTGCGGTCGATTATTGGTGAGGTTGCGGTCGATTAGCGGTGAGGTTGCGGTCGATTAGCGGTGAGGTTGCGGTTGATCAGCGGTGAGATTGCGGTCGATTAGCCGTGAGGTTGCGGTCGATTAGCGGTGAGGTGGCGGCCGATTAGCGGTGAGGTTGTGGATGAGGGGGGAGGTTGCGGTGAGGTCACGGTTATGTATATCAACTAATCAACCGCTACCTCACTGCTATCAAACTGCAATAGTAAGACAAACTACGGTTGACCACATGAGTCTGGTTCCGACTTCCTCCGATCATATTAAAGCAGGTAGCTAAGAAAAGATGACAATGACGCCAAGGAGAAAGTGACGTTTATGAATGAATTTTTCCATCCAAATTGACAAAGGAAAAGAGTGTTTTATAATTTCACGAGTCCTTTTGAAGCCATTATTAGTCTATGTGCAACAATTTAGTCAAACGAACCTATGCGTATGAGATAAATTGTTGATGCCGCCTTTGTCACGACTTCTGCATGTATTTTACTTATCATTATACACTTAAAGATGTTCTATCTGTTTGTGGCAGATGGATAGAACGTCTTGATAGAACCAAATAGAATGCGGAATTTTTGTTCGACAAAATATACTGTTATAAATAGATAAAGTCGTCCGCCAATGAACGTAAACTAACAATCTAATGAACGTGATTTGTGCTGTGATTTAGCAGCATAATGTAAATTATTATATGGGAAACAAGTTTGCAAGTAGCAACGAAGGTTCGTATTTATTTTACAGCATGAACTACTGTAAGCAAACCGTACAATTAAGTCTGTTTTATTCAAATTAAGTCTATTTTAAAATCTAAATATGAGGAAAAAATTTCAGGTTGGAGAAAAAAATCCAAGTTGCTCGGGTTACTGGAAACACAACATTTTTTTGTTTGACCTGGCTTGAAAAACAAAATTGCTAGAGATAGGGTTTCTGTTTGGGTTACGTCATGTATATAATCCAGTTTGCAAGCAGGTTTATTGCTTACAAATTAAGAGGGTGATTGTTTGTTTTTTCTTGTTGACTTAGGGAATTCCTTTTGCTGAAGAATGTCTTGCAGTAGTTATTGTGAATTTGGTGAAACGCTGTCCGACACATATAAACATGGGCTTCCAAGATGTCTTTCCGACACTGTCTCTTCCGTGATCCTAGTACTTTTTGTTTTGATTGCTGGTGTGCCTCAGTTGCTTTGGATTGTCCATAAAAGAAAGCAAGCAAAGCACCATTATCAGTCAATCCAAGGTGGTTTAGAACAGTCTATTGATACCACAGCTAGCGATATTATTTTGAACACGGACAACCCAGCTTTTTTGGCGCCAGCTAAATTTTTGGACAACCCAGCAGGGTTTATCTACGGAGAGAATTACCGCACATCCTTTTTTTATACTTGCGAGCTTTTTTTCCACATCTGCCAAATGCTTCTACCCTTGATTGACTTAGTGATCAAGGCTTCGATGGATAATTCATCTCGTATACAAGGTGTGACTATAGTCAAAGATGCTCTGATGTTCATTGCTTGGTTCCTCGCTTATTTCAACGTTATGATTGAAACACAAAATCGTTATCGCGCAAGGCTCTCGCGATACTCTGCCCCGCTTCTTTTGTTTTGGGGTTTTGCCTTCATCAACAATAATCTCGCATTGATTTCGTGGAACAGCAATGACTGGTGGTTTCAGAGAAAAACAATGGTGGAGAGGGCGGAATTTGTATTGTTTTGGTTGAGGTATTCTTTTTCTGCGTTGATATTACTTCTTGGAATGAAAGCTCCTGGTTTGTATAAGCAAAGCTACCGTTTGGCGGTGGACCATGATGGTGTAGCTGGATCGTCGAATGTACCCGTGAGTAGTATGCTTGTAGTATAACATTTTAGAAACTTTATAATATATGTAAACTTTATGTTCAGGTACAGGCCATGGGAATCGTACATGGAAACTATATCATAAGTATACACTACCTTACATTTTCTGCTAGGCTAACATTTTGTGCTTACATTTTAACCGTACAGTTTGTAACCCTGGGTCTTCTGTGCACCGTCCAAACTGCTCTAATATGCACCGTATTCATAAAGATAGACTTAAAAAAATCAGTATAATTCATGGGAGAAACACAAAGGAAATCAGTACCATGTTGGTGGTTTTATTCCGGATAAAACTTATTGACGTCAGAAAGAATACTAATGAACATATATATATATATATAAAGAATACTAATGAACATAGTATTTTATATAAAGAATGCTAATTGAACATACAGTTTTATATAAAGAATACTAATATAACAACCAATAACGAAACGTTTTTTTTTAAGCCGGGCTACGCCCTCGTGGTTTTAAACCTTGATAAAACACTGATGCTCGTTTATTAAACATTACTTAAACTCGCTTTCCGAACCTTGTTGTTGTGTTTATAATTGAAAGAACCTTTACACAAGAACAAGGCCGGAAAGGCTAATTTAAATACATAAAAATAATATGAATTAACCGCTACTTTATGAATATAGGTGTATATATGAACCGATAATTAGCCAATTAGACGCCATGCATGCTTTTCTAGGATCCGGGGCGGGTAAAAATAGATTTACTTATTATATTTTTAAGACTTCACCAACATAGACATGTCGATTGATAATTAGATTTGACCTACTTAATTATTAGAAGATGAGTACCTATATACTAGTATCAGCTTCTGTTCTTATTGTAAAGGAAACCAGTGCAACCCAAGAGTCTACATTCAAGGGAATCTTGTTAAAAGTGAAAGTTCTTTGGCCTTTTCTGTGGCCAAACCGTCGGTATGTTATTAATAGCAAATCGAAAAAATAGGTACGCAATGCGTACCTACGTCTACATTTCGGGCTATTCACACAACCCGATTTTTCTCGTGATGCATATTTAATAATAACTATAGTAATTACGAGAATATGCGAACACATAACCCAATACTAGTAAGTAAATCCACATCACATGCACCAGGAGGAAAATCTACTCTGACTAATCGGATCGTGTGAATAGACTTTTTGGTTAAGATAATCATAAAAAACACTCGTAGCCTGCGTAGCCTCAAGCATTACATGTGACCGTTTGGGAGACTGGATGAGGGAACTGGGGAGAGGGCTTGAAACTTTCAAGCCCTCTCCCCAGTCCCCTCATCCAGTCTACAAAATGGCCACATGTAACGCCTGCTATCCAGGCTAAAACACTGGCAATGTAATTAATAGAGCACATAGCATTATACCAAATTTCTCTTCATATTCACGTTAAAGTATAGTATATTATATTATATTATATTATATTATATTATATTGTATTGTATTGTATTGTATTGTATTGTATTGTATTGTATTGTATTGTATTGTATTGTGTTGTGTTGTGTTGTGTTGTGTTGTGTTGTGTTGTGTTGTGTTGTGTTGTGTTGTGTTGTGTTGTGTTGTGTTGTGTTAAGTTGTGTTGTGTTGTGTTGTGTTGTGTTGTGTTGTGATATGTTATGTTATGTTTTGTTGTGTTGTGTTGTGTTGTGTTGTGTTGTGTTGTGTTGTGTTGTGTTGTGTTGTGTTGTGTTGTGTTGTGTTGTGTTGTGTTGTGTTGTGTTGTGTTGTGTTGTGTTGTGTTGTGTTGTGTTGTGTTGTGTTGTGTTGTGTTGTGTTGTGTTGTGTTATATTATATTATATTATATTATATTATATTATATTATATTATATTATATTATATTATATTATATTATTATATTATATTATATTATATATTATATTATATTATATTATATTATATTATATTATATTATATTATATTATATTATATTATATTATATTATATTATATTATATTATATTATATTATATTATATTATATTATATTATATTACATTACAGTTTTCAGAGGCAAAGAGAGTGTTTTTTTTTCATTTACAGGTCTTTGCAGTTACGTGTCGTTGTTTGCTTCCTTATACTTGGTGGTGGTCGTGCAGTTAATCTTTTTATACCAATTTATTATCGTAATATTGGTAGGTTGCTTTTTTAACATTTATTTTAATGTGTTATGATTTATGATACCTCTGAAACGAGTGCAGATATTTTGTCAGACCATTCATAGAAAATTTTAAGATTTTTTAGTAATTATTTTACAGTCTAGCATGTAACACATAGTAGTCATAGAAGTTTGAAGAGATATTAATTGTGTGTATTTAATACGTTTTCAGTGAACTATCTCACTCCTGGCAAAGATGGAGAAGAAGGAAAGTCGGATCCATTGCATCTCATTTTGATCTACGTCTTTTTAAGGTTTTTACAAGGAGGAGGAACTGGTAAGCTATATTTTTTTCTCGATTATACCAATCCTTATTAGGATATATCTTAAATGTATTTTGAGAAAATAAATCGCATCTTATGTGCGCTGCATGTGATTGGCCATGAAGTTATGACGTCTGAGGTCTTTTTAGGCTGCTTGTTTATGTAATCTGATTGTTACAAACTAATACATGTAGTTGAGTTCGCTTTTAAAGTGTCTATATCATGATTGGAGATTTTACATATTTAGGATATTTGGAACCTCTGAGAAGATTTGTAATATATCTTCATTTTCTAAAATTTCATCTTCATAGACTTTTCGCTAATAAAGTTGGCGGAAGTGACGTCTACGCATGAATTTGTCTATATAAAAAGCACTTTACAGACGCCCGCGTAGACGTCACTTCCGTCAACGTAGGGTATGGTGTTTCATGATTCAGTATAGGTCTCTGTCTTTTTAAAGTGCCTAGAAGCGAAAATTAAATTTATCTTTTTGAAGAAGCTCTAAAAACAATAAAGAATATCAAAATTCTTCCATATCTTACTTTGTGCTTGAGCTGACATTGAGCCCTCTGAATAAGCTAGTTGCCGTAGCTCTCAAAACAAATCTATTAAAAATATATTTTTATTAAAAAACAAACATTTGGAGCGCTCCTCCATTTTGAAAATATTGAAATCCGCTGGGCGTCATTCTAAAGCATATTAAACAATGACGTCACATCTGGGTTCTAGTATGATCTTATATGCCCTTGCTGGATCACAAAGTTTAGGAGCTGTTCATATGCGGCGAGCTAGTCCGGTTACCGCGGGCTGAATTTATGTCACGAAAATCTTATTACGACTATTTGAGTAGAATGACACAAAAAAGAAAAAAATTACCTTCCTTTGTTTTTCTGTAAGTATACCACACAACATAGTTTAAATTTTTTTTGAAGCCATAGAAAGATTTTCGTGACATAAAATCGACTCGCCTACCCACCTACCTGCTACCCACCTACCTGCCTACCCACATACCCACCTACCCGGTAGGGGGGTAGGGGGTGTTTACATGAGGCCAGCCTGAACTCGGACCGGCCTGAATTTTGCATTTCGGTTTTTGTTTACATGAGGCCAGCCTGAACTCGGACCGGCCTGAATTTTACATTTCGGTTTTTATTTACATGAGGCCGGCCTTGAAATTACATTGGCTTGGTTTCGCTTTTGCTTCAAGATTCGTGTCAATTGTCTTCCAGCTCGTGACTGCCAGAGAAGCATTATTTCATGTGGATTTGACACCTATCTCATTTAAAATGACGTATTGAGTTAAAAAGCTATTTTTCATGGCCCGAATCGGTCCGAATTAGACTTAGAATCTGTTTGCATGGAAAGCCGGCCTGAAGTTAGGCCAACCTCAAAATTTCAGTTCGGTCTAGCAGGCGACATGAGATTAGGCCAGCGTGAACTGAATCTCATGCTGGACTCGTGAAAACGGTCTATAGTAAAACACTACAACCGATCTAAAGTCAGTCCGGTCTGAGTTTGGGGCGGCCTCATGTAAACACCCTCCAATTGTGGGATATGACTTGTGAAATGTGAAGTAATTGTTTGTCTTTTGTTTTGTCTATCTCAAGGCGGATTGGGACTTCTGAGTAATACACGAGCTTTTTTGTGGATTAAAGTGCAGCAATACACCAGTCGAGCTGTGCAAGTACGGCTTTTCCATCATTTACATAGGTACGAATTGTTTGCCATTCTAAGTGGCTTCTTGTTGTCATTCTCAGTTGAAGCTTCTTATGATCAGGTCAGTTCTTAAACTGCGAGCCGTCCCTCTCTTTCTTTGTTTGAGCGCTGAGGATTGAATACGAGCTAAGGGGGAGGGGGGGGGGGGGGGGGGGGGGGGGGGGGGGGGGGGGGGGGGGGGGGGGGGGGGGGGGGGGGGGGGGGGGGGGGGGGGGGGGGGGGGGGGGGGGGGGTGGGGGGGGGGGGGGGGGGAGGGGGGGTGGGGGGGGGGGGGGGGAGGGGGGGGGGGGGGGGGGGGGGGGGGGGGGGGGGCTCGCAGTCTAGCCAGTTTTCTTGAAGTAAGCTCTTTATTAAAAAGACTTGCACTCTAAGTAACACATGTTTTGTAGACGTTTGTCAAGTCCCTGGGTAATTGAGCTTGACCAACATCTACGAAACGTTTATTACATTATACCAAGCTCGCAAACGTGCCATGCACATGCACTACGTGTGTGCGGTACGTATACAACTTATCATCTCAAGTTTGCACACTCTTACAATTTGATGGTTTGACAACTTTGGATATTTTTTTATTTATATATTTTGGACACCTCTTCTTTATGTTGCCATACATAGCAACAGGACGACAACTAGATACTAACATTGCTCAAATCTTAACTAAATCTCGAACTCTTAAAGCGGTTTCTAATATTTTTAAGCTATCTAAACAAAATAGCGGATGATAAGATGTCCATCTTTAACGACCACCCATTTTCTTTGACCATGAACACCAGACTGTTTTCACTGATTTTTTGCTTATGTTCTTTTTCTCAGTTTGTCGTTACGCTGGCATCTTAGTCGCAAGACTGGGGAGGTATTGAGAATGGTTGATCGTGGCAACACGAGTATTAACAACCTTTTGAGGTAAAGCCAATGCGCAGGTCTAAGTTTAGAGCCGGCTAGTTGGGGGAACTGGTGTGCATAACCTGATAACTTGATGGAAAATGCATGGAAAACGTTTTTCTTTCTTAATTTGTGCAGTACAGTACAGTACAGTACAGTACAGTACAGTACAGTACAGTACTGGAATGTTTTGACACACAAATAAAGCGCACGGAAAGGTGCTGCTACAACACGTATCCACACACTAATTTCACAATTTAGAAATGGAAAACGTTTTCTATATGTCCATCTAATTATAAAAACTCCAATGACAGGGTGAGAAAATGACAAATGGCGATGGGTACACTTCGGTACAAGACCAGGTCCCACCCCATCTCTTTCTGCGCGCTATTGTAGCGCTTCGCGATAATAAAACAACTTAAAAGCCTTTATGGAGGAGTGAGGGCAATATACCTCGACGAAATCGGAAATGTATAGGTTGGTGTCTGCTAAAATGTTTATAGTAGAAAGTCTAAGGTTTTGATCGAAAGCCATTCACGTTTTTCTCTGAAGAAACGTTTCTTCTCTTTTTCTAGACATTAGACATTCTACAGAATTTAAACAGTACATCAACCTTTATAGTTTTATTTGGGTTTCTATAGATTGTTTGCACATGACGTCACGTCGTCTGCCATCTTGGTTGGTTTTTCGGTTGGCAAACACGTCTGACATACCGCTAACCGCCATGTTTGTTTTGGCAAGGGTTTTGGAAATAAAATGGAAATCAACTAAGATGGCGTCCAATGTCACGCGATTGCAAATGATCTATAGACTAATTACGCACCACGCTATTTAATCTATATTCATGGTCAGCTGGGTTAAAGCATTATTAATATTCAATTTTCGTACACTGACGTATTTTGTGAGTTCTGATTGGGTAATTTGTATTACGTGACACTGTCAGCCATGCTTTATTAGTCGTGCTTTGACCTGGAGAAAAGTGGGATCTCGGGATCACAGGATCCTGAGGAACATTTGCTAAGAGTCTATAAGATTGAGGAACATGTTGGGTTCTTCACATATGCTTTAAGAATATATTTCGAATGATCATATTCAGCTATCTGTCATTTGATTTGAGATTGTGATTTGAGTGTTGCTCAATCCTCATATCCTGTTAATAGAATTGGAAGATTTCTTTGTTTCCTCATAATAACAGGCAATTAACAGACGTTTGGCAGACGTTCGTCTAGCCTGAGTATCAGACCCTTCTTTTTCTTCTGCTGATACTCAGGTTAACGTTCGTCAAGCTCAATTACTCAGAAAAGATTTCTAAGCCCCAGACAGTAGTCATATCACTTTCACTACATTTTATATGCAAACGCTACCACTTAGGAGCACTGACTATGATTCCGCCTGAGCCTCAGTGGCTCAATGGTTAGAGCGCCGTCTAACCAGTCATTAGAAGGTTGTAGGTTCGAACCCTGTCTGGGGCTCAGAAATCTTTTCTGAGTAACTGAGCTTGACAAACGTCTACCAAACGTCTGTTAACAGCAAGCTCGCAAACGTACAACATGCGCTACATGTATTCGTACAACTTATCATATAAGTGTCCTCAACCAACACTGAGGTCCAGATTTTGGGGATGTTCCTCAGCTAAAATATTATTTTTGCGGATTGAGGAAACGTATTTGTGTAGTATTCAGGGAGAAACATTAATTGTGCGGTGAGGAAAACTCCGGATCCGAGGAACATTGAACACTTTTTCCAGTTCTGGCATCGATAATAAAGCACGGTTGTCGAATTTTTGAAATTTTGTAACTACATCGAGGAATACACAAGATCAAAGAGCTTGGAATATTTTTATGCGAATATGAACTTGAGACTCGTTTTTATTAGCGAGGAAACTAAATGAGGATTATTTCTGTTTTAGTTATATGCTGTTTAACATCGTTCCTGTCATTGTTGACATAATCGTCGCCATCATATTTTTCATTTTGGCATTCAACGTATATTTTGGACTTATAGTTTTTGTCACTATGGCTCTATATTTATGTAAGTTTTGTCACTGTATGGTACATGTCATGTACACCAAAGGTAGCTGTCGATATAGAGATTGATGTGAGTGTAGAGAGGATTTTTCTATAAAATGTCGCGACGCAACTTGCACGATCAATCATGTTACACTTACATGTTGCACTCGTGCAACTTGCTGAAATTTCTTACGATCTTTCATTGACCTACACGCGTAAAAACGCACAACTTGTTCACGGTTGTCAACAGGCGTGAACAATGTTGTGCTGCACGCCGTGAACAATGTTGTGCTGCTCGCCGTGAACAAGTTGTCAACAAGTTGTTCACTTATGGTTCGAACAACTTGTTCACGGATAAATCAACAGTCATGAACTAGTTGTTCCAACAGCACATTTTTATAGCCAACAACGTTGTTCGCACATGATACAACATGTTGTAACAGCATGACGAAATAACAACGATGAACAACAATGTTACAACAATGATGAACATGGTTGATGTATCAACACGTTCTTCGGTTGTTACAACATGCGTGAACAACGGTTGTTGTTTCATGAAGCTGTAACAACTTGTTGAAACAATGCTGAACAATGTTGTTCATTTATCAATGTTGTTCACATATGTCAACAAGTTGTTACAGCATTGTTCAGGCAACAATGCTGTAACAACTTGCGAGATTTTTACGCGTGTACTTGATTTCTTTTTATATAGACGTGGCTATACTGCCTACGCGTACACTATTATTATTATTATTATTATTATTATTATTATTATTATTATTATTATTATTATTATTATTATTATAATTATTATTATTATTATTATTATTATTATTATTATTATTATTATTATTATCGTTATCGTTATCGTTATCTTTATCGTTATCTTTATCGTTATCGTTATCGTTATCATTGATGAACACACACTCGTATAACCCTAACGTATGCATTTTCTGTTGTTGTTTTAGCAATGACAATTGCTATTACGGAATGGCGAACCAAGTACAGACGTGATATGAACACGAGGGATAACCTTACAAAAGCTAAGGCGGTTGATTCACTTCTGAATTTCGAAACAGTAAGTATTTTTCTAAATGTTCTTATCCTATAAGCTCGCCAGTCACCTAATCATGTGCGGTTTTCATTGCTCTTCGATGATGCACACCAGTGACTCATGCACTTATTCGACAGCCAGCAGTTTTACCGCACGAAAGTCAATTGACCGGAGTCCAAACAAAGGACGCAATTTTTACTTTTAATAACTTTTATCATGCGATTGCTACCTAGTCGTTTAATGCATGGTGGTTTCAATTATCGTATAAGAACCAAAGCCGCAGACCTTTGCGACAAACTGTAACTCAAAAATCAAACTAGTTTAATTAGAACGATGTTCACTGCATGCATGCAATAAAAGTTTCATAACAGGTTAAAACACGGTTTTATCGCCTGCACTAAACTTCGATACATTTTCGACATTGCCGATTATCGCCCATCGTCTTTGATTAGATATTTTACGCGTTGTTATTAAATAAATCAAGAATATTAATCGAGTCAAATTAGCGATGATCGGCGATGCTATCCGACATATAAATGCTTTTAATTCAAACTGAAATGATCTTTCTTTTTCAGGTAAAGTATTATAACGGAGAGGACTTCGAAGTTGAGCGTTACAGCGACGCCATTATAGATTACCAAGTACGTTTTTTTGCACACACATTGATCGAATATTTGTTTGATATTTCCACAGCTAGCGCGAGTGAGGAAATATCATATTGATTATCGCTACTAAAATATAGCATTATGAGTAAGAGAGTTAGATTGCCCAATACTGTGGGATGACATCGCAGGTTGGAGTTAGAGTTGGAGTCGGAGAGATGGAGAGTTGGAGAGTTTGGAAAGTTGGAGAGTTGGAGCGTTGCAGCGTTGCAGCGTTGGAGAGATGGGGAGATGGGGAGATGATAGAGAGTTGGAGAGATGGAGAGATGGAGAGTTGGAGAGCTGGAGAGTGGGAGAGATGGAGAGATGGAGAGTGGGAGAGATGGAGAGTTGGAGAGTTGGATAGATGGAGAGTGGGAGAGATGGAGAGTTGGAGAGTTGGAGCTGAGTGTGGGAGTATGAGAGTGTGGCAGATTGGGAGTGTGGCAGATTGGGAGTGTGGCAGAGTGGGTGTTTGGCAGAGTGGGAGTGTGGCAGAGTGGGAGTGTGGTAGAGTGTGGCAGAGTGTGACATAGTGGGTGTTTGGCAGAGTGGGAGTGTGGCAGAGCGGGAGTGGGGCAGAGTAGGTGTTTGGCAGTGTGGGAGTGTGGGAGTGTGGCAGAGTGGGTGTTTGGCAGAGTGGGAGTGTGACAGAGTGGGTGTGTTCGCGAGTTAGAGAGTCAGTGAGTTAGCGGTAACATGAGTGTTTGCGTGGGCGTTTGCGTGAGCGCGAGAGTTAAAAACTTCAGCCAGGCCAGAAACCTTAGTCAATACATTTTTTTCGAATGGATTTGCGATTATTATAAATATGAAACCTCCTAGTCGTTAAGAGTTGTTTAGTGGAATATTGCCACGGCTTTTTTAGACGCTTAATCTTTGACCCAGTTAATCGGGCTGAACTTCCCCATACGATAGTTATAAAATTTCCGCCAAGGCTGAAAAATTGATAAACCGGTGGCGACGATGATGCAGAAATAAGCTGTTATTTTCAAATTCTAGCTGAAAACGAGCTGAAAACTCTGTATGTAACAGACTAACAGCTTCAAGATTGGTTTCTAACTTTATGTTATGGATTTAATTAAGGCTTTTAAAAAAAAATTCATATTAGGCGTACGCTGATGGCCTTAAGAACTTATTTTCTGAGAACTTTTTGTGTCTAGGATGTGAAAGGGATGTATTTTTAGGTGGTTTATCGGATGTTTCTACATTGTGATATATTTTCGTTCCTCTTTTTACTATTATGTGTTATTCATCTTGTCAGGACAGTGAATGGAAATCTTTAGCCAGCCTCAATCTTCTTAACGTTGCACAGAACATCATCATTACCATAGGTCTCTTGGTTGGCACGATCTATTGTGGCAAATTGGTAGTTAATGGAACGCTCAAGGTAAAAAAAAACTTTAACTTAATTTTATAAAATTGTTATTAATGATCATATTTACTTGTTGTTGCCACAAATTAAAGTGTTTGTAAAAATAATTTTTAGAGATATATAAATATTTAAAGATATAAAAACTGAATCATAGAGAGCTAGATCATTCAAATCTGGAACAGATCTAATTATTAGGTACACAGACATGATTTAGGTAGTCACGATGTCCGAGAAATGCAGTTTTGAGAAAATTGCCTTTTAACGTTTTACAAAACTTTATCACACATATGCAGCTTACAAAGTGGCAAGCTTATAAAAACTCAATAGATTATTGGGCTGGTGACTTTTGATAGTATTGTTATTATAACTACCAGAATATTACCAATATCCTAGATATATCCAACATATAGATATAGAGAGTACTATAACAAAGCAATCTAGTAGTTATTTAACAAATAGATTACATTTCTCCGTGCGTGTGTACTGTAATAGATCACAGATGACGTCGCGGTGTGTAAAGAACCAAAAAGTACGACACGAGACGACGTTGAGTGGTGTGACTGTTCTTCGCAGGCCGTGACGTCTTCTGTGATCTATTACAGTACACACACACGGGAAAATGTAAATCTATTTGTTTTATACAATAAAAACGTCAAGTAGTTTATTGAAGAATTTCTGGGCATGAAAAAAGAGAAACAAGTCTACTGACGTGATCTGACGTGATTTGACGCCATCTGTGCGTGTGTCCTTTAGTAGGGACCAAGATGCTACGATGGCAACTTCAACGACGGCGTCCTCCAAATAAAATAATTCTTGTTGTGAAACAAAGAGAATGAATAATTTGCAATCCCTAGAGTTATCCCAACACCGTCCTTGTTCTTTATACAACGTCACTAACCCCCTGTTCAGACTAGGTGCCCGGGTACGATTCCCGGGCACGGGCACTAGTGTGAACACGACTTTTTCGAAGTGCCCAACTCAAACTAATCGAAAGCGTGCGTTGAGGTAGTACCCGGGCACCGTGCCCGGGTACGGGTACTAATGTGAACACGTTTTCATAGTACCGGAGTGCCCAAAGTGGTGCCCACGCTTTTTACTCAATATTCCTTGTAATTCGAAGCCTCAAAGCCACAAAATAGCTACAAAAGCCATGAAAAGCTTTCTGTGTGAACGCTTATCAGATCCAGGGCGCCGTGAATGTGAATAAGTGGCCCGTGCCCGAGCACCGTACCCGAGCACCTATAGTTCAGAACGACGTCAACTCACCAAAAGATGAGAACTGTCCCTTGACATTGACCCCAAATACAAACTCTACAATCATTTTAGCAGTACTGGGACGTTTTAAAAGTCATTAAAATAACTTTAAATATCAAATATAATGGTTAGATAACCGTGACGTTTGTCAATTATAGAATTTATGTTGCTTTTTAAGCGCCGTTGTCGTCGTAACATCGTAGATCACGGTCATGCAACAACCAATGAAAATGCACATAGAAGTCACGTTATTGTATAAAATTATATAGTCGCATAGTAACGCCATCATACACATGGCTTCTCTCAATTGAATGCTCTGTCTGGTTTATTGACGGTTTATTGACGGTTTTCGAGCCGTACATTGTAAAAGAATACATGTTTTACTAAATGTAGTAGTTAAGTATATTAATATTTTTTTACTTGGCGTTTTTAAAAGGGATATATCCCCCCTTAAGGATAGCTCGTTCTCATTGGATGCCTATAGAAGTGATTATCAAATGGTATTTGAACTAAGGCTGACGCCAATTCCCTAACGTATGGTATCTTTATTGCGATTCGATTCTTTCTTTCACGGGATATAGGTTGGAGATTTTGTATTATTTATCACTTATGTGGTGCAGCTTTACCAACCATTGAACTATTTTGGAACATATTACAGGTAAGATTATTTTGCGTGTGCTCGGTCATCAAGTTCGCCACAAAATCTCACAAGTTAATTGTGCATGCATGGACAATTATAGAGTAGGAAACAAGTTGCCGGTGTATGCGGGTACTGCCCTTGAGGAATGTTCGAAGTGAAAACAAGTCATAAAACCAAGGTCGAGTCTAAGGAATTAGTTATTGATTGATCAGGTTGTGTGTTGACAAAGGGTATAGCATCCATATGTAGTTTATTTGGGAAGATTATCCACAAACAATGGAACATATCTTGCACGAGTAGGACGTGTTAACCTTGGTGATGAGACTGTCAGTTGGTTAAATACGGTGGATTTACCAGTGTAAGTTTAAAGTGTAAATTATTCACACGAAAGAAGAGAAGAGAAGAAGGTTTATTTAGAGCTGAGCTCTTATTTTGGTCTTGGTCAGTAGCAGTTTGGCAAAGGTAAAAATCACTTTCATTTGGAAATGTTGCAAAAACCAAAATTTAAAGAAGGTTGCGAAAGCTTGAAATCCTATACGCGGAGGAAGATTAAAGACATTTCAACCCTGAGCAATAAATTCAACCATTGATATCATGTATGAGTCACATGCATTGTTGCATAGACCAACACTATTGTTCAGACTGTCTAAACAACAATGTTGCATGGGCAATGATAAATCAAAACATTTTTTCACAGTTGCTAGAATAGACAAACTTCTATTGATAGAATAACTATGTTCACTATCATTGACGTGCGTATGGGTGGCATGGATGACACGCTGTTTATCACCGCTGAAGTTAAGCTCGGTTGAATGAAGTGACTTGGATGGATGACCAACTTAGCTTCTTGTGAGCATGGTTCGCTCCTGTGTTTCGAAGGTTTTTTACCGGGTTGAGCGGTTTGATCAATCATCATGATACTGTTTCCTACCAGAGTTTTTTTTTCGTTCCACCGTGTATATTATTTCTTTTATTATATTTTCTACATATTATATTATTGTCAGTGACAGCGGTAGTATATAAATTACATATTATTACTATCACTGACAATCAGTAAGGTACAGACTAGTAAGTAATGTTTAAAGAATCACAAAAGACATTAAGGCGAGCAGATTCTGGTCACGTGGAGTTACGGCATTTTTCGATGTTAGAGTGACGCATGTTAACTCTGCAAGTAACCAGAATAAAACAACGGCACAGATTTTCAAAGAACAAAATAATGAAAAGAAGAGACAATATTTACAAAGAGTATTGGAAGTCGAACATGGATTTTTTACACCTCTTGTATTTGGAACCAATGGTGGGATGGGGATCGAATGCACTGTTTTTCTAAAAACATTAGCAGAACATTTAGCAAGAAAGAATGGAGAATCATACGCTGTAGAATGGAGAATCATAACTTGGCTGCGAACACGCATATCTTTTGAAGTTTTACGATCCGTTCACTTGTGCGATCCGTTCACTTGTGCGTAATGAACTTTTAAAAATTAAAACTTTTTAGAATATTTTTTTATAATTTACTTTAATTTATCATATTATTTTTTATTGTAATTTAATTATTTTTGTGTTAAAACAACTAGAAGAAGATTTTTAAATATTTTATCAGCATGTAAATTAGAAAGAAGATATTTTAATAAACGCCGCCTTTACTCAAGAATTACAAAAAATTGCTACAATGTATTGTGGGATGGCATCTTTAAGCCCTAATCAAACGAGAACGCAAGTCATCGCAAGTTGGCAGTCAGAATTTCTGTGGCGGTCGTTCGAACACCCAAATTAACAAAATAAAGGTTTCATGAGTGTTTTAAACAAGTTTTAACTTTGTCACGATACATGATATTTTCGGGAAACTATTCAGAGCGGCTGGCTGAGATAGCGTGACTGCCAACTTGCGACGACTTGCGTTCTCGTTTGATTAGGGCTTTACAGCATCTGTTTATTTTAGGCTGATACAACAGTCGTTTATTGACATGGAGAATATGTTTGATTTAATGAAAGAGAAACAAGAGGTGAGTTAATATATAGGGCGCGTTCGTTTGAGTTATTCCGAAATAAGAATAATTTCTTAGATATTCTGAAATAGCCTGATCTCTCGCTCTCCTAACGATAGGTTATTCTGTTTAACACGTTGGAGCCTGACGACGAGTCTTTAGTATTTTATTCTGGCTAACGCCAGACGATTTTATTCAGCACAGGGAGAGGTCCAGACCTCAAAGTGTTAATCTAGAGAGACCTTAACGTGTGGTATTTCGAGTATTCCAGATTAAGAAACAGGGGCGGATCTAGCTGAAAATCTGACCGTGTCTGATAGGTGTGGTCCACTAATCTAGAGGGGTCCGGGGGCATGCCCCCCCGGAAAATTTTGAAAATTGAAGTCTCTGAAAACGCATTTCCTACATTCTGGGGGTGATCTCGAGTCATATTGCAGGGTCGTTTTGTACATGTTTTGTGGGAATTTTACGCAAATTTTTGTACAAATTTTACCCAAATCTTTCAACAGAATCTTACCTGCAAATTGCATCTTCACTGAACTACAGTATCTTACTAAAAAAATTATTCTATTTAAAATGAAATTGGGGACTAATTGGGGCTCAACTATTCTGTACCTTTCTGTAATTAAATAGACTATAGTAGTTAACCAATACTCATTATCACACTCATATTAGACTCATTAGCAATACCCTGCATTGTTGCCTGCATTGCTGCATTGAGCATGTGTATTCAATCACATATTTTAAACTAAACTAAATATGCTGCTTATTTCTTTCCCACCAGTCTGATAAAATTCATTTAGGATGGTTGCTTAATATTTTAGCCTTGAGGTAGTCGGATAGACAGAATAGGTTCTAAAATAATTGCCTAACATTTGATTTGTATCAACTAAGGGAATGTTTAAATATTTGGAGGCATGGTAGTTTATCTAGTCTACTTTACCAAGCTGATAACCAGGAATGCAAACAGAACAAAAATTGCATAGCCCCACATTGTAAAATGTTTTCCTAATGGTAGTGGTAATACATTATTGCCTGTAATTTATTTTCTGTTGCCCAACTGCCAGAGTGATCCCACTGTTTGCCAAAAAGGTGTTAATCTTATATATATTAACCCATTAACTGGCAGTACCCTGCCACTGACGAGTAAATTCGTCTGGCGTTAGACAGAGTAAAATACTGACTCTGGCATTGGACAGAGTAAGATACTAAAGTATGGCGCATTGCCAGCTAATTGGCTTAACCATAAAATTGTTTACCATAACATGTAATAATCATAAAAATTATTAATCGTCTGGCAGTAGACAGAGTAAAATACTAAAGTAGGGCACATCTTGGCACATTGTAAGCTAATGGGTTAATATTATACTACTCACATCAGTCCGGCTGGAGGCTGCCTTTTAGTGTGCCAGCCTGCCTTTTAGTGTGCCAGCCTGCCTCAGCCTGATTGTAAACAAATTAACTAAACCAAGCTTGCTCACTTCCATATAAACACCTCCCAATAATTCCGAGCATACTCTAGAATTGTATTTATCCAATACTAAAGTCACTAAAATATTCTCAAATAAAGTATTCCTTGAATTTACAGTACCATACATATATATATATAGTACAAATGCCATTTGTACTGCCATTTAAGAAATAGAAAATGGCCGCCCGTGTTTATATAGCCTGATGCAAACACGAGAGTGAGTTGGGAGAATTCGAAAGTTTATGTGAACCCGAGCCGTAGGCGAGGGTTTACATAAGTACTTTCGAATTCTCCCAACTCACTCGAGTGTTTGCATCAGGTTATATAAACACAGGGCATCCATTTTCTATTTCTTTTATGAAATAAGGCTAAAAAATGTGCCGTGACATCACAACCGTGTTTACATAGCCTGATATAAACACGGTAATTGACCAATCACAGCGTGCGTAAGACGCAACCTATTTTATAAATATATATATGTATAAATACAACTATTCTAAGGGATTTTCAAACGACTAAGTATGTCAATTTACAAAAATGGATTAAATACAATTCTCATACCAAAGCATTAAATAGCGTTACTGCTACATTGTTATTGGATTCACTCATTCACAATACCAGAACTACTCCACAGATTTACTATATACCAATAAATTGTATATTAAACGGGGTCATATAGATTCTGTAGTCGTTCACTTAAGCTTATGTAAGTCAAATGTAATATATTCTGCTCAATAAATATTTACATACATTACCCAATTTGCACACAGGTAATTAAACTTCATGAATATTGAAAATAAAATTAATTATAAAGTCAGATTCTCACCTTACAGGTACACGAAGCGCAGATCTTTCTTTCTGGCTCTTGGGAAATTGGAGCTTCGAAAACGCGCACGATCGCACTGTTTTCTCATCCAAATTTTCTGCTCGCTGTCTTTCTTCAACCAAGACGCGTTCACAATGTTGTCTCAACAACAAAATCTCATCCGAAACATCTTCTTGTAAATGTAAACCATCGAAAATTTGAATAAGTTGCCGCAGCACATTATCAAAGCTCGCACAAGAAGCCATGTCGAACAAAGCAAGAAATGTCAAATGTGCAAGGCCTGTAATATGACGAGAAGCTTCCGAGATGTTCCCGAATTAAGCCATTTCTCTGTAATTGCGCAATGAAAACATGGCCACCGTGTCTCACCGTGTCTTACGTCACAAAAACTCGCACTGTGATTGGCTTGCTACCCTCCACAGTGTCTGGACATGGCAAGAAGTTACTATATTTAGTAACATTAGGACCGCGGACCGTGTCGCAAAATCGCAGTATCATTTTACGATTATTTCCCGAACTTAAAGGGTTAAACTTCGGGGAGCTGTCGGCCAGTCATCGTAGGAAATAATTTGATATGCAAAATATCGATCAATGCGGAATTTCCCGCGCTTTCTGTAACCTATTACGTCTCAGGAAATCGAATTATCCAATTTTTGAAATATTTAGAAATTTACTCAGTTTATTAGGGGATTTTGTTGAAATAATGTTAAAATTTTAAAATTGTAAATTTATTTATTTATTTAAGTATATTTTATATAAATTTCGAATGTAGAAAAATCTGACCGTGTCTCGAGCCACCTTTGACACCCCCTGGATCCGCCCCTGAAGAAAAGCTCTTAAACTAGCGTTCACGTATACTACCTATTTCTGAATGTCCCAAATGAACGCATCCATAGAATGGAGCTCATTTTAATATAGACTTCTTGCCGTCAAAACGGTGGATCTGATCCGAAAAGTTCCGACGTTTAACGAAGCATTAGATATCTCCAGAAAGATATCTCCAGATCTGTCGCTGCCTTAAAAAAAGGTGCCTTAACTTTTATTTTGATCTGACTAAGACAATTTTTGATATCTCTGACCCAAGAACCTTTAAAACTGTTTGTATTAAATGTTATTCGTGCCGTCTGGTTAACACGGTCGCCTCTAAACCGTGTTGCTACTAATCGTGTTAATTTAACTTGATTATCTATTGGGTTCTTAATTTTCCTTTACTGTTCCGGGTATTCCCTGCCATTGTCTATGTATATGTCTGTTTTAGTGTAATTGTGTATTTTAGTTTAAGTCTTGTCTATAATTTTGTACTGGCGAAGCTTATAAATAAATAAATAAATAAATAAATAAATAAATAAATAAATAAATAAATAAATAAATAAATAAATAAAAACAATAATCAATGAACATTTCTCCAAGGCAATGAGTGCACATGTCTATAGAGGCAAATTCAGTCAAAAATGCTACTTTTAAATACATTATTTTTATTATTTACTTAATATTTACTTAATTAGTAATTGGTGTTGTATTAAAGAAATACCTAAAGGTTTTCCGTGTTTGGATCCAGGCGAGTGTTTGTTAGCTTTTTGAAAGTCGATCGATATAAGAGCTGCAACTGTTTAATCCGGTAGAATTACTGTAAAGAGAACGGCATGGGTTTTATACAGTTTGGCCTAGATGATCTGGTGATAAGAAGTGATCCGGTACAGTCACACAGTATGGATCATTTTCACTCACGTGATCTGTGGTCCCGTTGGGGTGGTGAAACAATACGAAATGTTTGAATAAGAAGAGAGTTAAATTCCCATAGCATAAAGATTGTGCACCATTTCATTGTTTCGCTGCACCAATATGGCCGTCGTAACGTCAGATGAAAACCAAGAATAACACTGGGGTTTGTATTTCTTTCTTTCTCAGGTTAGCGATATTCCTAACGCACTGCAGTTAAGGGTCGTCCGTGGATTGGTGGAGTTTCGAAACGTTCGTTTTTCCTACGAAGATGGGTACAGTATGCGTTCCGATAATCGTTTCTCTTTAAAGAAGTTTGGGTTATCAATCATATCTAATATATCACCCAGGCTGACCGTAACACAAACCCTTACCCAATAATTGGTGTATATAGACCACTTGCACATGACGTTAAAACGGTGGATCCAGAGGCCAACACAGCAAATAATCAATGAAAATTTATTATTTATAAGCATTTGTCCTCCGCCAAGGAAATAAGTGCAAGTGGTCTATAGGACATGAATAACCAAATTTTATTGTTCGAAAACTTGGAAGCAGCATTAACAAAAGTAGTCCTAACTAAAGGTCTAAGCATTTGGAACAGATGGGCTAGGGGGATATATCCTCCCCTCTAATATTTCTGACAAGGGGGCTGAGCTGTTTAGGATTTTTTGTTGTGCACGAAATTTGAAAGTTTACTACTTCTTTACGATGAATACTAATTCCCTGTTGTTGTTTTTTACAAGAGGAGGCCTTTCTAAGAGATATGGCCGCCTTTTTGAGATATGTTCTTAAAAATGTATAATGAAGAAATATATAAAATTTCTCGTATATTTTCGACTATGGAGTTATTTTAAGAATTATCGCAAGTTCTACAAAAAGTTATCACGGACCAGCTATCGTAAGATATCTAAATAAACTAATAAATATAATAGTTCGTCGTCAAAGGTAGAAACCTATGTCAAGGCCTTTTAGAAATGAAGGAAGGTTTCTTAGCTTGGGTTAAAGAAATTATTTTCGAGACGTTTGTGAAAGTATGACACTGGAATCTCTAAACGGCGATACTAGTATAATAGGTGGTTTTCACTATGTCATCACAAAATTCTGAAATGTTTATTATCAAACCTACAACGTTGGTTGTTTTATATATTTTGTAGATCCTTATTACGAGTTTTCCTGGAAAATTTTAAGTTGATACAACCATTGAGTCTTTGTATTATGCCAGTGTTATGAGATGTAAAGCAAATTGTGAATGTATGGTACAACAGGTTGGAGCTAGCGTCAACTTTAGACGTCTGAATGTTCATTCCCTTTACTCAGGATTTTATCAAAGCATTTGATTCAAAGTTATGACATCTTGCGAGATTGCAAGAGGAAGCGAGCTATTGGAGTTAATAAGGAAAGGACTGGGGGCTAATCATCCTTACTTGCCCCCAGGTGCGATTGGGGGGAGTGCGGGAGCAAGTGGCTGAATTTCGAAGGACACAGATTAACGTGTCATCATTTCAATATTGGTAGTGTATTCAATACCCTTCTGCTTGTATTTTTTATATAGAAAATAAATTATAAAATGCTTGTATTTTTTTATGTAGAAAAGAAATTATAAAAAATGTATCTTTTACAGTCCAACCTGGTGAAACCCTTGCTTTCGTAAGTGAAACGTGTCAGTATACCGTAGATAATGGCACTGTTACAGCTTTGCTTATATATTAATCTATTCACCCACCCACCTAGCCACTCTTCCTTGCTTCTCTTCTTTTCTTTTCTCTTGTTTCTTTTCTAGATGTTATGCTAATTCTTGCAAAAATTTATTGTACATTTATATAATTTTTTATCAAGGTTGGACCATCCGGAAGTGGCAAAAGTACAATCATCCGATTATTATTTAGATTTTATGATATTGACTCTGGCTTGATTCTCATTGATAACCATGACATAAGCAAGGTATTGTTTTCAATTCCTTGAGTTTGTTATTTGTTACGCACAACGTCTATTTAAGGTGGCTCGATATAGTTTCTCGAAAATTAAAGAATACAAATTTTAGACCTAAACACATGTACTTAAAAATATTGCGGAATAAGAATAAAACCACAGACGAAAACATTCTGACCATCAAAAATTGTTACAAAATAAAGAAGTAAAGTGGTTGGTATGCCAACAGTGACGTTGTAAAATAGCTGATATACCGTTCTAGCTGATTTGTTTAAAAACAATTCAGTGACCTCCAATTTTTTTACAGCAAAACCTTCCTATATGAGTGGGGGTATATAACCAATAGGCTTTAAAAGAAGAAAAAAATCAATTTTCCCAGAATTGTTAAAATTTAATATTTGTTTTAAAAAAAATAAAAATCTATTGCATGATTACTCATTCATGTGGGAAGGTTTTAGTCAAAAGGTTTTTCAAATTAAAGTAGATTAAACGGTAATTATCAGTTATATTGAAACATATTGTTTATAGAAACCACTTTAAATATGTTTGTAGCAGGTGTTGATGCCCAGAATGTTTTTGTATTCATAACATTCAGTTTTATTCTTATTTCAAAATATGAAGCCCATGTTTTTATTTTACAACAACGACACGAGATTAAAATATATGTAACATCTGATCTGTCATCTGTATAAAAACTGCAGTTTTATCCGGGCAAAGTTTGTGTTTAATGACATCATTTGTCCGTGTAATTCGTGATTTTTTTAGTCGCAGCAGGTGACTCCTTTAGCACAAAGCGTAGAAAGACACAGTGCATGTTTTTGAAATATTATAGACCACTTTCACAATAGCGATTAATCTGAATATTCTTCTGTGTGCATCTTAATAAGCCTTTCTGGCCTCGTTTGTGTGTTTGCAATTCAAAATAATCTTTCCTTCATAACGAGGCTAGAAAGGCTCATTTAGATGCACATAAAAGAATATTTAGAGTGGTGGCCATTATGAAAGTGGTCTATATAATAATAGAAAAGAATAACACTTTTTTCATATTTTTTGTTAAGGTAACACAAAAGTCTTTACGTCAGTGTATAGGAGTCGTACCGCAAGATACTGTATTATTTAATGATAATATCAGGTACGAAAGTGTATATTTCTTTCAAAAATCACAAAACCAGAGATTTTTTCTTCAAAACTTGCCAATCTATAGCCACAAAACATATTGTATGGATAGGTAGCTAACAAGCGTTCTTCTTTTTGCGTGAAATCTGACTATCAAGCTTCGCAATATATAGCTTGCCAACAGGCTTTTGTGCAGAGGGAAAGAGGAGAGGGGAATGGAGACAAGAGAAAGCCTGTATACTAAAGTCTCAAGATGCAAAAGATTGGATTTTGGAATCAAATTCGAAACTGCGCAAAAGTATACATGAGTCAAAGCTTTTATCTAGACTTGGAGAAAAACGAATTAAAGATATAGGATAAGAAAATCGCCAGAAATATCAGTATGCAAACATAGTAAAGAATAACAATGACAAAATATTCAATAATGATACGAACAGTGGAAATTTTCAAGATCGATCAGTTTCTGGAAGTCGACAAGAAAGAAATGCTATTTAATTGTTTGATTTGTTCAGTGACCGACTTGAATGACCACATATATCTGGGTTAATTGGCTTTATCTCAAATGAGGGAGGATGTTTAAAATTGTATGGACTCAGTGCAGGCTTTCTCTCTTCTTCAATCTCCCATGCAAGAGCCTGCAAGGCTACGCCATATAGTGCATACAATAACGCATATGTACACTTCAGAAAAGTCGTAGTATTATATTTTTCTAAATCCTTGATTATAATTGGTTAGAAAGTTGGTGGGAATTCTCGATATCTGCAATTTTACTTGTATTTGCCGCTGTAATTGTTTGATTCTGAGCCCACAATGCTATTATCTGTAGTTTCTAGAGGTATTATCTGTAGGGAAAAGGACTTATCATGCATGTGCTTACGTGATCTGTTCAGCTAGGCAAACAGAAGAAAACCGAGGGAAGGAAGCAACTGTCTTTGAATTGCGTTTTTTGAAAGTTTTTTCGTTTTGCGAGTGTGATTTTCTTTACATTTTCAACTGAAAATGTATAATAAAACAATTATTGAATTCGACTTTTTTATATCAAGAATTATCAAGGTCTCAGACCGCATTATCAGCCTTCGGCTTCGGCAGATAATACAGACTTCGACCTTGATAATTCTTGATATAAAAAAGTCTCATCCAATAATTGTTTATTGTCTGTACAGTCGACTCTCTTTTAACGACTACTGGTAAGCGACCATCTCCCTTAAGCCACCGCCTTTACAAATTCCTGTTTTCTTTCTCAGTCAAACGCTGTGTTTAGCATCTCTCGTAAGCGACCACTCCCGTAAGCGACCGCGATCACGTTTACCTACGACAGACCAGACGACAACAATACTGACTGTATTTATTTTGTATTTTATTTATTCAATTTATTTGATACAATTTTGCAATTTCCGGTATTCGCAGTTGCGCATTCTTTAGCCCTTGTTCACGAAGCAATCCTCTTTTCGGAACATGTGTAACTATGATTCTGTGAAGGCATCATATCCAAGTTTTACAATGTTTGATTGTAGCCAAGGTATAGATGCCTTACTGTCTCCATAGTAAATGTATAGCCCATATCCAACGCTACGATTTAATCACTTCCATCATGAAACTGAATTACAATAGGTTTGGGCCACTTGTGGTGAACATTCTAATCGACGATCTCTCGTAAGCGACCACTTACTGTCGTCCCCAAGGTGGTCGCTAACGAGAGAGGTGGTCGCTAACGAGAGAGTCAACTTTATAATTATTTCACAGATATAATGTTCGTTATGGCCGGGTGGACGCAACTGATGAGGAAGTTGAAGATGCAGCTGCTGCTGCTGATATTCACGAAAGAATACTCACTTTTACAAAACGTGAGTGCCTCAGTTTCTTGTACAGAATTTATTGCCGCGGCATCGACGCTGTAGTTCAGTTCTATCTATAGCTTATGTGTACTATGTACATAAATGGAACGATGTGATTGTGCGCCATTTTACACTTTAGAATTATGAACAGTGAATGTTAAACTCAAGAGTGACAGATGATTTTTGACTTGTCTTTTCCATGAAAAGAATGTTTCGGAGGGAAAGGGAGTTAAAGTGCCTATATCAGGGCTGAGGATTTTACATATTTAGGATATTTGGAACCTTCTGGGAAGATTTGTAATATATCTTCCTTTTCTAAAATTTCATCTTCATGGACTTTTTCGCTGTTAAAGTTGACGGAAGTGACGACAAGTTCCTGCTTTGACGTCACTTCCGTCAACTTCAACAGCGAAAAAGTCCATGAGCATGAAATTTTAGAAAAAGAAGATATATTACAAATCTTCTCAGAAGGTTTTAAATATCCTAAATATGTAAAATCCCCAACCATGATATAGGCACTTTAATGGATATAGTTTATCGCATATTTCCTGTCTGTATATAGCCATACGCTTACAGTAAGGTGAATTAACGCGTCTGGTGTTAGGCAGTTTCTTTAGCATGCAGCTGGACACACAACTCTAGTAACAAAATGAGATACTTTTAAATACATTTTTCTGAGAAAATATCACGAAATTTTGAAAATATCGTGGAATTTCGAAAAAATCAACTTCTCTTCATTTTTCTCTTACGGTGCATGATACTGAAATAATGTTATTATTATCGTATTTTATGCTTTGAGCGCTGTTATTTTGAGTTTACAAAACTATAAAAATATTTTTTAACATTTGAAATAAATACTTAAATACTTGTAACAGGGTATCAAACATTGGTTGGAGAGCGAGGACTTAAAATTAGTGGAGGAGAAAAACAACGTGTTGCTATTGCGAGAACTATTTTGAAAAATCCGCCATTGGTGCTTCTTGATGAAGTGAGTGTTAGTATACAGTTAAGATCATCGTTCGTTCGTTCGTTCGTTCGTTCGTTCGTTCGTTCGTTCGTTCGTTCGTTCGTTCGTTCGTTTGTTTGTTTGTTTGTTTGTTTGTTTGTTTGTTTGTTTGTTTGTTTGTTTGTTTGTTTGTTTGTTTGTTCGTACAGATGAAATAAATTGGAACTATACAGTTAAGATAATCCATCCATCCATCCATCGTTTGTTTGTTTGTTTGTTTGTTTGTTTGTTTGTTTGTTTGTTTGTTTGTCTAATTGTTCGTTCTTTCATTTCCTTATCTGTGTACTTCATCATTCAATTATTTTATTTCGTTCACATTTAGTTAATTTTTTACATTAATTATATTATTACCCCCAGGCTAAACATTTCTTGTCACTATTATTTTACACTTTTTTAACTGCATAATTATTGCAGTTTTTCTTCGTAAACGTTGTAGCCGAACAATGGTAGACATAATTGAACAAACATTTTCATTAAATTTCTTAGAAATTCGTTCACTCATGTATTCTTTACTTTTTTACGTAATTAATGTGCTTTATTATTGCAGGCTACCTCAGCTCTGGACACTCAAACTGAACGTAATATTCAAGCATCGTTGAGCAATATGACTTCAAACAGAACCACTATCGTTGTTGCACACAGGTAAAAATAAATGCAATGTTTTTTTGGTTTGTTTTTAGATTTTATACTTTTTCAAGGAATTTTTTAACCTTCAGCTTCTTGTTTATATTTAAACTTCTAACTTAATTCGGCCATGTTAGAAAATGGAGTTTTTCCTTACATGCACAAGTGATGATGTAATTTTTTGGAACATAATTAAATTTTAGAATTTTTTGTTCTAGGCTTTCCACAATCGTCAATGCAGATCAGATTATTGTATTTAAAGACGGCGAGATTGTGGAAAAAGGACGGTAAAGTTCTTAACATATGTTGCGTATGGGCAGCGGGTTAAAAAATTGGGACGCGAAACAAGCTGACGATATTAAAGTCAATGTAGAACCATTGCGCTACAACAGTCTGCTTTCATACTTCTTTTTTTGCATTTACGAAGTTAACGTATTATTTAACAAATAAAACATAAAGCTCCGTGCTTATATGTACTCTTATAAAGGCACGTTTGACGTCATTTGAACACGAACGAAGTTGAGTAGAGGCACGATGCGATAGCCGAGTTCCTTTACACTTCTTCCGTGTTCAAATCACGTTAAATGTACGGGGCCCAGCCAATCAGAGCGTGCGTAGAGGACACCTTATTTTATAAATCATATTTTACCCTTGATATTAATTCTTCATAAGACAATTTCAACTTTCACACCTCGATTTTCACTTAAAATACTGATAATCGACTCCAAAGAGCTCATTCGGTATTCATGCTAACACCTCTCAATTATTAGTTTTTTCTCTACAAATTGCCCCCCAATTTGTGGCAACTCAGTTTTTTTGGGCAAGAGGTTTTTAAAAAGTTAGCACTTGTAACGTGATCGATATGATAACTAACTAACTTGTGTACCTTAGTTCTTCCAAATTATTTAAAAAAACGAAGCATAACCATTGTTTCTGTGTGAAAACCAAAGCAAACAAATATTTCACTCCTTGTGGCCTCCATGTTGTTTTACTGCATCATGACCGCGCGAGTACTGGTACCCAATTTCCTACTTGCTATCTATTGAAGAATAGATAGCGAGTAGAGTAGCCAATCGGATTGCAGCATTGCAATCGTATACTAGTAAGTTTCTACTAAGTAAGAATATTTTCACTGTGGATTCAAATGTAAGATTATTTTCACTTCATATGTAGACCTATGTTAGTGTATAGTTAGTGGAGGGGGGTGGTTTGGAAGCTCCATTGTCTTTCAAGATTATGCAATGGTCATGTTATTGTGTTCATGTTAGAGGAAGGCAATTGGTTGAAGAAAGGAAATTCTATGGACACGTGACGACGAAGGTGACTACACAACGAACAAAGGACTTACAACACGTGACGACGAAGGACTGGACTAATTAAACCCGAACGTTGCTATTGGATGACTGCTTCATTATACAAAATACAATACGTTCAGGGTCCGTGAAATTAGACAAATTGAACAAAACCATAGAACAATGACTTTTGCCGAGTTTCCAAACCATCTCCCTCCACTAACTATGGTTAGTGCATCGTATGACCATCGTTTGTTTTCGATTATTTCGTAAAAATATGGGCAACTTGCAAGAATTTTTTGGGCAAATGGTTTTGATATTTTATCGTTTTACTTCTTCATTTTGTACTTTAAAAGTTAAAACGCACTTGTTATTGGAGTTGCATGCATGTGATCTTTAACTGGTTGGTGTGATTCCTGCATGCGTGCATGATGTATTTGTGTGCCCCTAGTTATTTTGTGGTCGTTGTTAGCCTTTTGTAACTCTTCAAAAATCTTGATGATGTAGTGAGGTCGACACTCAGTTTTCTTACTTACTCTTACAGACACCAAGATTTGCTGGACCAGCAGGGAATGTACGCCAATATGTGGCAGCAACAGCTTACAACAGAAAATGGCGGCGATAACAACCTGTCATCGTAAAAGTAAGAGTACAAACTGCCAGTGAAACGTTTTTTCGTTTAGATTCTCCTAAACAGTGAACCACCAGACTCTTTAGAAGATCGTAGTTAAAAAATGTTTCTTATACAATTGAATATTTGTGAAGTATTCATTGCTTAACTTTACGTTGATTGCAAAAATAATTGAATTGCCGAGTTTTCAAGTATTGCGCACACATCATTTTGCCGGCTCCACTAACTTGACCAGTGATGGCGGATAAGGGAGAGAGGATCAGCAAAATAACACTATTTCAAGTAAACTTTCCGACACTACAAGAACTACAATAAAGCCTGATCCACGATAACCGTGAATTTCTTCTGCCTGCCTCTGCTGGCTTCGAGTGGAGCCCACTGATTTCCAAAGACAGTAAAAAAATGAAGCTTGGGAAATATCGATTTGGTCTCTTGCTAATGGCGTTGGTCTGGCTATTGTGTAGGTAGTAGGGATATAGACAATTTGGGACATAATGCTGTGTTTTGAGGTGTAAAAAACAACAAAAAAGGAGAAAACGAACGAGAACAAACTTCGTATAGTAATGGCGGATTCTTAGTGCTTTATTTTCCAAACGATAGTTGCTCGGTCCAGTTTTCTTTTAGAGATCAGTGGTAGGTGAGCCTGCTAAAATGATGCGCGAGAATTTGGTTGACCGGTTTTTGCAGAGCCAGAGAACATGACAGAGAATTTAGATAGTTTTTGTGAACAGCTGCTGCTATATCAGATATAGCTGCATGTCAGCATGTGGATTGTATTCCCACAACAATGAACTGAAATATATGAATTAAAATGTTGAGATTTTAGGTGGGAAATATTCTTTGGCTGATATTGAAATTTGGCTTAAGAAGCTGCTCTTTATAGTAGTGGTTTGTTATAACAAATTATGCATGTTAGCCTCTAAATCATTCCTTTTTGTTTCCAAATCCTTTTTATCGTCTATCATAATATAAAGCGTATTTTAGCTTTATTTATGCATTAAAGCACGCAGAATTTGAATATGATGATGAAAATTTGAAGTTAAAATTATTTTCGCTAGTTTTAGGATTTCTATTTCTGTCTAAGTATTCTAAAAAGTCGTGCCAATGTAGGAGTCTGGGACTATAGCTAATCTGTGAAGTAAACGGAGGACCTTGCATGATGAATGAACCCGCAGAAATCGTGAATAAAACGACCTTATCTCCATGAGTAGCATATTTTAAGGCATACTGTAAATACGTTTTGACGCTTTTCGACCTTGTTTACTTCAGTTGGCTGTGAAAATGTTCTCCTATTTACGTCGCAAATTCCCTATTCCCAGACTATCACAAAGCAACGTGTTTTTAGGAGGAGAAGTAATTAAAATCGAAGTATTATAAAATTATATTAAAGCTCTGAGTTCGTGAAAATCGTCGAAATTTTGCAGTTTGGTTTGCAAATTTCAAACTCGAATCCGATTTCTGGATGTGAGGGTTACTTATCTTTGCGAATCTGGTGATTTGATCGAGATTAAAGGATTTATCGTTTCTTACCGGCCGTCGAATGTTGGCTTTTGGAATCTGAGTCGCCTGCCTTCGTATTTTTCTCTGCAAGGATAAGCAAGCATACCGCAAAGCGAGCAATGCTGCTCGAATATACAGGTATGCATGAGACTGAAATACAAAAAGGAACAACACAACACCTGGTATTTTATATGTAAATGCATTTTTAATAGTTTAATTGCTTGGGATGACATATCTAATACATATATTAAATATTACTAGTAATATCAGTCAGACAAGTCGTTTGATTGGGCCGCCTGTGCTATTATACCTATATAATTATGAATAGAAATATATATATATATATAATATAGGCAAAAGGCCACACTGTTTGACAATCTGACACCATCAAGATGGTAGTATTGCGGTATGAAATTATTCGCAATTTTTATTGTAGAGTATGAAGATTTCTCCAGGTTTTTTAGGAGAGTATACGGAAATAATTCATATGATTTTTTCGTTTACCACTCTCTAGTAATTATGATCGGTCCTTAATCTAAATATTACTGAAATAGAATATAGTAGAATAGGTATGTTTATGAGTGCATGGTAAGAATAATTTTCATGAGATGAAAAACATTTCATCTTTCACGAAATGAAAATGTTCCTATACTAGTGCACGAATGAAAATATACAATACTGGAATTATTATCCTCATTGATATTATATATCTCTTTTCACCTCATGAAAATATTATTAGAGAACACTTTACCAAGTAATCGCCATTTGATTGGCAGATTATTGATCACGTGGTATTGGTTAGAATCTCACTGCGCTGTTACGTCATTCACCGTGCAAAAACTTTGTTCCATTGAACGGCTCGGTCTGCATGCATTAAATCAATAAGACGCCTGCTCAGGCGTTCACTCGGGCTACTGATTCCTGTAATTGGCGTAGCCTGAGTACATCTAGAAAACCTGCGAAACAGCGCGCGCATAAGTGTTTGTTAAAAAGTAAAAATTTTAATCATTAAGCAGTGTAGTTATGTAGAATCACACTGAGATTTTTTGAGGTAACTTTAATTGTCGATTTGCGAGTGATAAAATTACGACAGTAGCAAGACTAGCATAATTTTCGACAAATGAAACGAGATCTATATATGGCGTTATACGAAGTACAGCGTTCTATGAAGCATTTGCTGATGTAAACAACAAAAAAAACATCGTATCTTAATACTTTAAGTATACAAAACCCATAGTGGTGGATTCGGTAGATATCAGTGCAAATGATCATTTCGATATATAATTTATTTAAATCGGACAAACAGAAAATATTTAAACATGAGTTTGAGTTTAGAAGTACTATTTCAAAAACGAGTTCAAGTGTTTGATCACGGTATCAAAACACGAGAAAGCTAATGAATCTCGAGGGGCGAAGCCCCGAGAGATTATTAGCTTTCGAGTGTTTTGATACCGTGATCAAACACGCAGAACGAGTTTTTGAAATGGCTTCTCAAATGAAAGACAATGAACCAATGAGCCACCGTTGTGGGACTTGTGGATGTTTTGTGATACAATTTTACTCAATCGTATCGTGTTTCCTGTTTAATTAACATAAATGAAACCCTAGTGTTTGATGAAGAAACAGATCAAACACTAGTGTTTGATGCAGTGCTTTACCGTGTTTCACAGCCCATTCACGTGACGGAATGGAGCTGTCTAATTGAGTAAAATTCTCATGAATTATTAATGAATTTGAGAAGTAATAGATCAAACACAAGTTTGAGTGTTTCATAGAAGTTCCAAACACGAGAACACAAATGAAAACCGAGGGCGTAGCCCCGAGGTTTTTATTGTTTTCGAGTGTTTGGAGTCCTCTGATGAAACACGATAAACGAGTGTTTGATCTTGCTTCTCAAACGAGTATTCGCATCGCGATTTGCGGTGTTTTCTTCATTGATTTCAATATGTAGATTAAGAAATGTGATCCAGTTCACTAGAAAGTTTCCTACAGGTTTTCATTGGGTATCAAAATTCGTGCATGTGATGTGTGGTATATACGTTCATGGATTGGCTACGATAATCATGAATTATTAATGAGTTTGAGAAACACGTTTCCAAATGTAGTACAACAGTTACAACACCTGTAACATAAAATCTACAAACAGCTCAATATATTCGTATACTGATTTAAGCATTTGCAACTCGTCCAATCTGCCTCAATATTAACCCTTTACCGGGCAGATTACCAGGAGGTCTCCACTCGACGAGTAAAATCGTCTGGCGTTAGCCCATAGTCAATCGAGATATGGTCTGGAAACTCAGCTAAAGTCTTTGGTCTATCTTTTTGTTCACCTTTATGCATTTTTGTGCACGGTGCACAGTCACTGAACACATTGTGTTTTAGTATAATGAACGATTTGTCCAATAGCAACGTTTCAGTTCAATCACTCAACCGTGCTATTTAAATATTAATAAACCTAAAACAAAGGATGTGCACGGTGTAGGGTACGGTTCAACATAAAATCACAGCTCATTATAGGCGCTTTGAAGTTTGCCGAGTTTCCAGACCATATCTCGATTGAATATGGTTAGTCAGAGTAGAAGTAATAAGTTGCCAAATGGCAACCGCCAAATGGATTAAAGGGTTAACAAACCTTTAATTGTCTTTCTCTGAGGTCATAGATAAATGACCCTTTTTAGGCAATCATGTTAAGTTGAACTTGACTAAATCTACAAACTATAAGTGTCTGACCAAGGTCACACTGAAGAAAAACCTTTTAAGATAGCTGATGACAAGATATTACTATACTATGACAAGAATTGAACTGTGTATTATAGAACTATATGTATTCTATGATAAAGTTCATGGCGCCATATATGTATATTTAGTTTTATAGTCGCCCGATTATAACCACAAGTTAATGTTTACTATATCTATATATATAGTTTGGAATTATTTTTAGTGAGATGTTCAGAACTGTGGCATAACAAAAGCGGCATGAATGGACACAAGCTGTCGACTCTTCGTCAACATGCACTGAATGATTTTCAATAATTGTTTTGTTTCTACACAGATGCAGCAAACCTCTTATTAAACTTTTAATTAACACAGTCTGATAAAAACAAACAAGGTACACATCTACGCTTGCCAGCTAGACGTAAACAAAAACCACTGCGATGAGTAGTACCCCAAGGGTACTTTGTATAAAATCTGTTTCCCGTACAGCCGTCAATTTAATCCAGATTAACCCTTAATTTAAGTATAGTAGACATTAATACAACGAATTTAACTAAGTCGTATTAAACACGTTAGCCTTTTTTCCTATCATCGCAGAAACTAGTTCGCAGCTTGCTGTGAATACTTGCATATAATAAAAAAGAACTCGCAGCCAAAACTACAAGCCTACTGGGGGTTCTTTGTAAGATTATTTTAATGCTTTGCATGCATGCATGCATGCCCAATGAACCCAAGCCCCGGAATGACATTGGGCCCTACTTTGGGAACTCTACGTATGACATATGGCGTTTCCATGCAATCAGTTTATTCAATAGAAATGAGTGGCAATGGCTGGTGCAGGTATTCTTGGTTTGCACTTGACGTCATGGTGGACATGTTGGAGGAACTTTAACAAAATAATCTCATTCATATTTGGAGTATGTTTTCCTCCAACATGGCCGCCGTATCTTTGTCTTCTAAATCTCAAGGGATTGATTGCAAACCACCAATAGTCGAACAGCTCTTCATAATACGTCAAATTCAATCTACTGAATCAGCCTTGGGTATATTTCTTGAAATTCACGACCGACTGCATGCATGCTTAGCCATGAAAAATAACAAACATTACAGCTCGCCAATCTACTTTAGTCTCAAGTATTTCTTGGAATTCGTGAGCGATTAATTACGGGCCAACTAATTAAGCAATTTCATGTGAAGACAATCCGATGAACTTTTGGTTCACTTCAATATAAATTCCCAAAATGACGTCACATAGGGGTATATAGTGAAATACAAAATTGAACACAACTGTTTTACTTAAAAAAGAGCATTACTGTGACAGCTCTGCTGTGACAGTTAGGGGTTAAGATTGGGATTAGGATTAGAAGTTTCATCGTATTATTATATAAAATAGAGTGTTCTATTAATTGGTTTTTCCGCCACTAGTATAAAAACGATAATCTCACATGTGTCAATTATCATGAAATACATTAGATATTCTGGTCAACACTCGAAATAAATTTCATATTTCCGCACATCCATGTATTATTCTCTATTTAGAATTCGGGATGTTCTTTATAAGAAAATTGTCCTTGTCACAATTGGCCAAAGTTATTTGGCGAGTATTTTGAGTCAATATCAAAATAGTTTAGTTTTTTTTTTATACTGCAATATGCAAACGATCAACATACGATTTTTGGTAAAACCATGATCATGTAGCGCCATTCAGTTTTGACATATAGTCGATTGAGAGATGGTCTGGAAACGCATGCAGACATGGCGCCAGAAAGTGAATCTCCAGAGAAAAAGGTATGTAATGCTCATGATGTTTTTGATGTTAAGATTTGTACATAAAATGTGGTGCGTTTGTGAGCTTGGTGAAATGTGAGAAAGGTGCGTTCGTTGGACCTTCGTGAAGCGATTCAAGCTCAAATACTCAGAAAATATTCTGAAAATATTCAATCTTTGTCTGATATTTTCTAAGTATTTCAGCTTCATGACAAACAAAATTTGACGTTAGTGTTGATTTGGCAAACTTTGATTTTAGAAATAAATGTTGAAAGTTGTTTTTTTTGGTTTCTCTTTCAAGGAACGCCGCCGTCTCAATTAAGAACCGCCCAAAATGCGGGTCTTCTTTTAAGGTAAGGTGCGTCTGGCTCGTCTGCAGACAAAACATAAAATTAGTAAGGTAAGAATTTGTAAGGGCTTGCAAAATGTTAAAGCTAACTGGAACTAGTTCAAAAGCCAGTACAGTGCCCCGTTCCAGAATGCACTAGTATTTGTTTGCATCTAAAAAAGGATGTTGAACAATTTAAATTGTAAGTAAACATTGGATTGAAAAAAAACTAGAG
Source organism: Paragorgia papillata (assembly GCA_035771165.1). Classification (NCBI taxonomy): domain Eukaryota; kingdom Metazoa; phylum Cnidaria; class Anthozoa; order Scleralcyonacea; family Coralliidae; genus Paragorgia; species Paragorgia papillata. The sequence continues at coordinate 2,852,580 of JAWNZC010000348.1, forward strand.
AGAAAATTAATTCATTTACTTTAACATAGCTCATATTTTTTCAGGTACAACAACATGGCAAAAGCTGCAAGAGTAGAACTGAAGGCCGCCAGTGCAGCAAAAATAGCACGGGAGGAGCAGCAGAGCCTTTTTGCTGGAACTCCAGACTCGATCGAGACAACCGCTAAATTAAATATAGAAGATAAATCTATGGCTGAGCCGCCAAAAGCGCCCGGTATGCTCGGCTATGTGCTACGTGAACTAGCCGCGCCAAAAGTGGTGGAAAGGAATGAAATTAACCATATGGTGGACAACATATACCGATTCTCCGCTTTTTCCGGCACCACCTGAGCTCTTTAGAAGGGGGTGTGCAAGCCAAAGGAAACGGTCTTAAACCATTCCAGGTGAGTTGGCCGTTTATTGTTTGACGTACAAGACCCACCAACCGACATCAAACTGCTGTGGGACGAGAGGGCGGTTTGCGAAATTCGAAGCAGGATTATTCGAAGGCAATCATTTGCTGGCAAAGCCACTGCAGCCGTCCTCTCTTAAGGCGTACGTGTGGTCCTTGCGCATCTTTTACAAAGGATATCATTGAATTCACAAAAGAAGACATAGTGACTAGCTAGCTTGAAAGAAAGGGTCCTGGGCTGGGCAAGCAGCTACGCCACTGCCAGCCAAGCCAGAAAGCAAGAAATACACAAGCGGGACAACAAGCTGCTTCAGTGTACTGTACTGTACTGCACTACACTATCCAACCGGAAGAATATTAGGCTCTCCATCACGGTCCAAGCTCCAGAAAAGTGGCACGCGAGTTTGGCCGAGTCTGCACCGAAAGTGTAGACCAGGACACGTATGTGCGTCTCCGGGACTACCTTTTGATGCGACTCCTCCTGGACAACACAACGTCCTGGAGCTGCTGCCAAGTTCACTGTTAGCACATAAAACCACCTCCCAGGGCAGCGTGTTTGTTTTGGGAGGAAGATGTCAGAGAGATGGGAGTGGTGTACATGAAAAAGCTTTGGGCGCAAGTCGCCAACCACACCTTTGTCTTGCCACCTGTACCCGGTATGAGAGAACGCCGTGAAGCATTTTTATTAGTTTCACTGGCACTTGCATGAATGGCACGCAAGTCTCGCTGAGTGGCAGAGATGGGGCGGCGGCTGTGCCCGTACATGAAGGGCACTCTTTGGCGGTAGTAACGCCACAGAAATACGGAGGATCCGTCAGTGCCATCTGCTTTGCTGGCGAAGCAGATGTCACATGCAGTCAACACAACTGAAGAACACTACAATATGGACTTGTGTTTAAATTAGGTGACTTTTGACGTCATTTACTCACACAGGATAAATGAGATTAACAAAATGAGTAATATATCTGAAACTAAGAGGTAGAAATAATTCAAACTTTCCACAAGAATAGTTATGGGGGAAATACACTCCAATGTTCACATTAATGTTGTTTCCATGGATACCGTTTGCAAACAGGCGCCTTCCATTTGTAAAACATAGAGGTTTATTTTTTCTCCATAAAACAACTTTCACAGATAAAAATACATTGACATGAATATTTGTAGACACACCGATATTGTATTTCGAATGTTTCAATCATATTCTTTTGAAAAGAAACCTACAATTAATATTTTATATTTTTAATTTACATTCACAAACCTGAATATATCGAGAAAACAGACAATATATTGAGAAACTGAGAACGCCGGTATTCATCATTTGGAAATTATATTTTACTGAAATCAAAATTAGAAACACGATTTTCTCGTCATAGTGCCACTTTAATTGTTAGTGAGCTTTTGTCAACTGGCTGCTCGAGCTGTTTAGCCCTTATTGTTATTTCGAGTAGCTATACAGTGTGTATCAAAAAAATTCGAACCCTTAGAAAATGAATTAGCATTCTTTTCAAACAACCTATTGTAGTAGTTTGAAAGCCCTAAAAGCGCTGCGTTATAAATTAATCAGCAATAAGTTAAACGAAGCGAAAAAGCTTTTAAATACTTTCACCATGCATACACTTCAAGTTATCTTAATTTCCCAGGTGTATAAGACCGTGTGTTTTACGCATCTGTGGGTTCAGCGAAGTGCTTAGGGCTTTCAAACTACTACAATAGGTTGTTTGAAAAGAATGCTAATTCATTTTCTAAGGGTTCAGGTTTTTTTGATACACACTGTATAGTACCCTAAATTTATTACGTTCTTCTTTGTTGTATATGCATATTGTATTTCAAAATGGGTACAAATAAAATCTTGTCTTGTCTTGGCGGACAATTGATGGCCCAACTAATTTTTAGAACTGGGGCAGCGCGCATGGCTCTCCAGAGAAACTTATAGTAGTTGCGTCACTGCTAAAATTAATGTGACAGTATATTGTTAAGAAATGGTTTGGCGTGCTCCATCCAGTTATGGATGCACGCGGGAAGTTTGGAGTGCACGAAAAAAGAGTAAGAGTTGGTCGAGACGATAGCTCTCCCAATTTCCCACAAGTACATCCATAACTCAATGAAGCACGCCAAATCATGAACTATTTCTTGAGAATCAGATACAAAACAACGAAAAACAAGATTTATTTCGTTGCACGCACGGTAGCCAATCAGAAACGCCGTTATATTAACATCTATGTTATAACTAACAAATATACAAAATTATAGATGGCAAGCAAAATGCTTGACAAGTTAAATAATGTAGGTATCTTGAGTAATCAAATATCTTTAATTTGCTTGTGACATTCAGTGTAAATTGTGCCAATTTGCAGTCGCCTGAACTACGTTGGAAAACGTTTCTGCTAACAGTCTTCTTTTGCCCTGAGCTATATGTCAGAAGTCATAAGGACACTTTTAATTACTTCTGGTTACTTCTAATATCTTTTTACAGCTTGCATGCAAAGAAGAAAATTCTAGTAGCATGCATGGAACTATTCGAAGTATTTGGATTTAAATCGCAATTAGAGAGGCCGATTTTTGTTTCTTTTCTGTATGGACTGGACTGGTGATGAAAATCTCAGCGACACTTAAGTTGATTTACTCACAATTATGTATACTCACCGTTAATCGCTATCGGCTTATCTTTTAAACGACAGCCCAGTGATAACCACCGCATAAGATTGCGATATTTTGGTATGTTTGTTTTGTTTGAGCTAAACTCTAGACGAGCTAGAAAATATAAATCAATCAAAATTAACAAGGAAAGCAAATGATGACGGCAGTGGCCTAAAACTGTCTGCCAATCCATGGGGAGAAAATTGTAAAAACATATGGAAAGGTCCGACGAGCCGGCGTCCCTACGAAGTGTGGAAAGCTCCATTGTCTCAAGGCGGTCTTTTATTTGGTAATTAAATTTTGTTTTGGTCTTGGTTGCTTTCCTATCAAGCTCTCCCTAAAAACATCACTTTTAAACTTATCGCATAAAAGGCCAAAAGAGTTCTTATAAAAAGCTCATGATTAGACCTCTTCAATGATAGCTAAAAAAATTAAAAAGATTTTATTTGCCTTTCAAAAGGTTTTCTCGGATCGTTTGTACTTTTGCATTTCAAGAATCTTTCGCTTCCAAACGAGGCTATATAGAGAAAGGTTTATTTAAATGTAAAAAGCATATTCAAAATGGTAGTATTGCGGTACCTAATTGGGGAGTTGAGCAAGCGACGTTTTTGACGGCTGACGCGACGGCGACGTTTTTAACGCCAAACAGGGCATCGCTTTTTAGCACTGTGGCATGAAAGGAATCTTTAGTTCGAACACGAGTTAGTAACTAGATTTCCTCCTTAGGTTTCAAAACACGACAATTCGAGGTGTTTTGAAATCAGTGATTTACATAATATAATATAATATAATATAATATAATATAATATATTATAATATAATTATATAATATATAATTATATAATATAATATATAATATAATATAATATAATATAATATAATATAATATAATATAATATAATATAATATAATATAATATAATATAATATAATATAATATAATATAATATAATTATATAATATATAATTATAATATATAATATATTATAATATATAATATATAATTATATAATATATAATTATATAATATAATATAATATAATATAATATAATATAATATAATATAATATAATATAATATAATATAATATAATATAATATAATATAATATAATATAATAATATAGTATAGTATAGTATAATGTAATGTAATGTAATGTAATGTAATGTAATTATATAATATATTATATAATATATATAGTAATATAATATATATAGTAATATAATATATATAGTAATATATTTAGACAAACTGTATATGTGCAGGGGCCCCTGTCCATGTTAGATAATTCTAAATATATTACTATTTCAAACTCTGCAGTTTTGTATTGAGCACTCTACTATTTGAGTGATTACCTCCTCAAGACAAAAATATGGGATATACCACACTGCTCTATATATAATAGACTATTTAACATTTAAGGCTGTTTTCCACTAGGCGATATTTTTCGAGCGAAGTGACTTCTTGCTTAAAATGTCGCTTGGTGCGACATTTTTCGTCTAGTGGAAATCCATCCTTTATTAGGGGCCGTTCATATGAGGCGGGCTAGCGCGGTTACCACGGGCTGATTTGATGTCACGAAAATCTTTTCTCCCGGTACTAGGCCGCCTCATACTAAGTCATTTGACCGACTCGGCGATCCCTCTGACGAGCGTCAATGAAGGCGAAACGGTTGCCAAATGACCTATGGTTATATGCTTGATCTATCGTCAGTCCGTGCTCAGTCAGACTCGCAGAATCATGCACTGAGTCGGTCAAATGAGTATAATTTAATTGCCTATTAAAGTATATATATATATAAAACATCAAAAGCGCTATTTCCAAACACAACCACCTCATCCTATCGAAAGGAAACAACAACAACAACAGCAACAACAACGACGACGACAACAACAACAACAACAACAACCAAAATTGCAGCTGCAGAAATAAAACCGATTGCCCCTTGAAAGGAAACTGCATGGGTGCAGGAGTCATCTACAAAGCTGATGTGACAACAACCCACGAAACAGACACAACAAAACAATACATAGGAATAACAGCCAACAACTTCAAGGAACGCTTCAACAACCACCAGAAATCTTTCCATGACAAGAAAGAAATACAAGAACGAAACTGAACTATCGAAGTACGTTTGGGATTTAAAGTCAAAAGGGAAACCGTTCAGTGTAAATTGGTCTATTTTAAAACGCGCCGCCCCTGACACAAGTGGAGCAAGCCGCTGTAATCTGTGCCTGGAAGAAAAGCTGCTTATTCTGAAAGCCAACAAGGCGAACTTGCTCAACAAACGATCGGAGCTAATTTCAAAGTGCCGGCATGAAAATAAATTTTATGCTAGGAACGTCCGCCGCTCTAGGAACAGAGATGCACATCCGGGAACAATCTCTCTAACTCATCCCACGCAATTTCGCGCGTGCCACGCAATGTAAACAGAAACTAAAGTGAAACGTTTTCAGTTGCCTGATGATCGCTTAACGCGTGAAACTCGGAGTAGCAACGTTCATTTTATTAAATAATATATATATATATATATATATTTAAGAAGTAGAAAATGGCCGCCCGTGTTTATATAGCCTGATGCAAACACGAGAGTGAGTTCCTCGAGTGTTTGCATCAGGTTATATAAACACAGGGCATCCATTTTCTATTTCTTTTATGAAATAAGGCTAAAAAATGTGCCGTGACATCACAACCGTGTTTAATCACAGCGTGCGTAAGACGCAACCTATTTTATAAATATATATATAAACACTGACTTCAATCCTGTCAAGCAAATCCTCGCATGCATGGTGCCCCATGGAAACCGCTACCATCCAAATACGTAATCTGTGCAGCTGCATTTCTAATTCAAGCTCTATTCCTTGTCATCACTTTTACCGTGAAACCTAATCTCATTTACCTGTTTTTATTATAGCTAGTCTTAATTACATCTGAGGTAAACGTGTCGACGCAAGGAAATCAATACAGCGTCTCGAACTTTCCTCGTCTCGTGCCCGTTTTACAAGAATGCAATGCATGTGTGTTTATCTGCTTGTCTTTCAGTAGTTCCATAATAATAATACGTGCTATTACGTGCTAGTACTAATACGTGCTAAAGCGCTTGTCTCCACAAACTTATGCCAAGACGCAGGTGCACATACATCAGTCATGGTTCATCACGACATGGAAACAAAATCAACGAAAACCTCTGTCATAAGCATTAAACTTTTATTATATGAATATACCCACCTACACCATTCTCGATATACATAAAAACTTATGTTTGTTTAGAAAAAATTCTCATTTTTTGTCCCCTTCAGACACAATTATTCAGTTTAAGATGCAAAAAGCACTAAGTCTAGTGTCAACTAAAAAGCTGTCAGTAAACAGTCTTTATTAAAGTCTCAGCATTGAAATGCCATGCAACAAGCCACTACCGAGTCTTGGGTCTAATTGTACACATTTCAGTTCATTTTTCTCTCTCATATATATTATCAAAATTTTCCAACATCTTCTTAAGACGTTAACTTATCTTCTTGTGCTTAGTTTTGCATCTACGTCGATTTGGACGATATTATACACACGCATACTTATACCCCAAAGTTATTAGACATTATTACTGCATTCCTTCGGTTTGACCAAAATTTGAAACGCTCTACAAGTTCTGCGTGCTATTTATTCACATAATGTACTGTTATTTAGAAACACCCACATGAATTAACGACCATGTCTTTAACTTGAGCAAATTGAACTTCGCCATTTTCATAAAATATGACCGAAATGGGTGCGAGTTGTGTTGGAACGCAGCATGGTTTTCTTTTCTTTTCAAGTTGAGCTAAAAAGGTATACGGCACACGGGTTCGGTGGAGAACTGGACAGTCCCCTTTACAAATTCGAGCTTGAATATTTGTAGGCGTCATTATCCATGGCATCTGGATTGACAAGTTTAATGACATAGTGTGCTTGCAGCATAGGTTACGCTTATTGGCAGCACTCGAGCAGTCGTCAGTGGGATTAATATCAGTCGATCGTTTAAACAGTCGCTTCTTCACAGGACTTGTCTGCAGTTGCAGGTGGGGCTGCATTTTGGTGGTGGACGCCACATTGGTTATCCACTCGATTTCGAGATACAGTTCTTTCCAGGGAGTTTTCATCCACTCTTTGCTTGGCCCGAGCTTGAATGTTTGCCATGCCGAGATGAGCGAGTTGACGGAAGCCTTCAACAGAAGGGATTTCCCACCTCTCGTTTTTTCATACACTCGAAACCGATGACTTTTCGTGCTGTTTATGTGAGACGGCAACCATAGCTTCACGTCACTCACCTCGTATGATCCTCTAATTTTGGAAACCACTTTGAACGTATAGGAATACGCGTTTCTAGCAATTTTAACACCTACAACAAAAGGGAAAAACGTGTTATTTCCTCCCGACATATACCTAATTGAATTGAATTGAGTGCTGCGGCGAAGTTACAAGCAACAACATTGAAAGATTAATCTAAGGAGTAATGGTGATAGTTCGTAGCTTACAGATTGCCACTTATCTAAAACTGTTTTACACGATTAATCATCGGTAAATGTTTACATTTAAAACATCGTGAACAAGACCAAGGGAAATAATTGTGACACGTGCTATGAGATATTCTGCACATGCGCATGCCGTCAGCCTTGTGTGATTTCGCACCATCACTTTGATTTGCTTTTAAGATTTTGCGTAAGAAGTATACTATAGCTTGCAGTATTATTTAGCGCAAAAACAAAGTTGTACTGGATAGGAAAGAGAAGAGAACGTTCATTTCTTTTTATCGCATTTGATATCACTCGATATATATAATCACCCCACTTGAACTGAGCTGTCAGAAACGATTGACTATAAAGTAAACTTACTGTTAGATGGTGTGATGACGATACTTTTTATCTTTTTCGTTTCCTTGTCGTTCGGCCTTGCTTGATCTGCTGCTAAGGGGGCAGCAATCGAATTGATGATCTGCTTTGGAAAAGCTGGCGCGCCCTTCGGTTCGGTTTTCATTCCGAGCTTTTTCATCAAACGTCGCTTGAAATCCAAAGTAGCGAATTTCACGATGTCCTCTTCCGTCGCATTTGGCGGTAGACTACAAGCTAGACACTGGCAGTTAAGTTTGCGCACTAATACGCTGACAAGAAGCGTGACGATAATCAGGGTTTTTCTCAATGCAATCATCTTCGTTCACTGTTTACACTGTTTAGTGTTTGCTGTCAGAGGCACGGAAACACCGATAACACTTGTAAGTATTAAGTATTTCTTGATTGATTATACCGCTGGAGTGTTGCTTGACGAATACCACTTCGATTTGAACAGCTCACTTATATACCTACTGATGTGACACGGGAACATCTGTTCAGAATAATATTGGCCAATAAGACAATATAACGGCAGATATTCACAGGTAGATGCCAATGAGCTATTCACTTGCTTCAAAAAGTAATTAAAAAACAAAACCTTGTTCAGTCTTGACTCAATGAACAAAAATATACCGTGTTTTTTTTGTTTTTCTTTGTGTTTGTATTTTGTTATTCAATAGTTTTTTGGACAAATTCTCCTGGACCTTGTGCACAATCCCGATAAGGTCTATCAGAAATTGCTAAGAAATCAACCCAAGCTGCTCCAAACATAATTTGCGACTGACGATAAGCGTCTATAAAAAGACGAAAACTTTTTTTCAACGGTATGGCATGTGAATTTATAAACACAAATGATTATCATAAATGATAAGAACGTTGTAGCAGAAGTGAACTTGTATATAGCAGCTAAACTCTTTGTTTGAATGTGTTTGGTTTTGAACTCCAGGTTATTGCAATGGGAATTTGCATTGTTAAGCGATATATAAGCTTGCATGCCACGCGCGCCGTTAAACTATTTATTCGCAATGTTGAAGGTCTTTTTATGCAGACATTAACATTTGCTATACTTTGCACAGTCATGCAATGAGCATAAAAGAAATGACGTCAACTGTATCATGAATATTATGGCAATTAAGATTGATTGCTTGCCTCACTATAATATAGAGCGATAATGGTGGAAGGAATGCATATCTTAATTATTGGCTATTTTTTGTACTAATTACCACATATGGAGCTGAAAAGGGGCAGTAAGTACCAGTGAAAAAAGACAAGAACCTTGATAATTTTCCACCAAACACATTTAGCTACTTTATTTTCTTGTTGGCGACCGGTCGCACGAGAAGTCAAACAACATGCCCGTGTTTTCGCACGGACACAAAATACTGTTGTTGAGGCTTTTAACCTAATTACTGCTTTGCGGACGTGGCCCTTCTTTTTTTCCATCTGTTCTCAATACGTTTATTGGTTCCTTACGGCGAAGTCAACAATTTCGAAGATAACTGAACTTATTGCAACCGTTCTAAATATTCGTTATTTATGCATCTGGTGGAAAAAATAGCGCAGCCTTGCGTTAGTTTATCCAACACACCTATAATATCATCGTCTAATCGCTTGGCATCGATTCACACATGCCATACTCAATTGCCAAAAGAATGAGGAAAAGGCAATGACCAAGTTAACATATCCAGCTGAGAATAAAGGAGAATTTCGTTTAAAGTTTTGCGCATCCTTTCATGGCGTTTGTGTCATTCCTAATTTCTGCACTGTCGAATTATTTAATACGTTTAGGAAACAAAACGTCGTTTCCTTACGTTTTCTTATCAAACACGCAGTTTCTATTCCGGCCACGTGCGCTTTACTTGTTTATCACAAGTAAACGCGCGTTTTATTGCAACGCGGCAGGACATTTGTTTCCTTGCATCAATTTACTATGGACGGCATTAACCGCGCGGAACTGTTTCATCTTTAGGCCGCAATCCTTGGACGCGCGAAAACAGAACGATTGTCAGCCGACTTTTTATAGGTATATTTTTCCTACGAGTCATTTACTGACGGTTGTGATGCCTTTGCTTTTCTATACTGTTCTTTATGGGTTTGCAAGGCTGCATGTGTAGCTCTCATTATCCCTGGTTGATTGTTAAGCTATCGTCAGTATCATCATGCATATCAAATAAATACTTGCCCTTTTACCACCTTATGGTGAAACATGCGTCTTTAATTCGATGCAATGATTTATTATGGAGCGCACCCAAATACCCAACACACGCCCTGCAGCCCAAGTCGCAAAGGTAATCTTGAGAATATCTATAATGTACTTCAGCCCAGGACTTCGGGTATTTTGGACAGGCAAGGGATGTGTGTAATCACCTCTGCATGCTGCATATATAATTATATCGTGTTTTTTAGGCTGGCGAAAAGGGGTTCTTTGTTTCGGCAAACTAAACAGGTTTGAGCGACAAGGTTTTTTACACGTTGTGCTAATCATTTCATTGTGGGGGACAGAAAATTTCGAGTGCGTAAGATGAGGATATATAATTATAGGAATGAGCTGAATTGCACCATTGCGTAAATTTGATTTTGTTTATCATCCAAGCGGTAAATTAATTACTTCTGCGTAGATATGGAGAAAACTGAACCAAACTCGTGCATGACTTTCAAAACGTAGTGGAAAGTGTTGTTAAGTTGTGTTTCGAGGCAAGTTTGTCATCGTTGGGATGCGGACCAAAATTTCCCACACGTGTTTATCAGTTTTCTTTCGGCTCGTTCTTCATTTTGCAAGTTTGTCAAATTTGCGCCCCATTAACCGAGAACATGTTGGCGTCACACCTTGCGGGAAGGAACGTGCATGCAAACAACTATGCTGTAAACAATGTCATTATAAATAGTCATCACATATATAGATCAGTTGGTATTCTATATGCGCTGAATTATATTTCGAGAGGCAAAGTAGCACCAAAAATGTAGTACCTTGTAAAAATGTTTAAAAAATGTATTTTTTCCAATTGGTCTGAGTTGGGTCTTGATAAGGATTTAGGTCAGTAGTTCACACTCAAAATCTCACGGCACTTGCACCAATACTCTTTAACTCAATACTGAGATAGTCTTTGCTTATCTTACGGTACGGAAACACTGAAGTATATATAATTCATATGCCGGTACATAATTGCTATTGGAGCAACGTTAACGTACTAAACGAAACTAAGCTAAGCTAAGCTAAGCTATGTATTAAACCAAACGAATCTAAGTTAAACTGAATAATATGCTAAGGTATATAACGAAAATCTATGTAAAAATGACAAAAATCTTGTGATTATTTACAATTTGATACTACGCGCGATACCTGTAAAATATAAATGAATATTCTTGCGCTTTATATAGAGAATAATACATGGATGTGCGGAAATATGAAATTTATTTTGAGTGTTGACCAGGATATCTCACGAGTGAGCGAAGCGAACGAGTGACATATCCTGGTCAACACGAGAAATAAATTTCATATTTCCAAGCATCCATGTATAGTTCTGTTTATTATATAAAAAAATTGTCCTATTGCCTTGCAAAAATTGTATTAAACTATAATGCTGATTCAGCGATAATCGTCACATGTGCGATTATCATAAATAATCGCACATGTGAGATTATCACTTTTATTAGTGGCGGAAAAATCAATAAAACACTCTATTTTATATAATAAAATAAAATAATTTCTTATATATACCATGCATGTATACACATATAACATCATTTGTTTTGAATTATATACGCTCTAAATTCTTTTGTGATGTAAATATTTATTTTAAATTTTGTCATGAATTATTGAGTTTAACACAGTTCTATATACTGGCAGACTATTTTGCGTCGATGTCTTCGCTGAGCCATAATACACAATGTCGATCGGTAGAATAGTTATATGGCACCCTAACTGAGTAAACTGCAATTTAGCATTGCAATTTACGGTAGATTGCAATTTAGCGGACACCATAGACCTTATTCCAAAATGGTAGAATTAAAATTCTTTTATATGCATATAAATTATCCCTTATGAACTCGTTTTCATGTGGGAAATTCAAATGAATTTTTACTTTTAAACGAGGTCATAAGGACTAATTTATATGCACATAAAAGAATTCTAATTCGGCGGCCATTTTGGAATAAGGTCTGCACTCGTCCGCTAACCGCCTAAGAAGACATTTAGGATTATATGGTTTATGTTTGCATGGGTTGAGCCGAAACTGCAGTTGCACCAAACTGTCTGAGAACTCATTATCTAACTTACTCTATGATGACTTTGGTTTCTTTACTTTTCAATTTTCTGTAAACGTTTGGCAAAGGCTTTCAAGATGATCGAGGAAGAGGTCTGAATATCTTAATCAAGGGCCATAAAGCCTGGTTTCCATATAGCCGTAAGAGCCGGCGGCATGGCTGCGGCAAGGGGCGATAGTCCAATCATAGACAGTGTTGAATTAGCCAGCAATAAAAAGCTGTATGCGATTGGACCATTGCCTCTTGCCGCAGCCATGCCGCCGGCTCTTACGGCTATATGGAAACCAGGCTTAAATAATATTGTGGGCTCATTTACATTTCAGCATTTAGACATGCATTGCTGACGGTGACCTCTCTCAAATACCTTCTCATTCCAGTAGGTCGCTAGCAACTTGTCGAGCCCGCTACGTGCATGACGATATCTGTCAATTTATTGTTTCATATTCGTTTAGATTGTTCCACATTCTGCATGTTATACATTCTGCATTGCTAATAATAATTGTTTTACTGCCTGGCTTCATTGATCTTATACTGGCCATAGTAGGGAGTTCCGCGAATTACAAGGGAAAGACCTATAGCTATCACAGCTCGAGCCGTCGTGATAGGTAAAAGAGACCGGGGGTATCACTGAGCTCTACGAAACATTTTGTAAATATATAAAGAGCATATGCTGCATCCATGACTACTATAGTAGTCATGTAGGTCCCTTTCTTTACCCTCTTTGTTTCTTAAATTTTGGTGCTCTGCGGATATATGGTGAGTTTTAACTGCATCACAGCAAAACTATAGAGTATACTGTAGCATGAGTATATAGTGTAAATCAAATAGGATACAATGTTCTATTGGCTTCGCTTGGTTTAATTTTAGATCAGTGTTTCTGGAAAGGACTTCTTAACCTTGGTGTGCGCTCGTGCATGCATGCGGCAATCTTATAGACTTTACAACTCATTTCTCATCAGTGCCACCAATCACAAGAAATTAATCTAACTAGACTTTAGAACCCCAGTTCTTGACCATTCGGCTATATAAATTACCGACAGGAGGAGCATAGCCCCCATTTTGAACAGTTTGAGGTGGTGATCTCTAATTGACCCAGCCCTACCCATTAATTATATCAAAATAAGATTTAAGCTTTTATATGGCGCATTTATAAAACTCCGTGCATGGATGCGAGACAGATTCAATGACTGATACATAAATGAGCGCATAGTCGTCAACCTTTCTGTTCGCCATTTCTGGTCATGATTCGTGGAAATAAAGTGGGATAACTGATGGGGAGTATAGGGTTGTTATAATAGCCAGAAACCACACTGATGGCGATGTTGCAGCCCTCATTTGTGCTCCTTCCGGCAAATTCAGATCAGCGTTGAAGTTGTAAAACTTGACTTCTGTTTTTGATCTTACTGTATGCACTGACAAATCTTTCCACCGAACTGCTTTCTCGCTGGAGCGCTAACGCTGCAGACCTATTGCAAAATGTATAAGTATATAAAAGGGTACATTCTTTGCAGTTTATGCACTGAAGATAACAAAAGTCAAAACACATATGCAAGAGATACAACAACATTAAAATTTAACGAATGTCAAAAAATCATTAAGTTATCTTTCACAAATAAGGTAAATACGGGTTGTCAGCTTTTACAGGCTTTTCCCCCTTAGGCTTCAGAAAAAATTACAGACTTGTATATCAAAAGCCAGATATAACCCTTGCGGCTCAACACGCGGCACTGTTTTAAAGAGTGCGCCGTATCGATAAGACTTCGTGTGGTAAACACACAATAAAAATAAGCCACTTAAACATACTTGATTTGGGTATTTACGAACAGAGATAAAATTGTTTATTTTTCTGGAAAAAAAACAACTAAAAAATTTCAAGGATTTCAGTTTATTATGAGCGTTTGCATACGCCTGTGCACCCAGAATAAAAAGACCGTATCCAAAATAACGTACGTGCGTGCATGTTAGCATTTGGCTAATTTATATATCTATATACGCATAAAAACGGGTTTCCTCATGCATGTATACGGTCTAAAGTGTACACGCTTACGCGCGGCTTTCTTTTCGAGGCCCGTGAGAGACATCTTTAGACAATTAAAAATGTTGATGAACTGAACAGTTAATCTTTACAGAACCCTCATTGCGTCAAACAGTTGCGTTATATGCAGGCAAATTACTGTGAAGCGTTTCTCGATGTGATGAAGCTTGATAAAGAGAACATACGCGTTAGTCGAATAGTCGGAGAAAAAGCATACGAATAGCAACCGTGTGAGTTTTCGGCTGGAACAAATTACAAACGGCGTGCTCCGCTAAGTTTAAATTATTTCTATCATATCGTGCACATGGTCATATATCTTTCAGCCGTTAAGTGTTTTGTGGCCGGCATCCAAGCCGCATTCATCCAAGCCGTATGCCGCAGCAGTAGTGAGAGCAAAAAATTGTCCCAATTAAATGAGCAAAGTGAAAAGCCCCATTTTTACTAGGCTTATAAAATTTTCATTGTATAAATGATGTGTCTCTAAATGCATCACGGTTGCCGCATGCATATATACATACAACTGGGTCTGTATGCAACCGTTCTGGTCAGTTGCATGCTTGCAGTACACAGAGAGACAATTATGGTATATGCAGGTGTCAGCTTCGATTATCGTTCAATCCAACAAGGTGTGATTAACTAAGTGTTTACAATTTCATGTAATCCAAATGTCATGCGAATCGATAAAACCCCTGCAGCTACGAGCCAAGCAAACCGAAAGCAATATAATGTGTCTGGTATGTATTTGGCTATTCTTCCGCTAAACAAAAACACATGCATACATGTGGAAGCCAGCAATGCATGTATGTGCGTCTATTAATACATCTCATAGGATTCTTACTAAATCAGTCCTTAAAGCCTGGTCCTAGTTGGTCTCTGTTTATCTATTTATCGTCGTGGAACTGAAGAGGGAAGGGTTGCAACGTATTTCTATCAGTGTTATGCGAAACACGTCGCTACACTTTGCTTTCTAATACCGTTAAGGTCGTTAAGACACCGTTGCGGCCGAATGAAACCACCGGCAGGCTTAATCATACTTGCGTCAAAGAGTTTTAGCTGGAAATGGGTAAAGAATTGTTGAACGAATTGTTGAACGTCATTCATGCATTAATAGCGATCCAACTCAGTGGAGTCAACCGAGTGAAATTGATTCCATATACAGTTCGCTTGCTATAGTTGTTAGTTCTCGAAAAGGAAAGACATGCACAATAAAAATCTACCACACACGTCTGCTTTTATCTAGTCCTTACATTCACTTTGCGCAATACGCCAAAAGATAGCGTAGACAAATTCGCAATTTGAAAATACAATTACCCGAGCTAGCCCGCTTTGCCGAGATGATTTTTATTGTGTTTACATGAGAAGGGCTAGCTCGCCTAGCCGAGCTTGCTTGCTTGTTGTGCTAATTGCGTAATTTATCAGTTCTGGTAAGACACGAAGTCTCATTGGTTAAATATGAACTGTACATGAACAAACAGAACTTGTGGATTGTTAATATGTTGAAAAAGCTGATAAAAACAACTTTTGTCGCGTGTACGAAGCTTTTAATGCAAGCCCCGGTAGGCGAGCTAGACCGGTCAATCGTGTTTACATGAGGAAAACCCAGCCTGGGTAACCGAGATGTCGGTCTCACAAAGCGAGATCTCGGCTAGGTGGGCTGGCTCGGCTCGTATAAACACAAGATGAAAATCAACAAGAAATAATAGCACGATCTCGATATAGATAGCCGGGTATACCCGGGCTAACTCGCCTTCATATAAACACCCTCTAAATCTATATAAGCAATAAAGAGAAGTTTTGGAATAAGTCGAGTCACTGACAATGTGGTCAGTTTCATTTAGAAATGCACATTGAGTCAGACTATAGTCAAGTGATACAAAGAGCAATATAATTATAACGCATAAAAATAACCACATTTAAATTTGTTTGTGCACAGCTTTAATCCTAAATATTTACATGGTTGCAGACAAATTTGGAACTGTACCGAAACTTCCACGGTTTCCGCACCGGAACCCTACATTTCTGGACCCGTTCGAGATCCATGCACTGACAGATAGGCGGAACCGTGCAAATTTCGGTAAGAGTCCGACTAATTCGTCTGAACGGACCTGTGGCCGTGCAAATTTCTGAAATTCTATGTAGTCTTAGAACTGAAAAACGCGAGAATGCATGAGAGTTAGCTATATTTCCTTTGAAATTTAGCCGTGTTTACACTGCAAGCCATGGCCTTGGCCTGGCCCGGGGTAAATGTCTCGTGTTTACACTGGCACAAGCCTGGCCAAGGCCAAGGCATATAGGCCAACAAAAGAAGCAAGCCTAGATATTCTGGCCAAGGCCAGGACGTGTTTACACTGGCAAAAAGTAGGCCAAAGTTAAGCCAGGCCAAGGCTTGCAGTGTAAACACGGCTTTTAAAGATAAATACGTCACAATATGCAGGGTCATGTGAGTTAAGCATACCATTACATGCATGGAACAAGTTGTTCACTAAAATAGGTTTGTTCTGACTCGCTAGTTTGAGGTATAGACTTATTAATTTAAACCGATCTCAGACCCACTTTGATCGATTTTGGATCGATCAAAGTGCGAACTGTGAACGAATTAGGTATGATGGCTACTAACGCTACTTATATAGTTGTAAACAGCTGACTAAGTATATAATTATAAAGCTAGATTGGGCGTGAAATATCGCGCACTCGATTTTCCTATTGTGCAAACTGATTATATATAGTTTTCTTCGTTCCACATGGAAACTCGCACTGAAACGAAAGAAAATAGTCGAGCGCGCGACATTTACGCTTAGTGGAAATATCTAGCTTATTAAATTTGAATTTCCACTACTGGAACAAGCTTATATTTCTCGACTGAACGCGCACCTAAGTTATATGTATGTGGATTCTGTCAAATATCGAAATTTTATTTTACATTCTACAAATCATTTAAAAGTGAAGAATGTATGTCAATGATGATGCAATGCCAACGGCATAAAATGTCGTGCCCTGGACATTTTTTTCTCTTATCTTGTGAGTTTTTATGTGGAATAAAGAAGAAAAGTATTTAATTTATACAATAGAAAAGTACCTAAAGCTACTTTTAATTTTAGTATACCGCTACTGTGATATAACTATGAACATGTACATAAAAAGAAGTTTGCTTGCATATTAATTGGCACATGCTTTCTCATTTCTGCACCCAATAGCAATGGCGATACTGCATGCATGCTCTGCCAATTGCAATATCCCGTGAAATATTTGTCAGTTACGCAAATACATCTATAGGGATTAATTCTGTGGGTTATAGAAGCTAGCTAGTAGAATTAGGAAATGATTGAACGCTTTCAAAAATGACAAATAGCCACAAATGTATCACTAAGTTTAGTGAAACGACAACTTGATGTTAACAAATTATCGCGATTATCTACGTTTCCAGCTGCATTCGTGTGACTGCCAGGCGTGCGTGTATTCTTGGCCAAAGCTATATAGCCGACTTGTTTGGAATTTATTTAGTTGTAAATTATCAAAATAAACATTTCACTATTTTTTGCCAAAAATTGTTCAAGATATTGGCGTTTATTTATACGACTGATAACCGTGGGTGGAGATATTATTTGCTACGTAACTCGAGTTATTGACATTGCAGGAATACCTTGTAATTTATAGAAAACGAAGATGTATTAGTTCTGGGGAGTTTAAAGTATACATGAATGTACGAATGTTTTTGTTTTTAAATAAATATCATTAATATCAATAAATATCATATCAATAAATATCATTTCATTGAGTACTAACTCAGTTTTTTGGCTGCATCTCTGAGACGAGGCCTAGACTGAATATTTCCTAAAATAACAGTTATTTTAGGATTGAACAAGACATTTATGGGATACGTAGAGAATTAGTCATCAGTCTGTCGAAAGACTATTATAGGGGCTTGTTGACAGTAGTTTAACGAGAATTTAATTTTTTTTACTTTAATTTTAGCTCGAATTTTCTCTCTCTATATATATTCATTATTTCAACTGTGTGCGAAGTCTTTTAACATCTACATGTTTATTATTGTAATATTGTTTATTTACTTTCATCTGCGTACATATTAACGCACTATTTTGTATTTATCTACTTTGAACTACTCGGCTATAGATTCTACATATGTTATATTTACAGCTCATTATACTATTACCCTTATCTTTTTGGTATTCGTAATTGGAATTTTTATATTTAGCACAATCTGATCTTCTGATCTTAAACTGTGTTCAAGTGCACTACTGCGTTTGGTTTTATAGGCTTGATTAAGCAACATCATACATACATACATACATACATGCATGCATGCATGCAAAATAGAGTAGTACCAGCATATAACTAAAAAATATAAGGCATATATTTGCATGGCTCTATGCAGTCAATAGAAGAGTTCGACAGAAGCAGAGGATCACAGGTATAATCAGGATAAATTTGAATCACATGTATTTTTAAAAAGAAATACTTGACCCACTCCACGGTCAACGATATTAGTTTTTTTTTAAAAATAATTCAAATTTGTCCCCGGTTATACTTATGATCCACTGCTACTGCCGAACTCTTCTATTAAAAGCACGTTTACATAGACGGCAATTTTGTTCCGTTTAGATATATTCGTAATGCATTTAATCGCATGCATCAGGAGGAGCTATATAGTACCAATATTTTCGCGAGTCAACCACTCAATCACATGCGTCAGTTATGAGAAAAATCGCAGCAAAATTCGTCAGTGTATAAACCAGGCTTTAGATTTCAGAGTTCAGTTTGCAGCCATATTGAATATCAATATTGATTTTCATGAGGAAATGAGTTCCCGCGCAATTAGCGTAGCAGGCGGGGGACAGGGGGGGCAATTGCCCTCCCAAAATATTTGAAAAAGGAAAATTCGGGCACTTTCTTCTAGGAATTTCGGGCAATTTTGATATGTATTTCTGTGAAATGTTCAAGAAAAATTAATACGTTAAGCTAAGATTTAAAAATCAATAGTTAACCCTAAATTTCTCGGGCAAAAATCTCTGCCCCCCCCCCCCCCCCCCCGCATATTTTGGAAAAGCCGCGAAAGGACTGGACGGGTCTTTTTGAGTCATCCCTTTTAGCCGAAACCCTAGAATACTGGCAAAGCATTCCGGTAGTTGTACTCACCCAACGCCATCTCACGTCATCGTGCAAATGGTCTATTGATACTGAATAAATTAAGACAACTTTACTTCAAATTTCTGTTGTTGAAATACTGATTCGTTTGATATAAGAAACGGTTTTTCGTGTATAATATATTTCATTTCATACGCAGTATTTGTGAAACAAGTCATGGTCTCATGTCATCAGAAAGATTGAAAATTAGGAGTAGTTTCTTGTTCAGGTTAAGCACGCTAGTTTTTGTACTTATGCTCACTGGTCTTGTGTTTATTCCATTAACACTTTATTGGGTTTGCTCTTGTAATATAATCATTGTTTTGCAAGTGTGATGATTCAATAGTGAGGGGGCATCGTTGGGCGGAGGAAAAAATTAGAAAAATTGATTGAAACTCCGACGAACTTTTGGTCGATCTCTGGCGCAAAACTGTTGAGTTCCTAGATAAAATTATCATTCTATATGTTTGAGGATATTATGCTTCAGGTTGGCGTTTTACTCGATGTTATTTGCCGTTTTTTGAGGCTCTCGAGAGACAGAACTCGTGGAATATCACTGAGTTCAGGTCTGCATATTATTAAATATTCTAAGTATTTTATTTATAATGCGACGGCCGACGAGCGTGTTCACAAAATGCTCTTGTCAACACCGAACAAATATGAGTATTTTTCTATATAAAAGTAGAAATAATTGTCGTTTTCCAATATTAATTATATGTTTTACACTTGCTATTCCACTTCGGCTCAAACTGAGACCAATAGAGATTTAGGAAAGCTTCTTGCCCAACCAAGATCAACATCACTACTTGAGCCAGTCGGTCTTCCAATCTGTTTCAAATTAACGCACTAAAATAGAACGATGCACTTCCAAAAGATCACAGAGTGTTGTCCAGTTTTGAGCACTATTCACCTTGTGTACAATTTGAGGGAGTATTAAGACAGTTGAATGGATTATTCTTGGTTCATTTTTCAAGTCAGGTTGAATGCTGCATTCTTCTTCGGATTTTCCCGTTCCTTACCTCACGTTATAGCTATAATTTTCAGTTGAGTCACTGATTCTTGTTTACAACAGCTTGGCTTTCATTTTACTTGTTTTTGGGTAAACAGCCAGTTGTGTTTAACTCATTCTAGGCAGCATCTGACTCCGATTAAGTCTTACGTATTTACGATTTTACTCGTCACAGACCGACGAGAAATTGGGTTAAAGTTAAAAAAATATATCTCGATCTTTCAGCAGCCCAACACAGATAAACAAAGAGCTTAGCCAATATAATATACAATAATGAATATTATTTATAGTATATATAACTATAATGATCTTATACGGTACCGGACGAATTCGGAACCGGTCTCGAATAGTACGGTTCCGCCTGTTTACACGGAAGAAAAAGTCGGAACCGTTCTCGAATTAGTACGGTTCGCCTGTTTACACGGAAGAAAAACTCGGAACCGTTCTCGAATTAGTACGGTTCGCCTGTTTACACGGTGAAATAGGACGAATTTGAGACTGGTCTCGAATTCGTCCGGTACCGTGTAAACGTAGTCTTATCTAACCTTTCCTACGACTCCTAACCCCTTGACTACCAGGGGTCTTCCTTTGACGAGTAAAATCGTCTGGGTTAAACAAAGTATTCATCATGTACACTTACAATTTAATATTTGCGTCCGATCTGCCCATAAAAATCGGCAGCTCATATTTTAACTTCTACTTAAAAACTAAAAATTGTAGATTGTCGTCCGTCAGATCAAGGGCATCCCATATGACGCGTGCACTGACGTATATTAGTTTACGATTTATATATACTGACGTATATGTATAAGTACTTCATTATTTAACGGTTGCGCAAAAGCTGAGACGCTCGAGTACAATAACAAACTTCCTTCAGCCTTTATTATTTTACACCAGTATCAAAAATGCATTCATATAACACAAGATTGGCATCAAAGTCATCATATTATACACCCTCTGTGAGAACTATATATAACTATGGTAAATTTAATCTAAAATATACTGGTACTCGGATTTGGAATTCTATCCCTGAAAATTATAAAATACGTACGTTAAAACGTCGATTTTTTGAGAACTATTAAAACACCTTTAGCTATATATTTTTTTCTCTCTTGGTATTCCCACCAAATTCACATAGCAGTTTACTGTATCTTGATTGTTTCAACATTCGCCTTTGATATCTCTTGAATATTTTCTTGAATTAATAATTCTTCTCAATAAATTTCAGCCGTTCATTATTATAAATTATTATAAACTTCTACAAGGATACCTGACTCCGATTAGCTTTTATATTATTTCAGGTATTCGTGCAGTCTAACTTAGCGGCTTACTTTTTAGTTCTCCATTTGTAATAAATTGTCTTGATATAGAGTGCAAATAAATTGTTATTGTAGTGTGATCATGTAAAGGTTTATGTAAATAGCTCCTAATACTCGAGGTCGACAAATTCGGTTTTGGGTTGGTTTTGTTTTTTTGACGACACGCACAGAAGTGGACGTGACCTATTATAGTATTAACATCTTTGTTTTGGTCTAACGCTCAGTCAAAAGCGCAATAAATAACTAGGCGTGTTTTTAATGCCGCTTAATTAACCCATTTCAGGTAAATGCAAGAACATCTGTATGTTAGATCCAATACTTCCTTTATCTTGCAGTTATAAACAAAATAACAAGAACATCAACATCAACAACGCTTTATTTTTCCCAGTAATATTAAGTAAATATGATTACGACATGATAAAACCATTGCGCGAGTGACAGAGAATTAAAAGCAGCGTGCCGCGTATAGGCAGTATTGAAACAACAATCGAAATATAGTAAGGTTAGAGTATATATACTACCGAAACAGAGAACGTAGTAGTCTAACGTTTCGAGCGAAACGGGGCTTCGCTCTGACGGGCATTCGGCTTCGCTCTGACGGGCCTTCGGTTTCGCTCTGTTTCGGCAGTATATCTAACCTTAATATATTATGAGAGAATTAGACTTATATATGTTGGTTATGCATAACAGTTTAATAATAATAATAACAAGGTGTTTGCTTTGATTCAGCACATGAAAATTGGTCGTCACGATACGGTCGTGATACGGTCTTGTAAAAGGCTACTAATAAACTTATAAACTTAAAAATTGATTACCTTCAACAATGCCAATGTCAATAAAGAAAACGAATTGCACTGTTAAAGGTAGAGAACCCAACCCTGTAGTATCAGTATACCTCTCAAATCATTAATTCATGAAGAAAAAACAAAAGAAATCAGTCACCGAGTCTTTGCATAGTGTGATAAACGTACAACTTCTGCCTCGACACACCTCTTGGTGTTTTCAAATATAAGAAAAATAAACGACTTCTCGTGTATGATATATTACTTTTTAATATCGGACTATAAAGTTTGTTAAAAAGTTAGCCATGGGTAAGAAATGAATACAAGTCAAATTTACGTAAGTTTGTAAAACATTAACAGGTGTTCTGTAAACGTCGCTAAATACCAGGTTTTGTATGGACTTAAACATAACTTCCGCGCTAGCTAACTTCGACGGAATTAAGAATATTGAGAAGGCGTTAATTCAGGCATATATAGTTAATATAACTATAGAAACTTTTAGTTGCCATCGCACAGTTGGAGTGAATGGCAACCATGCATTTTCTGCATGCATGTGTTGCGTCAAATACAGTTTGGAATTTTTTTCAAATATTGAATTTTTATCAAATTTTTCAGAACGTGGATTATCTACTTCACTTCGTTTTATCGATCTATCACCGTATATGGTAGAAATGTATGGGATTACGATGAAGCCGCTTCCACGGAATTTCTGAAATCCTTTAATGCATCTATCAAGCGAAGAACAGAGATTTGGCAACACAGATGGGCCATTAACGATAAAAGGGTGTTGACAATAGGTGTAATTTAAAGTGCTTGGTGTTATTGCTATAATTCCTGTTTGATGGATATTGACAGTAAACACCACACTTGATCATAATGTGATCTCATGATCTTATGTCGGAACATCTGTCGGAAGTCGGAATGTAGCGGTTCTGGCTTGATAATAATAAGCTAGTGCGATTCATTGTCTTAAATAGATAATATATTCTACTCAGATACCCCAGTATTTGAGTATTTGTTTTTCACCGAATCGTAATTCTTAAATTTTATTTTAATACGGGCTCACTTTCCGGAAGCGCAATTTGTACTTGGCATGCGCCGATATGATGTGATGAATCACGAGCTGAATTAGATTAAGAAACGACAAGTTTCGTCAAGCTGAAAAGCGCACCAAAAATGTTGGACGACATTTGAAAAACAACACGCGCATCTAATTACTACATTAGATAATATAAGAGAAAACTCTCACCTGGGTTAAATCCTACATCAGCTGACCAGGCGCAGCAATAATAAAGTAAAATCCGCACGATAATTTCACCGATATGCTTTCAGTAAATCGGAATCTGGAATCTGCCGCGAAGTGAATAATTCACAATAATAAATAGTTTATTAATAATAATAATATTATTATTATTATTACTAATATTATTATTACTAATATTAATATTAATGATGATATTAAAACTATTTTTAAAGGTTTGTATTTATGAACTTACCTCTATACAGCATTCTCTGCCTTGAATTTTAGATACTTGTGAATAATTCTTAATGAAAAACATTACTTCTTTTATGCTTTTGAATGTGTGTACGAAAGCCGGAAAAGCCTCGTCGAAAAGCTGCGAAAGTAAAAAAATAGATCAACGTCAGGCTTGGAAGAATACATACCTTGCATTTAAAAGCTTTCCAAATTCTCTTGATATACGAAGTCGTGATTTACGTTCGCCTACGTCATAACGCTCCCTGATCCGGTAAAAGTGTGAACCTTAAGGTGCGACCACGGGGGACTGACAGTTAAAAAATGCCTGTCGCTCAAGATTAGTCTGGCAATCTGCTATGCCATTCCATTTTACTGCATGAGGGCTAACCACCAGTTCTTTATTTTTTAAATCGAAAGTAAATGAACTAATCCGCCTTTTATTATTCTCTTATCTGCGTATTACCCTCTCAGTATACCTTTCTTCGTCCGTCCGACTGTCTGCCGCCACCCATGCCGGGGTTTAAACCGTTTTTTTTTCACACCAAAAAAAGTGCGCGTCCTGTCAGATAAAAATAAAAGAAACGGAAACTCACTGTCAGCTTGTCCACTGATTCCGTCTTGTACTTACGGGCTCAGCCGAGCGCCTTTCGTTACAACTTACAGTGCTGGTTTATGTATTCTTCCAAGCCTGACGTTTATCTATTTTTTACTTTCGCAGCATTTCGACGAGACTTTTCCGGCTTTCGTACACACATTCAAAAGCATCAAGAAGTTGTTTTTCATTAAGAATTATTCACAGGTATCTAAAAGTCAAGGCAGAGAATGCTGTATAGAGGTAAGTTCATAAATACAAACCTTTAAAAATAGTTTTTATATTACCATTATCATCATTATTATTAATATTAGTAATAATAATATTAGTAATAGTAATAATAATGATAATAATAATATTATTATTATTATTAATAATATTAATAAACTATTTATTATTGTTAATTATTCACTTCGCGGCAGATTCCAGGTTTTCCAGCTTACCGTAGAAATACTGTGAGAAAAAGGTGTCTTCCGTAAAGAACGCGTGAAAAGGTTTCCCACACTATATTGTTAACAACAGCAACCGAAGTAGGAGCATTCAAAACGAACGAGAGCAAAAGGAACCAAAGCTGCTAATTCACGTGCATATAGACGAGTTGCATGATCGTGCGCCCACATCGTTTTGGCGGGCGTAAATAATTGAAATTCCGCAGTTTTTGAAGAAATGAACTTGAAAACTTAATTTTTTAGATTTTGGAGTTAATATTTTTAAAAACAGTTGAATTATGTTCAGTTTTGGTCATATACACAGCCAACCAAAATGATGCGCACGCAACATCGTGCAACTGACTTATAATCCGCTCCATAAGTTTTGTTTTTGTCAAGATTGTATTAAAAATATTCTCAAGCAAATCCATGCAGCCAGGTGCCAAGTGTAGGACAATACGGCGTCGCTGAAGATCATGTAATTTAAAGACTCCCCTTGTATTTTTTTTTTGTATTTTTTTTTTTGTGAAAACATTCTTTTGCTGCATGGAGTTCTTGCCGTGTTATATGTAATCCGTCCTGAACGAGAGCTATTGTAAAATAATGTGAACTGATGAGGACGACGTGCACACGGAACAATTAAGGATCAGTGGAGACCTTAAGATACCCCGGTAATCTACCCGTACCCGTAGTCGCGTATGTACGGGTAGACCCAGCCTAGACCCAGCCTATCGTGAGTTTTTGACAGTATTTGAAAAACTCACTCGTGCATGTTTTTTCCCAAATTGCACTCGAAACCATGCTATTACCTATACTAATACTACTTGCACACAATAATACAATTATTACAGCATTAGGAATAAAATATCGCAGAATTCTAAAAATAGAATTCCATCAGAAAAACAATCTGAATATTTTGTACAAAAATAGTATAAATTTTTAATTCGGTTTCTTTCCTATTAATTATTGTTCAGTTTTAGATTTGTAACACTGTACACCAAATAGATTTATTTTTCTCTGTCCTTTCTGTCGGCTTATCAATTGAGTTCCACAGTTACAGCATTCCTCTTGTAAGTCAAGTATAGTATTAATGGAATGTCACTTTGTACTATCTGAGGTTCTTAGCTGGGTCCATTTTCCGCCAGTACTCCTGCACTTCAACACCTTCCCAAGTCTTATTTTCCAATTTATTAAAATAGCTGAAAAACAACAACAAACGTTTCAGCATGTAGATAAAACTTTCACGTAGTATTATTATTTATCAATAACATATATTAACATATGGAATTCTGAACGACATTTATCAATTAATGATATGCCAAAAACAAAAGAAATCAAATCGAATGTAGCATCATCTTGATTTACTGTACTTAAATTTCAGGTCAATCTTCTCTGCTAAATACTTTATATTTAAATGCCTAAAATACTAGAATAATTAGAACTCTTGAGAACGAGAGCAGTTATTGTAAAATATCCGGACGAATTTTCATCGGGATAAAAATTCGTCCACTTTATTGTACCGCAAGATTTTCTTCACAATTTTGACCCCAAAATGTCGTAATTTAATAAGGCAAAACTGACGATATGATATCAAAATTGAAAACAACAATTACAGTACTGATTTCAATATATATGAATTGTTCATAGCTAACAGGTTTATACGAAATTAAAAAAAAAAAACAAAGAAGATTTTCAACGTAAATTTTCAACAAAATGTGAATGACTAAAACCGCACATCAAATAAACATTTTCTGTTTTTAAAGCTCACTCTTGTCCGTGCTCAATAGACCTTTCCACATGAAATTAATGCATCACGTGATCTTTCTTTTTGACAAATCTAATTGGCTAATGTCCAATGTTTGTCCGAAGTTTTGCGAGAGCCAAATCAAATATCTCTCAACGCGTTATCCACGCACTTCATGCGAAAAGGTCTATTATTCTTTCAACGTTTAATATACCATGGTTTGTAATTTATTGAATGATCGTGACAATTGCACAACGGCATGCGGGTCGTTACACGATGCAATGATTTCTACAACTTGCCTCTCGACAATCACGTCAACGCCGTTAGCCTTGCGAGACAAGTTGTGTGCAGAAGTTCGATTTGATGTTCGAATGCTCGTTCGGATTCAAAGTTCACCTTTACGGAAACCCTTCAGTCTACCAGACTTACTTTTGATACGATTTCTTTCGGAAAATATGTTGTTAATTAATCATTCTGCAATTCCAAATCAGTACCAACTGTGTGGCCAAAGAACGGCGCAAAGCTGAACTTCAAATCGAACATTCGAACCGCGCGTTGAAAAGTGAACTGAAATCGACAATAACTCTTTCTGAACGCCATTCGACTATTGAATCTTATTATGTATTTTACTCTGGCTAACACCAGATAATTTACTTGTCACAGGGAAAACCCACCGACGGGAAAAAGTTACAGTGCGACTACTGTAAGTCATGGGCCACTTAGACGACAAAAAAACAGTAATACGTTTCTCACTGATTCAGTTGTTCATCTTTTTAAAATGACTTTTATCTAAGGTTTGGCAGGTTGACTCTGGCTAAAATAACAGGAATTGGTTTTTTTTGGTCTGTGTGCTGTAATATGTCACTGGTTTTCATTTTCAACGTGGCCCCACTTGCAGTAATCCTACTGTAAAGACATCCCAAATTTAACTTCTATAAGTAACCTACTTTTCTATGATATGATTCATCGTTGTCTTCTCAACGTCAGATAATTCTTCAGTAACGGCATCGAGGTTCTTTTTAAGGTTCTCTATGCTCGCCGTGCTAACAAGTGTTGTTGCTATATCTTCAATTCCCAGAGAGAAATGCATTGCAAGTTTCGAGATGTCTACATTCTGGCTCTGCATGTTATAAAAGGGACAAAAAATTCTTTAATTATTTTATTTTATTGCTGGTATCACAGGAAATGTCTCACCGGGCCAAATCTAGGAGACATGTTCCATCGGCAACATATTTCCTAGAAAATATGCCCTGCGCCCGCGCTGGCAAAGCGGACGTAATGAAAACAGCCTTTAAGGTGGCTCCCTACTGTTTCTTCAAAAGTTGAAAAAATGCAAGTTTCAATTGTGAGATTTTAAATAATTCTGTAGATCCAATTTTTTTATCGAAGAAAAATTATGGTTTTCTATTTTTCAAAAAAATTGGATCTACAGAATTGTTTTTAAATCTTCCTATTGATTACTTAAATTTAAAGAAATGTTTTCATGCAAAAAAATTTTTGGGGTCACCGAACTCATTTTTGAAATAAATTGGATTAAATGTAAATTTACGGCCATTTTGAAACGTCACTGTTGTCATAGCAACGACTAAAACACTTTATCTGTTAACAGTATTTAATGCCTTCAACGTTTTTCTATGCATAACGTCAGTTTCACTCTTTTCCAAAATATTCATGAGCATGAGGTTGAAGTTGCATTTTTTCAACTTTTGAAGAAACAGTAGGGGGCCACCTTAGGCATGTTATTGAGGGCGGACAAATTTCCTGGAAAACGCACTAGTGGAAGTATAAATTATAGGTGTAGCAGCCCAATTCTGTTTGGAGGGCAGAGATTTTTGCCCGAAAAATTTAGGGTTAAATATTGATTTGTAAGTCGTATTTTTCAGGCTTAGCTTGAATTTTGCTTGAACATTTCACAGCAATACATATCGAAATTTCCCGAAATTCTCAGCAGAAAGTGCCCGAATTTCAAATATTTTGGGAGGGCAATTACCCCCCTGCCACCCCCTCCCCCTAATACGCGACGAAACTACTCTTTAACAATTAGATCATGAGCCCAAAATTTTTATGTCTCCAAGACAGGCAGCGGTCCAAAAAAACTGACCGTGGTCCGGATACACATTTTCACAGACCGTGCGTTGACCAATCAGAACTCAGGATAATAGAAAGCCATATAATGATAGTGGTGTCCTTGACAACTGTTTAAAATTGTTTTAGGAATCAGAATATTTTTTGATTATTAATGGTTGCCTGGTGCAAAGCATTGATGACGAAAAAGAAATTAGAAATTTCTCTTCTTTTGAGGGAAGTATGCGTGCTGATCAAGGAATTTAGTGATTAAATATATCCGTGAGAGCAATAGAAATAGAGGTAATTATGATGCTACCAACTTTATTGGAATTTATATTGATACCTGACAATAGTCTGAGGCCTGCTTGCAGGCATTTCTTATCTCTTGAGTTGCAGGATGCCAAGACGGTGGCCCCCTGTTTGACAACAAGCCCATTGATATAGGAGCTGCGTTGATTACCCCAACATCGTATCGCTTTAGGAAAACATTAAAGAATAAAAAGTATATCAACCTCAAATCGCCATCTTAGAATGTGAACATAAAATTATGAGAAATACAATACAAAACGTCAGTTTATACTTTATAGGGATGTTAGGATGCCTGGCAGGGCTTTAAGTAATAGTTAAAATATGAGCGGCCGATCTTTATGTAATGTTTAATAAACGAGCAGGAGTGTTTTATCAGATTTAAAACCACGAGGGCGCAGCCCGAGTGTTTTAGATCTGATAAAACACGTGATGCGAGTGTTTTGAATGGCTTAAAAAACGATTCGTTATTGGATGTTATGTTCATTAGTATTCTTTATGTAAAATTGGATGTTCATTAGTATTCTTTCTGACGTCAAGACATTTTATCAGGTATAAAACCACGGACATGGTACTGATTTCCTTTGTGTTTTCCTCGTGAATTATTAATGAGTTTTTGAAATACACATAAAGTGAAAATGTGTATAATTTTATTTAGAATTAAAACACTAAAAATAATGTAAAATATAGCTTTTACATATTAGTCTCACATCGGACATCTTCGTTCTTCAGTTATTACGCTTTTTGTGATTTGAGCTTTGATGTCACAACTAGCTTAGGCGTATTTCCAGATTGCTAGGACTAAAAGTATATAATTAAACTTTGTAGACTTTATATACTCAGTCAACAAAGCCATACATTGCTCTATACAAAACTATAGTTCGTATGGGGTATAACTATAAGAACAGATTAGTTGTTACGAGTTAAATGCGATAAAACGAAATGAAATATATTTAGGTGTAAACGTAAAAGTGAAAGTGGAAATGAAGTGAAAGTAAAAATGGAAGTGGGAGTAAGTGAAGTAAAGTGGCGCAATATAAAGCGAAGCGAAGTGAAGTGAAGTAAAGTAAAGAGATGTGACGTATAGTGAACTAAAGTGGGGTAAAGTAAAGTGGAGTGGATGGAAATAAGATATACTCATGTCAATAAAACAATGTTCTAAAATCAAGTATAAATACCTTAAATTCCTCAATACACTGTAAAAGTGTGTGATCATTCATAGCACAATGACAATATGATAAAAGACAATCAACAGGTACATGACTTTTCTCTAACACTGTGCTACAAACAGGAGAAAATATTGCTACGCATAAATGCCATGCAGGCCATATATAAATTCAAATAACTTGATGTTACATTTTTAAACTTCATGAACCGTAGGTTTCAAGTCTTTCCTGCAAAATTGTAGCCGCTCTTCGACTACGAATTCTTAGATTAATCTAACAAACAAGTTAACAATTTTCTCCACATTGAATGCATTGCGAGCAGACCTTATCTATGCATATTCAACGACTTTCTTAGTTTCTTGTACATAATATTTGATTTTCGTTCGTTCGTTCGTTCGTCCGTTCGTTCGTTCGTTCGTTCGTTCGTTCGTTCGTTCGTTCAATTCGTATTCTATATCCTATCCAACATTTAAGTATAAAGCATGCATTAAAATTAAACATTTCAGTAACAGACTAAGTGTCACTGTCTGTTACTGAAATACGGTGTTACTTTTAGTGCAGGAAATCTACAATTATCATTTTTGTTCGAGTATAGTATACAAATGTTTACGTGTATTTTGGTTTAGGTTTTATTTTAAAACCACCTCCTCATTAGTCTCCTTCGCAGACCTTCTTATGGCTCACGTTTGAGTGTTTATAGCGAGCCATAAGAACGTCTGCGAAGGAGACTACCTCCTAATATATCATGGCAAAGGCTTGTGTCGATCGGACATCGAGCTACTTGATAAGACCAAAAACTGTTGGAACAGTTGGTAGAAGAAATTTCCCGAGTCTATTATAGCTAGCCTGCCAAGATCAGTCGCGTTCTACATACAACCAATATAGAGAACGTTATACCTTGCATGCTTTTGAGATACCAGTATTTAGGGCGTTTGCGCTGTAGTATATGTATATATTGTGTGTGTGTGTTGCAGGTGAAGCAAAAGAATGGAGTCACACAGAATACTCTATCGATCAGCATGACTCCGTATTTTACCAACTTATTGAAGTACCTCCAGTTCATTTGTTCCTCCAAGTCTCAAACCGCAGATTTAAAATTGCATGTGCGTTTGAAGTTTTTGTATGCTTTTTTCTAATACACAGACGCATTAACAGTAATTGAGTTATCATGGGCTATAAAAAGTATTTAGAACTGACTTTTTTGAACGCCTCTGTTCTATTAAACTCAGTTTCATTTCATTTCACTTTCAACGTATTTATACTATTTAACCACATGACTTGGGGTTTTAAATTCGCATTTCAAACCATTCAATAAACAGTATGAAGCTATCTTAAGCTTACTCACCGTAATTGATATAGCTCTTTGATTTTCTATATGGTTTCCCCTACCTGAAATTCTTTAGTGGATACCCTGTAATACCAATGAATCTTACTTTTCCACTCTCTTTTAGCTAAAATTCAAATATAGATCTTGCAGCACTCTGGAGTATATACCTGTACAAAACATTTCTATTCTTCTATAATAATTTACAGAAACACGACTCTATATAGATTCTGCCAATCAAAAATACATACAAATAATCAAAAACTCCATATCGGGTTACCTTCTGTAATGCAGGAAGGGTTTCGTTAAGTATAATATCCGGTGAAGGGGCAAACTCCATGTCGTGAACCTAAGAAAATATTGTTTAACTAAAATCTATATATGCAAGGATGGCAAACTGGAATAAACAATAACGGAGGTACTCCAGTATGTTCCATAGTAAGCTGGGAATAACTTGAGACTGTTGAGTAATGGTATATGCATTAATAAAACCTGATTAATTAACAGGCAAGACAGTATAAGCCAAGACGGTATTTGTCCATATAAACATTCATATACTGTATATTAATCCGGCAGAACAACCTCTATAAACGCGGCTTTTTAATCATATAGGACACGAAAGGTTTCACTACTTATTCTGTTATTCTTACTCATCAAGGTTAATTCTTGGTTAGTTTTACTGAGGATCAGCGTTGGTATCCGTGATTACGTTGAGCCTTTCGGTTGAGATATTGTAAGCGACCTATATTCCTAACAAAATAATCTCACATGCAATTGATCTTGTACTGTAGAGAAAACTCTACTTGATCAGATGGTGGCAAAGACTTCAACCTACAAATTAACGGCACCGATTTACAAGTCTGGTATATATAGCTACTAGCTAGTACTGTCCATTGTCGAAGCTAAAAAGTCAGGACTGAGATCGACAGTATAATTGTATATTTGATTTGATTGACAGTATATTGTGGTATTCATATTTACTGTCGTAAAAAAAGAACTTTTTTCCAAAAATTTAGACAAAAATTTAGAACTAATTAAATTCCAAGCAGAAAATTGTTCCATCAAATTAATTAGTCAAGACAAGGAACAGAAATAGGCCTCTATTGTCACGACAGAAACATTATTTCAAAAATTAATCTATATTATTTTCTTCAATGTCAGCAAACTCCTTAATTAATGACGACAATAAAATACTTACCTGAAGTACATCGACATAATCTAGTCCAAGACGTGCCAAACTTTCTTCAAAACCTTGAATGACTTTTCCACTTGAGAAATCAAACATTTTTTCTACTTCTGGCAAATACCTTCCAACCTGTGTTTATAAATAATATTTCAGAAACACTATTTCCCGACTTTTCAGCGAACGTTTTTAAATAATTTTATGCCACGAGCGGTTAAAATTATTTACATAACAAAATGAAGCCGTAACAATTAACTAAACAACGCTGTAAAATGCGCAGTGCAGGCGCTTAAGAATTTTAGAATAGCACCGTATGTACCGCTAGCGATATTCTGCATGGCGACTATATTATTTTGATGATACTAGTAAAGGTGAAGTAATACGAGCAACAAATTGCTGCAACATTGTTGCGTTTCAAGTTGAAAAGCGTTGTTGCACGTATTACCTGCACCCACCTCAAACATTGTCGCGCAACAATGATTTTGTTGCAAGTTGAAACTGAGCATGCTGCAGTAAGTAGAACTGGAGTCTACTTTTTTCAACAAATTTTCTCAACTTACAACAAAATCATTGTTGCGTGACAACGCTCTTCAACTTGCAACGCAACAAAGTTGCGTTGAAAGTTGAAGAAAAATATTGCCCGTATTGCCTCACCTTAAAGGTCTGTTTACACAGGCGATTTTTGCTGCAATTTTTCTAATCCTGATGCATACGATTGAATAGTAGATGACTCGCAAGTCGCAAATTCTTAAACCCATATAAGCAGCGAGTAGGGACCATTTGTGGAAAGCTATATGCCCTATGCAATATGCACTATAGTTAGGGCCTGTTTATATGATTCCGGTATCGGGATGTCCCGGCGTACCGGGATCTCGGTCTGGTTGAAGCAACCGGGATCTCGGTCAGGCGGGACAGATGTGTTTGTCCATATAAACGCAATATCCCGGTAGACCGGGATGAAGTTTACTGAACTGCAATGCTTGTAACTTTGAATATTACGGTCAGAATTTCGTCCAAACGGTCAGGTCTAGAGAGACTTTTCGCTCCATTTCCTTAACTTCCCGCGCTTTTTAACCCGGAATGAAATTTATCCCGGGTAACCGTAGTCTCCTTCGCAGCCGTCAGTTCGGGTTCGTTCTCACTCCCCTCAACTACCGGCTGCTTACCCGAGCAGTGAATTCCTTTCCAATTGTTGACCAATCAGAGCCAGACTTCCAATATCTGGAAACCTGACCTCCGACCTTGAGCTGCCGTTTCAATGTTCGAAGTTTGAACCAATATTTCGAAAACTGTTGCTTAAAATTTAGTAAAAATTTAGCGTAAATGGAATCAATAAGATGATGTTGTAACTGTGAATCGCAATATGAATACATGTACATAAAATAAAGTTAAAAGCGCCACTGCATGGAATATGAAGCTGAATAACATTGAGGTTGCTAGCCAGACATGGCCAGACATCCCCGTAAAATTTATTATCGACTAGATACAGATTTCGCCGACACTTCTAGCTTTTTTAAAACTTTTCGCACAGATTTATTTACACGACCAGCAAGAACATATTCATAATACCATTCTTCGTAAATTTTGTAAAGCTCTGAGCTATAGTAAGCGAAATATTTGCTTTCAAGTAAACTAATTCGGGCAGTCGCTTCAGACACTATAAAACCGTTAACACCTTTGAGCGTTTGTTTACAATCTTCAATT
The DNA here is from genome assembly GCA_035771165.1 of Paragorgia papillata. Classification (NCBI taxonomy): domain Eukaryota; kingdom Metazoa; phylum Cnidaria; class Anthozoa; order Scleralcyonacea; family Coralliidae; genus Paragorgia; species Paragorgia papillata. The sequence goes on from JAWNZC010000348.1 coordinate 2,887,006, forward strand.
TCTCTCAACGCTCTTACGCTTTACACTGACTTTCACGCTTATTTGTTTGCATAGGCAGCAAGAACATAATCAAAACAATATTCTTCGTAAATTCCGTGAAGTTCTAGGCTAAACTTTTCAAAATATTAGCTTTCGACTAAACAAATTACACATAACACTGGCCCAGCACGGCTTTAATTATTTAGCACGACAATGGTGTAATTTCATTGGCCCATGTACACAAAGGGAATGGAATGTAGCTCTCGGGTGAGCAGACGTTAGTTTGGGGAGGTAAGCGAGCCATAAGAACGTCTGCGAAGGAGGCTAGGGTAACCGGGACATCCCGGTATACAGGCCCTTAGAAAGAGAAAAATTGCCGCCAAAATGGCCTGGTAAACTAGCCTTAAATCATACTAGCATATTTAACACTTATAAGAGTAACTAGATTTGTTAGTAAAAGACCAACTAAGACATGCCTGTTTGTACTATAGCAATAAATGAGAAACCTATGCAAAGTTTGATTTCCCGACAATGTCTCCGCCGCGCTCGACTTATATAGTACCGCTACTACTGCACGTATAAATTGATAATAGTTTACTACAATAAGAAAAACGTCGAGTCACACAACATTTTACGTCAAGTGGAAATCCGACCGAATAGAACTGTTGAAATGCAGATTCGCTTCGTACTGAGCCTGAATTAGCGCTGACTGTATGTTTTGTAAATTTGATTATTTTTACTCAATTCTACTGCCATACCAATCAGTGTTTTAGCCATTTTAGGGTGCGTTCATCCCACCACTATTGGGTTTCGCCTCTGTCTTAGTTCACTAAAGTTAGTTACAAAAAGCAGGTTAGAGTAATATACCTTCGGAAATTAAGATAACAATAGAGTTGATGTTCGCGGGCATACGTTTAATGTTGTTTTTGGCCCGACTCAGGCTCATTTTAGCGCGAACCGAAGGCGAGGGTTAAACTTAGCCCTGAGAAGAGCCAAAAACATATTTACGCCCAAGAACACCAACTGTATTACTATTATAATAATTTTAGTGGGCATTTAGAAGAAAATCAAAGACAGTATACGGTAAACGGTATGTTGAACAGTGCCACCTTCGCGTTGGCGTGTATTTCATTGTAACAAATATTTACATAACTCATAACTTACATGAAACTTGGCAGAAAAACGCAACATTTGTCATCAAAACAATCTTTGCTCCAAAGTATTGACAAGAAAAGTATACAATTCCATAAACAACAAACCAATAGTGATGTAGAACTGTTAAAACTGATAGGCTCAGATCAGCAGGCTAAAATATATTTTCTCCATTTCAGCCCGCAAAATACACCCAATGCCAGATAAAATTATTATATTACTAATATATACATGGCATACATGTATATGAAACTTTCCCCATTATTTCTATAGTGCACTAAAACTTTTTGTGATGGTCTGGTAATTTTTGTACAGTGCAGCGTCGTTTTTGTCTGAATTATATGTACATCACCAGCATGCAAAACGTTTAACCTGCATGGTGCAATATACCTTTGTTGCTATAAAGTATGAACTTCTTGGGATATCTTTTAAAGCCTAACAAAGATACAACAAACTGATTTTTGTGTTGTGAAACGTAATTACATGTAATTTACATCACAGCTGTGAGCCATGATTACTGATAAGTGATAATAAATGTCTGTTAAAAGTGAATTAAGTTCTTAATTTGCTGTGAACTGTGATTTTGCTTTACCAATTTTATAATTTATAAAAATATACTATATACTGTTGAGTGTTTTCATATGACAACATCAAAATTATAAAATACATATAGCTGTCTCTTTTTACAAGCGGGTGTAATGGAAAACAGCCTTAAATGAACAACGTTGCAAATCTCCACCAAAATTGTCGGAAATCCATACAAATCATCCTTTAATTACTATATCTACATTCGAAGTGATGTCCAAAACATTTAATTTTTGAATGTTAATAATTGTCTGCAAATTAAAAGTTCACTTCTTGAATATGCAAAAATGATGGAATAAAATTATATACAGTACTAGCCTGCAAAGCAGGCTGGGAGGTGCGGCACTCTGCACCCTTGCCACCCAGAGAGCCTGCAAAAAGAGCTAATACAGTATTGTAAGAGTATCCAATGTACATTTTAAAAATAATAATCATTCATATTTCTCACTTTTTAAAGCCTAGGTAAATTTCCATTTAAATTGCATGTTATAACACCTAACCTTGCCCAACAATTTCTCAGCCTTTCCATGCCCATACCATGGTGCAACATCAATATAATTTATTCCACTCCTTAAAGCTTCATGAACAACTTCTATAGACTCAGTTTCTTTAGTGGGATGGAAAACACTGCCCAGTGATGAAGCACCTGAGTTAACAATATTAAGAACCACAAACAGACACTACTACCACTAAAATTAACAATAATTATAACAAATATAATAATAAATTAACAATAATAAAATATAAATAATAATAATTTATAATAAATTATTATATTATAATTTACAGCCAAAATATGGGAAAACACCCAACTGTAATTGCACCAAATGTAGACCTCTCTAGAACTGTCTGATAAAATGATGTGTGGAAATCATGTCAGCCTGCATTATTTCATGAATCAATTGCTGAATCGAATGTAGTTGCAAACTGTTACCTTTCGCAGTCACATAAATCTCAGGGGGGAGGGGTGCACAGATGGTTTACCCCGGGTGGGAGGCTACAGGGGCCTGAGCCCCCCTCCCCACACAAGTTTTTAAATAGGGGGGTGGGCTGGGCTACCCCTAAAATCAAGCCAAACACCTTTAAAACTGATTATAGCCCCCCCCCCCCCCCCCCCCAAATTCAAATTCATTCCATGCGCCTGCATTTAAAATTGCCTACAGCTAACATGGTTTATATACATGTACATACTATCCGACTCATGTACAGTACTCACCAAAACTGAGGATGGACACCTCCATTCCAGTTCGCCCAAGTAATCTATATTTCATAATGTATTATTTATCTTCCTTTATTATCTAATATTCTTCTGGGTTATTCTATGGTATTCTTAAAGTCGAGATTAAAGTGGTAATATTTTTAAATATTTAGAAATGATTGGTGAAAATTAAGCGTCTCAGCGGTCAAGTACAATAGCGTTGCTACTTCGTGTAAGGTCCACATAATAGTTTGGTGTTAGCACCCCCCATCCATTTATGAGGTGCACCTTCTTTAATTATGGTACAAGAAGTAAATTTTTATTTCACGCCGAAAGCCCATCCCTCCTTCTTTATTGTCTGAAATTTTTAGAGCTAAGTAGTTATATACTCGCTTCCTGTAGTCATTTAAAGAGGCAACATCAAAATTTTAACTTGTCCAAATTTTGTATGCTACGTCAAGTTTTGGAAATCTTCTCCTAAAGGCTTCCCTTGTCCTTGTTGGGCTTCTTGTTTCATGATAGGAAAGTACCATGAATGCTCTTTCCTCGGGAGTGAATTGTTGTCCAACCATCTTAAAACGGGTGAAGTAAAGTGCACTTCTGCCTACATGGCAAACATTGCATGGAACTCTCACGAGCATTGTTATTACCCCAAGGAACCCCACATGATTTGATGCCGTATTGCTTCATTTGGTATCAAACTTTATTCCCCTGTGGTCAGTTTTCACATGCATAATTATGTATTCAAACTTGTATCCCGCACTCAAACAAAGCTGTGGTCAGAAACGCACCCCGTTTCTTTTTTCCCGAATTCACATTCGTTTGGGACACCCTGTATTTTTCCAAATCTGTAGGTAGCATAGATAATTTGCATAATTTCTCTGCGTGATATGAACATTTACTTCTTGTACCCAAAGTAAAGAAGATGCAGTACAAAAACGGATGGGGGGCATTTTTTTGGGACACCCTGTATATATAACTGGACTGCGTGCTCCTATTAGAGTTACGTGGCATTTATGACACATGTTTTTAAAACGGCCTGTATATATTTTGCTCGGCATTCAGTGGAATTGTTAGTTATAACTCGAGAAAGTCTTCATATTTATAGAAGATGAAAGCTTTCTGACTGACGGGTTTTGACGGTCTTCCACTGTCCCAGTCTGATATAGTTTGTCGTCTGGCTTAATAGACGGACGAATTAAAGATGGAAAACTCGCCGTTTTAATACTGGATTTTAAAACACCTGACAACTGATGAGTTTCTCGTCTGCTATTAACACTTGGAAAAGGTTGTTAAAGACATTCTAAGGCCCGGTTTACACTAGAGCAAAAAGGTATCCGGATTCACAATTTCACATTGTTTTTTATTCCCATGAGTAGAGGATGAAAAACAATGTGAATCCGGAAATTTTGCTCTAGTGTAAACGGGGTCTAAGAAGAACTCGGGACGTTTTCATGATAAGAGACCTACTGTAGTTCTGAACTACAATAATAATAATATTCCTAGACAATTACTGTTGTAGCTTTCTAGCAGTCTGAATTAAAGACGTGCCGGCCGGCGTACGGCACGAACACTTGGCAATAAAATAAACAAGACTGTCAATACACATGGTCATGGAAATCTACAAACATTTCGTTTTATGAAGTCGCCAGCTCTATAAAGAATCGCTGAAGATCACGTGAAAATCGCAAAGAAGCGAGGCGTACCGGGCCGCTCAGCAACAAACTCATAAATATAAATATACATACATACATATTATATATGAATATTTTCTTTACACAAACTCGAGATCATGTTCTATATACTGATATTCCCTATTTGGTCAGAAATAATCCATCGTTCCAAAAGAAATTAACAATGACCAACCGTGCATGCATTAACTCTTTCCTGTCCGAATTTATTGGTCTTTAGTATTTTGTTCTGGCCAACGCCAGACGATTTTATTCACCTCTGGGGAAGCCCTCGGACAGGAACGAGTTATTAATCGTAAGAAAATCGCTTTGTATTTACATAAATTTATTTTTTTCCAGCGATAATTTGTCGCTTACTATACCATTAGCAGAAGGACCCATAAATGCGGCCATTTTGAAAGTGAAAATGGGGACACATTTTTGGGCAGCACCCAGCACTATATACTAGAATCACACATATCTCAGAATCATATAGTATATATCTATATATGGTAGATATGTACACAAACTATTTATGGACTTAAGCCTGGTTTCCATAAGATCGTCCCGATCGCCTGAATCCATCCAATCAGAAATAGAATGAGCGATCCAAGATATCTCTCGTCTGATTGAAGAGATTTCGGTAACCGGGGCGATCCCGACATCATTATATGGCTTAAACCAGGCTTTAACGCGAAGTACTTACAGTATCTACAATACAGTTACGTTCAATTTGAAGGACTGGATTCTATACAAAGAAAGCTCTGGTGGCACAACATATTCTCTCATCTAGAATTCATGATTATCCTGAATAAACCTAACTACAACTCTCTCCCGGCAAACCTAAAACCTAACAACAACCCCTTGGTAACCTTAAACCTAACCACAACCCCCGGCAAACCAAATCACAACCCGACGGCGAGACGTTTTCACCTCTGCTTACTAGTGTATATGCTTTTCAGTTTAACATACCGCATGTGGGACAGAGAAGGATTCAGACATTTTGATAATTCAGGATAAACCCGAATTGTAAGTGAGAGGACATGTTGGGTAATACTGACCTGCGATCAATGAGGCTACAACTCAGAGGCTGTTCAACTGAAGCGGCTGCATGAAGCGGGACGGGCCGTTTGTCGAGACGAAAACGCGTACCCGCGAGGCGGTAAACACTGACGCTTTGTGAGTCGCCTTAGCATATGCGGTAAACTCAGTTTTTGATTTGGGTTAAGGATTTTGTTAGAGTTGGATGTCATAGATAGTGGAGGTTTGCGGTTAAAGTTTAGGAAAAACCCCACCTAAAGCACTCATAAAAAATACTCATTGATATACGCAAGATAGACAGCAAATAGTAAAACACGGAAAAAAAACATTTATTTCATTAACTTTAGCCATGTAGTTCCCTTCTTCGTAGTTCTTTTAAAAAATATTAAATCTACATAATATACTGTGGACAGGGCCTTATTCTACGACACCGAAACCACATTTAGAGTAACATCAAAGAATAATTGCGTCGATATGCATTTTAATATCTGTTAATGCCAAACAAACGGACCTTGTGAAGTTGTGGCAACTTTGGTACCAACGCAGAAGCAAGTGCACCAGTGTTGATGATAAAGTGGAGTAAATCGTATTTGGTGTAAAAGCTGGCCAATATAAATCTAAAAAATAAAAAAATAAAAGCAATGAGCATTCAAAGGAGGAAAGGAAGTAATAATTAGTCAATCAAAGAAAAATATTTGGTCATATGTATGAGTTTTGAAACCCGGTAAAAGTCGCGCTAACTGAATTCATAATTAAGAAATCAGATAATAAACGGCACAAACAAAAGACCGTTTCTGATTTCTAACTTCTGATTTTTTTCCACCTCTGTATCAATCTATATTATGCGTCGGTATTGAAGTATATAGCATGCATGTAGAGATACTGTAGTTTTTAGGATTTCAGCAATTGTTTTAGCGTTACATTCGTATAAGAGGCGCGCCAGTGATGGGTGGAATTTCCAGTCGGTTCCATATTTGACAAGGTTCTGTTCAACCTTATTTTAGGCAAGGCATTTCCATCTTTCACGCATACCCAGTGCGCACTCTTTCGGTATACCAACAAAATTCACTTTCTGGTATATCTGAGGTGATGATCTTTGTCATATCAACGACGATTAGTGAAGTAACAAAATTCAAGAATGCAACATTTCCTAGTGATCTTACATAAGGCCCCGTTTACACTAGAGCAAAAGTATCTGGATTCACATTGTTTTTCATCCTCATGGGAATAAAAAACAATGCGGAATCCGGATACTTTTGCTCTAGTGTAAACGGGGTGTAAACGGGGTCTAAATGGAGGTCTTTTAATTCGGATTCTGGTTGTGTCACTTGTGTGATGTTTTAGCGCGTTTTTAATATTTCTTTAACATTTTTCGATTTAGAGCGTTTTGCGCTTGTTTACCGTTACTTAGCCTAAGCCTTTCAAATACGGAAGATTCGGGAACAGCTCAGGAAGGGAATTCTTGTATCTTCCTGTATTTAAAATTTTAAACAAACTAAATAAAGTTCGAAAATCGCATAAAGAACGTTAAGATTCGATCCAACCTTAGTCTGAGAGAAATTTAAAAAATATTTCATTACTCTTCTATCCAGTTCTATATAATCTTTTTCTTTTTGAACCGTACCTGTATATAGCTATAGTACTCAGTAACAAACCTGTTATCTATGACGTTTCACATAAAACGTGCCCTGAATGTCTAGTGGTAACCTTAAGCTCTAAAATAACATGAAATTACAGTATCTAATTTATTAACTTACATCACAACAGGAACAAGCGTCATGAACTTTTTGGTCGATGTATTTTGTGCACCTTGGTTTATTTGCTCCCAGTGTGTCAATCTGCGATCTTTACCCTGTGTACCACCATCAATTGAATTCTCAAAAGGATTTCCTTTTAAATAATGTAAAAAGTAGTAGGTTGCCTAGAAAGACACAGTGATTAATGAAAAATTTAACCTTAAAAAATATTTAAACCCATTCACTTCCAAAGCAGTCAAAGGAAAACAAGTTTGACTTCCCTCTGTTAAATGTAAGTACTCTGACTTACATTCCAAATACTATAATTGTATATGACACAAATATTTACTTCAAAGAAATTTTCCACTCTTACAGCCTTATTCAGAACTGTACGGTTATTAATTTCAGGCATTTGCCACTGACTCTATACAAACCTTATTCGGGTCTGCACAATTATTAAATTTAGGCATTTCTATTAGTTCACTACTACATACATGCATTACTGGGACAATTCTTTGTACAAATTATTTTTCAAATCTGTTTCCAAGTGAGAAATATGCTGATATTCACTCCAAGATAAAAAAAAAGTTCACTCCACCATCTTGGATTTGTAAGCTCCAGAGCGAGGACACAGAATTAAGAAATGGCTCATGGTTTGGCGTGCTCCATCGAGTTATGGATGCACGCGGGAAATTGGGAGAGCACGAAAAAATCGTAAGAGTTGGTCGAGGCGTAGCCGAGACCAACTCTAGATTTTTTAGTGCTCTCCCAATTTCCCAATAACTCGATGGAGCACACTAAACCATGAGCCATATCTTTTATAACATAGCATTAAATCCTTTCACAAGCCGGCGAATCGTTTTGGTTGTTGTGTTTTTCTACTTTCGTAGCCAAGTCTTTTTTGTTCACTAAAATCCAACCAAAAGGACAGTTTAAACTCGGTTACCCAGACCCAGTTTATGTCTTCTGGGTCGTTGTTCTTTATTACTCAATAAAATTAAATGACTCGGTATTTTGATAATATAAAAGGCCATAAAAAGGTCAATTTAAAACCCAGTTTTATTTTGAAATTTTCCCCCGCGCTTTTTTGCCGTGCTCCATCGAGTTTTATACAATACCCTGGTTGCTATGCGTGTTTTCATTGGTTGTTGGCCATGATCTATTAGAGGACAGACACATGGTCACGTCAGATCACGTCAGCTGACTTGCTTTTTTCCTTCTTCATGCCCCAAAATCCGGCAAGAGTTTCAACAAAAACCTTTTAAATTGTTATTGTATAAAACAAGTAGATTCCATTTTTTTTGTTGTCTGTTCAGTTATAGATGCACAGATGACGTCACAACGTGGTAAGAACAAAAAAGTGGCCCAGGAGACGCAGTCGGCAAAATGGAATCTATTTGTTAAATGAGCACGCACGACAGCCAATCAAAAACGTTGCTATATCAAAGCTATGTTATAATTAATAATTAGACAACGAGCCCGAGTTTTCTATGAGCGAATAGTCAACGAGGCGAAGCCGAGTTGACTATCGCTCATAGAAAACGAGGGCGAGTTGTCTAATTGTTTTAGTATAAATTTACCAACAAAAGTTAAATAAATTCTCGACCACAACATATTCTTTGAGGCTCGTTTAATACATTTTTTGACAGCCAACAACACACGTTCAACAGTCATTTCGGACATCTCCTTGGCCCGTACAGTAATTGATGGAAAAGAAAAGTTTTCTTGCATAATTTAGCATGGATTTTCATGTACAATATTGAAACAATATATATCCGCTCATTTGTTTTGTAAAAGTGACAAAAAGTTGAAAGAAACATTCAATTTAGCATATAGTTTACATCACGAAATCTTGTCAACAGCAAGCGTAATTTTGAAATGTGTTTTGTTTGATTTAACGATCTTACCATTAATAATTTCCATTCTAACCATTTTGTAGCCGTTTTTGTTTTCTGTAGAACGTATTGCTTCGCCTAAATGTTCAATTTCTTCTTTCATTTGCCCACTCCGTTATAATTTCGCCGCCATTGTTGCTTAACAGAACAACCGCTGGCTCTAATGATCGTTGTTCGTGCTATACTACGCATTTTGTCATTGGTCAATTTTTTTTAAAGAGTGACTTTCATTGGTTTATCCCAGAGGTTTATATCACCAATTATAAACTCCTGCAATAGCCAATGAAATTCGAGGATTTACATTATAAACTTGTAAATTTATACTAATAAGGATTATAACACAGCTTTGATATAGTAACGTTTTTGATTGGCTGTCGTGCGTGCTCCATAACTCGATGGAGCACGGCAAAAAAGCGCGGGAAAAAAATTCAAAACAAAACTGAGTTTTAAATTGACTATTTATGGCCTTTTATATTATCAAAATACCGAGTCATTTAATTTTATTGAGTAATAAAGAACAACGACCCAGAAGACATAAACTGGGGATGGGTAACCGAGTTTAAACTGTCCTTCTGGTTGGATTTTAGTGAACAAAAAAGACTTCGCTACGAAAGTAGAAAAACACAACAACCAAAACGATTCGCCGGCTTGTGAAAGGATTTAATGCTATGTTATAAAAGAAATGGCTCATGGTTTAGTGTGCTCCATGGAGTTATGGATGCACTTGGGAAATTGGGAGAGCACTCAAAAATCTAGGCTACGCCTCTTACGATTTTTTCGTGCTGTCCCAATTTCCCGCGTGCATCTATAACTCGATGGAGCACGCTAAACCATGAGCCATTTCTTAATTAACCAGAAGTCCGACTCAGTGTCGGCACCTTTGATGTAAGCGTCCTCGCGAAATGTCGGCCTGCGATCCCGGCGCCATTTTGAAAGTAAGTGCCCCCGGGAAATTAGCCCTCTCGTCCTTGCGACCCTCGGGCTCCTGTATTAAATTATTCTTGGCCTTTCTTGTGACCTTTTAATTAATTTTATATTGTGATCTATATATATAAATAATATTTAGTTAAGTAAATAAGTAATTTACTTTAGAAAACGATTCTTTGGAGATAAAATTCTTTGACCACGAGGTTATTAAAACTTCAGTACGTACGCGGTACTACGGGTAAGAGTCCGTGGCAAAAAAGTCCTGCTGGAGTTTACAATTCTTGATTTATGCCGATACATTTGTTTACAGAAAAAGATGCCTAAAAATTTCGGAACTACCCATTGTTGAAATACATCAGGTACGTATGTTGTTAGAAATTTTATCAGCTTTCATTCGGTGTATAGTTCAAATTTTTATATTACCTGTAACTTTTTAAAATGTTCAAAATGTGCACACCATTGTTCGTAAAATAAGAATTATATGATGGGAAATGGACTCCTCACAAGTGTTGTAGAATTTTGGATATTGTTTTTAAATACTAAACGCACAGCCCTGAACAACATATTAAACATAGGATACTGTGAAGTGCCCTGGCATTCATGTTAGAACTTTTAATTTACTTGCCGGAAGTATTTAAAAAAATAAAAAAACATTATTTTGGTCTGGACCGTCTGAAATGGTGAATTTCTTAAGTTTGTTTTGCCTTTTGCTGTTTTGGTGTTTGCTATAACCTCAGAAAGACTTCTGGTATGAACCTCAGATATTTCTTAAACAAAAGCTAATTCAAATATGAAAGGAGTGGAAAAGTTTGCAGATTTCTAGTTGAAGTTGAAAACGTTTTTGGTGCAAATTAGTGATCATACCTTTTTCAACTACCACGTTATAGTGACGTTCCATGTACATACTACAATTATTGACTTCTGGAAATGTCACCACACATACTATTAATCTACTCTATACTATTATTGATTGCTACAGAATTTTCCACTCTATACTATTATTTTGCCCTTTACAATTATTCGGAACATAAAAGTTAGCCATTAAACTGTTAGCCATTAGCCAGAGAATACAATTTAAACTTTTACAAGAAATTATTTCTGTAATTTTTTGTTGTTGCAGTCTTTTCATTAAAGCAAAATGTTCATTTCTTTTTATACACAAACTACTAAATTTGTCTCAATTAATGTACATACAGTACACTTAAATTAACATCATAAAATTAATATCATAAAATAATATAGCTTTTAAGGTGGCTCGATACAGTTTTTAAAGATTTAGATGTATATCAGTTTGACACTGTCAGATTTTGCATGTTTAAGCTTTATTCAACAGATACTGTTTTATATAGATATATATGTTATTTACCGGCTGGGAGGTCCGTATAGAAAAATATTTGCCCGAGGTCTTAAAAAAGGCCCGAGGCCGCAGGCCGAGGGACATTTTTGAGACCGAGGGCAAATATTTTTCTATACGGACCGACCAAAACGGTAAATAACGTATTTATTTTTTTGTTACATAATTAGATAAATTAAATTAATTATAATTGAATTAAGTTGCGTAATCGAGATGACGTTCACGTGATATTCAAAAGTCCAAAGTTTATCGTTCGACAGTAAACAACTGCCGACATGCAGTCTTACAGGGAAGCTTGGAACCTTTTTTGTGATAAAAAAAAACATTCAAAACTTGAAGATCTAGTTACGAAGGGAAGTGAAATGCAGTCCAAGTGTTTTTAAAGTTTAGTTGATAAAGACTCTTCGTCGTTCTTCTTCATCGCTTGCTCGTTTTTGGCTGTTCGCTTGGAAAATCGCTTTCAATATTTGGCTGACTGCATGAAAATTGAAAGTGTGGTCCTCGAGTTTGAAGACGAAAATGCTTGTCAGTAAGCCATTTGTAATTTCAAGTTTCAAGGACATGAGACGATGAGGTTGACATGTGGAAAATGTTTGACTAAAAGGTAAAGACTTGTAGCGGTTTTGTTGAGTATAGCGGTTGGATAACAAAAGAAAGACAGTTTAGTGTCAAAAGGTTTCACTGAGCTTTTCTATCTTAATCTCGTGGTATGATTTTTTATATATACTTCTATATAGTTTCATTTAGTGATTCAAAATACTGTGTTCACAAGTTTATGTATGTTTTCCCTACCGTTTTAAACTGTTTTCTTTATAAATGTCACTCGTAAATTTTGCTTTGTCACAGTTTTCCCAGCGTTTCTTTTAAAAGTCGCTGTTTACACTCATGAAGTTGTCAAAACCATGTGGATAATAAAACTCATTTGCATCCCCGTAGCTCTCTGTTGAATTTATTTTTTCTGTGGCAAGCGCAATAGTTGAAAATCGGTCAATTTTAAATGAATTTTAAAATTAAATTTAGGATTCCGTGACCGTGGTCAGATATCGTAAAAAACTGCCCGCTCACGCAGCCAATCAAATTGCAGCATTACCTAGGATTCCGCCCGCTCGCGATTGATAAAAAAATAAAAATTAACATTTCTAATTTTGAATTCCGTTTTTTTTTAGTAACATTGAGTCAATTGCTATGGCAACACAGACGTAACAAATTCCCTTCGAAATGGCCTATTACCTCGTGTATTTGAAAAATAAGAACAGTGACCCCCAATTCTTTTTCTTGCAGACTTTTTCTTCAAGAATAAACAATCAATAGAAAGATTATAAAAAAAATCTGTAATGCCAATATTTTTTAAAAGCAAAAAATAACGTTTTCTTTAATAATGGCAATACAGTTTTTTTTAAATTTTTGGTATAAAGGAAGATTTTAGTGATAGAAAACATCATACAAAATTTAAGCATAGGTCATTGGATAAAATACTGTTAAAATACACTGGGTTTCCATTAGAAATTTATAGTTTTTGGTGGCATCAGCATTTCACGCGCATCACACGTAATGTCGACGCAAGATGGCATCAGCAGCTTGCATACATCATGTCATTTTGATGGTCTTGATTGGTAAACATTCTTACACACACAAATTGTCATGCGAGTTTTTTATTTGTCAAGCCACCTTAAGGTGGCTCCCTAGAGTTTTAGTTTTGTCATGGCTTGTTACGTTCAGTCATATAGTCTATGGTTGTTACTGTCTATAAAATAACTATTACATAATTATTCTTTATTATATAAAATAGAGTGTTTTATTGATTTTACCACCACTAATAAAAGTGATAATCTCACATGTGCAATTATTTATAATCGCACATGTGACGATTATCGCTGAATCAGCATTATAGTTTAATGCAATTTTTGCAAGGCAATAGGACAATTTTTTTATATAATAATCAGAACAATACATGGATGCTTGGAAATATGAAATTTATTTCTCGTGTTGAACAGGATATGTCACTCGTTCGCTTCGCTCACTCGTGAGATATCCTGGTCAACACTCAAAATAAATTTCATATTTCCACACATCCATGTACGGTATTATTCTCAATGTATACTGAACTGCAGAAGGAGATCCACACTTATGAAGTATTTATTGAATAGTGCTAATATCTGCTGTTACCATGGTAATAATGGCATTTGAAATGTGTCAAATTTTCATAGTTTTCGTCTACTTAGACGCATATCTCCAGTTTTCTTCGGTTAACATTTCTAAAAATTGTCATCTGGTCACTTTTTTCCACTTAGAACACTACAGCAAAATATTAGGGGAAGTTGTCAAGACATATTTTTCGCTATAAACTTAATGGATTAAAAAGAGTTCTGTCTTATGAAATTTTTTAAAAACTAAGTATTGCACAAAATTTTAAAACATTTTACTGAAGCAAACATGTGATATTTGAGCATTTGTATCACTCGGACAGCTGCTGATGTGACAGAATATCAACTTGACAAGATTGCTATTTACACATGTGCCGATGTCATAGTCCTTTCTTAAAATTACCGTAGGGACTAGGGAGCCACCTTAAGTCATCTTAACATTATCAAATAAAACCAAGTATGTAGTACAAGTTAAAAAGTGTGACAACCATATAAAGAATTAAAAACAAATTTACTCCCAGACTGGAAAGTTTGTAAAATGTGCAACAGGAATCAAATTGCAGTGGGCATCTCATGAAAATTGCGCAGGAAAATAAGTAATTTCCAGGGCAGTTGCGAATAAAATGGTGACTACAATCGAATTTTCATGCAGTTTTTGCCGAATCTGCATTAAAAGTCTGCAATCACAGGCAACTTTTCAAAAAATTGCGCAGCCACTACATTTTTTATGAAAATTGCACGGCCGCAGGATACCGTCGTGAAAAATCATGCAACAGAAATATCTGTTGTGAGATACAAACTTTCCAGTCTAGATTTACTAATATATAAAGTAAGAGTTAATTACCAAGAACCAAGGCATTAAGCCACATACTTCCCAAGGTGCATAATTTAGTTTAAATTTCACAAGGTTTTGTCTTTATCTGTATATACTTCTTTGGGCTTTATACAGATAAAGACCGTGCATTTATAATGAGCAATTCAATTCAATTGAACTCAGTTTGTATGGGAGAAATATATAAAGACTTATGAATAACAAAGAAAACCGCATGAAATTTGAACTAAGTAATAGATAAATCCCGAGAACGAGGGATGTATGCTATATAAAGACCCGAGGATGCACAGCGTCCAAGGGCTTTATATTGCATACATCCCGACGTTCGAGGGATTTATCTGACTTAATTTATCATTGAGGTGGTTTTCCAACAAAGTTTTGTCTTTTTTTCCACCTTGGACAAAGATTTTCCTTATTTTTTTCTTCATTTCGTTTCTAATTATTATTCAAGGGCTATGCGATATAAAGCCCTCGGAAGAACAAAGAAAACCGACTCAATAATAAATTAAGTGTTATGTATACCTTGATTACATGCATGGTTACCTATCTAGTGTCCCCAATTAGTAGACATATAGTCGGCTAAGTATTCTTTGACACTGAAATAAAGTTATCTATTTAACAAATAGATTCCATTTTGCCGTTGTCTGTTCAGTTATAGATGCACAGATGATGTCACAACGTGGTAAGAACAAAAAAGTGGCCCACGAGACGCAGTCGAGTGGGTCACTGATGTTCTTACCACGTTGTGACGTCTTCTGTGTATCTATAACTGAACAGACAACAAAAAAATGGAATCTATTTGTTTTATACAATTAAAATTTAAAAGGTTTTTGTCGAAACTCTTGCCAGATTTGGGGGCATGAAGAAGGAAAAAAGCAAGTCAGCTGACGTGACCATGTGTCTGTTCTCTAATAGATCATGGCCAACAACCAATGAAAACACGCATAGCAACCAGGGTATTGCATAAATATCTATACAGTACACGGATTGGTAAATAATAAGAAAGAAAGAAATATATAATTGTAGTTGTACTCCCTCGTGATCATATTCTACCAAGGATAGCAAGAGATAGCAAAGAAGATTACGTACACTATAAATACGTACTTGCACTGGTGATTGAATGCAGAGCGAAAGTCAAGTCAGTGAACTGTTTATAGAATATGAAGGAGTGATGTACAAAAAGTTGTTCGCACTTACCAGACAATGAATAATACTTGTCAAGGTCCATGCGGTTGCCGTATCAATAAATGGTATGCTTAGAATGGCAAAATGCGTTAAACAAACCAAAAGTCCATATGTTAGCCACGAACCTCTGCCTTCTAACCAAGACTCATTAGGATTAAAACGACTGTGAGGTGCCTTTTCGGCCATCTTCACTAAAGCCACTCAGACCTAGCCTGCGTGGCAGGCGTTCTGTTTGCGGGCGGGAGTTTGCGGGTGGGTGAATATAAGCGTTTCGCCCCCATGGATTTGATTGACACTTTAACTAGCAAGATTGTCCGTTTGACCAATCATATTTTCTCGACCAAATTACGATTTGCAACGATATAATTCAAACTCGAGACTATTTCAGCAAACAAGTACAAGCTCGGTACAAACCTTATTCAGAATTTTAGAGCACCAACAACTTGCAGCGATTTCCCAGCGAAATATATTTTAGGCAAATAGCAAGCACCGCAATATTTTAAGTCAGTACGTATTTAATACTATTACCGGGGTATTAAAATAGATTCAACACTTTCAATTCCAACTTGACAGTTTACTTACTAGTCTAGAAGTAAATTGTGGAACTTCTTGAGTCGTATATATCGACTAAATATTGATGTAGAGCTAAATTTATACAAACGCGGACCACGCTGAAGATGTGACACAGCATTTATACCGTCTAGACCGACTAGACGCAACGACTTATCAAAACAAACTCGGCCGAGTCGAAACTGCGAAACATAATGTAATATTACATGTAATGTGTTCGTTCAATAGGCAGTAAGCAAACAAAATCTGGTCGCACATAAATACAGTATGCAATGTCTACTAAATTTAGACCAAAATCAAGTAGCATAGATGTTTTACTATTGAATTATAGCTGGAACTCCGACGCGATTTTATAATGAACGAATCTATATTCTATACCTGGATGACACTGCCCTTGTTTAACAGAGTTCCGTAAGAAGAAGGTATATAGCAACAGTCAAATCTCCCGAACGCCTTTATATGCTTCAGCAATATAGTGATAAACTTCCAGAAAGTACAACAACAAGTCTTGGTAATATCGTATAAAATGTATCGCTGAACTCTAGCGACCCAGCGATAGCGTCGTTCTCCAGTTTACATATTAGCACGAAGCCACCTAGAATATTCAATACATATAGTTTTGCCTAACAAGCTTAAGGTTTATGTTCTCCAAACGCGTTGCACCATAAATTTAATAAGGTCTTGACGTCTTGTTTACATTAGCTTGCGTTTCAGCCAATGGCTATTTAGCCGAGATTTTGGAAACCAAAAACGCTTTTATAAATAGAATTACGGCAGGCGTTCCTTTCACCCACCCGCAAACTCCCGCCCGCAAACAGAACGCCTGCCACGCAGGCTACTCAGACCACTCACTCAGAACTAAACAATGCAAATTGCCACCGGAAGCTGATGCGAGTATTCGTGTGTATTGTATTCGTAACGAGAACTGAGCCTGCATTACCTTGAGTCCCGGTACTGCGGTAGGGCCTTTTTGGGAATATTGGGATTTGGGAAACATTGGCAGAAAGTTGAAAGTCGGCGATGATATCTCTTTGGATCTCTTCAATTTCTTCTGAAAATGTTTTGTTTTGTTTTAATCACGTACTGTCTGTCGTATTATATAATATACTTAAGTAAGTATATTATAAGTATATTATATAATATGACAGACAGTACGTGATAGTGCTTGGGCTACCTATGGTATCACATTTTAACTTACATCGAGTTCACTGGCCCACAGCTAGACGGCTGCGAAGGAGACTAATACGGAGCTCACCTTGGGTCAAATGCCCGGGGTTTGCCCGGGGGGGGGGGGGGGGGATGATCGCAGTTGGATTTGACTCGTACATTATTGGAAGATATTGTTTTAAAAAGATCAACAAAGCATTGTGGTTAAATGTAAATGTACTGCCGCCATCTTTTCCGGTAATAATAATAATAATTCAGGATTTCATCAATTCAGGATAATCCTGAATATTCAACAGTTAAATCCCCACCCCCACCCTCTAACCCACACCCCCAGCAACCCTAAATCTAACCACAACCCCCTGGTGTCCCACAACTCTCTGGGAAGAACTGTATGCAGTACTGTATAGCTGTCCACAACTATACAGTAAATTAAGCTAGGGATGAAAATAGGCTGAGAAAACAAACATGTCATCCTTTTGCTGGCTAGGATGAAAACAGCTAGCCTGTGTACAGCCGCTCTCCCATGAGAAAATAATAGGGGAGAGAGCGTCTGTGAGTTCGAGGTGATAATCGTGTTCCAGGTCACATGGATTTTCAGTAAATTATAATTATTGAATAATTTCAATCTGTGTGTAGTACTTTCAAAGTTTCTGTACCAAAGAAATTAAGTTCTGACAAATTAAAAATGGTTTTTGATCGAAAAGACATGTGTGCGAGAACGAGAGTTTTTGAACGGCGTATTTACTATAAATATTCAAGATAAGTTTTTCCAAAGGTCAGACTTTCCACTACCACGGTCAAGTACATTCATGCGTGTGTCTAGGGGTGAGCCAATCATCGGCAAAACATCGGCAGAGCCGATTAACGGCATTGGCCATTTCAGATTGGCTGTCTCGTGACTCTCATCCTCGTATTTCTGCTCTCTCGTCCTCGTTTATCATAGCCTGTGTACAGCCGCAACCCTCCCATCAAAATCGGGGAGCGAGCATCTGGGTACGGCGTCAATAATTACGTTCTCGGTCACGTGGATAGATAGGCTGTTGCAGTATTGAAAAAAAACACGAAAACCGATACTGAAAAAAAACCCCGATAATATTGATATAAATTATATCGATATTTTTCTGCGATGGAAATATACTAATTTTTCAACCAAATTTTCATATGATGCCAGTCAGGCAAGATATTTTTATATCGCAAGATATTGCATTTTTGCTTTCACTGCTCAGGTTCAAATTCAATTGTATATACTTCAATTCTTTACCTTGTTTGGCATTTTTGCACTTGTTGAGTTGTTGATACAAAAATATTTTAAACAAAGGAAACACTGCTGACTACTTGACTGTTTTCTGTTTGTTTTGTTGCACTCAAAATACGAGAATTGGCTTGATGACTTCCTCTCATTGTGAAACTTGAGATGAATAAAACGACAAAACGGGAGCACTGAGCATCAGGTTAGCAAACATCAGTTTTGCCGATTAATCGGCTAATGGTGGGGAAATATCAGCTCTTAACAATCGGTATCGGCAATTGGTGTGTCTTAAAAAAAATAGCATTTTGTACACACTGTCTGCACGATTGACTGACTATCATATTCATGCATATTCATAATGTTTTAATTCCAGTATCACAATTGTCAATTCAGATGTGCCATGATTAATAACAACCAACTCCTAAAGTCGAAAATTACCGTAGGTATTTTTAAATCATAGTCTTACCGACGATAGATTGTCCGTTGGAAATGCTATTTCAGTTATACACTCAATCTGTATCTGTAATATTTAAAGTTGCTTGGTTTCAGTACCAGCGGCTGCCATAAATTACGAGTAATCAGAAGATAATTTTGAAGAGTCGAATGAGAATTAATCTTCCACAGTCAGTACCAAATTATAATTAATGCTATCCAGCAGCCAATTAAAACTTGTGTAATACAATTACCAGATCTGTTTCCATGAATCCATGGAAAATCCACATGACCTGGAACACGATTATCACCTCGAACTCACAGACGCTCTCTCCCCTATTATTTTCTCATGGGAGAGCGGCTGTACACAGACTAGAAAACAGCCAGCTGAAAAGGTGAGAACAATGTTCATGATATACATCAGATGTCATTTTCTTATTTCGGCTCCTTTAATTTCTTATTCAAATATTGTGTTAAACAGCTTTTGTAACTACAGTAATACTATTTTGAGACTTGAATAACTGACAACTATATTGTTCTCAGTTTTTCATGTTTACTGTGTTTTTGGCATGAATGCTTTTTAGCCTTTTTAAACAAAATGACACATGAAACTGGTACTAACGGCATATTCTATACTATTCTATACTATGAGTAACAAGTAACGAAACTCTAATACAGTGTATATGGCTTATATTATAACAAAAAGTTTGATTTTAATTTCTTGACTGACAAACTATTAAATTCATGCATGTTTTGTAAAGATAATGACTTTTACTATAGCAACAAATAAGCAATTACATATTTAATTCAACACCAATTAAAATTTAAAATGCATGTTTAGCAAAGCGTGATAAAATTATTCAATTTAAATCATTTTTCAATCCTTTTTTTGAGCCTTTGACTGGTGGCCGTGTAAAAAACATTTTGTGGGAGACTGAAACCTACCTGCAAACCACGCAGGGGCCTGGAACTTTGCCTCACTTTTTGCCCCACAAATGACTGGGCCAGCATTATCGTTCCAGTTACCACATTCTAACTTATATTGAGTTCACTGCCTAGGCCTTCCAAACTTGCACCATTGCACATATTGGTCTTGTCATCCTTGTCCTATTCTGTGTAGCCTGCGAGCAGATGTTTTGTGAGTTTAGATAGTCCAACAGGCTATATTCTGTGTGCTTGGTGACATAGGCGTACGGGCACAAATTTATAGGGGAGGCGGAGAACATTTTGCCCGACTGAAACGGAAATTGCCCGACTTTTGATATAAAAAAAACACTAAGTGCCTGTTGTTCAATATACTTTATCTCCTACAATACACAGATATTAAATTGTTTTGATTACTTTTCCTTATTTTCATCCTATTTAAAAAATTTTTTCCTATATTTTTGCCCGACTTAGCTTGAAAATTTGCCCGACTTAGCAACATTTCCATTCGTCTGGGGGGGCAGCTGCCCCCCCTGCCCCCCCGCCTCGTACGCCTATGCTTGGTGTTTCTGCTGTGGCCTTCATCAGAGTAATTGATCACGATGCATGCCTGGCCACCAGCCAACCTAACTTTGGAGCGCGTGAAATCACGTCAAAACTGGGGCGAGTAAGTCAAGCCAGGGGGAAGAAAGACGACGGAGCATATATCTATATGCTCCCGCATTTTTCTTCCCCCTAGCTTGACTTACTCGTCTTTGATGTGTTCCCACTCACTAACTTTGGAGCGCGTGATGTGGCTGTGCTGGTAAGGTGTTTTTGTAGCCTGCGGTCAGGCCTCTTGAGCGCAATATGATAGGCCTCTTGAGCGCAATATGATGCGTCCTCAAATAACTGAGTGCTTCAGATCAGCTGACGGAAAAATGTAATAGACCTGCAATATGTGGCATTGGCAATTTTTGTTCATTTTGAATTTTGTCTGGGCCTCCTGGTGCTCTGCAAAGGTAACTTATGGTGAGTTGATTGTCTTGCTGTGTATCAGTTATATAGTTTGATAACTTTGATTTGTTCTACCGTATATAATTTCTTGCGCGCTTTCCCCAAAAAGTGATTCGCGGTGACGCGTATTTATATGATCTTTGCATATATTCCACATTCAGTATTCAATTGAATGTTTATATTTGATTTACGAGTTGAAGAACTAGTTGAAGAAGCCTTTATAATAGTTTTAAGGTTGATTTTGTTAAAAATTGTACTGTGGTCAGCAGGTGCAGGTAGTGGTCTTTTGAAACGCACAAGTTGTTTCTGTTTGTGTTGCGGTATAACAATATATATATAATTTTGCACTGATCTATTTCAAGATCATCGCCCATGGCGCTACTATATATTGATTGCTAAAAATCGTTGTGGTTAACAACTTAAAACTTGGTTTCAACACAACGAATCGCAGTTGGTTGTAAATCAACACGCCGTTTATTTATTTGTTTTATATACTGATAGCGCACGTTGACTTTCGCTTCTCTTGGATGCATCACAGCCCCTCTTGGATGCATCACAGCCCAGATGCATGCTAGCCTACGTAGCGAACATTCCAGATTTTAAAATTTTATAAATTAAGCAAACTTTTACCTCTATTTTCTATTCTCCTCAAACTTCCCAGTGTTTGGACATATTCTGATGAAACACTGTCCTTGTATATGATATTTAAGAAATAGGAAATGGCCGCCCGTATTTATATAGCCTGATGCAAACACGAGAGTTGAGTTGGAAGAATTCGAAAGTTTATGTGAACCCGAGCCGTAGGCGAGGGTTTACATAAGTACTTTCGAATTCTCCCAACTCACTCGAGTGTTTGCATCAGGTTATATAAATACAGGGCATCCATTTTCTATTTCTTTTATGAAATAAGGCTAAAAAATGTGCCGTGACACATCACAACCGTGTTTACATAGCCTGATATAAACACAGTAATTGACCAATCACAGCGTGCGTAAGACGCAACCTATTTTATAAATTAAAATAGTCAATAATTCATGAGAAAAGACAAAAAAGGTTTCTTAACTGCTGTTCAGCATGAACCTATAAATACTAGGGAGTAGATGTTGAGTATATGATGAGCTAGATGTTTGAAATGATTAAGTTGGATGATTTTAATTAAGGTCGAACCTAATATTAAGTTCGCAGTAATGCATTTAGTTCAACCCTGGTTAGCCTGCCTGCATCTGGGACTGCACGCAGACTAAACCCTGGTGTGATGCAGTTTTAAACGTTGAAGTTATGATGTACTGAACCTAATACATTTGACTGAGAAAAACTAGGGCAAGTTTGTTGAATCTAGAAGCCATCATCAAATTGTCTAGAAAGTTTGTTGCAACCCTACCAAAAATAATGTAAATATATAATATTGGTATTTTTATATATAGTGTTTTATAATCTTCAGAGTTCATAATTCTATAAATTTCCTCCCCCAAAATGCAGGAAATGGCATTTCAGAGACCCTAAATTTCAAAAAATTTCCCTAAATTTAAATTTTTATTATTTTATTATATATATATATATATATATTTATTTTTTTTTGGGGGGGGGGCTGTATCCTCCCTGGCCCCTTTAGAAATGTTATTTTGGCCCACTTGGTTAACCCTGGCTACACCCTGTATAAAATGTCTGCAGTGAAGGAGGCCAAACACAATGCTGCCTGGTATTGGTCTTGTTGGTGGTTTCTGTACTGAAAATGATGCTCTATTATAGGCACTTGGGACACTTATTTAATTCTGGTTATCGGGGTGGTTCTTATTTATATAACTGAAATATTATAGCAACATTATAATATTACCAAATGATTTAATTTGGGAAAAATGGGAATTATAAGGTCTGGGCTATTCCAGTTGGCCGTACTGTACACAGGGGTTGTAGCCCCCTGTTGGGGAACCCTAAGCCCCCCATCCAGGAAATTTACCAATTTGTTGGGGAATGATCTGGAAGGAAAATCGTATTTTTATCAATTGGCAAAGAACTTTTTAACTGATTAAGCCAGAAAAGTCCGTAATTAGTAATGCTTTAATAGTGAAATAAAACTCCTGTAGAAACACAAAATAAGGTACATGTAAATGTTGTGCAAATTCAACAGTGATAATCACAACACACAAAATTTCATCTTCTGTCTTCAAAATTGTACAAAAATGGTGAACAGATTCAACAGATTCCCTTTATTGATACCTGGAAAACAAATGCTGTAGCTTGTCGAGTATTGCGATAATTTCAAGTGAAGAAGACAGGAAAAGCCATTCTAGATGTTCAAATTTTAAAACTTTTTTGGGGGGGGGGAGAATGCCCCCACCCCCCTACTAGCCCCTGTTGGGGACCTTAGCCCGTGTTGGGGAATTCCTGGCACCACCCCTGACTGTACGTTTTAGTCTAGCTATTTGTAATACCAGTTGATGTTTTTTTAAACTGGTAGCAATTTATTGATTTATGTGTTGGTCTTGTGAACTACAGTAGACTGGTGAGTGGGATGGTTCAACTTATTACAGTATAAACATCTAGTAACCCATGCAGGTGAAGGTACTATATAATCAGTGCAGTCTCCAAGTGCCTATTTCTAGTTACATATAAGGTAGCAATACTGAAAAAATACAAAAATATGAAGAACATTTGTTTATTTTAATTTTGTAACATTAATAACTGGTTTTCTAGCAGTGAAAAAAAGTTTGCATTGAAATAGGTACAGTATTTTATTAACAATGTGAAAAATAAGATTTTTGCAGGACAAATTACTTAAATATATCTATCATCATTACTAGCCTGTGCACATCCGGAAAACCCGCCGGAATTTCCGAATGTGCACAGGCTACATCATTACGTATTATGTCGTTTTTCTCTTGTCAAAAATAAATTAAAAAAAATATGTAATTTTAGAGAAAAATATTAGAACATTTCGAAGTTGTAACTTTTTAAAAAATACCATTTCGGTCAAAAAAAATTGACGGGAGAAAAACGACCTAAAGGGTCGTCGTGTGGTGATATAATTTGTGCTGCAAAATCTCAGGTTTTTGTCGTTTTTTACACGGATAAAATAAGATTCATTTGTTAAAAAGTTGAAATGAAAATTTTTTATTCATATATATTTTTTTTTAAATTTATTGCTACCTAATAGTGTAATGCTTTAATATGTGTAGTATATATGTGCAGTATAACGAGTGAAATAAATTGCAGATTGGTACAGGAGGATATCATCTGATACTGGAGCATCATTGTGACATTGTCAGTCTGTAATCAATAAGGAAAGGCAAACACTGTAGGGTAGCTAGAGCTTTTCCGGAAGAAGAAGCTAGCTGTTCGTTCGGAACGAAACAATTATAGAAAAAAATTGGAGAGAAAAAAAGGAACGCGAGGCAAAAAAGAACAGAGAAAAACAAAAAGAGAGAAGAAAAAGAAAAGAGAAAAAAGAAAATGAAAGTAAAGAAGAAGAATACAGGACGAAATAGAGAGAAAAGAGAAAAATTGGTGAAGAATTGGAAGATTTGTAGAGAAAAGCAAAGGGAGAAAATGAAATAAGAAGTAAAAAGGAAATGATTACAAATGAAGAAGATGAAGAACAATATAGTTAATGAGCAAGCAAATAACTGTTGTAGAAGAAAAACACAGGGAGAATTTGAAGAAAACTGGGGAAGGAGTGTGACTAAGAAGTATTTTATGTAGAACTTTAAGGCTCAAACGATATACATCTCTATTAAAACGTCTATTATCTACATCTCTATTATTCCAATTCTAACCCAAAGCAAAACAAAGCAAAGCTAACCTTAACTGTAATCCTAAAAGTAATCCTTATCTTAACCTAATACAATTCGTACAGGGGCGTACAATTCGTATACAATACGTACGGTACGGTAGGTGATGAGGTAGGGAATTCCACTCTGCAATATATATATATATATAGTTCAATCTACAGACACGTGTTTCGCTGCTCATCAGTGTAGCTTGGAACAATCTGAATGAATTTCATCAATTACTTATACACATGCGATCGTCGGTGACAACCGCATGTAGGACAGCATCGGATGTGGGACAGCATATATACAACAACCGCATGTGGGACAGCATATATATATATATATATATATATATATATATATATATATATATATTTACTCGTTGCTTCTAAAGAATTATTAAGGTGTGATTAAGCGTCACATTTTTGCGACAAAACAGCGAGCTTTTGTTGAGCTGTCATCATTTTGTTGATCATATTTTAGGTTAGATTAAATAACTCAACTTTACCTCTTCCTTTACCAAAGATTAGAAGCATCTATGAAAATGTGTTCATTCATTAATTAAAGGAAAGAATTGCTATAAATAGTTTTGACTTTTGTTTGTCGTAAACACCAAAACGATTGAAAATGATTCTGCGGCTACTGAAAAAAGAATAATCAGGAGCACGACTATAACAATTACTACCACTAGGGGCTAAAATATCTCATTCGATAACACACTTCGTTTAAAACGTAACTTAATTGTACTGACTACTGTACGTCGCAAAGCATTTTCTTTACGCAACTGTCGTTTTTAAAAAATTGTTTACTACTTTGGCACGAAAAAATTAAATGTTTCCTATAAATTTTACAAGTAGTGCATGCACTGAGTGTCTGATTATCTGAAGTACCTTGCATAATGTCATATTTTTATTTACTCACTCTAAATATCTTAAAATGAGTTAATTCAACAGTAGTGTGCTACTTGATTTTTACCAACTTTGATTGGCCATAAACACAGTGCATGTATATATGCAAATTGACTGGCTTTTTTTGCAGAAGTGCTGTAGCAGAAATTATCAGTCTAAAGATTGATTTTGGCATTAGGAGCACTTTTAACACACGCAACTTATCAGACTTGCAACAATCCTGTCGCAAATGCATGTTGCAACAAGCCTGTGAGATATCTGGCCATTTATGGGGCGTTCATGGGAATGGCTCATGATTATCGATTTTATAGGCCCAGAAGGTGTTAGTCGTCCGTACATGTATCTTCTGACAACAATGCAAGTAGCTTTTATTTGAGGCGGGTGGGGGTGGGGTGTTGGCAAGTTGAGTTGAAAATTTTTGGCTACGCTAAGCGTTAATCTTTGCGCGACGTTTTTCGCCAAGTGGAAATCCAGCCTGCATGTGATCTCATACAGTTCGGCCACGATTGTATATCTTACTTAAAATACGGAATGCATCTAAATAACCATATTTAGCGATTATTTGGAAATTCAAGCCACTTTATCTGAGTAAATCAATGGACTCATTTTCTTTTGTTTTTTCTTCACGAATTATAATAAATGATATTTTAATCACACACACATACGTGCATGTATATGTAAATGTATATATACGATATGAGTGGCAGAGTACTGAAATGTCCATACAGTTTTACCGGATTACATGCAGGATTACCATTTCATACATCTGAAAGTTTATGTAAAGGACGAATTTGTATCCGATTTACAACACCTGAGTGTTTTAAAACATTTAGTTTTTGTGAATTTTCTTCATGAATTATTAATAATTAGATAAATACAGTGTATATATATATACTGAACAATGTCTCAAACATTTTCTCAATGAATGAAACACTATAGGCGGGCCCAAATGGTCTACGTCTAGTATATACAGCATATATATATATATATATATATATATATATATATATATATATATATATATATATAATATATATATATATATTTCATGATTGAGTCGGTTTTCTTTGATGTCCCGCGGGCTGTATATAGCATACAGCCCTATGGATACTAATTAGATAGGAAATAAAGAAAAAACTAGGAAAATCTTTGTCCAAGGTGGAAAAAATGGACAAAACTTTGTTGGAAAACCTCCTCAATCATGAAATAATTGAATACCTTTGCAGTACACTTTACCTCGAACGTCGGGCTGTATGCGATATACAGCCCTCGGACGCTTCGCGTCCTCGGGGCTGTATATCGCATACAGCCCTCGTTCTCGGGCTTTATCTATTACTTACATGTATGGACAATAACTCTACATGTACAATAACTATATATGCGCATACAGTATACTTGTGGATGTATGAATAGAATTATATATTAATGATAGGAACTATATATATATATATATATATATATATATATATATATATATATATATATATATATATATATATATATATATATATATATATAAATATATGAGTTTTGGTTCACGAAATGTTAGAGAGTGCTGCGTAGACTTTAAGGTAAAGTGGTAGCGAAGACTTTAAGGTAAACTATACTTCATTCTTTATATACAGTATATATATATATATATATATATATATATATATATATATATATATATATATATATATATATATATATATATATATATATGTATGTGTATATATATATATATATATACTGCAGACTGAAGT
Organism: Paragorgia papillata; assembly: GCA_035771165.1. Lineage (NCBI taxonomy): Eukaryota > Metazoa > Cnidaria > Anthozoa > Scleralcyonacea > Coralliidae > Paragorgia > Paragorgia papillata. The sequence continues at coordinate 2,914,465 of JAWNZC010000348.1, forward strand.
AACAGCCTTCTAAAAGTTCTATTTCATGATTACTTAAACTTGTCTTTTACGTGGTGCAACTTCTACTCATATACTAAACTTAAATCTTAACTGTTAGTTTTTGTAGATTCTTCTGAAGAGCATTGTAAAGGATGTATAAGTGATGTAGCAGTTAATCAAAGCTCGCCACACTTTATAATTGGAGATAACAGCACGCATTTTTCTTGTCTTAAAGATTGTGTACTGCAAAGGTATTTATTTATTTATTTATTTATTAGCTTTGTCATCAAGATGTATACATAAAAATGATAACGCTAACTGGATGATGGCTGGGTATCCGCAACAGCATGGCCAATTACTATGGGCCCAAAAATACAAAATAAAAAAATAAAATTTAGAAAAAATGACAATATATAAACAGTTCTAATATCAGCAGCTTATTGGGTCTGTTATATAGACTTCGTGAGTTGTTGCACCTTGGACAGGTGGTCTTAAATGTACGCGGATCTTCACAGTCATATAAGTTCTCTAACGCAGTAAAATAGTAAGTAAGCAGTCCGGGCTTAAAAACCTTAAGGCTGGTCATGCTCAAGTCTAGCTTCTCAAGCAAGTGTTCCAAGTTCTAATTGTTCTTATCCAAAAGAATCTTTGGTGAGTCGTCGTTTTGCTTCGTGGAACTATGTACTTAGCTGTGCTGGCGTTGCTGGATGATCTAGTGCACCTGGTAGTTGTTGTTTTTTCTTAGTTTTCTTTGGTAAGGCTGTGAAGTTAAGTTATCGCATGTTTTATGAAAGGTTTATTGTTTAAGAGGTAGAAACTGACTGCTCATGTTTACATACTGGTATTGAGCTCTTGCACGTATTACCAAGCAGGGTGTCAAATCCATATAAACAAAAGGATTACCATTCATTATTTGGTCCACTAATTTGACGTCACCTGCAAGAGCCCAATACATATAGTCTGACGCAATTGACGGTACCGAAGAAGATGGCGGTGGTACATTTAAGTTTTAACCACAATGCTTTGCGACGTCAAATTAGCTCAAATAATAACTAAACATTGTTTATCATGTTGACATGGATTAAAGGCTCTTTTCCAGTCATCGCAGAAACCAGCTCGCAGCCCGCTACGAGTGTTTGCATGTAATTAAAAACAACTCACAGTGCGATACAAGTACTCGCAGCAAGCTGTGAACTAGTTTCTGCGATGAGTGGAAAATCCCAGTTATAAGCCCTGGGCTTGTACCTGTGCAAAGGCCCTTTTTATGTGAGAACAATAGGGAGAACAATAGAATCATGTGATAGTGGGCTTATATCCAGGGGGGGCTTATAACCGGGATTTTACGGTATTTACTATTTGTAAAGGATTGTCGTTAAATTGTACAAGTCGCCATCTTTTTCGGTACGGTCAATTACACACAACTCACAAATGAGTTTGGGATAATTTAATAGTTTATGAGAGTACATCAACCGAAGACGTTGGGAGGGGCTTGTAAATGTAAATGAAATTGAAAATAATTCAAAATACGAATTGAAAAGAATCATTCACTTTCATGACCAGAGTGCAGCAGCATAAAATTCTGTTGGATGAAAAGTCAACCTCGTTCCCAGGGCCTTTTTGAAATTGAGAGGGCGGGAAAAAGCCCTGGTATCGAGTGGTGGACTCTTCATTTTCATTGGTTGATTTCTTTTCTTAAACATTAGTCTCGGGAAACATAATTATGTAACAGACGTTTGGTGGACGTTCGTCAAGCTCATCTAATGACCGGTTAGACGCTCTAACCATTGAGCCACTGAGAATATGGAGAGCTAAGGTTGCAAATTCATTTAATTCATAGTCATACGTTTTATATGAGATATAGTTAAAGTGAGAGGATAAGTTGTACGTTTACATGTAGTGCACGTGGTACGTTTCGAACGAACGTCCACTAAACGTCTGTTACATTACACTAAGCTCGCAAACGTACCACATACACTACATGTATACGTACAACTTACCATAAAACATAATTATGCCTAGTTTTATGCCAGTTATGATCAAAGCTTCAACGGGACCGCCACGGGACTGCCATTACTCAGAATGATTTTCCATACTAAAACTAAATTGCTAATTTATTGCACCCAATATTTCTGTGCTGTGACCAGCCAATGCCAAACACCACTGCGAAACGTTTTGCGTTTGTGCGACACCCGAGCTCGTACCGCAAAAAAAGAGCGGGAAATCACTGGAATATTTAAACTGGTCCGAGAGTCCCACACAAAAGTTAAAATTACAAGCATACCACCAAAACGTCAAGGTAGGTCGTGGCTTCTTTGTCAATATTGTAACATATTCTGAAATGCCTCATTTGTAATTTTCATGCAAACACAAATGAATAGTCGAGTTTTACTTAGTCTTCACTGTCTGGTTGCTATTGCCACGGCTATTTCCCACATCTCTTGCAGTGTTTACTCTTGTAAATTCACGCAAGCGCAAACGTTTGGCAGTGGTGTTATGCCAGGGAATGCCAGGGCCTTTTCCCACTCTCCCAATTTCAAAAATACCCTGGAAACGAGGGTGATGAAAAGCCTGTTTGCTATACATGTTTTTTGTGGGTTATCACGCAGATATATAGACTTTAGTAAGAAGGTTTCTGATCAGTTTAGGTCACCTAACCTAAACAAAAACCCAAACCCCAGTTTACCCGACCTCAGTATATACGCGAGTATAAGGAACGAATTCACAATTACCAGTCGTGCATGCCGGCACAAAAACTGTTATCTGTCTTCACGTTGGTAATGTGGTGAGTTCGGTTTTCGTGAGGTGAAAGATGAAGTGTTCCATTCAACGAAGCGACCGAAATAGAAGTGTCGTCATTGATTTAGTATGGTTTTAGAGCGTTTTTTAAGGTTTTAGTAAGGTTTTAGCATGATTAGACGGAGCATGGGGGAATAGAACAAAAATGCACAATGAATGACGTATATATGAGGTGCTGTGAAATAAAAATATGGTGAAGTATGCATAATACAGACTAAAAGAGTATACTTGCAAGTACACTATCGGTCCAATGATTACTCATTTTTATTTGTTAAATTACATTACGTGCGTAACGTGCAGTAATTATTAAATTTCTTGCAGTAATTACAGTATTTATATAATAATTAAATTACATGTTAACTATTTTGCAGAGCAAAAATTGCATTATATCGCCCAGGAGGAAATTGTTTTTGTATCAATGACACATACATTGAACAAGGCTTACAAGTTAACAATACATGGTAAGTTTAATTTCTCAAATACACTGTAGCTAGCCTAAGTTTAATATAGCCATATATATCAATCTGTTGCTATTATGCATGAAGGGGGAATATCTGACCCTGAAGTTGGAGGGGACGAAATACACGGAGAGGTAGTTAGATATCGCATATATAGTCTCTAAAATTACAAGGTTTGGAAACGCTGTGCTACCGTAAAAGCTCTAGTCTCCGGGGCTTACTTCATTTTAGGATCCAGAGAGGGGGGGGGGGGGGGGGGGCTTATAGGGGCTGTTCATATGAGGCGGGCTAGTCCGGTAATACCGGGTTGATTTCATGTCACGAAAATCTTATTACGCGAATATTTGAGTAATGCAAAATGACACTAAAAAGCAAAATTGCCTTAGTTTTTCTGTAAGTATAGCACACACTGGGTAATCTAAATCTTTTTTGAAGTCATAGAAAGATATAAAAGACATAAAATAAGCCTGCATGGTAACCAGGCTAGCCCGCCTCATATGAACGGCCCTTTAATAAGGGGGGGGGGGGGGGGGGGGGGGTTATATATTAACAGAATCAGTGAAAGCTCAAGACTGAAACATAAGACAAGTAGTTTGGAATATTTTTCTTCTAAAATGCTAGCTTTAATCAGCATTGAGCTTAAATATCAAGCTCCACTGTTTTAAGGATATCAACAATCCTTCTTGACTGGCATTAGGCACTTTATGTTCCTGAAAAAGTAGACAGTACTAATAATAATGTTTTTTTTCTGTCGTTTTAGTTGTTTCGAAAGTGGCGAGGAGAGTCTTCGTAACCAAACGTTAAAGGTTTACAATTTGACAGGAATTATTTTACGATTACAATTTAACGAGTTCATTGAGCTAGACAAAACTGCGACCGTGGAGCGTGAGATTTTGCTATGCGACAAGGGTGAATTTGTTAAGAATCGAACAACATTGCAAAGATTCGTGACCAGTCATACCTGCACAATTTACCCCCGTCGAATAAGTATTTTGACTAGTCTGAGTGAGAGTAAATTCATTAATGTATCATGCTTTGCGAATTTGACGTTCAAAAATTTGGGAGAGAACACGATCTGTATTGGAGTGAGAAATCCCGTTAATCATGCTTGTGGAAACGTACAAGTCTTAGCCCCAGTGAAGATATTGGTAGCTAGAGAAATTTTCACATTGCCTCACTTGCCTGGTGAATCTGTGTTTCGGTTAAAAGTAAATGGAACAGTATTTAGACTGTCGTATAAATTTGGCGATCAGAGTAGGGCAACCGTACAGGAATTTCCGGAATCTAATATCTACGATATTTGCGGAGTTAACTTAATAATCAAATATAATCGAACTACATTTGCTAAAATCAACCTTGCTGTTAACGCAAGCAATCGTCTTGGCGAAGTTAATAAATCATTTCCAATTACGAAGAAGCGAGTGGGATTTGCTATTTCCAACATTAAATCTGTTGACAGAGAAAGGAATCGGTTTTCGTTGGTAATTAATGTTGTACATTCTCCCGTGAGAGGAAATGTAACGTACAAATGGCATCTCCGAAGATGTTATAAGAAAGTAAAGATCAGTCAGAATGGAACGTCTGGTAAGTAACGTCTAGAGACGTTATTTAATAGTTGAGTTGGTTTTCTTTGTTCTTTCTAAAGATGTATCTACGATATACATCTATATACATTGTATATAGATATTGCCCTGGTCAACAGGGCAATATATATCTAGACTATTGCCCAGTCACCAGGGCAATATATAGTAATTGATATGTTTTTTAGAAAACCTCCTCAGCTATTAAATTACTCACTTAATTACCTCGAACCTCGGCTTTTAGCCAAATAAAATTTGTAATTTGGTAATTAACTCTTAGTAAACGTCTGCACAATGGAAGTCAGGGGGACTGGCTTGTAGCTTTTTCTTGATTAAACCATAGTCGATAGAAATATACATGGAAGCCCGATAAAAGTCATTGTTTTATGTTTTTGTTCAGTTTGTGCACTTTCACGGTTACTGAACGTGTTGTATTTGTATTGTAATGAAGCAGTCATCCAATAAGCCAGTTCGTAGTCTCGACTGCGCATCAAAATGACACGTTCTGCGTCGGGATAAAACTTAATTATTTCAATCCATAACATCAGGCTAAAGCCGTAGGATTCACTTGCATTTTCATTTACACTTGCAAATTCGTTATACTGAATTCTCCAGCCTGATGTTATGAATTGAAATACGTTTTATCCCGGCGCAGAACGCGTCTTTTTGATGCGCAGTCGAGATTATGAACTGGCTTATACATAGCAACGTTTGGGTTTAATTCTGTTTAAATATTAAATAAACCTAAAACAAAGGATTTGTGCTCCTCAACATGAATCGTATATAGTTGGATTGTTAGCCCTTTGAAGTTTGCCGGGCTTCTAGACCATGTATACTTCTATTGACTACTGTATATGATTAAATTAGCAACTAGAAGTATGTTAACACAGATACCCCGCGCGTGGTTCGACTGGATGTTTTAACACTGACTAGAGTGCTATTTTTACCCCTTTATCACCACGGCGTCATCTTAAGACCAAATCCGGGGACCAAATCCTAACCATCTTATTTAAAGAGTTTTATCACTGAGCGCCTGGAACGGTCAAAGGTCTGGGTGTGAATGTTAAATTTGCAATATTTACAATATATATTTACGTAATTTAATAATTAAATGTATTTTTCTTCTTCATTTTCCCTCTGATTTATTTTCTCTAATCTAATCCTAATCTAATCTAATCTATAATCTAATCTAATCTATAATCTAATCTAATCTAATCTAATCTAATCTAATCTAATCTAATCTAATCTAGAAATTAAACTATGGAACAAAAGGACTTTTTGTACTTTGTTTACCCACATTCATGTTAACCTAGACTATACTGGTATACAGGAACACGTAATTACCTAATTACAACAATCGCTAAATTAAGATTTAAGATGATAACACGGGATACAATGATTACTTTCGATACAGTCCGGACACGTCTTTAAATTATGTCTGCGTGTATCACAACGAATCAGAACGTTTGGTATCCTAAACTTATTTTGTATAAACCTCTTTTATTGTTTTTCAGTTTCACAAATCACAGTGACATATGTAATGGACAACGACACCATTCACTGCTCAATCGAGGTTCGTGTGTTTGAAGACGGAATTAGACGCCATATAAAACGTCTAAGATTGATTCAAGGTACTGTATACGATAGGTTTGTGCTGTAATACAATTAGAGAGCTTAAGCCTGGTTTCCATATAGCCGTAAGCGCCGGCGGCATGGCTGCGGCAAGGGGCAATGGTCCAATCGCATACAGCTTTTTATTGCTGGCTAATTAAACACTGTCTATGATTGGACCATCGCCCCTTGCCGCAGCCATGCCGCCGGCTCTTCCGGCTATATGGAAACCAGGCTTTATGCAACAGACGTTTTACAGCCACGGACGGCGTTTTAGTTCAATAGCATTTTTCATTCGAAACAATGATAATGAGCAATTTAAAATCCCAAGAGCAAAGTGAACGCCGTCGTCGTTCTACACAAGTCGTCATTGAGAGCATTTTCACGTTCTTGAGACGACGGGAACTGCTAGAACGTTGAGGCCTGTCATCGTTGTTGTACTACAATGAGACATGCTTTTAAAGTAGAAAACTTGTATTTTAAGGGGGATAATTTCATTACATTACAATATAAAATAGAGGATCTGTATTTTTATATAAAGATGAAATTTAAGCTTATGAGCTAACAGTTTAGATATGTGATTATTCATAGCCTTATGTAAAAAAGTATTTTCAAAGAGTACGCGGTTCAGTAGTTCTGTATTGTATTCCTGTTCTTCCGGTCACCGTCGGTGTCTCAAAAACACCTGATATGCTTAAGCTCTCTATTAACTTCTTATTAGCCGAGAGTGCGGTCATTACGGAAAATTATCAAACTAAGGTCTTCAGACCGAGCTCGTAGAGCGAGGTTCGTACATAAAAGACCGAGGTCTGATATTTTCAGTATTAATGCATGACGAAGCATGCAGTCGAGGTTAATAAGAAGTTTATTATATGGCTATTTGAAGCAACATATTACATATCTTACATTACCTTACATGATACGTACTTATTATAAGTAATAGTATAAAAAGAGGTGTATTATCCCAAGGGCCATATCATGTCTGCGGGAATTTCTTTTGTTGTCACGTCAGTTGACGTCAAACCGGGTATGATTAGTTCTAATCAGACCTGGTTTGACGTCAACGGAGGTAGGATTAGTAAAAATGAATTTTAACAAGGTATATTAGTTGTTAATGACCTATGAGAACAAAATAAATTCCCGCAAACATGATATTACATGCATATCATCGCGCACGGCGCACTTAATTGCAATACTAATATTTCGAAAACTATAGCTTAGAACTACATGGAAATTTTCGAAGAATTGTATTTCGATTATTTTCTTTCACTACGTGCAGATAAACGCTAATAAGAGTTTTTTCCCCCTTTAAATAATTTTTTGTCAGTTTTGAGACTTTTTGTACATGTTTGAAAAAAAAGGTTTTTATTTGTATATTGTAGCAAAACAAAAACAAGACCACTATTAAAATCCGGCTAGAGTTCTTTATCTGACCAATAAAATAGAAACACTATAGCCACTCGATTTAATCTTTTTCCGTTCGTCGATAGATTTTCTCCTTGACGAGTCAAATCATCTGGCGTTAGTCAGAGTTACGCCCACCGCCGATTACGAGAGATTTTAGTTGCATGCGATGATAATTGTATATGATTGTACCGTGTGTGGCAACCTGTTTATGACTTCTTTATTGAACGAACGAACGATGTGAGTGAGTGAGTGAGTGAGTGAGTGAGTGAGTGAGTGAGTGAGTGAGTGAGTGAGTGAGTGAGTGAGTGAGTGAGTGAGTGAGTGAGTGAGTGAGTGAGTGAGTGAGTGAGTGAGTGAGTGAGTGAGTGAGTGAGTGAGTGAGTGAGTGAGTGAGTGACTGATGAATGAATATAAAAACTTTAGAAAGTGTTTAACTTTAAAAAGTGCCAAAACTACACTAACAGCACTCTTAAGAGCACCCTTACCCTAATTTTTTATTTCTTTTAGACTTCCGAATTCTGTCTCCGGCTGAATATATACGGACCAACCAGCCGGCTACTTTCAGATTACTTCATCTTCCAGGCATCGTGTTGCAGCCTATTTGGAAGATAAATGGAAAAGAATATTCCAGGAATATGACGTTTACTTACATTTTTGACACAGCTGGAAGGTACGAAGCGCGTATAGAGCAGATGTAATTCCCAGGTATACCCTGCAAGCAATGCTAAACAATACAAGCAATTCAGTTTTTCATATCTAAACCTTGTTGCTGCTGAATTGTAGACCTTGAAGAAGTGCAGAGTACGTCGTTTTTCACCATTGACGTCATTTTCAGCTTTTTAAATTCTATTGAAAATATACAAAAGCTAAGACAGTAAACGAAATTGAAGATAATTCAAAAACAAAATTGTAAAGAAATCGACGTCATATAGGGTGAAAATTACGTATTCTATACTTATTAAATAGAGAATAATACATGGATGTGCGGAAATATGAAATTTATTTTCACGAGGATATCTCGCGAGTGAGCGAAGCGAACGAGTGACATATCCTGTTCAACACGAGAAATAAATTTCATATTTCCAAGCATCCATGTATTGTTCTGTTTATTATATAAAAAAAATGTCCTATTGCCTTGCAAAAATTGCATTAAACTATAATGCTGATTCAGCGATAATCATCACATGTGCGATTATCATAAATAATTGCACATGTGAGATTATCACTTTTATTAGTGGCGGAAAAATCAATAAAACACTCTATTTTATATAATAAAAGGGTTTATAGCATGGTTTATAGTCTCCTCCAACTGGGCCATTTCCATTGCCTCCTTCTGCTTAGCGCCTGAAAGCGTCCTATCATTCACTACTCTTGTTTCCAGTTGTTTCTCTTAAATAGATAATCTTCTTTTTCTTGTTGTGTTCTCCACTGATAAGTAGAATAGAAGAAATGTGAGCATGCAATCTTCTTGTAATAAACTATTTGATCTATTTTAATGGTCTGCATCATTCTAAATTGTAGAGCTATAAATGCACAAATATAATATAATCTCGAAACACTTCCCACCTCGATTAGCGTTAGCTATTTGTGGGAGTGTTAAACCTATGTATATATGATGAGTTAATAATAAATAAATTGTTTTTTTTGTGTTTAGATATAGTATTTCTGTAATTTCTGTAAAGAATCGTGTGAATGTACAGAATGTACAGGTTATTGTACAAGATGAAATAAGTTTGGTACGTTAGAATATAGCAAAGCTTAGAATTCGTAACCATATAGTAATTACATGGTCACCGAAGAAATAAATAAAGAAATAGACACATGCGCAAAAACAAATCATTATTCCAGAGACTCTCTTCTGTGTCATGAATACTGGATGAGGATGTTTAGAACTAAACGTTCCTCATCCAGTAAATATGACATTAATCATCCCTCTTGAAACAAAGGATTTCAAGGTGACCATGTAATTATTATAAGTAATACCATGACATTCATGGAAATTAGTGATTAAATAAATGTCCCCAAAAGCTGAGGGAGGACTTGTGGGAATCCTGAAGGCCATATAGGCCTGAGGCACTTTCACAAATCCTCCCAAGGCTCGAGGGGATATTTAATCACTAATTTCCCAACATGTCATGGTATTAGTTTGTAATACCATGATTATCTTATACGGTAATAATATGCATTTCTTTGTTGTGTAAAAGAGTACTGTTTGGATATTTGGTCATGCATGCTAATGAGGGGGAAAATTAGAAATTTACCCTGTTTGGGGGAAATTATAGAGATTAAATTATATACCCAGTGAGAACAAAAGAAACCGAGTCAATCATGGTATTACAAAGCAAATGCATGACATTTTGGGTTAAGTAATAGATAAATCCCGAGAACGAGGGATTTATCTGACTTAATTTATTATTGAGGAGGTTTTCCAACAAAATTTTGTCTATTTTTTCCACCTTGGACAAAGATTTTCCTTGTTTTTTTCTTCATTTCGTATTAATTATTATTCAAGATCTTTATGCGATATAAAGACCTCGAAAGAACAAAGAAAACCGACTCGATAATAAATTAATAGTGATTAAATGCCCCTCAAGCCTCAGAAGGGTTTGTGGAATCCCTCATGCCTGTAGGACTTCCACAAATGACAAACCCTCCCAAGGCTTTTGGGGACATTTAATCACTAATAACCTTCATTGCCATGCATTTACTTATTAATATCATCATTATCATGTACAGTATATCTAGAGGAGATCAGAGGCATTAATCCCACTGGGCAATCACCCCTCGGGGACCCCTTGAAGAACCGAAAGCTTCATTATACTACAAATAGTCAAAACCTTTATCTGAACAATATTGTGTGAAAGTCAAGATTTTCGAGAGCCTTTCTTTCTTCGTGCACAAATACTGTATGGCCACCATTTCATTGTTTCGGTGCACCAATATGGCCACCATGATGTTAGATGAAAACCAAGAATTATTCTGCATTTAATGTACTATACTATATGGGGTTCCAAAATGGCAGCTCAAGCGAGTGAATCCAAAATGATGGCTGAAGCTCATTGTAAGCTGGGGCTGCCTGTTAAAATTTAACTCCATGCAGTGTGTGAACTTTAGCAGGGTGAGACTTTTACTAGCCTACGTCATAGGCTTTGTCTACATTTGGCGCCTTCTTTTCCACCCACAAGCTTTTGTGACGCAGGCTAAACTTTTACAAGTTAATATAACCTGACAGAATGCCTGAAACACTTTATTTCGCTATGTTTACACCACTATAATAATAAAATCCAATAAGTAATAGAAAATGCTTGACGAATGAGGCTGAGCAATAGTCAAACTTACAGTTTCTTTTCTTACAGAAATTCAGTTTCTTTCTGTTTATTAATCTGATGTTTTCTTCTTTGATAGCTTACCCTTCAAGCATCGTCGTCTCGCATTGTTGGGAGATCGGTCACCTTTCACGCATTTGCAAATTCTTCACTAGATGGCGTTAATTACCACTGGGAATTCGGCGACGGTAGAAACGAAATCACTTCGGATAGCACAATAGGGCACACGTATAAAGAGTAAGTCTTATATCGTGGTATAGCAAAAAAATGTTGTTTCTTTTGATTTTATGTAATACGGGCAACAGAAAACGTATTACGTAAATCTTCTCCACATGTACCTTGTTGGCTATAATTTCCATCAATAATAAGTGAAGTCCACCTCGAATACAATTTTTTTCCGAGAATAAATCGACAATCAAGTTTTGGGCGTTTGCTTCGGTTAATTCATTTAAAATTTGGTAAATTAACGTAATTATCTACAAAATTTTTTATATATTAACGGGAAATTTCAAATCTAATAAATTTATAGCAACAAATTAAAATTCTCAGTTTTTCTAATGGGTTTCCGTTTTTTAAAAAGCATTGAATTAATGCCAAAGTTCTAACGTTTTTATTGCCATGGTAATGATAGAAAGTATGTTCTTTATTAGATGCGCATAATATAATCGCTTAGCTTCACTTAGAAGGTAGAAATTACCAAAGGAAACGAAGACTTTGCTCGAATGGTAAGGAGCGGTTGTTCGCTGCGTGATGAAGTAAACCAAGTCTTATTATATATTATATACACCAGCCGAATGCAAAATATTATATATCTCCATATGTCTATTTACCTCGTCATTGTTAGTTCATCATAGTCCCTAGAACTAAATTGACTGGAAACGCGGTGAACATCAAAACGGCTAACAGTGAGCTGTAGTTTATGTTGAGGATGACCTGAAAGTGCACAAATCTTTTGTTTTACGTTATACAGCAACGCTGGTATTGGATGATTGCTTCATTATACCAAAAATACAATGTGTTGCGTGAAGAACAAAGACTTTGGTTGCGTTTCCAGACAATTTTTTTTCTATAGAGACTATGGTTTACGCACCGATTATTTTTCTAGGAAAGGCGTTTATGAAGTTAAAGTTATTGCAGAAAACGAACTGAGTAGTAAAAGTGCGTCAATAAATGTTACTGTTCGTGTGCTGTGTCCTGAATATGACGTAGAAACCTCGTTTCAAAATGAAAAGGAGGTAGGTCATTGAAAAGTTGAAAAATATTAGGGGGTAATTATGGACCGGGCTGACCCGGTTAACCGAGCTAGCCCGGTTTGCTGGGATGAGTTTTAATTGCGATAACATGGAGCGGGCTAGCCCGGTAAGCCGGGATGAGTTTTGAATTGACGTGGATGATTTCAGGTCGAAATTTGCAATTATCAAGTAAATAAGGGGCAACGTTACGTTAGTTTTATGTCGACGCAATCTTTTGTAAGCCCATCGTTAATAAAAAGATTGTTATAGTCTTATTAGCTAACCCACAAAAGCGTCTTCACGAAGGCTAATTAACTTATTAAGTCTTCGCTATGATCACGAAACACGCGAACAACGTTTTGATGTTCTATTTCAGTTTCTTTCAGCACTATTTATTCACACAATCAAGTAAACGAACGCGTATCGAAGTGAGTTCAACATTTTCTCAGCCCACTTTTCCGGAAACAAAGCGTTGAAAAAACATAAAATTTATATAGGAGGTGGGTTAGCTAGGTTTACCGAGCTGGCCTGGTCCATGTAATCACCCCCTTACACTCCTCCAATTATTGCATAAAGCACATACTAGATCATTGCGTATTTCTATACTTGAAAAAACAGAGCTCCGTACGTGCGCGTTGTTGTTTGTTAACATGTTTGAACAACGTTGGGCTGACCACTGACTATTCAGCAAGAAAAAAAATGGGAACAATGATAACAAGTTGTTACAATATTGCTTATTCATGTCAACTTTTGTGAACGTTGTTCTAGATCGACACTATTTTTTTTCCTGTTCCAACAATCATGTTGCTTCATCCTTGCTGAAAAATACTGTTTAAACAACCTCGTCCTCACGCATCCTCGTTCCCAGGACCTCTTCAGTGTACCGAGGAGGCCCTGGGAACGAGGATGGTCCTCACGATGTTCGTGGCAAAGGCTGAAGATCACGTGACAAAATATTCCAATATATTTAGAAAATTTTCCCGCCAGTTGAAAACATCGAGTCTGTGCAAGCGAACTGTGAAAAGCAGATAAAGTATTTTACTCTTACCGAGTCTTTGATGCTTTCAGCATGCTGAACTCACCGAAAAATCTACATGTACCGAAAATTTCTTAACGTGATCCCGCCAAAATCCAGCTTTTGCCAAGACGTTCTCTCGCCTCGACGCATCTGCACGAACACCCTGGGGACGAAGGTTGCTGTTGAAACTGATGAACAATAATTTTGGTTCAACAATGGGGAGATATTTTATGGTAACAACCCATATGCTCTTTCTGTGGACCGTTTTTACTCGCGTGATCCGTGGCTCTATAGCGAAGCGCACAGATGACATCAAATTCATGTTTGTCTAAGTTTATAATTTATTCTTGCATTTCCAACAAAACAAAATGGCTCATTAAAAATCCCTCAAGATTCAATTTTGGTTTGTTTGTCTGAGTTTTGGTTTATAATAGTAACTGCGCTTCGCTATTGGGGGTGGTGAAACAATACGGTAAAGACTAGCCTGGTAACCCTGGCTCAATTTCAAAAGAAATATGGGCCAGGTAACCACTAATCTAATTCTCGCGTCATCAGGGCTAAATCCCCTGATGATGATTGCAGTTTTACTCATAGTCAATAAAAACGCGCGAACATTTTAACCAATAGGAAAGCAGAAGTCTTTAGTGGTTACTGGCCCATATTCTTTGATTGGGCCAGGGTACCAGGCTAGGTTACCCTGGATGCCAGAGGTTCTTGGTGGAAGGGAGGAAAAGAGGGAAGGGAGAGAAAAAAGGGGGAAAGATGGGAGAAAGGAGGGAAGAACCTCTGGCGCCACGGCTTGCGAATCTCACTTCCATGTTTGTACCTTGGCACAGAACTTGTAAAACAGGTTTTGACTTTATGACGTCTATTTTTGATATACTATGGTGGGTAGTGAGACCTTCACTGGCGTTGTGTGAGGACTAATTTGGAGCATAATACTTAGTGTTCCACCACAGCAGCTACAACGCACTGTTATTAGTGGTATGTTTCATAAATTTGCCAGTTTACTTCGCTCATTTTTTAGCCTAATACTTTACGTTTGACCACACCAGTTAAGTTTCACGTGAAGTGTCTAGTTTCAGTCGGTAGGTCGTAAAATATGCCTGCGGTTTGATGTATGTTTGGGAGAAGAATGAAGCGTGGAAGGATTTATGTAGGTCTGTGTTCTTTGGATAACCCTCGACGCGTTTCGACCTTCCAGTCTTCTTCAGGAGGGATTTTGAGTCGATGTTGAAATCAGTAATGTTAAGACGAAATTACAGATATTAGAAGGCGCGTGCAACACTGAAGTATAATAGACAAGTTAAAAATAAAAATAAAGTCTTACTGAATGTCTGTGTAGTTTTGGTGTAGTCCGTAACGTACTGGCAATGCATCCGTGGTCGACTTTATAAATTGGTGAATTTCCCGCTCCTCTGTCCCATGTCGATTATGTCGTTTCGTTATAGTATATATATCGTGTGTATCGCGTGGTTTGTGGTTTTAGTTATGTCGCCGTTACGTCTGAAATAAAAGGGTTATTGTGTAATCTGTCTAGTGGTGAGTGAGATAGTACATCCTACATGTCGGTTAATTAGTGTTCGTTCCAGTTGTAGTTACAATTGTAAATAAAATGTCGTAGTTGTCAGTATTCGCATCAGTTGGTTTGAGTCAGTTAACAACTATAAGTAAAACGTCGTGGGTCAGTAGGTGTCAGGTATATAGTTATGATTGTGAGTAAAACGTCTAGATGTCAAGTAAAACGTCGTAGATGTCAGTTAGTATTCGTTTCAGTTAGTTTGAGTCAGTTAACCATTGTAAGTTAAACGTCGCGTAGACGTCGGTTAGCATTTGTATTAGTTAGTTTCGGTCAATAGTTAACCAAGCAACTGCCGTTGTGAAGGGAGACTTGGTTTAGCTCCAACCCGTTCCCCACAAGTGAATGCCAATTTTCTATCCTCGGAAAAAGTGCTTTTAGAGTTGCAGAAACTGCTTCGGTATATATCTCTCCCATTTTCTCTGTCGTTTTTGCGTTTTGACTAAAAACTGTAAAAAGCTCTACCAAAACCGGTTTTCTTTGCTTAACCAATCATATCGCTTCAATCACTGCTAATTATAACTGACCAATCATGTGCCTAGTACAATTTCTGTACCCAGAATCTAAACATGGAAGTGAGATTCGCAAGCCGTGCCACCAGAGGTTCTTTCTCTCCCTTTTCCTTCCCTTTCCCCTCTCTTTCCCTCCCTTCCCCCTTCTTCCCCTCCCTTCCCCCTTTTCCCCCTCTCTTTCCCCTTTCCCCCCTCCCTTTCCCCTTCCTTCCCCCGTCTTTCCCCCAAGAACCTCTGGCATCCAGGGTAAGGCTAGGTAAGACCTACCTATTATGAACGAGTTTTCTGATTGGCTAGAAGTAACCAATCACATTGTCAATTACCAATTCGTTTCCATGCTCGTTACTGATTAGGGTTTTGGGTTTTGTTTGGGTCAGGTTATCTAAACCAATCAGAAACCTTCTTAGTATAGATAAGTGCCGACCCAAACAATACGAAAGGTTTGAATAAGAACAGAGCCAAATTCTCATAGGATATAATATAATATATGGTGGTACAACAATATGGTGGTCACCGTCTAAGTCGCTCAACAATTTATTGGTTTGTGTCAGTTTCGACACTTGTCTGGAGCCAATAAAGCTTTTCTAACAGAAGGATTTACATGATTTACATACTCGTATTCTGTAAAGTTCAATAGATTTTTTTATTACAATAAATCTTACAAAGCTTCTTACCTTGTTCATTTTGTACAAAGCATGCACAGCGGGAAATTAGCACTTTGAATTGTTTCTTCGTATTACTCTTGGTTTTAATTGGCATTTTTATTATTTAAGGTTAACGTTTTTCGTAGTCGAGCAATTCACTTGCAAGTAGGAATGAAGTCTTTGAGGTGCGAGGAACCGGTTACAGTAAAATACATTTGGAAGGTATGTCTGGTTGATGTGCCCCTCTTAATATAAGGTAAAACAGTGTTATAATAATCGGAGCCTGCCCCCTTCTTCGACTTCTTCTGACAGCTTTATATAACAATGTTCATGCATGCGTACCTAAATTTACTTAAAATGAAGTTTCAAGAACCAATAACCTTCCCTAGCAGTAGGATATCTCACTGGAGTTACATCAATAAATTGCGCAGTCAAGTCTTCAAAACCCATTTTCATTTTTTTTTAACAAATGAATTAAGGACACCTGTCAAAGGCCCTGTTTACATGAAGTGGATTGACAGTCCAATCGGATCGAAAAACGCGAGTGAAGTCAATCCGGGCAATGTGTACATGGAGAGTCCGATCTGCTTGGAACTTTGTTTTCGGTTTTGGAACACTATTTTCTGTGCTTCCCTCAATGTCTGCCATTTAGCACGACACGCACTAACTTCACTCATGCGTCATTTTCAAGTCAAACCGTGTTTAGATGAATCAGATTGGAGACAATTTAAGTCGATCCTTGCTTGAATCTCAAGTCAATCCACTGACTTCAGCCATCCGTTTCGATCAGATCGAAAACTTTCAATCTTCTTCATGTAAACACAGCAAGGGGAAACAACATGCGAGATTGCCTTGAACACTCAATCCGCTTCATGTAAATAGGGCCAAAGTGTTTGACTAATAAAGCTGAAAAAGATGGTATAAAATATAAATGACATTTTTATGCCTATATAGCTGTTACTTTGCTTTATGTTGAGCGGGAGGGATTTTGGATTCGGATTTAATGAAGTTTTTTTTCATGAAAATTCATGTTTTAAAAAACTAATTGGTGGAAACAAATATATTCCCAACGCAGCCAGGTGAAGAGTCCGACAATTTAACGCTACTCTGGCTTAAAAGTGTTATCAGCGCAACTTAAAAGCTTACTACATGTCTGACTATTATTTGTAAAAACTGTACAACCTTACAAACCTTTACAACCAATCAAAATTGCGAGAAAAAGATATTGAAGAATAATATCTTTATTTTTGTAATGGACCTTTTCACCACTAGCGGCGCCATCTTGAATTCGCAATGCATTGTGGTCTATCCAGGTTAACAGGCTCAATTAAAAGGGTGATTGCGTAGTGTTGAGACACAATGAGGTATTTTTTCTTTATAAATGCTTTCGTGGCAACAATGTCTAAATATAATCGTTGTAATATTGGTAAAAGTAACAATTCTCGGACGTATAAGGATATATTTATGACAACTGTATCCTTATACGTCCAACCATTATTACCTTTACTAATATTACAACGTTCATATTTAGACATTGTTGCCACGAAAGTATTTATAAAGATAAATTTACCTCATTGTGTCTCCACACTAAGCAATCACCCTTTTAATTCAGCCTGTTACCCTCGATAGACCACAATGCATTGCGAATTGAAGATGGCACCGCTATTGGTGAAAAGGTCCATTGGTCCCGCAGTTTTTTTTTGTTTTTACTTACTATTCTACCATTTTATTTCAGATATCTAGGTTAGACAAACCTGCAGTTTGGAAAAATGTGAGTTTGGAGAACCACGATGTGAATAAGACAACGTTTGGTATTCACATTCCTCCTAATGTTCTTGAATATAAGAAATACCGTTTTCGAGTCACTGTAAGTATAGCAGCGCACTACGTAAGTATGCAATAAGCTACAGCGTTTTTAATAGACTTGATTCAAGTCTGTTTCCTTTTGAATGCCACAAAATCGCGCATTACTTTTACTGGGTTTTTTTTTCTTTTGTCTTGTCGGAGTTTGTTTCCATGTGGAACGAAGTAGAAAACTATATTCAATTTGTACAATAGAAAAGCAGAGCTAGCGCCCGACTGGATTTCCACTAGGCGTAAAATGTAGCGCGCTCGACTTTTCTGTTGTACAAATTGAATATATATAGTTTTCTTTTTCGTTTCACCACGGTTTCACATGCATTGGAACTAACAAGATAAAAGAAACAAGTTGAGCGCGCGACGTTTACGCTTAGCTAATATAAATGAGTTAATAACTACTGTAGCTGTTCCAGCAGGATAGATACCCTTCTTTATCTAAAATGTTTTGCTTTCAACCATTCTGTGGTCTGGGTTAACAGTCTATTGGATGTGTTGTTTTCAAATATGTATGGGTAATGTGTTGTTTTGCTTCTCCGAGTTCTCTGATTTTCTTCCTGCTATAGATACATTTGACACTTAACGTTTTTGATAAGATATGATCTCACTCACAGTGTAAACTATTTTATATAGCCATTTGTACAACCAAGTAACTATTTTTAGTTCATGATCAACTCGGTTTTCTTTGATGTACCGCGGTTGTTTATTTCTAATAATTACTCCCAACCACGCATAAATCAAGTTAATGCCCCTGGCTAATATATATTAGCCCGGGGCAATTAACTTGATTTATGCGTGGTTGGGAAAATAAGGGTTAATCAATGGTCACGAATGTGATAAAGGATTTATCGTCACGACCGAAGTGTTTTTTTGACAACCTCTGTGATAATGAACTCAGTATCTCAGTTTTCTTAGACAACCTCTGTGATCGTGAACTAAGTAGGTTACGAAGGACCTCGGTAAATAACTGACGTAGTTACCTTGGGTGCGGTGACTAACCTATACTTATTAGCAGAGTAAAAAGGTGGTAAACTGCCAAGAATAGTTTTTGTAACGAAGTACTGACGTTTTTAGCGGAGCCTTTCATTATCACATTTTACTGTGGTAAAGGGCTCTGTTCGAAACGTCAGTATTTTGTTATAAAAACTATTTTTGGCCACCTTTTCACTTTCGGCTCTATCTAAAACACTGTCTACGCATTGTTATTTATATTATCCACTTCTTCAATTCTTTTAATATAAAAGGTTACTGTGTCCGTTATTGGCGATCCAGAACGAAGTTATTTTGAAGAACTCACCACAACAATCAACATTATTAGCACTCCTTTAAAAGTGGTTATTCGTGGGGGGTTCGCGCGGTATATTAGCAATGTAACAGGTTTCATTAAAATGGATGCATCAATGTCTGTAGATCCCGATGATCCAGAAAGTGATCTTAAGTAAGTGCTAGTGTTACGATCTTTCATACAGTATATATTATTCAAATGTTGTAAAAGTATTAGCATGGTTTTGGGTGCAATTTGGAAGAAACATGCCCAAGTGAGCATTGATGGCCTTTGTAAAACTCGATAACGAGGGCGTGTTTTTTTCAAATTGCACGAAAAACAACGCTATTACTTAGTAAATATGTAAATATATATATATATATATATATATATATATATATATATATATATTTATTTATTTATTTATTTATTTAAGAAATAGAAAATGGCCGCCCGTGTTTATATAGCCTGATGCAAACACGAGAGTGAGTTGGGAGAATTCGAAAGTTTGTGTTTGCATTCGAGTGTTTGCAAATCGAGTGTTTGCATCAGGTTATATAAACACAGGGCATCCATTTTCTATTTCTTTTATGAAATAAGGCTAAAAAATGTGCCGTGACATCACAACCGTGTTTACATAGCCTGATATAAACACGGTAATTGACCAATCACAGCGTGCGTAAGACGCAACCTATTTTATAAATATATATATATATATATATATAGCAATAGCAAGAGGTTACCATGCCGAGACTGCATACCTCCGTCAGCTGGTTATTGACACCCCAATTTAAGTTACACTATACCAGATTGCTTGCATATCGGTAATATAAAGCGTAATAATAATAGATGCGCAATCAAGCATTTTTTCAATGATTTTTTCCACACGGAAAAACCTTTATGAAATTTTCATCCAATTTTCAACCAAATTAAACCAAAATTCAATGGCTTGGTCCTTAGTCTATGATCAATCTTTCCACAAACTTTTATGACAATTTGTGCAGTACCTTTTGAGATATCCTGGAGACAGACAGACAGACAGACAGACAGACCGACCGACCGACCGAGGTAAACACATAACTTCCTGGCGGAGGGAAAAATAAGTCAATTGTATTTACGGCATTGCCTTTCGGCCTGTCCCGCCCACTTATTGTATATTTGGTTGTTTAAAAACGTTTTGCTCCTTTCAAAAAAGTTTACTCAAAAAAGCACTAAGAATCTTCTAGTCTTCTTTCAGGTGCTTTACTTGACCACATTAAAGAATAATTAGCTTTAACTTTGAACGAATTGTCCTCCACTACTCCACATTTTGGGCGCCATATTTGTGTAGGAAAAGCCTGGGTACGAGATTGAAAAATACCATCCGTCAGAATTTACTGTTGAACGTGATTGGCTCTTTTCATCAGTTTTTATTATTTTGGATTGGCTCTTTGATTGAATTTGCACCGTGTTTACTTTTTCTGCACTAGCTCTGTTCCCAAATTGCACTTCTCTCGGCCAATAAAAATTGAGAATTTTTTTCATGTATATTATTACGAGAGTTATAGTAAACTTATTGTTGTTTCCAGATTCAGTTGGACTTGCAAAAGTAAACCATTGAATTCACCTTGTTTCAAGAGTAAAGACCTTGTTCAATATGCAGGCGCCATCACAAATGCTATCCCCGTACCAGAGTTGAAGGAAAACGGCTCTCCGTACGTATTTGAAGTCATCGTCAGTGGAAACGAATTAAAGACTGGACGTACTTTACAACTCGTGTTTATTGATGCTGATATCTATAACGAGTAAGTTGATCTAAACTGGATTGTTTTTAAAAATTGTTGACGTGTTGCTAATACCGCATTAATTTAATCAAATGTTGTATATCGATGGTTATACACCTGAAGAAACATCGCGTTTTGCGGGTCAAAATTTATGGCCGAAGTCTGCAATGTCAATTCGAAGGCTTTAGCCACGGGGTGACAATAGCGAGGTTCAGATCACACGTCCACTACCGCTACCGTAAATATAATTAAGCATGTCAAATATTGTTTTTACGTTCAGTAATGGTCGCCGGTCTCAAACCTAGTGAAAAAAGAAAGCGTTTTACGGTACTAGCATTAAAACCAACTACGAATACAGGACGAAAAAACGAACATTACACCAGCTTAACCACATTTACGGTAGCGGTAGCGGTAGTGGAAGTGTGATCTGAACCTCGCTATTGTAACTTAAAGTGCACATGAAACGAAAATTAAGTTTGTCTTATTTCAAAGAACACTTAAAATTATAGAGTAACATCTTTTGCAGTTTTTCGTTTCCTCGCTTCGTTGTTGAGATATTTAAGTTTGTTTGATATGTAAATTAAACAACTTGACGTCACATGTGCATAATGAGTTATCAGAGAATGCTATTATCAAACATAATCACTTGAAAATTCTACATGTTTGGCGTTGAGAAAGAAACACACGCACATACTTCCTTCGAATTAAGTTTGGTTTGATAATAGCAAAGATATATAATCTTCTCTGATAACTCATTATGCACATGACGCCAAGTTGTTTAATTTACATATCAAACAAACTGAAATATCTCAACAACGAAGCAAGGAAACGAAAAACTGCAAAAGATGTTACTCTATCATTTTAAGTGTTCTTTCAAATAAGACAAACTTAATTTTCGTTTCATGTGCACTTTAAACGACCGTAGCACACAATGTTTCTCAAGGCAAAAGTTAAAGTGATTTGTTAAGATGCATACCGTTTTCCAGTATGCAAATAACCAGCTGTGGTTATATGCATACCATTTTCCGGTATGCAAATAACCGGTTGGTGGTTATATGCATACCGTTTTCCAGTATGCAATAACCGGTTGGTGGTTATATGCATACTGTTTTCCAGTATGCAAATAACGGGTTGGTGGTTATATGCATAGCGTTTTCCAGTATGCAAATAACCAGCTGTGGTTGTATGCTTACCGTTTTCCAGTATGCAAATAACGGGTTGGTGGTTATATGCATACCGTTTTCCAGTATGCAAATAACCAGCTGATGGTTATATGCATACCGTTTTCCAGTATGCAACTAACGGGTTGGTGGTTATATGCATACCGTTTTCCAGTATGCAATAACCAGCTGTGGTTGTATGCTTACCGTTTTCCAGTATGCAAATAACGGGTTGGTGGTTATATGCATACCGTTTTCCAGTATGCAAATAACCAGCTGATGGTTATATGCATACCGTTTTCCAGTATGCAAATAACGGGTTGGTGGTTATATGCATACCGTTTTCCAGTATGCAATAACCAGCTGTGGTTGTATGCTTACCGTTTTCCAGTATGCAAATAACGGGTTGGTGGTTATATGCATACCGTTTTCCAGTATGCAAATAACCAGCTGATGGTTATATGCATACCGTTTTCCAGTATGCAAATAACGGGTTGGTGGTTATATGCATAGCGTTTTCCAGTATGCAAATAACCAGCTGTGGTTGTATGCTTACCGTTTTCCAGTATGCAAATAACGGGTTGGTGGTTATATGCATACCGTTTTTCAGTATGCATATAACCAGCTGATGGTTGTATACATACCGTTTTCCGAAATTAACGAAAACATGCATGTATCATGTTAATTCATTGCTAACAACACTTGTGTGGTGCAGTTTTTTTTATGATTTATTGATCGTCAAATATTCTTTTAAAATTTACAGCATACTTTTGGATTGTCCATCTTGTAACGAAGGATATCTTAATCCAAGTAAACCTATCGTCGTAGTTCGAAAATGCGTAAACTGTGTTTCCACGGGGAAACTGTCGTGGAAATTCTTTCAGTTAGGAGTTACAGGTGGAGACCAAACCGAATTCGAAAAGACAAAGTGCACGAAACCAAATTGGGTTGAATATGGGCAAGCAAAATCCGGTGAGTTTAATATGTGTTTCTAAAAAAGTATACACAATAAGAAGTTGTATTAAAGAATAACAGCGGCTGTGTTGTAATATACATGATATAGTCATAGATATAAACGTTTCTATTCATCGAAAATACTAGAGATAAGAATGATTTTTGCTGATGTTTCCTTTTTAGTTTTATCTGTCGTGTTTGTATCGGACTTTAGCATAAATTTACGAATTTATATCCCAAATATTTGAATTTGATTGGCTCTTGCAGAAGTTTCTATCCGCCAATGAAAAGTATTTTTTCAACTAAATTGACCAATTAAAAAAAGCGTCAGTAAAATATGATCCGGTGAAATAGAGGTTGCTCTGTTAAGCAACAACAATGGCGCGGAAATGTGCTGGAGTAAAGGAAGTGACTGAAGAAATTGAACATTTACTTTTGTGGGAGAATTTATATTCGCCGAGTTGACTATCGCTCGTCCAAATTGAGGATGAATTGTCTAATTGCTAAATATATAAGAAATAGAACGTTATATCTTCACACGGCGAATTATCACATGCAGGTTATTTCCTAATTGTGTTTAATATTTTATTCTTTTTAGCACATTTTCCATACGTTACTTGCCAAAGCAGTACAGCTAGTGCTCGTATTAATGATGTGAAGGATGCAATCTGTCTGAACTCTTTTTTCAATGGAAAAGTATGCGATGTCAATAATCTGGGGGAACGTGATTTACCAACCGAACACGTGCGTGACCGACTAGATTCGTCGGTATTGGTAATCAACAAAAATATTCTCCCTAGAGCTGCAGTTATATTGCTTGAAAGTAATGACGAAGCTTATAATATCTTGGCAATGCGTTACTTTTTTGTCCACGATAGCCCTCCTTTTCTCGCCTGCAAACTGAGCCCGATAATGGGAGTTGAACTTCACCAGAATTTTAACTTGATCTGTGCTCCGCATAAGGTACAGTAAAGTTGATTTTGCTTTGGGGGTATTTTTATGACGGGTTAATGTTATGAGCTGTCGAGTCATGCATGTACACGTGTATTCTTTAAGTGGAAAAAAGTTTATGTATAGTTTGTTTGGATTTATTTTCCGATAATTCTACGAAAAACAATTTTTCTGACAAGACTTCGACGTCACATTATTTACAAACATTATTTTAGAAACAAGAAACAAATCAATGCGCTTGCGGCCCAGGGCCTCTTTTAAGGATTTTCCCGTGGGGGCCCGTTCACGAAAAGGGACTCTTCTAGGGGGGTCCGGAGGCATGCCCCCCCGGAAATTAATTTTTGAAATTTAGAGTCTCGGAAATGCCATTTCCTGCATTCTGAGGGGTGATTTTTAAGAACACTGAAGGTCATAAAATGTCATAAAAACTAGTTAAAATACAACACATTTCTCACTGTTTCGCTTTGTGTCAGAACACATCGGCATGTTCACTTTCAAATATAATATGGAAAATGTTGTGAGGAAATAAAAAAGATTTTTCGTAATATAAAGATTTATCTATACCTTTGTAACAACTGAAACTATTCAACTGACTTGCTTATCCATACATCCATACACATTTTATCCTGGGGGGCAAAAAGGGACTTTTACTGGGGGGGGGCAAAATCAATTCGTGGGGGGGGGGGCTCAAGGGGGGACTGGGGGCCCCCAGTTATATAGTTAAAAGAGGCCCTGTAATGCGGCCATTTGGTTTAGTTTTTTGTTTTCGAGCGAAAATGAAATCTCAATTTGTTTGTTCCGAAATCGGAACATTTTGGTATTTACTTTCTTTCTTTTCCACGTTTTGCGTGAATACTGTAAGGTCTAAAGGCCTAACATGAGGTTGTTACGATACCAACTGCTGACTGGACCTTCCACGTTTTTGCCATTCAGCGGTTCCTCTTTCAATATATATCCAGGTGAAGCTTCTACGAGGAGAGAGGTTTGCTTTGTCGAAGATCTTTTGACATTTGATCAACGATTATTTTTTTTAAAATTGAGTTGTATTAATTTTTCGTGTTCAACCAGTTCTGTTATAGTTTTGGTTTATTGTTAATTTATTTTTGCCAGAGGTTCATGTTGCATTTTTGCCGCACTTCTGTGAACGAAATTTATTAAACCTGCTCTCCCTTTAAAAAAGAGTTTGGTTGATATATGTTGCCTGTTGACAATTGGACAAGACATAACGTTTGCAAATCAAGCGTCTGTTTCAGTAGAGCTTCGGTACAAGTGAATCTGACAAGTTAAAAATATATTCATGACATTATCCTTTAAGATGGCCGCCAAAAGTATTTTGTCACTAATTGTAGCCACATAGTTGATCTTGACATGATATTTTTCTGTTGTAGAGTGGTCCTCTGATGTACAAAGTTGTCTTTACGAGGGAAAATGATGATGGTACCAAGATGTCACCTATTATATTACAAGGTTCTATTTCTTCTCTAACATTCCAACTTCCTTCTGGCTATAACAATACAGGTGATGTAACAAAATAGTCTTTACGAGCGTTTATTACTGCACTGATCTGAATTCTATTTTTTATGTATATGTTAAAGTTTCTTGCTATGTTGTTTGAAGCTTTGCATGGCGAAAATGTATTTTATATAAGAAAGTTTGTAGTCTTACACCATGTTATGAAATTTTTTATTAATTTCTGAGTTTGTCTTCATTCTCTCTGAAGACAGCCCGAGCACATGGGTCGAAAGCTCAGAAATTAATAAAAAATTTCATAACATGGTGTAAGACTACAAACTTTCTTATATAAAAATATGCTAGTTAACATGTTTTGGTTGATTTCGCGACAGTGTAAGAAAACGGTGAAATTTTCACGTCATGCTTTTTTTAGGATGATTTTGGAATAGAATATCAAAGTAGTTAGAAAGTAGCAGATGAAAGGGTAATGCTAGAAATATGTATAGGTAGATAAACATACAGAGTATATAGTGATGGTCAGATCATGTGCAAACATTTTTTTATGTATTTTCAAACTTATATTTTAAACAGTTAAGTACTCGCTGACCTTTTCTATTGAGAATGAAATGGGTGTTTCCAGAGAGTATTGTGCAATCAACGTGAACGTTTCGGCCTTTAATCCTGTCCCTAATGTAACAATAGAAGAGTTTCTGTAAGTATTAAAACGCATGATAGTTGCAGTAAAAGCTATATAGATACAGCTCCTTTTTTATTCTTGACATTTGCGTATCTATATTGTTGCGTGTCTATATTGTTGTCTACATGTTTTTTCTGTAGATATAATCGATCAGTGGCTGCAAAAGAATTGTTTCATGGTCATAAATACGCTTACCACAGTTTATCGTTGCATAATGTTACTATAATCGCCGACGTCTTAAACAGGTATATAACCTAACTTTTGCGCTTGTTGGAGGTCTTTGTTAGATTCGCATGGAAGATATTTTGAACGTGTCTGTCAGGGGGTGGAAAAATAGCGGACCATGACATTTTTTATGGTCAGCAGAAAGAAAAAAGGAAAATAAGAAAGAAAAGAAGAGGAATAGAAAAAAAAAAAGAAAAAAAAAAAAAGAGGAAAAGAAAAGGAAAGAAAGAAATGCACGCCACTGTGCCACAGTAGATTACAGGTAGCAGAAAGATGAAACAGGACATTAGGACAACTGCAGTTTAGCAGAGACAAAAAAAAAGTGAGCCCTCGGTGGCTCAACAGCCAACACATTGAACCCAAACATTAACCCTAACCCTAAGGCCTTAACACAATTTTAGCAGTAGCTGATGGAACTTTCATGAGTTTCATCTTTCTTCTGTAGCTAGCACTGCCTGTGTGCATCTGTGAACTGCTTCATTGCTTCAACTGCGTGAAGATTAATAATATTTTATTAATTTATTGTTGTGGCAGTCTGAAACTGGAAGATTAGCAGTTGTGCTTTTGCTGTGAGAGAAACTTAGGAAAGAGCCCATAACCCCATTGTTTGTCACTTTGCTGAGTGATAAATTGCAAAAAAAAATAATAAAAAAGTAAATAAGATTCATTTCAAAATTCGTTGAAGAAAAGGTGATATTTTATGTGTAAAGTTTGTATTTTGGATCGGAGCGCCGCCATAAAGTGGCCGCGAGCTTGGGAAGAATGAATCGAGGAAGCTTATGATGTCATAGACTCAAAAACAACTGACCCTTTTGTTGACAACAGCAATGATCTTTTGTTTTTGTTGAGTCAATGACGTCATAAGTTCTCCTCAACTCATCCTTCTCAAACACGGTCAATTTAATGGCGGCGCTCCAAAATACAAACTTCGCACGTAAAATACTACTTTGTTTTTGAGAATTTCGAAATGAAACTTTGCACAATCACTAACTACCATAATATCTTTAGGATTATGCAGAAACATTACCAACAATATTTTCATCAGAGAACCACTTTAACAAATAACAATCACAACTTCAACTTGTGAGTGTTTAATAGAATATAGCATTCAATTTGACAGCTTGTTAGAGTTACACAGTTGTAGTAGAGCTGTCAGCAGTAGTGGCAGTTCACTCAACAGTATCGAAGTGTCGATTACTCGCAAAAAAAATTCTTATGCTCTCTTGCGGTCCCAGAAAGTAAGATATTTTTTCCACCCCTGGACTGTCTGTCAAACTCGTTATGCGACTGCATGAAAATAAGTGCAAACAAAAAGAGCAAATTGTAACCTCTGTCAGATTTCTGCCGTGTTTTTTCTTTGTTTACCTTGGGGTCGTTTCCTATCTTGCATGCATATGTTCGAAAACTACAAACTTTTAAGGTGGTCAGCGCGGGCATGCTACACACCATTGTGGTACATTGGTACCGTATGATATTTAACAATTAGACAACGAAGTCAAGGTCACTCTATCGGTAAATATATACCGGTAAATAATGGACATATATCGTTTTAAGATCGTATCTGCATGAACTCGTTTTAAATTATGCAGAAATTTTCACCTTTCTTCCATGCAGTTACGTACGGGATAATAGGACCAAGCAAATGGCACAGTTATTGTCTAGAATTTTCATCGACACCTATATATTGTACGTTATTAGTGTTTTCAGCTTGAGTTGGTAAAGTTTTTTCGTATGTTTTTGCTGTACAAGCTGTCGTAAGTTAAACGCATAGAAAAACTCTGAGCTCCAGACGGGACTCGAACCCACAACCTTCCGAATGCCAGCCGGACGCTCTCACCATTGAGCCACTGGAACTCAGATGGTAGAGCGAGGTTGTTTTCGATATTTATACGCCTGAGAACTTTCGATATTTATACATATAAACATCGAAAACAACCTCGGTCTACCATCTGGCTGGCATTCGGAAAGTTGTGGGGTCGAGTCCCGTCTCGAGCTCAGAGTTTTTCTATGCGTTTAACTTACGACAGCTTGTACAGATAAAAAACATACGAAAAAACCTATATATTATTTTATTATTACATGCACCTTTATTCTGGTTCAAAGCTACTCAGAATTTTTTCTGCCAAAAGTTAACGACGTCAGTGTCTCGCTTGCTGGAATACCGCTTGTTGCCTTTTGTTTATCAAAGGCTTTTTTCGAGTTGCGATCACCTTTCTGGACTTCTCAAACTTCTTATCATTGAGGGTGGTTCCTAGATACTTTTTTCTGTTCAAAGTGACTTTGCATGCAGGTGTGTAAAAACTTTTGAAATTTGCGTCAGAAAAAAACGACATCCAGAACAGCGTTCCGGATATAAGAATTCGGATATTACAAATCCATAGAATAACACATATTTTATTCAATTATTTTTGCTAGACAACCGAAGACTTCTATCAAGACGAGTATATTCCACTTGCGAACTCAAACCAGAATGCATCTTTTAGATATCCTATCTAGGGTTGAAGTGGTTGGTGAGGTATGAATATATTGAAATATTATAGTCCGTTTCAGCTTGCTTTTGAAATCCGATACGTATAATTGAAATGAACATTCGAAACTTACGTTGCAATGTTCCGAACTACGTTGCGAGGTAGATACAAATTTAAGTCGGCAATTTGTTTCTGCTTAACCAAAGTATCTATTATTATATTCTATACAACAAATAATCTTCTTCTCCGTGATTTTACCAAAGGAATTCAATTCAAAGCTTATTAAATTCGAACTTCACGACGAACGTCACAACGAACTTCCGTACCAAGAATGAAAGAAGTTCCCCCCGGAATATATTAGAATAGCACTGCGCACGCGTGGTTTTGTTTACGACTGGCGAACACAACAATGGCGGAGAAACGTAAAGGACATGCGGCTAAAAGCTGACCTGCACCGAAAAATAGCAACACCGCTGAAGCGCAACGGGGCTCATGTTACACGTACACCCCTTGGACTCTCCTCCGCAGAGGTTAAATTTCGGAGATTGGAGGTTTCGGGGGTCGTCGGAGATGCTCGGAGGCGTCAGCTGGACATAAGTAGTGCGGGCGTCCAGCTGACGATTTCGACGCATCTCCGACGATCCCCAACATAGCCGATCTCCGAAAGAACATCTGCGGAGGAGAGAGCCCCTTGGATTATTGCATAAAGGATGAGTGTCCAGCTAAGAACCTGGCCATAAACATGAATGTTTAAGTTCTACTAGGCTAAAGTTCTACACGAGGTTCTACATGTATCTGTACCTGCGCGAACTTAGCGCGTGATTGGGCAGACGATTCGCACGGCTACAATAACGTAAAGCTAGCAACATAATCATCACACGATCGTAATTTGGGGTATTTTGGGTTGTTTTGTCTGAGTTTAGGCTTGTATTAAATTAACTTGGGCTTTGCTCAAGAAAATGGGCTGGCAGGTTGCGGGGCTGGCAGCTCTGTCCGTGCATGTGGCAAAAATTGTTATCTTTTGCTAGAAACTTTGCACTATCCTTGGGATCTAGTTATCTATTTGCCGGCTTTGTGTTTTAATTATTTTAAACTTTTCTTTTACATAGTTTGTTACCAGGCAGTTTGCAAATGCTCTGGAGAGTTGTACGAGAGTTCTGGAAGAGGTAAACTTCTTATTTTGCTGCTGACTAAGACAAAAAGCTTTTAAGCATCCCCCCCATTTGTCATAGAATATATCTAACTAATCAGTGAGTAAGAAACTTAACTTAAAACTCGGAGATTCCAAAGATAGTTTTTAGTCAAAGATGAATAAATATTTGGAAATATCCTTTTTCCTTTTCATAACTCTTTCATGCATGGCTTTCCGAGATGTTTCCCCTTGGTGAGTAAAATCGCCTGGCGTTAAGGCTCTTTTCCGTAATAGTTCAAATACGAGACGGAGGACTTTACCGGGATTTCAAAGTCCGAGTGCTTTTTGAAAAGGCGAGCCAAAGGCGAGCCTTTTTAATGCACAAGGGCTTTGTTATCCCGGTAAAGTCCTCCGTCGAGTATTTGAACTGACTTCTCAAACTCAAAACTCCGAAGAAACCTCTGAAATGTAATATAATTTGCCTTATTTCAAAGTCCCAAGACTTTGAAAACCTATTTTGCATTATTTCAAGGTACTAGTACTTTTCCTCCGATTTCAAAGCACTGATTAAGCATTAATTTCTTTTGTTTTTGGTTCATGAATTATTAATGAGTTTGAGAAAGTCATTGCAAATACCAGCTCGCAGCTGGCTACGAGTGTTTGCATTCTCGTTGTGAGTTCTTTTTAATGATATAAATACTCGCAGCAAGCTGCGAACTAGGTTCTGCGATGAGGGGAAAAGAGCCTTTAGCGTAAAAAAATAAAGTTGTCCCACAACAGCAATGCGTGTGAAAGGGTTGAATAGGCAATTTCATGATGCTACTGTGCATTTAAAAGTATATACGCAAACTTGAAAAATGCTTTGTCAACGCGAAATCAAGTTTTACTTCTAGTAGTGAAACATTTGAATTATTTTTGAGAAATTCCTTTGAGAATCTTAACCACGTAAGTCGTGTGTAAACAACGTTTTTAGGTCTGAAATACGGCGAGCATTTTATCGTTAATAGCGTACTTTTCGGAACGTTTACATTAATGTCTGTCTGTTCATTTGTCTTTCCATCTGTTTTACTGTTTGTTTGTTTGTCTGTCTGTGTGTTCATTCGTCTGTTTGCCTGTCTGTCTGTCTGCCCTTATTTATTTGTGTGTTTGTTTTGTTGCTTTCGTTGGTTTTTTTTTGGGTTTTTTATTTTGGTTTTTATTTTGGTTGTTTACTTTTTTTATTTTCTTCTTAATGTAATTATTTACACATAATTATGTGTATCCTTAGCTTTATCCGTATGTTTTGTTTTCATTTATCAATAGCTGAACAGTGTTAGTGCAGTTACTGCGGTAGAAACGCTTAACAGAATGCTCGTTGCGAATAAACACTTGTTTGAAGGAAGAACAGAGATTCCAGATGACACGAGAAATAGTATTGTCGCTGTTGCTGTTAGATTATTAAAAAAGACCGCTGCACTCAAAGAAAAAAAATACGAATTGAAAATAGTAGAGGCTCTTCAACATTTATTTAAGGTAATGTTTAATCTCCACAAGGAAATTATGTTTTCACTTCTGTTTGTTTGTTTGTTTGTTCACCAGGATATAACTAAAAAAGTATCGATCTAATTTCGATGTAGCTTTGTAGTTGGGTTGGCCATAAACCAAGGCCCATGCACCCATTAAATTTTGGTTAAATTCGATTAAGAGCAGTTGGATGAGAATTTTATCAAAATGTGATGGTAAGCTTCTCTGTAGAAGAACGTGAAACAAAATGAATGATAGCGGGTGCTGGATTACATTAATAAACACTTATCTCCTGGCACCGAGTGAAACAGTGTGTTTCTGGCCTCGTGACTGCCGTTGTTACTTGAGGCGAAGCCGGAGTTCTAGTCAGTATTGTCACTATTGTGTTTTATTATATATCAAGTATTAAATCATTATAACAATGAGCACAACCTTCAAACAGTGTTTTACCGGCGACTTTTGTTTTTCATAATTTTCCCAAGCAAAATAAAAGTTGTCCGCTGCCATAAATTACACCAGAAACATCACGCTTTCGAACAATCACGAGTGGACCGCTTGCCCAATGAGAAAAGTGCAAAAACCGACTTGTATCTTGCTTGTCTGTATTTATTTTAGGCCATATTAAGAGGAAAAATAGTAAGCGGAGAATGGATTAACATTACGGATCACTCGTTGAATGCAACACTTGTGAAATTCTCGCCATACCGTGATGTAAACTTATATCTGACATGCGGTGACACCAATGTGACTTTTTTATGGAAAGGTCAAAAGCCACATACCAGGCCCTATTACTGTGATATTTACGGTAATGGTATCCAAGCACTGACTTTTCACACGGATACTTTTCGAGAAAATAACACATACCAGGTAAGTCTTAATATAATGACAACATTATCCAGATGTGCCATAAAACACCTAATTTGTTATACAGTCTTTCATTATGTGGCATATCCGTCCATCCATCTATCAATTTGTTCGTCTGTCCATTCGTTTGTTTGTTTGTTTGTTTGTTTGTTTGTTTGTTTGTTTGTTTGTTTGTTTGTTTGTTTGTTTGTTTGTTTGTTTGTTTGTTTGTTTGTTTGTTTGTTTGTTTGTTTGTTTGTTTGTCCGTCCGTGCGTGCATGCGTTCGTCAGTCTGTGCACCTGTTCGCTCGTTTGTTTATTTATTTGTTCATTCATTTGTTTACAGCATTCAGTTTCTCCTCTCACCAAAATCAATGTGTGTGATTGCAAACAAAACGAACATGACAATTTAGACTTTGTGGATGTGGAAATTAAGTTTCCTAAAAGAAAATTTAAGGTAGGAGACTGTATTTACATAGTTATTTACATGCACCTGACAGTATTTCATTTTGAAATGGATTTTTTTTGCATGACATTAATAAGACACTCTTTCTTAGACTACAGTTTGGAAGCAAATGGAAAACTATAGCATTACTCCCAGTGAGAGGCACAGTTTTGTTCCAAATAGAAGTTATAACAGTGCTTTTAAAATTAAGCTAATCACCATGCATTCTACGTCGCGGAAGTCTAAACTTAGGTTGAATGTAAGGTAAGACTTACCAATAAAGTATGTTTACATTTTATATACGTTTCTGAGATTTTAGTCAACGAAATGCTGGCCTTTTAAAGTAAGCCACTCATCAGCATAATCTTTTTTCTCTGTTGTATGGCTTTGACTCAAGACGTCAGTATTCTGTTGTATAAAGTCTCGGCTCTGCGCTACGTTTTTTAAGTTTTTATATATGGTTTATATATTAGTTAGAAACAAAGATTAGTTTTAACGGGGGGGGGGGGGGGGAGGGGGGAAACGATGTTCTCTGATTAAAAAAATGTTATTGGAACGAGCTTACGACCACCAGACCGCATCCTACAACAAGTTAAAAATAAATGAAAACAGAACAGCTATATCAAACAATTATTGGATGAGGCTGAACATGATATCAAGAATTATCCAAAGAATTATCTAAAGCCGAAGCCAAGGCGGATAACAATGACCAAGGTCTGGATAATTCTTGATATCATGCGTAAGCCGAATTCAATAATTGTTTTATTATACATTCAAAACAGTTGTACTAACATGCAAGCAAAGTGTGGCAGTCAAAAAGAGTTGCCTTCGTCAACAGAGACAAATCTACTGCAAGTCATTTTGCTATTTTGTAATTTTTGCGCGCTTTGAGGTTGTGACGTCATAAGCGTCCGCTAATTTACAGTATTGGATGGAATTGACGTCACAGTCATCCAATGATTTGGAATATTCGGTGGAAATGACGAAACAGCTGTCGGACATTGAGAAGTAACTGGAGTATGTTGACCAATAACAAACGAGAATTAAGTTTGAAGGTATAATAAACACATTTATATATTGAGTTACTTGCTCTTGTACATATGTTATGGTTAACTAGAACATTTCTTAGGAGGTGAATTTATTCAACGTAAAGATTTGAAACTTTCTAGACTGATACCTATATGAAGTAGTTTATTTGTTTAATCAAGTAACACTACTGTACTTTATATTTATTTTTTTAGTTGTTTTGATCGAAAAGAGTATCACGGCCCTTCTTTTAGTACTGTTGCACACGGATATCTATTTACAAAGAATTTCGTCTGGGAGCAGTTTTCTAACTGTAAGTATAATTTTATAATAAGCATCGCTTATGAAACTACGTTCGGTGTTATTTATTGAAGCAAGGTTTAGGAAATGTTTAATTTTGCATATTATTTCTGATTAAAGTGATAGTGGTGGTTGTACTCTTGTGGTGGTTCTCGTGGTTATCCAGGTGGTTGTGGTGGTAGTAGTTCTGGTTGTTGTTTTGGTGGTGGTGGTGGTGGTGGTAGTGGTTGTTTTTGTGGTGATGGTTGGTGTGGTTGTTTTTGTGGTGGTGGTGGTGGTGGTGGTTGTTGTTGTGGAGGTTGGTGTGGTTATTGTTGTTGTTGTCTTGGTGGTGGTGTGGTGGTGGTGGTTGTTGTTGTTGTGATTGCGGTGGTTGTTGTGGTTGTGGTGGTTGTGGTGGTGGTGGTGGTGGTGGTGGTGGTGGTGGTGGTGATAGTTGTTGTGGTTGTTGTGATTGTTGTGGCTGTTGTTGTTGTGGTGGTTGTTGTTGTCATGGTTGTGGTGATTGTTGTTGTTGTTGTGGTTGTTGTTGTGGTTGTTGTTGTTGTGGTGGTTGAGGTTGTGATTGTGGTGGTTGTGGTGGTGGTTGTTTTGGTTGTTGCGGGTGTTTGTCGTGCATACTGCATGCATTCTCTTAAAATTTCCTGCGCGTATATATTAGTTACGATAATTCCCCCTAATTTTTCTAGGCAATGGGAAAGTGAACGTTGTTATCGGTATTGATTGGGACATTCCACCAAGTAGAACTGAGGTACCGTATGTGATTCAAAGATTTGTAATGAATTTTGCAAAATAATTTGGAATGTAATAAAATCGCATGCACTGTATGGCCCAATCTATATGGGCCATGCTTTTTAAAAATATCGAAAATGCCTTTTATAGAAAGTAGATACTGTGGTCAATTACACGGTTGTTATGACATGGACAAGCTGCTTGTCTTGGGACAAGAGCAGCAAGCAATGGTCTGAAAATAACTGCAAACCTGAAGGTTTTTCAAGCCATTATATAGATTGTAGGTAATGTAATTTGTTAATTCGACTGACCTTATTTCTGAAAATTTGATTTTTCATCTGTTAACGATGTGTTTAATTATTAGGATAATCAATAACCAAATGTTATTACGTCTGAAAGACTAGGGGCCTGTATATAGGTTGGGTAACCCTACTGCAAGGGTCGCCCTTCTAGATGGGTCAAAATATAACGTGTGTTTACATGGAGTAATGTCATGTTCGAAAGACAAGTATACTTTGATGCAAAAAATAACTTTTTAATATAACTAATTAGATAAACTAGTTTGTTTTTTAAGGTGTTCTAAAATTGCATCGGATTTTATTGCTGTATCGAAAACACCACTGTATGTTTTAGAAAAAATAACAATTCCCAGGTAAGTGTTTGATAAAAGTTGTATTTTGGAATTTTCTTTATTTGAGGCGCTAAATGAGATAATAAAGGCTGATTTTTTGTGAAATCTAATTTTTTGTTTGCGTTAATATAGAAAAGCGTAAGGGAGGAATGGGGGAGGGGTATTGAGATGCGCTGTTTGTCAGGACGAATCTTGAGACGTGTCGAAATGTACATCTAGCAGTTTCTCTTCGACTGTATGTGAAGCCATTTTTGTTTATCCATGGCAAATACTTGTCGTTGACAAACAGATCTGTTAAAATAGAATGAAGAACGTATTTGTTGTTTAATTACTCGGGCTACCCCGAGTCTACAAAATTGCGCAATACCTCCCATACATGGAGCCTACACTTCAAGTGTTCGGTCACTTCGAAAATTCATCGACAGTCATGTTCCTTAGTTCCTATTCTGTGGAACTTTGTATCAAGCACATCACTGATCAACCATATAAGCAATTTACTTGGAAAACCTACTAACAATTTCGTCAAAGGCAAAGCTAGCCGAAGATGTTGCATCCAAGTGGAAACCGAACAACCAACAACGATATGTACAGTATATTTTTCTCATAGCTAAACAGGTCTCTACATTCTATAAATATTTAATACCACCGGTACAGAGATGAGGATCAAAGCGCTAACATTCTGGATCTTTATATTGGCACTATATACACTTTCTCATGCTTTTGGTCGAGCAATTGCGATGTTCATGATCTGAAACCTCATGAAAACTATTGCAAACAAAATCCAAGATGTGAGAACACAAGGAACATTCATGAAGATGACAGACTTTAAGGAAATAGTTTGTTGACAGTAACAGTATCTTTATATTTTTGCATTATTATTTATGTGCTTTATTACTAAACGAGTTGTATATTAATTTTGTTTAATGCTGAGTAGGAAGCTTGTATACACATCCACAGTATGTCTTTGAGTTTGAAATCGGCAATGGACAGTAGTCTTATTGATCCATTAGGATTTTATATATTCAAAGTGCTTTGAACCTTTGAGTATGTAATTTTGTGACAAGTATGTTATCCATATTTTGATGTTCATTTTGATACTGTATAAATTTTGATGCATAGATTGAGTAAAAAGATATTCATCATAGAAGCAACTTTGAACCAGTCATGTTCGTCATATATATATACAGTAATACTTTAATGACATATTGGCCATTATAACATCAGCAGCCAAGTGTGTGTTACATGCGGATTGTACCAAAATGTATAGAGAAATTAGAGTGTCTGACATTCACCTACAGTACTAGCGCTGCAGAGTCTTTGAGCCTTCCCAACATGCTCTAAAGCAAAAAACATGGAATCAGGATTCATGTTGTATGAAGATATTGCATAGATGTAGGGTGCATGTACAGTATATTTTACTAGTCACATATTGCATATTTGCTAGTGCATCTGTACCTGCATGTGAAGTTTGGGCACCTCAGACAATAACTAAAATCATAAGGTTGAAAGACTACAATGCAGGGCAACTAATATATTTTAAGTTTTTTAACTGGCAGGATGATTTATCATACAATCTGAATGATCATCTGAAAACAGTTAATCTACTACTATACCATTATCATACTGGCATGACTTGAAAGATCTTATCTATTTTAAATGTTATACAGGTCATTATAATATTCCTATTAATAGTTTTGTGCAACTCAATAATTAAGTCAGAATCACTAGAAACAGTTCAGAACTTGATGTACTAGTTTCTAAGTGCTGTACTAAACTTCTTAAGCTAGTTAATACTTGAACTGTATATTGAAACTTTGGAGTAGTCTACCTTGCTCAATACCAGATTCTACCTCAGTTAATCAGTTTAAAACTCAACTTTCTAATCACTACATTAATGCTGTAATTATTAGTTAATGCTTACGACGTCAATAACTTTTTTGGAAATCAATGTTTAAAATGTTCTTCATCCCGACCTGTAACATACTCTCTTCTAAACCTTACTGCTACTGACCTTAATCACTTATATCTATTGTATTTGTTTACATGATTATCCTGAATTGTGAAATGGTCTAGAATTCCAGATAATCCTGAATATTAAACAAAATGAAACCCAACCCTGACCCCCACCTCTAAACCTGACCCTAAACGACAACCCCCGGTAACCCTAAATCTACCTCCCCTCCCCAGGGAGAAAGTTCCACCTCTCAGACCCTGACCACAACACCCCTACTGTTTTTTGTTGTTTTTTTGCTTTTTAGTTTAACATCCCGCATGTGGGACAGAGAAGTCCCCTAGGCATCAGGATCATCCTGAATTCTAGACACTTTAATTGACAATTCAGGATAGTCCTGCACCACATTCAGCCTTCGATCTGATCTTCCTCGGCCCACTCGCACCTCTTTGCTCGCGCATTATAGAGACCTCTGCACTTTCCAGTAGCCCAAGTGAACACCTGACCCAGGTGTCTTGTTTTATGGTGAAAGAGGGCAGTAGATAACTTGCAGGTATAGAACACTTAGTCAGCAGTTTTTTTAGGCGAGCCTACATTTCTGCCCTTGCAGGTTACATACTGAGGACTGATTTCCTGTCTGCCTTCTTCCATTTCTATTTTTTGCCAGGTTGCATGTTTTTTGTTCATAATACACAATATTTTTCATTTCACACCAGAATTTTTCATGTATTTTTTCCCTAGAGAAACCAATGGTGTGATGGTGATTGTTGTTTTGGTGATTTTTTTATCGTCTGTTGTTGCAATCATCGCCCTCTACCACCTGGAAAAACGAGAACGCATTAGGCAAAGAAGCTTTATTTTTTTGAGACCAAGTGATCCATGCCACACTCACCAGTAAGTAACACATTGCTAAGCCAAACTGCACCTATCTACTGCATGTTAATAAAAAAATAAAATGCAGTTAATAGCCGTTGTCTCTTTCTTTTGTGATAGGTATCAAGTAACTGTGTACACTGGGTATGGGTTTGGAGCAGGAAGTACCGCCAAGGTAAGACTACTTACTCTTTTCAGACATCACTGTTCTTCATTGTTCTGATAAGTTTGGGTTTTTTCCCATTGTTTAAAGTGCCTATGAAACGAAAATTAAGTTTGTCTTATTTGAAAGAACACTTAAAATTATAGAGTAACATCTTTTGCAGTTTTTCGTTTCCTTGCTTCGTTCTTAAGATATTTCAGTTTGTTTGATATGCAAATTAAACATTTTAACGTCACACGTGCATAATGATTTATCGAAAAAGTTATATAATCTTTGCCATAATTTTATCAAATATAATTATCACTTGAAGATCTACGTGTTTAGTGTTGTGGTCGAAACACATCCACATGCTTCATTCAAATTAATTTGGTTTGATAATTGAAAAGATATATAAGATTTCTCGCCGGCGGAAGTATGACAGAGGCGAGAAATGCAGTTCTCACACGGAGCTGGACACTGGGTTCTAGCGAGAACCCCATTTTGTATAAATATAATCACTTTTTTCTTGTTGCTCGCTACGACCAGACGTGTATTCCCGCGCTTGCGATTCAACAAAGGCTATCTTTTTTCGTTGGAGCTTATATAATGCCAGCAACTAAGTCGCGTCGATCTCGTAAGCATCGAGCGGTTCAACGATTGACGGCTCGTAATACCAGTCCACGACGGAGTCGTTCTCGTTCGCCAGCGCACGATGAAAACCCTGCGCCAGAACATAGACCGCGTTCAGAGTCGCACTCCTCAAGACTCGGCAGTGGGCACATGCGTGAGTCGTCGTCGAATTCACGCCGTGAAGACCCGCCAGAATGGACGCGACAACTTTAGGAAGCGCAGAAAAAGAATGAAGATGAGGCGGTTAAAGAAGCAAAAGAATTGCGTGTTGCTTCAAGCAAGACCAAGCATCCGAAGAAAGAAAGTGTCACGCGATTTACACCGAAGCAAGGTGTTGCCTCGCCGCATTCCACAGATAATTCGATCACCCCTTGGGCAGGTAGCATGTTTTTTTCGTGACCAGCCAAACAGGTTCTCACGGACACAATCAAGTGGCTGTTTCCGGTGCGGAATAATTGGGCACATTGCACGCGATTGCCGAGCCGGAGTTAGACCAGGGGGGCAAAAACAGCTCTACCCCGTTAACAGACAGCAACGATGAACCAGTCAACCAGACACGAACTGGTACGGAAATGTTGTGGTTAAATACAGTTTTTCTTTAGAAGATATTAAAGTGGTTTTGTTCCTGGTTATATTAATGAGTGTAATAGCGTTTCTACTGTTGATTTATTGCCAAGCTCTGTTAGAGGTCGTCTGAAAGAGCACGTTAGCTTTTGGCAAAGTATTGGCACTGGCCAATGGGTACTTAAAGTATTGCATGACGGCTACGCTCTCCCATTTCTACGTTTGCCCCCAAGGCGTACTGGGGGTAAGGCGTACAAGGCGTTTGCGTCCCCTGGGTGTTGTGTCAAATGCGTCAGGAAAATTGCGGCTGATTCTCGACCTGCGTTATGTCAACGAACATATTTGCGTTCCCTGAAGTTTAAATACGAAGATATTCGCACTGTAGTGGATATATTCCGGCAAGGGGGATGGTTCTTTAAGTTTGACAACAAATGTTTTTTTGCGGTCCCCCCCCCTGGATTTCATTTTTTTGAAGTTTTGATAATTTTTTTGCCCGCCCCCTACAAGCCCCCGCCCCAACCCCTTATACCCCTCTCCCCCTTATTTAAACGTCACTTCCTATCTTAATTTCCGGTGATTTTTCATTGGTCGAGCCCTACTTCTGGTACAGCCTCTTGTATCCGTGCGACGTGGAGTCGTGGACCACTTCCTCTTTCGCTCTTGGACTCGTTAGGAGCTGCCTCGTGCGAGTTCTCAGCATCCTGCACAGGGAGTCCCAGGCTTACGCACGCGATTTCCAGTGCTCCTAGTCGTTCGCGCGCGCGCGTCGTTTGATGCGTTTTAACTAATACTTGCCTGTATAAATGCGTTTATATAATAAATCCTGAAGAGACGCCTGCGGAGGAGGCAGCGTTAGGAGTAAGACGTACATTTCTTATACACAAGCTCATTTTTCACTGACTGTCGTGGGGGAAAGACGTGTTTTTAGTTGCTCCTGAAATGCAGCGTTGCCCTGAAGCGGTTTGGTCCTTGACCGAGCAAAATCAGGAATTTGACGTTGATTTTTTCGCGATAAATTTGCCAGTTGGTGACGAGATAGTTGGTCTCATCAGAAGATTGGTTGGTAATATTGTTGGGCTGGCAAATTCAAGTCATCGCCGCTTTAAGAGAGAGGTGGATTACGACGCTGTATATCTTTCTTACACGCCTGTTATTATATCTACGTTAAATACGGATGGTGCGAAGAACAGGATATGCCAGGGCCTTTGCCAAGAAGGTTATATTGCGGTTCCAAGCCAAGAATCTGTCGAGCATCTGATTAGAGGTCTGAAGAAGGCGGTACCAGTGGAACGTTTTATTGCTGCCTTGCAAAGAGCGGGTATAGTCTACGTGCGTGTCCACCAATTTGGGATGAAGCAGGAGATCAATGAATTTCCAGTCATACCAGATGAGATTTTGGAGTATTTTTTTTTAAAGTTTTTTAATTCCCCTCGTTTTATAACAATAGGTGTGATGCCACAACCCACGGCTATCCAATTAACCGTTGGGATATCGCCCAATCAACCAAAATCCAACACATCTTTGCACTAAAGGTGAGACAACGGCAGCACATCCCAGCTGGTGTTAACCTTCAACCCTACGTCATGTTCACGCCCTTTCCGACTTGATACCACCAGTGACGTGTGAGAAATAAGATTTCTCGCCAGCAGAAGTATGACAGAGGCGAGAAATGCAGTTCTCACACGGAGCTGGACACTGGGTTCTAGAGAGAACCCCCCATTGTAATATAATCACTTTTTTCTTGTTGCTCGCTACGACCAGACATGTATTCCCCAGCCCCCCACCCCACCCGCATAGGTGAGTGCATTATGTTAGTAAGGCCATGTTGGCCAGCAATTTAGGTCAAGAACTGAGTTTGTTCATAGTTAGGTGATTCTTAGGATCGTATATAGGGTGATCCTTCGTGTTTGTATTATGGGTTGTGTTTATAATAAAGTCTGGTCGAGCATGCTGCGACTTGATACCACCAGTGACGTGTGAGAACTATCTCTATAGCTCATTATGCGCATACGGCGTCAAAATGTTTAATTTGCATATCAAACAAACTAAAATATCTCAAGAACAAAGCAAGGAAACGAAAAACTGGAAAAGATGTTACTCTATAATTTAAGTGTTCTTTCAAATAAGACAAACTTAATTTTCGTTTCATAGGCACTTTAAGTAGTTTAATCCAATTGTTTCCATAGTGTGTGAGCTAAGTTAAGGTTAATGAGATTCCTGCCGTTTATAACTGCGTTCTGTCAACAACATAAGAACATCAAAGTTTTGAATTAGAATATATCAGAAAGTATAATCCGTAAAACTCGGTGGAAAGGAGTTGCTGTACACTTTCTTGTGGCAGATCTGCATGAGAGTCTGAATTAAGGTGATATGTGTTGTTCTTGTATGTGCATGTATAAAACAAACATATGATTGGTGGAAACAGTTACACACGATTAGAACGACAGACTCAATAGGATGCATTTCATGCATGGTCGAGATCAGGGGGTTGAGATGTTCCAGAAAATCTAAATTAAATATTTGTTCCGAGCAGGGAAACCGCAGTTGCAAAGCGGTAGCAATGAGATACAAGCATGTGTACTTCCAGCTAGTGCTGCAGTTACCTTTCTCCCTGACCCGATAACCTTTTTAGGTCGCTCTTGTGCTCTATGGGGAAAATAATTCTTCGTATCCTGTGGAACTGTCTATCGAGAACCATAAACTGTGGAAGAGAAATTCAAGGGATATTTTTGTTGTGAGGTATGTTCAAATGATTTAATAGTTTGTAATTTTGTCTGTAATTTGTAATGTGGTCTGTGCACAGCCGCTTACTCACGAGAGAGCTTTAAGTTAATGAGGCTTCCTACAGTTTTATATGTTGTTTTAGTTTAATGCTTTGGATTCCTTAAGTGCATGCGCCTGTTATTCTATAATCTCAATCTACTTAATATGAACTAAACAGATACAGATACAAATAAAAAATATGAAAAGGTTGGTGTGCTGCTGAAATATCCATAAGGCCTAACGTTTCAAGCGAAAAAAGGCCCTGGATCTCTCCCTGTGCTGAGTACAATCGTCTGGCGTTAGCCAGAATAAACCTTAAAGACTCGTCGTCAGACTTCAACATGTTAAAGAGATAGGTTTTAACACTTGGATGGACCTCTCCCTGTGCTGAATAAAATCGTCTGTCGTTAGCCAGAATAAACCTAAAAACTCGTCGTCAGCTAGGCTTCAACGTGTTAACGGTGGGGAAATGTACTAATGTTACTGTAACGGTTACATGATCTCTGCGCATCTGACCTGAAATAGTTTTTCTCTTATTCAGCAGAGTTTAGCGAATTTTAGGTTGTTGTCAAAGGGAAAAAGCTATTTGGATAGCTCTTCCTAAGAACTTTCCACAGTTTATTACAGTCAATTATAATTGTCTATTTTAAACTACAATCAGTGACAAATCCCTTTGGGCACTTCTCCTAACTGTTGTACGCCCCCCCCCCTTTCAATGGTATCGCACTGTACATTACATATTGCTTTTCTAACTACATGGTGTTGTGGTACACCAACATTGAAAATGGGGAGGGGGGTTAAACGATTATGTTTATGTAATTTCGGATAAATTAAAATGATTTTTAAGGTGCCCAAAGAGGTTTTGTCATAGCCTCCTCCGCGGCATCTCTATTAATTTTATATACCACAGTGGGACCAGGATACAGGTAACCCAACATGAAAAATACGATTCTTCTCTTATAAAATTAATAGAGATGCCTGTGGAGGAGGCTAGTTTTGTCACTGATTGTAGTGTATTTTTTTGCAGTGTGCGAGACAAATTAGGACCGTTGACTGGAATTCACCTTTGGCATGACAACAGTGGCGTTTCTCCTTCTTGGTTCATTGAAAAACTTATTATTAAAGATTTGGTGTCGGAAGAGAAATGGTAGGAATATTGCCGTGAGTTATTCACGTTTTTAGTGCAAAGTTTCACTTTGCAGTATTGTGATGAGTGGGCAAATTTCACACGATACAGCGAGTAAACATTACGGGGGGCCGGGTGGTTTATCGGTTTTGCGACGGAATTTAATACTTGTTTATGATGAGATGATGTATAGTGTAAACTTTCACTAGAGACACTAGTATTAGTCTTTCATATACGACAAATATTTATGTCGCTTAAAGCTCCTAAGCCCTAAAGAGTGATAACAGACAGGTCTGTATCTTATCTATGGGGTATTT
This sequence comes from Paragorgia papillata, assembly GCA_035771165.1. Classification (NCBI taxonomy): domain Eukaryota; kingdom Metazoa; phylum Cnidaria; class Anthozoa; order Scleralcyonacea; family Coralliidae; genus Paragorgia; species Paragorgia papillata. The sequence continues at coordinate 2,958,376 of JAWNZC010000348.1, forward strand.
CTTGAATGCATAATAATTTATATCTTAATATATCGAGAATGAAAGAAGTTTTCCCCGGGAATAGATTACAATAGCACTGCGCACGCGTGGTTTTGTTTGCAACTGGCGAATACAACAATGGCGGAGAAACACAAAGGAGCGATCAATCTTCTTCTCGAAAAAACGACTATCTAGACTTTAATAGCTGCATGGCTAATTAAATTGAATTTTGTGGTTGTCGGTGAAATATGCTTTGCGACCCCTTAAAGGTCTACACCTGTCGGGGACATTTTGCACTTTGAGCCCCCCCCCCCCCCTGTTGAACAGCTACCACAACGCCACTACTGTACTGTATTGTACTACTGTACCCTACCCTACCCTTACTCTACTCTACTCTACTCTACTCTACTCTACTCTGCTCTGCTCTGCTCTGCTCTGCTCCGCTCCGCTCCGCTCCGCTCCGCTCCGCTCCCCTCCCCTCCCCTCCCCTCCCCTCCCCTCCCCTCCCTCCCCTCCCCTCCCCTCCCCTCCCCTCCCCCTCCCCTCCCCTCCCCTCCCCTCCCCTCCCCTCCCCTCCCCTCCCCTCCCCTCCCCTCCCTCCCCTCCCCTCCACTCCACTCCACTCCACTCCACTCCACTCCACTCCACTCCACTCCACTCCACTCCACTCCACTCCACTCCACTCTACTCTACTCTACTCTACTCTTCATATTACAAAGTCTATTTATGTGATGGCATGTCAATGTTTTTCTAGGATGTTTAACTGCTGCAGGTGGTTAGCTGTTGATAAAGATGACAATAAGGTATCTATTTTTGTACTGTTATATTTTATTGTCTGTGAATCTACTAGTGCATTTGTGGCGGTTCTGATCAGGCTCTTTCAAACACCTTAGCTAATACCCACCTTCTTCAACCTTGTTAATTTGGGCTACATTCTGCGTGAAGTTCCCCGTTTAGCTTCAAAATTCTTATTATTGCAATACATCGCTTTTTCTCAATACAACATTGTATCTTTCAAACTGCATGGACACATGATTCGTAGGGATATATTGTTAAATGTAGTCTGTTAGGAATGGATAAATCATGGATAAAAACTTTTTTGGAAACGAGCTTGACTTGTACCAAAACTACCAGGGCCCTTTTGAAATTGCGAGTTCGCGAAAAGGCCCTGGTATCGACTGGTCACAGCACCCAGAAATAAAAAATTAGCAATTTAATTTAGTATGCAAAATCATTTGGAGTAATGCGGTCCCGTGGGAGAAGTTCATTGTAATGGGCAGTCTCATTGGTTCGATTGGTGGTTCCGTTGAAGCTATTTGATTATAACTGGCGCAAAACTATGCATAATTATGTTTCCTGAGGAATGTTTAAGAAAAGCAATCAACCAATGAAAATGCAGAGTCCACCAGCCGATGCCAGGGCCTTAATTTTCCCGCCCTCTTAATTTCAAAAACGTCCTGGGAACGAGGTTGGGTACAAGTATCATTTCTCACAAATAATTTTGTATATTTTACAGTTGGACTGCAGGATAAAGACATATAAAGGAAAACGTAAAGTATCATTCAAGGTGTGAAATATCTTGAGCCTTTCTTTTCTAATTGGGGCTCTTCTTTGACGAGTAAAATCGTCTGGCGTTAGACAGAGTATTATCGCTGGTATTAGTATTACCAGCATAAGAAAGTTGAATTAGTTTTCACATGCATGATTATAAGTTTATGACACTAATTTTGAGTTAGAATTACATCACCATATGTAAACACAAGAGAGAGTTGCATGGGGAGAGCTAATCAGCGAATTGTTATTTGGTGTGGCAAGAAAGCTTAGTTGGTCTGAATATAGCTTGCGTGGTCACGCCCTATGACGTATAATTAAGATACATTAGGTAAGTCAAGATTTCACCATAGAGAGCATAAGTAAAAGGTAGAAAGTAAAAGGTAGAGGGGACCTTGTGGTTAATTTCCAGTCAAAAACTATAGTAACCAATTGATTGCCACCGTGTTTGTGGGAAAATGACTCGGATAATGTTCTGACATAAGTTGAAGTGTTATTTTTACAAAATTTAGGCAATAATTTAGCATGATTTTCTGTTGACGTATTTTTGATTTGTTGTTCATCTCGATACTAACATCAATTGATCTGTTTCTGCTAAGAAATGAGGTCGTGTATACGAAAACCGATAAGACCTGGCTTATATACGCAAGACACGCCTTACATAGACGCGGACTGACCCGTTTATACGGCATTTTGAACAAGCCGTATCTTGACTAAGACGCAAACATAAGTCTTTGCACCTTTTAAACAAGTGTTTCACGTCTTATGTATAAGGAGCGTCCTGTGTAAGCCGCGTCTTATCAGCTCTCGTATATAAATGGCTCTATTATCGACCAATAGTTAGCGGGCTGTTTTCATGTGACGGCGTATGTTGATGGTATATAAATAAGTAATAATATGATTTCTTAATTGTGCAATTTGGAGAAAAACGTACATTTGCGAGTTTTTTTAAAGACCTCAAATAGCACCCGTTTTTCGAACTTGGACTATTTCAAGGTCATTGAAAAATTCATTCGTGCATTTGTTTTCTAAATTACATTCCAGAGATTTGTCAATTTCTCGGAGCTGATCTGATCTTTCAGCCCAGACTGAAAATTCTCATTGTAGTTAACCTTTCCTTAGTTTGGTTCACTCGTGTCAGCTTGAACTCTTTGTGTTCTAGGAGTTTAGATTTGAACTGGGGAAGAAACTAACGGACATTCATGTATGGTTGTCGTTAGTTGGAATGCCGTCATACAGTTTATTTAGAAGAACAGAGGTAAGATGGGATTGTATTTGCCACTTGAAGCACTTTTAAAGAGTCAATGTTGCCCAACCTTGGACTGGCCATTTTGCCTTGGAACAATGGGTGGACATTGTTCTACAACACGCAGCCATTGTTTTATGGCACAATGTCCAGTTCAAGCCTGTTATCGCCGGGTGGGTTCGAGCAGCAGGATCACTTGGTCTTGTGCGATCATGTCTGCTGAAAACTGTCTCTCTTCCGCACTTCACCATTGGTTTCCATAATGTTTAAAGCAACCCCTGCACTTAACCAAACTCAAGCTTAGCTTTCGTCCATTTTGCTAAACACAAACCCCTGTGCTTGACCTTCTTTGTTCGTTCTGGAGACAACTGTCGACGAGCTGTGAAAGCAAGGGAATTAGGTCTGTCAGAGTTCTTATATGAGGTGATAAAGTCTTTAATCTTGCTGCTAACACTTGGGTGAAATTGTGATGTTTGATCACGATAACCGATTCCTGAATGCTAATTTTTCCCCTTCTGTATTGTGGGGGGAAATGAAAAATTAACAGAAATTTGAAGTCAGCTTGGCTGGAAATAATTTCATTTTGCAACACGTTATGACATTTTGGTTTCTTTTCGCAATGTTTTTACCTAATTAAACTCGGATTTATCACGGATCAAGAAGCTCACTACTATATAATTTAATTTATTTTATTATATTTAAATTTATATTAAGCTTCTTGATCTGATATTGTGCCGACAGAAAGAATCTGTTTTTAGTATATCTTTATTTTAGTCGTCACTCCGCTAATTCTCTCCTTTCTCATAGCCCATAATGTTTTCGGGGGTTGCAACCTCATACCCAGGCTCTTTTTTCCGTTTTTGACCGCCATTTTGAATTTGTGAGCCTGGGGTACGAGGTTGTTACCCCCCCCCCCTCCCCCCAAAAAACCCCAACACAACCCAACGCAAAGCATTGTGGGAATGGGAAAGTAGCGAATTGGAGATTTCAAGACTTATATTATAAATATCTCCTTGGTTTTTTTTCCCCAGTGTATTAACAGACGTAGCACTTGATAAGTTTTCTGCCAAAATGCATCGTGTTTCTTTTTAATATTTTTATTTTTTATTCCAATTCTCCGTTTTTCAAAGTTATGTTATTACTAATTAGTGCATTTTTTCAGCGTCTGGCTTGCTGCGTTTTAATGGTGTTTGGTTATCTTTTCTTTAATGCATTCTTTTGTCAAATGAGTGGTGATGCATTGGTAAGTATAGGGTGATGACAGTTTGGGCATCTAATAAGCGACTTGCACTAGGATAAGAGGTCACGTGATCTAAATTCTCTTAAAATAGCAGATATAGAATTATAACCTTATAAAACCGATATAGGGTAGTGTTTTAAGTAAATTTTCGGAAATTTGATTTCCAAAACTTGCATTGTTTTAGAGAAAACGGCGATATTGTAGCTGGTCACGTGATCAAAATACAGGTTTTACACATGTATAAAATCATCTTCAAAAGCTAATTTTGCACCCAAATCACAAGAAACCTGTAACAAGTTGGTTAGATACTGTTCATGTCAAGTTTTAGCAAGTGTATTTTGCTTTTGGCCGCCATGTTGGATGGTAAATTTGTGTCATCCAACATGGCGGCCAAAAACGAAATGTGTTTTGATTATGTTAAACGTTACTTGTTTCTGCTAAAAATTGGCATGCTTCCATGTCTTGTAATTTGAGTGCAAAATTCGCTTTTTAAGAAGATTTTGTACATGCATGAAATTTATATTTTAGTCACGTGACCAGCTGCAACATCGCCGTTTTCTCTAAGACAATGCAAGTTTTGGAAATCAAAATTCCGAAATTTTACCTAAAACACCACCCTATATCCGTTTTATAGGATTATAATCTGATACTTGCTATTTTATTTTAAGTTAATTGAGATCACGTGACTTCTTAGTACAAGTCTCCTATTCTTAGTGTTTATCTGTAGGGCTTTTTCACACATCTAATTGTTCGGGTTTATCAAAAAAAAGATATAATCTACTTACTTCCTTCCTTCCTCCATCCTCCTTCCGAATTATCCTCAGGTGCCATCAATGAAAAACTACAAGAATAGTCCCTCCACTGCTGTAGCATGTTTTTTATAATGGTGGTCTAATGTATTTTAATTTACGTGAGAAAAGTTAGATTTAGGCTATGTGTGAACGTTTCCGAGCGTTTTCGTATTGTTTCAAGTAATGACTGATTGTTCTCGATTCCCTTGAGAACAGTAAACAATACGAAAACGCTCGGAAACGTTACCGTGTGCACATAGCCTTAGAATAAATGTTCACTTTAAGAAGAACCAACTATCTCAAACTCATTAATAATTTATGAGGAAAACACAAAGGAAATTTCAACGACTGCAAAGATTGTAAAATAGAATATTGAAAACACAAAGGAAATCAGTACTGGGTCGGTGGTTTGGATATCGGAGGAGGAAATTGCATAAATTAAGCAAACGTTTACATCGATTTTCTCTTAAAATACTGATTTGTTTGAGATGCTATATCAAACACTCGGAAGAGTGTTTCATCAGGATATCCAAACACCTTGAAATTTATTCAAAAACCTCGTCGACAAAATTTTATGGCAGCTATAAATACATTACTGAATATAAGCAAATTAATGGAATATGATATTTTGATTGCCTTTTTTCCAATTCCATTGTGATTTAGATTATGGACTGTATTTCTTTATTCAACCCGTCTTGGAAAATGTTGGAAATTGGATTTATATCTGCATTAGCAGTCATTCCAATCTGCCTTTTTTTCACGGTTATGTTCCGATTTACACTAGTAGGTATCTTTCGATTACTCTAACGTAGAATAATTTCTTTGGATTTATCATCTCTGTTTGATGCTTGTTGTTCAAAAAGTGACCGCTCACCTGATTTTGCATGTTACTTTTTTTATTAACCGTGCAACCATCACTGATCTGAGAAATAGGACTGGATTGAGTTTCTATTACTGAAAATTAAGCCAACGGCGGCCATGTTGGAGTGACCACCTAACAACTACTGTGGCGTTGCAGACATGTTGGAGGGCATTCTGACATTTTCTATTTAATGTTGGTGAAGGGACATTTTGGTTGGACAGTTATTTGATGTCGGTCAGTTTTGCTTTTCCTCTCAGATTAGCCATTGAATTTGTAATGAGGTCACTCCAATATGTCCGCCGTTGGCTCTAATTATCTGGTGAGAAAAGCCAACTGTGAAGCGTCAAATTAAGTTCAGGTTTTTGTGCATTTATGGTTAGCAAAGTAAATATATTGGCCAGACTCTAAACCCATTTCGCAAGTGTTTCAGTTTGATTTGCTTGCACAATCGCAGTTTCTAATGATCTCTGGTCAATGCAAATATGCTGGCTTCAAAATCAGCTCATCCGACACAATAGAAAACTCGACCAGTCCTATTTTTCAGATCAGCGTTGAATTTTCAGTCAGTAATCAGTTAATCCTACATGTTGTGTTAAAGGACATACAGCAGTAGCACGTCGAGAATCTATCTCAGCACCATGCTAGCAACACTACAGCGTGGTGCTAAGACAGATTCTCGAAGCAAAGCTGGATACTCTGTCATCATACTCACCTTTTCATCGTGCATGTCAACATGGCAAGTCTGGCCTCCAAATAGTTGGTGAGTATTCTTTGAACATTATTGCATCATTCTCACTATATTGGGATAAATTTAACAAATTAGCTTTTTTTCTCTGGCCATGCAGAACAATTTGAGACATATTTTTTCTCATGGATTAGTTGCTCGGTCAGTTGGTCAAGAAAAGAATAAAAATAGAAAGTCAGTTCTTTTTATAACCATTTAAGAGAACTCAAACTGGCCAGACAATGTGTAAACTAACAGGGTGTTTTTGTTATGTTTGTTTTAATGATCTATGGTACATTGTCTGTTTTGGTTCAATTTAGTTTAATTATAATTAATGAAATACAGCATGTGTACTTACACTTGTTTATTGGCATTGAGAAAACATTGGACATTATAGAGGGGGGTACTCCCATATACCGGTATTGGCTATACAAGGACATGTAATTGTTACATTGTATTATGTACTCAGTTGTAATTCTTTTTATATATTGTTTGTGTTTCTTGGAACCCCGTTATTGGAGGTGTCTCTGTTCAGTAATTCCTGACATACATTGCTAATACTAGCATATTGTTTACTGGCAAACTATGTAAATAAATAAATACATAAAAAATAGAAAAAACCATGGCGTTTTAAGTGGCATGTCCTATATAGTATATAGACGAGTATGATAATCACTTAGTCAAAAGATCAAGAGAGAGCAACACATGCATACACAGAGCTAAATATATTATTTAAAGATTGATAAAACAGTTACTAAAGTTTCACGTTCATAGGTGATCTTCAGACTAAGATTGCCTATTGCCTTAAGTGAAGTTAATATTTCTTTTTCAAGCCTACACAAACGAAGAAAGTTGCGCCATTTAATATTTTTCCTAATAATGATCAAATCGTCAAAACACATGGTAAGTCTGGTATTAAACTTATGCTTTTGTGAATAAATTCAGTTAAGGTGGCTCTCTACGGTAATCCCCGGGATCTGGCGTGTATGGGTAGTTAGTATAAACCAACTAGTTTATTATTTATTCAAAATTTATTCTCCGTTTGTTATTGTCATATTGTTAATTTGCATGATCAACTAAGAACGAGCACGTTTACCAGTGCCCAAAACACAAAAAGAAAATATTGGACGGTTGACGCGTCATGCAGCGAAAACCTTGAAATAGCTTCAAGAGATCACAGAATATTTTCTCACTAACAAGTGTTGAAGTAGCGAAATTTTGAATAAAATAATTATTGGACGAGGCTGAGCACGATACGAAGAATTATCTAGACCGAAGTCAATGTTATCTGCCAAAGCCGAAGGCTGAGACAATTCTTTGTATCAAGCCGAAGGCTGAGACAATTCTTTGTATCAAGCCGAATCCAATAATTGTTTTATTGTACATTCAAAACAGTTGTACTAATATGCCAGCAGAATCTGGCTGTAAAAAGAGTTGTCTTCGTCAAGTCAACAGAGGAAAATCTTCTGCGAGCCATTTTGTTATTTTTTAATTTTCGCGCGCTTTGCAGTAGTGACGTCATCAACGTCCTATAATTTACAGTATTCGACAGAAATGACGTCAGTGCTGTCCAATAATTTTCATTATTCGGTGGAAATGGACGTAACAGCTGCCGGACATTGAGAATTAACTAGAGTATGTTGACCAGTAAGAAATGAGAATGAACTTGAATGTATAATAACTATTATTTGATTTGGCTTTCGTATGATAAAACACCCATCTTGGTCTGCGCATGAGTGCTTCATATACTTCATCCGCGATAATTGTTTATTGGCATGTTAGCGAAACTACCCAAAGCGGTAAACTTGCGTTTAAAATCATCAGGCAAGCACATTAATTTAAGCAATACAATGAATACCTACGTATTTTTAATATGTCATTTCTGATGAACTTGATGTAGGTGAAGACAACTTGTCCCCGTCTTTGGAGAGATGTGCTGTAGCACTTAACGAGCTGCGTAATACGAAACGACGCAAATGGTCTGACAAGGTGGGAAAAACTACTTCTGTTTTCGTGTATTTGTCCAAAGCGATTTCCGCAAGATATTTATTTACAAGGAATAGTTCTTTTGTTTCCTCACATCGGTTCAAAGTGAGTTGAAGACTAACTTCTTAACAACCGAGAGTGTGCTTAACCCGTGAAAGGGTTATGGCTTTCCGATACTTCTCCCCTTGACGAGTAAAGGTCTGGCCAAACGCTTTCAACATCGCATTCAACATCATTCAACATTGTTGAACGATATTGAATAATGTTGAAAGCACGAGTGGCCAAATGAATTCAACATCGTTCAACATTCATGAATGACAATTAATTGAACGCGGGCCACCACAAAAGCTGGAATCGACAATATGGCGCATGTTTCTGTTCAACAAAGTTGAATGAAATGTGGCCAAATGCGTTCAACACCTTTCAACATTTTGAGAACAATAGAAATGTTGAACGCGCGTGTTGAACGAAAATTTGAACATGCTCAAATTTCGTTCAACATCATTCACAGGGGCGCAACTAGAAAATTTTGAGGGCAGGGGTTGAACGCAAAAAAGGGCAAAGTCATTCAGTATTCTAAACAATTTGGGACTAGAAGCCAGTGGGGTGGGAAGCAGAGAAAATTTTTGAATTTTGGGTCTCTGAAACGGCATTAACTGCATTTTGAGGACGCTTTTCTCGTATTTTCGGTTGCGGAAATTTTTATTTTGGTCTCGCATTATTAAAAATTTATCATAATTATATTCAGCCTAGCTGACGCCCGGGCCCACTACTAGAAGCCTCTGAGTCTCACCAGATTTGCGGAGAATTGTATTGCGTACTACAACAGACTAGTATTAGAGGTCTCACAAAAAGGGCAGGGGTTGCAACACCCCCCCCCCTAGTTGCGCGCCTGATTCAACACCATTCAACAACGTTTAACATCATTCAACAGGGGTGGCCAAACGCTTTCAACATGTTGAATGAATGAAATGTTGAAAGCGTTTGGCCAGGCCTTAAAATTGTCTGGCGTTAGAGTAAAAAGATAAAGTTGTTCGACAACAAGAATGCGAATGAAAAGGTTACTCAACAGTGTTTTTAATCCTTTCACGCATGACTTTTTCCGAGACTTCTCCCCTTGGCGAGTAAAATCATCTGGCGTTAGACAGTAAAAAGATAAAGTTGTTCAAGTTATTTAATGACCCCACGGAACGTTTTTGTTTTTCTATACGCGAGATTTGAACTTATTGAGAGTCAACTGCATGTTTGTTAGTTTTGGAGTATGATTTTTTTTATTGATATTTTTAGGTCGTCGAAGCTGCTGGATGTATTTTAGAAGATATTTTTGAGGAACTTGATTACCCAATTTCAGCAAGAAATGAAGACTTACGAGATATAGGTTAGTTAAAAGTGTTTTTATATATATATTACAAAACAAATACGCCATACTTGTCGTGACGTTTTATTTTCGCAACTAGTATCCTTCCCTTTATTCGGTAACGTTTTATTTTCACTGATTTTCGCAACTATAGTATACTTCTCTTTATTCAGTAACGTTTTGTTTACACTGACTTTCGCATTTAGTATACTTTAATAATTCCCTCTCTTTGGTAACGCTTTGTTTTTACTAGTTTTCTCAACGTTTCTCCACTTCCCTCGTTGTCGTCTTGTTTTCATTGATTTTCGCAATATATATATATATATATATATATATACTATAAGTGGGCTTACCTCAAATGTTGATTGTCGCTACTGTCAGTTTCACGCTGGGCGATCTTCAGCCGCCTGAAGATCGCCCAGCGTGAAACTGACAGTAGCGACAATCAACATTTGAGGTAAGCCCACTTATAGTATATTCGCTCTATCTTTACGGTACTGAGCACTTTTCGATATTTCGCGAACAACACTTTGTTTGTTTGTTTGTTTGTTTGTTTGTTTGTTTGTTTGTTTGTTTGTTTGTTTGTTTGTTTGTTTGTTTGTTTGTTTGTTTGTTTGTTTGTTTGTTTGTTTGTTTGTTTGTTTGTTTGTTTGTTTGTTTTATATATATATATATATATATATATATATATATATATATATATATATATATATATATATATATATATATATGCCTGGAAGAAAAACTACTTATTCTGAAAGCTATAACAAGGCGAACTTGCTCAACAAACGATCGGAGCTAATTTCAAAATGCCGGCATGAAAATAAATTTTATGCTAGGAACAGAGATGTACATCCGGGAACAATCTCTCGAACTCATCCCACGCAATTTTGCGCGTGCGGTGATGTCACGTATGCTGCGATCTCGCGCGTGCCACGCAATATAAACAGAAGCTAAAGTGAAACTTTTTCAGTTGCCTGGTGATCGCTTAACGCGTGACACTCGGAGTAGCAACGTTCATTTAAAAAAAAAAAAATATATATATATATATATATATATATATATATATATATATATATATATATAGTTCAATCTACAGACACGGTGTTTCGCTGTACAACAGCTCATCAGTGTAGCTTGGAACAATCTGAATGAACTTCATCAATTACTTATACACATGCGATCGTCGGTGACAACCGCATGTGGGACAGCATCGGTGAAATACATTCAGATAGCGTGAAGTGCGCATGGGCCCAGAGTGCTCAAACTTCCACAAGGGTAGTGAGCGTTGCATTATCGCTAATAGGTACCCACGGCAACTTCACAGAGTGCTCAACAACACCGAAGTAAAGGAGCGTACATAGTTCAATCTACAGACACGGTGTTTCGCTGTACAACAGCTCATCAGTGTAGCTTGGAACAATCTGAATGAACTTCATCAATTACTTATACACATGCGATCGTCGGTGACAACCGCATGTGGGACAGCATCGGTGAAATACATTCAGATAGCGTATATATATATATATACAATACCCTGGTTGCTATGCGTGTTTTCATTGGTTGTTGGCCATGATCTATTAGAGGACAGACACATGGTCACGTCAGATCACGTCAGCTGACTTGCTTTTTTCCTTTTTTGTTCTTACCACGTTGTGACGTCATCTGTGCATCTATAACTGAACAGACAACGGCAAAAAGGAATCTATTTGTTAAATATATATATATAAATTTTCAAGAGGAACTTTATTTAATCTTCAATTCAATTCACAACGTTTCGGGGTCTAGCCCCTTCTTCATATATATATATATATATATATATATATATATAATATATATATAAGTGAGTTTGGGAAAATACAAAGTATGAAGTATAGTTTTACCTTAAAGTCTTCGCTACCAGAGGTTTCACCCTAAACGGGATCAGAGGTTTCACCCGTTTAGGGTGAAACCTCTGGTAGCGAAGACTTTAAGGTAAAACTATACTTCATACTTTGTATATATATATATATATATACAATATCAATTTTGGGGCGGGGGTATTACCGCGTTTTTGTCCATTGTATAACTTTGTTACTGAGCGTTCAAAAAACTTCTATTTCCTTTTTCTCTTGCAGACACTACAATAGATAGCAACAGCATTGTGTCAAATCTCGGCGTAGTTCCCGATCCTCTTACATATGACAGCATGTTTAATCCTGAAATAACGAGTCAAGGCTCTGGTTCATACATGCATTTTCGAAACTCGGAAAAGTTTCGCTTTCCAGCATGTTACAGAGTTTTGATTTGGATTGGTTCCATAGCAACGTCGGTGGTCGCTGCTTATTTAGCCGTAAAATTAACGAACAGGTATGTGTTAATTCTGGCATCTAGGGTTAGTCAGAGTAAAATACTAAAATGGAATTCAGGGTTGAGAAGGGTTAAAGTGTTCTGAGTTAATCTGAAAAGTATATTACTAATATTAACATCTTAGATTCAGAGTTTCATCGGATGGCCTGAGCTTGTATATCCGATCATATAGTTCCTAGAATTAAATTGTCTGGAAAAGCTGCCGAAGTCTTTGCTAATTCTACGTTTTGGTTAACGTTTGTGCACTTTCACGCTTGCTGAACACATTGTATTCTTGGTATAATGAAGCAATCAGCAAATAGCATGTAGCCTTGCTGTATAAATATTAATGAACGTAAAACAAAAGATTTGTGCACTTTTAGACCCCCTCAACATAAATTACAGCACATTGCCAGCCGCTTTTAATTCTAGACAATTTAATTCTAGGGACGATATATAACATGTAGGGCGACTTAGGGGCTGTACATATGAGGCGGGCTAGCCCGGTTACCAGGCTGCATGGTTTTATGTCACGAAAATCTTATTACAACTATTTGAGAAATTCAGAATGATATAAGCAAAGCAGAATTGGCTTCGCTTTTCTGTAAAATATAGCACACAAAGTATTCTAATTCTTTATTACAGTCATAAAAAGATTTTCGTGACTTAAAATCAACCCGGTAACTAGCCCGCCTCGTATGAACGGTCTCTTACATTGTAAGTAATACAAGTATAAGTATTATTATATGGCTGGGCTTGTTTTCGGGTCATTACGCCAAACGGCGCACGCTGATTGGTTGCTGAGAGGTTCGGAAAAAGCCGTAATGCCGTAGGGCATTACGTCCTTTTTAATGACCTACAAGTTTTGGCGGGAAAATTACTGAGTTGATTTGAATGAAAATAAAAGCGAATTAGATATATTCGTTGGAAAATTTTGAACAATAATACGTCCTGAAACATCAGTGTTTCTTTTTATAAAAACTTCTTATTTAAAAGCGCGAAAAATAAAAGCCTATTAAACAGGTGTAAACATGAAGCAAAACGAACAAGCTCAAAAGTAAGAACTAAAGTGAACAGCGACACCTGATCAAGACAAACGTAGAACTAAAAACAGATAAAAAAAACGAAACCAAAAGCCATATAATAAAAGGCTTATTAACCTCGTTTTCTCGGTCTGTACGGGGAAGTATTTGCTCTCGCTCGGTCTGTACGAAAACCTCAGGCAAATACTTTCCCGTACAAACCTCGAACCCGGTTAATAAGCTTTTAATAATGCAAGTATTATGCTATGATCAAGTATATACTTGCCACATTTCAGCGTCTATATAGTTATTTTTTATCATTCTTTGACCAGTAACTTGATTTAGTACATCGTGTTTGTATTTAGATTCGATATGTCGACACTGACCTGCTATGTACAAAGTGTGTTGTGGTCTTTTCTCTTTTCATTTTGCGTATTTCAACCTTTTCAAGTAAGTTATGTAAATACATTGCACAGCACGTATAGCGCTAATGTGGTAGTTTCAGGATGCACATACTAGTTGTACTAGTAACACATATACCAGTACTTAATCAACTTGAAGTGTTAAACATTGAAATATTGCGTTTTTACTAGCAAGATAAATTATCCGATAAATTAGAATCTCAAAGAAAACCTGGGGGGAGGGTCCTTGAATACTCTATTGCTTTTTCCTGCCATTCAGGCACTGTGTTGTTCTTTACTTAGGCACTTGTCGTTACAGTCGTTGGTGTACTGCACGAGTATTTCGTTTTTCATGTGTCTGCTATTGACGACCCTATAACTGAAAGTGGAGGAATGCCAGTGGTGATAAGTGACTATATGCATACCAGCAGCACGGAGCGAAATTTTGAAAACGTAAGTTCTAGCTTCAAACCAAATAGCTGAAATTATTTTTTTCAACAAGCGGTCCGGAGAGTACGGACGTCGCAGTCTTAAGGCTAGTTTCCACTCAGGAAAATTGTCCGCAGGATAGGAACGGACAGGAAAGTTTCTTTTGTGTTAAAGTCATTAGTTCCGACCGAGAGCTCACAAGACAAAGAAAACTTTCCTGTCCGTTCCGGTCCTGAGGAAGATTTTCCTGAGTGGAAACTAGCCTTAAAACCACCCAACTGACCCAAAAGAAGCTAAAAACTGCAGAAAATGTTAAATTTTAGACAAACAAAGAAAAAATAAATACACTATTTACTAAACATAGTCGGTCTGTACTTGACTGCGCGGACCTCGATCGGCTTGGTCCATATAGTCAAGACTTTGGGCAACATTTTCCCAGTAGCTACGGACCTCTGTACGAGTAGACCAGTATGGTAAATAACATATATATCTTTTATACTAAAAGAAGAAACTTACACAATCGAATGTTTGAGTAAAATTGATTATGATTTCTGCATATTTCAATTATGTCGATTTAGGCTATGTATAAAAAGTCATTGTATCTGAAATACCTACAACCAGTTTCGAAAAAGAAATTATCAAGAGCAAGGTTTAAGCTAAAGCAACGGAACCAAGAATTTGAGACTATTAGGTAAGTGATGTGGTCGGACCTCTTTGGGTAATTTGAGGCTAAAAGACAAAGCGGATGCTTCAAATTCCGAAACATTTGTATTTATTACTCATCAACTTGTGTCTATAGTGTCCAAGATACCGTGACTTTCTGTTTGAAAATAGACATGCATATATTGAGAGTATATATTTATATCATTGACGGAAGCAGTATCATTTGAAAACAGGAAATCATATTATTTTGTACATGAGTGAGTACAATTGTTTCAGAACCTGCGACATCCAGTTAGTCGAAAAGTGAGTTTCGTTTAAATAAAAGCTTCTTGTGTGTAATGTTTAGATATGTTAATAAACGATATCTGATATCGTAATAACGTTATCATTTTCGTATTTTATGCTTTTGAACAAAGGCACAAGTTTTCTCTGTGGCGGCGTTTCCTTTTCAATTTTGATGTTATATCTTGAGAGGCAAGGAAATTCTGCTGTCGATAAAACTTGAGCCTTCGTACACATTCAAAATGGCGGCGTTCAAAAGCATATGTTAACAATACGGGAAAGGCTACATTGCACTCAGTTGGCGTTGTAACATCAAAAAACTGTTTCAAATCCTTTAACTGATTAAAACTGATTTAAGATTACGATTAGAGTAGGGGTTACGTTTAGAGTTATATTTAGGGTTAGGGTTTGATCTTGGATTAGTAACAATAAAACGACTAAGGTGGCGATTACATGGACCGGGCTGGCCCGGTTAACCGGGCTGAGTTTATGAAACGATTACATGGAGCGGGCTAGCCCCGTAAGCTGGGATGATTTCAGGCCGAAATTCGCAATTATCAAGTAAATAAGGGCAAAGCTACGTTAGTTTTTGATCAGTTTTATATATATATATATACATATAATTAGTTTTACTTCAGTTTTATATATATATATATATATATATATATATATATATATTTCTAAAATTCATTAATAATTCATGAGGAAAACACAAAGAAAAATCATGAGCGTATCGGATCTATATATGTGATATAGACTCGCTCTAAGTTTCTCGCTGGTTTTTAACGGCTGAGATAAGCTTAATTTTCAAAATTACTACGCCAATGAACGTATGAAGTGATTCTTTTTAGAAGCCATTTAAAAACCTTGTAGTACGGGCTTTATCGGCTCTAAAACACTCGGCTATCGCCTCGTGTTTTATATCCGATAAAGCCCTCCTGCGCGGTTTATAAATAGTACATATATATATACATATAATTAGTCTATTATTTATTTTGTAAGCCCATCCTTAATAAAAAGATTGTTATAATCCACGAAATCGTCTTCCCGAAGACTAATTAATTTATTAAATCTTCGCTATGATCACGAAACACACAAACAACGTTTTGATGTTCTATTTCAGTTCCTTTGAGCACTTTATTCACACAGTCAAGCAAACGAACGCGTATCGAAGCGAGTTCAACAGTTTTTCAGCCCGGTTTGCCGGGATGAAAACGATTACATGGACATTTTCATCCCGGTTAACCGGGCTAAGCCCGGTCCATGTAATCGCCCCCTAAGTTCCTAAACTATAACACCACAATATCAAATTGAGTGCAAATTAATCTCACTCATATTAATAAAACAATGAAAACGTTATTTCTCAATACAAGAAGAGATATCGTAAAACTATTAACATATCTGAACATATACTATAAAGTAACTTTTTATTGGACTTGTCGTGTAACAAAATTATTTGAAGATTTTCAACTTAGATAAATTATTAAAGTTAATATGTTGATTTATAATTAAATTAAATGATAAATCTATAATAAGGTATCTATAATATATTTATAATTGTTTTCTCAGAAGTTGTTAAAGTATTTCTTTCTGCTTTTGTTATAATTTTGTTATATTTATTTAACCCTTTCTTTGTAACACTTTATTGATAAAAAATAATTACAAAAGAGAAAGTATACCCCTGTGGTTAGCTGAAGCTATTCTAGGCAGGGGACACACAAAAATATTTATAACAAATAACTAAAAGATGATATATACACGGGTGGCGTGTGTTATTAGGGCGCTGCCTCTCACCAAAAGTTAAGCCCGGTTAGACGGGGTTAGTACTTGGATGGGTGACCGTCTGGGAATAGCCCCGTTCTCGGGGTGGGGACTCATGTGAGTAGAGTTTAGTTGGTCTCTCCTGTGCTTCGAGGGTTTTTCGCTGGGTTCTTCGGTTTTCCTCCCTCCGTAAAATCAACACCTATAGGTCTTAGCTGTAAATGGAGGACCCCACCATCTCTGCAGAAAAACTTATCCTCCTTAAATAAAGAATAATAATAAAAAATGTGTTATTAAGTAATGTATTAACCGAAAGTTATTGTATTAATAAAGGTGATAAAGTAAATACATGTATATGTAGATAACTATAAGGTACATAAGTTTATAGATCAGCTGCGAATTAATAAATGTAAAAATCAGGATGAAGAAGAAACCATCTGAATGATTTTCTCTAAGTCAATATAACTATTTTGAGACTGTATTAAATATATCTAAAAGTCCATATTTTAACTTTTTCTTAAATAAGCTTTTAATTAATGAACGTAAGGAAATTGGTATACCATTCTATAGACGTGCACCAACTCGTGAAAAGGAAGAAAGAACCCGCGTCGATAGGTTTTCCCTGCGACGAGTAAAATCGTCTGGCGTTAGCTAGAGTAAAATACATAAGCCTTGAGAGTTGGATGCTGCCTAGAGTTAAGAGTTAATATTGTTATTGTGATAAAAGCAAATATTTTTGTCGATGTCTAGTTATTCACTCATTCTTACCTCCTTTTTTTAAAGGGATTTATTGATGTATTCTTTCTTATTGATCTTGTTGTTTCTCATGACGTCAATGCCGAACCACCAATCGGTTTTCCTGTACAACCAAGGATTGAATCATGTTTTTACTGGGTAGAGTTGATTTATGCGAGCAAATATACCGTAGAGTTTCCAAAGTAGCGGGCCCCCGAAAATAATGGCAAATTTTCGAGACCTCTAATAATTTCCAAAAGTAGCGGCACCCCCGAAAGTAACGGCTACCCAAAAGTCACGCGTTACATTTAACCGATATAACTTTTTATGTGAACAGATACCCACAAGCAGTTATGCACTGACATGATTTCTATAGACACGTGCATGGATGCATGCATGTAACGCGTGCACAAAAGAAAGTAACGACTCAATGGTTAACACTTTTATTACAAACATGGTGCAAACTTTCCAAGATACTATCTAAATTCATGGAACTAACGTGCGGTATAAGAACTTAAGAAAGTTAAAAGTAACTTCTCAATCAAATGTTGTCTTTTGTCTAGCTGTCTTACTAAGACTTTTTTACCATTCGAAAATAACGGTCCCGGAAAGTAGCGGGCCCTAATGGCGCTAATCCCGAAAGTAACGGGGGGGGCTACTTTGGGAACTCTACGGTACTTGACTTTTCTTGATTTGCGATACGCAAGATTCGGAGTGTTTTATCTTAAGAGTTTTAAGAGGAGAATTTTTTCTATGTCACGTATTTTCGGTTAAAGTGCCTATATGAAACGAAAATTAAGTTTGTCTTATTTGAAAGAATACTTAAAATGGTAGAGTAACATATTTTGCAGTTTTTCGTTTCCTTGCTTCGTTGTTGAGATATTTTAGTTTGTTTGATATGCAAATTAAATATTTTGACGTCACACGTGCATAAGGAGTTATCGAAAAAGCTATATATCTTTGCTATTATCAAATATAATAATCACTTGAAGATCTACATGTTTAGTCTTGTGGGCGAAACACATCCACATGCTCCATCCAAACTAATTTGGTTTGATAATAGAAAACATATCTAACCTTCTCCGATAGCTAGTCTTCAAACAACAATTTATTTTTGGCGTGCCACTCAAAATTTCTTTATTTTCGCATTATTGTGTAGCTCACTCAGTCAACAAACTTCTTAAGTAAATGTGAGGTTTGAGAAACATAAAAAAATATTCTATAATTATGAATGTAGATATGTTCAGTAGAAATCAGTTTTGAGCACATGTTACGCGACAAAATTCTCTTTTTAATAAAGTATGGGCAACTATATTTTCTGAAAGTACGGGATCTAATATATAAAAAAGCCAAATTCATTTGCTTTCTATTACGTGTTGTAGACAAGCAAATACAAGTTCATTGTTAACATGGTGGTCTTCGAGTCCACGAAAGATCCTTGACACTTTGGAGTTTAGTAACTTAGATAAAACTATCAGCGCACTGCATGGTAGGGTTATTGTTGTTGGAAATCCGAAGGTGGTAATGACAATCAAGTTTTGCAAAGTGAGTTCCTGCAGTGTGTCCTTTTGTATTTATGATTTAGTTATTTTTACTTTACTTTACTTTACTTTACTTTACTTACCCTTACCCTTACCCTTACCCTTACCCTTACCCTTACCCTTACCCTTACCCTTACCCTTACCCTTACCCTTACCCTTACCCTTACCCTTACCCTTACCCTTACCCTTACCCTTACCCTTACCCTTACCCTTACCTTTACCTTTACCCTTACCCTTACCCTTACCCTTACCCTTACCCTTACCCTTACCCTTACCCTTACCCTTACCCTTACCCTTACCCTTACCCTTACCCTACTTTAACTTACCTTATTGTATTTTTTATTTACAGTGTATTTATTGTTTGTTTGTTTGTTTGTTTGTTTGTTTGTTTGTTTGTTTGTTTGTTTGTTTATTTATTTATTTATGCAACTGGAATATTATATATGTCTATGTCAATGTTAGTTCTATGTCAATGTTATGTCTATGTTTATGTCAAGGTTATGTTTATATCTATTCTGTGTCTACTGTTTGTCTATGTCAATGTTATGTCTATATGTTTATGTCTGTGTTTAGTGTATGTCTATGTGAGTATTGTACGTGAATGTATATGCCACTATTCTCTCAATTCTATGTATTTCCTATTGTTACATGGATTTTAGAATGTATCTAAAAAAGAAATGAATTACGACAATCGGTATGTATTGTAGGTCTTTTTCTTCACTTGAACTATGTGTTTTTATATGGTTGTATTTTGTATGATTGAGTGACAAAGTAAGATGAACAATTGAGAATTTTTGTTGAACTAATTTTAAAAACCGGTCATATGGGCGCCAACGATCTAAACCAATACGGTATACATTGGTTTCCGATTGCTAACATGCAGAGAGTGAGCAAGTGAGTGAGCCAGTGATCAAACTCCCCCGCAACAATAACTCGTCCCTATGCTTCGTATATCCACGATTTAAGAAAAGTCTTACATATAAGTACAACAGTTGCAGTAAAATGTTAACTATCACCTTGGTCGAAGTGTGCATGGCGTATGTTTCCTTCTTTATTTAAGTGTTTAATTAATTGGCGTTGTTTTCTAGGCGCTGTTTGGTCCACGAAGAAGAAAAAGTCATCATTTTCGAAAAGTCGCAGAAGACTAACTGGATAACTGTATCTGATTTTGTTTACAAACAACTCACTCAACATGTAAAAGCTGTTTCACTAGACTTCGTCCTTTATTCTCCTTCGTTGAACGTGTTTAGGTAAATAAATAAGTGTGACATTGTAATGGTGTAATACTAAACTACACGGCACCGCACCGCACCGCACCGCACCGCACCGCACCGCACCGCACCGCACCGCACCGCACCGCACCGCACCGCACTACACTACACTACACTACACTACACTACACTATTGATTTTTTATTACAAATTAAAATTTACAGGTGATGGGTCTTGATTAAATCCTTCGAGATAACAATAAGTGCCATTAATGGTCATACAAATATAGATAATTATATACATGAAATAAGTAAATTCTTAAAGAAAATTGGTAATAAAATTTAAAGGGTTAATATGTTTAAAGAAGTTCAAAAGTAAAGTTCTAACATAACAATATTAATACGAGTCAATATGTGAACAGTTTACTCAGGATCAACTTCTACTTCTAAGACATCTTCTGTGATGGCAAGATGTTCCCGGTAAATGTTTGTCGAGCCTTGAATTGCGTCAGTGCAACAAAGTTTTCTGAACAAGGAACGGTATCTTTTGGACATTCGTTTTTGGACATTCGGAGCCGAGAGCACCAACGACAAAACCAAAGACCTCACATTGCTTGCCTTGACCAATGAAAAATTGCTTCAGCCCTTCATATTTATTGATTTTTCGTAGTTGAGCATCATGAAGGGCTTCAGCATTATTATCACTACACTACACTACACTACACTGCACTACACTACACTACACTACACTACACTACACTACACTACACTACACTACACTACACTACACTACACTACACTACACTACACTACACTACACTACACTACACTACACTACACTACACTACACGACACGACACGACACGACACGACACGACACTACACGACACGACACGACGTAACGCCATGCAAGTGATGCAATGCCATACCACATAAATTATTTATACAATGCAGAAGGTATTCAATACAATACAATACAAAACAAGACGATAAATACAATACAGTAAAATACAACACAGTAGGGTAGTTATATTCTGTTTGTCTACAGCTTGGTTTATGACAAATCACATTAATGTCCTACATTGTTAGCAGCCCAGAAATATCTAATTATCTGTGGGGTTTTTTGTTATAGTGCAATAAAATTATCATCCCAAGTGTTGCTGGCATCAACTCTGCAAACCAGTTTTGCAGTTAAGACCTTTCAATTTTGTGTGAGCGGATCAAATGGAAATATACTACATAGTATATATCAGGTACTTTTTCTAGACATATAAAGGCAAATAAGTACAGGAAGTATATTCCTCAAACTCATTAATAATTCATGAGGAAAACATATACTTGAACAGTTTTTTGCTACCAGAGTCGTATCCAATCAATGGTTAAAACGTCAGTTTAATATTCAGAAGATTATTGGTTTGATCCCCATCTGAGGAGCAGAAACTTTCCCTGAGTAACTAGTTACATGCTAGTGTCTAATCTTCTAGCCGACCCTTAAGGGTTTACTAATCGGGGAACACCAGCTATAAGATCGATTAAGCTAAAGTTGATTTTGCGCTTCCGAAGCATAGGAGAGAACCACCAACTGTACTTACATGAGTCACAAGTTCGGACAAGTGGTTATACCGATCAAAGTACTGACCTTATCTATCTGCATGGGCTTAGCTTCGGTCCACAGCAAGGAGAGGCCGTAAACACTACCCGCGTGCTCACAAAAATACAACTTAAGAATTCCCGGACTAACGGGACGAAAGATCGGCGTTAATAAAAAGTTACATGGAAGTATCCACAAATGTTTTGATTTATTTAACATCAACTTGTTACAACAACTACAAGGTAACTTGTAAGGTATACACTGTATACCTGACCTGTTAGATTTCTATTTCTATTACGTTTATTTTTTAGATTTTGTTTACACTGGTTCTTATTGTGTTGGTGTTTCGCCAAGTTTCTTCTTCTGCCCAAAAGAAAAAAATCGGTTTTAATGTTTGCTACCAAATCGAGGTACGCTGACGTCATTCATGTGTTGCTTTTTTTACGTATTTGTGTGTTCAATTTTGAAAGCGTTAGGCTAGCTATTTCAGCTAATTATTTTAGCGAGCAGTACGGAGTTTGGTTGCATTTTTCTTTATCTACATAAACTTTGTGTTATATATTATTGTCGATTTCAGTTCACGAGCGGTTCGGAAATTCGTTGCCAAGTATCAAATTACGTTTCTAAGTTCAGAAGTTCATTACGAAGTTCGATTTGATGTTCAAATATTCGATTCGAAGTTCGCATTTACGAAAAACCTTCGATCGACCAGACATTCTTTTGATATGATTTCCTTCGGAAAATATGTTGTTAATCATTCTGCAATTCCAAATTACCAACTGTATAGCTAAAGAATGGCTAAAGAATGGCGCAAAGCTGAACTTCGAATTGAACATTCGAACTTCATAATGAACTTCTGAATTTAGAAACGTATTTTGATACTTGGCAACGAACTTCCAAACCGCGCGTTTAAAAGTGAGCTGAAATCGACAATAAGTATCACACGTGCGAAGATTAGTGTAATGTAAAGCGTTGTGGTGCCTTCATTTCAAAAGTGTCGAACGTTTCTTGAAATTATGAGTGAAAGTAGAACTTGTACTAAGCCGTCATTGATTGATGATTGATTGATTGATTGATTGATTGATTGTTTGTTTGTTTGTTTGTTTGTTTGTTTGTTTGTTTGATTGGTGATAGAAAATGCAATCGATGTTACCAAAAATTGCTGGAGATATTTAAAATAACTGGTGTATATTCTATCTTATGCAAGTAACGCTTGATACATCACTAATCATTAGTTTTGTTTATTTTTTTATTTTGTGTTGTAGTTCTCAATTTTTGTTTTGTCACTGATTTCGTTCGTCGTTCTGTGGTTATGGATTAACAGTCAATATTCAGCGTTGGCATTGCTCCGTGATGCGTCCTACGAAGCAGATCTAATGAAAAGCGCGCACACTATTTGCGATTACCAGGTAATATTCTATTCTTTAAAAGCACCAATACAAAGAACCATCAATTTGCACTAGTAGGGACTTTTAGATTTAGTACGCAAAACGAAAATGAAGACCAGTTGACCAATATGCATCCTTCAGCACATTTTGGTTCTTCACACATGCTTTAAAGACCTATAAATATTCTTTTTTTCGTACCAAACAAGCTTTTGTTTCAAAGTTCTAGCGGGCAACAATTGAGCACTTATTGCCCGAGCAGGCAATAAGTTCTCAATTGTTGCCCGCTCGGTATACATTGAAATTTAGCTAAGGTCATGTGACCACAAACCAACCAATGACACTCATCGTTGTATCCAGCGAAACTCTAGCTATATAACAATTGCTTATATTTTCTTGAGTCGTATTGTATTTACCACATATGTTCTTTTACACTTATTGCGATATATTTTTTGTGTGTATCAAGTTCAAATCTTTATTCCACTGTGTGTAATAGACACAAGCTGAAGAAACTATACTTAAGAAGGACTAAGTCAAAGTATTTTGATTTAGTCACATACGAAATAATTGCGATGTAGTCTGAGTAGCATAAAGCTTTCGAGTTGGAAGGAAGGATTTATTTAGTTGACTACTCTTACGAGTGATTAAATTCTAGAGGTAATCAAGCAAAAATGACATAAAGGAAAATAAAAATTTAATATGTACAGCAGCTAACAGGTAATGTGGAGATCGTGTATCAGTACTGATATCATCACTAAGTGATGTTCTTTAGTGTGTAGTGAATTTTTATATATAGTGAACAGAAAGCAAATGGTCGAGGTTAAAAGAGATGACTCTTCGTGGCTTTTCCAAAATATGTTGTCAAATCTGTTTTTTTCAAATTTGTCGTCAAGCTTCAGTGGGTCGCAAGATTTTAGCAATCTTCTGGATAACCTAATCACAATAAGAACTTTAATCCTTGTCAGAAATCTGGTTTACCGCCTAGCTTTTTGGAAAAAGAAATTAAAGGCGAAATAACTGGACTGGTGTCTTTGAATCATCCCTTCTAACCGTGACCAAAGTGAATATGCATTTCGTGTCCTCATGGCAATGTCAAGTAAAAAAGAACCGTTATACCACAGTTATCCAGCATGTGTTTATTGCGTGTTTTGTTTATTTTTAGGAATGTCTGATGTTGTTTTTGAGTTTACTGCTGTTTTTCGTTTTCCTAAAAGTATTTGACTTGGTTGGAGTGGGGAAACTGTTGTCCTATTATGTCGTGACATTTTCGAAATTATTAAAGCTTGTTTTAATGCCACTGGTAAGTGCTAGTGTTAGGAGTACAATACATATCGCTTAACTGTTTCTTGCGAAAGACGTACTCTAGTATTTTCTTGTGGCTAAAGCCATGCAGTTTTTTCCTTGGCGGCTTTTTTTGCGCGAAGTCTAGTGGATCTGGGAATTTTACTTGCTAAAGCGTTAAAAGAGTTAAAACCTATTTCAATTAAGTTTCTTTATTCTCGGTGACGCCAGACTCGTAAAGGGGAAATAGTTTGCAATGAAATTAAGGGCAGTCTCAAATGAATTAGTCAAATTTACAGCGATAAAAGTACGTACTTGGCGGGAAACGAAATAGTCTGGTTAAAAATTGTTCAAAGTGAGAAAATTATTGTCCAGCAAATAATCCCAAGATGGCCACAGCAAACACTAAAACATCAAAAACATCTTTATTACGCTGGAACTTTTCCTTCACTAATAATGTAAATAATAAAAAAATTGACTATACAATATAGCACAATGCTTTTACAATAATAGTGATTTATAATCTAAAATTATTTTAATAAGGAAAACATGAAAATGCATGATAACTTACAATTTGTAGTTTCTCTTAATATAAATGTTCTTTTCTGTTTTTGGTTTTTTTTAGTTTATGTTGATATTGCTTTTGACAGCATTTTCACACATAGGAGTGTTGTTATTTGGTAATTATTTGGAAAGCTTCAGTACATTTTTAAAAGCTTTATCGCTCAATGTCATTTATCTCAGGGATATTAATACTGAAAACTTATTCCTGGAAAATCGTAATGACCACGTGATACTTGCTCTTTATGTTATTGGTTTCTGTGTTGTTATTGGGATAACTTCCTGTTTGGTAAGTTTTACTCTATCTCTATTCCGTGAATATGTTGCAGAACTAGGATTGTACGGTTTGCAACAGATTGTACAGCAAGAGCTGGGGGAGACTTACTAATTTCAAGCTGGAGAATTTGACTGGAGATTTACACAATGGGTCAATGCAATCTGTAGTCCGTATCAAGTACTCCAGGGGGGGGGGGGGGGTACTCTCGTATACTAAGGTATACGGGTATACTAAGGTATACGGGTATGTGCCGCCCTATAGGGCATACAAATTGTCTAGTTTGGTCTGGAATAAGGTGCCTATTTTGGTCTGATATAGAGTATGGATGCTGATGTGACACCAGTGCTGGGGTAGGGTATTGATTTTTTTTGTTTTTAGGTCTGGGATAGGGTATAGAAAATCGCCTTTTTAGGTCTGGGATAGGGACAGGATTTTCAGGTCACGTCGGCACACCCCTACCCAAAAATTGCTAGAGTAGTCCCCCCCGGCAAGTACTTCTATTGTTCAATTCGTTCCCAGATATAAGATTTTGTTCGAGTTTTATAGTGGCTCAGTAGTTTGATTGGATCGGAAGATTGCGGGATCGAGTCTAGAGCTCAGAGTTTTTTCTGGGTGTTGGCGGCTGGTGACAGCTTGTACAGCAAGAACTGAGAAGACGTTACTAGCTACTCCAACCTGAAAATACTATAGGTGTTAGGACACATCCTTTTACCTGTGCCACCCGATATAGGAAATTTATCCCCCCCAAAAAAATTTATCCCCCTCGGGCCAAATTTCCTAAGAAGTTTGTCCCCCTCTTCGGAAATTTGTCGCCCCACAAGAACACGCTTTACTTTATGTTATAACGTACGCTATACGCTCAGAAACCAAGAAGCTAAGCTACTTCTGAAACCAAGTTTATAAAACTGTCAGTATTTACAACTTGAGATTAAATAGAAAGTTCAGATTACCTTTGGGAAGGAAGCGTAATGAAGAAGATCGATTTTGCTTTGTTAAATCAATGAAGAAGATCGATTTTGCTTTGTTAAATCAATGAAGAAGATCGATTTTGCTTTGTTAAATCAATCTTCTTTATTATGCTTACCTTCCAAAGATAACCTGAACTTTCTATTCTATTCCAGTTTTTATTCAGACACATTTTTTATTTTTTTTTATTTTTTTTTTATTTTTTGTAGGGGGGGGGGGGTATTTCCTGTGACACCGGGTTAACATGCACCATGGGTTTGTCCAGGTACTCCATGCAGTTTCCTCCTGTATAATAACAACACTGGAGCAATGACGAATGACCCTTGTTGGACCTTTAGGGAAAGCATGACTGATTGGGTTATTTAGTATAAATAAAGTTAATTTAATTTATACTAACTAAAAACTAGCATTGCTATGGTTTTTACGTAGCCACAACCATACCATATTAGTATCCACATCTGTTTGTTTGTTTGTTTGTTTGTTTGTGTGTTTGTGTTTTTTTTAATAAT
Source organism: Paragorgia papillata (assembly GCA_035771165.1). Lineage (NCBI taxonomy): Eukaryota > Metazoa > Cnidaria > Anthozoa > Scleralcyonacea > Coralliidae > Paragorgia > Paragorgia papillata. Next base: position 2,985,054 of record JAWNZC010000348.1, read on the forward strand.
TATTTGTTTTCAACAATATATAGAGAATCTTTTTGAGTTTTTACAATTTGGCATTTCTATTCTATAATTCTTATTGCAACAAGACATGCAATTAACAAAACAACAATGCTTGCAATGACGATAGCTGAAATTTTTGCTATAATACTTTAGATATTCTCTACGCTGTACGGATTGATTTTGGTGAATCGAATGGTTTCTCTTTTGGCTAGGTCAAAGCAGCATTTTGTCAAGCACATTTATACTGTCTGCTTACAGTGAAGAACAAGAAAATGTCCATGAAAGCCATGGTGACCAAGGTTTCTAAAAGGTAATTTAAAAGACTACTGATTAAACAGTCAAAAAATATGTTACTTTTAAATGAAAGTTCCATTAATTATTTATATTTAAAAACTATCTCTCTATAACTCTTTCCTGTCCGAATTGGTCTTTAGTATTTTATTCTGGCTAACGCCAGACGATTTTATTCACCTCTGGGGAAGCCCTTGGACAGGAATGAGTTATAAACTATCTCTCTAAAAAGGACTGGGGGCTAAGCATCCTTACTTGCAGTCAGCGGCTGAATTGCGAAGGACGCAGATCAACGTGGCCGTGTCGAGGCATACATAACGACACAGTTCAGACCTAAGATGTACTGTAGGTGTTGATTTTATTGAAGGAGAAAAACCGGAGAACCCGATGAAATACCCTCGAAGCACAGGAAAGATCAACTACAATTCTACAGTACTCGCATGAGTTCCAAGCTATCCAAGTACAACCCGCCTAACCCAAACAAAAACCGTGACCATAATCGGTAACGAGCATGGATTGGGAACGACTTCGTAATTGACAGTGTAATTGGTTACTTAAAACCTGGTTTCCATATAAACGCTACGATTGCTCAAAAATGAACTCGGCGATCGTAGCGATCATATGGAAACCACTGACGCGACGATCGCCGGGATAGAAAACCGCCCGCCTTAGCGTTCATATGGAAACAGCGACACGATCGTTGATCGTTGCAATCGCCGAGTTAATTCTTGAGCGATCGTAGCGATTACAGTAGAAACCCGCTAACAAGAACCTACATTTTACCAAATCAGCCTGGGATAGGTTCTTATATTCTTATATATTCTTATATAAATAAATTCTTAATTTCACCCTGAGGTTCTTAATATAGTGGTAGGTTCCTGTTAGCAGGTTTTTACTGTATATGGAAACCAGGCTTAAATAGCCAATTAGAATAACCCTTCATATTATTAGGTAGGGCTCTGCACCGCCCAAGTTGTCCGGGGCGAAGTGACTTATCTTTAGCCTATTTTTGTACTTTCTTGCTCTCTAATGTCTCTGTTGTTGTTTGTTTTCCAGGATTCGATTGTTTGTCAGGCGTTACTTTAATAAACGAGCCCAACAAGGACAAGTTCATGTGCCAGTTGTACCAATGGTAGAATATTTTAATGTTATAATCAACGTAAACTGATAAGATTTATTTAATAAATTAGAGTTAATACAATGTTGTTAAATTTGCTTTGTCAAAACTAACTGAAAACTAAATCAGGCTCAAAGTCAACTGTCTCTTATAGTACAGTGCAGTACAGTGCAGCAGAGCAGAGCAGTGCAATGCACTGCAGTATAGTACGGTGTGGTGTGGAGAAATTTGTTGAAATACTGTGACTATAGGTCGAGGTCTTTTGACAAACTTTCAGGCGTCGCGATAGCGGAAGAAACACTGTTGTTTAGCATATCAAACAAAACAGTAATTAAAAGATTGGGGTGAAAATTAATTTATGTAATTTTTTCTTCCGATAACCAAACACCATTTCGGTGCTCATTTTCTTTTCTTCATGAATTTGAGATGGTATAGTAAGGCTGCACTACAGTACTAGTATGTGTTAATTGATGGTCCCGAGTGTGATATGGGATTTAACATTAACTTACCGAGAAAGAAACAACAGTTAGAAAGGTAGATACTCATTAGCATGCGATAAGCAGTCAAAACAGTGGGATAACTAGTTATCCGAGTGGAATAACTATAGTTATCCCACTATGCATACTCATCTGCATGCTAATCAGTTGAATAAAGGATTTAACCGGTCTGTTAGAACAATGAAATGTGGGTTTGTCATGAGATAATACGCAGTATCAGGACACTGCGCTATACGATTGCGAAGTTGGTACTCGAATGTACACTAGAACACACTGTGTCTACTTATAAAGCACTTGACTACGCAAAATTACTAAATAAACTGTATTTCAGTAAACTAAATGAATAAACTCAATGAATCAAAAAAACGATTTGGAGGATTATTATAAGAATCTGTTTCTTTCTATCTTTTGGATTAACCATAGTTAATAGAAACTAAACATGGTTTGGAAGCTTAAAAAAGTCACTGTTTTATGTTTTTGTTCAGGTTTATGGAAATTTGTGCACTTTCCTTGTTACTGAACCTATTGTGTTTTCTGTATGAAGAAGCAATCGTCGAATAGCAACGTTTGGGTTCAATCGCTGAACCGTACTATTTAAATATTGATAAAGCTAAAACAAAGGATTTGTGCACCTTCAGGTACCTTTCAACGTGAATCGTATTTCGATTGTTAACTGCTTTGAAGTTTGCCGGGTTTCCAAACCATGTTTATTTTCTATTAACTATGGATTAATCTACCGTGATGGAAATCTAAAAGCTTCCATCATTATTTCATCGAAATGTTGTAATTTGAACTCGTTATGAACGACCTGCGGTTCATTTACTCTATTTTTGTCTAACTTTCTTTTCAGCATTACATTTTCAAAGAAGTAAACGAACAGTTGGACGACATTCTGTTTCGCTTAGTAAATTTATTTACGAGAGAAAACATGCCTCCTAAAATCGTTGCTGACAGTGCAAGCTCTTCACCACAATATAGTGATGGTCAAGTGGAGTACGTACATACAGCGAAAGATCATGTGAGTTTGCAAACACTTTTCTCTGTCATTTTGTCTTTGGTTCTTGTACTCCTTTTGACTTTTGACTTGTTTCGTTTCTTTTGTTTTTTTTATTTGTGGTTAAAAAAATAATTGAAACGTTTCCTCTGTTTGATCACAGAATAGTAAGACAACCAGAAGTCCAACTCGCGTCGGAACCTTTGAAGTTTATGTCCTCGCGCATCTTTACTCGTCGTCATCCTACGCCATCCTGGCAAGTTGCCCCGGCAGTTTTAACCTTTTGAAGGTCAAAACTGCCGGGGGAACTTGACAGAATTGCATAGGATGGCGTAGATATGCGGCCACTGATCTCAAAAGAAAACTGGATAGTGCAACCTATTGTCCACTGGTTCATAAAATGAAGCCAGCTAAACAAAAGAAATCCGTCATTACTAAGGGACCAAACATGCTGAAAAATGTCTTTATGTCTTCTTAAAACGTCTTCTGTACCAAAAAAGAATATTGAACTATATTTTCTTTCAAAGATTCAGCATCTCATTCAACAAAATGTTTATATCGGTGCCAGAATACGCTAGAAAGACCATCACTTGGTCCCTTAGTAATGGGTGACTTCCGGCTTCATTTTGTAAACAATAGATACTTAATCCAGTTTTATTTCGAGATCAGTGTATGCGGCCCACTGAACTACCTATATAACTGGACTGCGGGTGCTGCCCAAAAATGTGTGACCATTTTCAGATTCAAAATGGCGGCGTTTATAGATCCTTCTGCTAATGGTAGCGACCACTGACATGTATTTATCGCAACTTCGTTAATATTGTTTTCAACATTTATGTAAATGCAAGGCGATTTTTGTCACTTCACATGTATGGTTGGTCATTGTTAATTGTGGAACCAAGACTTTAAAGGCGTACTGAATTAATTATTTGTCTGACCAAATAGGGATTGATAACATGATTTCGAGTTTGCATATACAAAATATCAGTTTACGTTTGTTGCTGAGCGGCCCGGAACATTTTCATGATAAGAGACTTATTGTAGCTCTGAACTACAACATAATTTTTAGACAATTATTGCTGTAGGCTTGTAACTCTGAATTAAGACGTCCCGGATGTACGGCACGAATAATCAGCAATACAATAAACAATTAATATATGGCAGTTGAACCGTCAGTCAGAAGCCTTTCGTCTTCTAAAATTATGACTTTATCGAGTTATAACGCACTTGGAAAAGGTTAATTGATAAAGACACTCTAAGAAGAACTCGACTACGCCTCGCTTCTTTACGATTTTCTTGTGTTCTTCATCGCTTGCCCTTCTTTATCGAGCTGGCGACTTCATAAAACAAAATGTTTGTAGATCCCAGTCTGGACCGTCTGATAGTTGTCGTCCGGTTTTCTTGTTTTAACAACGGGAAAATAGATGGGCGATGGAAATCTCTTCTTTACTGGACTATAAAACAGTAACTAGTAACGACGAGTTTCTTGTCTAAAATATACAATTTTAAATACCTGTGTCAACAGTCCGGTCCTTAGGTATCGGTCAGCGACCATTAGCAGAAGGACCTATAAATGCCGCCATTTTGAAACTGGAAATGGTCACACTTTTCCCAACTCAAAAGTAATAGGCGCACGCAGTCCAGTTATATATGGGTCAGTGATGCGGTCGGATGGCGTAAAATATCGCGCATGCGCATTGAAGAAATGCGGACAAGTTTTCACTCGAGTTGGACTTCTGGTTGTATTACTATTCTGTGGTTTGATAGCGTCATTTTGAAGAGAATGACGTTGCGTAATTTAACAATTTTACTCAATGATTATTTATACTAATCCTAGCACTCGTCCTAATCCTGCGTTTAGATCAAATTTAAATCAAAAGATGTATTCAGAGTTTGGACCAAATGCCATTCTGAAGTCGGCGAACTCTATCCTTTCCCTATCATATTGGAATAAAAAACGTCTCTCTTAGTCCCCGCGAGTTTTAATTGTCTTCACAACTGTTTAAAGTGTATTTACAGTGAAAGATACCTTTTCAAATACACTGTTTCACTTGGACGAAATCTGCATGAATATGATATGAGATTGGTACTTACAGCTCTTCCACGTTTTACTTTGATTTTAAGATGTTAAAAGTTGCTTGATGATATGCATGCAAATGATTATAACTTTGATGTCACAATATGATGTATGAAAACCGTGTAGAAAAAAAATGATGTTGAAAAATGATATAGATCTTTCGGCATGGATTATTATTAATCATTTGAAATTTCATATGTTTATACAAAAACAGCTCACTACATTTTAACATGGCATTAGCATGCACAAAATAGCTTTTAAATAACCCGGTACAGGGCTATTTAACAAATGCTATGAAATACCATTTTTAGATTCAACTGCTTCATTTGCCAAATTTATCCCATGAAGTTCTTCGTTCACCTACTGCCAGTTCGCTGGAGAGTAATTTTGTGGAGAACACAGAGAAGACAAAAATTGGCAATTGCGATGAAATTATCATTGAACCACTTCCGAATCGAGTTCAAGATGAGACACTGGAGGAGCCTAGTGTAAGCAAAGCTGAAACTAACCTTGCTGTTTCGAGTCGGTATCGTCCGTTCAGAAATGCAATGCTTGCATTTCCTAAACCTATTGATGAGCGGATGAAACAATGTGATCAACGGCAACTATGTCTGGATGATTTTACAGAAGAAACTGCTGCTCAGGATCGTGGTCAAGAAGAACTCATTCGAGATTTCGAGAGGCCACAAAAATCTACCGAGGGTAAAACAAATACTGCACACAGTCGTAAATTTCGACAGCCAGATTTTCCTGTTCCGGTAGATGTTCATTTAGCTCGATCAACAGCAACTGCATGTGTGCGTACCAACTTTGATATTTCAGACCTTGAAATAACTGATATTTTTTAAGGTAGCGTAACGGTTTGAATAAGTTGAGGCGAGCTGTGATTGGTTAGCTCCAGCCCTGCTCAGAGCTAAAAACCTCGGTTGCCATTTTTGCATGCATGAGTCTATAATGCTATGCAAACAAAGTTATGGCGTAACATTGTAAGGAATAGAGCTAGAAATATCCAGAAATTAGTGAGCAATCTGTTTTGTATACTAAAAAACGGTATAGGTAACCGCGAGCACATTTTTACCCATGATGGCAGTAGCGTTCAGTTGCATGGTTTGTACAGGTACAAAAACTTTACACAATAATTCATGAACCGAAAACAAAGGAAATCAGTACCGAGACGGAGGTTTTGATATGGTAGGAAGAAATTACGTAAACTATTAAGCCAACTTTCGCCTCGATTTTCTCTTAAAATACTGATTTGTTTGAGAAGCTATATCATACACTCGGAAGAGTGTTTCATCAGGATTCCAAACACCTCGAAATTTGTTCAGAAACCTCGGCTTCGCCTCGGTTTTCAGCAAAAGTCTCGGTGTTTGGAAATCCTGATCATGAAACACTCCTCCTCGTGTATGATTTATAACATAAAGCGCAGAAAAAAGAAACAAAATCAGCGTCGATTTTGGACATGTGCCCTGACCAGAAACAGGATACTTTTTTGGTCGTATGGTGAAATAATGGAATAATCATGTTAATGAATATGAAATAAACGTACATTTGTTTTTAACACCTTGTATATCCACATTTTTATCCAAATTGCAAAAAGTTCTCGACTTTGATTGGCTGAGAGTGAGAGCAGTGCTTAAAGTAGCCTGGTACCCTGGCCCAATTTCAAAAGAAATATGGGCCAGGTAACCACTAATCTCATTCTCGCGTCATCAGGGCTAAGTTCACTTATGATGATTGCAATTTCACTCATAGCCAATAAAAACGCGCGAAAATTTCAACCAATAGGAAAGCAGAAGTTTTTAGTGGTTACCTGGACATATTCTTTGATTGGGCCAACCAGGCTATGCTTAAAGGTCAACTATACCTTTTGAGGTTGTTATATTTTCTGTTAAATTCGAAAACGCTTATTCCAAAACCGACGAAAAAATTAAAATCGGTCACTCGGTTCTGTTTTTATGTTCTGTCAAATATCGAGTTTTGGCCATTTTTCTGAACCATATTTAAACAATGACCGCGTTAAAAGGTAGTCTGGCACTGGCAAACTTGTGACGTCATACCGGTATAACAGCTCGCTTCGGCAAAAGGCCACAACATTGTCAATGCTAACCAGGAGAGTTTTTCTAAAAGATACCCGGCCACATGCAAGTTCGACTCCACGACTTATCAAGAATGGCTATGATATTTGAGCTTACCAAACGGTACAGCAGTACAACGGGTTTTCGCAAGAAAAAAACACTACGCCTAGTATGAAGTACGATTCATTTTTGTCTTGATAAGATAAAACTATTGAGTTTTAAACTACTGTATATTGTTAGTTCTAACTATTGAGTTATTGATTTGACAGAAGCCTGGATATACATTGTTCGTCAGAACTGTAGTTTTGCTTTTGCGAAATTGGATCTGCTACCGTAGCTTCATCTATATCACCTTCTACTTTAAATATCGCAAAACTCACCCAAATACAATTAAGAAGACTCGTTGACAGAGTTTGAAGAAGATATACCTTAAAATGCCCCAAAAATAATGCTAATACACGTATTTGCATGAGTAAATAGGTGGCAAACCAAAGCTCGAACATTGGAATATTTCTGCAGTAATTAGGCAACTTACCGGTATGATGTCACCGAATATGTAGTACCCATTCTTCTAAACAACTCGGTCGTGCATCAAGAGGTACTTAGAATCTCCTCCCAGTAAGTCATGCGCTTTTACTCCAAATTCATTTTTTTCTTCAATTTTGCGAAATTAGATGATAACTGCTTTGAAAATATATATAACCTCAAAAGGTATAGTTGACCTTTAAAGGTGACGTACAGTCCGTTCTCCGCATGTACGAAACTAATGTTTACATCTTTATTTACAAAAAAATATACTAATACCTTATTCAAGATTGTAAGCTTTTCTTGGTTACCATTCATTACTTGTACCCAATACAAAACATTTTCAGGAGAAATAGAAGAAATCCGAGGAGATATCCTTGCCGAATCGCTTGGTTTTCTGCCATGTTCCTAACGTTTACATTGAGCTGAGTACTTCATGTAATTATCTACGAAAATTCGGTCATGCGCAGAACGGATTGTATGTCACCTTTAAAAAATTAGAAGTTTGGGGCCAGAAAAGAGCCACCGTTCTACTGTACAGCAGATATTGAAGGATGATACATAATTACTTCATGTACGTATAAAGAAACTACAAATAAATATGGCGGCCAAGATTCGTTTTACATCTCGTTTTAAATGGAGGTATAGTGGAAGACAATTCGTTGGAAGTTGAAGCTTATTATGCTTTTTGTATTGTAAATTGCTTGCCAGAAGACTAGAAGCATAATTTTATAATGCTTTAATTCAAAATTATGTAAGTAAAAAGTACAGTTGTGAGATGTCTCGAACATTTTTTAACTCGTGAATTTTTGTCTAACGCCAGACGATTTTACTCGCAAATAGGGAAACTCCTGGTACTCTAAGGCTTAAACTGTTAAACATACAGAACTCGTCTTTTGGACTCGTGCAGTTTTAGACTTCGAAAAACTCTTGTTTTTAATTTATAAATTTAAAATTGCATTCGAATCCATAACTATAGGTTATGCTATTTATTTAATATACACCTAGTCTACAGCTTACGTACCAATATTGTTTTATCTCGAATATTAAGCACTCGCGTTCTAATAATCGTCCTCCGAAAAGCTGGTCCGATATTTCACTAGTTATACTGCCACAGGCTGAGGACAGATACAAAATATTTAAATAAGGACATGCAGTATTGCAGTCTGCATATTAGTATTTCCCGAAGGTGAGAAGGTCATAAGCCCTTGTTTGGTCTATTGTAACTAGTGAAGTATGAGACTGGTTTTTTGAATGGACTTGGGAGTTTATCACAGTCTGTACTCCAGATTGTAAACTTGTTTTTTTGCACGGGGAACAGTAAATTTCTTAAACATTTTTGCACAAAATTTCTTGTCAGAAATGCGCGGGTAACAAGTTGATATAACAAAAATTCTGTGTGGATTCTTAAACGAATCTGGAAAATGCATAGACAGGAATGTGTTCCCCAAAAATGCATGGACAGGAATGTGTTCCCTGTCTGGTCTGTACTAGGATACAGCTGTCTGATGTTTCGCTAGTACAGTCCTCACTCCTGGTAAATAAGTTAATTAATATAGCCACACTAGCATACTATGGTATATATTGTATGGACTGTGGTATGGTATGATGTACTGTATGTAGTAAAGGTACATGATGGTGGGGATAGTATGGTATGCAATGGTGTTAGTGTAGTTGGGGTGAGCCCCTAGTTAGGGAATCCAATGCAGTGCTGTCTGTAACCATAACAGCAGAAGAAAGGGAAGTGAGGTTAGCAAGATGAAAGAAAAAATACTGAGCACATGCAGCGTGCAAAAAGAGAAACATTTGGCAAGCGTGCTGTTTGAGATGACTGATTTTATTGTTGAACAGATACTCAAGGACTCACTCCACAATGCTTTGCATCTTTCTAGTATAGTGTGGTATGTGTGGTATGGTATGGTATGGTCAGTGGTGCAACTACTGGATGGGAAGGGTGGGTAAACCCCACAGGCCCCAAGCAAAAGGAATTAATTAGGTTGCCCCGAGCATTTTGTGACATCATTATTATTGTCATGATATTATATTATATTATTATCATGTCTTCCACTAGGCTATGTGCACAGGCTATGTGAATGAATGCAGTTATGAATCTATTCAAATAATCTGCCCACTTTAACAGATTTTGAATCAGAGTGTGAGTGATTAGATTTTGCTCAAAAGTGCCCTCAAACTGCAGGAAATGCTATTTCAGAGACCCTAGATTCAAACATTTTCTGGGGGAGCATGCCCCCGAACCCCCCTACAAATGCGGTCACTAAATCGGAAAGGGCCCCTGAAGTAATCAATCCCACAGGCCCCCAGATGCCTAGTTGCACCACTGGGTATGGTATGGTGTAGTGTATGGTATGGTGTATGGTATGATGTGTAGTGTATGGTATGGTGTGGTACAAACAAGAAGAAAACTATCTTTGTCAAAATGTGTTTTACCGTACAGTTCTTGAGCTTTATTCCCAGTTTTATGAGAGCTTATACAGGTAACAAAGTATTAACAAAATGTTGATAAGTGGGTTTGTTACCACTGCTGTCAAACAAAGCTGTTGAAGACAACATTGTGACAGAGAACTGGTGCAATGAAAGATGGAAATTGCTAGCTAATGAGAATGAATGCTCATACGATATTTTTTATTAGTTTAACCATATTTGTTTAACTATATTTAGAAATCCAATACATGTACTATACAATACTTTTCCACTAGTGAAGAAATATCGCATGTCAATGAGAGCCTAGGAAATTCATTTTGAAATGTACAAGTTTTATTTGTCTTATTAATTGCATGAAAAGATCTGATTTTGCAATCCAATAGGATTTATAAAATAACATTCTAAAAACGCACGCGGTGATTGGTTAAAACTTAAAAGCCGTGTTTCTATATAAATATAATATAAAACATATTCTGAAAATGAACATCTTGAAAAATCCAAACTATTTTAGGCCTGCGCTAAAACGTCGCACAATAGATCGTTTTCACCTGACGTCACGGCGGCCATATTGGTGTACCAAAACAATGAAATGGCGGCCATATTGGTGTACGGTATGGGAATTAGCTCTTTCTTATTCAAATATTTCGTATTGTTTCACCACCCCCATGGGGTCACCGATCACGTGAGTGAAAACGATCCATAGACGAATTTAATTCAGACGAATTTAATTCGGATTAACTTCGTCGGTAATGCGACGTAAATGCGACGTCGAGTAAACGTCGAATTTCAGTCGAATTTAATGGTTTTTACTTGGACCCGTGGAGCCTGAAAACGACTTCTTGAAAACATGGTGGCGAATTGTCACAGATAGAAGAGAAATATTTAATTCGACGCGACGATAATTCGTCCTATAACTCGAACACGCATTATCCGTCTGACTCACACGAACTGTTTAATTGCCCAGACGAATTTAATTCGTGAGTCGAATTTAATCGTGTTCTACGTCGCAGTTTCGTCGAATAAAATTCAAACAATTAAATTCGTCTGAATTAAATTCGTCGATTGGGCGACGTTTAGCGCAGGCCTTAAAAACGTTGCGTTAAAAGCCGTGTTCTACGCTGTCACTGCATTACCTTTTGACCGTAATATAGCAACCTCGTACCCAGGCTCTTATCTCCGCTAGCTGATTTTACTTTCTGCCCCGAAGTTAGCGTTCCAGTTATGGAAATTGAATTCACTGACTGGGTACAGTATAGTAAACATAACCTTCCGTTATTTATTTGTGCTGGAGTTGCCCCAAATGCATCGTATAACTGGGCTCTTCAGTAGAAGAACAAAAAAGTTATTTTATTGGCTTTTGTTATTTACTGTCGTGGCAATAGAAGCGTTCCTAAAATATTTTTGCAATTCATTTGCTATGTTTGACCAATTCATTTGATAAAAATTATTGCTAACTGCCTGTTTTGAATTTGATTGGTTTCTGGTCTTTAAACAACCAATAAGAAAAAGGATCATTTGCCAAACACCAATCAAATTCAAAACAGAATTAAAAAGAGGAAGTTGTCAACGAATCTTATCAAATGAATTGTTCAACTTGAGGAATATATTGCAACAATATTTTAGGAACGCTTCTATTGCCACGACAGTTAGAAATAGAAAACATTTTCCGTGTTTCTATAAAGTTATAGAAACATGAGGGGACGGTTGGGAGAACGAGAAATTACAGTGGGACAAAAGCCGTGTTTCTATAACTCTACGGGAACACAAAGAAAAAATTTTTCCATTTCCTTTATTAAATAACCGTCAAAAATAGATTAAACTTAAAATGAATCCAAATAAAAAGCGTAAATTCTCATTACTGTCCGTTGGATGAGGTTTGATGGCGTATAATATTAATTAATGGTGTTTCTGTACAAATTTTAATTAGAATGATAGGGTATTGGATGGCGTAATCTATCCATGAGTTATAGAACACGGGTTTTAACCAATCACTGTTAGTATAAAACAAGTTGATGGTTTATAAGGGCTGGCCTGGTTTATACAGCGTGCTATGAGCGCACCGAACTAATTAATTAATTGGCGCGGTCTTGGCACGCTGATAGAACCCTATCCGATTTATACATGAAAAATTTTGAACGAACCAAATTTATCAGAACGCTAAAATTAAATGGATTATAATAAATTATATTCAATCATTGCTTATTTAGGCACGGTGTTGGCACGATCGTATAAATGACCAGCGTGCTTCACCGTGCTAAGTGCGTTCCGCGCACGCCTTCGACGAGCGAGCCACACTGTTAAGAGCGAGCCAAATTGATTTATACAGCGTGCTATGACCGAGCCAATTAGGCAAATAATTAGTTAGCACATAGCACGCTGTATAAACCAGGTTTAAAGAGTCTTGTCAAAAACAAATCAATAATTATTTTCCAGTAAAGTTATCACTGAGTCAAATAAGCTTTATTAACTCGAATTTAAATATTGCAGTTACATGTTAGACAACAGGCTTTACGTTTTCGTTTTTCTAGAAAAAATGCACAGGATAATCAATGGACGTCACAACGCAGACTTGTATAAAAGTCAGAAAACATGGTACATTTATGAAAGGCTTATTTGAAACCTTAACTGAAATACAAACTTCCATATTTTATAGGTAAAGATTTGTATTATCTATATATTTATATCTATTTACAGCGAAGTTCTGTTTTTGCATCGCCAAGAGCGAGCATGAACACTACATACGCACACTCGTTTAAAGGTGCTGTCCAGTCGGTTCTGCGCATGATCGGCCATCTTTGTTTTGAGATCCCTCAAACATGACATTCGTAGATAATTACATGAAGTACCCAGCTCAGTGTAAACCGTTCGGAGAAACATGGCAGAAAACCAAGCGATTCGGTATATTCTTTTGTAAATAAAGATGGAAACATTAGTTTCGTACATGCGCAGAACGGAATGGAGGGCATCTTTAAGTTGATTGACAGTAAGAGCTGCGACAGACGATGGATATCTACATGTATCGGACATGTTGACATGCCGCTAACGACATATAACATTTTAAACAACTGTTGTGATATATAATCTTTTAAGATGGTAATTAGAATCGGCAATTTTGTTTTGTTAAACCAAAACAGAAAAACACTACATGTCCTCAATGTCATAATCGTCAAAATTAATTATGTACATCAAAGAAGCGCGATAGCTTTCTCCTCCAAACAGAAGCGAATTGTGAAAGTCGTGTTGAAAAGTGCGGTAGCCAAACTGAATTCACGACGACTCCTAATCATCCTCGCTTTTACCACTCAACCTCGGTTCATATTTCTTCTACTGTTTACTCTGTCCACCATCCGACATCGCATGTCCTCTCTTCTCGCAAGATGCATGTTTTTGTTGCACGAACCACCATATATGGTACGATCTAATAACTCTTGGGAACTAATTTCATAGTTTGCTTGGAATTGTCTCGTGTTTATCGCCGTCACATCCTACAGGATTTAAGAAGAACAAAAATGGTCAACTAAAGTTAAAATTGTCAAATTTAACAGGCCAACTGCAGTCGAAAAACAAAGTTGCTTTTGAATAAAAGGCTTTTTAGTATGTTTTATAGAAAGGTTAATAATTTGACAATACTGTATATGCTCAGCTGCTCTAGGGGTTAGCTGCTCTGGGGTTAGTCGTTTGCGGCGCAGGCTACTGAAGCTGCTCGAGAAATGACATATAACCGTATTTTTATACAATCACAACCATGACACTATTGAACTTCGAAATTTCTAGTTTGCATGATACAAGGGAATTTCTTTTCAATTCGTCAAGTCGTCACAAATCAAGTCAAAATTGACGATATGACGTCAAAATTGAAAGGAAAATCCCGCTGTATGTCTAACATAAGCCATAACACAAACTGAACATAGTGGCGTTCAAGAGCATAAAAAGACGAGAATTATTAGAGACCATGTTTATAATAAGTAAGAAGAACGCGAACGTTACGACGACAACCTAAGGACAATAGCTTTTTCAATTCACACTTGGAATAATGGTTTTAAAAGATGTGGCAAAGCAGAGTAGCTTCTATCTTTCCAAGGTTCAGAAAATGATCTTTAATGTGAATTTACAGCTATATAATTATGCACATTTTCAACCAAATCAAGAACGCGAACAATACTTTTGGTTCAACATTGCTGTTCACGCATGATAGCCGCCTTGTTACAGTACTGTTTATTTTTGGCTGTGTAATCTGTACTATAGTACAGATAGTATATAGTACAGATAGATAGTATAGTATAGTTCCAGGAGTAACCCAAACACCATCTTCGTTGCACATACAACTTCAACTGAAGCACACTCGTCTTTTCAAGTTGTAAGCTCACTTCAGCGTTAATTTATTATAGTTGTACGTCACTTTTAGGAGCTGTAGACAATTTCTTATTAAAATACATTGTTTCTTTTAAGATGTGGTAATTTAGATTGTAGTCGTCATCGTGGGTTGGTTAAAGGTCCGTAATATCAATTTTCTGCCAATACTTTCTAAATGTATATTTAAAGATCTTTTAGCTTTTATTTGACTGCAGTTATATTGACAAATCTAGGACTGAGAGCCTAAAATGGGAAAAAACCCACTTCTGTGCCAACTTCTCTGTCTCGGTACTGATTTCCTTTGTTTTTATGAATTATTAATGAGTTTGAGAAGTATATATAAGTAATCAGTAGACAGTTTTAACACTTTCTAGGCGACAATTTTTTAAACACTTATTTGCCATTGGGTTGTAATACGTTGTTTCTCTTCTGAGTAGATGAAGTTAGGCAGTATGTCAGTAAATTAAGTGTCAACAGCTTCAAATGACGATAAAAAAACATCCGAAAAAACGAGTTTTAGACTTACAGTGGAACCCCGCCATACGACCACGCCGTTAATATACGACCACCTCGTTATTACGACTGAATACATCCTAAGTAGTGTAATACGACCACGCCGTTAATATACGACCACCTCGTTATTACGACTGAATACATCCTAAGTGGTGTAATACGACCACCCCGTTATTACGACTGAATACATCCTAAGTAGTGTAATACGACCACCTCGTTATTACGACTGAATACATCCTAAGTAGTGTAATACGACCACCTCGTTATTACGACTGAATACATCCTAAGTAGTGTAATACGACCACCCCGTTATTACGACTGAATACATCCTAAGTAGTGTAATACGACCACCTCGTTATTACGACTGAATACATCCTAAGTAGTGTAATACGACCACCTCGTTATTACGACTGAATACATCCTAAGTAGTGTAATACGACCACCTCGTTATTACGACTGAATACATCCTAAGTAGTGTAATACGACCACCCCGTTATTACGACTGAATACATCCTAAGTAGTGTAATACGACCACCTCGTTATTACGACTGAATACATCCTAAGTAGTGTAATACGACCACCCCGTTAATACGACCACATTTTTTTGGCCCGACGGTGGTCGTATTAACGATGTGCCACTGTACATATACGTACGTGTATAGTAGAGATGTGCGAATCCGATCCGAATCCGATCCGATCGGATTAAATTCGGACTAAACTTTTATCGTTCGGATCGGATCAGATTTTGTTCTTTATTTCTCGGATCGGATCGAATCGGATTTTGCACTTTTTACCCGCACCAGATTCACTTTTGTCATTGTTTTTGTCACAAAATTAACAATTCACTAGTTGTATGCACATTGCACAACATATGAACGTTACTATTGCATAAGATTATTATTGTATAGTAGTTTTCTTAAATTTATTTGTTCATTGGTTTTCTTTTCGGAAAATTTGCGCAACTATTGCAACATATATCCGGTGTTTTAATTTTTTCGGATCGGATTGGATTTGAGCAGCTGTTTTCGGATCGGATCGGATCGGACTACGATTTCTTGGCTTCGGATCGGATCGGATTCGGATTGACAGTTTTGGCAAACCCTCGGATTATAAGGTGTCAATCCGATCCGACGCACACCACTAGTGTATAGCTAAATGAATTTTCGTTTTACCTTAGATGTCATGTCACACGCACCGATTAAAAATGTGTACAAGATGGCGAACAAAGATTCAGAGTACGAACTTTAAAAGTACAATTATTGAATTTGTTTTATTTTCATCTCTACTTTGCAAAACCTAAATGGCATACCAGAGTGTATTTTCAAAACTCTTGCTTTTTTTCCCTTTACGGCTCTTATATATTTTACTTTAACTAACACCAGATGATTTTACTTGTCAAGCTAGGGACGAAGTCTTCGACGGCAAAGGCCGGTTAAGCCGTCTTAAATTAAAAGATGAAAGATAAACCGCGATGTCATCTTGAGACTTGGTATTCAAGTTAACTGTATCAAGTCTAACGATGACATTTTTCGGTATTTTTTATTCCTTTAATACTATAAATCTAAATAGCATTCGTCACATTTGACAACGCGCGCCTAAAACTGATGACAAAAATTTCTTTAAACACGAGAAAAATCCCAGATAATTTCATTTGGTCAGTCAATGCCATTGCAAACTTGAACGAGCAATAATGAAAATGTTATCACTAATCACGATATTATATCGCCCGATAATTTACACTTAGCGATAATGAATGCTAACACTATAGTATAATAATTTAAGGTTTCGATATATTTTATTTAACTTTCAACACAGAGTGGCCATGCAGAATGGACACACGGTGCGAACGTTGAATTACTATATAGCTGCAATTATTTGGGCTGATTTCTGCTTTAGAATCCTGCAGATGCATGTTCCAATGAGAAATAATCATCGGAATGATGATGTGGGCGCATTGCCAGTAGTATACTCTTTAACACTTGTTGAGCAGGAAGGCCTTGGTCGATGTTGCATTTTCGCAACTGGTCCCAGTTTGGTCTATTTTCTTCAGTTTTCTTCAGTAAAAATCCCTTTAACTGTAGTTTAATGGAGTGAAATGCCAACTACACTTTGCCAGCTCGACATTATATACATTACTTACCATGCATGCATCTAAACCACAAATCACAGTCCTGTTAACCCTTTCGTGCATGCGCATTGTTCATATGGACAGCTGCTATTTTTTGTTTTCTTTTTTTACTTTAACGCGCCAAACGATTTTTCTCGTCAAGGTGCTCGCAAACAATGCAACTTCAATGCCTTCTCACTTCTGGCTGACCGTACCCACGAGGTATTATGCTAAACATGCCAAATATTCACTATTATATACCGTATATATACAGTAATACTAATTGACTAAAGGTTCGCAATGCATTTATATCCAGACTGGAAATTCTCAATTCAATTTCATTGCTATTGTATAAGTGTTATATTTCCTTATAACCCTTCTTGCTCAAGTATGTTTGTGTAACAACTTAAGAGACAAATTTAGACAAATTTATCATGACGGCATATATCTACAGTATATAGGTTTACTTCAAACCTACCTTAACAACGGCTTTTAAGCACCGTGGCTTATTGGCTGTTGGTTGCGAAGCTTTTACCCAGCTCTTCGTCAGGCTACCATGGACAGAGTAGTCGTTGGCATTAGCTGAAGCAACTATTACAACATTCTTGAGGGTGCCTCTTGAAGAATGACGCTTGGCGGAACGAAACTTTTCCAAAAGAACACCTGAAAAACTGTGATCAGCAATCACGTTGACTTGTTTGGCTCGACAGTTTCTGAGATCATCAAATAATTCTTTGGTGTCGTATCTTTCAGATTCCTCAGCAAAACCATCGTTGTTCTCGTCCCACACCAGCATTCCTCCATTACTTTTTGTTGGTTTGTCCAGATAGATAACAAGACTGTCGACGCAGTAGGAGTTACATAACTGCTTTATTTGACTTCGAATTATGAATTCATTTTTGGCAGGTACGGTGTCCTTCGTCGATGGATCTCCATCAACTAATAACGTACAATGATATTTTAGTTAAAGGGTAAACAATAATATTTTTGGTATTATAAGAGGATGAAACCGAGTATTCAAATACGTGATAGCAGTTTAATAGCACCGAAACTATACACAGACATGCACAGACCTTATTTTTGGCCATTTCGACTTTGAAGTTGCCTAAGTTTCACTTTCAAACGAAAGTCCTTTATCAGTGTATACTAAACGCTGCATGAAAACGCACTGGGTTCGTGAAATACTGATTGCAGTGGTATGGGGATTGAACGACTGTTTTATACACCTATAGTGCTGTGAACAGACTACGGCTATAATTATATGAAGTGCGTTGATCTATATTAAACTAATTATAGGGTAAAATCTAGCATAATTATTTAGTTTTATACAGGATGAAATAGAATTCTGAACAAAATTACAGTATGTGAACACCATAAATCATAGTGCATCTGTTGATTTGTGAATACTTCTTCAATCATTTCTACCTAAATAGAATATCTCTCCCCTTCCCCCAACAGCAGTGCATGCATGTTGTGTTATTTAAGGAAAACGTAGCTGAAATTCCGAGCTTTTTCAGTCTACTACAGTAAAAACCCGCTAACAAGAACCTACCACTATTAAGAACCTCAGGCTGAAATTAAGAATTTATATATATAAGAATATATAAGAATATAAGAACCTATCCGAGGCTGACTGGGTAAAATGTAGGTTCTTGTTAGCGGGTTTTTACTGTAGCTGTATAGACTATATATACACTCGCCAACATTGAGCGCGGGAGCCAGGGTAAAAATGTATTTTATTGGTTTTTTAACTTAAATTCCCGGCTCATATTAATATAAACCGTGCACTGTGTTCACATGAATTTTTTACAACATTGTAGGTGTAAAGCTTTATTGCCAAACTTGTTAGAAATTAACAAATATAAAGCGGTATAATGCACTCTGGTATTGCGGACTACGTGGCTTTTAATTTATACCTAAAATATATTGACTAAAAGTCAGTTTCTCGCGCAATAAATGCATCCATCCACGCAACTTTAAGTTTAAGACAAGTATAAATATAGGTTGTATCCTAATCGTATGTAGCATATACATTAGCTATACTATTTCAAACTCGCGGTCATTATCTCAAATATCTCAAAGACTCAAACTGAAACTGACCTTTTCCTTAATTTTAGACAATACTTGCACATATGCATGTGCTATCTCGAACAGTATTTTTTATCTTTGGAGAGTTTGAGATACCGGAATTCTAATGCAGTTATATTAAGCGACAGAATACATTTTTTCACGTGCCCTTCTGACCTAAAACCATGAAAATGCAGTTCAGTCAGTGGTGCATGACTGCTTGTTAACTCTTTCTATGCGACATCAGACTTTTATATGTCCTTTTTGTAACTCTGCCAACGCTATATAGATCAGTGATTTTACATGGAACACTGACGACGAATATCCACCGATGGAAAAGGGTTATTAAAGCGACATTTTTTTATTGGTGCTCTAAATTAATAACCATAAGTTTGTTCTCTTTCACGGTCATAGTAAATTAAACTTTAGCAAAAACTGAACACCTGCTATCAGAAAATGACACTTCATTTGTTAGCGCTAGTCTGGCATTAGTACTATGAGTATATGTATATTCAGTTAGTGAGGTTTTGTATATGACGAGAAACAGTTTCGAATTTCTAATATACTCTCCGTACTTCTGTTGTGATGGACTTTTCTATTATGTCCTTTTACCTAGTCGGTTTATTGCGCAAATTTGCCGACAGTAGACCGTAGAAAGTTGACCTAATTCTTTAGATGAAACATGTTAGTGTTTGTCTGCGTTACTAGTATGTAAATAGTATAAGTTAATAAAGATCATGATTTGCTAGACTTGGTGGCCTGGATTCTTGTTTTTCGCAGTTGCTAAAACCGCTGCACTTTGTGGGTAGTGACGAGTGATGTTACTTTCGCGGTACTTTCTTCCCTTGCCCTTTGGCCTTGATAATAACTTCGGAGGTATCATGCACGTAGTATACGTTTACAAAGTATTCTATTTTTGAATTATCCACGCAGGAGATTACGGATCAGCACTAAATTGTTGCTAGAGTATCTCGTGTATTTACAAATTATATAAAAACAAGCGTACTATATTTCCAGTATAGACTCGATAGCTCAACAGATGCGAGACTCGAACTTGCGAGTTCAAATCTAACACATTTTTCTGTCCACTTTGGCAATGTTAGAAAATCGTGAACATTTTTCTACAAATATATATATACGTTACGTACAAGAGACAAGACACCAGAATCTTGGAAGCAGCTTTTTGAATCAATACATACACGAACAAATACTTAAAAATACTTTGGGCTGATTAAATTCTCCAGGCTGTAGTCGGTCGGTTCAGTAAACGACTAGTCTAGACTAGATAGAGTTCGGTTACACAAAATAAATATTCGTCATACTTGGAGATGGGAAATTTTAGTGGGAGTAGCAGGAAATCAAAGATGGTTTTGTGTGACCATTAATATACTTCTTCTGTCGTTTTGCGTATATCTCGGATTCCAGAATACCTATTAGACACATTTTTAGCGAACATAAGTACTTCGACTTTGTTCTGACACGCCGAACAAGTATTGTGAGGCACTTGATTTTGACAACAATGATTGCTGATGTTCTGGAAACTATAAGACGAAAGCGTATCAAGATGGTATCAAGAACTATAATTGATTTGTTACTGGCTTCAGACCATGTTACCACAATTTACACACTACTAGATGCCAGGAAGATTTGGTAAGCATCGAAAAAATGATAATAAACTATAGTGAGTTGTATAAGAATATGACTTAATTAATTGCACGGACAGTCCAGTTCTTTGAGAAGAGTCACACGCCTTGCCCTTGCAATACAGTTCGGATGTCACCCACAAAAAAGTCAGACTAGGTATAAACACACCCCCTTCAAGAAAGGGAAACAGTCAAAACGATTAGCGCTTAATGACTGGAATGTGAGAATTAAATGTCGGGGAGTGTTGCAACCGTCGGACTGGATTAAAATCTAAACATTTTAAAAGCCGTGAATCAGACGACAATTTTATGTCTGGAAATCGTCAAGCCAAATGTTTTAGTGATTTGTTAATGCAGTTTTGCTTTGTTCGTGTGAGCATCGTTTGGTGACCTTTGCTATTTGAGCTGTCGGAAAAACAAGTAATTAATACAGATTAATATAGACGGCGCCTACTCTGGTCCAGCCATTCAAGCCTCCGACGACTATTGAAGCAAATTTCTATGTCAATAAACTAATAGCCTCCCAAAAGTGACAATCTTCAAAGTGAACGTCAGCGCTTCAAGTTGCAAGATTTCCCGCTGTTTGTCGGTACTCAACATTCATTTGATTTCGCACAATTTAAAGATTGTAAGTATTAAAACGACAATAACTTAACAAAAGCGGGTGTTAGATTATGCCCCTTGGATTGGAATTATAGACAGATTTAATTAAAGTGTTGCTTATTATGATTTCTGCTCTTTGTATTTCTAGCTTGTCGTTTATTACGAGAGTCCTCCCTCTCGAAGATTTTCTACATTATCTGCGTCTAATCTCGTCGTTAAACAAATTTGTCATTAGACGAAAGGGATGGCGGCGAGATTTTATCTCCCATCGTCCACCCTTTGCCCACGTTTTCAATTCATGTCAAAACTGTCTTATCATTTGCCGTATTTGTTCGGGTCACAAGCCACTAGTCAAGAAGACAAAGGAAGAGACAATATTCGATTAAACCGAAGTTACCGCTAATTATTAGCGGTCGCTTGGGCCATCCCTCACAACGGATTTAAGTCAAACGAGCTTTCTTCTCACACAATCACTTAAGATTTATAAAATATCACTTACGTTCGACAGAATATTGATTGCCAACGAACACGATAATATTCTGGTGTTTGAAGCCGTTTAGTCGAAGGTATCTCCACATCGACTTTACGTTTTCTTTCGATCTACTGGTGGCCGTCAGTCCGTTCCAGCCCCCGGAGACCAACACTGCATAGTCGCAGGTCTGCGTACAGAAACGTTGCCTGACTATTTTCGGAGTGAGTGTACATCGTTTTGAGTTAATGCATTTCTCGTTCAGTGGATGTTCAGTCATTCTGCTTGCACAGTTTCCAAATCCAGCCAGACCAGACTTACACTGCAAAAGCTGAGTTTTCTGTCTGCTATCTCTTGCCATCAGGACCGTTGGTATAAAATTGATATCACACCGTCTCTTCCTTCTCCGATCGTGGAGGCGGTTGGTGCAACGTCGACTTTTTTGGGCTATGGTAATACATTCTCCGTTATCTAAAATTCAAAGATTTTAACATTGGACAAGGTCGAGAAAAGAGTACACAAGAAAAAAGAGTAACTTCTAGCATGTTTGAATTAAATAGTATGTTTTAAAAGTTTTAAATTTGATTTATTACGGCTTCATTTTTGTCCTACATTCGGGCGGGAGCCGTTGCAGTACAAAAGGCCCGACACGATATTAAATAGCAGGAATCAAATACATGTCACTTTTCTTCAAAGTGACCGTGATAATTTTTGAATAGCGATAATATTGTTTTTCAATCATTACAGGTTTAATTGCTCTAACTCGAACTAACCGATGATGTCCTGAGAGATATCCAAAAAGTATGAGATAATATACGTACGCCAGGAAAATTCTAGTTTAAAATCGAAATTGTAAAGTTAGATGCAAAAAAGTTGAATATCTACTAGGACTTACCTGTGTAGGTAGATCTTCTATTACTAGCACAATCATTTTGACTGCTTGAGAGCTCAATGAAAAACACTAGAACTGGGTGTCCAAAGCTGGCCTCTGGATATGGATCAACCACAAGGACCGCGTCGTACGAAGTCGGGACAAGTTTGATTTTATCTGGTAAAACGGCTCTTAGTTTTCCTCGGCTCTTTTTTTCTGCGTTAGCAACATAGACGTTCATAGCATCTCTTTGACGCGTCCTTAGTTCTGTACAATTTCCATTGGGGATGAAGAAATTGCACGATTTCGTCTGTATCAAGCCAAGGCTTGTGTTGATTCGTCGCTCCCAGACCAACGTATTCGACGGGGTAGTCGCTATTGGGACGCGTGGCTGACCCTCCGCAAATGGTGGAACGTCTTGTAGAACTACGACGAGAAAGAGAGTGGCGATTAGCGAAGTAGGATGCATCGTTTCACTAGTGCTGTTTCAGAATGAACACGCTATAGAGGTCCCGTCTCTTAAATATAGAATTCGGCCCGGAAGAACCTCCTCACAAGTACTAATGTAAAATCCAACTGCGGGCCAAGTGTAGACAGTCGACCGAGTTCCGTTGTACCGTCGATGCTGATTGGCCAAATCGCAGAATAGGCAGGCACAATTGCTCCAGAATAATCAAGTGCGGGTCGACCAAGTGCCGCTTCATTTAAACGTTTCGCCGAACAATTAATTATAGGTTTATCGCAGTAAATAGCCGTTTCGTGAATTAAACGGCGGCGTTCAAAACAGGAATAAAAAGAAACCAAACCGTCCAATGCTTGACCACGCAATGGTCATTAATTAACTAATCCATAATATATGTCGAATGATTGCAAATACCAAGGATATCCCAGCTTAGCTGTTCTTCGACATTTTTGGTAAATATAGTTGCCGCCGTTTATTTAGAATAGCCGAGCAACATTTTTTTAGCCTTCAAAAATGCTTGTTGTTTATAATAACAAGAGATAAAAGTGTCCATTTAAGGCGACCGGACTGAATACAAAAATTCTTTACAAGTTGCCGGTACTAGTCAAGCAAAGTCATCTAGTTATTTAGTATTTTTATAACATGTTTGCGCTCTTGTCGTGTTCGCTTTTTTTCTCTCTGATGGGCACAGTAGATTTACTTTGCAAAATAGCCAGTGCACACGAAGTGAGAACTAAACTTGCTCCCCAACCGTGTTTGTTTTAAATTTAGTGGATTTTTACAGTGGTGTGTCAGTAAAGAAACCGAAGTGTATAAAGCCGATTCAGGACTTCAAAGTCGGAAAACTACAAGCTCGCCCTTGTTGATATATAATGTAATGAAAACATGCGAGCTGATTTGTTGACGTATCACTGGTTTAGTTTATTGACGCAACCAGGTTTAGTAAACACCTTTCATGTCGGTCCAATTTTATACAGCTTTCTGTAAACCGAAATACTGCGCATAAAATCGGTGAATAGTATAAGAAGAAAGATCACTTAATCAGGAAGTCTTATAATAAGATTAGCAATTCCTTTAAAAGATCAGGGTACTGTATAAACGTTTGTTTATCAGAACACTCGTGCACCTCTCAAACTTTGGAATGCATGTGTTCTTTTTTTCATAAAGGGCCGACGTAGTTCAGATTAGTGCTACCGTTGCCTGATAATCCTTAATTTCTCCATGGAAATATCCGTCATCGAGACATTTTAATCTGCGTTGAAATACAATTTGACTGCTTAAGTGGACTGGCTAATTGATCACAATTCTCTAATTGTGATTAGACAAGGAAATCCCGAAGTTGCTCATTTGTTTGTCTTTAATTATGGATACTTTGCCAAAGAATATAGACAAAGTAGACATACGAGCTAGCTGGTATGACCCTATACATACCCAGCACTTAAACACCACTTCTTAGAATACATATTGTAAGCTGAAACACTGTTCATTCCAGCTGCGGTATTGCTGACTATATTTTGAAAAATGATCTTCTGGTGCTCTGCCTCTGACAGATTTCTCGCGCCAAATAATTTTTCATTTTAACACAAACTGTAAATTTGCGAGGGAGTTTTTAATGGACGAGACAGTAGGCGAAATTGATTATCAAACCAGATGTTTAAGCATAAGTCAAATAGGCTTGTTGAAAATGGCAGTAGAAATTGCCGTTCTCTCAGGCAACTGGAACGTTCTCTTTAAGGCAATTATAGCGCAGTAATTAATAATTTATCGCTAATACACGTCACACAACAAGGTCGGTCATACATCAAACTGTGATCAACCAAACTAAGAATTGCGCCACACAAAATAGCCCATACATGTGATCTTGACACGAAAAAGTTGTTAAACTGTCCCAGTGCTGTGAAATGTTGAGCCATGCTTTTAGTCGGCGAAGGTGTTGAAGAACACCTGCAATGGGATTTAATTGCTCACCACTGAGAGCAAGCGTCCGATAAAGAAATCAAATTGACTGTGCCTTTCTGGCCCTCTGCGAAAACAAACTTGCTGGAAAGTAAATTATTGCCACTTTTTGTAATTAAAGAAGGAAGATTAGAGAAACGAACCGCCGTGAGCTTTGTTCACCTTAGAATAGAGTCGGAGAAGAACATTCGATTGCGTGCAACAGAACTACGGCACAAAAAAGGTCGAAATACTCTTTCTAACTGTCTGGTGATGTTGTTAGTAATGTTACTGCTTCTATTGCTTCCATCATTTGTCTTACATTGGAACATATTGGAAGAAGTGTATATAAAATTAAGTCCGGCTACATTTTAGCTGTTTTAAACGACCAACACGTGCCTACGTTTGATTATTAAAAACGGAAAGCTCTTAATGACTATTCTTACAAGAATCATTTCCGTTTCATCAAACGTGTTTACGTCTCTAAGACTCGTTTTTCCCCCACAGATTTGACCTTTGACGACTACGTAATAGGAAAAAGTGTATTTGTGTTTGCGGTGTAAGTTCTTTTGCCTTTTCGGTTTGCCATATCGAATTCCCGTTTGATTGTTGTGATGAGCAAAAAGTACCGACACAGTGGTTTGTCATTATCATCTACTTGGTAATTAAAGTTTGCAAAATTAGATTTATTACCTCCAAGAGTTTTCACTGGATAGAAAATATAGATTAGAAGCGAAAGCCAAAATTTCGACATGCTCTTCATTTGTTTGGTAAACGTGAGCATTCGAATATCCCTCATTTCCCTCACTCATTTCCTTTGCTGGTTATTAACCAATGACAGAGGGCGGTTTGCGTACCTGTGTTGACGTCATGAATGGCAACGAAGGCCAGGGCGCGGAGGGAACCACTTGCCAGTTTAGTTTTTTAAACTGATTTAGTATTTGATTAAGTAACCGCATGACGAGTTGTTATTAAACAGTATTTTCCGGTGGTGAAGCAATGATACCGCAGTTTGTTTTGTTTTTTGTGAGACTGAGCTGAAACAAATATGATAACGAAATATATGACTATAGTGTTTGAACATCAACTGTGAGGGATTATAAGGATGGAGCTTATGAGTTATGTATTGAATAATGGGGCATAGTTAAGTACGTTTGTGTTTTGACCTAATTGAGATCTCTTTTAGTTCTTTCTTGATCTATAAACAACCTGATGATGGATGATTCAGGCAATTTCGACTAACAAGTACTTTACAGTATATCGTCTTTCCACCTACATGCATTTATGTACTTTAAAGTCTTTAGCCTAAATCACTAATGTAACATATCTAGCACACACACGTAGCTATAACTCTCGCTCATTATGAGAACCACACCGTTCTCTAACTGATTCTGGCAATAGGGGATTTGCGACATATTATTGGAAATCTTAACATTGGAATTAGTTTCTTTAAATACTGTATTCAAAAAACTCCACGCGTTTACTTAAAACTGTTATATGTTATCCGACGACATCTATATTATTATTATACCCTCGCAATTAATCGTCCAATCAAATATCTACATTAGCGTCACGTGCCAGCCCAATATTTTACGATGTAGGACAACTACTTATTGAGCAGCAACCTTTGGACAGATGGACAAGGTATATTTACTTGCCAATTGCACGATTATTTGTTCGACACAAGAAAACACCTAATAATGGTTCATCTTCGCCTGATATGGAAAATATTTAAGTCTCAAATTTTAATATTGAATTTTCGACTTAATTAACTATTTTGCCATATCGGGCCTAGATGAATCGAATAAGCTATAATATATTTCATTGGGAGTGTCTTAAATATTTAAAGTTTTAACATTAAGATGTGTTTAGTCGGCCAACTAGAAACCAGGCTTTCAGAAGTGAAGTTTTGTTGTGGCAGTAAAGGCACATGCAAGTGACAAGTACAGGGAAGAAAATTACAGTGAAATTCCTATGTAACGAAGTGCCATGCGAGCCGTACTGAAAAAATAAGTTCCTTATAAAGGGGCTTTTTATAACCAGGGTCCATGCATGAACTTCCTGTAACTTGCCGGGCTGGCCAAAACTTGTTCATTAACCGGGTCTTGGTTCATTAAAGTAAAATGCAACGTCAAAACAATTTTGCTTTATTTTAAAGTATGTAATCAAGTAAGTAAGTTGACAAAGTTTTGTTGAGAAATTCGGTGTAGTTCAAGAACTACTTCCGGCGACAGTGAAACATTTTTTCCGATTCTATTCCGATGTATTCCGACTATATCTGGATGTTTAAAAAGTAGAAAAACCTGACTTTTATCTTTATATTTAGATTGTTATTTTCAATTAACAACATATCAGCCCAATATGCTATTTCTGAATGATTATAAGAAACGTCTACAAAGCGTATTTGATGGCAACTTTGATGGCAACTCAACTGTGACGTCACATTGACATTATTATTGTGACATCACACTTAACATTTTCCGAAGGCATTTCCGACAATCCGCCATTTTGGATTTAACAAGATTTCCAATTACAAAAATAACTCCATGCCCGGTTAGACGGGGTTAGTACTTGGATGGGTGACCGCTTGGGAATGACCCCGTTGTCGGGCTTGGACTCATGTGAGTAGAGTTGTAGTTGACCTCTCGTGTGCTTCGAGGGGTTTTCGCCGGGTTCTCCGGTTTTCCTCCCTCCATAAAATCAACACCTAACATCTTAGCTGTGATCCGTGGTCTGAACTGTGTCGTTGGCGGCTGCTTGGAGCGCCTTTGATATAAGGATGATTAGCCCCCCAGTCCTTTGTCCTTTATATTAAACTATAAGTACGTTTCCGTCGAAATTTTGCCAGTGGGTTTGCACTATCGTCTAATTAATAAAATGAAGGAAACTTGCATGTCGCTTCAGTGTTTTCTAGCATTTATGAATATACTCTTAGTATGTTTTCCAGTTTAGATGATGACCTTTCAATTCTATATATATATAGTAACTTCTCGCTCGTGTCGAAACCCAGACCGGGCCGGCGGGACCATGTCCCAGATCTGAAGTCCTGTATGAGAAAATGGCTTTAGTCTTAGACGAGAGGAAGATTATGAGAATTATGAACCCCTTGTCATGCAATCTGGTTTGTAGTTTGATTTGCAAGAGGGAGACATTGATGACAAAGAACATGATTACGTATAGTTTCCGAGCCGGTGCTGCTATTACTTTGGCGTTCGGGTTAGGGTCAGTGCTCTTACGGCGTCTTATTGTCTAAATATTGCGTAAATCCTGTATCCTGCATTGGAGGCCTTTAGACTTGCTGTCTATACTGACGATTTGAATAATCTGTTAATTGCTAGATACGCTGACTTTGATAATCAACGAGGTTTCCTTGTTACTTCCCCGCCGCTAAGTGTTCCAAGTATTATAATACCCCAATAAGTTTGTTTACGTAGCTTTCTGAAACGAGGTTCTGTTTTGAGAATATAGCCATATAGGCATATGATTCAGGTTCTCTACTGGTATGGATGACATTCCAAATTCACATTCCCTTGTCACGTTGTCTAGTTGCATGTCATGTCTTATTTGGTGACCATAAAAGGGACTGCCATGAATAGTATATCCCATCTCCAGATGGTTGTTGCAGGAGCCGGATGAATTTTATTGGTAATTAAAAATTTAAGGAATGTATATAGATATGGTCAATATCAATATACATTATTGAAATTTTAATTATCAGTTCAATTTAATTTATCAGCCTGATGTCACTGGAAATTTGTTTCCCAACAAATCTCTCCCCTGAATGATAGGACAAATTTCTTAGAAATCGACCCCTGATAAAATCTTTGATAATATTATTTGGGGTGGGGAGGCGAAGGGCGATCTCTTGGGCCAGCGGTTTTTCTATGGATCGTTTTTCACTGACGTGATCGGTGGCCTCATTGTGGTGGTGAAACAATACGAAATGTTTGAATAGGACCGAATTAATCGTTTTCATCGGACGTCACGGCGGCCATATTGCTGTACTTGAATGAAATGGCGGTCATATTGATGTACCATCTTTATCCTATGGGAATTTAGCTCTATTCTTATTCGAAGTGCAGGGGCGGATCCAGGGGGAGTTATGGGGGTTGCAACCCCCCTTGGCCTATTATATATGTATTCTTTGAACAGTATATTATATTATATATAATATATAAATTGTGTTTAGTGTATAATATAGCGTATAAAAATCACTATTTCTGATCCTAATATTGTGTTATTAAACTGCCCCCCAAAATGCAGAAATCAAAAATTTTCCGGACCCCCCTAGAGGTGTCAACCCCCTCTTTTAAAAAAATCCTGGATCCGCCCCTGACGTGTCATAGTTTCACCGCCCAAATGGGGCCACACATCGCGTGAGTGAAAACGATCCATAGAGCTAAGTTTCCATAGGATAAAAATGGTACACCAATGTGGCCTCTATTTCATTATTTCAGTACACCAATATGACCCTGTGACGCCATGCAGATGAAAACGATCTTTAAATCTCATTTCTTTGCGTACATGTTTACTTTTTTCTGCCACTTCATATTTTGGCAAATGTCGATGCCATTGTTGCTGTTTGACCTGTACTGTCCTAAACGTTTTCAAGTAAAAATTGTTGCTAAAGTATTGGTTATTGTCCCGATCTAAAAAGGTCTCTAAAACTTATTATTGCTTATTGCTTATCTGCTTTGATTTTTCTGTGTCCTCTTGACTTCGAAAACAATTAACAAGGTTAAAATCAAAAAAGATGTTTTTGAATAGTATGTAAAAACTAATCATGCAGTCTACACAAACTCAATATATATGTAGATT
This sequence comes from Paragorgia papillata, assembly GCA_035771165.1. Lineage (NCBI taxonomy): Eukaryota > Metazoa > Cnidaria > Anthozoa > Scleralcyonacea > Coralliidae > Paragorgia > Paragorgia papillata. Next base: position 3,014,914 of record JAWNZC010000348.1, read on the forward strand.
GTAAGATTACGATGTACATGTTATATGTAGTATATGATTTAATAATTGTCTGTCGCTACTACCATTATTTTTGTGATATTTTCAGGACTCTTAGTGATAACAGTGCATGCGTCGAACAAAAACAAACTGGCTGTGAAACAAATGAAACATACACAAACCCACTGCGCGAAATAGATTGGAACTCTAGTTCCATATGGTTCGCCTGCTATAACAATTACTACGCATGCGTATACTACTACTCCGCTCTTTGCTCAACATTCGACCCTGACGACCCACGTACATGGAAGACAGCCTGTGTTAAGTGTAATTGTGCTCGTAGTCTATATTAGTTTCCCCTTCTTGTTGTTTTTAAACCGCGCCCAATTTATTATTTATTTATCAGTATTTATTTATTTATTTATCTATTTATCTATTTTTCTATTTATCTATTTTTCTACTTTTCTATTTATCTATTTATTAATTCACAGCTCTCTTTTTGGGGTGGGGGGTGGGGGTGGGGGTGTTAGCGTTCTTTTTCTTTTATCTTTTACTTTAGATTCATTGTTTTTGTATTATCTTGTGCATGTGTATTTCCGTTCACTGTTAAACTTGTATGTTATAATATTTGTAACAAAGGATCCGCAGTAATTGGCTTTAGCTGTTGCGGTATTCCTGCCTTGTATTACTTTTGTTGGTACAAATTGTACATATATAATTAATGATATTATCAGGGCAAAGTAAAATAAAGCCAGTTCAGCTATTTTATGAGTTGTGCGTCATGTACATGTATAGCGCATTGCATTGTGGTGCGTTTGCGTGCTTATTATGAGTGTTAACGTCTACCAAACGTCACGCTCTGCTTTGACTTTAGGGATTAAAAAATAAATATGGAAAATCATATCATTATTTACTTTGTTCAAGTTTTGTTTTGTTTAAATTCTATTGTATAAGACTTACTAGATTCGCCAATTAATGCCAATCAAGAAATGAGATTAATTTCCATTTGGGCAACCTATAACCTCATTAGCTTTATTTAGTAAGATTTTTTGCGATGGTATATTTGTAATAATCTGTTGACTTACGCATTACATCAGTGATAAATAGAGAATAATACATGGATGTGCGGAAATATGACATTTATTTCGAGTGTAAATTTCATATTTCCAAACATCCATGTATTGTTCTGTTTATTATATAAAAAAATTGTCCTATTGCCTTGCAAAAATTGCATTAAACTATAATGCTGATTCAGCGATAATCGTCACATGTGAGATTATCATAAATAATCGCACATGTGAGATTATCACTTTTATTAGTGGCGGAAAAATCAATAATACACTCTATTTTATATAATAATGAAGTTTATATAGTCTTCAACAATTTTTTTTAACTAACTGTCGATCGTCATGTGCTTTGAGCATTGAGCTTGGCTGCCGTAGACCATGAATACTGCGGCAAATCCTTGCATGGCTAAGAAAACATGTCTGCTTTGGAGACTATCTAGACTATCTATGAATCGTGATATTCACGTAATATAAATCGTGATATAAGGCGAAAGCTAGAGTGAAAAAGAGAGCGGCCAGAAGAACGTAGTTCCAATACATATAATGTTCGCATGTTTCCTGCATGCTTGTGTTAGTTCTAATGATTTTGCCGGATATTGGCGATGATCACGTAGGCGCGTATTTAAAAACAAAGACATTCACCTTGGGCACTTGGTGACGTATAACTATAAGTGAGGTTAATCACGACAATACTCAGTAGGAAATGTAAACAGTTTTCCATTTTCAATGAAATGCGATATTTTCTCTCAGAATAGCTCTTAAAAGTAAAAAAGGGTGTTAACTGTTAAACGTTGATATGATAGTCAAATCTGACTGACAAGCCAGTGCTTGTTCCTCGAAGCACTTTTACAGACACCTTATAGCTTTGCTAGCTGCACAACGTGGTGCTTTTCTTCGCTGACTACCAGCCTGTCATGTATGACTAAAAAATTAGCAGCAAATAAAAAACTCATTATTTCATGACGTAGTTCAGGTTTTATCCTCTTTTGGATTCTGTCCATGGACGTGATAGATTCATCAAACGGAAAATAAGATTAGTTTCCAGCTATTTTAATACTCGTACATGGGGTGGATTTACTAAGATTCTGTATAGGCTTACGATAATACCTCTTCTGGAAACATGCATTGGAAGTCTGCAGTAAAACACTGTTAATATCCTAAAAGATTACATCTATTCTTTGTTTGCACGTGACGTCATGGCGACCATGTTGCATGTATGGAATCATTATCAGCCGCTATCGTAGACTCGTCTCCAGTCGTCCCTTTGGGGTCTTGTTGGAGAGGAGAGGAGAGGGAATTACTTATTGACATAGGGAAGCGAAGTTTACAGCATTACTTTAAAATTTATTGGAGAAGATGGCAGCAAACACAATAGAAATTGGGAATCAAAGGGCCATGTGGAACACCCGCGGGGACGGATGGGAAAAAAAGAAGCGCGTTAATTTCTTCTCGCGCTTAAAAACCGCGTTCATTTGCTTCACTGCATAGTGCTCTCTCTATCTCCAAAATTCAATTGAAGGATTCTGAAGTCGCTTCGAACTTCAAACCGATTTGGCCACATGTAGTACGTATTTTCATGTAAGTGTCCACACCCATCGATGCAGTTGACAACTCTAACTACAATCAATGACAAAAGTCTTTGGGAAACAGCTGAGATTTTCAAACAGTTGTTTTACATCTATTGTAATATGCACTATATTCCTCCCTTCTTTTTCTCCCGTAAACATGGGCCATGGCATACAACATTGAACAGGGACCCGGGAATCACAGAAACAGGCAATTTCTCATTTTTCAAAATATTTCAATATTATTAAAATCAACTCATGAGTAAATATCAAAAGAAAGAAATATTTAATCAATATTTACAATACCGAACACTCGTCAGTGTTCTCTGCGATTTCTATTTAACAAATAGAAAATCGCTTGCGTGTCTCTGTACTGTGATAGAAACACGAATGACGTCATTTCAAGCGGAAAAAATGTCCAGTGGAAACAAGAGGCGAAGTCGAGTTCACACATTTTTTCCGGTTGAAATTGCGTCATTCGTGTTTCTATCACATTATAGAGTCACAAAAGCCGTTTTCTATTTGTTTTGTAAAATAACTAACCATTTTACGAGGTAAAAAAAAACAAGGAGAAGCCACCAAAGTGACCGAATAATTACGCCAGTGACTGATTACCGGAGATTTAACGAAACAGAGCATGCGTTGTACAATATAAAATGAAAATGACGTCAAACGTGTCTCTATACTCTGAGTGAAAATGGCTCTCGTCCAATCAGAGCGTGTGTAGGACACCTGTTGTTTTATAAAATTAAATAGAGAATAATACATGGATGTGCGGAAATATGAAATTTATTTCGAGTGTTGACCAGGATATCTCACGAGTGAGCGAAGCGAACGAGTGACATATCCTGTTCAACACGAGAAATAAATTTCATATTTCCAAGCATCCATGTATTGTTCTGTTTATTATATAAAAAAAATTGTCCTATAGCCTTGCAAAAATTGCATTAAACTATAATGCTGATTCAGCGATAATCGTCACATGTGCGATTATCATAAATAATCGCACATGTGAGATTATCACTTTTATTAGTGGCGGAAAAATCAATAAAACACTCTATTTTATATAATAAATAGAGCCAAGCTGGTTTAAAAACTCGGTTTCGCCTCGTATTTTCAACCTAGAAGTATACGAGGAAGAACACCGTAGCTGCACTAGTATTGGACATATTACTTATAATATTTTCCTCTCAGAGTAACTCTTAGGGCCTGTTCACACGAGACGCTACCGGGTTATCTCGGGGGGTAGGGATAACTCGGGGGCTAGGGTCAAAGTTGACCCTATTTCACATGATAAAACGCAACTACCGAGTTGTCCCTGGCCCCCGATATAACCCTAGCTTCATGTGAACGCTTCACCCCGAGTTATCCCGAGCAACAGCATAAATACGCATGCCTAAGTTGACCCTACCCCCAAGATAACTCGGGTGAAAGCGTTCACATGGAGGTAGGGATAAATCGGGGGCTAGGGTTATCCTATCGCTCCGACCGAGTTATCCCTATCCCCCGAGTTATCTCGGTCTCATGTGAACGCTTTACCGAGTTATCTCGGGGGATAGGGATAACCCTACCCCCCGAGATAACTCGCCTCATGTGAACAGGCCCTTAGCCTCTTAAAACTAAGTCGCATTGACAGACCAGTGTTTGACTCTCAAAGCACTTTCACAATCGCGTTTGGGAATCGGGACACGGCTATTCCGTTCTTCATCAACTGCCATGAGAAAAAAGAACATTACATGGCTCCAAAACTCATAAATAGCAACAAACAATATTATGACACCATAAATTTTAGCGATGATAGACCTTGCTTGATTTGTTACCAAAAAAAACGGGATTAATTTCCGTTTCATGTTTGTGCAACTTCACCTGGTGCATATTTTCGGTGTAAATACTGGAGTGGATTTATAACGAGATGCCGTGGGCTTATAATAATCGCCTTTTGATAATAATATCTTTTCCGTGATCACTGAAGATGCCTGCCAAGTCGGTTGAATCTACAATAAGCTAGCCAAATACCCAAATTTCCTAAGAAGCTTTTATTTAATAATCTACTATAACTAGAAGTTACTATCGCAAGGAAGTGCTGCCTGGTTAATAGTTGGTAGGTTGTTCAGCGACAACAATTCTTCACGTGGGATAAGACCATTGTGAAAAGCATTCAAGTACATATTGTCTCCTTGCACTATTGACTCGGTCGATAGTGGACTCCAATCGTTCACTTGAATAGTTTGTGCTGTTAACAGCGCTGATACTCATAAAAGAGCACTGTTTTCCTCGAGACTGACCACTAAAACGTTCATGGCCTTGATGAATACTTCCACAAGCAAGTATAAAGACATGATCATTGACCGCACTTACTTAGCGCCAGTGGTAGCGCACTTTGCTGCAGCCTCGTACCCAGGCTCTTTACTGCTATCATACCCATCTGTTGCATGGTCAGGGGGTTCAGAACCAACATCTCCAAATCCGAAAATTGCCAGGGTGCATTCCGTGCATGCTACACCGGATATCTCCGGCGTGGACTTGTCCTCGTGCTTGGCGTGCTGGCGTGAGTTACCCAAAATTTGATATCTTGGCGTATTGGCGTACGCACTTGTTCAGCCTTCTTGGCGTGTAAACAAATGTGACCAGCACTTTGCCTCTTTTGGTGTATTATTTTCTTATTATTTTGCGTATTATTACTTATTATTTTCAAATGTGCATGGCGTACCAAACGGTCCGATAAAAAATAATTGGTAGCCTTGGCGTAAAGCTCTGAGCCTCGTCGCCAATCTCCGGCGTGAGACTTGCACGGAATGCACCCTGGGAAAATTGATATACGCAGCCATACATAGCTCGGCAAAAAGACTGTGCACGAGTAACGCATAGGTAACCCAAGAGAGATGCAAGAATAGTGTGCTGCCTCCCTGGTGGGAGGCAGCAACAATAGTCGTCACGCGCCAATCCTCGTTTTCTCCGTTTTATAGAAAGTCCCGAACAAGAAGATGTCATTGTCCATATAGTAAACTTCTAGAAAGCGTTAAATTATACTGCGAAATTTCTAATAACTTAAATATATAACAACAGCAAGTTTCATTTTTGTACCATTTGGAAAGGAACAAATGTTTGCTTGTATTCGGCAGTTGTCGACAGCTATTAAGTAAAAACCCGCGTCAGCCTGAAATGGTTCTCAGATATTTGGCGTCCACTGAGAAAACAGGGAAAATGCTTGTTGACAGTCAAAAAATTAACTAAGTCGAGATGGTTGTTGTGGGTGTGGTCCCTTGCTCCTAAACAGTACCCCCACTGCTACTTGATTTATAAAACTGATGTATCCTATAAAACCAATAGAGGCAATTAAATACATCAATTTATATTGGAATTATAAGACACTCACTCCGACACACTTCGGTTCAGTCAGATTAACTTTAAACATTTTAACTGATTCTGGCCAATTAAAATAAGAAAATTAAGAATCTGTATGATGAAATTTGGCATTTGGACCTCTAAGGCTATGTGCACACGGTAACGTTTCCGAGCGTTTTCGTATTGTTTCAAGTAATGAACTGATTGTTCTCGATTCCCTTGAGAAGAGTAAACAATACGAAAACGCTCGGAAACGTTACCGTGTGCACATAGCCTAAATAAGAACCTATAGAACCTTGAATAATAATTAGATACGAAATGAAGCAAAAAGCAAGGAAAATCTTTGTCCAAGTTGGAAAAAATAGACAAAATTTTGTTGGAAAACCTCCTCAATAATAAATTAAGTCAGGCGTCCTTGGGTCTTTATATAGCATACATCCCTCGTTCTCGGGATTTATCTATTACATAGTTAGATTACTATCTATATACACGTGCATATGCTTTATTTTGCTATAAATGTTCGAAAAAATAAATAACTGCTAAATATTACAAAAGCTAATTGGTCACCGAAGAATAGTCGTTTCTTCTTTGGTATGTCGAGTAATTTGCAACCAGTCTTTAGTTTTATAGTCTTCAATATCAGGTCGATCAAGTGTTGGTATTTTCTCCTTCTTTGAACACCACGGTAGCTGTTTCATCACTTCGTTCATTCGAATATGGTCTTTGGAGATCCCTCGTTGGTATCTCTGTATATAAGAAAAAAGTCGTGGTAATACGAATTTTACTTCCAATTTACTAAATCTCGAATGATTATTGCGGGACAGTGAACTCGGGTGGAGAATAATAATGTGTTACTCCGAGTGACGAACAATACCGGACAAGTAGAGAAAACTACTAACCGAAGGTCGCGGATTCGAATCCCAGCCGGGTCAAGTAGAGTTTTCTTTACTTGTCCGGTATGGTTCGTCATTCGGAGTAACACCTTATTATTAGTAGTAAATCTTTAACAATTTACATGTAACATGATAGCATGCACGGTTTCGAGTAGTGAAATTTGGAAAATAGTGTGTTTTTGAAAGACCTCACTAAATGCCACGAATCCGAAACACAGGTGCTGTTTGAGATGTTGAAAACTTAACTTTTAATAATATGTCGTCAAATTTGTTTTCCAAATTTGTCGTCAAGCTTCAGTGAGTCTCGAGATTTTAGCAATCTTCTGGATAACCTAACCGCAACAAAAATCCTAAAGGTGATCGGTAATACGGGCAACAATTTTTCTTCAACTTGCAACGCAGCACTTGCAACGCAGCTTTGTTGCGTTGCAAGTTCAGGGACCGCGGAACGATTTTTGTATTGGGGGACTAAGCCACTGGCGGTGACAGTGACAATGTTGATATAAAGTGCAGACCGCTGCTTAGAAAAATTATTGGGGGGGAGGAGGCTAAGCCCCCCTAGCCATTCCGTGGTCCCTGAAGTTGAAAAGCGTTGTTGCACGTATTACCACCCACCTTAAACATTGTCACGCAACAATGATTTTGTTGCAAGTTGAAAAAAATTGTTGAAAAAAGTAGACTCCAGTTCTACTTGCTGCAACATGCTGATTCAACTTGCAAGAAAATCATTGTTGCGTGACAAATGTTTAAGGTGGGTGGTAATCATAGAATGTGGTAATACATGCAACAACGCTTTTCAACTTGCTAGGCAACAATGTTGCAGCAATTTGTTGCTCGTATTACTTCACCTTAACCCTACTCAGAAATCTGGTTTACTGCTATTTGGCGACATATTTTGGAAAAGCCCCGAACGACAGGGGGGGGTCCTTTTGAGTCATCCCTTTTAGTGACGACATGTTGTCTTTAGTTCTCATAAATCAAGTTACTGAGTTTGCAAAAAGTGGTCGAAATGCAAATTTTCAATTTGGGAAACTTTTTTACGACCCTTTAACGATCAAATAAATTCCACAATCGAGCAAAAAGAAATATTGTCAAAATTCAGGTCATGATTCAAACACAAAATTAAAAAAAACTTGTTTTTCCAATTATAATAGGTCATTTATTGAAACTCCTCTTTGTTATCAGTCAATTGGGTTATACTGAATTCGTATTCTGCCCTTCTGCCCAATACTTGTATATAAAACAAGTGGCTTTATTTGTCCATAGTCCCTAAAAATAAATTGTCTGGAAACGCGGCCAAAGTCTTTGTTCTAGGTTTTTGTTCACGTTTGTGCACCTTATTTCACCTTAACGCTCGCTGAACACATTGTATTTTTGGTATAATGAAGCAATCAACCAATAGCAGTATTGCTTTATAAATATTAATGAACGTAAAACAAAAGATTGTGCACCTTATTTGCCACCCTCAACCTAAATTGTAGCTCATTGTTAACCGCTTTGATGTTCGCCGCGTCTCCAGACAATATAATTCTAAGGACTATGACTTGTCCGTGTGTCCCTGGTTGCCGGAGGACGTCACATGTAGCGTACAAAGAATAGTCACGATATACTGTGGCGTTCTTTTGGTCTTTAATAGTGCAATAAAATATATTTGTAAAATAATTCAACTGCAAAACATTGTATACTATGCCGTAATACTGTACATTTTTTTCACACGCGATATACTGTATAATCATTTTTAGATTTTTCAAATTCAGGTGATGAGTACCCTGGTCCCAGAGGTTTTCTTTCCAGTAAATATTATATTCGCAGTGAAGCGGGAGAGACCAAATATTTACTGGAGAGAAAACTTCTGGGACCTTCAACAGCTGTTTTTAGTAGACCTTTCCGCATGAAGTGATTGGATCATGTGATCTTTCTTTTCGACAAATCTGATTGGTTAATGCCCAAAGCTGTCCGAAGTTTTGCGTGAGCCAATCAAATCTCTCAATGCATTATGTACGCACTTCATGCGGAAAGGTCTATTGTGTCACGAAATTCTTTCCTCGGCCACAAAAGGAGATTTTAATGAACGTTAGGGTTCGTTTACATCTAAACTAAACAAATTCTTCTTTGTAAATTTAGTTTATGTGAGTTTCAAAACCACAGTGAGATCCTAATCAATCGCGTGAGCCCTGTTAACTAGGCTAGCCCGGCTCATGTACAGCCCCTAAGACAACACGTAGCAGCTGCCTGCTATTACATGCACTCTATTTTACATAGAATTATGCACCCATTCGGCGAATTAGTCTACTGACCTCTTTTGGTAAAATTAAGGTCCGGTCCCATTTGGGGTAATGCTTTGCTGAGGTAACAAATGGCTTTGAGCTAAATGAACTTTCTTGCCCATCTCTTATATCCATTGAATTATTTTGGGCTGTATGGTGAATAAATATAAACAAAAAATACAATATGAGTCAGTGCAGTATAGACATATAGGGGATTATTCATTCTTATGAGAAGTGTTATTTTTCTTGCAAGAAAAAGAGCAAAAATAGTTGTCCTTAAACAGGAATACGGTGTTGTGACAGTGAATTATAAAACTAATTAAATTAATTCCGTGGAAAATTATGAAAAAATGTTTAAAGTGCCTGTATGGCCTGTGGGATCTTTACATATTTAAATAACTTAGGTTAAATGAAAATGTTTCCCGAAATTTTTTCTCAAAAATATTAAATCCCCGCCCAGTAACAGCGCTCCAAAGTTGGCCTTATCAGCCCAAATCGTGCCCTTTCGAAAGTTAGACCGTTTTCTTGGGCCTTAAAATAAATTCTCACTAAATAAATTTTCATAATCAGCAACCATTTGGCTTCCTTGACTGAAAATTTGAGATACATACATAGCCCTAAAATTTGGTATGCAATGGCCAATTTCCCAAAACAATGAAAAACATGCTTTCATCATCTAATGTAACCAAACTGGAGCTTAAATTAGTTAAGTTAAACAGTCGCATAAAAAGGATTGATCAGTGGTTTCCATTCTTGAGGCATAGTTCGATGTTCACCTATTACGTACTATATTGAAATATTTACATGCAGGTGTTGAAATATTAATAGTCTTATAAACTTTAAGTTGTCAATGTTGTCCCCCATGTGGGGGGTGTGGGAGTGTGTGTGCCTGCGGTTAATATCTCAGAAAGTGTTTATGCTATCGAAGTGAAACTTGGTATGCTAATTAATACAACATCCAAAAATATTTTATTGGTGTCACCCCAGATGTTACGTATCTATTATGTCATTGGTGATGTCATCCTAAAAATACAACAAAGTGAAATGCAGCCAAATAATAGACAAAAAAAACTCTCAAATCAATTTTTTTTATTATTACTGTAGTTGAGCCAGTAGAAAGAAGATAAAACTTTGAATTTGAAACTTAAAAATTTAGGAAGAATTTGGTTTATTTTTTTGGTTTAAGGCAGTTGAGTTAGTTCAGTGTGATAAGGACAGGTAAATGTTATATTCATGAACCAAGCTTTATTGTTCTATTTTCTATCTTTAGACATTATTTGAAGCATCCTATGAGCATCCTATTCGTAAATTTAAAAGCAATTTTTCGTAAATATTAAATTGATAACGTCACTGTACGTATGATGTCATTGTTTGACCATCTTGGATTCCGCCATATTGAATTTGTGGCATCATTAGATGAACTTAAATAACACAAAATTCATGGAATTATATTAAAAATACTAAACTTAATCAAATAGTAAAAAAAACAAAAAAAAATTAAAGCAGAATTTTGAAATTTTTGACACAAACATCAAAAACTGGTTGCTATGGCAACACTAATCAGTGTAAAATTATCTTTTACACACAGAAGCAGTTCTGCAACAGCAGTTATATGAAAAGTCACAAAATTTCGTGCAATTATTTTAAATACTTGAAAAGTTACAATTAGCTTTAATTAAATTCACCACGGCACACCCCCACCCTCAGTCTAGATATGGTTAATTAATATTATACATCATTGAAACAACTACAGACCTGAGCATTTATTATGAACACTTATACTTTTTCGTTTGAATTCCAGATTTCCACAATCTCTTGCAAAGAGTGTTATAAATGGTGACTTTTCCTTTAACCTCTCAACAGCATCCTATTTACCAATAAAAAAGAATATTAAACAAGCATGCATGCATATATATAACTGGTAAGTAAGTTACTATATGCATGTAATTCACTAACATTTTAAAGCTCAATAAAGTGCAGTATATCCAACTAAATTAAAACAAGGTGTGCACAGCTAGTTTTAATATAAATTTCCCCTTGCATGGTCACAATTACTAGGATAACTACTAGACTCACATGGTTCCATGATTTATTTCTATGGGTGTAGAAGTGTATACAACTGTCAGTAGCAATAGTCGATCACAGCAAGCAAATATAATAAATAAGTTATAATAGTAAAATATCAGTACTACGTACAAATTGATATTTTAAATTGGTGAACCAAACTAAACCTCATGTCCTCTTTAGTCTCTTAGGGAGAACATGCAGTTTTTGAGATATGACTGATAGTCCTAGCTGATAGGGCTGCATGTACTCCAATATAGAGTTAGTCAATGCATGCATGGTTTATTCAGGACCAGTCCAATTAATTCAGGTCAGTTACACAAAGTTGTTTCAATAGAAACTATAAGTTGTCTTCCTTTTAGTTCCTTGATATTATGAAAAATATTTTCATTAATTTAGCAAATTGTAATTAAAACAATTACCGATACTGAAAAAACTCCAGAAATTACACCACCACCCCACCCACCCCCATAAAAACAAAGAAAAAACAACAACTGATGTTTTGTTGTATACCCTTCCCACATCACCAAGACAGCACAAACTTTCTCCATTTTTAACCCTTTCACTCCCAAATATGGAATTTTCCGTACTTCATTATCTTACTCAGTTTACCGCCAGATGATTTTACTCGTCGATGAGAGAGCTCCCAGAAAGTTGGGAGTGAAAGGATTAAGAACAACCCAATACTGTTTTGCTAAATTTGGGTTTTCCAACTGACATGTAGTTTTAATATACCGGTACTGTAAAATTGGGCAGCATGTTCTGTTACACTGGCAATCATACAGTGATTTAAAAGTGGTGGGGTGGTGAGCAAAGCTAGATAAAAATAGAAGTCTCCGAGGGTTCTTTGAGTTTTTGGAATGGTTGTTTCCAATACAGTACACGTTAGTCCCTTCCCTCCCTCTTATACCCTCCCCTCACCCCCCTCCCCTTACCCACTCTCCCCTCTGCAAAATCAACACCATTCTACAGTAGTTTTACCTCAAGTTTCACAAACCACAGGTTCCATTTGTCATGAAAGAGTGAACTAGCATCATTGGGTTATCAATATCCAGATTATGATCAAATAAAGGTTGATTTTGCGGAGCCGGCTACACGAGTTCCTGCAAGCTCGAAAACAAAGCACATGCCTGGGCAGGCGTAATTGTGAAATGTCATACTTTAATACGGATCGACTTACCGGTCTAAAATCATTTCCCCGAAACGCGTGTGGACCCAAAGTTTTGTACGATCCAGCGCGATACATGCCATCTCTAACACCTAACCGCTTAGCAGTGCCAGCGCTGTGGATACGAAATGTTGTCACAAAAGGGATTCCCATATCCTTTGGTTGTTCCAATACTTTTGGAAGAGGTTTCCTCACAAATTGTCCATTTCTCGTCTGTTGCTTGTCAATTTCTGCACGTCCATTTCTCCTCGGCTTTAGCCTCGAACCTTTTGGCTGATAGCGACGTAGTGAAAAGTCAATAGACGGGACACTGGCTTGACTTGTCTCGTCACTCAACAATCTGTCAGCATGGCTAGTTTTGCCGTATCGAATAAGAGTGTCACTTCTGGACCGAAGTAAACTTGCTCCAGCCTCAAATTGCAGCTGAGAGGCAAAATTAAATGAGCCCAATTCACAACCAGGTAGCGAATTATGACTCATTGCAGATAGTTTCGTAATTAAAAGATAACTCGATAAGCCTACTCTAGCCAACTGGTTGTCAAGTGTCCAGATTTCTTCTTTCTTTACTTTAATAGCTAAGCCGCTCAAATCACCGTGTCAATTTGATTTTCATATTATAATATAGAGCTTGTTGTCTTTTCTAACCTTGTGACCAGCTACTTTCTCCCCGAAGAGTCTGTTTATAAAATTTACACTTTCACTTTGAACTGAAGATGAACTTTGAAGAGAGTTTATACATTAGTAAATTAAGTTATAAAGCTAAATAATTGCAAGATATGCCAGCGTTGCTATGGCAGCACAAACAAAATTATGCAAATTGCAACGTGTCATCAAACCGCAGAGGGTCTGGGTTTACAGAACTAGTTTTTTTAATAAATTCATTAAATATAAATTTGCGGCCATCGGCCATGGCCATTTCGAAATGTCATTGTTGTCATATTCTATGCATAACTTTAGTTTCATTCTTTTACAAAATATCCATGAACTTTCTTTAAGGTTGAGATTTGCATGTTTCTACCACAGATCAGTGGATGCTACACTCTATTTATATATTTGTACTGACTAAACCCCAATATTTTTGCATTGAAATATTTCTTGAGTTTGAGTAATAACTATTTAATGGCACATTATACGAAAAATTTTATACGTCCAATTTAAAAAAACCCCAACTATAAAACCATGATTTTTCTGGCGTAAAAATATTTGATCTATTTGAAAAATGAAATTTTCCATGTTCGAACTCAAGAAACAAAATATCGTTGTTGGCGAGATGTGAACCTTTAATTATATAATGATCTGAAAATTATTCTTTGCATAACTTTAGTTTCACTCTTTTTGAAATATCCACTGAAAATCTGCAGATACGATATTGCCGAACTTTCAATAGCCTGAGAATTCAGACCCCATGTCAGGCGCGGGCACCCTCCCGCCTGAAATATACGGGAGGGTGCCCGCGCCTGACATGGGGTCTGAATTCTCAGGCTAAACTTTCAACGACTTTCTTCAAACTGTTACCATTAGGGGTAATTTCAATCAAGACAAATCAAATTTTGGGGGCTATTGGTACTTCAAACAACTGGGCTACAAATAATGTACATCTAAAGTATTGTAGATTAAATTTACATCATATATTTTAGATATACATGTACTGAAAATTAATTATGAGATGTAAATTTATTTTACAATATTGTCTAAGAGATAATAAACTGCAATACTGCAATCGAATTTGGATATTTCCTATAATAGTACAATTAAAAACAGTTCTTTGAAAATCCTTGGAAAGGTGGAAAGTCCTTGTTAGCAACTGTTTACTGTACAAGTTTGAGAGTCCAAAACAACACGTGCATAAAAAATTCGGAAAAAGAATAAAACTAAATGCAATGGATAGTTAAACAGTCTGACAATAAAAAACTGTCACCAAATAAATAGCAACAGTTGTTGCTATGACAACAATGACGTTTCAAAATGGCTGCCAATTACCATTCAAATTAACTTAATTCGAAAAAAACTTTGGTGACCCCCAAATTTTTTTTCATTACAGTAGGCCAATTTAAAAAAAATTCTGTACATGTAGATCCAAATTTTTTAAAAATTAACAAACATGATTTTTCCGGGGGGAAAAAATGATTCGGTCTACAGAATTTTTTTTAAATCGGCCTATTGATTACTCATACTTCAAGAAAAGTTTTAATGAAAAAAAAATTGGGGGTCACCAAAGTTTTTTTCGAATTAAATTAGTTTGAAGGGTAATTGGCAGCCATTTTGAAACGTCATTGTTGCCATAGCAACAACTGTTGACAGGGGCGCAACTAGAAAATTTCGAGGGCAGGGGTTGAACGCAAAAAAAGGGCAAAGACATTCAGTAGTCTAAACAATTTGGGAGTAGAAGCCAAGCAGAGATTCTAGGGGGTCTCTGAAACAGCATTTCCTGCATTTTGAGGACGCTTTTCTCGTATTTTCGGTTGCGGAAATTTTTATTTTGATCTCGCATTATTTAAAATTTATCATAATTATATTCAGCCTAGCTGCCGCCCGGGCCTACTGTTAGAAGCCTCTGAGTGTCGCCAGATTTTCGGAGAATTGTATTGCGTACTACAACAGACGATTAAGTATTTGTTTATCTAATGTCTAACCTAGTATTAGAGGTCTCACAAAAAGGGCAGGGGTTGCAACCCCCCCCCCCTTTTAACAAATCGGATTACCCATATCGCACTGAGCATGCAAGAAGACCTTTAACT
Source organism: Paragorgia papillata (assembly GCA_035771165.1). NCBI lineage: Eukaryota > Metazoa > Cnidaria > Anthozoa > Scleralcyonacea > Coralliidae > Paragorgia > Paragorgia papillata. The sequence continues at coordinate 3,029,997 of JAWNZC010000348.1, forward strand.
GTAAACATCATGCATGCATGCATGTCGTTAATTAATGTTCAGTTATTCAAGTCGAATTAAAAAAAATTTTCTCACTCAGCATTGTTTAGAAAATAACCCGAGAGCACGTGTTGAGCTTCTTCTACTTTTCCATTGAGTTTTAGTGCCTCTGCTAGAGTCTCTCTTGTTCCTAGCCGAGATTTAAAATCGTTTAACATTTTATCCGCCTTTAACACTTCGTCGTGAAGGCCTGAAGAGACTCTAATATTTGCTATTTCCCAGGCTTTAAAAAGGTTTGTTTCCTTGGCAACTTGTTGCCATACTTCTGAAATTCGATGAGCAATTCGTATCAGTTCTCTTTGAGTAAAAGCAAGCAGACATGGTTCTTCTTTTATTTGTAGTTGTCGTGGATCTGTTTGAAATGAAAGAAAACAATAATCTATATAGTCATTATAGTTAGAGGCTTAGAGCGTCCGGCTCGGAGGTTGTGGGTTCAAGTCCAGTATGGAACTCAGAGTTTTCCGATTTTGACTATACTTACGATAGCTTGTACAGCAAAAACAACTAAAATTTTAACAACTTCAAGCTAAAAACACTTTATACTAATTGGAATATTTTTTACTGTTGAAAGACTTATATAGTTTGCTGCAGACGGCGTTGTGGTGGGAAAACCGTCAGCCAGTCGAAATTACTAAATAGAAAACCGTGGTAGCCATAGTTTACCTCACGTGCACTATATATTTCTTTTCACTTGCCTTGCATTTCCTGAGTAGGCATAATAACTTGCAGAGAAGGGCTTGTTTTAGATGAAGGTATAGATGACGGTGTTGATGAGGGACTCAGCGTTTCTTGAACGAGCCCAATCTTTACCTTCAATGACACATTGTCCGGTTGGTCTTCACGTGGTTCTGGTGATTCTAGAAGATAATTAAAAATAATCATAAACTGTGAAACATATATAGATATCACCTATATTACAGGCGCTTTTGTGTAACGATAGACAAGAAAGTTGATTTGCAAAAAAAAAACAGGCATGCAGATGTAATATTAAAGAACGATAGGAAAGCGAATGTCAATACGTCGAATGACAAAATACTTTTATTATATATATATATATATATATATATATATATATAGTAAGGTTAGATATACTGCCGAAACAGAGAACGTAGGAGTCTAACGTTTCGAGCGAAGGCCCTTCGTCAGAGAGAAACTTAAAGAGTGTAAACAAACAATCAGCTTATATACGACCTTATATACGTAATCATGTGACCAAAAATAAGCCAATCAGATAAAAATAACAATAACAAATTGATAATGAGATGCGAAAAATTATATAGCCAATCAAAGCAAAATAACAATAAGAAATCGATGAGATGCGAAAGACATTTGCTATTCATACCGTCGATGAGCAAAAAAGGAGGGGGTGTAAAAAGGATGAGCGAGAGTAAAAATAGATAAATTAATAAAGTGAAAACGCTGTTTATGTCCGCCCTTGCTAAACAGAAACAACGTCTTCAGAGGTGTTAAATAAAGAAAAACGTTCGTTGAGTCCGTGAGGATGAATGGTACCAATTTTGAAAATGAGACGCTTTTCTAGACTAGACTCCTATACGTTCTCTGTTTCGGCAGTATATGATTATCTAACCTTACTATATTTCGATTGTTGTTTCAACACTGCCTACGCAGCACGCTACTTATATATATATATATATATATATATATATATATATATATATATATATATATATAAGATATATATATATATATATATATAAAGTATAAAGTATAAAGTATAGTTTTACCTTAAAGTCTTCGCTACCAGAGGTTTCACCCGTTTAGGGTGAAACCTCTGGTAGCGAAGACTTTAAGGTAAAACTATACTTTATACTTTATACTTTGTATTTTGCTCTATCTATATGGTATTGAGCACTCTCTAACATTTCGTGAACCATAACTCACTTATATATATATATATATATATATATATATATTTCTAAAATTCATTAATAATTCATGAGGAAAACACAAAGAAAAATCATGAGCGTATCGGATATATATATGTGATATAGACGGCTCTAAAACACTCGGCTATCGCCTCGTGTTTTATATCCGATAAAGCCCTCCTGCGCGGTTTATAAATATTACATATATATATATATATATATATATATATATATATATATATATATTTTCCATATGATCTCAAAAGCACAAGACTTAAAATACACTTCAAATAAACGACAAATTTTTTAAAAGTAAACATGTTTCGGCAACACTTATGCCATCTTCAGTACTAAGCAGTAATGGATTAAAATATTTACAAGCAGTATTTATATAACTTAACCTAATTTGTATTACAATGGTGATACTAATCTAAATATTAAATTCTAACACGATGTGACAAACTGAGGAGAATATTGACAAGGTGACATGTCATTCTAATGAAGGCGTCTAGCGTAAAAAACAAGTATAGAAATTATAATTATAGTGGTGGGGATGAGAGAGGAGGGGAAAAAAAATAAAATAAATTATAAACTAAATATAGTGTTAAAATGAGAGACTTGAACGTTTAGGTCAGGTTTGGTTTTCTTAATGTAAAGAGCTTCCTTTAGTTTCAGTGATGGAAGACTTTGCCGTGCCTAGAATGTTAAAGCATGATGAGTTGTATTGGTTTTTACATGAAGGGGATTGTTGAAGATGTTTGTATATGTGCGAGTTTTTGTCGGTCTGAGTGTGTTATTTAATCCGTGTGGTGAGGTGACGAGTGGTTTCGCCTGCATGTGTAACGGGAGTTACATCCCGCGCAAGAAAATTGATATACCACATAAGATCTAAGTTCACTAGGGATGGGATCCTTAAAACTAAAAAGGTTTTTTATTTTGTAATAAAGAAAACACTAGTTTGATGTCTAAGTCAGTGCAGAAACGTTGAACAATTGACCTAAGTTGGCGTTGCGTAATTTTTGAGTAAAATCCAATATATGGGAGTTTAAAGTAGCGAGTTTCATGTTTGTTGTCATCTGTTTCGCTAGTTATGTCCGAAAGGTTATTCTTATTAGCATTGCCATTGTATTGATTTATCACTTTATCAATTATGTGGAAAGGAAATAAATTGCGTTTGAGTGTGAGAATAAGTTGTTTGAGGTCTTCTTGAAAACCGAAATCCGTCTTGTTTATTTTGCGGGTCCTATCAAGTAATGTTTTGATCAGGCCAGTTTTATAATTGATAGGACTGAAACTTAAAAAATTTGTTAGGAGACCGGTATATGTTTTCTTGTGAAAAATCGAGGTGGTGTAAGTGTTTGATGATTTGCTTACCAAAATATCTAAGAAAGGGAGTTTACCTTCCTTCTCTGTATCGTGCGTAAATTTAATATTGGTGTGTTGTTGGTTTAAATATCTGAAAAACGTCATAGCATCGCTCTCAGTGTTAAATACGCAAAAAGTGTCATCCACATATCTACGGTAAAATAAAACACTAGGGCCATCATAGTTGTCTAACCATTGTTGTTCATGATAACCCATGAAAAGATTGGCGAAAACTGGACCTAGGGGAGAACCCATGACTACTCCGTCGATTTGATCATAAAGTAAATCGTTGAATAAAAAATGAGTATGTGAGGTAGCAACTAAAAATAATGCTTTAAGATCTTTTCTGTTGATGGTGAATTTAGGGTTGTTGTCAAAAATTAAGTTAATAGCTATGTCGATAGTTTCGTCCAGAGGGATATTAGTAAAAAGACTTTCTACGTCAAAAGATATAAGGAATTTGTTGTTTGAGTCAGAGTTAAAGTTAAGGAATTCGTCAACAAAAGAAAAAGAGTCCTTAGTTGTATACTTGTCAGGTATGAGTGGGGTGAGAATAGTGCAAAGATATTTGGCTAAGTTATAGTTATATGCATTGATAGATGAAATGATAGGCCTAAGAGGAGGAGCGGAGTTTAAATCTCGCGACTTATGTAATTTCGGTAAACCATAGAATCTAGCTGGTTGTGAGCCTTTGGGGTAGATATTACGATATGTGTTATCATCTAACGAGCCTTGATTATTGAGTTTCCTGAGAAGCCGTTGTAGAGTGTAGGATCCTTATCTAATTTCTTAAATTTTGACTGATTTAATCATATTAATAATATTAATTATATTAAGACAGGATGGTGGGATGTAACTCCCGTTACATAGGCGAAACCACTCGTCACCTCACCACACGGATTAAAGAACACACTCAGACCGACAAAAACTCGCACATATACAAACATCTTCAACAATCCCCTTCATGTAAAAACCAATACAACTCATCATGCTTTAACATTCTAGACACGGCAGAGTCTTCCATCACACTGAAACTAAAGGAAGCTCTTTACATTAAGAAAACCAAACCTGACCTAAACGTTCAAGTCTCTCATTTTAACACTATATTTAGTTTATAATTTTTTTATTTTTTTTTCCCCTCCTCTCTCTCTCTCTTTACATCGCCACCACTATAATTAGAATTTCTATACTTGTTTTTTACGCTAGATGCCTTCATTAGAATGACATGTCACCTTGTCAATATTCTCCTCAGTTTGTTGTCACATCGTGTTAGAATTTAATATTTAGATTAGCATCACCATTGTAATACAAATTAGGTTAAGTTATATAAAAACTGCTTGTAAATATTTTAATCCATTACTGCTTAGTACTTAGAACGCTAGGGTACTTGTATGAGATCGTTTGGAGGGATAGTTTCATTGTGCTTATGCTACCAAGTACCCAAGCGTTCCTAACCCACCAGTCTTCAGCTCTTTTGGGAAATGGCCAATAGCGACACTGTTTATTATTCTATAAAGGACCATGCATATCAACCTTGAAAGCATGCACGTGCAATGTATGTATGGGGCGGATGTTTGGATTGGAACTGTTTTGAAATACACACAAAAAAGCATTTTGTATCGAAATATGCTTTTTACTTACCTATCGTGGGTGGATGCGTTGGCTGCAGTGGCTGAAGAACAGGCAGACCCTGATTGGTAGTTCCAGGAATATCATTAAAAAAAGCTCCAGATTCATTACCTGGTGAAGTCACGCTATTAGACCCTATAATGGTGGAGTGATATCGGTTAAATGATATCTAATAGTGAGATGGTTCGAGTGAGAACTCGACCTACAGTAAATAAGTATTAGTGATAAAAACTTGTTTCGAGCTACGGTATAAACGTGGGGGAAAATATAGCAAACCTTGACATAAATCGAAAATATTGAAAATTACAAGTAGGTATCTATTGTCAGGTTGTTCCTTGTCTGTTCTACTGTAGTATTAGGTCTGATCTAGCTGACCACAATCATATCTGTTATAACAGACGCACTGTATAACGACTGCTTTTGGGTTTTTTTCTTCCAGACCCCAACAGTGCTGTGCACCGCAACATACCGATCAGTATGTCATTTCAGTCAGATACAGCGCTAATAAACCAAAATACAGTACTGCTGCAGTCTGATGTTATCAGTTCTGAACAGTACTGGCAAGTAAGAGTTAATTACCGAGAACCGAGGCTTTTAGCCAAATATCGCCCAATGGGGCCGCAGGGTTTATTTGGAAAAAAGCTTAGGTTCGAGGTAATTAACCCTTACTTATTGCCCTTCGTTTGAATATTGGCGCGGCTTTTGACCGAAATATTGTACAGCATAAAAAAATAGGGCCATTTGCTTCGTTCTCGTAATCACTAATCTATAGATATTTCCGTTAAAAGACCTATAAGCCAGGGTTGTTTTTGTTTTTTCCTATAATATATTGTCTTTGAATTAACAACAATGAAAATCATCTTGCCGCGCGGTATATATACAGTAGAGGTGTGCGAATCCGATCCGGACTAAACTTTTATCGTTCGAATCGGATCGGATTTTGTTCTTTTTTTCTCGGATCGGATCGGGATCGAATCGGATTTTGCACCTTTTTATCCGCATCAGATTCACTTTTGTCATCGTTTTTGTCACAAAATTCACTAGTTGTATGCACGTTGCACAACACATGAAGGCTATTATTACATAATATTATTATTGTATAGTAGTTTTTTTTAAATTTATTTGTTCATTGGTTTTCTTTTCGGAAAGTTTGCGCAACTATTGCAACATATATCCGGTGTTTTAATTTTTTCGGACCGGATCGGATCGGATTTGAGCAGTTGTTTTCGGATCGGATCGGACTACAATTTTTTGGCTTCGGATCGGATTCGGATTGACAGTTTTGGCAAACCCTCGGATTATAAGGGGTCAACCCTCGGATTATAAGGGGTCAATCCTCGGATTATAAGGGGCAAACCCTCGGATTATAAGGGGTCAATCCGATCCGACGCACACCACTAATATATGCAGTACATGTATTATATTTACGAAAGATCCGACTGATGAAAATCGTAAAATTGGAGTATGAATATTTAAAACTGAGGCTAGTTCAAAATAAGTAATTGGAGAGTCGTGTACTATATTAAAATACTCATTCAGTATTGTATACCACTAAGAATTACTATACGCCTGCTCACAATGAAAAGACAAACCTGCATTTCCATTCACATCATCCAATATGGCACTGATCAGAATCCCTTTATTAACTACTTCTCCATTAGGTAATGTAGACCCACCGGTTTTGTGCAAAGCTAGAACAACAATGTTGTCATTCACAATACAAAGGACCGGAGATCCAGATGAACCTTTGGCAGTGTCAGCTTTGTAGCAAACCATTACATCATTGACAAATTTAACTACTGAAGAGCTGAATCTCTTTTGTTTTCCTCCCGGATGTTGGGGGATATGGACGATATCGTCCACCTTCACACATATTTTCTTTTCTTCCAACTTCACAGCCGACACGTTGAGCTCACTCTGAAGATCATTCACAACGCTTTCGCAAATTCCGACCATCGTGTAGTCAAGACGCTACACATAACCATAAAAATAAGTACTTACATGTATTAGTACGTTATATAGGAACTAAAGACACGTACATCAATACTGTATTTTGTTACAGTACAGACTTGGCGAACACTTTAAAATTATTTTATGTGCATATAAATTAGCCCTTATAACCTCGTTTTAAAGTAAAAATTATTTACAATTTCCCACTTGAAAACAAATTCTTAAGAGCTAAATAAATTTATATGTATATATAAAGAGATTTTAATTCGGCGGCCATTTTTGAATAAGGTCTATGCTTCAATGAACATAACTTTCGCTGTCGGGTCGCGCACTTTTGTAAACGACCAAAAATGTACAAATTATATATTTAAATATTAAACAATAATAAGCTTTAGAGGCGCGTTTTTTTTTTATCTTGACAGTTTCCAACGCTCTAGAGTTTTTAGTTAAAGGGCAACTATACGTTTCCAGGTTGTTCTATTTTCCGTTAAAGTCGGAAAAGTTCAACCTAAAACCGAAGAAATAATTGAAACCAGTCACTTGGTTCCACTTTTATGAACTGTCTAAGTTTGAGTTTTTGCTCCTTTTGCTGAACTCGTGTGAACGACGACCGCGTCGAAATAAAGACTGGTATTACTACTAGCTTGTGATGTCATACCGGTAACAAACAACAAGGTGTTTGGTGGGTTTTACCGGTATGATGTCAAAGACAATGGAGTACCTAAGAAGGCTTCGCTGATAAATTATTTTCTTTACCTCAAAATTCATATTTTTCTTTACTTTTGCTAAGTTAGATGATAACCCTTTCAGAAGAAAATATAAGTTGACCTTTAAAAAACAAACGCGAGACGCTATACAGGCTAAACAAGTTTAAGAATCATCAGTATTGCGCAAAGTTGCTACCGGTATTTATAAACCTGAAAATCCGAAAAAACGAACTAAAACGAACCCTCAGGGAATTCAAAATGAACGTTTTTCATTACTCAGAATAAAAATTAAAAAGAACATTATACAGACGTTACTTGCGCGTCGTACTTCTGTTCATCAATATTGACGCAAAAACAAGGAAATCACACATGGTGCATGATTGTTCGTTGTTTATAAGTTCTAGTTCACAAATATTTTGATCAATTGATGCGTTTTCATTTTTAATTTAAAATGGCCTTTATATAGTCTTAGACTACACTGCTTTTTTGGAATATCAGTCTACTTGTTGAGCTATCGAGTCCACAGATATATATTAGAGGGAAGTTTTTATCCAACTTACAGTAAATTAAGCATTTTTTAAGCATTAAAAAAAATCAGCATATTTCGTTTGACTTCCACAGTGCAAAAAAATTATAAAATGAAGGATAATTCTGAAATACTGTACTGCAGTAGTATAATAATCCACTGATGGATGGTACGATTATGTTATCAACTGCAATTGACCATACCGAAAAAGATGGCGACGTGTACCTATTTAACCACAATCCTTTGTATGCAGTAAATATTGTTTCTTGTACATCTGGACCAGTGGACCATACTGTAGGTCAGTGATCTGGACATGTATGTATCCACCAGCCATCGCTCTGAGTGACACTCAACATTTTGAGCGACACTCAACATTGCTCTGAGCGACACTGAGACACTCGACATTTTGAGGTAAGTCCACTTAAACTATACTATATATTATATAACTTTGCATTATTACAGTAGTTCTAATCCCTGGTTTAAGTTTTTCCTCTCTTATACCTATAGTTTTCAGGCTGTTACCTACATTTTTTTCTGTTCTGATGTTTTTCTTTGAGGTTCAACATTATATTTGGAACATTAGGAATCATATTAAAACAGTTTAATAGGCACCTTGATATACAGTAAGCATCTGTAATTATTGTTTGTTTTTGCTATCAGTTTCTGGTGCTATTAAGTTGGTATATACTGAAAGTGACAAAAAAATTAAAATAGTTTATTATAAACAATTAAAATAAGTATTAAGTAGAGTATTAAAATTAAGTATAAATTATCAGTATAATTATTTAAGAATATTACCGTGTTTGTTGTGAAGAGCATATCTGGATTCAATGCAACACATTTTGGATTCCTTTCATCCCCATCAAAACAAAAGGTTGCTTTTACCCGAGAGGCATCTTCTTTTGTTTGAATAAAATGGTTGTTGGTGACTATAACAGTTTCCTGTCTTCCATCAACCTTGCATTTTGCCAAAAACCCACTTGCCTCACTACAGTATATGAGAAAATATAACATTAGGCCACATAAAAAAAATACTTGTTTAGCATTCACCCATTTCAATTTTTCCAGGTAGAGAGGAAGGATTTTTATTTTTTGTGTTTTTTTTTTTATTTTGCCATACAGGGGCACCACTCTCATCCACTACAGGGTGTTTCAAAAACATGCGTGGAACATGTAGGGGTTTGGGTATGAGAATGGCTCCAAGGTCATGCACCCGTCAGCACATCAAGTTCATCGGCAATTGCAAAGCGCATATCACTATTTTGATACTGCAGGTAAAACATTGTTTTGAAAGTTTTTACACTAAATTTGAAGGGTTTATTGAAAAATAAAATAAAAAATATTTGGAGGTTGGTGGTTTTCTCAGGTTGGGCAGGGACACTAAACAAGTAATTTTTTTATGTGGCCTTACAGTTAACTCAAACAGTAGATTGGCTTCACTGATGCCATGACTAATTCTTCCAGCTTAGTTTAGTATAATAATTTTCTATGTTGCACATAAAACAGACAAAAATTATACACCCAAAGTCAAAATTTGGGAATTAAAGTACATTTGGTGGTTGAACTATACAGAAATTAAATCTCATATATTAATTTGCTTGATAATAACACAGGATCACCATTTGATCACTTCAATCAGTGAATGAACATGGCTGATTGCCCAATTTTTACTAAATTTTGGGTGTAAATCATGCATGCTTTTCTTGCTCCATGTTGCGTGGCATGGTTTTGGAAACAGCACATGTATGTTTTCCAAAGTGGAAGATGTTTTATATAGAAGAGGCGACATGCAATTCATCATGTAGAATGGTAGGGGTGTAATATATAAGGCACCCTCAGCTCTACGCATGCTCTGATTGGCTGGGCTCGGCATGCATTTATAAGAGAACAGAGATCATGAATGATGTAAAATGGTGTAGAATGGCGTCAGCTGGCTGGAAAAGCCCACCAAATTCCAAAATGACCACACTTTTAGCTTGATTTTTATTATTATTATTTTATAAAATACATAAGATATACCATTCCTGTGCATATGTACTCTTATAAAGGTACATTTGATGACTGATTTGAACACGAAAAAAATGTAAAGGCGTTCAAATGACGTCAAACGTGCCTTTTTAAGAGTACATATGCACGGAGCTTTACGTTTTATTTGGTATATTTAACAAATAGATTCCATTTTGCCGTTGTCTGTTCAGTTATAGATGCACAGATGACATCACAACGTGGTAAGAACAAAAAAGTGGCCCACGAGACGCAGTCGAGTGGGTCACTGATGTTCTTATCACGTTGTGACGTCCTCTGTGCATCTATAACTGAACAGACAACAAAAAATGGAATCTATTTGTTTTATACAATACAAAAATTTAAAAGGTTTTTATCAAAACTCTTGTCAGATTTTGGGGCATATGAAGAAAGAAAAAAGCAAGTCAGCTGACGTGATCCATGTGTCTGTCCTATAATAGATCATGGGCAACAACCAATGAAAACACGCATAGCAACCAGGGTATTGTATAAATATATATAATTATATATAATTATATATATATATTTATTACAACATATGTAACATAGTAGTATATATATATATAGACTGTATTATATGTATACTGTATTACAATGTTGTAAATTGTAATGTCTATTTCTAACACTTGTTGGCTTTGGTATTAAACTACCAAATAAAAATTGTTCAGCTTCATATCAAACTGTCAGGCGAGATGGCCAAAATACGATTTGTCTTCTACGTTGTATACTTTTGTTTATAATTATATTACAAAAATATATAGAAGAAATCGATAAATAAAATATAAACGTATATTATTGTGTAGCAATTACAAGTGATTGAAACAAACCTTGTTGTTCTTAACGTGTGTTTATCTGACAGCAGAGCAAGATGACAAACGGCTGAAACTTTCGAAGACAAATCTGTCCAACGAAGAATGCCAGATTGTAGGTTCACTTCGTTGTTCCCTCCAGCCATATCTACCAGGCGATAACACTGTAGCTCAATATTAAGCTCATGGGTAAACTTATCAAAAACGTTCGGAACAAGCAGGGACAAATTGCTGCTTAGTGCTTCGGTGCTTCCTGCCTTATTCATTCAAATGAGAAATTTCCCGGAATTGAATAATTATGGCCACTTCCGCAGACGTACCCATAATTACCATCATAATTAAAGCGCGCGGAGAACGACGGGAAACTGGCCCAATTTCAAAAGAAATATGGGCCAGGCGTGTTACGCCTGAATTTAAAAATATCCCTGATAGTCCAAGCTGTTGCTATTTTATATTTTATGCGCTAGAAATTAAGACTTCAAAATCGCATGCCGCTTTGGTGTTGAGAGTATCGTGTTGCTGGGTCTAACCGAGCTATACAGCTTGTCTAGAAAATTGAAAACTTTAGTTTTACTCTTAACCAAGCTGCAAACATCTTAACTCAAGAACAATGTTGAGTAACAACTTACAAAATACGGCTTGTAGTTAAACAAGTATAATACCTGCAGGACACCAGCTGGGGCGGTTGTACGAATGCCGGATAGCGCTATCCACTGGATAGCGATTTTTTCAACCTTCGTAAAAATGGCCGAAGAGCTGTGATACTACGGATCTGGAGCCCACAATAGATCATAAAAACTTCAGTTTATAAATACCAAATCCTAATCTGAAGTCATAACAATCGACGACCAATTTTACGAAGGTTGAAAAAATCGCTATCCAGTGGATAGCGCTATCCGGCCTTCGTACAACCGGCCCCAGGCTTGGACTGGCCTATGTGCCATTGTGCCAATGGCACATGCGCCCCCTTTAGAATATACCTCAACTGCGCCCCATGAACTATATTTGCTAAACTAAGATATAAAATAATATGTCTGCCCATTGCATGTAGTTTGTTACTGAATAATATTCTGCTTTCTTAAATTCATGTTGTGTATGGTAGCAGGGGGTAGACAGGAGAGTTGCTGTTCCGTAAGATAGATATTTTATTCCAACAAATGGTAAGCCTGTATACAGTTTCTGTAAGTTAATCATTCATGGGGGAACAATGACAACAACAATCACCAATTTCGAAATCTTTCTCTTTGCAGAGGCTTGTGGGCAAATTTGTCTGTAATGCACCTTAGTAGACCAATGTCATTATTTATTAATTTATTTTTTTAACTGCGCCCCTCTCCCTAGTGGCACCGCTCCTAATACGAAGCCAGTCCGACTCTGCAGGACACAAAAGCGTATACTCTTCACACATGCACGTGCTTAAATACCCCAAATATTCTTGGTCTGGTCTCAGCAGCTCAATGGTTAGATCATGCGACTATATAGCTATAGGAAAACTAAATATAATTCAAAATGAAGTTGAGGCTATGCGTGTATGATGGATGATACCTGCCGATGTCCCCGAGAACCTGACGCGCACTATTTTTATCTTGATTGCAAACTGCTTTTTAGAAGTCCATGGAACCAGAAAACGAAAGAACTTTCCGCAAGAAAAAAGTGTTTATATTACACATCACCAACAGTAACAATCAAAAGTATTCATTTCATTTAATTCACATTAGAAAAGCATACTAAACTATGATATGTACACATCTTTGTATCAAAACACTTCAAAGTTTTCGCTTTACATTTGTAATGCAAATTACGATTGTCTTTCTAGTACAGCAAAAAATACGCGAATATTAAAGGCGTTCATCGTATATAAAAATCTGAGGCAGTGAGGTTTGGAACTTCGCCTCATGTACATGTCAACACTATTCAGTTTGATATATCAGAAATATACTTTTATAAATCCAGTCGTAAATTACATATCGTACAGGTTTTAAATTAACAATGTCCAAATTAATTCATTACATATTTAATAAATAAGAATCTATCGCGGGTTAACGTAGAAAAAAAGCATTGGTTTTTATTCGCGCGTTTTACCGCAGTCTGCACGATCATGATTTTTACGACGAATCAGTATAGAATAATCATGCAGATTCAAGGTTGTCCACTATTGCCGCGAATGAGCATATGGACAACTCCACACCACACCACAATCTCTTGGTTCATACAGTACACCACGCTTTGTGTGTGCATCGAACTTCTAGTCGTCTCTTGATTTTTATCTGCTTCTCTTCTTTCTGTGTTTTGATTTCTTTTTCCCTTTGTTGTTGGCGTTAATGTTAGGAGACACAGAGCTCATGGTAGGAGCTAGAGTCACAGAGAAAAAGGAACAAATGTAAAGAAATTAATGTATAAAATGTATAAAGAAATTAATACTGCAATAATTTTGATAACATGCATGGAAAGATACATTAAAGCTAGCTTTGTGTGAGGGCTGGATCTCTCCAAAAAAATTAACTCGTACACCTCGCTAAAAAATCCTTAAAAAAACGAAAATCTATACAGATAAGTCCCAAAAATCTTTGAAAATAATAAAAAAATCCCTAAAAATCCTTGACTGATTATATTCCGGGCACCCATTCAATGTTGGCGACTCAGTAAACCCTCCGCTGATCTACTTTAACGTTATTGTACTTTTTTCCCCATTCAAAATTTAACCAAGCGAGAGAGAAATAAACTTTACGAAAGAAAACGTAAAATATATTAAGTACATGTATATTTCAAAGAGAAAGTTTCCCAGGTATTTTTGCAAATGATTTTAACTTGCATTTGATTTTTTTTACTTACATCTAGTTGCCTCTTCGTCTCCAAGCGACACGTTCGAGTCTTCTTCCCAAGCTAATCTGAAAACACAATAAGACAGCCCCTTCAGTTTGACCAAAAATACACATATACAAAAAGACCAAATTGCATTAATATTTGAAAATCACATAGACGATCGTGATAATAGGTCTATCTAAGCTATGTTAAGTTTCACACTCAAAAGTGCAAAGGGCATTTCTTATTCGTGATTTCCCCATCCTTGTAAAACCGTATGTATTGTGGAGAAATCACTCAAACAAAGCTCACAGTTTATACTTTTTATAGTCCTGAATAATACCAAAACTATAGTTGTACGGACTTTTCAGTATAATTAATTGTTTACTCAGTGAAAATCTCAGTTCTCAAAAATATATAATTCATGTTTGTTCACAAAGGCCAAGGTAACGGCCACTGTTTACAAAAATGCCATAAATTTTCGCTGCCTGCACGAGGGTCAGAGTTGGATATACGGGTAACATTGAATAGCCTACACACTAATCATATTGCGGGCCTAATCATATTGCAAAATAACATGTTGTTAAGTTCTCACAAAGTTGTAGCTCAATGGTTAGAGCGCGCGTGATTATAGGTCACTATAGTTCTAAGAAGGTTGCAGGTTGGTAAAATCACAAGCAAACAACGGGCTGTAGCAAGAATACGTAATATTCACCTAGCTATATGACGGTAATTTCTTTTCAATTTTTCTTTTGAATTCTTTTCAATTTCGTTTATTGTTCTAGCTTTTGCATATTTTCAATGATTCAAAAAGCTGAAAATGACGTCAATGCACGGCAGAAATGACGTACCTGTTTAACGTATCTCGTAATGCTTGACCATCGCCATCATCAAATCCATCTACGTCTAGATAAAAAAGAATCAAAAACTTTTCACTACATTGCCATGTTCATTACGCTGGATTTCTGCCAGACAAAAAATGTCTAGGCTCAATTAGCGTGATCAGCGGTTGGTTAACCATAACCATGAACGGCATCACCATGACCACATAATAACCATAATCCTCACCATCATCTGATCACCACCACCACCATCACAATCATATAATTATTACCCCCGCCACGAGGTCGAGCTTTCACCTTAGTTTGTTTTTCTGTTAGTCTGTCACTATATAGGATATCTGATATCTCAAAAAATATTGTACAGATTTTTATGTAACTTTGTGGAAAGGTTGGTCACAGACCAAGCCATACATATGTACACCTGTCCGTTTCTCATGACAGAAAACGAGAAAAGTATTCGTGCAGGCTGTATTTTACAAAGACCACGCTAAAGGAGAGGATCATATCCATAAATACATACCGACTTGTATCTCGTCCTGCTCCATCGTGAATCTAAACACAAAGATTCAAGGTTAAAATAGAAACCAAGGAACTGCTTCAAGCAAGCTGGTTTTTTTTTACAAACTTGATATGGAAAAATATCTAAAAATTAACTCATGTTAGAATATACAAAGATACACGATAAGACACCAACTACTTTGAAGTCATCACATCCTCCTTTATACTACTGATTAACAACAGTTAGCACACAGAGAACAAACTAAGCATGAAAACGATGTTATATGCAAAGTGCATGCGTCATCGAAACATTTATTTTCCTAATGTCCTATTGTACAAAAATATGCACTTACGTGACTTACCCATCAGGTTTAAATTTCAAAGGTAATGCGTCAGCTTGACCTACAACATTAACAATAAAACAAGAAAAACATAAATACCGTAAACAACCTCGGTATGCCATCCGAGTTCGAGTGGCACAAAGGTTGGGAATATAGCGTCGGGCTACTAGTATACAAAGGTGGCTCAAAAGTGGCTCAAAGGTTGGGAATAGAGCGTCGGGCTACTAGTATACAAAGGTGGCTCAAAAGTGGCTCAAAGGTTGGGAATATAGCGTCGGGCTACTAGTATACAAAGGTGGCTCAAAAGTGGCTCAAAGGTTGGGAATAGAGCGTCGGGCTACTAGTATACAAAGGTGGCTCAAAAGTGGCTCAAAGGTTGGGAATAGAGCGTCTGGCTACTAGTATACAAAGGTGGCTCAAAAGTGGCTCAAAGGTTGGGAATAGAGCGTCTGGCTACTAGTATACAAAATATTGTGGGTTCGAGTCCCGCCTAGAGCTCAACGTTTTCTGAGTTTAACAACTTACGACAGCTTGTACAGCAAGAACATACGAAACTTTAATAAAACAATAATTATAGTGGAATAATTAAACAGGTAATGACAAGGGCATGTAATAAATAGTATGTTGCATCTCCCAAGGGAACTGTGCAATTTTTCCATTTTATTGGGATTTTTTGATACAAGACTGCAAATCAAACACGCTCATCTTCAGTCATTTTAGACAAAAGAGTATATTAAAAAAAGACTAACTATTCATAAATATGAAACAATAGCCATTCATAACAAGCAAGCACTCAAGATTTCGCCGACATAGTGGCTCCCGCTGACAGGTCAGCGGTAGTCACAAAAATTACTATAATTAATTTTAACAGTCCAAAAATCCTATAGCCACCTTTAAGAAGACACTGGGTACGAGAATCCTATAATAAGAATTCCAAAACTTCAAACTTTCCAGATTCTAGAAATTATTACTTCCTCTTGGGTTTTGGCACGCAAAGCATAAAATGTGGAGATTCGAATTAAAAAAGAAAAATCAACTACTACCGTACCTCTTGTAAGTCTTGTAACAAAAAATACTGCATGGTAAACAATTTTTTAGGTTAACATGCAAGTTATAATATAGTAACTTATTCACTAAAAGTATTTTTTCCCTTTCCTACCTAAAAGCAGTAATCGAATAGACCTTCTCTGGTCATCTGTGTGTTGGGGACACTTTTGGGTTCTGCAGTAAAAAGTAACACGTGCGTTAGTATAAACAAAATACCCTTGAAATATAATACACTTGAATAAGAATCGCGGGGTAATATTCGTTTCAAAGTTTGATGGTTGTCGCAAATTTCAAGCTGACGACAAAATATTGCGATCTTTAAATGAAAAACCTGCTATAGGATCGACTATAGGAGCAGACAACCTTAAAAGATAAACCAAAAAACATTACACCTACTTTAGAGTAATTATTGACTGCTAGCACAGGCAATGCAACTATTACTACTGACCATAGCAATATCTTTGACTTGTTTTACAAAGCTGCGAGTAAAAATCATGGACATAGTATTTTATCCATTGATGCTTGATTTAGGATCAGACATTGTTTTGGAGTAGAGTTACGGTATATAATCTAATGTATTTGATTCTATTGTATTTCAGCTACTTGAATCCTTTAGAATTGGCTTAAATCGTGCATGATGCAATTTTATCAATTGTCTAAATATGTTGTTAATTCTCTCAATCACTTAATTACTTTGTTACTTAATATATATTAAATTTTTACAATACGAGCGGCCGGACTGCATAAAATTTAAATGCGAAGCGAACGTGCTCCATTGTAAATCTCGTACAGCTCAGATGCAAATATTGTATAATTTATGGCTTGATATTACAACTGCATTCAGATAGTCATAATCATGGAGTTTTGTTATGATTTGAACTATATTATTTTATTAAATCAAAGGGAAAAGTTTATGTAAACCAGAACGACGCTGTATCCAATTGACCACTTCATCACGAAACACGTGTAGTGTAATATGACACCAAAATCAAGAAATGCGGACAAGAAGTCTTCGGTCAACAGAGGCTACATAGGAAGGTGAACATTTTATTTCGTTTTTTATCGAATAACTCGCGCTTATGCTCATTCTAAGCGGAAAGTATCGTGCAAGATGCAACATAATTTACAGCCATTTCTTTTGTATTTTCATCATGAATTACTTACGGATATTTTAACTATGATTATACGTCGTAGTCTACATATAGATAAAGATCAGCTGCTCATGTTTTATCTATTACATACAAGGTCAATCCTCCAAATAAATTAACCAAGAATATCAAAGTCGTCCACACAAAACTTACTTCGTACACATTTTTGACGTATGTTCTGATATAACTCCACAAGTCTAATGAAAAAAGTACAAAACAATAAAAAATCAACACAAAACAACTTACAAAATACATTCCTACGGTGTTTAAGAACATTATTGACTAACGGTAATGACAAAACGTCTCAAACCTTCGACAAAAGAGCTCGTTTTTCATCTATAATATATGAAAAATAGAATAGAGTGATTAAAAGCACATTACAAAACTGTTTTGAGTAACGTGGTGTCGCCAACGCTTACCCAATGAAAGTCCCTCAAAAGCTTGCAAGGTAAGACCAGCCTATCGAAATAAAAATCAAGAGAATTTAACTTTCCAATTCTTAATCGTTTGGACAATAGCATATATATGGTCCCGTACTGTAACAAAAAACAAAAAGTTTCTAAATAAAATGTCATGGTTACCTTATACGCAGGCAAGGTGTCCGAACTTGGTGTTCCTGGACGTCCTGGATCGCCTATCAGAAGAACAAAACTTTTCATTAAACACTCAATTACCATTGTCTAAAGCCGACAAGCAAACGTACAGTACAATGGTGAAACAATGCTTAAATATGCAGAAAAAATAAGACTTTTCAATAATCAAGACCACTACTAGAGTTATACTATGGACTAGACTAAAGATCACACTTGTACTACAAAATTATTTATATAAGGAAAACTTTTTCATAACTTTGACTGTCGAACCACGTGTGACGTCAAATGTTAGAAATTAGGCCGGGCCTTAGCGTTTAACCCACACTACAGGGCCCAGATTCTGTAAAATTCGTTATGCCGCTTACATATACATAAAAGATTGAGTGACTTGTTTTGAAATCGGAACATATTGAGAATAACGATTGACTTCGTCGTAAGTATTAGTACGAATGCTACATCCGGTTTGTCTTTTATACCTTTCATTTCAGGTTTAAGAAAATTCTGGAAACGAGGAATGTTGAAGTACAGTAGAAAGTTAACGTTTATTAATTACCATTCTTTTTTAACATCTTCGACCTCCTTGGAGAGTTTGAGTTCTATAAATTAAAGTTTTAACGGTACGAAATGTAAGACTTAATTGACTACGATAGTCGATATATAATCTACTGTGTATATACACAGGTCTTGCACGTATTCCCAAGCTGGGTGGCAAATCCATATAAACATTAGGATTACTATTTATTATTTGGTCTACTAAACGTCGGTACTTTGAAGTTGCCACCCAACATGGCGACTTTGACGTCACCTGCAAGAGCCCAATATATACGTATGACTCACTCCACTAGGCGGAAAGCGTAGTCTTGTCAAAAAAATAATCGCCCAGCAAATAATTTTCAAAAAAGCCATAACGATAAAGTTAATTTATAACTTAATTTACTAACGTTTCGTGACTATTCAAGTAAACATCTTCCGAGGATTAGACGATTTCGACTAATATACTTAACTGATACAAAAATAGATGTGATGACATAATAGAAGGAAATGGGAGTGAGTAGGTAGGTGAGGAATCAGCAATAGAGATTAAAATAGTGTTAAAGGAAAGGATCGGCTATTGTTATTTAAAGAAGGATTGACTTGAAAGATAAATCAACTTTCTTTGATGAGTACATCAAGTTGAGAATTTCCCGAAGTTAAAATACTAAAATCAGAAAAAGATATTGGATGGTCATTCCTAGAATGAGATAAGACGGCTGAAAGCTGAGAAAACGAGAGTGTTTTCCCGGAGGGCCGAAATACCTTTATGATCTGAAATCCTCGTATATAAATGTCGGCAAGTTATCCCAGCTGTCTTATCTCATTATCTCAGGAATAATGACCATCCCATATCTTTTTCTGATTTTAGTATTTTAGCTTCGGAAAATTCTCAACTTGATGCTCTCATCAAAGAAAGTTTATTTATCTTTCAAGTCAACCCTTCTCTAAATAACAATATCCGATCCTTTCCTTTAACACGATTTTAATCTCTATCACTGATTCCTCACCTGTCAGTCTACTCACCCCCATTTCCTTCTCTTATTTCATCACATCTAAGTTTGTATCAGTTAAGCATATTAGTCGAAATCGTGTAAATATTTATCACTCTGAAGATGTTACTTGAATAGTGTCGAAACGTTAGTAAATTAAATTACGTTTTCCCAAACTTTATCGTTATGGCTTTTTTGAAAATTATTTGCTGGGCGATTATCTTTTTGACAAGATTCACTCCACTGTTCTCTTATTCTGTTTTTATCAGGTCATAGAATGCCAGGCAACAACAAAAATACAATCTGTTTCTTAAATATTAAAAGATGCGACAAATACAAAGCCAAACAGATAATTAAAGAGGCAAACCTTGTCTCTCTTCTTTTTATTTCCTAGAAAACAAAACGTGAACAATGTTTTAAAAAGGTAAAAAAGAACAAATATTTTCATTGAAGATTGCACATGAAAGATTAATTGACTTTAAGTCCCAGCTCAATTTTGAAAAATTATGATTACTTGTACATTAACCAAGTGATAGGCAAACTGTTCGAGTAGGAAAAGATACAATTTGTTTAATAATACCAAGGGCAAATACTTTCTGGTACAGACCAAAACAAGAAAGTCAATATAAAGGACTTTCATTTGGTTTCTTCTGGTGTTTTTTACAGTGCTTTTATTTTGCGACATATCGTTTTTGTTACGTGTTCTTTTTCAGATGATAATTCATAGAGATGAATATAATGATGATGATGATGTAGAAGAAGTAGAAGAAGAAGAAGAAGTAGAAGAAGTAGTAGTAGTAGAAGAAGAAGTAGTAGTAGTAGAAGAAGAAGAAGTAGTAGAAGTAGTAGAAGAAGAAGAAGAAGAAGAAGAAGAAGAAGAAGAAGAAGAAGAAGAAGAAGAAGAAGAAGAAGAAGAAGAAGAAGAAGAAGAAGAAGAAGAAGAAGAAGAAGAAGAAGAAGAAGAAGAAGAAGAAGAAGAAGAAGAAGAAGAAAATGAAGGAGGAGGACTCGAAACCACCTGAATTGCCTTGCGCAATAATCTCTGCCGTGCAGCTGCATGCACTGATTCAGCCGTTGCAAGATAGGTTGCACAAACATTTGTCTGGTCTAACAATGACTAACATATCGCAGCAACATTCTTAATTATACGAGATTTCTTGCAATGCATACCAGAGCGTTTGTCACAATTTATTGTCCAGTCATCGTCGAAGAAAAGATCTTCGTCATTATCGTCCATTAATCTTTCAGTGTTTGCTAGTCTAGAACAACAGCAACATATAAGGTATATGTTACTAGAATTTTTTCACACACCATGATTACGAGTAAGAAATAAAAATAAACAGATTGTAAAACATGCAGCGACTGTACAGTAGGAAGGCAATGTCAGTGAGAACAATACTAAGATTAATATCGACAACTACAATCATGACCATAAATGATTGGGACCGCAAAGCAAAAGTGGCCCTACATACAGTAAAACAAAGCACACCAAATCACCTAGATCCTATACCAATCAATCTCCCCCCCCCCCTCCCCCTCCATCACTGTTGTTTCAATTCATAGTTTCGCGGCCAATATGTGGCAACGCACACGACAAAAATAGCAATAAAGTAACAACTTGAACATGTACCTCCTGCTCGCTATCCGACTGCTATTCCTTCCCATTCCCATGCATTTTTCCAAATGAGGAGCAAATCTCGAGGCAGCCATATTACGACTACAGTTAGGACAAATACATTCCATTGGTCGCTTTCCGGGTCCATGTCCAAAGACATCCAGCCCTAATTGGTCAACTATTTCTGAAAGTAAAATTCCAAAGTGTTGGTCAATTTGAGCTATCCCAATGAAACAAACAAACAAACAAACAAAAATAGAAAAAGATAGAGATGGAGCAGGACTTAACCCTTTCATGCATTGCTTTCTGAGACATCCGCGCTTGAAGAGTAAAATCGTCTGGCGTTAGACAAAGTAAAAAAATGAAGTTGTTCCACAGCAACAATGCGCATGAAAGGGTTAAAAAGAGAGGTCAATAAACTGTAAAACTGTAGAAAAGTAAATTAAATTTACGATGTTTCGCAGCACGTGGCCAAAATCCCTGTATCACACTAAAGTTTATGAAATAAAAATCTTAGTTAGTATGAAACGTCTCCGATGTTTCACTTACTGTATTCCTCTGGAACACTGGAAAGGTTGAAAGCGCAACATAAAGAAAAAGAAATAATGCATAGTAACGTGTGCAGAAAAAGCTCAACATTTTACCAACAAAAAACAAACAGACAGAAAGACAGACAGACAGACAGACAGACAGACAGACAGACAGACAGACAGACAGGCAGACAGACAGACAGACAAGGGCAGACAGACAGACAGACAGACAGACAGACAGACAGACAAGAGCAGACAGACAGACAGACAGACAGACAGACAGACAGACAGACAGACAGACAGACAGACAGACAGACAGACAGACAGACAGGCAGGCAGGCAGGAAGGCAGGCAGGCAGACAGACAGACAGACAGACAGACAAGCAAACAAACAAACAAACAAACAAACAAACAAACAAACAGACGGCCAGAAGAGAGACAAGCAGACAGACAGACAGACAGACAGACAGACAGACAGACAGACAGACAGACAGACAGACATGAATAATTTATATACAGTAGGCAGACTAATAAACTAAGACAGTGTGTTCTGTACACTGCCACTAATTAGTCTTAGTAAAGCCGAATTATATATGCAAGTATTTCCAAATAACAGTGCTTATGATTAACTTGTTGTGGCTGTTGTTGTAGAGCAGAGAGAAGAGAAAAAATAATAGTGCGAAAAATTATATTATAAGAGAAAATATATCAATGACAAGGGCATTAACGACCATTAACGTCGTATCATGAGATTAAAGAGGACAAGGGCATTAACGACCACTAACGTCGTATCATGAGATTAAAGAGAATAATTAGAGCAAGTTGTTCATTATGTATTGAAGTATTCCAAAAAGCTTACTGTTAAATACAAGTTGCCTAAGTTGCCGTGCGCAACATCGCTAAAGTAACTTTTACGTTCTCGTCGGCCTTTTTCAGTATTCACGCCATTCCATTCGTTTTTTCTCGGTTTTCAAAAATTGGCAATAAATTTTCATTATAATATTTCAAAATATTATTTTTCGTATAAGACTACTTCCCAACACAAAAAAGGACATTTTTTTTGTCTAAGAAAGGGAAAGGGAGAAAAAAGGGACCTCCTAAAATTTCAAAAACAATTGATGGCAGAAAAAACTTCAAACTTCAAAAAGCACTCTTCAGACTTCCCCGAGCGGTCCCTGATTCAAAAACCAACCTGGCACCAAAATAATAACCCATGCAGAAAACTACAATATATAGTATACTAAAATTTAACACTTACTTTTCTGCTTTCTCTGCGAGCTCGTGAAAACCTATCTTGATTGATCGATGAACCTCAAAGCACAACCCCAAACTAAGCTCATCAATCATTTCATTCAGCACGTCAGTAAATGCATCATCCTTAAAAAATATTCAAGTGCTAATTAAGCCTGGTTTCCATATAGCCGTAAGCGCCGGCGGCATGGCTGCGGCGAGGGGCAATGGTCCAATCACATACAGCTTTTTATTCCTGGCTAATTCAACACTGTCTATGATTGGACCATCGCCCCTTGCCGCAGCCATGCCGCCGGCTCTTACGGCTATATGGAAACCAGGCTTTAGTCGGTTTAGTTTTGGCGGGAAAATTTGACAACAAAGAAACGAGATTTGTGTGACGTTGCTACTCCAAGGGTACTACAACTCTAGAATGCTAACTCGAAAGTAGAAAGTGAAGTCAATAAGCCATTTGCACGATGAGGTTCGATGGTGTTGGGTGACTACAAGTCTACAACTACCAGAATGCTTTGCCAGTATCCTCTGTTGATTATCACTAGAAGATTGGCAAATATTCTGGTAGTTATAATCACCCAACGCCATCGTGCAAATAGTTTAGGCTATGTGCACACCGTAACGTTTCCGAGCGTTTGCGTATTGTTTCAAGTAATGAGCTGATTGTTCTCGATTCCCTTGAGAACAATAAACAATACGAAAACGCTCGGAAACGTTACTGTGTGCACATAGTCTTATATAAATTAAATTATATTGTATCGATCGTTCACTGAATTTATAAACTGTTTTACGTCTATATACATTTTTACTGAAAATCTGATTAGATATTGACGACTCGTTATGTTTGAAGAAAATACATCGATATGCTAGCTCGGATATGAGAATTGAGTGTAAATATTCAAGTAATTTTACTCTATCCCTTAACAACATGCACTACGACATTAACATACACTGTATATGATCATTTATATACAATAATTTGAATAGTACGTGCGTTTTTATTGGTCGATAGCCATGATCTATAAAAGGACAGATGCACAGATTACGTCACTGACGTGGTCTGATTTCTCTAAACCAATGACGTTGCTTAATTTGTACAGATCATGGATCACGTCAGATGAAGTGATTTATCTTTTTCAATGCCCCGGAAATTCGCCGGGAAAATTTAGTAAGTCTGTTAAAACATAATATTTCTATTTTTTTATTGTATAAAACAAATACATTCCATTTTTTTGTTGTCTGTTCAGTTATAGATGCACAGAGGATGTCAAACATGGTAAGAACATCAGTGACCGACTCGACTGCGTCTCGTGGGCCACTTTTTTGTTCTTACCACATTGTGACGTCATCTGTCAGTCTGTGCATCTATACCTGAACAGACAACGGCAAAATGGAATCTATTTGTTAAATATACTTGCACATAGCAGCACAGTATATGATGTCCTACATCAAACTCAACTAACGTTCAAATCATCTGAGTCCCAGTAGCTCAATGATTAGATCGTCTCAACGGCGATCAGAAGATTGGGAACTCAAAAAATGTTTCTGAATAAAATGGCTCAAAGAATATTTCTTCTGAATAAAATGGCTCAAAGAATATTCCTTCCGAATAAAATTGCTCAAAAAACATGCATTTACTGTACACTCCATGTTATGTTATATTGTATCGAACCAAAGTCTGCTGCTACTGCATGAGAAACAGTAGCGGACCAACCTGGGCGTGACTGGGGCACGTGCCACAGACCCCAAAGTACTGAGGGCCTCGCTCAAAAAAACGCCAAAAAAGACCACAAATGCAACGGAATATAAAATTCAGGAAAGACAAGAAACCTGTCAACAGTCATTGCACACTGAGAATAGTAACTGCGTCATCTTAACAAATATAGTGGAACTTAATCCTAACATACGTGTCTATTGCCTAATGCAATGTACTACGAATCTACGTACATACAGGTCAGCCACAGCTGGAGGAGAGACCAACTATAAAACTCTACTCACATGGTCCAAGCTCGAGAACGGGGCTGTTTCCAAATGGTCACCCATCCATGCAAGTACTAACCCCGTCCAACCGGGCTTAACTATTGGTGAGAGGCAGTGCCCTAACAGCAAACGCCACCCGTGCTCCCCACAGTAATTAAGAAATAGAAAATGGCCACCCGTGTTTATATAACCTGATGCAAACACGAGAGTGAGAACTTTCAAATTCTCCTAAAGTCAATCGAGTGTTTGCATCAGGTTATATATAAACACAGGGCATCATTTTCAATTTCTTTTATGAAATAAGGTTAAGAAATGTGCCGTGACGTCACAACCGTGTTTGCATAGCCTGATATAAACACGGTAATTGACCAATCACAGAGTGCGTAAGGCGCAACCTATTTTATAAATGAGTATATCCCATAAAATTATCCTGAACAAGCATGACCATGTGCACGTGTCCATCCAAAGTCTCAATTTAACTTCACAAAGCAACAAAACTACTTTGTTAAAATAAGTCATAGGGTCGCGCAGTCGATATCTATATTTAGTTAACTAATAAACAAATAAATTACATATTTCCGTGCGTGTGCACAGGTGTGTGTACAGTAATAGATCACAGATGATGTCACAGCGTGTAAAGAACAAAAAAGTACGTCACGAGACAAAGACGAGTGGTGTGACTGTTGTTCTTTATACGCTGTGACGTCTTCTGTGATCTATTACAGTACACACACCTGCGCACACGCACGAAAAAATGTAATCTATTTGTTTTATACAATAAAAATTCAAGTTTAAAGGATTTGGGGGTAATGAAAAAGAAAAACTGCCAGCGTGATCTGATGTTTTTTGACACCATACATGTATGTGCCGTGTGTCTTTTCATAGATCACGGTCATTTACAACCAATAAAAATGCACACAAAGTTACGTTACTGTACTGTATATTACCTCTGACTTTAACAAATATCTTACAGTATATTTTTAAAATCTTAGCACTGTATTAGTTGCTTTCAGAAGCATTTTAAATTGGGCTTAGTTGTGAAGAACTCTCTGCAAAACCATTAATATATTTCACTTTGATCTGCTTTAATCCCTTTGCAACCATTTTAATTTATAATAACAGTATATTAAGAGATTAATAACCGAGAACGAGGTCTGTACAGGAAAATATCAGACTGACGTCTTGACAGTACAGCCCTGGGAATGAGGTTGGGAAATGCTATTTCATTTTCCTACATAATTCTGAGAAGTAATTTTTAACATTCTGAGGGGTCATTTATGATTATTTAAGCACCTACAACAAATTTGAAGGGGGAAGCGACTTCCCACATTTTGCATTGTGAGGGTAATTTTTAAGGGTCATTTATAATTTTTTGGGCACCTACAGTACTTTGGGGTGTACCAGCATCTCTAACCCCCTGGCTACAGCCCTGTTTCCTCGATTCCCTTTTCAATGTTGAAACTTGAAAGTATACTGTACATAAATTATAAAACTTGTACAAAATGTGTCTTGAAAGTAGGAAACCCTATATTCCTACCAACTACAAATTTTCAACACTGGAAAGGGGGGAAGATGGACATGAATGTTTTAAGAAATCTAAGACAAGACATATTGCACAAGATTTGGCTCTCAAGGCAATTCAATTTGTTTAGAGGGCATTTTTAATGCTTAAAAACATTCATGAGAGCCTTGTACTGTAAATGGTATCAGACTTAAAAGTACTATGATGTCAAATATTAAAGCACAATCCAGGCTAATAATCCAGCTACGTAGATATTTTGAAAACAAAATATTCATGACAGGAAAATTTCTCTAGACCTCCACCCAAATCAAATTGCATTTGCAATGCCTGTGGCTCTGTGCTTGCAGCCATCACTCACAATGTGTTACATAATTTTCTAATTAACAATTCACAATAACCAGTTAATAGTTATCTTTATTTTAAAATACTAGTTAATAACTTACCAGCCCATTGAACCCAAACAAAATAAAATACAGCTACTTTATAATGCTTCAAGGCTACACAATATTTTATTACATTCTAAAACTACAGATACATGTTATGTAGAAGTACTATTAAATTAATTAATAACACACAGTGAAAAATATTAAATATGTAAACAACGTCTGAACACTTTCACGTCACGTGGAGTATATTAGGTTACTAACCTCTCTGGGTAACTCCTCCGTAATATAACAAACTGGTTCAAGATCAGGAAACAGACCAGTCATTCTCTGGAAGACGACAAGATCTCAAGCCTTGTTTGCCAACGTAAACTAGTGCACGTGCCAGGCTGCTCCACTTCAGTGATTTCGCTATTAAAGTCCAAAAAGAAACTAAAATGTTCTGAGAGAAGCCGCGCTCTTATTCATTGCTGGATAACCTCCCAAAACGCCAGGTAAAGGTTGTTTAGTTAAGTGAATACCAGCACTGTTAAAAGTGTTGGAAAACTAGCAATAAATGCGAAAGACATCGAATATTTTTTCAAGTGACACCAGAGTGCCACTGGTAGGCACTATATTTATATTACACCACGTATATTTCGTCCAAGCCGTAAACGGTGTATCACCGTGGGCTCATCATAAGAATTTCGTTGAGAGATTTGATTGGCTCTCGCAAAAATTCGGACATCCAAAACTTCGGACAACTTTGGACATTAGCCAATCAGATTTGTCAAAAAGAAAGATCACGTGATCATTATTCACTTCATGCGGAAAAGTCTATTGACCGTACCGAAATCCTCTCCGAGTATTAGAAAATCATTAAAAGGTGCATATTCTCCCTGAAATTGTGATTGGGGGTGACTTTAGATTTATTAGGCTCAGGTTCTATATACTCTAATTTCCCTACACTACCAGTGTAACCGTTTAATTGGCACATATGGTAAATTTGCAAGTTAGTAAAAGTCTCCGTAACTCGATACTCAATATTTATTTATTTATTATTTATTTATTAACTTTACAACCATATAAGTGTGCGAAAGAATTAATACAAGTTAAAAATAAAAACGATGCAAGACTTGATCATGGTTGAAGGTATGGTCAACAGGACAGGAGTCCCATGTGAAGACCAACCTGACAAAAAATACGGAGTGGACATAAATTAAAGACAAAGACTAATACACTATTTACATACGATAGGGCAGATTAAGAACAACAGCTTAAGTTGTAAGAACGACACTTAGAGCAGTAGGTTTTCCAAGTGCGCATTCTATTTACTTCAACTAAGTGGAATCTAATTGAGAAGAGTAGTAAATATAAAGTTGGTGCTTAAAAGAGGAAACAGACGTACTGTTACGGATGATCGGAGAGAGATTGTTCCAGAGAAAGACAATTCGGTTAAAAAAAGAGTTCCTAAAAAGAGAAGTCCTGCAAGGATTGGCTTGAAGCAAGTTGTCCTTGCTTGAACGGGTGCGAGACGAGCGATGAGAAGAAAAAGAGACAAAAGAGGAGATTTCTAGATCGTAGAGGCCTTGTTTGCATTTGAAAAAAAAGATAAGATCTTTTATTTCAAGCCAGTACGATATCGGTAGTAAATTGAGTTTCTTGAGACGCTCAGAATAAGACAATTCGTAGTCTTGAAGTATAAATTTGGTAGCTCGTCTTTGAACACCCTCCAGGATCGCAAGATCACGTGACGAACCTTGAGGTGCCCAGATCTCACTGGCGTACGACAGGTGAGATCGGACGAGTGCGAGATAGAGTAGCCGACGGCAGCGAGTGTCAGTCATTTGAGTACAATTCCTGCGAAGAAAGCCAAGCAAACGGTTGGCTTTAGCAGTACAGCTGGCGATGTGAGGGGACCACTTGAGGTCATTGCTGACAACCACACCCAAGTCGACTTGATTGGCAATACTCTTGACTGGTTCGTTGTTGATGTAATAAGAGTGAGTTGGAGGGTTGCGTTTGCGAGATACCCTGAGCAGGAGCGTCTTTGACACATTAAATTTCAGTTGCCAGGACAGCGATCAGTTGCACATATAGAGTCGAGATCAAGCTGGAGGAGATCTCGATCAGCTGGTGACTGAATTGCACGGTAACAATTTACTGTCATCAGCAAAAAGTGCAACAGTACTATTACTGGAAAACTACACACTCAATTAAGGTTATCAGTATATGGGGAAAATCCCATATAATGTTACACATGCGATTACTAATTAATCTGATATCACAACGCGCTACTTACACTCGGGCCACTACCCATGCCACACCACCACTACGCCTACCACTGACAGCGGCGCCACTTCCAATATGATCGGCACTTGTTTACAACTGTCATTACGCCATTTTAGCAAAAAATATCATCAACAAATTTCGAAATACTTCTCCCCCCACCACCCTGACCCTAAAAAAATTATAATTTTAACTCAAAAAAAAAAGAGGAAAAGAAAGGAGAAAATGACGTCATGTCAGTTTGATAGATGGAAACAAGTACGTATACTTTCCTTCCATTATATAGACCATGCAGTTGCACACATGAACGATACGATGTACTGACTGGCAATGTTTGGTGTTTGTTACGTGGAAGCACAGATATACTCCAAGCTCATTATATGAGTATTTGCATGCATGTATACAAGGGCTATTAATATAACACTGTTAATTTTAAAACATTCAAATCGGTCATCTTAAAGGGAAAATATGAAGGGAAAATTTTAAAGTAAATGCTTACTTTTGATCTTCTGTGTTGATTTGTTCTTCAGAGGACGATATAAATTAAACATTTGAACAGATAGGAAACTCCAGTGTCGTAGGGATGAATGACCCCGGTTATCAGTGATGAGTTAAAATTAGAAATTTTGTATTAAGGTTAGGGTTAGGCTAGGGGTTAGATTGGGTTTTTGGGCTATAGATTGAGTTTGGGTTATAGTTAGAGGATAGGACAACTACCATTGGATAGAGCTCGACGCGGACTTTCGAATGATATGTTACCCAAATCGAACTAACTTTTAAAATTTGCTATTTTCGGTTACGGATAGGGTTAGGGTTAGATTGGGTTTTTGGGCTATAGATTCTAACTCTAACCCAAACTCAATCTATAGCCCAAAACCCCAATCTATATAACCCTAACCCTAGTCTAACCCTAAACGTAACGGAAAATAGCAAATTTTAAAAAGTATTTCGATTTGGGTCGTGTAACATATCATTCGAAAGCCCGCGTCGAGCTCTTATGGCAGTTGTTCTATACCCTAACTCTAACCCAAACTCAATCTATAGCCCCCAGTTTAACCCTAACCAAAAATAGGAAATTTAAAAATGTTTTGCTAACATTAATATTATTATAGTGAATCTGCTAAACTTAATTTAACCAAAGTTAAGTTCGACTTGTCTAAAGCCAGATTAGTTTTATTTTGACAAAGGGGTGTATTACTTAGCTTTCGAAGAAATTTAGCAAATTGTTTTTTTACTCTTGGAGGTCGGGAATCGATCCCTATTTTAAGATTTGGGATGGTTTTATTGATTTTTTAGATTACCACATCTTTTTTTTAAGTTTTTACATAATTCTTAAATAAGGATAAAGTGATATTATTTTGGATTAATAAAATGTACAAGGATTTTTAATGGGGGGGGGGGGGGGGGGGGGGGAGGGTATAGGGGGCAGTACTGAAATCCGACAATCCGCTAGTTTCTCGGTCAAATTTATCTGCCAATCCGCACTATAATCGGCAGTTATCAGTTTTGTTGAACTTTACGAATTAGCACGATTCACGCATATTTCGTTTCAACACCGGTTGACAATTTACTTGAACTAGTGTCGACTCGTCTATGGTCATTTCTTTCCCACATAATCCGATCAATATAAATCTGCAATCCGAGATAGGAATAAGATCCAGCCAGGTTCATGCAGTGTGGAAAATTAGAAGGAATATCCATAATCTGATGTCAATTATTGGGAAAATCCGCAATCCGCCACTTTCACCGGATTCCCAAGTCCGACAGAAATTTTGATCAGAGTTGAAATCTGCATTGTCCACCGAACTGCAAGCCTACGCATCCCCACCTTTGAACTACCCAGTAAAAATTATAGTTCTGATTAATTCAAAACGATTTTATTAATATACTGATCAGTGGAAATAGAATTCCAACGTCTTCCTATTCAATAGCATTCCTTTGGTTATATTTATGGGTGCAGCCGTGAGGTGTTTAGTCAGTGTTTAGTCATACAGTATTACGTGTAGTATATATTTTCATCATTTCGTCAGTATAAAGGCGATATTACACGGTTGCGAGAAGATATGCGAACGAGTGAGATATTGCTCTTGCCACGAGAACATCAAATCCATATGAAATATGGATATATGGATTCTACGAGTGTTTTAGTTGCTAGTAAAATACTCTTCTCCATATAATATATATATATATATATATATATATTACATATATATCATGATATATTTTTATATTACTAATTCCATGAAAAATAGAATAGTATTACAACAATTCAAACAATGCAGCGACACTGAGTGAAGGTGTAGTGGTAGATGTGGTAGAGCAGTTGACACAAATTTTTTTTTACCCAAACAGCCGCAACTATAAACCTCATTTGATTTTATTCAATTTTATTGATATAGGACAAATGTACGTTTAATAAAACTGTTTGCAAAAAAGGCACTATTAAAAACATAGTCCACATTTGAAATTTAATTTAATTGTATGCTGTTTCTTATTTAAAAAATAATAGTACTATTTTCATTTATTGCGCATAAACAATTGTTTATGTATTAACAATTGTTTATCTATTCATCTTTCGACGTGGACGTAAAATTTGTGAAAGGAGCTTTAAATGTTTAAATCATAAATTTATTATTTGAAGCTTTGCATGGCGATTTATAAATTAAATGTACACAATTTGTGGGTTTCACCATGTTTTATAGTTTTGTTTTATTTATTATTATTATTTTTTTAAACATGGATTGTGTACATCTATTTATTGTTTCGTTTTAACTCAATTCTGTCTGAGGCCTTCCTGTAGAGGTCAATAAACTTGTCTAACGATAGTTAGAAACAATACTAATTAAAGATCAATTTGGACAGAGACGAGTTTGATATTACCGATTGTTATATTCCAAAGACTTTCGTATCTTATTGGTCAAATCATGGTCACGTGTTGTTCAAAAACTCAATGTTTCCTTCTGCTGTGCAATGTTTCCCTCTGACGTGCAGCTTTAATCATGCGCTGTTCACATGAATACACAATGATTATTGCATCAGATCAAGAACTTTGGACTCTTCGGAGCATTTTGAAAACAAGAGCTTGTTTCGAGCTTGCTTGGAATTAGAATATCTATATATATCTTCAAAGAAGGTCTGAAGAGAACCTGGAGAAATGTAAAGCTGTTCTTTGTACTTTTCGAGTGAGTCTGGTGTATTTGTTTAGTTTTTTTAAATTCAGAAATTACGAAGACAAAGTCAAAGTGTTTTGGTAAGTCTTTTTGCCTTTTGCAAGTTTCGAGTCAGTTTGGTATTTCGTATTTTAAAAGTCTTTGGTATATAACAAAACGTTTGTTGATTTTTGCCTCGAGAAACATCGAGTTTACGGTCCCTCAGGCTTTAAATGTCACCCTCGGGCTTGACATTGAAGCCTTCGGGTCCGTAAAACTCGATGTTTCCCTCGACGCTAGTCAACAAGTGTATATTGTTATATATCATGATGTGTCAAAGTCCATTTTTCTAGCTTTCTGATTGGACGAGCGGTCCTCGCGTGGTGGTCCGAAAATCGTGATGTTTCCGCGTGGCAGCGGGTAACATTACATTTATTTTTCCCTATATAACTGGATTGCTCATCGATCTTTATGGTCAGCAGTAAACATTTTGAACCCACTGGCGGCCATATTGGTACTCCAGGTCCAGTGTACCTTGCGGGCTTAAGAGTAGTAGGAGTTTACTGGGGGAGTCGGAAAAGCCGTAAAACAATTCTCACATTGCAATTTACTAAAGAAAGACCAAATGGTTATCCGTGTTTGGATACTCTGATCCAAACACGCGGGAAATTGCGAGACTGGAGAAAAGCGTAACAAAACACGACCCGTATATAGGCGAGTGTTTTTAGCTTTTCGAAAGTTGAGCAATTTCCCGCGTGTCGTTTGGATGAGAGTATCCAAACACGGAAAAAACCATTTGGTATTTCTTTTATAAAATAATCACAAGTGAATATGATGTACTGTCCGACATTCCCAAAAAATCGTTTGGCGGGAATTTTCCGTGTTTGGATACTCTGATCCAAACACGGCAATTGACCAATCAGGGCTCGCGTAGTATACATGTACATGTTATTTTATAATGACCGTTACCACTCAATGAAAAACAGAAGGAAAATACAAGCAAATACAATCCGAAATTGCCAACTACACACTTCAATGCTTTGTAAATACGTTTTAATACCAAAGGTATATAAATAGTTTTATAATTAAGTTATTGACTGATTTCGTTGGTTTCTACGAGTTTTGTGATATAGGCAAGTTTATCGATTACCGGACGGAGTAAAAAACTACGAAATAACACGTTTTACTGCTTAATTATCTTAAGAAATGCGAAAACTAAGCTCCTAAACCTTGTACAGAGTTCCGTTTGCTTGATACCAATAATAGAAATTTATTTAATAGAAATTTATTTAATGTGGCTTTTTCGTCGCTTTTTGTGCTACGAAAACATACAAACTTTCCGTGGCGGCCATCTTGGTACTCCAAATTTGTCATCTCTGGTGTGATTTTTGGAGCCGAATGAGCAATCCAGTTATATAGAGATCAGTGACCGGAAGTAGATAGTCAGGTTCAGTTTGTCTTTGTTTTCTCCAGTTTTCCTTCATTCAAAACAATGTCTGATTTTGCTCAATATTTTTGTTGTCATTTAACACTTGATATACAACAAATCACTTTTTTACTAGTACCTTGGGAAAACAGTGTGTTTGTGCCCCCTCAACTGCTCGTTGTTGCCCACGGCTTTGCCTCGGGAAACAACGGCAGTCTCGGGGCCACAGATCAGACTGTTTCCCTCGGCGCCAGTAAATAAGTGTTTATTTCTAAAATACAAAACAAAGAAAAATATAATCTAAATATACAACATTCTGTATAAAGAATATAATAAATAATTTGTTAATTGTTTTACTACTCTATTTTTTGTGCTAAGCACAAGCTAGCTAAAATTTAAACGAAGCTACCCCTTGATATAACGTAATAAAAACTGTGTATCCTTATTAGTTGCAGAAGTTTTCTTCCCTTTCTTCAATGCGCCAGTTTTTCGTATTGAAAGAAACATATGATTGTTTCCATTTCGATATTTGGAAGATGCAAATTGGATGTATGAATCCTTATCGTTTTTATCTTTATGCTTCTCCAGAAGTTTAAAATAGATTTCGTCGTTAAAGTTTTTCTATTGATAAAAACAAAAATTAAAATTAAAATTAAAATTAACAAAAACGATTAAAACAATTAAAAAATAAATAAATAAAAAAATTAATAATAATAATAATAATAATTTTTTTTATAATAATAATAATAAACGAATATAATATATAATACACGAAATAAAATAATAAAATAAACGAATATAATAATAAACGAAATAATAAAATAATAAATTAGTATATGTAAAGGTTCTTTCAACTTTCAATGTTTTTAAAAAACAACAAATATTATTTAAATTTAATTCAATTCAAATTTGATGGTTTTTATAGGTGTCCAGAAGTGTAACCCACTTGCAAAGAACCTGACTAATTGCGGTGCCCTGACGAGTGGCCGCTGAGCGGTTGACTCGTTAAGTAGCTTTATATTCTGGGTGTCACTTTTTTGTGGCACCCGTAAGCCACGGACACAGAAACGTGGGCTCTGGGAACGAGAATGCAAGCGACATTTTTTATGCCAAACAGGGCACCGCCCTTTAGCACTTTGTCTGGTTTTAACCCTAATCTATATAAACAGAACAGATTCTAGCATATCTACATTATTACACTTACATGCTTGGCACGGAAAATAAGGAAAGTGGGTAACAGGGACGGACGAATGGAAGATATTTTTCATTAAGTTAGCGCATGTACTAAGTACATATAAAGCATTGAAAGTTCACTTTCTAATTTTATTGTATAGATTATCTAAAGAATAACTTTAATTTTGCTTACCGTCGAGTACACAATTCCTTTGCTATTCATTGCAACATATCTTTTTGACTTGGAGCCTCTTAGCGATATTTTATTTCTTGAGCCATGAATACTTATAATTATCAAAGCTGAAATTCAGTAAAATGTTACTGTTAATTGACGCATTTCAGTCGTCACCGCTCACTCCTTCATTCCCTCCGTCCCTTCTTCCGTCCCCTCCCTCCCTCCGTCCCCTCCCTCCCTCACCCGACTATCCACATTCTTGGCAAGCTTGCTTGTGGTTTGTTCGTTACTTTGTTTCTCTGTTTCTCGATCTGTTTGCTCTCGTAAAGTATTGTGGACCACACATTAACTTTTGGATTTTGTATAATTTGGTGTTAATAAATGTAACCGTATTAAATTAGGAAGCAAATGACTTGAGTAAAACGGAGAGTTGACTTATTGCAGATAAACTTAAGATTAAAATCATTACCAATATACCACACTGTGGGCTTTTGTTCAACTGTGTTCACTTGCCGGCAATTGTTTTTTAGTTCAGTGTCATTATGAGTAAACGAGTGCAAGAGCAATGTTAATTTGAATTAACCACATACCATTGGCGGTGTATCCATTTATGCCCAGAACTGTTCCATTATCTTCTATTGTCAGATGAAAATTAGTTTTACAGAAAACAGCAACGGTGCGATTGTTTGTTGATGTCAGTATTTTTCCATGCATTGATCTTTTTGTCCGTTGTATGATTTTTCGTAATAAACTACTTCCGTATCTTTTCAGTATATGCTGTTGTTGTTTCATCCATCCATTATATCCAACAAAACCAGCATTTTCTCGGTCAGTTGATCGATTAGATAGTCTCAATTTCGGTAAACCTGTATATAACCGTCGTGACGAACTTGAACGTTGAACCTGGAGCAGTGTATACGTTAGCATAAAAAAGAATTGGATTACCTACACAATTGTAAAAATAAAAATAAAAATATGAAATTACTGTAGGTCTAGATAAGAAAGAAAGAAAATTGTCAAAAAACAAAACAAAATTAATTTGACGGGTTATAAGCCTTCCAATCGGAGTAGTAAATTTACTAGTACTAGGGTTTAGTACATGCATTGAACATATATTGTTATATAATACTATAGATCTACTATAAGTTATACTTAATTTATTCGTCTGGCAATATTAACGCAAAAATCGGCCATTTTTTATTTTCAACGTGAAGGAAAATACCATTCTTCAAAATCAGCTAAATGTGATTGGCCCTTTGCTGCTATTGTCTCTTAGCCAATCAGAAACGGTTGTTACACACTTTTGCACTCCATGCATGCATGCCATTACACTTTTGCACTCCTGCAGTTGCATATATATTTGCACTGCTGTTTGAGATTAACTGCAGCATGCATATATATCTGAATAGATGCATGCCATTACACTTTTGCACTCCTGCAGTTGCATATATATTTGCACTGCTGTTTGAGATTAACTGCAGCATGCATATATATCTGAATAGAATATATAGCTTATAAAACTCCGGTCAAATAGTACCAGGGGAAATGCGATAAGATTGTTTTCAGGTTAGACAGTTTCCGCCGAATCATTCCACCTTCAGGTGGCGTTAATTGTTCAATTCCAGCCAGCGATTATACCCACTGCATTGTCATCACTTGACGCTATCTCGTGACTTGATTTTTTTCCCTTTGTAGCGCCTGTAATGAATTTGACCTGTTGTGTCTCGAATGGAAATTGCATGCAAATGACAAATTTAATACAAATATGCAAATGCCTTTAACTACAAAGATATTTAAACAAATAACTGGAGATCTTCAACAAAATACGGAACTAATTTAAAGGTGAGAAATAAAACAACAGTTAAATGCATCATCAAAGATAGTTTTACATGTCGAAAAGTACATGAATATTTGCTAAGGAAGCCCACTAGAGAAAGAACGAAATCAACGCCAGATAAATATATATGATACACAGGAGAGTATATATACATAATCTGATAACCATGAGTGACGGCCGTAAGTCATAAATTAAATGAGGTGTCATAAACAAACTGTCTTGAACTTATAAAAGCGTATTTATATGAAATGCTACATAGTCATAGATTTTGTTTATCGGCTCGCTTTTAATCATATGCTCATGCACACAATTACTGAATTAGGCCCATATATATCCCGGGTTTCCTGAGATAGTATAAAACATTGACGATCGGTTGTCGATCTTCCGTTAATGAATTAAATCTTTCTTTTTAGTTTTTGCCTAGTTGATAGTTTTTATATTATATATGGTTATTCCGTATAAAAAACTTCACAAAAACTCCAATTATTTTGTTTTTCGTGGTGTAGCACCTAAAGCGGAAGCCCTCTAATTATATATATCATCGTTCTGATCTGTATTATAAGGCTTATACACTAGTTGTTTACCAGCATATTTGCTGCATGCATGTGCGTGCAGCATGCCTTGTATTTATTTTGCCAAGTTTATTTTGAAAAGAAAACAATAAACAAATAGTCTAAAACTTAACATGCAATCAAAGAAAATCAATACGCGATTGAGGCACAGTTGTTAATAATTTAGTAAGCTTCAAGCTGTGTTAGTAAATTGTTTTCAACTTGAAGTTGTTAAAGTTTCAGTTGTTTTTGCTGAGTACAAGTTATAAGCTGTCGTAAGTATATAGTCAAACCACGGTTCAAACTCAGAAATCTCTTTGTGGGTCCGAGCAGTGGCGTAACGTTCATTAGGTAGGGTTAGCCGTTAGGGCGAGAACTAAGGGCCCCCCGACAATTGGGCCTGCCGCAGCCCCGCCCCATATCAGTCAAATCATGACAACAAGGGCCCCCACACCAAATATGCCTAAGGGCCCCGTCTTCCTCCGTTACGCCACTGGGTTCGAGTCCCGTTTGGACCTCAGAGTTTTTTGACTGAGTTTGACTATATACTTACAACAGCTTGTACAGCAAAACAACTGAAACTTTAAGCAATTAAATATAAGCTATTGAACACTAAACTTCAATCAGGCCATATTGGTAAAATAACGTTTGATTGCAGGTTTATAATTGAGCACTGCCATGACACACACTGCAAGTTTATCCCCAATTTGAGGCAATATTAAAATTACGCAAAATATATGTAAGCTGATAAATCAACCGTGTGAAAATAGGATTCACAATCTTTTGATCACCGACACTAATCTCATATCCGCCTAGAATGTTTGGCGTGCAAAGCAAATGGCAAACAGACTTACCGACACATGAGACAAAGTCAGGGACGTATAGCCAGGATTTTGAAAGGGGGGCAGCCGAAATCAAAATAAATTTTTAGGGGGGTCAGGGGGCATGCTCCCCCGGGAAATTTTGAAATCGAGAGTCGCTGAAATGCCATTTCCTGGCTTTTGGAGGAAGATTTTACAGACTCTAAAAGTTAAAAAACGTCATATAAAATACTCAAAACATGCAAACGTCACTAGATACTCAAAATGCATACACTCAGTAGATTGAATACACTGTTTACAGTTTATTTCCTGACACAATTCATATTGCATCAGTTTTGTAGTTACATGTCTGTCGTTTTATACCAAAAGGGGTGGGGAGCCGCGTCCCCCCTGGCTACACCCCTGGGCAAATTGGTCAAAATGAAATTGCGCATATATTATCAGCAAGCAGAAGTCAGCTGCTATTTACGGCTATACACGCGGAAGTCCCTTTGATTCTTTATATATATATATATATAAAGTGAAACTTTTTTCAGTTGCCTGATGATCGCTAACGCGTGAAACTCGGAGTAGCAACGTTCATTTTTTTTAAATAAAATCGATCTTGCTCTACCTTGAAAAGTATCGAGCACTCTGTGGTCTATTGTAAACGACTAGTTGAACTATTATATATATATATATATATATATATAAAATAACATTTTGAAAACAAGCGCGGCGATTGGTTGAAAGCCGTGTTTCTATAACTTTATGGAAAACACGGCAAGGTCCACGCCATTCAATACGCCATCATTACGGTGTAGGATACGCCATTATACGCCACCATACGCCATTTATGAAGAGTAAGGAGAATTTACGCTTTGATGCAGTGATTATTTTTACGTTCTATACCTATTTTCGACAGGTTATTTTATAAAGGAAATAGAAAACATTTTCTCCGTGTTCCCATAGAGTTATAGAAACACTTGTGGAAGTTTGTGAGAACTCGAAATAGCGTGGAAACACTCGCCCTGAGGGCTCGTGTTCCCACTACAATTTCTCGTTCTCCCAAACTTCCACTCGTGTTTCTATAAATCTATGGAAACACGGAAAATGTTTTCTATTTCTTAAATACATATATATATGTGCGTAATCAAAAGAACGTTTTAAACAATATATATTAAAAATAATCATACGACGTTCGAGAACGAAAAACTTTGTATAAAAGACTTATACTTCCCTTTCTTTGTTCAAAAATATACTCAGTTGTGTAGACACAAAGAGATACACACAAGACTGAAGTACAACTATAGTACGACTACGCTGCCTTTAGCTTAAGAAGTGGATTTCCCCAAACTTGTCATTTGTTTGTTTGTCAGTTGTTTGAAACAAAGATTCTTGATATAGAATCTTTCAACGTTTTTTATGTTGATATTGTTTGTTGCTTTCCTGTTGCATACAGCTGCACTATAATTCCTATATAATCAGTGTGAGGCTATATATGAACAGTGGCGTAGTGGCAAGTTTCAGTATGGGGTAGCCAGATTAGCTTTGGCGCCCCCCCCCCCCCCCCCCCCCCACCAAAAAAAAGACATTACTATATTTGATAAATGATCACAAAAAAAAAGACATTACTATATTTGATAAATGATCACAATTTTTGTTTTAAATTAACTTAAGTAGCAATATATAATATTACAACAAACAACGGGTTCTCTCAAAGGTGACGCCAATGTGAGCACCGAAGTAGCGCCAAACCTGTAGGGGTCCGGGGACATGCTACCCCGGAAAAATTTGAAATCTAGAGTCTAGCTCTGATATGCCATTTCCGATCCTGCGTTTTGGAGTGAGATTTTACAGAATTCTGAAGATTATAAAACTCTTAGAAAACACAAAAGGTCACACATTTCAGGTATTTTTTTTTGGGGGGGGGGGGGGGAGGGGGGGGGACGTGTGGATTCTCTACATTAATGCAGCTTCAATCTTTGCGACGAGCTCACATACTTTTAGTACAGCAGCGATGCGGCATTGAGGACTACTTCATGTCCACTTCGATGTAGATTTTTCTAATCGTACGATCTATTCCGGCAAAGGCACAGATTCTAAATATGAATTTGAATTTTGTTAAGTTTTGGCGCCCTTGCTAGTTTTGGCGCCCCTGCTGCAACCCCAGCTGGGGGGCCTTGGCCCCCCCGGCCCCCCCCCTGCCACCACGCCACTGTATATGAACACGATGTGTTGAGGTCAAAACACTGCTGAAACAGTACATTACATATGATTCTAATCTCTTCTACCCATATGACGCTTGGTATATATATACGTAATGTCTGCAACTTTGAAACAATATTTGTAGATATACGACTAATAAAGCTTTGTGAATTTGACCGTTCTATAATTCGGAGATAAATGTACAACTAACATTTCACACATTAATCGACATTACTTTGTCCGCCGTGCACAGCAGTATAGAGAAATTCACCATTAATTGTCGCAGATAATTCACGTTAATTTCTAGGCAGTTACACGGAAAGACTTAAGAGAGTAAAACATTAACCTTTCTGATTGTACAAGTTTGCATTCGCAAGCAATCGCGAGCGCACAAAATTGTATTTTCGGCATGGAGAACATTTATTCATACTACTATAATTTACGACGATGCGCGAGAATTACCACAAGAACTTATAAGACGATTATATTATACGCATGGATATAATCGCTTGCTTATATACGCGATCAGTATAGTTTCATAATATGCATTGTGGAAGTATCTGTACCTGTATCTGTGTCTTTAATCGGTAAAGCTGATTGCATACAACCGATGTAAAATTAATAAATTACAGTAATAAAATCCTAATTTAACTAAATACCACTAACAAATTCGATGTGGATGACACTTTCACCAACATAACTATTAGTGGAGTATATAGTTTTTGAATGTGTACATGTTCTCCTTCCTTTGAAATAGCTATACACCTATGTGTATTTTTCCTTTATTTACCTGAACTTCTCATTGCCAAACTGAAACAGGTATATTTTCAGACCTTTAAACAGAAATCTTATTAATTGAACAGCAACTAGTTTGACTGAAGTATATATGTTAAAGCAATATTATTAGATAAGTTTTGAAGTTATATTATTATCTTAAATAAAGCTGATACACATGCAGTATGGTACTCTAGACGTTGAACAGCGGACTGCACGAGTTTAGGTTAAACTATATAGTCTTGGGCCATGTGCTGTTTTATAACCGCAGTGGACGGATGTTGATCGTGTCGGCGAAAATGGTACTTACCTCACTAGTATGATATTGTCTCCTTGAGAGCATCATATTAATGTTTGTTAATCTGCTTAATAAAATCGTTCTTGAACTTCGTAAATGAGCTGGAGGAAATGAAATGATAAATAATTCGATGCAGCGTGTCTGATGTTTTGTGGCAGACAGGTAATCAAATCGTTTATTTTTATATGATCGGTTTATTATTCTATAACGGAGCCGGAAGGCATTTAAGGCGTGATCAGGGGTCTCTTTGACTTCTTTGATGTGCATGCTCTTGATGTAGGCTAAAATTAACTTTACTATATATAAATGCATGGGAAGTAAATCATGTGACGTACGTTTTGGGAAGGTCGTAACTCAAATATTA
Organism: Paragorgia papillata; assembly: GCA_035771165.1. Classification (NCBI taxonomy): domain Eukaryota; kingdom Metazoa; phylum Cnidaria; class Anthozoa; order Scleralcyonacea; family Coralliidae; genus Paragorgia; species Paragorgia papillata. Next base: position 3,072,025 of record JAWNZC010000348.1, read on the forward strand.
AGGGTGTGCACTAAATGAATTTCTAATGAATTATTTCTAACGAATTAGCAGAAACATTAGCCTGCGTGCAGACTTCCCCCGTTTCACGCAGGCTACAGAAACATTGGATTTGGAAACGAACGTGATTCACGAGTTCATATGTATAAAGAAAACTTTATTGCGATTTTTTCATGTCATCAAAACATCCTGTTTTCGCCGTTTTTTCTTTCCTCATACGATGAAAAGTGCACCTTTAGACTGCATGCCAAACATGTAGGAACAGTTCGCCATGCAATATCAATTGTAAAAAATATAAACAGTAAAAAATATAGTATCAGGTTATCTGGAAAAATATATATTTATAGAATAATGGATATAAAGTACAACCTTCCATTTTGCGAGAGTTTTAAAATATGTTAATTATACTGTAATAATCAATAATGTAAACGTAATTAGTTGCCAATGGTAGCAATACGCCTTTTACCCGGCACTTGACCCGTTAGGTAAGGTTCGGCCACTGATCTTGGGTTCGGCTTGTAGCGCCCGGCCGGGGTTTTTCAAGACTGGGACCGAAAATGCAATAGAAAATGGCGGTGCATGAGGGCGATTCAGACTGCATTCATGCAAGCAAGAACAGTCATGCAATAAATTAACACTAGAACTTCTAGTCTAGAAATTAATATCTAGAAATTAATATTAATAAATATGAACTGCTAACATTTGGAATGTGCGGTAAACTGGCTTTAACTGAATTGAGTCTGAGACAGATTATGCATAATCAAGAATGTCGGATCAGGATGAAGACAAAGCACAACTTATATTTAATCCCAATTGTGTGGACCTTACAAGAGAGCATGCATGCATGTATATATACATGTTAATTATTAGGTATATGTCGTATATGGCAGCAGAAAAACATGCAAAGTCAAAATCTTTGTTGTGTTGTGTTGTGTTGTGTTGTGTTGTGTTGTGTTGTGTTGTGTTGTGTTGTGTTGTGTTGTGTTGTGTTGTGTTGTGTTTTGCAATTTGTGACTATATTGAATATACAAACTTTCAAGTGTCTGTCATGCATGCATGCATGCATGCACGCATGTATGCAAACCAGTAGTACGTTAAAGTGATGTACATGCACTTCAGAGTTCAGTCTTCACATTATGTCACGTACGGGTAAAATATATAGACTAGCAATCTTCAAAGATTATAATAAAGGGCATTGATCGACACTCAGTCATAGATAACAACTATGCAAAGTCACAGTAATATTTGAACGGGGAGTGTCTGACCACAAATATGCGGGCCATGATTCCGAGTTGCTCAATTTGTCTGTGCCATGTCTAACCACAAATATAGCCAATTCCGAGCTACACAATTCGCGCGTATCTGACCACAAATCGTGCCAATATCCCAAGCTCTATGACTGCATGGCATTAATACTGTCAATGTTTGTAGAAATGTTGTTGTTTGAGCCTGATGTTGAAATTAATTTTGTATATATAAACATGAATTACGTATGTTTGCATGCACTGCAATAGCCCTGCAACTGCATGACATGCATGTCATAGGCCAATACAAGTACCACTAATTGTTTGCGGAGTCACTAGAAGCCCGATATGATGATGGTGTATGCTATATACATATATACACAGTTGAGTTTATACTGGTTTCACATTTGATAATTCTGAGACCACAATCGGTCACTTAGCTCACAGCATCGCCATCAAGTTATACTAGTTTTGTTTTGAGACAACAACGGCTCAATTGGCCGTGGTCTGTTGGCTCCAATCGTAGTACTCATGCACGTTTATTTTGCTTTGATAAATCGTACAATTGTTTTACCTAGCAAACCACGTGGCCCCAGACAGTGCTGAGAGTGAACCTACATGCAACTATAGACATAGAGGTATATGGAACGATGTCTGCATGCAATGAATATTTTAAATCTTAATTAAAATTATTTGCCACAATAATTATTCCAAATGGTGCAGAAAAACCCTCACACAAATCCAGAAACATATAGTCCATATATAGGCCTGCGAGACAGCATTCAGCTGCTTGTTGTAATACTATAGATAGATATATGGTGTTTATTTCAATACGATGAGTTAAAAAAACCAATTTAAATTAATTATGATAGTTCTAGTACATATTTCAAAAAGCTAAAAATAACTTGTAACATACCGAATAGACCAAATATGTACTTAGTAATTATTATACAAAGGTTGCAATATTAAGTCCAAACTCAGAAAGATTTCCGTGCAGAACCGCCCATACCTTGCACGGTGTCTCGAACTAAAGATAAGGCGGTTACGTAAATAGATTAGAGTCTAGTATATATATACATACATATCACACGTTTTGCCAGAAAAATAACGATATAAATTTGTTCATTCCATAGCGTATTCGAATCGCGCACAAAAAAACCATTCCAGAATGAACAATCTTTCCGCTGAAAATCATTTGATTTTAAAAGTGAATTGAAATAATATAAGTCACATCACAATTCAAATATTTCACAATTCCAGAATATTCTGCATGGCATTCGCGGCAAGGCGTCGTCTGAGAAAAGTTTGGTCGATCTAGAGAGTAGACTGGCGATTAGGGTATATATAAAAAAAGTTTGAAAGAAACCCGCTTATTTAAAAGACCTCTTGAAGTTATAAAGGTTGATCTTTACAGCTGCTGTGTATCTTCGATTTCGGTCAGTCAGATCGATATTGAGTTGTTTGCTATTATATGTACTAAATAGAACTTCACCGCATATACCGTCACGTTGCATAATAATTTATACATGCATAAAGTATCTTTGAGATTATATTCCCTTAAATCACTCGAAACTTTCAGCTTTAGTATTCACTGAGTGACTTTGTTGGTACGTTATAAGTGACCAATTCCTGAGTTTCGCAAAAAGTCATTATGCAATGCATGTGACGTATGCGGCGGAGGTAATGACATATCAAACAAATCTCAATATCACTTTAAGTTAAGACTGAAGTGAGATATATACGCAAAAAATAACAATCCGTTTATAACTTTAAAAGATCTTTCAAATAAGAGGGGTTCTTTTATAAACTTTTTTTGCTCCTAAAGTACTTTGTGCAAGTAACGATGACGCCATAGCGCTGCACAGAAATCCTTCAGACTTAACACAATCCCCGACTAGCTATATTGTAGAAACAACGCATATAAGAACCTATACATATTTCCAAACTAGCCTAAAAAGGTCCTTATATATTTTGGCTATTTTAGTTGTTAAATATAGGTTCCTATTTTAATAAGAAAAACAATGCTTGCTGCTGGTCCAACAACAAGTCTGATGCCAAATAGGTGTGGTCGCTTCCTTAACAAGTACAAGAAACTTACAATTATATCTAAAAAATAGGATTATACGTGCATTTTAAGCAAATGTACACCCTGTGCACGCTCTTCAAATTTATTTCCGAATAAGAACATGTTCCAATTTTTACGGCTCAACCGGTAAACGGGAGATTTCAAAGTCTACAGTCACATTTCCTAATCACTAGTGTTTACTACACAGCAGCTGTAAAGATCATAAGTGTTTACTGTATATCAACATGCAAGCCGTATTTATTTCGGTATATTACAGGTATAATATTTAGCCTTTTCAAATATACGCAGAGCTCCCCGTATATCATAACTATATAGAAGCCTTTTCTGAAGTCTTTTTGTTGAGAACAAATGATGTCTGGCCTTTTACATATATACTTAAATCGAAAACATACTGTCTACGGTTTGTTTCATCCATAACATTTGTAGAATTAGGGAGTTCCTGTGTCACGGTGGAAAATTTGATAAAGACTTTTTACTCCGTCCTTTTTTAATTGTTTTTGGCATCCATGCAGACCACACGTAAACGCTGAAAGGTTCAAAAGCGCTAAAAGGCTATTATAGTCTGGTCTGGGGGATGTTGGCGTTTTCTAATAGTTTCGTTGTTGTTCGTTCATCCAAGTGCAGAAAACGGTGTTAGCTTTTTCGAAGTTGCATTTCCACCTTGCCAGTATTCTCATGATCAACTCCTAAAAATTGCACCACATCTTGGGCAAGAAGCCTTCAGAGAAGACCATCTTGTAGTTGTTGTTATTCGTGGAGCAGCCTAGTATTTGTTTTTGTTGAACTTTTATCCTGAGAAGTATTCTATTATGTAGGGTTTTTATCTGCCTGTTGTGATATACATATATATGCCTGTGGTTAATGTATGTTGTCAGTCAAAGAATTTTGTCATCGTTGTATTGTTTTCAATTTGGAACAATGCTATTACAGACTTTTCAACCATCCTTTAGTTTTCACTGCAGGAAATTCTTTGATCAAGCTTTTGCTGTAGTGCAATTTGTTTTATTTATTGTGCCCTTAATAACTGTCACCAATGTCTTTTCCAGTATAAAGGATCAAAAGGAAGATGTTCCTCATTGTAAATGTTCTTGGTTTTGCAGAAAAACCAGAAAACATGCAGAGTATTCAAAATGTTTCCACTTTCAAAAGCGTTTTTGCCACTGTTTTGAGGTTTCCGTCATTGGATGTTCGCATGTGTTTTCTGAATGCAAAAACGCATAATTATACGCGTCAACCAATTTCATTTCCGGTCAAGTAAAAATTCAGCGTCACATGATATCACATCACATCACGTATTCGGATGTCATTGGTATATAGAGTTTTTTGTCAGAACTGGTAAAAGATTTATTGTGCTTTATTAGATTTATTGTGATTTATTGTGATTTATTTAGTAAAAAATTAAGAATATCCTATCAAATTTTCCTATTAGTATTTGGGTTTTTCTTTTTCTGGCTATTAATGTGTGTATATATATATATATTGTTTATGAATTGAAAACATGAATTTGCCATTAGACAATTATCCATTAAAGGTGAATAACAGTCCGTACTGCGCATGTGCGAAACTATGATACCTTATTCAAGATTGTAAGCTTTTCTTGCTTCCTCTTCATTACCTGTACTTGAACCGAAATATTTTTAGCGGAAATCTAGAACTAATCCGAAGAGATATCCTCGCCGAATCGCTTGCTTTTCTGCCATGTTGCTCCGAACAGTTTACACTGAGTTGAGCTGAGTACTTCATGTAATTATCTACGAATGTCTCGTTTGTGAGACTCCCTCACAAAAAAACTAAGATTTGTGAGTTCAAGTTTGTGAGACTCACTCACAAAAAAAACAAAGATGCATGGCGGATCATGCGCAGTACGGACAGTTGTTCACCTTTAACTTTTGTTCTAGCTCCAATGCATGATTTTCCACTAAATTAGTCGGCGTGCACAACTATAGACTGGGTTTCTAAATTTTTCAGTTTTGCCGAGGCACTAGCCTTCTTCAAACTTTTCTGAATACGACTGTCATGCAGGTCTTCGGCAATCGTCAGTCCCCAGTCCCAGACTGAGTTCTAACTATTAATGTAAGTTTGGCTTGTAGTTGTAAAAGCAAAGACTGTATAAAGTCCCGCACAGACGACCAAGTTTTCCTTGACAAGTTCCTTGGTAGCTTTCCTTGCTCGTGTGTACGATGAACAATTTTTTCCCCCAAACATTTTCTTTGACAATTTAAATTGCTCGTGTGTACGGTTGGACAAGTTTTCCTTGACGGCAATGGTCGCCGCGTAATAAGCTTCGGAGATGATCTTGTCAAGTTTTCCTTGACGACTATACACACGAACAATTTTCCTTGTTCAAAAACTGGCATGACCAGCTTTTGAACAAGGCTCCTTGTCAAGGAAAAACTTGTCAATTTGTGTCGTACACACGAACAAATAAAACTTGTCAAGGAAAAACTTGTCAAGGAAAACTTGGTCGTCTGTGCGGCGCTTTACACTTGTTTAATTTGCATATCAAACACCTGAAATATAAAACTCTGATGAAGGAGGGTATACAGTAATCTGTTTTATTTATTAAATCAGTTTCGGTATTCCTTCAATTTTCGACACGGTACTGCGTTGTTTTGCAATTTTTCCCGCCGGTATTGCAGTTTGGAGCACCCCTCAATGTCCCCCTCGTGAAGGCCCGAGTCAACAGGTCGAAAGCTCAGCAATAATTAATAAATGTGGCGTTACCACAAATTCTCACTTGTATTACTATTTGTCGATCACAATGCCAACTTTAAAACAATTAATAACCTGAAATAACGACGAAGCAAGGAAACTGTTATTTTTATGTTCTTTCAAATAAGACCGATCTTTCGCTTCATATATAGGCACTTTAACCGTTTTCACAAACCTGCGATCCTGGCATGATCTCTTTCTTATCGTAGATATCACTGAAGTCAAGTGTCAAACTTTATTAACGGATTGCCGAAAATGCGTATCTATACATATTATATTTTTATAAACTGGGAAGCAATTGAAGTGTCTATATATAATTACACATATAAAATATTTCGTTGGTCATCTTCCTTTGCGGATGTATATTAATATTGATTTTGCTGACACGTGTCTGCATACCGTGTCAGAAAAATGGCGTAGTCATGTTTGATTTATTAGTTTATGTGTCAATTGTTTCATGAACCTAAAATGAAAATGCGACAAAAGTGTCATCTGCGTGTAGTTTGCTTTAATTATACCAAATAAAACATTATACTGAAGTTCAGAACGACAAACTGCCGTTAATCGGACGTGTTCGAACATAATTATATACGTCATTGAGGCATTGCTGCGTAGGACGTCTGAGGGTTCTTCCTTTGACGACTTAAATCGTCTGCCGTTAGACAGAGTTGTCGCGAATGCTCGATTCAACGACAATCACAATGTTTTGGTTCACTGTATTTGTACTTCACTCTCTCTAGTCTCGCTTATCACTCTCTCTCATATACATGTTTTTACTGTCCAAAATTGAAGTGTTTCTGTTCAACATCTGTCATACCTATTTCTTAACCTAAACCAATTACTGTAATTAACAACTTGCGTCATAACTAGCCTAGTTTCTAGGCCTTCCTCGGTTGACACGTTTCGGAAGTGATCCGAACGGACCAGCTGGGGAAGGCCTACAAAATTAGTAAACACTTTCACTTTACAGCTCAGTTGTTTATTGAGGACGAATTGTGATGTTATGACGTCCTAAGTGTTTCCCGACAATTATTACAATCGTTGGCACCTAAGCGTCAGGCTCGGACTGGCTTATGTGCCATTGTGCCATGGCACATGGGCCCTTCTGGGACATCAAAATGGGCCCCTGACCAGACACACCCATAAAATATCAAATTGGAAGCATTGAAGCAATTACTTAAATTTGTGAAATTAGTGATAAGGAAAATACTCAAAATAGTTTGCAACAGACCAACAGTAACACTTTGGAAGCAGTAATGATTCGTTCTGTAGAAGTTGATTTACTGAAGGCTGTTGATAACGAGGCAGTGTATCGAAAACTTGCGTCAAAGTCCTCGGAAATGGAACAGCTTGTTATGTTCTGAAGTGTTAAAAATGTTTTGTTCTAAATGTAATTGAAAAGCCCTGAAATCTGTTGTATTTTGTGTAAATTGTGTGTTTTATATGACGTTTTAATGTTTTATAATCTCCGGAATTCTATAAAATCTTCCCCCAAAACGCAGGAAATGCCATTTCAGAGACTCTACATTTCAAAATTTTCCGGGGGGGCAAAATTTCCCGACCCCCCTAGAGGCTTCCCGAATTGTCTCCCTAGGCCTGGGACCCCTCACAGCTGAAATGGCAAGGCCCCTAAATTGGGCCCAGTCCGAGCCTGCTAAGCGTGTACACCGCCCGTCAAAACATGTTCTAAATTTTAAGCCAAAGTTAACCGTTTTGAAATCAACACCGTGGGATTGGCGAGACGTGATTGGCTAAGGGCACATTCATGTGACAATCATGCATTGGTTCGAATGTATCGAATGAAAACCTAATACGTTTGCAAGGTAAACATTTAACTTTGACTTCGACATAAAACATGTTTTCATGGGCGGTGTACACGCTTAGGTGCCAAGGACTGTATTTCCATCTGCATAAAATAATACAAGTCTACTCACCTCGGATCGACGAAGGTTCACTAGCCTAGCTTTCTTATCACTAGCTTCGTTTCCAGCCTCTCCCCAGTCTTCCCAAGAACCCAAATACGCGGCCAAGCTCATGCGGAAACGAAAGGCTTAGAAACTAGGCTAATACGTAGTTATATTTACGACACACTCCCCTATTTGACTCCGAAGGTGACAAATACAGTTTCTATAGCTACGATATTAACTTTAATCAAAAAGTTCTTACTTAATTTTACTTATCCTTAAGTATTGTCCTCTTCTTCAGCAATACTTTCGATACGAATTCTAGCAGCGGTTGCTGGCGTCTCTTTGGTCTGAATTCAGATTTCAGGCGCTTCGGGATTCAATTTGGCAGTTGGTGTTACTTTTTCTCTATCGCACCTCCGAGGTTGTTGCCTCGAGATCGAACCGAAGGACGAGTCCCCTTCCAAGTAGTTGGTGTGGACTACGCGGGACCCATCAAGATCCGTACCAGTCGCAAGCGGGAAGCAAAGTCTTAAAGAGTTCATAGCAAGATGTGGCCGTGGCCGACCAGAAACCATCTACTTGGACAATGAAGCAAGTGAAACTAATGAAGAAAGATTGAACAACGTTCTCGCCCACCATGGAATCTTTTGGAAATTCAACCTAAGCAGAGCCCCTTGGTGGGGAGGACAGTTTGAACGTATGGTTGGTTTAATGAAGGGAGCTCTACGAAAATCTATCGGACACAACCAACTGTATTTTCACGAGCTAAAGGAAGTCCGGTAGCTCTGAACAACAGACCATTGTCCTACGTAGAAGATGATATATACAGATACCGATACTCACACCTACAACGTTTCTAAACCCTTCGTCCAACGCACTCCCAGAAATGGAACCGCACTGTGAAGGCGGCGCATCGCTACGAAAAAGGGCTAAGTATCTTCGGAAATACAAAGATGACATGTGGCAACGCTCATGGACGAAAGAATACCTTCGATACCTGCGAGAGCGTCACCGAAACTGAAGCACAAGGGTTCACCAACAACAACACCAAAGGGAGACGTAGTAATCATTAAGGGAGATGAAAAGGACAGGAACAAGTGGAAATTGGGGATTGTGGAAGAACCTATAACAGGAAACGACGGAATCGTGAGAGCAGTTAGATTGCGAGCTGGAAGGAACCACCTCGAACGGGCCATTCAACAACTATATCCATTAGAACTGTCCTGGGTTGGACAATGCAACTGCTTGAAATCTCTTGCATCCTGGGCAACTCTTGATAAGCCGTTTTGCCAGCCGCCGGAGTCGTGGAACCCAGTAGTTCTCTCGAATCTTTGTCATGGTGAGCCCTACTCCGCAATGTAGGGTATCTTCATGAGCTTGCTGGACAAACTTCTCTGTGTGGGTTGAAGTATCAGGTAGATAGATCGGGTAATGACCTTGAATTCTCCCTCTACACTCCAACAACCCCATTCAGATGCACATTGTGAGCAGTTCACTGAATTTATCGGGTTCGTCGGTAGCTGCTTTGAACAACTCTCGCACTTTCTTGGCTTTTTCCAGTGACTCTTTGGTCGCGGTTGTGGTAACATCTAGTTGGTTCCGCGAGCCACTTTGGTCCAGTCCACCACAGTTCATTGTCTTGAGACACAGCTCCCCCACGACTGCCCAGATCTGCGGGGTTCTCGTCGGTCGGCACATGTCTCCACTTAATCCCTTTCTTTTCTTGGATTTTGTTTACACGATTCTGTACGAATTGCTTGTAGTTGCCGCCTCCACTTATCCAATGTAGTGCTACTGTACTGTCTAACCAGCAGTAGGTGTTCTTGATAGGAAATCCCTGTAGTGCATCTGTGATGTTTACTGCAAGGTTTACTGCCATGTGTCCAGCAACCAGTTCTTGACATGGTATTGTCAGTTCTTGCTTGGCCAGTCGAGACTTTGCCGTTACGAGACTTTGCGTCTTCCCTGAGGGTTGCGATACTACAGTGTAGGCTGCCGCGGCTACTCCTTTCCCACTCGCGTCACCGAACATGTGGAGATCGATACTGTTTATCGGCTCTTTGTACTTTACGAGTGATCTTGCTGTTGTGATCTGCGCTGGCAATTCTCCTTCCCATCGGTTCCACCATTCTACGAGGTCTGCTGGTAGCTGTTGATCCCAATCACGTTTAAAGGTTGCAGGCATCTCTATACAACATCTTCCCACGGAGTGTTAAGGGCGATGCAACTCCCAAAGGATCGTAAATCTTGGTTAACTTGGTTAGGATACCTCTTTTCGTCGTTGGCACTGTTTCTTTGGACACGATGACACTCATTGTATCTTCTCGCTTGTTCCAGGTGAGTCCTAGGAGACCACAATCTTCTCCCGTCAGCTCTCCTAACTGTTGTTTCGCGAAGGTTTGGTCTTGCACATCTACGTCGCTTTGGTTAGGTTCCAGTGTGGGCTCGTTGGAATGCCACTTGTGCAACTCGAAGGCAGCGTCAGCGAAGATCTCCGTGGCATCATTCTTCAATTTCTTGGCTTTGGTTGTCGTTGTTGCACCAGAAATCAAGTCATCGACGTAGAGGCTTTTGTTGATTTCGTGCACTGGTTCTGGACTTTTGAGCCGCCAGCTTTCTAAGTGTTGATTGATTACTCCCCCAAGCAAGAAAGGCGAAGGAGCTAGGCCAAATACTACTCAAATCAGTAGAGCGAGACATTGTTTTCACCGCTTCCGAAGCGACAGTTTTCGTTAACCGCAGATCAATTTCAAAGCAATCACGAGGTGTATTCTTATGTACCACGTGATAGCTTGTTTACGAGTTAACAATTGGATGTTTATCACGTGGTACATGAGAATACACCTCATGATTGCTTCATGTCTCGCTCTACTGATTTGAGTAGTAACGCCCTTGTGAATCTGAGGGTCTCAACTTCTCTCGTTTCCAGATTCTTTAGCCAGTGAAACCTGAGGGCATCTCGGTCTTCCTCACGAATCCGGACCTGCAAAAACGCTTTCTTGATGTCACCAGTTATGGCTATACCGGTGGAATCGACCTCGAATCAGCACACTCCAGAGGTGATTTTGTAGTGGTGAACCACGATTCAGGCATTCGTTGAGGGAAGGAACTCCATCTCTTACTTTGGAAGACGCATCATATACGATCCGTAACTTCGTGCTTTGCGGTGCTGATTCGTGGACATTCGCTGTTTCCAAGGACAGGCAGGTCTGGTTTCTCATCTTTATCTTCCATAACAACTCCTTTAAGATGTGGGTTTTCGGCTAGGAGTCTTTTGTAGTGAGGATTCTTCATGGTCATTAACTGCGGTTTTTCAATTTTCGTGACGTTTACGTCCATGTCGAAATATCCTTTTAACGAGCGCAGTTTAATCTGACAAGTCTCTATCTTTCGTGTCGTCGCCCCGAGCATCATTTCAATTCTTGCATTCCAGAGCTTTGTGGTCTCGCGCCAATTCGCTTGAGTAATGCCGCCGAGGCATATGAACTCCCTGCTCCAGAATCCAGCAAGGCACGACATTTTATTCCATGGACTTCAACAACGACGACTGGAAGACCGCTTGTTGGTCGCTCCCTTGTTTGGCGGTCTCATGTGTCACAGTTTCGACAGTTCAATCGACTTTTGCATTATGCTGCTCTATGACCGGCCTTCGCACAGTTAAAACAAAGGCGCTTCTGTTGAAGAAGGCGTCTTCTTTCGGCTGCGTCGATCACTTTATTACATTCGACGGATTTGTGCTCTTCACTGACGCAATAAACGCATTTTTGGGATCGGATTTCCCCTTGAAGTTGTTGTTGAGTGCGATACGAAGACGTATTTTGAGGTTTCCATCTCTTTCGTCGATGCGGCGGCGGACTTTCGTTACCTTTCTCTTCAGATTTGTTGTGGATAGGATTCCTTTCGGTCCACCTTCGAAGCGCGTCTACAAATTTTGGGAAATCACATTCTTGCCACTCGTCGTCAGTCCTGACCAAATCGCCACGAATTCCCTCTAGCTTGTCTACTGACATTCGCACATAGCCGTTTATTTCTTTAAGTTTTCCCATAGTTTCCAACGCTTGTACATTGAACAAGAGTTTATCGTGAAAGTCATGAACTTTTGACGGTTGCGCTCCACTGATTACGGGCAATGCAATGATGTTTTGCACGTACGCATTACATATTTCCGACGTTTTCGGGCGTTTTCCCATATTTGCTCTTCAATATGATTTTTTGCTCGCGTATATCCCTCGGTTGTAAATGGCAACAGCTCTATCAGTGCTCTTACCTTTGGTTGTAGGAGCTCCTTGAGGTAGGCAAACTTCGTTACAGCGGCTACATCGCTTTGACCATCAACTTCGACTTCGAAAACACCCCAGAAGCGGAGCCAGTCAGTATGCGCTCCGTTGAACTTGGTAATTACCAGTTTTGGAAGCTTCGTGCGGTTAGTGTCGGTTGGTTTCGTCGGACTTTTGTCCTTTTTTTATTCCTCTAACTTTTATTCGAAGCGTAGTTTTTGCTCGTACTGCTCACGTTCGAAGGTCAGTTGCTCCTCGCGCGCTTTCGCCTTCAGCGCATTCTCGATTTCTTTCGCTTTGATCTCATCGTTGGATTTTAATTCAGCTAAACACTACTGTAGGTGTTCAATTTCCACGTCGACTTCATCTACTTGGTTTTCTATCTCCTTGCTCCAATTTATTACGGTATCTTCGTCGTCCCCTCGCTCGAACTATAGTTTCAGTTGATAAGTTCAAGTTTTATCGTGTCGATGCTCGCTGTTATTGAAATCAATGCTTCACGTTGTTATTTTCTTCAAGGTTTCTGGTGTTTTTCCTTTCGTAAACTTTAATAACTTCACTTTCCCAGCTAAGTGCTTTTCCATTTTTCCGATCCCGTCAGAGGTGCCACTTTGTCGTGAATGCTCGATTCAACGCACCGTTCTTCACGACAATCACAATGTTTTGGTTTTTGTTCACTTTATTTGTACTTCACTCTCTCTAGTCTCGCTTATCACTCTCTCTCTCGTCTTAACATAAACCAATTACTGTAATGAACAACTTGCGTCATAATAATAAAACCGAACAGAATCATGATACGTAGCTATATTTTTGGCCAGCTCAGGCAGGAATTGGTTCATCTGCACTTGTTAACCCATTGCTGCCTATTGTATGTCCCAAGCATATGGGTTCCCGAAGGCGTCGTTTTAGATATACGTGCGTGGTTAACATTTGGACAAATTAAATATATACCATGACCAATGTTAAACTCGTTTGTTAAAATTCCTAAAAGTTGTGATTGAAAGAGGCATGAGTGCTCATACTCATAGACCACGATTTATATATACTTTAGTTTCTTATAGGTCTACATTTCAACTTCTACATTTCAACCATATGTATACTCTTACATGTAAGACATAGTGATATAAATTTGCACTTTCGCCAACGTAAAAACCGTCTTTTGCAGTGTATATCTTTTATAAGTGACGTCATCAAAATTCTAAATTCTAAACTATAAACCTACAAGGCTGCATGCATGTCGTTTTAGATGTTTCGAACAACGTTATTGTATAAGTTTTCTTCGAAATTTTAGGTTGATAAGACTATTCCTTGTAGACCCTCAGAGTGAGAGATTTAAATTTTGGTAAATCCTTTTATGATCTGACGTCTTCAGCAACAATTCGAAGTCTTAAGACTCAGCTAAGCTTTAATGTCAAAGCCATTTGAGTTGACCGTTTAGATAATTAAAATTCGGCTTTATTTGTGGTCAATTGCAACCAAACATGAAGTCCCCGGGCGGTCAAATTAGCCACAAAACGCCCTACCGCTACAAATTTTGGCTCTCTGTATATATATCTTTTCCTGCTCTATGCGCGACATAGAAAATGTGATAGTCCACTAAAGAAGACTGAAGTCACTAACCGTGACGTCAGTGAAAACCAACTTGTTGCAATTGGCACAGTAACAAAAAATGGAGGAATTAATGTACGTTTTTCCATAATCCTAATTTGCGTCCAGCGAAAACCGAATATCTCGAAGAAAGATCGTGATACAGCGCTGGGAAGATACTATTAAAAAGTGATAATTATAAGTAAGTGATAATTATAAGTAAGCAGTTATCTCAGAACTCACGTTGACAACAGTCTGCTGTCAAACATAGCCTGCGCCAGACCACGGGCAGACGTACAAACCCGTTGAACTCATTTGGGCTCGCAAAGAATCATGGTAAATCGCTTAACCGTGATTTGGCGTTAGAAGCTAGATATTTTGCAACTTATTAATTTACTCTATGATAGGGTAAATTAATAAGTTGCAATCGAATGCCAAATGGTAACACTGGGTAGTAAAAAATATTGAAAGGTTTAAAATATAAGAAATATTTTATTACCCATTTCTCTGTTCTTGCTGCACGTGTACATCTGTTGTATTTATTGCAGATAAACGGTTTTTAACTATATATACTACAACTAGAACAATTATTCGTTAATCTAAATTCGTTATGTCGTATGCTAGCAACTATAGACACAAAAACCAACCCATCTTTTTCACACATTTTAAGTTTCCAGAGTCATTCTGCTAAAAGATATCTAACAAACTTTAGAGGAGCTACAACTGATTGATGTCTGCAGTATATATTTGTCTTAATCGTATGCTATACCTTAAATGTTTACAAACGCATATTAAATTACAATATATATATATATATATAGTTCAATCTACAGACACGGTGTTTCGCTGTACAACAGCTCATCAGTGTAGCTTGGAACAATCTGAATGAATTTCACGAATTACTTATACACATGCGATCGTCGGTAACAACCGCATGTGGGGCAGCATCGGTGAAGTACATTCAGATAGCGTGAAGTGCGCATGGGCCCAGAGTGCTCAAACTTCCACAAGGGTAGTGAGCGTTGCATTATCGCTAATAGGTACCCACGGCAACTATATAAATATATATATCCCTAATTGGAGATTTGTGGATTTTTTGAAGCTAAGAATCGCTAAATGAAAATCATGCGTCTTCTTATTGACAAGTCACAAGCGGTCGTGGTGACCACCATTGATTATTATGATTCATTTATCCACAGCACATGATTTTCCCTGCCGGTTTTAGACCCCGTTTACACTAGAGCAAAAGTATCCAGATTCACATTGTTTTTCTGATTCCCATGAGGATGAAGAACAATGTGAATCCGGATACTTTTGCTCTAGTGTAAACGGGGCCTTAGTATGTCTGGCGCCAGATAATTAGTACATTTACTAATTTAGGTCAATGAAAGGTTTCGGACAAGGCGTCAAGAAAGAATTAGGTATACCATATGCAACTTACCCACAGTATATGATCCATATGTTTCTAGTGCTCGTCTGAGTGTCTGAAAAGCGAATCCTTGCGAAGTGCCAGGCAGCGAGCCACGCTAAAACCATTGAAGGGAAGTTACATATCGAGACAAGATTGACGCTAGTAAGGTTTCCTGTGAAGACGGTAATTATATAAGTAACTGGCTGATGGACATGACGGCAACGTCTACAGTCAACTCTCGTTATAGCGGACACCCTAGGGACCGTCATTTGGTGTCCGTAATAACCAGAGTCCGCAATAGCGGGATGCGATGAAAATATCCCGATTTCAGCTTGTAAAATGTCACTACAATGTATTCCTGCTTTTTTGTTTTAAAGTGTCCAGTTTATTTCAATTTCTAGTTGACGTTTACTGTGATACATAAGTACACAGTACAAGTCAAAATACAAGTCAAAAATTTGTATTCAAATATTTTTTTTATTCCAAAACCAAAAATACAACGGTAAGTGAATCAGTATTCAGTAACATAAATATGTCACTCGATAAATTAAAAAGTCATTCACTTTCATGTGTCGAGAGAAAAATACGTCCAAGGTGTCCGTTGTAACGAGAGTAGAACAATAAAAATTGTTTGTTGGGGACCACATGAAGTGTCCGCAATTCCGTAATAGCGAGAGTTATTTCAATGCATTTCATAGTAGTTTCGGACGGGGATTTACCAACTGTCCTTAACCCTTTATTGGCCAGGTTTCCGGGAGATCTCCCCTTGACGCGTAAAATCGTCTGCCGTTAGCCAGAGTAAAATCAATAAGTTGCCAAAAGGCAACTGTGGCCAGTAAAGGGTTAATAGCGGGGTGTCCGCAAGGCGAGAGTTATACAGTATACTGTATATGAAAAGTTTGTAAACGACGAATCAAAGACGACATACAAGCAAAGAAAACCATATTATTAGTCATCCTTTAACACCTCTTTACTCTGAGGCTATACGCGGCATTCATGAAAGAGGTCTATAATTTCAAACGTTGCACGCGTGTCACTTGTGACTTGGTTTGCTTGGTTATACGGATAATCATACCGGGTGGCCCAAAACGACCATTCTACATGTGCGTGTATACTAATCCCAAGAAATTTAAATGAGTAAAATGACCAAATATTACTTGTAATATATACACATAATATATTCTAGATACAGTGTATGTACGATTCTAGTTGGGGTCACTTATTGCCTAATAATGAGTTTTTTTGTATGGACCGACCGTATATAACACCATGCATATATGTTTATTAAGGTGATCGAGGTAATACGGGAAACATTTTTTTTTCAACTTGCAACGCAACTTTGTTGCACGTATTACCACCACCTTAAAACTTGTTACGCAACAACGCTATTCAACCATAGCTAGCCCAGGACTGCTTGGGGAGTTGTTTTTTGTTTGATAATTAAATCAAGATATTTTGAGGTTTCATCCTCTAAAATGTGACGTTTTGCGAACGATCAACAACACTTCTCGGTAAATTCAGCATGAAGTACTAAAGCACATTTGTAAAGCATGTAAGCGCATTTAGTTGTGAAATATTTCTAAAATGTTGCATTTAAGCAGTGGTATCACACCAGGCTTACCTCATTAATCCAATACGTTGACGTTGATATATCCAAAGAAAAAAGATAAATATGCCAAAATACGATTCAGAATAGCTGTCCAACTAACAAAGCAACTTTTCATCAAAATCATGAATATACTTACAGCATAGACGTTCTTCAAGTCACGTTTGAATCCAACTGGATACGCAGCCGACGCGGCGGAAGAGAGAAATCTTAGTATATGTATATATATTCAGCAAGAGACAGATGAAAAACAAAATGACTAATGAGCAAACAATTAGGATGTTGAACTTTAATAGCGTTTAAGCAAATTATGATATTATTATATTTGACAATTCAATTTGACAATTCAATTAGTAATGCTATGTAAAGCCCTTGTTATTAGAAACTAGATTACTAGCGTGACAGAAGACAGTGTTGACATGTATATCGCACTGCAAATTTACATGGCCCTGTCATGGAGGAGTTTGTCTGGGGACCTACAGGAACTTGGTAGTCAAGGTGTATGTATGGTAAAGCAATATAAAACATGAAAGGAGGAAAAACCTTGACTATTTTTTGTCCGCATAGGTATTAGTATTTTATTCAGGCTAAAGCCAGACAATTTTATTCACCTCTGGGCGGGGAAAGCCCTGGACAGTGATGAGTGATCTTAGCAATACACCATTTCAAATTATCGCCGCCAGGCAGAAAGCCTTTGATGGAGCGCGGTCAAACAGCGCAAACACCATATATATATATGTATATATATATATATATATATATATATATATATATATATATATATATTCAAACAAACAAAGTGTTGTTCGCGAAATATCGAAAAGTGCTCTGCCTCAATACCGTAAAGATAGAGCGAATATACTAAAGTGGGCTTACCTCAAATGTTGATGGTCGCTACTGTCAGTTTCACGCTGGGCGATCGCCTGAAGATCGCCCAGCGTGAAACTGACAGTAGCAACCAACAACATTTGAGGTAAGCCCACTTTAGTATATATATGGCCTACTAGTTATATATAAGGCCTACTAGTTCGCATACTTCAACCCGTCAAAAAATAACCATTTCGGACTGCCTTCTAACAAAACACCTCCCACTGTTTTGGATATTATTAAACCTTTCGAAGACGACTTAATAAAACTCATTGAAAACACCAAATTTCGGCATACGAGCAATCCATTTCAGGAATCTTTGGCAAACGATTTGACGAAAATTAATTCGTCACCTAATATTTTTGTTTTCGCCGACAAAACTAGAAACATTTATGAAACCTCGCTCGACACATACAACAATCTTTTGCATGACAATATAACAAAAACATATAAACATGGATCAGAGGACACCATAGAACAGATAGACAATGAACTAAAACACATTTCGAATAACTTGGGAATTGGCGACCGTATTGAACACATGAAAAAACGCGAAACATTTATTTCACTCAAAGACCATAAGGATAATTTCGAAAACAACCCAACATGCCGATTAATTAATCCTGCTAAAAGTGAGTCCGGAAAGCTCAGCAAAGTAATTCTTGATAAAATCAACTCTAAGTTAAGGAACATTTTGAACGTAAATCAATGGAGAAACACACAAGAAGTAATCGAATGGTTTGGCAACATTGAAGAGAAAAGCAGACATACCTTCATTTCGTTTGACATTGTTAATTTCTACCCTTCAATTTCTGAAGACCTTCTGGACCAAGCATTATCTTGGGCCAGAAATTTGGCTATCATTACCGAAAGAGTAAAACACGCTAGAAAATGGCTCCTTTTCAACAACGAAAAACCGTGGATAAAAAAAGACAGCAACAGTTTATTTGATGTTACCATGGGTAGCTATGACGGCGCTGAAGTATGCGAACTAATAGGCCTTTTCATTCTAAACGACCTAGGGAAAAAGTTTGGCAACCAAAATATTGGCCTATATAGAGACGACGGATTGGCAGTACTAAAAAATAAGACCGCACGATTGGCAGACAAAACAAGAAAAGATCTTCACAAAAGTTTCGAACAGTTTGGCTTAAAAATCACGGCAGAAGCAAATTTAATTTCAGTAAACTTTTTAGACGTTACTTTCGACCTAAGCAATGGAAAATACAAACCTTTTCGAAAGCCCAATGACGATCCATTATACATAAACAAGCAATCAAACCACCCACCAAGCATTTTAAGACAGCTACCTACATCAATCAACAAGCGCATTTCCCTCCTCTCGTCTGACGAGCGGACATTCCATGAAACCGCACCAATTTACCAAAATGCATTAAGGCGCAGCAATTTCAACCATGAGCTAAACTACACACAAGAAGCACCACAGCAAACACGTAGAAATAGACACCGCAATATCATCTGGTTTAACCCTGCATTTAACAAAAATGTCAAAACAAACATAGGACGCAACTTTCTTAGCCTTATTGACAAGCACTTTCCACCAGGACACAAGTTTCACAAACTTTTTAACAGAAACACAGTCAAGATTAGCTATAGTTGCATGAACAACATCAAGTCTATTATCACGAAACATAATTCACGCACAATCAGGAAAAGCAAGCCACTAAGCATAGTTACAAGCAGTTGCAATTGCAGAATTAAGGACAATTGCCCCCTACGTGGGCAATGCATGACAAACAACATAGTATACAAGGCATCTATTTCCATAAGCAACACGAACATCACTAAGCAATACATTGGCATGACAGCAAGTACATTTAAAGAGCGATATCGTAACCATACTAAATCTTTCCAGAATAAAAAGTATTCAAATGAGACGGAACTTTCGAAATACATTTGGAATCTAAAAGAAAAAACCCAAAGTTTCGACATAACCTGGTCTATACTAAAACACTCAATTTCTTACACGGGAGGATCAAAAAGATGCAATTTATGTTTGGACGAAAAACTTTTCATCATGAAGGCAGACAAACAACTTTTACTAAACAAAAGATCAGAAATAGTTTCGACCTGTCGGCACAAAAACAGATTTCGGATCAACAACCTAAACAATCAAAGGAATGCGCGCAACGCGTTTCGACGCCAACACCCAGGCTCCAAAGGAATGCGCCGGACGTTTCGACGCCCACACCCACGCCCCAACCAACGCATTTAAGCAGCCCACTAACCGATATTTTTCAGTCGCCTGATGATCCCGTTTAGGGTGAAACCTCTGGTAGCGAAGACTTTAAGGTAAAACTATACTTCATACTTTGTATATGTATATATATATATATATATATATATATAAACCAAATAGTGAAATAAAAGTAGCGTGCTGCGTAGGCAGTGTAGGACTGCCGAAACAGGGAACGTAGGAGTCTAACGTTTCGAGCGAAAACAATGAGGACCAAAAATAAGCCAATCAGATAAAAATAATAATAACAAATTGATGAGATGCGAAAAATTAGCCAATCAAATAACAAATCGATAATGAGATGCGAAAGACATTTGCTATTCATACCGTCGATGAGCAAAAAGGAGGGGGTGTAAAAAGGATGAGCGAGAGTAAAAATAGATATATATATAAAGTTGTTTATGTCCACCCTTGCTAAACAGAAACAATGTCGTTGAGTCCGTGAGGATGAATGGTACCAATTTTGAAAATGAGACGCTTTTCTAGTCTTTTGCGGCTGACATTACCGCCAGAAATGGGTGAGATGGCACAAACTTGCATCTATATCAGCTACATCTATATAATGCCAACTTGTGAATTGGTTTGTTTGTTGTTTCCCTCCCTCTCTAGAAGTAGACACTTGTGCATCGAATTTATCTTCTTTATCACTAACTGACGAAAAAATCGCTATGTTTACATATCATAGAAATAATAGACCCAGAATGCGGGCTCCTATCTCTTGTCAGCCAAAAAAGTGACCCCACTATAGCGAGTAAAAATGGTCGATTTATAAGGACAAAAAAAAATCGCCCTAGGACTTTTCGACAGTTTTTAACCGCCGCGGCGGCGGCGGTGACCATGTGGGACAAAGTACAATTTTTATATCTTTCGAATTGGACCCCTGTCACGTGACAGAGCGCGCATTCTAGGGTCTATGTCTATGTTACATATGTACGTATATACCTATAAAGATATATGACATTTGCCTGGCTTCCATTCAAATATGGCGGCAATAACGTTGAAATCGTGTATTCGCAGAATATATAAACTAAGGGCCTGTTTTGCATGAGTCGGGCTCACGCGATTGATTAGAATCTTTCCTCGGCCGCAAAAAGAGATTAGAATGAACGTTGGAATTCGTTTACATCTAAACTAAACCAATTCTTCTTGGTAAATTTAGTTTATGCGAGTTTTAAAACCACAGTAAGATCCTGATCAATCGCGTGAAACAGCCCCTAAGATGACGCAAATATCAAAGTTTGCCGATCGAGAGTGTCTATATATTTTCCGCTATGAAAAAAGGGCAATTTTGACAAAAATTCTAAAATTTTCCAGAATGTTCCTATTAGCCGATCATTTAGAGTTTTCTTAACGTGAGTTTTGCTGACGATGCAACTTCAAGAAAGAATGGCCCTTCACACTGTGGACGGAATGTGGAAGCGGTGATGTGATACGTCCCGGCAGGAACATCGTAAAATTCTACTGCACAGAAACCAGTTCTGAAACAGAAGTTATATATAAACCTAGTTATTAATACAATAAAAAATTCACGAAAGAAAATGAAAAGAAGCGACAAATATATACTTACAAAACAAAATTATATAAATAACAATTAATACTAATTATATAGTTAATTAAGCAATTAGTGAATTTTATGAAATTTAGTGAAAATTACCCTAGCCAATAAAAATCGTATGTAAAACTGAAGGTACTTCTGAAATTCACATTTAAGATAATATTGCATGTGGTTTATCCCTTTCACGACCATTGTTCTTCTGGGAAAATTATATTTTAGATAAACTTAATTTCACGAAGATAACACACAACAGTATCTCATGCATTACTAACGGCATGGATATATACAAAATCAGCATACTTTTTTTTTCTTCTTGTTTGTATTGTTGTTGTTTTTCTTTGTTCATATAGTTGTTGTTGTTATATATGGCAAACCATTAAAATAATAATCAACTACTCCGTCAATGCTCCTGATTCTGACATCATGCTAACAAATAATTGTAGAAGTGATGTCGTTTCTATAGAAAATAGTCTGTTTACTGGCAATCAAGAGGATTGATGGTAGAATCCTTCAGTCGAATACTATTCCACTACAATTTTACTTGCAGTGGCGTTGGCCAGAATAAAATACTAAAAAGACGAATTCGGACAGAATGGAATTAAACAGATAGTTTTTAAAAACGTAAAATTTGTCGTCAACCGGTTCATTTTGAAACTATTCTTTGTGACATCCGCTGTCATAATGGAGGTTAATGCGCATGAACAAAAATAACATTTACCGCGGGCGCATATATGCTAAGACTATGAGCAGGCGTTTATTTGCATGCAGCTGATGCATAGCAACCTTGCAGCTAACCAAAATCGAAAATAAAGTCTTACGTAGACATGTTTATTGTATTCGTCAGATGATAATTTGGTAATATTATCATCAGCGTCCAGTATTTTGGGGAGATAGATCAAATAAAATAGTATTACATCAACCAAAAATCCGAAACTTACCAGAATAGTAAACTTCGAATGTATAAAAGCAATGTATAAGAACGACGAATGTATGAAAAATTTCACCACCCAAATGGCTGAAAAGCGTTTTTGGGGGTTGCATGCTAGGCAGTCATGCGTGCAATCTAACAAAATATTCCTGTGAGATTCATAGCTGTTTCGCAAACGGATAAGCATAAACTAGAAAAATACCTGTATTCATCAACGGTTTTCTTGAACACTGGTTTTCCTCCTGATGTACTCAAAGATACCATAGTAAAACCAACTGCATATTGCCTGAAATAGTTATCATGGAAAAACGAATAACCTTTGAGTTGATGTTACAGTCAAACATGAAATTCTTTTTCGTGCAACTTACTGAACGGTTATCGATGACTCCTTTGAAAATTACTGCTGTGAGCTTATATATTAGTAGGAAATATTGTCTGGTACACAAACAGCAGTAACGATGGCCATCCAAATTTAGATGTAAATATTGCTCAACTTTTACAAGTGTTTCAGTATAATTTGTCACGTAAAAACTTCAAGATTTTACAGAAATTTTGTAACGTAGCACGAAAAAACAATAGGTTTGACAGAAATTCAAGCATTCAACCGGATTACTTTGTTTCATATTCTGATGACACATATAGTACATATCTACTAAAAATTTTACCTGCAACGTTAAAAAGTTTTACATGACATGTCAAGAATGCAGGCAGGACATTATGTATCAGAAAAATTACAAAAACAGAAAATAATAATATTAGAACGGCGTGGAAATAGAAAATAAGTAAAAGTATGCATTCCATAAGGAAGAATAGGAAAAGCGAATGCAGTAAAAATATATATATATATCAGCGTCTGAACATGCAACTAAATCTTGACGAAAATTATAAATGCTATTACGAAGCGTAAATACTTACCAATTAACACCCACAAAAATAAACCAAACACAGCGTGTATATTATACATGAACAAGTTGTCATGTGGCTTCGTAGAAATACACCAATGTTCAGATACAATATTCGAAATGCACATAAATTCACGGTACCGAAAAAGATGGCGGCGGTACATTTAACCATAATACTTTGCGACCTCAAATCAGCTCAAATAACAACTAAACATTGTTTATCATGCTAAAATGGATTAAACAAGCAAGAACTTCATTCCTACGAAAGTTGATCGTTTTAGAACCCCATCTTGCGAGTATTCTACAAGAAACAATATTTAATGTGCGCAAAGGATTGTGGTTAAATGTACAAGACGCCATCTTTTTCGGTACGGTCATTTGATTAAAATTCAAGCAAAGGAGAGGAAAGGAAGGAGGGAGCTTGGTAAGGCGAAGAAAAAAATAGATCGAACACAATTAACAAAAAAACGTTTTACAATCTTTTCTCACCTGGGTCCAAGCACCTTTACAAGAACGCTAAGCGTCTTGGACGAAGCCGATTCTATCAATTCACAGAAATACACAGGATTATTCTTGTAAGTTTCAGGATAATTTGGACAACCGCCTGCAGTAGTCCCTTTCCACTCTCCTGTAACCTTGGAGATAATAAAATAACTTTCAATGCAATAAGCGTTCAAAGTTGACCATGCAAAGCAGTTGTAAAACTACTGAAATAACTTAATTAATCACCACATGCATGGTTTCACGTATATAGCTGACCGCCATCTTGCAAATAGAGTAAGTCAATAGACCAAGCGATTGCAAACCATCTCAAACAACTCTTTTGAATTCAAAGAAACGTTTGAGATAATATACTTGGCTTTCATTCTTTTGAATTCTATTTAGTTTTCCTCATTTTCCTGAGTTTTTGTTCTTTTTTCATAAATTGAACTTGAGGCTTTGCGTCGCCGTGTATTTATATAATAATACATTGTGTTGTTTATGCAATTGGTCAATGGTGATAGCTAGATATACCTAAACAACTATAGATATCAGTGACATTATAAAGCGCTATAACCCTATAGTTTCAAGGTGGTGAGAATTAGAAACAACAACCAGATTTCAGTAGTTATAGAAAGTTGGTTAAGTCTATATATTGACGTTACAACTCAACTGCTTATTGTAATTGGCGTATTGCTGTTGTGGATACCCTGCCACGATTTTCTATATATATTTTGTAATTTTCCATAGTGGCGAAATGAATAAATTAACCTAAATTAAATTAACGTATTCACTAATCCATTCTCTAGGTTGCGGCCATTATCATAAAATGCTGTGTTTTGACAGTCGTTCTAAATACCTCCATCATGTCTTTGTACTAATAATGTACTTTGTATTAATATTGTTCATGTATCATATACCATATATATAAACAAAAGTATTACCTGCTTACGACAAACATAAGGATCTGGCACTGACGAGAGTTTGAATTCTGCTGAAGAAAATACCTACAGAAACAAATGCGTACAGTAAATAAATAAATACATCGATTCGAGATAAATCCTTTCACAAGTTAGAATAAATCATGCAACAATGCACTGTCATTAATAAATCTAAAATCTCGGCAGATTACCATCGTAACGGATTGAATAAGTCAAATAAGTTATATATAATGCTTATTATAATAATTGACATTGTGGTGTATTTTGCGGGCTAAAATGGAGAATTCAGCTAAAATATATTTTAGTCCGCTGATTTGAGTCTATCAGTTTTAACAGTTCTAAATCACTATTGGTTTGTTGTTTACAGAATTGTATACTTCTTGTTAATACTTTGGAGCAAAGATTGTTTTGATGACAAATGTTGCGTTTTTCTGTAAGTTATGAGTTATGTAAATACTTGTTGCAATGAAATACACGCCGACGCGTAGGCGCCACTGTTCAAGATACTGTTCACTGTACTGTCTTTGATTTTCTTCTAAATGCCCACTAAAATTATTATAATAGTAATAGAGTTGATGTTCTTGGGCATAAATATGTTTTTGGCCCTTCTCAGAGCTAATTTCAACCTTCGCCTTCAGCAAACATCAACTCTATTGTTATAATAACAGCATCATGGGTATTTTGTCTATACAATAAATGAACTGACATAAAATTTGTTGTAAAAGCACACGATGACCTGAGTGAGTTTTTCCCCACCATAAGCCTACGGGAAAACATTTGTAGAGAGGCTGAACATAACTTGCTCAAAAAACGGTGACGTCATTTATATGACGTCATCTTGCAACAATATCTATTTGATGTAAAACCCCTGAAGAACACGAATTTCCATGGTTGTAGACTAGTAAATTTTGGTTAAAACATTCACTGTAATGTTAATTACAATTAAATTAAAACATGGTCAATACAAGGGTCCGGGAGCATGCTCCCCCTGAAAAATGTTTGAATTCTCCAGTCTTGGAAAGGATATTTCCTGCAAATTTGACAGCGCCATTCTTGTATTTTTGGTCGCAGGATTCAAACTATTTAATTGCTGTTAAAGTAACGCAGATGTTCCAAATTTAGACCAAGTGGATACGCGGCGGAATTGACAAATAAAGCACACTTTAGTGAAAACTTGAATGAAATTTCTACAAAACTACAACACTTTAAAAAGTTGGCATATGACGACGGCAGCCATCCCCCGGCCCATACGCCTATACTCGATACAATTTCCTTTTCCAAACTGCTTCACTCAGCAAGACAAGAGAGAGTACCTTCAATGTGTAGTGGATTGTGTTGACCTTCTCGTACTGTGACACCACCAAGGTAAAAGTATTTATTTTCTTACTAGGATTTACTTTGACTAAATAATGAGGACTGTTGATTTTAACTCCTTCAATGTAGCAGTTGTCTAAAGATAGAACAAACACAAAAGCTATACTATGATTAAGAAATTAAAAACATTTTCCGTGTTTCCGTATAGTTATAAAAACACGAGGGGGAGTTTGAGTAAACGTGAAATTGTAGAATTGCATGGGAACACGGCAAGCCCGCAGGAACAGTATTTCCGAGTATTATTTTGAGTTCTCTTAAAAAATGTTTCTTAAAAAAACAATTGCTGCAAAAATATACCATAACCTGAGGCAGTGGCGTCGCCAGGGAGGGGACTGGTGGGGGGGGGGGACGAGTCACTTCTCACCAAGGTCGATTTTCAGATTAGTTCAAAACCGAAGAGAAAGTTGGGGGGCGGGGAGGGGTTAAAAACTTGTGAAAGGGGTTTCCTAAGATTTAAAAGTGTGTGATCCCAAACAATCAGTAAAATTTTCCTACTATTTGGCAGCTGAGACCGTCGCTGCTATGATTTTCATATCGTTTCTCACTTAGTGCAGCAATACCAGGCATTTTCCTCTTTGAAACCACTCTATGACGTTATCAAAAGTGTGACGTCATTACCTAGTCCCCCCACTTTTTCCAGGGCTAGCTGGGGTTATTCTGCCTATCAGAAAATAATATTGCAAACCAAACAATCAAAAAATCTCACCCGGATAATACACTCGTTGCCCAGAAGTTTCATAAACATGAACTGTTATGAACTCCCTATTATTGGCGAAGTCATCCTATAAAAATAGTCAAAAATCAAATGAATAAAGAAATATGACTAATTCCACAATAATATTGGAAAAACCTACGGCAAAAAGAGTTTCCACAACAAATTCTTTGAAAAATGATTAGCTAAAACTGATTAGGATGTTTGTGTGACTTTGAAAGCTTACCCTGTCCGTAATATGTCTAGTCAAAAGAATCCACACGACAGGGTTCTGATCAGTAACGGTCACTTGCAGTTTGTACTGCGGGTTTTCTCCTAGAAAAGCGGATTGGGAAATGTGAAAATGTAAGACAACAACAATCCCAGTCTTCCAGGGCACAAACAGCGGCGATGTGCGGCAACGTGCGGGTGTTTTACACAATGGTTTGTAACCTGATATCAGGCAGAGGTAATCACGAGAAGGTATATAGAAGGGAGAAGCGATAAGAATTAACAGAAGCAGAAAAAGAAACCTAACAGAAATCTGTCCCTTGACCCGTATTCTTCACCCAGATCATTTGGACGAAACTTTGATTGGCCGAATTCAGGGAAATAAACAAATAAATAAATTTGTTAATTGTAAATAAATTACAGAAATAAAGTCAAGAAGGAGCATATATTTCACCTAAATTGTAAGCGTCCTTGACTGGTCCTTCGGCAGACTGCCAAGTCCTGTGACAAAAAATACACCGCAAAAAAGAATTAATTTCATTAAATAATAATAATACCCATCATATAATAGGCGCGTTGGGTGCCGTCCCAAAGGGTTTAGAGAAATCGCTTGGGGTGATCAAAAACCTGTTAAATATGTTACAGAGGGCATGTTTACTGCATGGGATCAGCCAGGATTTTAAGAAAAGTTTTAGACACGTAGAAACATAAGACTGAAGCATGTTTTGTCAAGTACTTGCAAAAGGTTACGGAAAGTATAGCTTGTTAAAATCGATTGCTGCAAGTAGCACTGATGATGATGATGATGATGATGATGATGATGATGGTGATTATGATAATGATGATGGTGATTATGATGATGATGATGGTGATTATGATGATAATGATGATGATGATGATGATGATGATGATGGTGATTATGATGATAACGATGATGGTGATTATGATGATGATGATGATGTTAATAATGACGATGATGATGATGTTAATGATGGTCACGACAATGATGGTGATGATGATTATAATGATGATGATGATTACGATGATATAAATAATATAAACATATGCACTACAGGATATACAAAATGCGTTAAACTGTACTCACGAATGGAAAACATAGCGATTTAGAAACAACTTGGGGTTCCAGTTAATGTACAGAACATCGAAAAAGTTGAGTAGCGATTTCCAATCGATCCAAAACACGCCTACGGAAAGCAAAAAAATAAATATACTTGTATTCACGACAAAATTCGAACATCTAGCAAGCAACCCAAACCACATTTGTTATCAAGAAGTTAGAATGTCGGATGTAAACAAAGCAGCGACAGTAGTATACAGAGTGCGGGTTCTGACGCGGGTGGTGCAAAGACCACCACACATGACGTCACAGTTTTTATCTGTCGTTCAATTTTGAGTTCAACAAGTGTCTAAATTAAAAGCTAAAGCGATACGAACAGGAATGTGGCCCTCCGCGGGCCATTTATATAATGAGTATTTTATTTTGCGCAGTAATTTAAACATGCTTCGAAAGTGTAAGGATTGTCTCATCTGTAAAATAAGAAGTTGTACCCAACCAAGGTTGGGCATGTGAAACATATATTAAAAATCTTTTGTGTTTTGTGTGGTTATACTGGGGTATATACGTCATCCTGTTCGTGTTGCTCTAGCTTTTAATTTAGCCACTTGTTGAACTCAAAATTGTGTGACGTCTCTTTGCACCACCCACACCAGAACTACTTTTGAATTTAAGACTCACCATTGTCTACTTGAATTGCACTTTTTCGATCGAAATTTAATGCCTTCTGTAAATCAGGAGTCCAATTTTCTGTGTCTAACTCCGAATAATTTCCCTATAAGACACGGGTGCAAACACGGAACAGATATGAGGCTCCAATTCTATGCGCAAACGTAGCTGTTTACAAAATACATGCAACTAACTTTTTTGTTCTATTTTATTTTGAATGTTCTAAACTAAAACAGTACATTACACCTATAGTAACGTTTACCTAGTGCATATTACAAAATTGATCGATTAGTTAATGCTTTGGACTTCGTTTTAAATGATTTTATTTTACTCTAACAATTCCTATAATAGACCTATCAACAACTCGAAATCAAAGTTTCAAGCTCGTTCAATAATGATGAAAGTTGGTCAGTAAACTGGGTCATTCTGATGTTTTTATTTAACAATGAGAATAAAATCGCTACAGTGTATTGCCCGTATTAAAAACCATGCAATTCTACACGTTATGACCAAACCAACATACTTATAAATCAAAAGAGAATAGCCCCGACTTACATGCATACTAAACATTTCGTTTTACTTTCTCATGAAAATAAAATATTAACATCCAATCTTTACTTGATATCCAAAACGAATTTCCTTCGACTCTGACTCAAATTTGTATGTCAGATATTTTTAAGATCAGCCGTTTCAAGACGCATTATATAGTACAATTTTGAAACTGATAAATATCGTTCACAAATGAACCGTTTGGGTCAATGTATCAAAAGAGAGAAAAAATATACATTTGGATCTAGAGTAGCGATTATGTCTCAAAGTGCTCAACAAATACATGCATCAAATCAAGTCATATATATAAGCCTAAACAGTATACCTTCCATCTCAGATGGGTCCACGGATTTTTCAGCTGAAGTATTTTTAGATTCTAAGAAGAAAGCAAACAGGTTACGTATTTAATAAAGCAAAGTGCAAAACCATGGCAAACGTTAAAAAACTCCACAATAAAACACAATAATAATTCAAACTATAAAACAGGCAGGGTCAGAACCACTGATTTCTATATAACTGGATTGCTCATCTGCCTCCAAAAATGAAGCCAGCGGAGATGACGAATTTGGAGTACCAATTAGATGGCCGCCACCGAAGCTTTGCATGTTTTCGTAGCACGAAGAGACAAAAAGAGCCACATTAAGAACATTTCCGCCGCTGGTATCAAACAAAGAACACTGTACAAAGTAGAAGCTTAGTTTTTGAATTTGTTTGTATCATTAAGCAGTAAGTCGTGTTATTTCGTAGTTTTTCACTCTGGTAATCGATAAACTTGCCTATACATCACAAAACTCGTAAAAACCCAACAAAAACAGTCAATAAATTCATTATGAAACACTTTATGTACCTTTGATAGTAAAATATGACCTTACTTGTAAAGTCTTGAAGTATGTTGGTTGACAACATCGAACTGTATTTAATTTTGCTTGTATTTTATTTCTGCATGTTTTCTAGTGGTATTGATTTTCTAGAGTAATGAGATGGCGGATATGATCTGGCTTCAAAAATTTTGACTGCTAGACATAAGGAATGAGCTATCCAGTATAGAGATCAGTGGCCAGAACGGTATGGTCTCATTATGCGATAAAGACACGGTTGCTGTTCTTGCTAAATTTCTCAACCTCGCAAGCTTTTACGGCTTAGACAATGTTGATTTTCAAAATTACTATGCCAATCAAATAATCAATGCATGGAACGACATAATTTTACGACATAGAATAACTAGCCGTACGTGCTCTATTAACTACAAAACACTCGGCTATACTAGGTTAGGGTTGTAAATTCGATAAAGATATATAGAAGCAAAGTTAGATAATAGTACCTATACCTTATTACAGGTATTACACATGCACGTTCATATATATGTATGTAAGAAATTTATGCATATCAAAATCCGTTATAATTCCATACGTTACCTTTAGTTTACGAATGTCAAGGACAGCGTATGCGTGAGTCGGTACCAGGCCAGCTCTTTCGGCTACTACGTCACCCAGATTACCAGTGGCAGCAGTTATGAGGCAGTCGCCTAATAAAAATGTTTCTTAATAAACAGATGGCATACACGTCTTCCAGTATTACACCCGACATCGCATGGTAAGAAACCAATCACATTGTCAATTACGAATTCGTTCCTGTGCTCGTTACTGACTAGGGTTAGGGTTTTGTTTGGGTTTAGGTGAGTAAATGAGTGAGGAATAGACCTTTCCACACGAAGTGTGTGGATAACGCGTTGAAAGATTTGATTGGCTCTCGCAAAACGTCGGACATCCAAAACTTCGGACAACTTTGAACATTAGCCAATCAGATTTGTCAAAAAGAAAGATCACGTGATCCATTCACTTCATGCGGAAAGTTCTATTGGGTGGGTGACGAAGTCCGCTAATAAGTGGACAGACGAATGAATAGTTAAATGACACTGAATATATATATATATATCCGTGTCTGTAGATTGAACTATGTACGCTCCTTCACTTCGGTGTTGTTGAGCACTCTGTGAAGTTGTCGTGGGTACCTATTAGCGATAATGCAACGCTCACTACCCTTGTGGAAGTTTGAGCACTCTGGGCCCATGCGCACTTCACGCTATCTGAATGTACTTCACCGATGCTGTCCCACATGCGGTTGTCACCGACGATCGCATGTGTATAAGTAATTGATGAAATTCATTCAGATTGTTCCAAGCTACACTGATGAGCTGTTGTACAGCGAAACACCGTGTCTGTAGATTGAACTATATATATATATATATATATATATATATATATATATATATATATATATATATATATATATATATTATATATATATATATATATATATATATATATATATATATATATATATACATAGGCAGTTTATAATAAATTTTAAGGATGATATCTTCCTCACAAAATCTATACGCCCCCTGACTGTCTAAAAGGTTCACAGTTATACTAATATACTGTTATACTAATGTTACATTTACCTATATACATTATACACTAACAAAAACCATTACATTCAACATCCATCTACTGTACAAACAAAAGCAGAAACCCAAAACTGACCATACCTCTCTGTAGGCCAACGAATATTCTATCAAACAACGAATCCAGATTAAGATCAGGACTGTCCAATTTGATTGAAACTCTTTCAGGAATCCAACCAGTCAAAGCATGTAGGTCGATGTTCTAATTCGATTATAAAAATTAATAAGGTAAGAAATGAAATTTAGTAGTAATCCAGGTTTGTCATATTATATCACGCACGCGTGAACTGTGGCTACCAGGGGTGGCTACCAGGGGTGGTTACAGTATATTAGAGTGCTAAAACAATAAGAAATGTTTGAATATTCACAAACAATATTCAGTACAGTTCAATACAGTTTTTTTTACATTATCAACTTTCTAGTTACATTTTTACTGCCTTTCAACTGTCAGATCTGACTCAGATATCGAAAAGAACCAGACTAAATAGTGCAAGGACGGGGTAAATTTAAAATGAAAGGTGATGGTAACCCGCGCCTACCGACGACCAAATTTCATAAACGAACTGGAAAACTTATAAAATATTTAAGGAACGTTAATACTAATTTAGCGGGTAAAGATCAGAGTTTCCAAAGGGGTCGTGACGTCACATTGGGTCGCCTACAAACATACAGTCGTTTACAAATTGGTCACAAGTTAATATTACATTTAGAACTATATGATGCCCCATGTAAATTCGTGTCAATGTAAATGTATGTAAACATAAATACATGTAAATAAAAATGCAAACATAAATCTAAATATAGATACAAACGTATAAATTTGCATATATGTATGAATGTAAATTGCATGTATATGGTGCGGTATAAATGTAAACTAATGGTCGTTTACCAAAAAGATTTGGGCACGGTCAACAACGATAAATGCGATTACTTACTGAGTTTGAGCCAGGAAAATCATAGCCTCCCATAACCTACAGAAAGTGAAACCGGTGGAAAAAATGATTACACATATATACACGATAATTTCAACAATATTAATATAAAGGCGTACTGTATTGTCCGAGAACAAGATTTGTACAAAATATTTGTACAAAGATTTGTACAAAAAAAATCACTGGAAGTTTTCGTGCAACCAAACGTGAAGAGAACCACTTTCTCGACCACTTTTAGACCGAGCATATATGCACGCTTTAACATGTTATTTTATAAAATGATACAGCATGGTATGAATTTCACATTGAGATACGAAAGTCATTGAATTACGATAGACCATTGGCACTTACTTTGAGGTAAGCTTTCTCAATAAGACTGACCCACATTTCATTACTATTCGTAGAATAAGAGCATAACAATTGTCCGTCTACACCCAATGGTAGTTTGTCATCAATAACAACCTTCAAGACAATAACACAAATAACAAAAGTCATTAGTAGTAGTATAGCAATTTAAAAACATTCTAAACGACAGTTTATATACAAAAAATATTTCACTATATCTATTGGATAAACATTGAAGATTGTTTGAAGAACATTGAAGAAGAACATTGTTTAAAAAATATGAAAACATTGCTGAGACAAAGTGTAGTAGAATAGGATAAGATGGGGATAGGGTAGAATAGAATAGAATAGAATAGAATAGAATAGAATAGAATAGAATAGAATAGAATAGAATGGAATGGAATGGAATGGAATGGAATGGAATGGAATGGAATGGAATGGAATGGAATGGAATAGAATAGAATAGAATAGAATAGAATAGAATAGAATAGAATAGAATAAAATCGAGTGGAGCTGTCATATTTTAAACAATACTTCGCTATCCGCTTGGTTCCTCAATCGCAGCAAAAAGAGCTGAATTGAACAATACTTGTATAAAATTACCTTCCGAGAAACACCATTAATCCACAGTTTTATCATATATTTTCCAGATGGGTTAATAATTGGATAGCCGTGTCGATTCTGAGGATAAATAATCCTGTAAAATAGTTTATCAAACTGTTAACGTATGAATGACCAGAAACTCGATTTAAATCCTAAACTACAATTTACTGCAAGATAAACTCGTTGTTTGTTATCATCTGCACGGTCTTATGTTAAACGTATAAAAAATCTTTCTGAAAACAAATCAAGTTTTTTCAGGGTTTCTGAGCCAGGTCATGAGTCATGCTCTTAATATAGCTAAATTAATTTTAAGCTTGCGCTATTTTCTTTTAATTTGCTTACAGCATGTAACTCGTTGACTGAAAATAGTTTAAAATAAATAAAAAGTAAAAAAAAAGTAAAAAAAAATTTAAAAAGGTCGAAAGAGAAGCAACTGAATTTTACTTACTTGGTGATTATTCGCTTTCGAAATTTTCTTTCGTAAGCTGCAGAAATAGCTAATGATGCAACAAAGGAGCAGTCCGTAACAACTGTCTGCAGTGTAAAAACACGGACAAAATTAACAAACAAACGAACAAACAAACAAACAAACAAACAAACAAACAAACAAACAAACAAAACGAACGAACAAACAAACAAACAAACAAACAAACAAACAAAATAAACATTGTTTGAGCCTTTCAAAAAACACGTGTAATTCATTACTGTTAATGTTGATAAAGCCCCTCCCCCCCCTCCCCACCTGGACCGTTTTACTTAGCACCCCGTGCTGGCTAAGGACCTGATCTACGTACTTCGATCGAATGTAAGAAAAAGAAAACATTACCCACACAACTGCAAAACGTAGATGCCAGTTAAGGCAATACGGGCAACATTTTTCTTCAACTTGCAACACAACTTTGTTGCGTTGCAACTTGAAAAGCGTTGTTGCACGTATTACCACCACTTTAAACATTGTCACGCAACAATGATTTTGTTGCAAGTTGAAATGCGGATTCAACTTGCAACAAAATGATTGTTGCGTGACAATGTTTAAGGTGGGTTGTTATACGTGCAACAACGCTTTTCAACTTATAACGCAACAATGTTGCAGCAATTTGTTGCTCGAATTACTTCACCTTTAATGCCACTGTTTTTATTTAATATTTGAATTTAGCAGAACGACCTGATTATTCCCAAAAGTTCTCAAATATTCCCAAATTATTATATAATAGTGTACATTTATACGAGGGGCAAATCACTCCCTAAAAAGTGTAGGATATTTTTGAACTTTCAAAAATCCTTGGATTTTCGCATTGGATTTTCGGATTTTTAGGGATTTCTAACGGATTTTTCCGGATTTCTTGTGAAACTGAATTATGGATTTTCCAAGGATTTTATGGATTTTCCACGAATTTTATGGATTTTCAGAGGATTTTATGGATTTTCAAGAATTCTCATGGATTTTTGGATTTTTCGGCAAAGTGTACGAGATTCCATCACATCCGGATTCCATCACATCCGGATTCTACGTGCTTCAATATATATATAAAGCGAAAAATGTAATTTGCCTTGAGTTGACCTTTAATAAGTAATAAACAAAGACGTGTTCACAGTTATGAATGTCCAATCGTAATCTCATTATAGGCGCTTTAAAGTTTACATAATTGACTGTGTTTGGAAAGAGATTCTAGTTGAACTTCGTGTTCGAAAGTGATTTAGTAGATAAGTGTAGTGTGTACTACTTAGTAAGAACCGCACTGGAAATTTCAAAGTAAAAGAACAAACCAAAATATCATTATTAGAACAAGGTACAAACGTTCACTCCTCATACACTAGAGTTGTACAGTGAGTGTACATATTCAGTTCATATTTGAAATATCAGGCAAAACAAAAAAAAAAGGATGATACGTACTTGTCGAATACTTAAACTGGAAACAGCGTAGATCATCTTTGGATCATCGGTCAGATCACCAGGTCTAACACACACAGCAAAAAAAAAACCATACAAAAAGCAAACTTTGACAACGTCAAGAAACAAAACATCAAATGCAGGGAATCTTTCCCTGATCCTATACATTGTGTAATGATGTACAGTACTGACTTACCTGACCCATTTAGAAAACCTATCCTTTTGTTTTTTGGACAGTACAAGATCTCCGTCAGGATCACTAAAAATGACAAATCAAAATAACATGCAGTGTTATAGTTATGTCCATACAACCAGTAACAGACAAAGCATTTCGCAGTGGCGTAGGAAGCAAGTTGATCTTGGAGGGGCACAACTTCAAAAGGGCACTTTGTTCAGGGGGTAGGACTTCAAAAGGACACTTGAAACACATGATTTATCATAAAAAGGGCACTTTTCTGTTGCAAAAAGGGCACTTTATGACAAAGTTGGGGGGAGGGGGCACATGCCCCGTTTTCCCCCGGTTCCTACGCCCATGTCATTTCGTGTAAATGACAGGATCACACTCCAAGCAAGCCAAAAACGTAAAAAACCCATGCAATTCGGCAAAAGAAATGAAAGAGTTAATTAAATACTGTATATAGCCTGCAATTTGGCAATATTTTGGTGTAGTAATGTATAGGAATACCTTCTCAAACTCGTTAATTTTTAATAATTCTTGTGAAAAACACAAAGAAAAATCATAACCATGCATGACCGCGGTTTCGATAAAGGACTTTAATATCGTGATCAAAATCTTGCGACTTTATAATCTCAGTTTTGTCTATAATATTATTTCGCTTGCAAAGCTAAATGAAACGTCAAATAAATTCCCAACGCAGCCAGGTGAAGAATCAGACATAGTTTAATGAAAATTTGAACTTTTTCTTATCACTGTCTCAAAACACTTCGAAGTTGGTAAGAAACTCGGCTATAGTACAGTAGTCTTAATTTTCAGCTCACTACCGCACCGCGGTAATAAACACTTCCTCGTGCTTGATATATTACTTCTAACAAAAATCAAAACGCAGTCAACAGCGTCAAACAAATTAAGCAACATAATTATATAATCTACGCCTTGTACTGTTAATAATAATAATAATAATAATTACTTTATTTCAGTGTCTATGTATTTAGCTACAAAATGAGCTAATTGGAGACACTATATTACCCTAAGTTATATATTAATAAAATTATGATAAATAATATAAATAAAACTATATATAGTTTAAATTAACAAAGTTATAAATCCTATGCTTTACTTTACTTTATACAATACTAAGATATAAGTTAGAATAGAATGTTCATGAATTGCATAAATTGCAAGTTGGTATTGTTTTCGATTTTTCGTATTTTAGCCTTAAAAGATTTTAGGCTCGGCAATTCTCTTAATTCTGCAATTAATTTAGACCAAATAAGTGGACCTTGGTATCTTAAAGAATGTTTACCGTATCGTATTGTATTAAAACGAGGGATATTAAAATCACTATTCCTAAGACTATAGTCAGAGTTTTTGGTTTGAAATAGTTCAGATATACCGCTAGATAGACCATTCTTGACTTTGTACATTAATATCGCTATGTTCTGTAAGCGTCGATTATATAATGTAGGTAGCCTAGCTCGAATCAGAAGCTGTTCGTACGTTTCAAATGTGGACCTGAAAACTGCACGTAACGCACGCTCTTGAATACGCTGGATCTTTCGGCTGTCAGATGCCTTGCAAAAGTTCCATACACGATGACAGTACGTCAAATGCGGCAGAATTGATGTCTTATATAATGTAAGCTTCGCACTGTTCATGCATGCAGACGTCTAAATACATTAAAAACATTAAGGCTTCTCAGTGTTTTCTAAGCAGGCCGCCATTCGTTCAAATCGTTTCATGACGCACATATCGCCATCGTTTATATTGTTTCATGACGCACGGGAAAGTGTAACGGTTACACATGCCGAAAAAACGACCAACCAAACAAACCAACCCAGTAACTACAGTACAACACATGTACTGTATAGGACAGTTTTAACGAATGAAGTGGTCTTAAATCAATACCAAAAGGTATCCAGATAACCAAATTTCTCATAGATGTCGACGTCAAGCCAAGGAAGAAACTTCTTCCCATTGATAAAAGACGTTTTTCTAGAATCGAAGCAAAAGAAGAAAAAACACATTTAAAATAGTATCCATGCATTGATATTGACCCTGGACAGGTCAGTGCTTGCAATCGAGTGCCTCGTAAATAGATCAACTTTTGATAGACAAGATTGGTTTCTCACTTTAAAACATCAAGTTCTTTGTTTGTAAGTTTCTGCTTATTTCCCGTGCTACTATCTACCACTGGACCATGGGATGTTGGTGATGTAGGGGTTGAAACAACGTTCTTTTTGCTTGAGGACGGTTTCTTAATTGCCTCAGCTCTAAAAACATACACACAAAATAAAACAAAATATATTATAAAAAAACGAAGGCATAATATAACTAAGGTAAATATTTAACAAAAACGTTTTAAGAACCGCATGCATGCACCAACCAAAAACGCTAAAAATTAAACTAATTATTTAATATTCATTGTTTCATTTTTCATTCGCGTTCTTTCGTTCCTAGACAGTGCATTGCGTACATTGTTTTCTGCTGGATATAAAATTGAAATCTCTTGTCCATAAACTAATAATATTTGCTTCGGGAACAATTAACTTTTTCAGGATATATGCATGGATGGAGTCGAGATTTTTTGCGACGAAATTAATGTTTTGAGTTATACCAGTGTTATAGCGAATATTAAAATCAGTAACAAATGTCACTGAGCGTTGTCCACAGATTTAGATCTGCAAAGCAGCGAGAAGGAACGCGTTTGCAGAGTCGGCTACCAGACTATAGTGTCATCAGCGCCAATTGTAGTTGGCACTGAGTTTATAGTGGATGTTTCTGCCTTATCTTGATACCGTTGCTTTGTGGAATACATTTTAAGACAGACGATTTTATTATGTGTTGTAGCTGTGTACGTACTGCACCTTTCAACAGCTTGAATCGCTAATGATTGTAACTTGGATATTAGGTCCTCGTCTTCCAATCCTTTGCACTGTTAATGTAAAGAAAGAAGAAATCATAAATTTTTTTTAACAAACAATAAATGTAATATGCAGAGTTAGTCCAAACATAGTAGGACGTATCGACTGTTGTAACTGCATAACCCAGCTGCCAGACATGTCGACACTGATCATAAGATATATATTATAAGTCCTTCATATCCTTACCAATAGAGAGCAAGTTCTTACTTATTCTTGGTTTGCACTTAACGTCATGGCGGCCATGTTGGAGGGACTTTAACAAAAGAATCTCATTACAAGCTATTGTATTTTGAGTATGACTGTTTTCCTCCAACATGGCCGCCGTATCTTTGTCTTCTAAATCTCAACAGATTGATTGCAAACCACCAATATTTCTCAAACTCATTAATAATTCATCAGATAAAAACAAAGGAAATCAGTACCGAGACGGTGAACTGCATGGATATATTCGAGGAAGAAATGACATAAAACACTGATTCATTTGAGAAGTCAGACAGAAGCAATATCAAACACTCGAAAGAGTGTTTCATCCTCTGTCCAAACACATAGCTCAGAGTTGGTTAAAAAGCTCGGCCTACGGCCTCCTTTTTCAACCCACTTCTCAGGTTTGGATATCGGATGAAACGCTCTTCCTCGTGTTTGATCTACTACATATATGCATATATATGCGATGACTAAGAAACGTCCAATGCATGCCCGGTGATATTTTACTACTGAGTAACTTAAGGTAGATTATTTTTCAAAGTCCCAAGACTTCAACGTTTTTTTGAGTTTTCTGAAAAAGTTACTACAAAGTCAGTTGGACAGAAATTGCTGCACAGTTAACTTCAGATCTTTCGCTAATTACATTAGTTGCTTCACGTCTTCAATTTGATAACCGCTTTAATTAAAAACCCTTCATCGGTAAATTATTCAAATTGAAAATAATCGCATTCTGCCAAAAACATTAAATTGAAAAAAAAAGACCTGCTCAAATGAATAACCGTAATACTTTCCCGGAAACATGTATTATTGTAAATTAAATACCATTAAATTGAAAAAAAAGACCTGCTCAAATGAATAACATAATAATTTCCCGGAAACATGTATTATTGTAAATTAAATACAATACATGTACAATACAAGTACTTGGTATGTACTTACAGCTTTAAGACAAATATCTGCTGCATCTGTATACAAAGGAATAGCTTCATCTTTTCTTCCTTTCTCATCTTCAGCAAGGCCTTGTTGTAGGAAGAAATTCGCTTTTTCCAAATCTTTCTAGAAAAAACATTATGGTAAGGAGTTTCAACAGAAAGTTAGAAATATTATTAACTTTTGTTCTACTTAATCTTTCTATTTGCTGAAGTCATAATTTTTTGCATCCATAAAGCCAAGATTTTTTAAAAAATCCTAAAATGTTATAGCTAACGGTATGGTTGTTCAGATATAAACATTTACAGTAATTTAACCCAGTGGCCAGCTCCATGCACAGTTACCAATATTGTACTGTACTGTATGCCATATACAGTACATGCATGCATAAAATGAAGCCAACAACATACTTGTTGTGATGTCTTTAATGGTTTCTTTGCACTGTTATTACCTAAAATAAAAACAAACCAGCCATTCATTCTCAAGTCTCTCAACCCATGCGGCCATTTACTGTAATAGGATATTTTCTGGATTACACTAAAAATAAACAGCTTATAATTATTTATTAAACCTTTACAGTATAGTCTAATGACCACTCCAATAATGCCCACATTAACTTAAGAATTATATTTTGCAATATTGCACGCTGTATTCCACACATATAACCCAACTCCTTAATTAACTCCTTAATTAACCCAATAGTCAATGTGACTGCATTTGCCAGTTTAGGAATTCTATTTTGACTAATCAAGGGCGAGGCAACCATATACACAAGTATGCACAGGCGTAGAGGTGAAATCTGAGTAAAATACTTCTATTGCCGAAGACGGGTTATGGAAAGCTCTGTTATATAGTATTGTAGTTTTTCCCAATTTAGCCTAGCTTCTTACAACACAACAGAAATGCCTCACAACAAAGGGTAACTTCTGAAAAGTTTACGATGTAACGAATAACATCGTCACTATTAAAAACTTATTGTACAAGCGGGAGGTATTTACGGCAAAACTATTCTGCTCGCGGTTTTTCTGTACAGATCGAACGACGACGGAACGAAAAGACCAAGGGCAAGATAATTTTGCCGTAAAGACCGACCAGGCGAGGCAAATAAGTTTTTTATTATATAGCCCAGGGTTTGTTTAGTTTTATATGAATTTCGGGACTCCAAAAGTACAAGAAGCAAAGGCTGAACGAGTAACCGACTTAAAACGAAAACAGTAAACAATGTCGTATTTTTGTTAGAAAAATGATAGGTCAACAAATAACTTTAAGGAAAACCATAATGAATACATATTTCAAAAAAATTTAATACTGACGTTTCGTTACTAACTTACAGTGTGTAATTAAGTAACATCTTCAGAGTGAATAAATTATTCACAGAGATTGAGATTAAATAGTTGACTGCATGATACATAAATAGACGTACTATACATTAATGTATATATTATATATATATATATATATACTATACATAAATGTCGTATTTAAACTTTCGTCACGGTAAATTCATTTTTAGAATATGGGAATACAATTTTAACTTAACTTAACTTGACTTGCTTACTTTCTTTTTTTTTAGGCACCAATCTAATTGCAGAAAAATCACGTTAAGAACGCTCACACGACATCTGGAATAATGACAAGGGAAAAGATAGAACCAGAGCTCTCTATCCTTAGGTAATTTCCATGCCATTAATTTGTTTTTAATTTCTTGGGTCGATCAGTCTTACAGCTATATGCCAAACGGCAGTATGGAACAGAGAGCTTACGAACATCAGCTATCATTTGGCGAAAACTGATTTTAAAATATTGAAAATTGTTTGAGTTAATTAACAGGTAAAACATTTCTTTTCGGCATAGACAGTATTCACAGCTCACTTGTAACAAATTCCAATTACATATAGTCAGTTAGAGTCCTTCTTTTCATTCAAAACGCTTTCTGATTTTTTTCTTTGCATGATAAGAAGAATAAAACCTCGTTTTGTAAGACCATCAAGGAAAGAAACAGCAAAGTGAAAAGATGGTAAACTGCTGAAAATAGATTTTATAACGAAATACTCTCGTTTCAATCGGAGCCCTTCGTGAGAGTGAAAGAAACAGACGTCTTACTCTTTCTCCTTTGTCTTATTACTTGCTCTTGTCCTCATGCATTTCTTCATCGGTCTTGCAGTTTGCGGTGCATTTAGGCTTCCTATATAGTATAATATTTCTGAGCAACTTCGGTTACAGAGGTTTGGCCCAGTTTTAGCATGTGTACAGCATGCTATGGATGCTTACAATAATTAGAACTATTTTTTATACATGTACATATACAGGATTCATACATGTCAGGAAGAGTGAAATTCAAGGCCTTTTGAAGGAGTGTCAAGGCCATGTATTATGACCAATGGGATGAAAAGAAGGCTTTAGGGCATGTTCACATGAGACTGTTTCACACAATAAAACGCAACTTAACCGAGTTATCACAGTCTCATGTGAACGGTTTACTATTTTAACATGGAAATAAACTAACACCAAGATATCTTGGGGGATATGTGAACAAAGGCCCTTAGAAAGCAGTAAAAAGTAAAAAAAAAAGAAGTTAAAATTGCCAGTTAAGAAAACTCGCACACATATTGACAAATTTCAGAAAATGTCACCAAAATTAAAATAAGGATTCAAGGACCTTCAAGCACTTCTTTATAAATTCAAGGACTATGAAGGCCTGGAATTTTTGTTTTCAAATTCAAGGACTTTCAAGGATTTTCAAGTTTTGTACGAACCTTGCATATACATGTAGTATACAATACTGTATATGCAATCAAATGCGCGGATATAAATACATGTATTTTCAAAGATAAATTAATAAATAAATTAATGCAGATAAATAAAAAGTCTGTAAATACAGTAAGACAGTTTGATCGACAGACACCTGGTTGTCCAGTATAGCAACATCTACGTATTGCACACCTATTTTAGTAAAACTGGAACTCATTTTACAATTATTGTACAGTGTAAAGGTACTGTAATTTTATGATGTTCTTTGCGTATATGGTGCCAACATTTTCTTAAAATTAGAGGTACAGTATATAGTAAGAGTAAAAAATTAGCATATACTTACCAACTAGCAAATCTACTAAAAATGACTTGATAGGATACAGAAGCTACAGTCCTGAGACTGAGACACATAATAGGAG
This sequence comes from Paragorgia papillata, assembly GCA_035771165.1. NCBI lineage: Eukaryota > Metazoa > Cnidaria > Anthozoa > Scleralcyonacea > Coralliidae > Paragorgia > Paragorgia papillata. Next base: position 3,115,015 of record JAWNZC010000348.1, read on the forward strand.
CATGAGGAAAGAGCCAATTTGTAAAATGATGATTCAACACAATGCCAAATTGCCAAAAATTTACCTAATAGCATTGCTTCATTTAGTCTTTAACATTAATTCTGGTCAAGTTTAATACAAAACATACAATATTCATGTGAGAAAACTCTTATTTAAACTTTTTACTGTACATGTAGTTTAATTTACCATTTTTAGAAAGATTTTCTTCTTATTTTTGCCAGTACATGTACAGTACATGCCAGCTGAATGTGTTGATGCATACAACCTCTCTTGGCCCATACTGTAGCTTGAAAAGTGCATTTATTAATAGCACTCACTGTGTCTAATAATCATGTGCACAACAATCTTTAAGGATAAAGGACTGGGGGCTAATCATCCTTACTCGCAGGCAGCAGCTGAATTTCGAAGGATGCAAATCAATGTGGCAGTGTCAAGGCATATCAAAGGCATATCAGTGTCACATTTCAGACCACGGATCACAACTAAGTCAGCTAAGATGTAGGGGACTGTTGACTTTACCTGCACCATTCTCTGGGTGCACTTTTCTGAGTTTGAAAGCCCTGTGAAAAGTATTAGCATATTTTTGACATGACATGCCAAACTGGTTAATACAATTGTACAGTACATGCCAGGGTGCATTTTACAGTAGATTAGGTTTTACCAAACATCTTTGTCATAGACCACAAAAGCACTTGTTGTACTAGCATGCAATCATAGTTTTTGGTGCACCAGCAGATGTATAGTGGCATACCTGTACGTAAAGCAATCTCAGCATTCTGCTCTGCGTGGTACTGTATAGTAGTGGTGCAGTGTGGCATTTTGAACAGTTTGGTGTAGCATTTTTAGTCTTGAACTGGTATTTTGTCTAATCTTGGTGTGGCATTTGGAAAAACTTGGTGTATCAGTGTGAGGTGTATAAATTATTAACCCTTGAAGTCTTACCAACACCAACCCCACTTTTTTCTCAACAAGTTACTAAGTGCTACTTTTTATACTGAATATATTAAAACCATACCTTTGTTTTGATACAATTCCTCAGCTCGAGCAATATATTTTTCCACTTTAGGCCGAATATTTAAGCCGTTATCGACGGACCATGCCTTCAGCAAGGCATCCGAAGCTTCAGAGTAAAAAAATATCGCTTGTTCTACATCTCCAGCTTGATCGTATCTCACTGCCTCCGTCGCAAACTTCTTTCCATCGTCACATAATGATCGAATGTCCACCATGTTTCGAACATACAACTTCCGCAATTTACACAACTTCGTGCTCAGTCTTCTTGCAAATGCTCGGCTGCAGCGCCCACTGACCAATATATAACTGGGCTGCGGTTAGCTCTCCGAAAATAAACAGCGGACGAAAACGATTTGCTTAAAACCCAAAAAGTAGTAAATGCTATTACGTTTTATAGGCTTATAGCTAAAACTAACCAAACCCGACCTATATTGACTTTCATGTTTGCATTATAATAAAGTTTTTCTAAAAGTCAATCTCAGTACTGGCTCTGTTACATGTAGTTTTTCCTTGTGCAACTTGCGTCGCAAAAAACCCCCAAAAAACTTCAAGTTAATTGCACGACAATTTTTTGCCTGCGACATCTCCTCGCGCAACTGATTTTTCACATTTTCAAGTTGCACGCAACAAACAATCTACTTTCGAAATAAACTTCTACTGTTCTACAAGTTTACCATTTGAGAAGGTCCTGGGTACGAGGTTGGGTCGTGACTGCAACTAGTACTTGTGTTTTGCCAAGGCGAGTTTAAAAGATGGCAGACGCTGGAAAGCTAAGTGGGATCATGATGAAGCTGAACAGTAATAATAAATCAAATTACCCAAGCTTTCGTCGACTTCCAGATCTCTTGTTTCGGTTGTTTACCTTCCAATTCATTAGAGGAGACATAGTCCCTAGGATTCAGGGCCGGAGCTAGGGGGGGGGGGGGGGTGTGACACCCCCCAAGAATTGCTTTATTTGTTCTGTAGTCGCTCCTCCCAGAGAGCCTCGCAGGCTACCCTCAACCTAAATTGTAGCCTGGTACCCTGACCCAATCAAAGAATATGGGCCAGGTAACCACTAAAGACTTCTGCTTTCCTATTGGTTGAATTTTCGCGCATTTTTATTGGCTATGAGTGAAATTGCAATCGTCATAAGTGGATTTAGCCCTGATGACGCGAGAATGAGATTAGTGGTTACCTGGCCCTTATTTCTTTTGAAATTGGGCCAGGGAACCAGGCTACCTAAATTGTAGCTAGCTCATTGTTAACCGCTTGGGGGTGGTACGCTCAATTTTGCCGTATGCCTCATAATCGTCATTCGATTGGCTTATTCCAGGGGTTTATATCACCAATTATAAACTCCTGCAATAGCCAATGAAATTTGAGGATTTGCATTATAAACTTGTAAATTTATACTAATTATATTTATAAACCCAAGAAATTCAATACGAATGCATTTACAATTATTGCCTGTCTCCATTACTTCCGATGATTTCTCTTTTTCGTGGCCGTATTTTTCGCGAAGGAATCGGGGAGGTGGCGAGGAATACTGTGTGTTTGCGAAGTGGTGCCATTGTTTTCGTCTAGCTAAATTACAACGTTGAAGAAGAACTTTTCCTATGTGTGGAATGCGTAATGCATCAATTTATTTGTAGTGTAGAACTAATTCTTGATCGAAGGACTAAGATCGTTGAAATACTGATGGTTCATTGCCACATCGGCAGCCATGCGCATAGATGGGTTGCAAATAAGTAGGTTCTGTAAAAAAAAAGTTAGATATGAGATAATTGGGTATTTAAAAACAATCGGCATGGCAAACAACTTAAAAAAACAAAGAAAAGACAGGACAGGACACGCCAAGGCAACGGAACGTAATGAAACAAAACGGACCGCTATGCAGCGCAACGCAACGTAACACATTATACAATAACCAAAATGTTTTGCACGTTTTCATTGGTCGAGAGCCATGATCTATTACAGGACAGATGCACGGGTTTCGTCACACTTGTTCCTATTCCTGTGAACCAATGAAAATCGTCACTGCAATGTCACGAACCAATGATATTCCTCGTTTTGTATAGATCATGCATCACGTCAGATGGCGTGTTTCACCTTTTCCAATGCCCCGAAAATTCGGCGGGAAAATTCAATTAACCTTATCAAACGTTTTTTCTTTTTTTTTATTGTATAAAACAAATAGATTCCATTTTTCCGTTGTCTGTTCAGTTATAGATGCACAGAGGACGTCACAACGTGGTAAGAACATCAGTGACCCACTCGACTGCGTCTCGTGGGCCACTTTTTTGTTCTTACCACGTTGTGACGTCATCTGTGCATCTATAACTGAACAGACAACGGGAAAATGGAATCTATTTGTTAAACACAACACAACACAACACAACACAACACAACACAACGCAACATAACGCAACGCAACACAGCACAGCACAACAAGGAATGCAACTATTTTATATCAAATTTTAGAAGAATGAATTTTGAAAATACAAATTGTTAAGTACCAATTAGGCGGTGTACATGTATAATTGCACCATGACAAAAGCATTAAGAAATTACTCATGTTCACAGAAAAATGGTACAGCGTAGAATTTGGCAAAGCGCTATGCATGTTAACAGCCTAACGTTATACTGACTAAAAGGCTTACCTGCAGCAAATCTTTTCCAACTGTTGGAAGCTTTGGAACAACAAGAGACAGTGATACAGAAGAGGAGTAGCCATAATCCTAAATATTGAGAGGTGTTACTTGAAGAAAGAGGACTATATATAGTGTCTATACACAAAGCTGCGTGATATTGCGTAGCCTGCAGGACACGTGCTGCAACGTCATGGAAAATTGCGTCCAATATATAATTACCATTGAAAGTCTGATACAGAGCTCCGCTCGTGAAACGTCAGTATTTCGTTAAAACTATTCTCGGTAATTTACCACCTTTTCACTTTTCTCTATCTACATATAAAACACTACCTACCAGCACTCAGTGGTATAGCCAATGTTTTTTTTGTTTTATTTTTAGCCAGTTTTCACGCGATCACCCTTGGATTCAGAAACATGTTTTTGGCAATCTACATTGTGTTTAAAAAGTGGGGGTTTTGCGCTATGCAATAAATCATGTCAATTCATAATTTTTGTAAATATCCATAAATTAGCACATGAAGTTTCAACTGGTCAACTTATAGAAAGAGCACTTACTTTATAGTCTGGCAATTTAGTTAATCCTGGCCAAGAGTCTTCACTTGGTGAGCCAAGAATTCTTGTAAAAGCAGGTTACGGAAACATAAGTATCGATAAGTATTATACGAATTGTTTCTCTTCCAAGTTCTAGTTGGCCTGAGACAACATAAGCTTCATACATGCACTGATACATTATCGTCTTTAACTCAGTGCATGAAGAAATATCAGAATATAAGCTAAATTAAATAGTCAGACGGAACTGCATGCACTGCACTGCATGCACTGTACTGTACTGTACTGTACTGTACTGTACTGTACTGTACTGTACTGTACTGTACTGTACTGTACTGTACTGTACTGTACTGTACTGTACTGTACTGTACTGTACTGTACCGATCAATTTAACTAAAAACTGAACTAGTGAATTGCATTGCACTGCACTAAAAAATAACTTGCAACTCCCAGATTTTGTGTTTTCAGGAACCCTAGCTTTCTTGAATGCCAAACTAAGAAAAAGGGATAGATGGGCAAAATGATAGTGATAGGTTAAAGAACAGCATAAACTATGTAACCTAAATTCCTAGCATATATACAGAACCTACATGTATAAAGGATACTTGTAAATCTTTCGCAACTGATCGTCGACGTCGCTTCCAGGGAATAAAGGTCTTCCACCATTCGACATTTCTAACGAAGAACATCGACACTTAGCCTTAAAACACATGTGTATACAGTGTACTAAGATGAATGCATGGACAGGTATAATATACTAAAAGAAAACAATTTGCTAACGACATTGGATAACTTTCCCTTGGTGTAGCTGGCATTAAAATCTCAAAAAACTATATATACTTAGCTAAAAAAGTAAAGTCGAGACATTTATGTAGACAACTGTCGAGTATACTAAAACAACCGATAATTAACAAATACTAAGTTTTTAGATTCGTGTGACTGTCAGACGTGAGCTGGGCGTCATGACATACAACGAGGGTTCCTATAATATGATTAGGTTTATAGTCTCACTGAACTGTTTTTAAATTTAGGTTGAAACAAATAGAACAATTACAAAAAAAAGTTCACAATACAGTTAAATTTCACAGTTAAGGTCTTCGTTAAGGTTTTCAGGGTCATTTCGGCAAAGCGCTCTCAATTCGTCACAATTTATGCCACAAAAATAAAATAGATATCGTTAGAAAGCTATTAATTTGTAGAATACAATGTTGTATATGATTCTGTGATAAACACAAACCAATAATAGTTGTGAATTTCGTAAATACAACCAGAGAGCCTCACGCGGGTCGACTTAAGAACAAAGCGTTTCATTTTGTTCAAAAAATTTTTCGCAGTTCGATTCCGAGATAAATTTGCAGCAAAACGGTGTCAGCGTGTTTTTGTTTTTTTATTTATTGCCTGGTTTCGATTTTATGACTTATTTTGTCCGAATGTTGGCGAAAAACAGCTTTTTCAACATTGGTCGTCAATAAAATCAGCAAAACTCGACATATCAAAAAACGCTGACACAAAACAATTTATCTGAACAAAATAAAACGTTTTTAGTTGAGTCGCCCCGAGTGAAGCCCTCTGGTTTTAATTAAAAAATTGACAACTATTATTGGTTTGTGTTTATCGCAAAATCAAAGACAACATTGCAGGTATTCTACAAATTAATAGCTTTCTAACGGTATCTATTTTATTTTTGTGGCATAAATTCTGACGAATTGAGAGCGCTTTGCCGGCTAAGCCAGTAAGAGCTCGTGTTGTCTACTGATCACAATCAGTTAAAATCAAGAATATAACACTATCTAGACGGGAGAGAACATCAGAGCTGAATTTAAATATTTCTCAGTAATCATTACTTCTAGTTCTGAAATGTTATGACTTTTGGGTGTAAAAAAGTCACATAACAAATAAATAAATAAAAAAGTTACAAAGTATTTCTTAACACCAACAAGCACGCAATTTTGACAGAACATGTCCTAAATCAGATAAACGCGTCAAATAAGCACGTCTCGACAAAATATTTTGATATAACAACTTTTTCCTGTTAACAAAAAATCCAGAAATAAACCTAATTTTTGTTTGACTTTCGTAGAATCTAAAGTTTTTACTGATAATGACGTCATAACAATGTAAGAATATGTTGCCATGAGAACAAAAGTGAAACATAAGTTCGGATTTGACATACCAGCAACCTGTAAAAATTCCATTGCAATATACGTACAATAGTTTGGAGATATTAGCTGCGGGTACTCCCTTCCCGGCCCTTCAAACCTGAGAAGACCAAAAGATAAAGGATATGCCAATGTCACACAAGGTCGTTGATAATTACCCGCAAAAATACATCCAGCTGACCACATATCAATTGATGTAGTATAAAGTTTAGCGCCCATAAGAACGTCGGGTGGGCGGTACCAAAGTGTAACAACCTAAAAAATATAATCAAATATTTTAATAATACTTGATTAAATTTAGTGAGTCCAATTTCTGAATTCTGCCAAGCAAGTTAAAATACGAGTTGAGACAAAAAGCACTCAGTAGCCTCCTGAACCAATCCACATTTTCAGAGAAAATTGATATGAAACTTTGCAAATTTTGATAGGATGTATGCTTTGTTTGATTTCTAAATACTGATTAAAATAGCTTCCTATGATTATTTTTATATGGAACAGATAATTACGAACCATGTCGTCGTCACATACCTATGCCTAAATACCAAACTTGCCTTAATAATGGTAATTTTAAAAACAATATGCCAAAGTTCCAATATGTACTATTGTCATAATAGCGGTAACAAATTACAAAAACACAAGGATAGAGTAGAGTAGAGTAGAGTAGAGCAGAGCAGAGCAGAGCAGAGCAGAGTAGAGTAGAGTAGAGTAGAGTAGAGTAGAGTAGAGTAGAGTAGAGTAGAGTAGAGTAGAGTAGAGTAGAGTAGAGTAGAGTAGAGTAGAGTAGAGTAGAGTAGAGTAGAGTAGAGTAGAGTAGAGTAGAGTAGAGTAGAGTAGAGTAGAGTAGAGTAGAGTAGAGTAGAGTAGAGTAGAGTAGAGTAGAGTAGAGTAGAGTAGAGTAGAGTAGAGTAGAGTAGAGTAGAGTAGAGTAGAGTAGAGTAGAGTAGAGTAGAGTAGTGATAGACGAACGGATGTTTTACGTCTGATAAAACACAAATTGCAAATTTAATAAACGGCTTCGAAAACGAACCATTTTGTTGAACCGTAGGCGTTTTCTGAGTTTTAACATCTAATCCAAGCTTATAGTATCATACTAAGGTTAGTACAAGGTCAAAGTTCTTTCCTTTTTTACGGTGTGCTAATATGCAGAAAACTTTCCGGAAAGAAAACGCTATTTTTTTTAAAAATGCAATTATAACTGACCAATGCGCCAGTCTATTTTATCGCCATACTAAGTATCATGCTTTAGAAAGATACGATGTGCATGCATGTACTTCAAGTGTGCATGTATATAGCAGGCTGATGTACACTGATAGATATAGCAGAAAATTTATTCTGATGAAAGGATATAACTCAAAATATCTACCTTTAGGATTTTTTTGCAAAATGCCTAAATACTATAGTATTATAACTACATACAATATTTTACAACAAATTATATACCTCGGCAGAGTAACAACGAACAGGAATGCCAAACGGCCGAGCCAAACCAAAATCTCCAAGTTTTAGTTCACCATCCTATATACAATTTGTTTAAAAAATAGGGCCAAGTATAGATAGAGAATAAAACATGCATGATGTGCAGAAATATGAATTTTTTTTCGAGTGTTGACCAGCAAAACTCACAAGTGAGCAAAGCGAACGAGATACGAGAAATAATTTCATATTTTTAAACATCCATTCACGTATTGCCCCACAAAAATAGAGCAGTATAATCTAATGCGTTTCATGATATAAATCGACACATGTGAGATTATCATGAATAATCACACATGTGAGATTATCGATTTTATTAGTGACGGGAAAATCAATAAACCATTCTATTCCATATAATACACAAAGAACGAAGAATTGCTGTTTTTCACAAAGTAAATATCAATAATGTATTAACAATTAAACTAGAAATACGTTAAGGAAACAACCCGTGTTTGTTATCCACAAAACTGTTTACTAACTCAAACAATGTTGCCACTTTAGTGTTCATGATTCTTGAAAGCGTCTTTTACAGTTTTTTTTACAGTTGTAGCTAAATGATTTGTTTTTATTTTTTTTAAAAAGAGATATATTTACACAAAAAAGCAGCTTATTTTTTCTCATGCAGAAAACGTTTTTCGCCATAAAGTTGGAAAGTCAAAGTACCTCCCCCCATAGTTATCATTTCTGTAATTTTAAAATATGTAACTTTCGTTTTCACTTCGCTGATAATTTATATCTATTTGTGACATCGGTAACATTTGAGGTCGAAAAAGTAGACCGTGATTTGCTACGGTCAAGACACCGTTGCAACCAATTGGAAAACCAGGCTTTACATGCAAAGACAGCAAATACATAATAATAAAGAAAACATACGCTACCTTATTGATCAATAGATTTTGTGGTTTCAGATCTCGATGTAATACGTTATTAGCATGACAAAAGGCCAGACCCCGTAACAGTTGGTACATAAAAGACTATAAAGGAAATAAGTATGGAGGCATATAATTCAACTAAAGAAAACATTTGAGCGAAAATATTTAAAAAAAAATTAATCCTTTATCAAAAAAAGTGCTGGTTACAAAAATGTCGTATTTTGACGGCAAAATATCCTGTGGAAAAATTTAATTTCAGTTTTGTGACAGATAAACTATTTTATATTAGTGCAAAACGATCGAAGTGAAATATGATGGGGGGTTTTCAACGTAAAAAATGAAAATGAGGTTTTTGCGGGACTTTCAATTTTTTTTCTTTCAAAAGTGGTGTTTTTGAAAAGTATAATGCAATCATTAATAAGAATTTAACAAAACTAAATTTCAAACATTTTAAAAAAACCTTTTTGTAGACCATTATTTTATCAAAGATTGCAATAATATAAACTTTAAAATGATAAATTAAATTCCAAAAGACTTCTTTTAAGAAATTTGACCATTTTTCCTTCTTCTAAAATTAGATTTTACAACCGTCTTCCACAAATAAATTAACTTCACATTAGTATATAAAGTTATAAACATTATGGCCGCATTAATATGCCCATACGCATTCACACTGGATAGCTCTAATGTTACCTTATTAAAAAAAAGAACAATTTTTTATTATCCTGTATATCGTCCTCAATTACATTTTTGTAAACTCTTGAAAATGAAAATTCTGATTGATTTTTCAATTGACTGATTGATCGAATGAATGATTAATTGATCGATTGATTGATTGAGGAAATAATTTTTATGTTGCTATATCATCTTTGGTTATATTATTTTAACTCCCAAGCCTGATATATACAGATAGAAAACAAACCTTAACAATGTTAGCATCAACTTCTCCCTGACAGCTGTCAAAATACTTCTTTAAATCCTGTAAAAACAAGAATCTATATACATTGTAATAGAAATTAATCTAATCTATATATAATCTATATTGTAATAGAAAATCGTGGGGTGCAAAAGACCAGTTTCGGCTGGAATCGAACTAACATGCAATCAGGCGTTATTTTATATTTCAGGTTGGGATCAAACCCGCGACTCTACGATGCTATTGCAGTGCTCTGACCATTAAGCTACGAGTTATCTATATATATATATATATATATATATATATAATGCATGGTAATGCCTCACGCACCCGGTGAGAATTGGGAGAGTTTTGGTGAAGGAAAGTTTCGAGTGTTAGAACATATACAGTACATTTCACGATCAATTCCAGGACAAGTTGTAAAAAACACCAAAACTTTCAAGCAGCTGGATTTGACTATGCAGTGCTGCAATGCTAGTGCAGTTTTTAGTTATTAAGGAAAATTTCTAACACTCTACCCATACTACTTTATTCAAATTATGTGCAGATTAAAATTATTTTCATATTAAAGAACATTGCTGTTAATTTTTTTCTTTGTCATACCTGATCACAATATTCAAAAACCAAGGTAAGTTTCTTTTCACTGATCATTATATCATGTAACCTATACAACACAAATTGTATATATATTACTTTCAGTTCTTATTTATATAACCATTATTATTCATTGATCCGGTTCTGATTGTCCTATCCATATTTGGTAATGCTCGAAACAAAAAAAAATGACGTCAACAGTCCAATAATGAAAAAAAATATTGAACAATAAACCTTTCCGCATGAAGTGAATGGATGACGTGATCACCGAAGTTTAGCGAGAGCAAATCAACTCTCTCAACGAACGCGTTATCCACACACTTCATGTGGAAAGGTCTATTGACGCCATCACTGAAAGCTGTCAGTCAGAACTCCAAGATCGAGAATACTTTTATAGGTAATTATTTACATTTGTGTTATCAGTATTTGGTACAATATGGGAATTTGTTTTTCTTATAAACTTTCACACATGTGTTAGCTTTTGCTGACTGATTATGTTTTAGCTAATCAACATTTCTCCTCATACACATATTTCGATTGGCTAACACTGATCACATGTTAGAGAGATGGCTGCCTCGCTGGCATTTCAGCGTCAGATGTTTCCATAAAAAATTTGTAGGTCAGCACCACCGCAGGAACATTGAAAGTTGAACCAAATTCAACTTTTCTAGTGCCGCCGTCGATGTGACTGCGACACCGCCGGCATACCGGAGCAATCTGTTCCATTAAAAATTCCTTGCCGGTGTTAGGTCACAGGCTAAGTCACTGGCAGGACACCAACAAAGTGGTGGCTCTTGCGGCTATATGGAAACCAGGCTTTTAGGGGGCGATTACATGGACCAGGCTGGCCCAGTTAACCGAGCTAGCCGGGTTAACTGGGGTGGGCTAGCCCAGTAAGCCAGTATGACTTCAGGCCGAAATTCACAATTATCAAGTAAATAAGGGCAAAGTTATGTTAGTTTTACTTCAGTTTTATATTTATATACACATATAATTAGTCTATTATTTATTTTGTAAGCCCATCCTTAATAAAAAGATTGTTATAATCCACGAAATCGTCTTCGCAAAGACTAATTAATTTATTAAATCTTCGCTATGATCACGAAACACACAAACAACGTTTTGATGTTCTATTTCAGCACTATTTATTCACACAGTCAAGCAAACAAACGCGTATCAAAGTGAGTTCAACAGTTTTTCAGGGATGAAAATGATTACATGGACATTTTCATCCCGGTTAACCTGCCTAGCTTGGTTGCGACAACCAGGATCCCCGACAGGAAATATATCCCCCCCAAAAATGTGTCCCCCCCCCTGGGACAGATTTCCTAGGAAATGTGGCCCCCCCAGGGACAGATTTCCTAGGAAATGTGACCCCCCTTCGGAAATTTGCCCCCCCCCTCAGAATGATTCCTTACAGGATAATTGATATATACATGTAATGTGGACAAAACATTTTAAAAGTAAAGAAATATATATTTCTGAATGATAAATTATAACAGCTAAATATCTATTTAGATAAGAAACTATTTTTTGCTTTCTAAAGAGCGTGTTGGCTCGAGGTTAATGAAGGGCTCCACGTGAAACGTCAGTATTTCGTTGTCGAAGTTCTCGGCAGCTCACCATTTTCTTGCTTTGTTATTAATATTATAATAGACGTGTAGTTTGCCGTTTTTCAAAAAACAGTATATACGGAAGTGTTTATTATGCATATGGTAGTCATGATTCGCAAACGCAGTAGACGCCTCATTCAATTAGTGATTTTTCAATGAGCGATGATTCTCAAATGCAATCATTGGTCATACTGGTGTACGTAGTAGCTGGGGGATAGGTGATGCTGCTGTCCGCCTAGGGTGAATTTTCGTCAACAAATAGTAACTTTTAGCTAACTAAACACTAATTTGCGGGGTAACACTGGCACAGGTAATTAATAGATACGTCAGTTTTAAGATACATCGTTTTTCTAAATAGATATTTAGCTGTTATAATTTATCATTCAGAAATATATATTTCTTTACTTTTAAAATGTTTTGTCCACATTACACGTATATGTATATCAATTATCCTGTAAGGAATCATTCTGAGGGAGGGGGGGGGGGAAATTTCCGAAGAGGGGGCCATATTATGTTGGGTTGGAGATGTCTCATTTCTTCGATCTCTTTGGTGAATTATATGTGACAGTTTTGTTTGTTAACCCTTTCGTGGCCGCATAGGTACTATAATAGTATTTCATTCTGGCTACTATACGAAACGATTTTATTCATTTCTGAAAAAGTCTCTGGTCAGGGATAAGTCCACTCTTGTGTAGTGTAGTGTAGTGTAGTGTAGTGTAGTGCGGCGCGGGGTAGGGCAGGGCGGGATGGTGAGGTGAGGTGAAGTGAGGTGTGGTGACAGGTGTGGTGTAGTGCAGGGCAGGGCAGGAGGCGCGGTGCAGTGTAGTGTAGTAGTGTAGTGTAATGTGGTGTAATGTGGTGTTGTGTGGTGCAGTTCAATTACATAAGTCGTGTCAGTCACTAAAACGACTACCACCACCACTAGTCTTTCACGGCTACAGCTAACCTAGCAACTTTCACAAACATGTATCTTATAAGACATATAATTATGTAGCTTAAAAAAATAATACGATTATGCCATACAGCTTACCTAACAATATTTTTATGCTTCAATTCTTTAAGAAGACAAATTTCACGGAGGGCAGAACTTGGCACACCCTTAAAAAAGTTCACAAGAATATGATGTACTTAAGTATAAGATTATAAACTAAGATTAATACATGCATGTGCGAAAATATAAAGTTTATCTCGAGTCAGGATATCTCAAGAGTGAGCAAAGTGAACAAGTGAGATATTCTGTTTAACACAAGAAATAAAAATAAATTTCATATTTCCAAGGATCTAGATATGGTTAGAGCTCCATGGTTAGCGCATCTGGCTAGCATTCGGAAAGTTGCTGGTTTGTGTTTCGGCTCATAGTGTTCTGAGTATTAATGATGTAGTTGCTTTCACAAGAAACGGAAGGTAAGTACTTCATCTTATTGTATTATGAGATCATGACTAGCGTAGCACTAGCAGACATTTAATACGACGTTTTATTACTTTTTCTTTTTCTACTGGCATTGGTGAGTGCCTAATTTAGCTGCTTTAAATGACTGAAAAGGGAACTCAGTTTGTAGTACACAGTTTATAGTACACAGTTTATAATGATTGTAGTTAATTTTATGTTAATTTCATGTTCTTTTGAAATAATGTCATTTATGATTTTTAGGGAACCTAGTTTGGGATCCCAAACCGGGTACCAGCGTCTAAACCCTTCTGGATACAGCCCTGATCGATGTATATGTATACACATCTAAAATTTCTGATTGGAGGAAGTCCAATCAATAGGTAGGTTGATCAACTAATGGGTTGAGGGGTATGTACCAGATTGTAAAGTTTGTTGTTCGTGGGGAAGATGTTCCCCACACATTTTTTTCAAATTTGAACTGTATCCGCGCAAAATGGGTTAAATATATCTGCATCCATGCAAAATGGGTTAAATATATCCGCATCCACACAAAATGAGTTAAATATATGATATCAGCATCTGCGAAAAATTTGCAAATATATCTCATATACTATATAGAGTCATTCACGTATTTCTTCAGTAATTCGCATCTGCCATTTTTGTTGATGACTTTACGTTGCGCCGCATGAGTGTAGCCATCCCGCAGTTTTTACCAGCCATCCGCGCAGTGTTTACCTGCAAGCCTGCCCGTGCATGCATTTCCAATCCTTTGATTCGTCAATACCGCACACTTAGCAAACTTTATAATCTGGGGTATGTACAGTGTATAGTCATTTGTGGTTGTTTTTGGTAGTCCTCTAACACTATTAAACCCTAACACATTCACTAGAAGAATATTTAAGAAAGATAACATTTAAATTGGCAGTCAAAAGGGGGAGGTCCAGAACTTGGGGACCCTCTAAATCCACCTGTGACTCCTGACAAAAACATATGTACATGTACTGACAGTACATGTATTTATAATGTACCATCCATTGATTATTTCTAATATCTCTATTGATTAATTGTTATCTATATTGATTGAAGATCCGTTGATATCGAATAGCTGCCACTCACATAATAACATGGATGCCATCGATTATAAAACACTTGGACTTGGCCAATCAAGAGTTCAAGACTCAACAGTTTTATAAAACACGAACCTCGTCATCGTCGTCCAACCGAACTCTCTTGAGTGCTACAATTTCATGAGTTTCCTTGTTTTTAGCTTTAAACACAGTTCCATATGTACCTAAACATAATTTAAATCGAATGTTATTCCAACAATTAAATGGTATATATCGGTATACATTGATTTTAAATAATTTATAAATAGACAGAGAATATCTTTGGTATCCTTCGGTTTTGGCCAAAATATAAGTAAACGGTTCTGTTTTAAGAAAACTTAATAACGCTTTTAGATGTACAGATAAAAATAGACAAATACCTTCGCCAATTTTTTCCAGTTTCTCATATTTCTGCATTGCAACAACGACAAATTTACATTTGTAAATACTGTACTAAACTAAACAAGTAACCATTTTGTCTTGGACCTCACTTTACGTCATACTCGACAGCTATCGCCAAATGTTCGGCACGATCGCCAATAGTCGAGAAGATCGCCATCGATCGCCAGGTATTCGAGAAGTACTCGAGTTGATTTCGTGGAGAATAATGGGCAATTCCCCCTATAGCAATGCATCATGGGAGTTGTGGTAGGCTTTCACTTTCGAGCGAAATGGCCGCCGCGAGGCGAGCATTTTGTCTGAAAGAGTAACTAGTTGTTTTACAATATTTCCTTTCCGCAATGAGGATTTTAGACTTCTCAATGGGACTGGGAGGGTGTAAACCACATTTTGTACAAAAGACAGCGAAATCGCAGCTAAAATAAGCGAGGAAATTACTTCAGAGTGACTCGACAAGCGAATATTGATCAAATAAATACGATTCGAAGACGGTCCTTCCCGGACGCGAACAGGTGAGCAACCAGATCGATTATAGCTCAGTAGATAATTCAGCTTTTGTGACATGTATAAGTTGTTTGTCAGTCACGATCGCTTAGTTGTTGTGCTCGGAAGTCTTTCTTCCTGGCGTATTTGCTTGTTGAAATCAACAAAGTTGGGTGGTGCACTCGACCTGTTGTTCGTAATTGCCTCTGTATTTACACAATGTTTTTTTAACTTTTTGGCGCGAAAAAAACCCTGTTTCTTGAGCAAGCGTTGAGATATTTTACAAAGACGTCAAGCGTAAAATAGTCTTGTCAGGGTTTTCGTTCGTTGTTTTCCTCTTCTGTTCCCATTGTTGTCGTCGGTTCCTATCCTCTTAGAATAACAAGTAGGTTCTAGAATTAGTGTAGGCTGTAAATATAAATTTAGGGACTATAAATTTACTTAAATATTTTGAAAAACCGTCGAGTTTCTTGCCGTGTTGTGTGCAATAAACCTTTTAGTAAATATAAGAAATAATCAAATATCTAATTCTAATTTTATCAGTTAACTATATATAAATAATAATAAACCATAAATAGATAGATATTAGATAGTTTGTTAAAATGTACATATTTTTTTAAACATATTTGAATAAGTTATAAATTTTACAATGGAGGATGAACCTTGTGCTTCAATGGAGAGTCAGAGAGAAAAACAATTGCCAGAAACCTTAAAAATTAGTATGAGCTTGAAAAAAAGAAAAAAAGGTGGTGGTGGAACATCTTGCTGTGTCCCTAACTGTGGTAGTAACTCCAGAAAAAATTGTGAGCTCTCATTTTACAAATTTCCAAAAGACCCCAAACTAAGAAAGACTTGGTTACACTGGGTGAGTAGAGCTGACTTTACACCAAATGACCACCACAGAGTTTGTTCAAAACATTTTGAGGGAGGGAAGAAGACTTACACTGGAAACATACCAACTCTTGTACCCAAACTTATCAAGCCTACCCCAACAAAACCTCGACCAACACACAGATGTAGAGAAAGAACTAACACTCTGCCTGATGCATCGCAAGAAGAAAGTGAAGCCATTGAAAACACAAAAGATAAGATCTACAAACTTGAGGAAGAAGTCAAGAGAGTAAAACAACAAAATCAACAACAGGAACTTGATATTTCAACTCTAAGAGAAAAGCTTGAACAACATACATTTTCTGTGCAACGTTTTAAAAGTAGTGATGTTGATTTTGAATTGTATACTGGATTTCCAAATTACAGAACATTCAAAGCTCTATATGACTATCTTTGCCCTGCATGTGAAAGATTAAGATACATTGGTGCAAATAATAGTACCCAAGAAGAAACACGACAGAAATGTGGACGGAAGCGAGGATTATCTCCAGAAGAAGAACTATTTTTGTGTCTTTCGAGGTTTAGATGTGGTCTGTTAGAAAGGGACTTGGCAAATAGGTTCAATATATCAGTATCCCAGGTTTCAAGAATTTGGATTACATGGCTTGACTTTTTGTATAAAAGGTTGAGGTCCATTCCTATTTGGCCCTCCCAAGATTATATAAGAGAAAGCATGCCAGCAAGTTTCAAGGAAAATTACCCCAACACCAGGGTAATTATTGATTGCACAGAGCTTCTTTTAGAGATGCCCTCACAACCAAGAAGTCAAAGTGCTACATTCTCTACTTACAAACACCATAACACTGCCAAGGGCCTTGTTGGTATTTCCCCAAAAGGTGACTTGACCTTTGTTTCAGAACTGTATGCTGGCAACACCTCTGACAAACAACTAACAAATGACTGTGGGATTTTAAATTTGCTTGAGTCGGGTGATGAGGTGATGGCTGACAGGGGTTTTAGTATCGAAGACGACTTACCAGCTGGTGTGTCTTTAAACTTACCACCTTTTTTAAATGACCAGCCACAATTTTCTGAGGAGGATGAAATTAAAACAAGGCGAATTGCTAAGCACCGAATCCATGTAGAGCGTGCTATTCAAAGAATTAAGAGCTTTCGTATTCTACAGCACACATTGCCTATAAGCATGGCTGCGGACATAAATAAGATCTGGATTGTGTGCTCTTACCTTACTTTGTTTTTTAAGCCACTACTTCGAGAACACAACGAGAATGGGCAAGAACTGCAATAAATTTAATGGACAAAAATAGTACTGCATGGCATTTACATGCACTGTACTGTGATGTGTAATTACAGTTGCATGTAACAAGTTATATAATACATGACATAAGCATATTTATTTCTGTTATGACATTTTCAATAATAGGCAATACTTTGTTAAAGTTTGGAAGTTCTTGACATGTATAACAATTTATTCAAAGAGATAATTGTATTATAATTCCTCAAAACTATTTTTAAGATTGTTACTCTTTTTCTTTGAACCTTGTTTTAAAACAACCTGTATTTTTTTTTAAATTTAAACAAGATTCATCAAATAATCAAAATAAAAAGAAGTTAATTCTGCTAAAGTATTCTCTTTCCACTCAAGTTCATTGAAATAAATCCTCTCAACATGAAGATCATTTCTAGTGTAAACCACAAAATCTAGCCACCTCAACTGGCAAATTGCTATAACTCCTTGTGACTGGAAAAAGTAAACATGCCCTTTTTTCAGAGATGGCTTGCCATTAACAAGCTCCAAGCAAAATAATTTATCATTGCATGCTTCCATAATAGTCATGTCTGCTTTGGATGCTGGACATTTTACCTCAACAGCTCCATAAATACATGCCTCACTTGCATCAGAAACTAGTGCATCAGGGCTGGACCCAAGCCATGGCCACTTTGGATTCACAACTAAACCACATGCATAGCAAATTTCTACTGGCTCATTTTTCTTCTGTTTATATTCATGATACTTAAGTAGAGCATTATGTAAAACATTGTGTAAATACAGAGGCAATTACGAACAACAGGTCGAGTGCACCACCCAACTTTGTTGATTTCAACAAGCAAATACGCCAGGAAGAAAGACTTCCGAGCACAACAACTAAGCGATCGTGACTGACAAACAACTTATACATGTCACAAAAGCTGAATTATCTACTGAGCTATAATCGATCTGGTTGCTCACCTGTTCGCGTCCGGGAAGGACCGTCTTCGAATCGTATTTATTTGATCAATATTCGCTTGTCGAGTCACTCTGAAGTAATTTCCTCGCTTATTTTAGCTGCGATTTCGCTGTCTTTTGTACAAAATGTGGTTTACACCCTCCCAGTCCCATTGAGAAGTCTAAAATCCTCATTGCGGAAAGGAAATATTGTAAAACAACTAGTTACTCTTTCAGACAAAATGCTCGCCTCGCGGCGGCCATTTCGCTCGAAAGTGAAAGCCTACCACAACTCCCATGATGCATTGCTATAGGGGGAATTGCCTATTGAATAAACTAAATTTGCATTTTGGATTTTTGGTTGCTCTCTCGATGTGTTAAGGCTAATTTCCACTCCGGAAAATTTTCCTCAGGACAGGAACGGACAGGAAAGTTTCCTTTGTCTTGTGAGCTCTCGGTCGGAACTAATAAAACTTTCCTGTCCGTTCCTATCCTGCGGAAGATTTTCCTGAGTGGAAACTAGCCTTTTAATAATTACTTTGCAAATCTTTTCTTCTTGGAAGGGTTTCTGTCCGCATTGATCAGTTTATACAAGCACAGTTTGTAGAACTACAAGGTAAGAAATAGCTTCAAAACTGTGACGTTGTTTATCTAATATATATATACAAAATCTATAAATACTTGATACTTTAAAGTACTTCGGTACTTTAAAATATATATATAGCAGTACTAGAAATATTCAGCTTATAAAGTTCGCTAGAAGTTGGGCCTTCAACCTTCTTTTATCGAAGAAATTGTTAATATACGCCAAAGTCTTTGATATATTAAAATGATTTATAATGATAAAATCGCTTTATGAGTTTAAGTTTTGTTGAAATGTTGTGTTCCTACTATTAAACACCGTCCGCGAACGTCCGCGGCTATTATTCTAACCAGTCCATTATCAATATTAATAATAAATCAGTTTATATTTAAAGATTTACAGAAAAACTATTAATCATTTTTTATTGAAAACTTTATTTTTACCCAATCTCTTTTTACCATGCTATCGTGCGCATCAGAGCATGCGCATGAACAGAGATTGTCTTTTGTCGAGGAGTCTATACTTCATGTTAGTAATTCTATGTAGAATTAAAGAAATACCAAATGGTTTTCCGTGTTGGATACTCTGATCCAAACACGCGGGAAATTGCGAGACTGGAGAAAAGCGTAACAAAACACGAGCCGTAGGCGAGTGTTTTTAGCTTTTCGAAAGTCGAACAATTTCTCAAGTGTTTGGATAAGAGTCTCCAAACACGGAAAAAACCATTTGGTATTTCTTTTATAAAATAATCACAAGTGAATATGATATACTGTCCGACATTTTCAAAAAGTCGTTTTGGCGGGAATTTTCCGTGTTTGGATACTCTGATCCAAACACGGCAATTGACCAATCAGGGCTCGCGTAGTATACATGTTATTTTATAAATGATATTCTTCTCATATCCAATCCCTTACCACGCTACAGTACTGACCTGTCCATGATGCAACAAGGGCCTGCGGAGGAGGCAGCTACAGTACACGTCTGTCAGGTCTTGAATTCGTATGGTTTTGTGGGTCCCGTGTAAACGGAAACAGAATTGTACAAATTCGAGTACAGTTCCGAATCCGTCCGGTACCGTATAAGACGCATAAACGGGGGCCTTTAAAACAGGGGCCTTTAAAACAGGGGTGCACACATAGAGATCCTATAAATACTAGAGGGGGCATTGGCAGGAAAATTTTGTAACCACATGGCAGCCACCATTACTGTAATGAACTGTACATGGCACTGTCTTCAAGAGATTATTTACCTTAGCTTTGTGAAAATTCAGTGGACAATGGAATTGTTCACTTTGTGAAAATTCAGTGGACAATGGAAATTATTTGTGGGCCATCCCGGCCATGGATAGGATAACCATATTTGGTATGCAGTAAATACAATATTACAAGTTCTTTGGGAAAATAAAATACAGTGGTTGCAGTTGTGTATTCCCAAACGACAATTACAGTATATGTGGAGTTGTGGACATGTGCAATGACTTAATATACATCACAAAGATCTCCTTGAAAGTACTGTATTCTCAACAAGAACTCCAATAAAAGTTAGACAATATAAACAATGGAGCAACAAATACTGTAAACATCTGTTACTGTACATATCATTTCTGGTATTTATTTAGTCAGTGCCAGGGGCGGCGCGCTAAGGTATTAAAGGTATTAGTCTAATACCTTTTTTTCTCCAGATTGAAATGAATTGTAAAATAATATAATTATTCCATCACAAAGTACTTATTCTTATAGAACAGAGACGGAATGGAAGAAAACAACATCTTTGTTATTGATTGTTTGATTTCAATTAATCTAGTAGCTATATAACCACTAAAGAGTTTAGTATTCCGCAGTACCGTATCGTCCTCGCTGACGCGCGCAACATCCTTAGCGACTTTAGCGACGAGTGTTTGAAGGGCTTAGACCTCAAGGTATTAGAATATCAAAACTAATACCTTGACTTGACAAGAAACGCGGATTTTCGGTGTTAAATTTCACCAGAGGTGGTACAATATTTATATTTTAAAGTCAGACGCTTTACGATTTCGATTTAAAAATTTGCTTTTATTTCGCAGCCAGAAGTATGCAATTCTTTTCACTTCATATATCAACAATATATAACATCTCAATATATAAATCATCCATGTAGTATCCGCTGTGTCGCCTATTTCACAAGGAAACGCTCCCAACACTGGAGTTCAATACTTCAATAATATGGAAACAAAGAGCAATTATTTATAACAATTTTGAAGCTTTGATATGGTGACTAGAACTTATCTGACGAAAGGAAAACCTTCTTGAATCCATATTTAACAAAATAAAGGCATAAGTCCTCCTTCAAAGGTAAGAACGATGCGAATATTTGTATATCTAACAACGCAATCCTACAAGGTATTAGTTTTGCGATTCTAATACCTTGGCCGCCTGGCGTTCGCAAAAGCAGGCAGACGTTGCGCTGATCATATGTATTGTCGGCGCATCACGCAAGCTATTCACACGTGCAGCGCATCAGCACAGAATAAATATTGAGCAGAAGGCCCACTCAGGGGTACGAAGTGTCCTCACTTTTTTAGTGCGCATGTCACACGCCGCCATGTTGAAAGCAAGTAAACTCCAGCGGATCAACAAGGAACAACATGGCGGAAAACGAAGTCGAGTCACCAAAACGGCTCTACTTGGAAAGCTTTTTGGACGATTTCCATTTAACTTTGATATTTTACAAATGAAAGGTAAGCGACCAATTTACTTGCGGTTAGAAGGCATACAAACACGTTTTCGCGTGGAATTTAGCTACTTTTGAGCGATGACCTGCCCACTCCTCAATGACTGAAGTTTTCAAATTACAGAGAACTTTTATGAAGAGTTTTTAATCATTTCACATCAGTTACATATTTTTAATTGAGAATTGCACAGTGTGTAAACCGTGCTCTTGTTTTTATGAATATTTTAAGGATATTATAATATGCGCACGAGGGCTCACTCACTCCAAATTTGTTACATGTAAATTGATGAAGTATTTTAGTCTGGTTCAGTTCAATGGGTAAAAATACCAATTCCGCAGAATTCCATCTTTATGTGTTTGTTTACCTTCTTCTAGTAACGTTCTTACTCCAATTGTTTGTCTGTTGTATTAAGTGAATTGTGATTGAAGACATTGAACAAGATTTATTTTTGTCATTAACCTACCATGGCTAAAGAAAGTTGATACACTTGACAAGCTGTTGAAATGTTGATTTGATTTTGTTCTTTTCTTGTAATTTTAGTAAATAATTTGTTTGGATTGTGTGTGTCTTTGGACATGACAACTTACTGAATGAAAATCAGAAGCTTCCATCAGAAAAGACACAGCTTGATGCCTGAATTGATGGAGACTTTTATAAAACTCGCATGTTTTTGATTCACTTGTTTCACTTTTAAAGTGCCATTAATAGTCGAACTTTATTTGAGTATTGTTGTATTACTGGATTTAAAAAAACAAAAACTGATAATAAACACCACCTAAAACTATTCAAGTGTATATGTGTTGTCAGTTGTGATTGTGATGATATAATATTACTGCAGTACATATTAAAACTATCTGTTTCTGAAAGTCTCAAAACCAACACCTGTATTTGCTAGAGTATCAAAGGCTTGCATAGTGTACATTTCATTTAAAAGCATTATTTTAAATATGTCAAGTTGATGTGTAGATGATAAATTGCAAAAATGTGGACAGCTGTTAACAGAAACAGCTGTTGGAAATGTGTTCCAAATTCTTAATGTAGATTAATTTAGGTATAAACCATCCACCCTATAATAGAGGATGTACTGTACATTTGAGATACATTTAAGCATTTGCATTATTTATATACATATTGCATACCCCATATACCTGACTGTGTTTACCACTGACTACAAAACGTTTTTGCAAACAAGTTACAATGTTAACCAAACCCAATAAGTTTTAAACATTTATTTCACATATACAGTACAAAATAGGTAAAGGGCAGTTCTTTTGACCACTAAATTTTACTGTTACAAGCTCTGTGTACACAAGGTGCAAAATTAAGAAAATGTATTATTACCAGTTGCCCACCACAGGACAAATAGTAGTAACTGGTCCTTTATTATTTTACTGGCCAACACCCTATTAATTAAATTAACCAGTAGACCAATTAATTCTTTATTTATTATAAAGACATGAAATTAACACCTTTTTGTTCTTAAACATGAAGTAAGTAGAAAGTCTTTTGTTCAAAATGTTTACACTCAGTATGACTGAAGCTGCTGAAGAACATTTGCCACTATTCCTGTGTCAGTGGCCAGTGCTGTGAAGAATCCCCTCTTGATTTTCTACAGTTCATTGTTTCTTAAGATTTCATTTCAAATCTATTGTCTCAGCTAAAAAAAGGAGAGAAACTATGTGAAGGTTGCACATCTATAATCTAAACCTCCATCTAAGCAACAAATCATGAAATATTTAAAAAGCTTGGGGAACAAAACTCAAGACGAACTGTCCAACCTAGAGAATTAAGATACAGTAGGCCATTTCAAGCTAACTATATATGCGTTCATTTTATAGTAGAATAAAGTAAAATACCTAGACTTCAACACTAAGGACCTGATATTTCAGGTTAATCTTTTTATCAGCAGCAACGTTTACAAATATTAAATGAAATTGGAGAAATACTGGCACTTGTTTGTCAGCCTTCAACAAATATGTCAAATCATAATTGCCTACAATCCGTCCAAATAGAGAGCTATAGAGTTGCTTCGTTCTTCAAAATTGCTTGTCCGATTAAGATAGAACAACCAATACGTGTAATTTTATCATTATACTTTAGATTTAAACTGTTTTTAAATAGTTTCCTCACTTATTTATTCTTGAAAGTACAACTTCAAAAGTGGACGGGTAGCTCCGGCTGGTAGGCCTGTCACGTTTTAAGATGTGCAAATCGGTGTAGAGTTTGTTGTAGAGCTCTACAACACTACAATCAGGAATCGCTCATGCTATATACACAATTACACTGTTGTACCTGCTATATAGTGTAGTTACTTTCGAGGCTTGTGAACAAACTTGTGAAAAAATTCATGGTTGCATGACTGATATCAAAATTCTGTTGTCATGGAAACAACATTTTATGGGGCTGGAAGAGGAGCCAAAGAAATTCTAATTTTGGAATCCTAACAATTCTTGGGATGCAATTAATGGCTTTAACTTATTACTGAAAATTAAGGTTTGGCAACCATATTGGATGAAACACAACATCGTGTGAAACTCAAGAGCTAAATAAGTATTGCTTTCAACCACACTTCAATATCTACACGTTCATACCATTTGCACCTGTGTATTCATGCAGATATACTGTACGTACAATAGTTTACAAATCTACAGCTCTACAACTCTACAGCTCTACAACTCTAGAACTCTACAGCTCTAGAACTCTACAGCTCTACAACTCTACAGCTCTACAACTCTAGAACTCTACAGCTCTAGAACTCTACAGCTCTACAACTCTACAGCTCTAGAACTCTACAGCTCTAGAACTCTACAGCTCTAGAACTCTACAGCTCTAGAACTCTACAGCTCTACAACTCTACAGCTCTACAACTCTACAGCTCTAGAACTCTACAGCTCTACAAAACTCTACAGCTCTACAACTCTAGAACTCTACAGCTCTAGAACTCTACAGCTCTACAACTCTACAGCTCTAGAACTCTACAACTCTAGAACTCTACAGCTCTAGAACTCTACAGCTCTACAACTCTACAGCTCTAGAACTCTACAGCTCTACAACTCTACAGCTCTACAAAACTCTACAACTCTACAGCTCTACAGCTCTACAGCGCTACTGCTACAGTAGAGTTTAGTATAGCTGTAGAGTTGTAGAGTTGTAGAGTTGTAGAGCTGTAGAGTTGTAGAGTTGTAGAGCTGTAGAGTTGTAGAGTTGTAGAGTTGTAGAGCTGTAGAGTTGTAGAGTTGTAGAGTTGTAGAGCTGTAGAGTAGTAGAGTTGTAGAGTTGTAGAGTTGTAGAGTTGTAGAGCTGTAGAGTTGTAGAGTTGTAGAGTTGTAGAGCTGTAGAGTTGTAGAGTTGTAGAGTTGTAGAGTTGTAGAGCTGTAGAGTAGTAGAGTTGTAGAGTTGTAGAACTGTAGAGTTGTAGAGTTGTAGAGCTGTAGAGTTGTAGAGTTGTAGAACTGTAGAGTTGTAGAGCTGTAGAGTTGTAGAGCTGTAGAGTTGTAGAGCTGTAGAGTTGTAGAGCTGTAGAGTTGTAGAGCTGTAGAGTTGTAGAGCTGTAGAGCTGTTGTAGAGTTGTAGAGTTGTAGAGTTGTAGAGCTGTAGAGTTGTAGAGCTGTAAAGTTGTAGAGCTGTAGAGTTGTAGAGCTGTAAAGTTGTAGAGCTGTAAAGTTGTAGAGTTGTAGAGCTGTAGAGTTGTAGAGCTGTAGAGTTGTAGAGCTGTAGAGTTGTAGAGCTGTAAAGTTGTAGAGCTGTAGAGTTGTAGAGCTGTAAAGTTGTAGAGTTGTAGAGTTGTAGAGTTGTAGAGCTGTAGAGTTGTAGAGCTGTAGAGTTGTAGAGCTGTAGAGTTGTAGAGCTGTAAAGTTGTAGAGCTGTAAAGTTGTAGTTGTAGAGCTGTAAAGTTGTAGAGCTGTAAAGTTGTAGAGCTGTAAAGTTGTAGAGCTGTAAAGTTGTAGAGTTGTAGAGTTGTAGAGCTGTAGAGTTGTAGAGCTGTAAAGTTGTAGAGCTGTAGAGTTTTGTAGATTTGTACAGCTGTAGAGCTGTAGAGTTGTAGAGCTGTTGTAGAGTTGTCCGTGCCCATAAAATGTTGTTTCCATGACAACAGAATTTTGATATCAGTCATGCAACCGTGCATTTTTTCACAAGTTTGTTCACAAGCCTCGAAAGCAACCACACTGTAAGCATGTGCAGTATAACAGTGTATAGCATGCTCTACGACAAATTCTACACCGATTTGCACATCTTAAAACGCGACAGCTCTAATTTCTGGTGTAGTGTTGTAGACCTCTACAGGCGACTCTACGCCAAATTTGTGCCCTTAAAACTTGACGCAGTTGCCGGCTGGACCAATTAACAAGATAATGAAATCGTAAATTTCCCATTCAAATTTCGTTAAATATCTTCCTTACCACAATAAATTTGATTACTTACCTTCACTTTCAATGTACTATCCGTCCCAAGAAATATTACCACCAAAATTTTGAGTTATAGCCATTTAAACGATCAGAACGCACTTTTCGCCATATTGTTTACTGTTGAGAGTAGCTGCTTTTACTTGCTTTCAACATGGCGGCCAACATGCGCGAGGCGACCTGCGCGAGGACATAAACTTCAAAGGTTCCGACGAGAGTGGGCCTTCTGCTCAATATTTATTCTGTGGCATCAGTATCGCCAAGATGGCTTGCGGTGGCGAGGCGTGTGGCCATCGCTGTTATGTTTCAAAACTTTTTTCTTTACTATCGAGTCACAACTGTAAAGTGTAAACTTAAAAACTAAGAAAGAGAACAGTCAACAAGTTTGTTATGCATTGCCATTATGTTTCTAACTGAGTTGTCCCTGGTTTGTATTTCCAACAATCCAACGGGTTTCTCCATGTCGCATATTGACATTCAATCCTGATTTCCGATTTTGCCCCAACTCCAACTATTTTAAAAACGAAATATCTTTAAAGTAGACTTACCGTTTGCCGTTTGAATATAAGGAATGTACCGCTACAATATTATTAATCACATCACAGTCTATGTTGCCGTTAATTTGGTCGTGAAGTCATCGAACTGCGTAAAATACTTAGCATTTCAGAGCCTTTCGAATTCAAAATTTTCAGACCCCCCTACTCTGTATACTACAACTAATACCAAAAAATTTACGCTCCGCGCCGCCACTGGTCAGTGCCTATTTGTTTGGTGCTTGCTTTGCCATAACATATTATCAGACACTCCAGATTCCACTGACAGCTTTGTCACAGTAAGAAGCATGATTTATAGTGACAGTGATTTATCATAAATTTGTTTACCAAACATCAACACAGTCATAATATTGTTTGTAGTACAGTATAATGTGTATGCAGTCAAAAGCCCTGCCAATTATATTCAGATACATTAAGTGATAGTTATTTGTAAATTATTTAAGTCTGCTGTATTTAAATATAATTAAAATAATTGAAAAAATGTGTACATACTACTACAGTATGTCTATTACAATTTATATAATCAATCCCAGGGTTCATTTTTGAAATTTTATAAAAAATTAGGCTTCCCATGGCTTTTGAGGCAGCACTTCCCTTGCGATAGTAACTTCTAGTTTAAATCAAACCTTTGTCTCGCTTATGATTTTCCTATGTGTTTGGTTTATGAATTATTAATGAGTTTGAGAAGTATATATCACAGTGCCCTGTACATGTATTTACACAGTCTATACACATGTATATATATATATATAAGAAATTTATGCTGATATGTTGGCTGTTACATAGACATTACAAAACCTTGACTTGGTGCTTTGTTTACTTGTTTTAGGTGTTGTTCAATATCTTGTATAATGAAATTAAGAAACCAAAGTTTGTGCAGAGCTGCTACAACAGCGGTCTGACCACAGAATAGTAGATACACCAGAAGTCTGACTCTTGTGAAAGTACTATAATATTCTATAATCTGGTGTCTAAGTGCCACCAATTGAATTGATAAATTGTTGAAAAGCTATTGTGAACTGTTGGGAAACTTAAAGCCTTGAATATGTTGAAAGCCTTGAAATGAAGAAATATATCTGTTGAAACTACAATACTGAGTATTGTTGTACTGTCTTATTTTAAGTACTAGCAGAATCACAAAATATTAGTGATGTACGTTACACTTGAATGCCACTGACAGCATATTTATGACAGGTAAAATATTGTTTTGATTATCTGGGGTGATTATAATCTATATTACATTATCACCATGAAAACTTTCAAAGAATTAAATTCTTTGAAAGTTTTCATGGCGATGTTATATAGATTATTTTTGTGGAAACACCATGAAAAATATTTATTTGCTAAGCTTTCGGCCTGAGTCAACAGGCTGAAAGCTTAGCAAATAAATATTTTAATGTGGTGTTTCCACAAGAATAATCTACATGTATATGATCTGGGGTGAGTTGTACAAAGCTGAGATAACTTATCTAGCTGATAAGTTCTACAGTTTATCTAGTTGATAAGTTCTCTAGTTCGAACAACCTAATATAAAATTTTATCCACTGAATATTATGCATCTGATAATACTGTTCAGTAGATAAAAGTTAAATTGGGTTGTTAAAAGCACAACTAGAGTGGTTCTCTAGCTAGGATTTATCCACCAGATTAGCTATCTGGGCTTCGTACAAAAATCTGAATTTTACAAGTTCACTTCACGTAAAACTTGGGGGCATGTTTATAATGCTAATATTATGCTATGTTTTGGAAACAGCCAGTAAAGATGTATGTATGGTATGTGCCATGTTCAAATTAGCAGTACATGTATAAAATGATTTAAAATAACTATCATTTTTTTGTGTGTGTCTGTCTGTCTGTCTGTGCTTTTCACACATTTTCATGCATTGCTTCTTAAGTCTATATCTCTTAAGTCTATATACCGCTCAACAGCGTTAGTCATATGTACGCATTACGTACCTATTTTTTTCTGTATGCTGAGAGATTACTAAATACGTTATTATGGGTGGGGAGGGCAGGTCAATTTTGGTGAAATGTAATATAAAATATAAAAGAAATACAGTTGAAGTTATGATCATGATCAAAGAATACATAGTCGATATTTTGAGTCGATATGTAAAACACCAAGTAGATCAGATGTATGTGGACTAAAATTATCTTTTACTTAGTTTTAACTGGCAAATATTTTAACCCACCTTGCCCCTCCCCCCTCCCCCATACTTCTAACTCGACACTTGTGTCATCATATAATAATCATTGCTCTAAACCATTTTACATGTAATACTGCCAAATTAAAAAAATAACGACGTGCGACACTCCAAATCAGTCTTATTACTCTAGTACATAGCAGACGTCGCTTCCACTCTTCAGATTTCTAAGATACGGAAAAGAGAGCATCTGCAGAGGGGAGAGGCTCAGAGGCATAGCCCAGCCCGATCGATGACAGAGTGATTTCCGCCAATTATGCCAAAGTAACTGCGGGTGTGAACCCGCGAACTTCAGCCGACCGTATAATTAAATATTCGGCATTCAAACTATATTTTCACGTCAAGTCGCAGAAGACACTTCTAGTGTTTTCCAATGATGATGGTGTTTCACTAAGAAAAACAGCTGTGGTCTTAGAATCTTAGTCCGATGTTCGTCCGGAATCTGGCGGATTAATTACTTGGCGAGGACAACTGTAGAACCTAATATAAATTATAAAACCAAGGTAGGGGTTTGTAAATTGTAATTTGACGACCGCAATATTTCATCGTCTTGTTTTGATATAAATATTCGGTTTCAATGATTAATTTTTAAGAGCTGTGATGACGTTTTAATATCTTTTATATCTAAACAGGATTTGAATCGGTAGTTAGTTGTCCTGTTTGCCTTCAACTTTTCTTCTAAATTTATAAGGAGACAAAATTTCAATGTTGACAAATTATTGTGGCCTATTGTCGATTTAATATACGACGTAGCAAATGCCAAATATCGGCAATCCGTCACGCATTTGTTTAGTCTTTTGAGTGGTACTTGTTTTTCTCTTTTTTAATACACTGTCAGACACACTCTAGCTTTGTTTTATTTAAGAACGTTGATACCAGATTTCATTTATGAAATTGGTCCTGGTAACATTCTTAACGACAATGGACTTTGAGTGGAATGTTGCAATTGTTTTAATAACGGCAACGTCTGCTCTCACTTTCATTGTCTCACTGTTCATCTTGTATTAAATATTTCGCGAGACAATAAATTACGTACATGTATCTATATACTCAGTATTTTGAGACACATGTGTATCCATCAGACAGACATATGACAATTTTACAAATGTAATAAACTTGTATACTGTATATTCAATGGTGTACTGTATATATTATTTTATTGTATATACATTAGTTTAATCTAATATTTTGAATGAAAATCGAAGTGAAGTAAATTATTGCAGGCTCAGAGCAGAGCCATTTACAAATCTTCAGGAACAGAATATGTACATAGTGAATATTGATGTCATGAAACTAAACAATATGGGCAACGATTGTATAATGTATAATTATACTTCATACACATGTGTATGTATATAAATATAACAGAACAGTAACTGTAGTGTATATTTATAAAGGTGAAATACAATAGGGGGAAGAAATTGTCTGTTAATATTAATTTAAGTTAAGGTAATTAATATTTAGCATACCCAGAAGGTATTATAATATCAGATGTATAGCAATTATCTTTTTAGATGACTTCAAAGACCTTTTGTTTTTTTAATGTATATACTAGTATATATAAATATATATATATAGACAATTAGTTTAAATTTTACATATTTATATATACCGTAAGTGTTATCTTGCTTATATTTCTAAAATTATAATTCTTAAAATGTCCTCCCTGTCCCTGATTGACATTAGAATTGTATTCTTTGTTCTGCATGAACATTTAGCATGAAGGTAGACCCTAGGTGTAACACACATCATCATTAATCTCTGGGCTGAGCTTTAAATCTGGCCATGGTAGCAATTATATCATGATTATAATTATTCATTTTCAATTATACATATAAATTATATACTCTACAGACACTATACTGAGACAGCTGCAATTAATAATTACCAAATTTTAAGGGTATTTTTTTGCTAAGACGTGAATTTTAATCTCCAATCTGTGTAATTAAATTTAATCTGTATCTGTGATGTACCTCAAAAATAATTATATGTAAATTTCATTCAATTTTAAAAGATACAGTTTGAGTAATTTGTGGTATGAAGAGTGGGAGTAGTGTTGTGAAATTTTGCTAGGTGAGA
Source organism: Paragorgia papillata (assembly GCA_035771165.1). NCBI lineage: Eukaryota > Metazoa > Cnidaria > Anthozoa > Scleralcyonacea > Coralliidae > Paragorgia > Paragorgia papillata. The sequence goes on from JAWNZC010000348.1 coordinate 3,145,807, forward strand.
CAATTAAGCCCCCAAATATTTGTGTGCATCATCCATTAAGTCTTTTACATTTTTTATCATCTAATATGGAGTTGATGGAGACCATATTGAAATGAAAGGGGGCTAGCTGTCATAGGTCTTAGAGATCTTTACTAGTCTATAAGATCTTTGCTAGTCTAAGACCTTTTCCAGATAATATAATGAAATGTTAATTGCCTGTTAAAAGTATGTGTCAGTGCAAGATTCCACACTTTCAAGAACTGTCTCAAGAAAAGGTTGAAAGTCATGAGAAGATCTTTTGGATCAATCACTAATCACTTAACTTAGTATATACTACAAACATAATGAAGTTTCTATCCTGTGAACAGGCTTTCTAATACAATGGGTCATGGCTGGGTCCTGTGGAGTTAGGGTAAAGGAAGATTCAGAGTAGAATTATAGGGTTAGGAATTTGTCTACCTTCTGCAACATACCTCTGCTGTTCCTGACTATATAAATGATTTGTCGTACATTAACTATTATACAGTCAGTATAGCGTAATGCTATCTACAACATCTGACTACTGATTGGTCCTGAAGTCTATCTGAAGTCTGACAGGCGGATCCAGAGGGTTGCTATCGTTGCTCAAGCAATGGTCAGAATTTCCAGATTAATTTATTCAGTCTTTTGGCGAGTATTTTTGCGCACCAACATCTTTAAAATTAACATATTCAGTCAAATATTATAATTTTTAGTGCCTGACCACGTTAATAAAATTCGCAATCACTTAAATTAAGGGGCGCTGCGCGATTATTTGTGCAAGGAATGCCGTGAGTTGGGTGTCTATTTTTGCGTGCCCATATTAAATCCGCAACCCGAGAACACCTGAGCTAGCCTACCTAATTAAGCCTGTGTAGCGGCCCTCATCTTTGGGTACTGACTTAGTTAGCATCAGCTAAACGTGACTATGCAAATGGGGGGGGGGGGGGCAACGGTTGATGCTAAATTTAGCCTTTTCTGAGCAACAGCAAAGGATGCTGACCAATCAAATGATCAGATTCAGTATGCTAAACAACGGTGAGCAATGGTAGAGAAATAAGCCAATCACGTAGCTATATTTTTCGGGTCTCCAGTGATGCTAAGTAAGAGCGTACTCACCGACTATCACTCGTTCATTGTCGGTGTTTCTACTGTTTAATATTTTCAGTTCATGACTTCGAACAACGCTTAATTACAATGCGATAAAATAGGATCTAAATGTTTTTTTGTGTATTAAAGTTCGCGTCGCGATCACGTGATGGCGACGCCAGTTTACCCACATCCAGGAATCGCACTACCAAAACCACTACGAGTCTGCAGTAAGGTTAGCGTATTAAATGCTTATGAATAATATATAATAATGCTATAATCAGCCAGGGCATGTTTAATTATTTCAACTACACAACACAGTTAATGTAAATGAATATGAGTATAGATAAGTATATATCAATGTCTGTCTGATATTTAAATATGTCTCGGTTTAAAGTACAGTACGGTAAGTGTAAATCTTGGTGATTTTTGAGAACAGAGTGGTTGTTCTGTTTAATACTAAGCTATAGCTTTATATATTTCAGTCTGGCTAGTACTTCTATTTTTTATCTATAAAGCAGAGTCTGCAGAGATATGTATACTGTATGTATTTTTAGTATAAACCAGATACTCCAGCTAGTACAAATTCTGCTTTCTGATTGGCTGAGCTACTCACTGTCTATTGATAATAGACCACTAGTTTAGCAAGAGTCAATTATTCACAAATGAAAAACAATGGCAGAAACTTGCAAATTTGTCGGAGGTAATACTGTCCAACTACAGTACTCTGGTTTATGCAGGAATACTAGTTGCCAACAATTAGACAACTTGCCCTCATTGTTTATGAGCGATAGTCATTAACTCGAGCTCCCAGACAACTCGGGCTCATTTGGTTAATTATTAGTATTAATTACTTATACAAAGTGTATCCTGATTTTGAAATTTTCAATATGTTAATAAAATGCTGTATTCATGGTATTAATGTGGAATAATATTGAACCCTTTGTTTACCAGGGGTTTTCTTTTGCTAATAGAAATATTATCTGGTGTTAGCCATCTAAAATCACTGTAATTAAAAACTTGAAAGTTCTGTTGGTAAATAAAGGATTAAGCAATTCTTGGCTGAGTAAAGCGGCTGAGAAAACAAAAAAATTATGTATACATGTACATGTATATGATCACCAAGGAAATGTACATCACTCAGTACTTAATTATTATTGTGTTATTTGCAGTGCTGCAACCAAAAGCACAGGTCTTCACATATTTTTATATACAGTACAAACCTAATCATCAAGCTTGTTAGTGAAGAAATTTTCTGTGATTTTTTTGTGTTTGAAGCCATTTTGCAGGCTTTCATTGCAACATCAGTCAAGCAATTTATATTTTTAATTATTGGATAATTGTTATTAATGAATCATACAATAATTTATTGCTCTGGTGAGTCCTAATTTATTGAATACAAAATTAACTGCCTTCAGTTAAGTTAGTTTTACAGAATTACAGTTGTAAACATAAATTAATTTTGAATAAATAATATTAAAGCTTTTTATAGTATAATTATGTTGTGTTAAGTTTTATCTTCTAACACCCATATGTTTAACTGCCAAATTTCTTGATGTGCTGCTTATCCAACACAAGTATTAATTTCCTCAGTTTGTGGTCATGTTCAAACTACTATATATACACTTTAATTGGTGATCAACTATGAACTATGATATAATGCCCTTCACGATCTGGTTCTTTTTACAAATAAAAGTCTGGGGGTAATTTAGTAGTTATTGATTTAGTCATATATGATTAATTTATAGTATTGCTTCCATACAAGATAGTATGTTATATATAAAATTTCCAAAAATATATACAGTACTTTGCAGTTACCAGCTGATCATTACTCACTTACTGTGAATCCGTTGTCGAGTTGGAGCTAATATTTTTGGGTCATAATTTTTCTAAGGCTACCCAGAGACCCTGGAAAGTTGAAATGTTGTCTTTAAAATTGAAAAAATAATCCTTCTGGAGTAACTTCAAATCACTCTCAAAATGCGGGAAATGCGTTTTTAGAGGTCCTAATTTTCAAAATTTTCCTGGGGGGCATGCCCCCGTACCCCCCTAAAAAGGTGGACCATTGACACCTTACTAGCAATGGTCAGATTTTTTGCTGGATCCGCCCCTGTCTGAAGTCACCCCCATCTGGGACACTTAGCCCCCCTGCCCCCCCCCCCCCTATTGGGAAAAAACTGTCATTTGTTGTGAAATCATTTGCAAGAAAAATTGAAGTTTTAAGAATTGAAAAATATAAAAAGAAACTGTGCCAGTTAATATAGCTATAAATAGGTAAAGGACTGATCGAATAGGTAAAGGACCAGTCATTAATTTAAAGGTGGGAGGGCTGGTGCAAATGAAATATACCATGTTCATGTAAAGCTCACTTTTTGCAACCGCTCCAGGCACAATATTCAAATGGTTGATTAATTGGTGTTGAATTATTTATTAGTACATTGTAATTTGTAACTGAGCATATTAACTATGAACTGAGTTAATAATATACATGAAAATACATGAAAAAATGTTGTGCCATTTTGATAGTCTTTGAAAAACTCACTCGTGCATGTTTTTTCCAAATTGCACTTTATTGGTTTCATTTAAAGCCCGCGATATAGATATATAAGTACTATATAGATAATTCAATATTGGGCGAAATTAAACCGAACGTCGAGCCTAATATTGACATTTGATACTTAAATATTTTCCATATCGAGGAAAGATGAACAATGATACCTTGAACGACCTGTTCAACTGGTTGCTGTTCAATTTCAATATGTAACTGTTAACCAGGATAATAAGAAAGAGTGACTTGTTCCCACAAAAATAGAGCAGTAAACTTTAATAAGTTTCATGATAATCGGAACATGTGAGATTAAGAATAACATGATCCACGTTTGAAATTACGATTTTATTAGTGACGGAAACATCATTCTCAAACTCTCATTATAATGGTTCATGATGAGCGAAGTTCAAAACAAATTAGATTCGTTTGAGAAGCGGCAGTGTTCGTCCTGCGGCTCCGATTTCTATATATACAGCCAAGCTGGTTAAAAAAACAACAACTCGGCTTTGCCTTGTATTTTCAACCTGCTTGGCTGTATATAGAAATCGGAGGTCTAAGAACAACGGACTATTTTATAATTCATATAATAAAATATTGAATAATAAAATACCTCCTTTTGGCGTTCACCCCTTGTTCCTTCTAGAGACACAGAGTTGATCCAACAAGTCTAACTCGAAGACTAGTATATATACTGAAGCATTCATGCTGTAAAATTTAACATATAGACCATCATTAATATATGTTGTTCCAGTAATTGTATTTTGTATTAAACCATATTTAGTCGTCCTTGTTTTTAGTACAGTCGTTATATTGTTAATCAGCTATTGCTCAACATTGCAAACATTTATTTTCCTATGCCGAATTTTTTTTCTTAACTGTCAAGAAATATTATGCAGGTCTTAAGAAATATTTCCTTCTATTACATATACTGACAGTATATTATAGACTGAGAGAATTCCATTTAACAATCGCTACAAGACTTCTTAATTTAGTCCGTCCAAAAATGTCATTATTATATGCATTCTGATTCGCGAGCGGATCCATATAGCTACGATATTTTGCATTAAAAATGCAATTATTCGTCGCAAGTATATATTGGCAAAACTCAAAAGCAACAAAACGTTTGGATTTTATTCTGACAGTTTTCATAAATCAGTCATTTCAAAGCAAAAAGTTTCATTATTCTGGTTGATTATACATGCACAAACGATCAGTATACAATCTCAGCACGGTGACACTCATTTCAAACCCCGCTACCTCGAACTTTCAAGGGAGATAAAGAATACTTCGAGATATCGGGAGTTCGAGGTAACGGCTAAATTATACTGTAAAACAGCGAAAAACATATGTTGAAGGAAAATCAGTCGACTTTTCGAAAAAGACGCAAGCAGCAGTGTTTTATCTTTTATCGGATTTAAAATACAAGCCGGCGATAGACGAGTGTTACAGACCTGCACAAAACAAGTGCTACAAGTTTTTTGAACGGCTTCAAAAACACCCCATTTTATTTTATTGGCGAATTGTTTTGAAAGTCAGCTTGATTAAACCGTAGAAATCTGGAAGAATTTTTGAGCAAAATTTGACATGGTGCTGATTGAGTTTTCCTTTTGGATTATTGAGTTTTTGAAACTTTAAAGAAAGAAAGCACATGCATGCAAGAAATATTAACCACAGCTTAAACACATGCAGTATAAACGCGTTATTACGATGAATCAAATAATTCATTCAAATCAGATCTATTGTGTTGAAAAAGAGTACGATTTTTTAGGTAAAAAGATGGATTCCGATCCAGGTCACAAACTTGTGCGGCGGAGTAGCCTTGGCAAAGGATCAAAAAAGAGAAGGTTAAGCAAAAAGAAGTATGATGGTCGCAGCATCATGGACGATATGGTTGGTGTTAGTGATATGGTGCTCCTTGATCCTCTCACGGAAGACGCTCTTATGGAAAACTTGGAGAGACGGTTTAATGCTGGCGAAATTTACGTAAGTGATGGACGGACGTTAGAAATAAATAAATTTGCATGTTTCTTTCACAACCGACTATTTCTAGACTTGAATCAAGCATTCAAGCTAAATCCAGCGGGTGGATTTCTTTCTCGGTGGGGTGTAAATAACGATTACCAATGAAATGCCAAAGTCAAGCCAGGGGGGAGAGAAGACGACGGTCGTATAATAGCGAGGTTCAAATCACACTTCCACTACCGCTACCGTAACTATAATTAAGCATGTCAAATATTGTTTTTACGTTCAGTAATGGTCGCAGGTCTCAAACCTAGTGCAAAAAGAAAGCGTTTTACGATACCAGGTTTAAAACCAACTGCGACTACAAGACGAAAAAAACGAACATTACATCAGCTGAACCACATTTACGGTAGTAGCGGCAGCGGTATAGCGTGATCTGAACCTCGCTAATATAGATAAAGAGATACTTTACTCTTTATCTATATTATACGACCGTCGTCCTCTCTCCCCTGGCTTAACTTACTCGTCCCAGTCCTTGACGTGATTTCACGCGTCACAAAGTCAGTGAGTGGGCTCCCTGTGGTTGTATATTCTGATGGGAATAATACATATATACCCCCCGTCAAAAATATCTCAAAATAATTTATTTTTTTGCATGTATTATAATTAGTAAGTGAATAACTAATGTTTTTCTCTAGCTACATATACGTCTATAACCTTCTGTTCTTTTATCGGAATCTGAATAAAAGTATGTTCAAAGACTGGAGCGATGTTCAGGGACTCATGTGATCAATATTAATTTTCGTGATTATTAATTTCAGACGTATATTGGAAATGTTGTTGTCTCTGTTAATCCATACGAAAAGCTCTATCTATACACTAACGAAGTCATCATGGAGTATAGATCGCGTAATATATACGAAATGGCACCTCATCTGTAAGTACACTCCTGTTGGCATGACGTTTTTCTGTACTACTGATATACAACATGTGTGACAGTGCAGTTATAAGATCGAGTTTTAAAGTAGCTGAGAACTGATTGATTACTTAATGGTAACTATGATACAGTAAATGCATATATACTGCGTACAATATTTATTCACGAACATTACAACAAGTGAATAGTTAAAATCTTATATACACAGCGCAATTTACCATTATGAGCTTATTATGAGTATTGAAATTGATAGCTGATATGGCAATGTCTAATTATCAACATTGTCGCTGACAAACACTTATGGTACCGGTTTTTTGTAAGTTCATACATCCTGCAACAAAACGTTAATAAGACGTTGCCCATGCATTTGGCCCCTTCCAATTAGGTTACACCGGCTTCTTCTGAAGCCATCTTCAGTACGGTTGAACGTTGTCGCAATTGCGCTGTCGTTGTGAATTTGATGACGTCGAAAATTCGATGCGTGCGTTACAACGTCATCAAATTCACAACGACAACGAAATTGATGGTGCGGCGGTACATTGAACCACAGTACTTTGCGACCTCAAATCAGCTCAAGTAACAACTAAACATTGTTTATCATGCTAAGATGGATTAAATAAGCAAGAGCTTCACTCCTACCAAATTTGATCGTTTTAAAACCATATCTTCCTATAATTCTCCAAGAAACAATATTTACTGCACGCAAAGGATTGTGGTTAAATGTACAAGTCGCCATCTTTTTCGGTACGGTCAATTGCGACAACATTCAACCGTCATCCGCTTACTGAAGATGGCTTCCTAAGAAGCCGAAACGTTTACATATAAATATAATGTAATTTTAAACTCAGTGACAACAATATTTAAGTAAAGTAATTTCAGTACTACAATGCCTGACTACAACACAAACATTTCCATAGGTTACACCATTCATCAGGGACGTAGCCAGGATTTTGAAAGGGGGTAGCCAAAATCAAACTAAATTTTTAGGGGGTCCGGGGGCATGCTCCCCCGGGAAATTTTGAAATCGAGAGTCACTGAAATGCCATTTCCTGGCTTTTGGAGGAAGATTTTACACCCTAAAGGTTAAAAAACGTCATATAAAATACTCAAAACACGCAAACGTCACATAGATACTCAAACTGCATACACTCAGTAGATTGAATACACTGTTTACAGTTTATTTCCTGACATAATTCATATTGCATCAGTTTTGTATACGTAGTTACATGTCTGTTGTTTTATATCCCTGCCATTCATATAGATTATTTATAGCGTCACTAAAACATGATTTTTTTTTGTTAGCATATTATAGCCGACTAGAAATTCTATAAGTGTAAAAAACAATGAAAATTTATTTATGTAAGTTGTTGTCTTTGTCTATCAGATATGCTGTCGCTGATCTAGCTTATCGATCGATGAGAGATCACAACAAGGACCAGTGTATTCTTATAACTGGAGAAAGTGGTGCTGGTAAAACAGGTACTTTACAAACAGGAACTTATTTCTACGAAGAACAATGTCGTTTCTCAATCTCATTATCATAATTCATGCATGAATTATCGTAGCCAATCCATGAACGTATACCACATCACATGCATGAGTTTGGATACCCAATGAAAACCTGTAGGAAACTTCCTAGTGAACTCAGTGGATCACATTTCTTAATCTGCATATTGAAATCAATGAAGAAAACACCGCAAGTCGCGATGCGAATACTCGTTTGAGAAGTAAGATCAAACCGGCACTCGTTTATCGTGTTTCATCAGGGAACTCCAAACACTTGAAAACAATAAAAACTCAGGGCTACGCCCCTCGGTTTTTCATTTGTTTTCTCGTGTTTGGAACCCCCGAAGAAACACTCAAACTCGTGTTTAGTCTATTACTTGAAAATGTATTCATTTCTTGATAAGCATAATGTGTATGGGAAGTAATTAGAGCTGAGCTCAGCAAGTAATCAGAAACAAGAGTTGCACAGTACATGTAGCGTACCTATACGTAGAATATATGTTGTACATGTACACAACTGCTACATCGCTGTTGGTAACTGCATTACAATTGCAATGAATGCGATCTTTATTTAATGCTTTAAAGTTTAAACTTTTTTACTGATGTCGTCCTTGCATATTTGATAAATTTTTTTCAATTGTCAACTGATTTGCTCTTGTGTGTTTGGATTTTTGCCAATTTTAGAAGCTTCTAAAATTATAATGCAGTTCGTTGCTGCTGTATCTGGGAAAGGAAAACAAGTCGATAAAGTTAAAGAACAATTGCTGCAGTGCAATCCAATCCTCGAAGGTATAAACACGTAGTTATACAAAAATAATAATAACACAATACTAACTTTTTAAAGAGCGCAACACGGAGACTAAACAAATTTTTTTTTTAAAGCTTTTGGTAATGCCAAGACACTGAAGAACGACAACTCTTCCAGATTTGTGAGTATTTCATTATTATGCACCGTCATTTGTACACGTACGTATATCAGTATTATAGTATAACATGACTAATTGCAATGCCCGTGGCGCATTTTTTATCACGCTTTATTGTACGAGATGTGAGCTACAGTTTTACTTCTGATTCATTGGATTCCCGGATTTAAGAGTTTAACTGTATCACACCCGACTTGAAGAAGAAACTGTTGACTTTCAAGCGTCCGAGTCTTTGATTCATATTTGAACCAACATCGTCGAGTACTTGATTTGTACGGACTTTGGGAGCAAATTAATTTTGCATGCGTGTTCTTCGGTGTCTATACGTTTAGGCGTTCAAGGTCAGATTATTGCATAATCAGCAAAAAAACCTACAGCGAAAAAAACCTCCCAGTGTCCTATGGGTCTTGCTTACTTGTAACTGATAAAAGTTTTCACTTCTAAAAGTTTAAGTAAGTGACTAATATAAAGTACACTGCAACTTGGTGCCTGTACTGTTATGTAAAGTTTTGTTTCTTAATTATGTACTTGTTCCAGGTTCTCATGGGATACGTCCCTATACGATATGTCAAGTATCGTATAGGGATGCTGCGCGGACATGATAATAATTGTAATATATAATACACTACATTGTTACCATGTCTGCGCGGCATCCCTATACGATATTTACATACTATTATTATTATTATTGCTAATTTTTTTGAGTTTTTTTTTTTTGTTGCGTGAAAGGTTTTTTTAAACTTTAGTTTTTTTTTAATAATGCTAACTTTGTAACTTGCAGGGCAAATACATGGATTTAGAATTTGATTTTAAAGGCGAACCTTTGGGTGGAGTTATAACGAACTGTAAGTGCCTTGATTGATTTGTTTGAATTCAGCTAAAATCCCATGTAATTATATACTGTACATATGTTGATAAACACGCGTGAAAACGGAGATTGACCCCACGATTTAAGATGATTGCAGTACAACTGCTCAGTTCTGTTGTTGTCCACGTGTGTTTTCCTTTTTTTCCAGGTTTGCATGCCAATATAATGCAATGATTGCAGTTACTAAAGGGGCTCGCAGATCTTGTGAACTGAAAACTTGCGGCATGGGGAATAAATTTGTCGTATTCAGTAATCGAAGTTGATAAAGTCCACTGTCGGCGTTTGGAAAACTTTGAAATTTATCAGAACGTTCTGCATGCGGAGAAAAAAATGTTCAAAGGGTTGCCAATTTACTGGTCACCAGTATATTGTACTATCTGGCTGACTGGGGGGGAAGGGGGCAAGTATACTATGAAGAAGAAACAATTTCATGATTTTTTTTACACTGCCAAAATTACCAAAATAATGTGTTGCTTTTTGTTGTTGAATTGGATGTAAGCATGCCGTTTCCAGTGAACTCGATACTTAGCGGCAAACCGCCAAATCCCACTCGACTTTTTGATGACAGATGGTAGTGTGCAAAAATCTTGAATTTTTTTCTTCATGTTTCTCTGTGGATGATTCTGAAGAAAAACGTTCCTATATCAATCCACCAGGGTTTGCGAAGAAGGATGTTTACAATTAAGCATCTTGTCTGATCATAAAAGCTCGTTTAGATGCATTTATTAAATTGTATCACATTTTTATTTTTTATGTTTGTTCTGTCGTGCCGTAAAAAGATCTTTTAGAGAAGGTAAGTACACTATGTTGTCCGAGAAGTTGAACGCCCTGTTGCGTATGCAATGTAAAAAGAGATTGGTTGAAATAACCAATTTGATTGGTTATTTCAACCTATCACTTTATACAGTACAGTGGAACCTGTCACACCTTATATACAGTGTGGATGCGGTGTTGGAAAAGGAAGCCTTGTTTGTTAGTTTAAAAACTCTAACCCAAGAATTATTATAGCTACCTGTAGTATATATAGTTATTGCAACAAGAGCGAGCTAATGTACCATCTAACTAACTGGTCACTCATGTTTGATTATTGGACACTTGATTGGTTAGAAATGGAAGGAAGTGAATTGCAATAAGTTTCAGAAAGGATGTTACATGTTCTGCAACTTGCTGCAAAAAGTAAAAGCCTTTTCAATTTCTATATATTTTTTGGAAATTGCGAAACAGAAAAAACCCAACAGAAATTGCAATTTACACTGTAGGCGATTTTCACACCATCTTTGCTCTGTTAGAAACGGCTTAACCTGGTCCTTTAGATTTTCGTGTGGTGTTTTAAGCACTAATTATTATTTTTGTATTAAGCGATTTTTCGGTTCCCTTTACGCTTCCATGATCCATTTATCAACTATTTAAACTTTGAGTTACTTTTTCTAGTCTCGAATTGTAAGTCGTGCCAGTGAAGAAAGAAGTTTTCACATCTTCTATCAACTACTGAATGGTGGATCAGCTGAGCTGCTTCGTAAGAAATTATTAAACGTTTTGCACATAAAATGTTTAGCACAGGTCTCTTGAGCTTCATTTCAGTTCATTACTTAGCTCTAGTGCATGGTGGTCTTGATTATTGAAAAGTTTTTTTTGCCTCAGAGTTTACCTAAATGAAGAAGTCGTGTTTCCAGTAAATGCAGAAAACTTTTTTGTGGCTTTATGGCCTTATCTTATGGGAATGCATCCTATATCCACCGCCCCAACACCCCCTAAACATCCCCAAACACTTTCAACCACCCCGAAAACACACTAGACGCCTTGGGGTTACGAGTGTAACCCACGGGACGCAACGGGACGCGTATGCAGGACCTGCATGATTTGTCCCTCCCCGGGGCATTGGTATAACATATTTAGAGTTTAAGTATTGATCTGTGAAATAAGACAGTTGAGTAAACTTTTCAAAAAATCGAACGGCGACGTGTTCAGTTGTGGAGTTAGTTAAGAAAACTGAATCACTCTTGTTTCGTAAACTAACTCAAGTTTAGATGATTCATGGTAATGCCATGGTTGAATGCAGGTAACGCTGCTAAGGTGCGTGAATTAATAGAAAACTAAAAAATGGTGACGTCACCGGTACCGGTGGATCAAAAGATCTACCAGATCCACCGGTCTCAGGCCCCGTTTATCGGAACTGTACTCGAATTTGTACGATTCTGCCTTCCGTTTACACGGGACCAACGAAACTGGACGAATTCGAGTACGGTTAACTGGACGAATTCGAGCTGAAAATTTAAGGTCTAATTTTTAACCTGCACGGTTCCGAATTCGTCCGGTACCGTGTAAACGCCGAAACCCAGACTAGTAAGTAACCGGTCTAGTTTTTGCACGGATAGCGCGGTAGAGGATTGGATATCAGAAGAATATAATGTTCCGCGTAGGGTTACTAACATGAAGAGTAAACCCATCGGCAAAAGACGATCTCTTCTCGTGCGCACGATAGAAGAAACTCGCAAATGAGTCTGGGTACGAGATTAATCTACAATTCGTTCGGTATCGTGTAAACACTTCAAAAAAGAGCGCCGAACAGTGCACGGCTCCGTGTAAATATTAAGTCTTTCAAAATTGAAAAAATTATATCCCGCCCAACACAAAAAATTACCCTGAAGCCGCAAAATGGAACTTAGCTACCGGACTACATATATACCGCTGTAGATTCCAAGATGGTTGGTTTGATTTTGAGGAATATGGATATATAGTTGAAACTTTTGCAACCGCTCCTGATTGCATTTAGGAAAACTTCTTTACAATTAACATTCACACTTGTGATTCTTCGTCAACAATTTATCAAACGAAAATGGTTTTTTAAATAAGCTAACCGTATTTTATATTGTGTTGCAAGTTGAAACCATCTTTTTGGTATGTTTTTCAAGGGGCTCTTGGTTTAGAACGAAGTTGCGGCAAGTATTCTTATTTAAAAGACAGCGGGTGTGTTTCTGTTAAAACAATAAACGACGTCGAAGACTTTCGTTTCACGGAGGTAAAACTTTTGAGCTATAGATTTTTCTTATATTATTTCCGTTAAAATGAGTTAAAACATAGACGTTATGTTGAGCTGTCTTCCTGTCTTTCAGAATTATTTAAAATATTTGCATTTGATTTTTAAAAATTGAATTGGATGGGTACAGTAGGCGAGCTAGCAAATGAACGAAAGGGTGGTTTCTTGATTGATTAGGTGTGTGGGCGAGGGAACGAGGGGGTATATGAGATTGCTGGTGTGTGACTAATTGAGAGATTTGGTGTGTTGGTGCGCGTGCATCGTGGTTGACTGCGTGCGTTAGTGGATGCATGCATGAATGCATGAAGGAAGGAAGGAAGGAAGGAAGGAAGGAAGGAAGGAAGGAAGGAAGGAAGGAAGGAAGGAAGGAAGGAAGGAAGGAAGGAAGGAAGGAAGGAAGGAAGGAAGGAAGGAAGGAAGGAAGGAAGGAAGGAAGGAAGGAAGGAAGGAAGGAAGGAAGGAAGGAAGGAATTAATTAATTAATTAGGAATGAACGAACGAATGGAGGTTTTAGTGTGAACCGTTTTTAGACTTTTGAATATATTTGTGATAATTATATTTAACTTTTTAACGACATGTCGATCTTTGACTTTGATGTGACTTTATGATCTCATGAAACAATGACACACGAAGGTTTCGCTTCATATAATTATTTATTTTATTTTTGATTTATTTAACCATTGACATTATCATTATTCTTTAGGGGGCAATGGGTGTAATTGGATTCAAAAATCAAGAAAAGCTTTCCATTTATCAACTGATATCAACAATACTGCACCTGGGGAATGTCAAGTTTGACACAGCAAAAATTCACCATGGTTCTGATGGCGTGTTTATAACAACTCCATCAGGTACCATGCAGCGTTATGTCATAGCTTATCTCGGTTTTCGTTACTTCTATTCTTGTTTTAATTATTGAATTTACCTCTAACCTTCTTGCCTTGGTTATCGCTTCCTTTTTTATTTTTTTTATTTTTAATCTGATTTACAATTTTACAATCTGCATTCAATCTAAATTATCAAAAAAGAACATTTTTTACGTGTTTAGCTATTTGGTCTTATTATTAAATAATTTTAAAGCATCTACAGCTCTGCAGCTAGGGCTGTGTATCTAAAGAAAATATTCGTAAAAAGCACAATTGAAATGTTTTATTATTTAATTGCAGTTCTGAAGACCATTGCGGGATTATTAAGCTGTGAGCCAGAAATCTTGCAGCAGGCGCTGACAGAAAGAACAGTTGCCACCAAACACGAATCTTTCAAGACTACACTTTCGCCATCTGAGGTACGTTCTGTAATGTAATGTAATGTAATGTAATGCAATGCAATGCAATGCAATGCAATGCAATGCAATGCAATGCGAGGCGATGCAATGCAATGTAATGTAATGTAATGCAATGTAATGTAAATTGAAATCTTATGTATTTTACTCCGGCTAACGCCAGACGATTTTACTCTTCACGGGGAAAATCCACCAATGAGAAAGAATTAGAGCCGAGTGTAGATTTTAATTATTTTTTCTGGTTTTCATTTTAAAAATATACCTTGGCATAATTATCGGGTTGATAACTATACGACTGACCATAATATTTTAATGTAGAACATATTTTCGGCAGTTATAGTGTGTTTTTAGCAGTTTGGGTTTGCTAAAAATCTGAGTTCGGTTTAAAAGATATTATGGAGGATGTATTTTAGAGTTTTTTAAAATATTTCTAGGCTATTTATGCAAGAGACGCTCTGAGCAAGGCAATATATGATCGCTTGTTTTCCTGGCTGGTGGCGAGAATCAACCAAAGTATCAAGGTAACCCAATAAGGAATCCTGAATTTTGATTTATGATATTTAACATTAACAATGTTTAATTGGGATCGAGTAAAGTAGTTGTAGCTAGTGATACGCTTTTATTATTTGCCCAGCTTTAGTAACTGAATATATTATAAGCTTAGTTTTTGACGATTATAGAACGGTTTTGTACCAAATACACAATTCAATTCTATCTTCAAAATATCTTCCTAGTCTAAGCAAAATTGCTCATTGAATATACTACTATAATTATACTGGAATTTTTTTGCAGCATAATACATGACATTATTATATTACCCTCTTGTGTGAGCGCTCTTAACGCGATTTTCGTGCAATCCGATTGGTTTCTGAACGGTCTTTAAATGTAATTCAAAGACCCTTTTTTTTTCATCGCCTTTCTTGTCGATCTTCCCTGTATTAACAACTGGACAGGCCGTCAGTGCCGTCACGATAAGTCTTTTTCTACAGATAATACCTACTGCATGATAATAGGGTCAGGGGCTCAGGTCTTGACAATCACAGCGGGAGACGTCAGCGGATATAATGCAACAAAAGGTGCAGATATCAAGTGGTTGGTTAGCGCACATACATTTTAAATCTGCGACCGGGGTTTGATTCTTGATTAGTACAGTTATCCTATTAAAATTTCACTTTGGTCGCATGTAAAACGATAAGGACCAGGTGACCACTAAAGACTTCTGCTTTTCTATTGGCTAAAATATTTGCGCGCTCTTAGTATATGTGGGCGTTTCAGTTGGTATTAGCCCTTACTTTAAATTAGGTCAGGGTAAGGTTAATGAGAAGAGTGCTTTTAGTTTTCCAAACACCACAGAATTCTTCCTGGTACTCTGGTTTCCTCCTGTAGGATAACAGCTTGACAATTAAAAGTTGACTCTAGCTACAGACACTTTTAATAAGTGCAGAATACGTAAATTTCACCCTTTGACGTCAATTTCTTTTCAGGTTTTCTTTTGAATTGTTTTCAATTTCGTTTATTGTCTTAGCTTTTGTAAATTTTCAATAATTCAAAAGACTGAAAATGACGTCAAGTGCGGGAAATGACGTACTCTGCACTTATTAAAAGGGTCTATAGCTGAACCTGTAGGGAAAATAGTTTGGATATGACTGATGTAGGGTTATCTAGTATAAATAACGGTTAGTTCACAAAGTTTCTGCCCATGCAATCATAATCAAGCGTTCAGTATAATAAAAAACATTTCAACCCATGATTAAAAGCCAAAATAGAAGAAAATGTTATTGGGTATGTAGGACAAGCTTACTACAAATGCTAGTACTAAACTATCGTCCAAAAAGTCCGTTTGTATTTTCATCAATTTTGTTTTGTACTGCATGAATACTATACAAAAGTATCCGTTGATTTAATTTCCAGGTGAGAAGAAACTCGCGAACTAAAGTCATTGGGGTGTTAGACATTTACGGATTTGAAGTTTTCCAGGTACTGTATATTTTACACGCTTTGTATTATTACTTGAAATATCTGTGTTTTTAGTGTTTGTATTATATAACGAAGAACTCATATACTTAGTCTAAAATCTAGTAAATAAATTTGATTTTGTTTTTAGAAAAACTGCTTCGAACAATTCATTATAAACTATTGTAACGAAAAGTTGCAGCAGATTTTCCTTGAACTTACTCTGAAATCAGAGCAAGAGGAATACGTAAGAGAGGTAATGACTTCAGTTGAATAGTTATAATATAACAATTGCAGAATCTCTAGAACTACTTTTCTTGCCGATGGATTGCAAATGTATATACAAAACGTATAGTTACCGAAAATGTACTAAACAAATGAGATACCTCTATACTCATTGCTGCACTTTTTTCTTTTCTTTTTTAGGGGATAGAGTGGACCCACATTGAATATTTCAATAATTCAGTTATCTGTGATCTTATCGAAAAGGTACTGTAAGGGGAAAATAGAAAGGTATAAGTACCTAATGATTATCTTAACTCTATAGTCTCTCACTGAACTAAAGTGTCCTATAGAAACGCACCCCAAAGTCTTTGTCCTGTGTTGTTGTTCACGTTTATGCAAATGTTGCACTTTCACGCTTGCTGAATACGTTGTATTTTGGGCATAATGAAGCAAGCAATCAGTCCGCAATAGCAGCGTCTGTGTTCAATTACTTAACCATGCTGTATAAATATTAACGACGTAAAACAAAAGATTTGTGCACTTTCAGGTCACCCTTAACATAAATTGCAGCGCATTGTTAGCCGCTTTGATGTTCACCGTGTTTCCGCCTGACATTTTAATCATAGCAACTATGTTTTAACAAATCAAAAATGTTGAAAGATTGGTGTTATGCCAAAATACTCTTAAAGGAAGTGTAACGTTTCGAGCGAAGGCCTTTCGTCAAAGAGAAACGTATTAATCTTCTATCGTCTATCTTTTTAGTCGTCTAAGATTGATTTTAGGTAGCTGTAAATATTTATTAAATTATTTTTCTTTTCTTCTCTTTGCTAGAGTAATGTTGGTATGATAGCTATGTTGGATGAAGAATGTTTACGACCAGGAAAGGTAAACTGCTTTTTAATCTACCTCACCTCTGCCCGTGGCCTTAGATGTTTAGAACATACATGCAGTATCTTTCAAACGCTTGCGCTTGTGACGTGTGAATTTATCATGATAAACACTTCAAGGTTGCCAAAAACCGATACCACCAGAGAGAAATGACTGAGCAAATCTAAATATTCAACTCGACTTTTTTGGAGGGGGTAAAATTTAATACACCATACCACTGTTAGCGGGTTATTAGTGTCCCGCTTACTATACTAGGCTAGCTCACCACATGCACCTACACATATATGAATACAGTACTTCATTGCACTCGTTCCATTATGAAAAAAAAATAGTTACATGTTTCATGGTTTATTTAATTAACTCAGCTTATGAATATTAACGATTTGTATAATTGAGATATCTTGGTGACAGACAGACAGACAGACAGACAGACAGACAGACAGACAGACAGACAGACAGACAGACAGACAGACAGACAGACAGACAGACAGACAGACAGACAGACAGACAGACAGACAGACAGACAGACAGACAGACAGACAGACAGACAGACAGACAAACAAACAAACAAACAAACAAACAAACAAACAAACTAACTAACTTATATTATTTTACTTGTTTTACCAAAGGCTTCCGACATTACCCTTTTGGAAAAATTAAACTCAAAGTATCAAGACCATCCTCATTACGATAGCAAGGCTGGCAGTCTCAAGAAACCTAATCTCAAAATTGGGCACGAGCATTTTGTACTGAAGCATTACGCTGGAGACGTAAGTTGAAACTTTATTATTTCTGTTAGTTTGGTTTAGTTTCTTTTTTGTGCCTTTCTATCTTGGGACTATAGCAGTATACCAGAGTCCCTTCCTTCCTTCCGTCCTTCCTTCCTTCCTTCCTTCCTTCCTTCCTTCCTTCCTTCCTTCCTTCCTTCCTTCCTTCCTTCCTTCCTTCCTTCCTTCCTTCCTTCCTTCCTTCCCTTCCTTCCCTTCCCTCCCTCCCTCCCTTCCCTCCTCCCTCCCTCCCTCCCTCCCTCCCTCCCTCCCTCCCTCCCTCCCTCCCTCCCTCCCTCCCTCCCTCCCTCCCTCCCTCCCTCCCTCCCTCCCTCCCTCCCTCCCTCCCTCCCTCCCTCCCTCCATCCCTCCCTCCCTCCCTCCCTCCCTCCCTTCCTTCCTTCCTTCCTTCCCTCCTTCCTTCCTTCCTTCCTTCCTTCCTTCCTTCCTTCCTTCCTTCCTTCCTTCCTTCCTTCCTTCCTTCCTTCCTTCCTTCCTGTTATTATTCTTTTCTCGTTTCTATGTTTGTTTTTTCTCTTGTTTATCCATACGTCCATTCTATCCATCCTTGCTTTCGTTCGTTTTGTATCCATTCATCCATTTGTACTTCCACACTGCAAATTCCCAAAAACTTGTTTTAAGAAAAAAATACTTGTTTTAAGATTTTCTTGTCCCGTTTGCAAGATAATTATCTTACTGCGGTTTCTTGACAAGATACTTTGTCTTAAAACAAGATTAAATATCTTAAAACAAGAAATAAAATCTCAAAAGAAGAAAAATTATCTTGACAAGAATTGGAGGTTTTGCAGTGCATAAATTTAATTCGTTCATCGTGCTTTTACTTTGAATAACAGGTGACGTACGACGTGAATGGATTTCTGGACAAAAACAACGACCCATTGTTCCGTGATTTATCCCAGGCAATGTACCAATGTGAACATCCCTTGCTACAACAACTTTTCCCAGAAGGTAGTTGATAGTTTCTCTACCTTTAATTATATTGTGATTATATTTCTCCATTGCCTAAGCGTTATGATTAAGTAGTAAACATTTACAAGTAAATTTTACTGAATTTCTGTAATCACGCATCTTTACTCGTATTCTAGGAAATCCCAAGACGCCTTCTCGAAAAAGACCCAGCACTGCTGCCACTAAATTTAAGGTAGTCCTGATTTGTTTTTTATCATCGCAATCATCATCATCACTATATATCGTCATCATCATTGTCGTCGTCGTTGTGGTCATTATCATCGTCATTGTGGTTGTCGTCGTCGTTTATAATCATGTCATCATCATCATCATCATTATTATTATTATTATTATTATTATTATTATTATTATCATTATTATCAGTTATCACCGTCAGGTGATCATCATCATGAACGGAGTTTCACGCACCAAGTATACGTTGCTTTGCGATAACATGAGTTGAGTTAGTGAGTAACGTTTCCATTATTTACTTTTTAAAATTCAGATGTCCGTTGGTCAGCTCATGAAAAATCTTAAAACAAAAAATCCAAATTATGTAAGATGTATCAAGGTAAGTTAGACAAAGTACAGTGTTTTATAGTTGTTTGTAATGTTAGAGATTAACTACCTATACATGTAACAAATATAATGTACAACTTTAGGTTTTTATTGAGCTTTAGTTCATGATTGAATCGGTTTCCCTTGTTATTCATGAGGTTTTATCTCCCATAAATCCTTCATTGGAAATGCACAGGATTTATATAGAGGGTTGGAGGGATTTATCTGTATAAATCCTACGGCCCTCGGGATTTATATATCTGAATACCACTGTTCTCGGTAGATATCTCTCACATAAAACTGATTTGGAAGTAACACCAAATTAGGCTACACTGAGACCTCGACTAGCGGCTATACAACACTCAAGGCTATACCAAGATTTTGACTAGACATGTACTTGTAAACTTTGCTTTTATGTCACTATACTGTAGGTCAATTGGTCTTACATTCATTCTTTTTCTTGTAGCCTAACGAAACCAAGTCTGCCAAGGTGTTTGACGAACCATCAGTCAGACACCAAGTACGATACCTAGGGTAAGTAAACTAATATCTTGTACTTAATATACAATGTTTGCATGCATCCACTGGTTGATGTTTTACAAATGGCGTTTGTAACTACCAGGCTTTGATATACAATGTTTGCATGCATCCACTGGTTGATGTTTTACAGATGCGTTTGTAACTACCAGGCTGATTCCCATACATTGCACTCAGTAGCATGGACTATTAACATGGCTTTTTTGAAAGCATCGCAGCGAGATATCACAAAAATAGATTCTTGCGGCTTTCAAATTCCAGAAGTTGAAAAAAATAGTTAAAGTTAAATTTGAATAGCTTATATTAATGAATGCATGATCTTATTTAATGGCCTATTCAGTGGCGTAACCAAGTGGGTGGGAGGGACGAGGCACACTCTCAACTAAACAATCCTTTATATTAGGAACATATTTCTGCTGATCCAAAAACCACTACATGTATTTCTGAACTAACACAATGGGGTGGGGTAGGGTGAGGTGAGGGGACGATCACCGCCCCCCCCCCCTCCCCCCCCAATGGTACCCAAGACCGTTCTCGTGAAAAGTTTAAATCCGTGGAGAAACGTATAGGGCGGGGGTACAGTTGTTCCAAGGCCAAGTGAAGTACGGGGCTATGCAA
The DNA here is from genome assembly GCA_035771165.1 of Paragorgia papillata. Taxonomy (NCBI): domain Eukaryota; kingdom Metazoa; phylum Cnidaria; class Anthozoa; order Scleralcyonacea; family Coralliidae; genus Paragorgia; species Paragorgia papillata. Next base: position 3,166,471 of record JAWNZC010000348.1, read on the forward strand.
AATGCATCCAACCTGTTTTTACATTTACGACTTGTTTATAAATAAATCTGAAGATATTCTGATGTGTATCATTCTATGTTCTGGTTTTATTTCAACAAAATTATGTAATTTATGGCTTTCAGATTACTCTTAAATACTTGCCTCAAAATGCAAGAAATAGAGTTTCCTTGGGGTTCTTGTCCCCCAAACCCTACACCCTGGCTTCACCACTGGGGCTATTTAAACAACTAGATCCCATTTTGCCGTTTTCTGTTCAGTTTTATACAACAACGTGACTTCTGTGTGCATTTTCATTGGTTGTTGACCGTGATCTACTAAAGGACACACTCACAGATGGCGTCAAATCACGTCGGATCACGTCAGCAAACTTGTTTTCCTTTTTTCATGCCCAAAAAATCCTTTAATAAACCGCTAAATTTTTATTGTATAAAACAAATAGATTACATTTTCCCGTGTGTGCGTGTGTACTGTAATAGATCACAGAAGCGCGACAGCGTGTAAAGAACAACAGTCACGCCACTCGCCTTTGTCTCGTGTCGTACTTTTTTATTCTTTACACAATGTGACGTCATCTGTGATCTATTACGGTACACACACACGGAAAAATGTAATTTGTTAAATAGATGCACAAATGACGTCACCAATGTTCTTACCACATTGTGACGTCTTCTGTGCATGTATAATTAAACAGACAACAGAAAAATGAAATCTGTTTGTTTTATATAATAAAAAATACATCTCATCTCTCTCAGGAGTTTTCGGGGCATTGAAAAAGATGAAGCGCGTCAGTTGACGTGATTCATGATCTATACAAATCAAGCAACATCATTGGCTAGTGATATTGCAGTGCTATTCGTTATTGGTTTACAGAACTAATCAGTCCACGTTAGTGACGTAATCTATGCACCTTTCCTATAATAGATCATGGGCAACAACCAATGAAAAATGCACATAGAAGTCACATTATTGTATAATGTCTATTTAGTCATCTCTAGTTATTGCATGAATGGTTAATATTGAAGAAAATATGCAGAACTAATGAAAATATGCAGCATGTATGGAAATATCGAACACAACTTTTTTTTTGAATGTCTTTTTCGATAATAGTAGTAGCATAATGGTTTAAATTGTTTGTAGGTTTACTTTTTTCAATCTTTGCCTGCTTGTATCTAATATCATAATTGGTTTTAAAATAGTTTTGTTTAAATTTTTTGTAGATTGCTCGAGAACGTTCGTGTTCGACGAGCTGGTTATTGCTACAGACAAGAGTATGCCATGGCTTTAGAACGGTTAGCTTTTCGGAATTTTTTTTTCGCCTTAATTTTATTGTGTTAAAGTTGGAACTCGAGCTAGCGTCGTGTAATTATTTGTTAGTTGAAGATATTGTGCACGGAGGAATCTCTTAAAGTATACTGACGCTGGTTGTTAAAATTACACAAACTTTTGTTAATGTATATTTTCTGTCGAACATAAAACATCATAGAAACAAATATTTGTTTAGATTATTTATTTATCAAAGGTTAAGATCTTGAAATCTTTGCATATAAACTAAAAAAGCTACTTTTCTACAAGGCAGTATACGTACAATGTATGCTGGTTCGTTGAGATAGATGAAACTAGTATATAACTAATAACGTATATTTGTCGTGACTTTTGTGTCTTTCAGATATAAGAGCATTTGTCCGAAGACTTGGCCCAACTGGCACGGAGACCCCAAACAAGGACTTGGAGAAATATTGAAGGTATTATGTTTTTCGAAGCTATGCATGGAGTTGTCAGTAAATACATGCATCAAAACATTTGTGGATACTACCATGTAACTTTTTATTAATGCTTATTTTTATTTATTAACTCATTTCTGTCCGAATTTGTCTTGGGACCTTTGGTATTTTATTCTGGCTTAAACGCCAGACGATTTTATTCAGCTCTGGGGAAGCCCTCGGACAGGAATGAGTTACGCATGCATTAATAAAAAGTTACACGGAAGTACCCACAAATGTTTTGATGTATTTATTGAAGGTATACTGAGAATTACATTATGCATGTTGCTATAATTTGTTTACGCAGTAATTTAATTCTGAATTTGTAGAATTGTTTTATTTGATATTAAAGTTATTCCCTAATTGAAGAGAGGAATATTAGGCTGCAAATACGCTCCAGTTTAAAGTTATAGTAGATACTAAGTGTGATTTACCATACGAAGTTGACGAGCGTATACTACTTTTCCGTAAGACCTTGTGACATGTTCTACAATAATGAATATTGTTTTACAGCAACCGGACTTATTTCGTTGCCTGAAGAGCGTCGATATTTCATATAATTTAATTTATTGATAATCTAAATTATTTGATAGTCTAAATGCTATGGTAGCGTTTTAACTCATCAGGATAGGCTTAAAGTGCCACTAACCCCAACAATTTTTTCTCGGGATTCAAATAGCACTTGTTGAGTATATTAGCACCAACATATCTATTCTTTTATTTTTTATGCCCCTTCAAACTTGCAAAATTTCGCATCTGTTTGTCCCATGGCGGAGCAGTGAGGGGAATGGGTATAGGATACGTATGACGTAATACCAGGAATTCGTCTTCAAAAATCTATAAAGTATAGTACACTGGAACTATAATAAAATAATTAAAATGAAAAATATCGCCAAACTGGCTATAAACGTAACCTGGGTATGTTCTTTCCTATTTAGTTTACAGTAAAAAAAATATAGAATTCCTGGTATTACGTCATAAACCCTTCTGGACGCAGTCTCCCAAGTGCTCCGTCGTGTCCGTCATTATCGCCACTTCAATCGATTCTTAAATCAAGAGGATTTTACCAATTTAGTTAATTTATATTGCTTTCTTCATCATTTGGATTGGCGATGTTTATTCGTGCAAAAAACGTTTTGGGGTTAAAACAACGCGTTTCCTTTTTATTTAGTGGGAGAAAATCAAGCCGTCTGAATACGACTATGGGAGAACGAAGTTGTTCATAAGAAATCCGCAAACGGTAAAACGTTGTTGATGTTATTTGCGTGCATGTGTTTGTTTGTTTGTTTGTTGGTTTGCTTGTTTGTTTTGTTTTGATTGATTGATTGATTGATTGATTAATTAAATTAATCTATTTTATTTATTTTTTTATTTATTTATTTATTTTAAAACATGTTGAACAATACTGACAAATTTGCACTCTGCGGTGCAAATAATGAAACATATTATAAATTGTGTAATATTTGTAAAATGTGTAGCGACTTATGTATTGCCGGCAATGTAGTACGTCATGTAATTGATGCTGTTTTATTTTATTTTAGTTGTTTGCATTGGAAGATAGACGAGACGAAAAACTTGATGACCTTGCTGTTATAATACAAAAGCGTTATAAAGGCTTCAGAGATCGAAAGAAGGTATCGTATTTTTCATATAGGATAAACTAAAACCTAAACTGTTCGTATTTAGCTGTGTCCATTTTTAGAAGCAGGTTGATTAAAGTGGAAATGTACATTCAAACTAATACTTTGTCACGGCACAAACAAATGTGGGTAGCATCCGGGTATCCGTATCAACGGATGCCGTTAAATGAGGATTTATTGTGCTGTTATGTTGCTGATTAAGTCACTAGTTTAGTAATCTATGCAGAACAAGTATTAAACGCTTGCGCAAATAGACCTGAGGCGCTCTCAGGTTCGATTCCAAAAGCTCTTCAATACTGTGGTCTGGGTAACACCGCTGCCAAAAGTTTGCGCATGCGTGCATTTGCTGGAGTAAACATTACAAGAGAACTGGGAACTAGCCGTAGCAACAGCAACCAGACAGTGAAGACTAAGTAAGACTCGACTATTCATTTGTGTTTTTAAAAAAGGGGCATGAAAATTACGAAGGGGCCCATTTCAGAATATGTTACAATATTGACAAAGAAACCATGCACAAATTACCTACCTTATCTTTTTGGTAGTATGCTTATAATTTTAACGTTTGTGTGGGACTCTCGGACCAGTCTAAATATTTCAATGTTTTCCCGCTTTTTTTGAGGTACGAGCTCGGATGTCGCGCAGGCGCAAAACGCTTGGCAGCGGTATTGGTCTGGGTCTATACTGTAAATGGTTGGAAATTTTCCATCCAAATCTAACCCCTCAGGAATTCATGCAGGCATGTTTCTATACCCGGTGAAAGAAAAGTCTTAACCTTTTTTTCAATCTTTGTAGTATGTAGAAATGCGCAACAGTCAGATAATGATTTCCAAAACGTATAGAGGGTTCAAGGTACGTTTTCATTTCATTTCATTTCATTTCATTTCATTTCAAGTGCAAAGTTATAAGTGAACGTGTTTGCCAACCATTTTCGTGTTGTTGTTTTTTACAGGCCAAGAAAAATTATCAAATACAACGAAACGCCGTCATTTTAATTACATCTTACTTTAGAGGATGGCGGGTAAGTGGTCCTTTTTACATTATCACTATAGTCAGAAAATATTGTAGAAGAAATACAGAAATACTCAATTAATGTTTTGCTTTTTGAGCAATGACCAACCTCGTACCCAGGTTCTTATCTCCAAGCAGCGGAGATAAGAACCTGGGCATGAGGTTGAGCAAAGACAAGAGATGTGAGATTTTAATCATATGTGAAAATTTAATAAAGAATAAAGATATATTATAAACTTCTGAAAGTCTTTGATTTGGCTGTGAAATGTGACATGTTTTTGTCCCTGTTCATCTTATTTGTGTAACTTTCAGCGCATTATTGTTACTTGTATAGGCGAGTTTCAAGGTGTTGCGCGCGCATCATTTTTCATAAAAACTGGCAAACTCCACTCAAAGTAAACATATATACTGTTTAAAATAAACAAAGTATAGATACAGTTTCTGGATGTTTGACACTGTTATTCTGCTGTTGTTGGCTCGCTGGCAAGTCTGTTTGCCATTGCTTACTTTGAGCCCGCCAAGAGCCCGCCAATTCCTTTGCAAAATGATGCGCGCGCAATACCCTGAAATTCGCCAATTGGTAACGCGCGATAACATGGATTACTCAGTCCTATAGCCCTGCCAAAATCCATGCTTCAAAAATCATACCACGCCTTGTGTTACACATTTATTTTTATTTTCTTTTTTTACTTTAAACAAAACTAATCAATATGTCTGTGCTTAAAAATTATTGCATCTTGAATATAATTTTTTACTTCATAGATTCGACGAGAATACAATCGGTTTTTCCGATCTCATGCCACTGGGGTCATTCAACGTTGCTGGTTGTCATATCTGGTAAGCAACATGCTACCCTTAATTTTGTGCCGGAAAGATCTTTCATATCATAGCTTTTTGTGTTGTGACATGTTCTGCACTTGAAGATTTTAGCTAGTGTAGAAGAAGGTCTAAACACTTTAGCAGGTTAGCTTGTAGCTTGAAAACATAGCTTCATATATATCTTTCCAGCAGAAGATCCTTCACAATTTTGTTGTTGCACTTGAGATTATTTTAGTATTATTTTAACTGTCTGGAACTAACTGCAATTGCATGTAACAGTGCATGTATATTAATGCAATTTACTCCCAACTTCTGGAATTCCTAACCATATTCTAGGTTTTATCCGAGTTGGTCTCAATAAATCAAAATGGTGTTTGTTTTGATTTTTTTTTAAATATTAAAATCTCCCACATATGCTAACGAGCATTGCTAAATTAAATGATATTTAATTTTGTTAGATATTTAATGATCTTTAATTTGACAGACAGACACAGACAGACAGACGGACGGACGGACGGACGGACGGACGGACGGACGGACGGACGGACGGACGGACGGACAGACGGACGCAACTAAGCATTTGCTGACCCGGAACACAAAGCTCGTTTCAGTTCAGGCAAATGTAAACGTAGATAGACTAGATTTTGGCCGGTCTCAAAAGTCACATTTGTTTATTGTTCTCATCATTTTATTTACAAGGCTTCCAGGTTTTTGAGAAAACTTTCCAAAAATCTACCATCCGAGTCACCTTTGGAAACGAGTTGGCCAACATGCCTCAACAAGTTCCGTAAAACTAATCAGATTTTGAAGGACCTTTATCATCGCCACCGAGTAAGTACAAAAGGAAGTACCTAGTTTAAAGAACAAATAAGTATAATGTTGTATGAAAAGAAACTATCTAGAATTTACACTCGATTTAATATACTGATAAAATCGGGCAAACATTTTGAACACTCATATGTACTCCGGCCGGGGGGAGAGATATCTCGTATATAAGGGATACAAGTATGTGCCGCCCAAAAGGGTATGGTTTTCGAGATCTGGTGTCTTGGATAGGGTATACAAATTGTCCATTTTGGTCTGCAATATGGTGCATATTTTGGTTTGAGATAGGGAATGGATGCCGATGTGACACCAATGCTGGGTATTAATTTTTTTTTAATTTAGGTCTGGGATAGGGTATGACCTTTTTACGTCTGGGATAGACCCCCCGGGACTCCGCCCCACTCGGTGACACTGCCTATTTCAACTTGTCGGAAAATGTGATAAATTTAGATTCCTTATTGATGTTGTACTTTTTATTCAATAACATTTTTTGGTCAACTGAATGCAATTAAAATTCATAACAAGCTAAGGTTTTTCACAAGCGCAAGGTTAGTTTCTTCAATATAAACTCAATATAATAAAATATCTGTTAGTAACAATTGCATTTTTTGTGAACCTTTATAGTGCCGTAAGTACAGGCTGAGTTTGAGCTCGGAAAAACAAAAATCGCTGTACGAGAAAATGAAGGCCAGTGATATGTTTAAAGGGAAGAAGTCGCTGTACCCTGAGAGGTAAGTTATTTCAGTCATTTTATGCTATACGTACAGTACATAGGGCTAGTTACATTTTGAGGTGGATCTTTTCTACAGTGTTATAGTTTGAAGAGGAAACAAATTAGCACGCAGCCTGCATGATATAATTATGATTTTCTCACCCTGTTTATAGTAACTCCCATTTCGTACGTTTGTGTGTTTTCCCAATGATGTGTGTACTGAAAAAGATGGCGGCGGTACATTTAACTACAATGCTTTGCGACCTCAAATCAGCTCAAATAACAACTAAACATTGTTTATCAGTGCTAAAATGGATTAAGTAAGCAAGAACTTCATTACTACCAAAGTTGATTGTTTTAAAACCACATGTTCGAATGATTCTGCAAAGAAACAACATTTACTGCACGCAAAGGATTGTGGTTAAATGTACATCTTTTTCGGTACGGTCAATTACATGTATCTCTTAGTTTTTATTCGGCATTAAACAGCGCGATTTTTTTTAATTGGGCATGCGTGCCTGTACTTGTCTATTAAATAACAGTTACATGCATGCAAGTGATAAAATCACGTGTTATCCTCCGTAACTCTAGCATCTTATCTTTGTATTTTCAGCGTTCCCACGCCGTTCAAAGGAGAGTATGTGAAGCTATCAAGCAACAAGAAGTGGAAGAAAACAACGAACAATGCTCCAGTGGTATGGGCTGATTGGGTTTCCAAAATTAACCGAAGAAATGGAAAGGTTTGTTTTCAAAAGTGCTTTCAAACGTAAAAAATATAGCTTATTTTGTATATTTGGGTAAGGCATTTTGGAATAAAGCTAGCTTCTGTTGTGTGACCAGCTTCTATTTTCCCCCTTCATTTTAGACAATTAATCGTGTCCTAGTCGTGACCACGGACTCCGCGTTGTTGATCAATCCCAAAAATGTCCAAATCAAGTACAAAATTCCCTTTGTTAACATTCATCAAATTTCTGTCAGCCCATATTGCGATCAGCTTGTTGCATTTCACATTAAAAAGGTATGTCTTCTGTCTCAGGTACTACATGGTCGGTAGAAGTTTTTTGTAGGAAAAAAAGAAAAACGGAAAATGATACCCATTACATAAATGAGTTACATTCTGATGAAGCTCAAAACGTCAGAAATTTTATTATTTAAGGAAATGTCACGTGAGCGGTCTTGATGAGATTTTCTTGGAATCTGATTGGTTCCTATTTCTCTATTATATACTTCTACCTTATTCAGTGCTTTGGTGTATATTACTGCGCTTTCCAGTTGAGTTTGAAACGGCTAAAGTTTTGCCGTTAAGTTTAGTCGTTTGACGTTTTTTGTTTTTTGACGGTTTTTTGTCGTTTAGTTGTGACGTAATGCGAACGATGTTGTCAAGGCGTTCTAGCGCCTTGCCCTTGGCAACGCCTTGACAACATCGTTCGCATTACGTCACAACTACAAATTTCAAACGACTAAACTTAACGGCAAAACTTTAATTAGCTGTTCCAAGTGAACTGGAAAGCCCAGTACCATGCTTCTATGATACAAATTCGTGCTGATTTACACAAACTTTCGGGATCGATTTTCTCAGCTTGAACAGGCGTACTAACTTAAAAATTGTTGATAAACGTGAACAATTCAGTGAACTCGATGTAAGTTAAAATATGATAACTGGAACGCTAACGCGTAAACCAAAAGGTGAGGCAAAAAGTTCCAGGCCACTACGCGGTTTGTACGTAGGTTTCAGTCTCCCACAAAATGTTTTTACACGGCCGCCCGTCTTGAGCGAACTGCGAAGGCTCGAAAAAAGGTTTGAAAAAATTATTTTGTCGGACTAAACGTACATTTAATGGTTTCCCACTGTTGTGCAGTGCTGCTGTTGTATTATTTACCGCATAGCAGTCCAAAACTATACAGTGTAAATTAAGCTAGGGATGAAAATAGGCTGAGAAAACAGACGTCCTTTTGCTGGCTAGGATGAAAACAGCCAGCTGAAAAGGTGAGAATAAGAGTGAGAAAGCTATTCTTGTACGAGTTTGAAGACGCATTGATACTTGATATTTCATAATATACATCTAATGTCATTTTCTTATTTCTGCTCCTTTAATTTTTTGTTCGAATGTGTTAAACGTACGGCCTTTTGTAACTATATAATGATATTTTAAAGAAATAACTGACAACTAGATTGTTTATTTTTCACGTTTACTCATGGCCGGTCATGGCCGGTACGGAATGCTTTTTAAACAAAACGACACATGAAACTGGTACTAACGGCATATTCTATGCTAAGTTTGTGTTGATTTTTTGTATCCTCTTCGGAGTAACGAAACTCTAATATATGGTTTTAATATATTATAACGAAAAGTTTGATTTAATTTCTGGACTGACAAACTTCGTGCAACAACTATAGCAACAAATAAACAATTACTGCATAATTAGTTCACCAATCAAAATTTAAAATGCACGTTTAGCAAAGCGTGATAAAATGATTCAATAAATAATTTCTCAAACTTTTTCGAGCGCTTCGCAGTTCGCTCAAGACCGGTGGCCGTGTAAAAAAACATTTTGTGGGAGACTAAAACCTACCTGCAAACCGCGCAAGGGCCTGGAACGTTTCCTCACTTTTTGCCATACGAATGACTGGACGTTAGCGTTCCAGTTATCACATTCTAACTTACATCGAGTTCACTGGAACAATTAGATATGTGAATTGGATAAGTCGTATTCGCGTCTGAACTGTATTGGATTTACAACAGCTCACCAATGCCTTTACGATTTAACCGCTCATATTGTGTATATCATTTTTCAACCGCTCATATTGTGTATATCATATTTCGAGAGTAATGGAATATGTGCATTTTAATTTTAATGTCAAAAATCCCTATTGTACGTATAATTGATAGATGTCTGTAAATAGCCCATACGTCTTTCTATTTTTTAGAACATCGAGCTAAAATCATTAAGCAAAGGTGATTTTTTGTTCCGTACTTTTCACACCATTGAACTCATTACAAAAATTATTATAACAATGAAACCTCCTTGTGTTGTGAACCTACAGATTACTCCAAGGTATGTGAATTTCCAAGGATATGTCATGAATAATGTAGATTTATAATTTTGTGCCAGAACATATCTTGAACATCTTGAACTAATAATACGATGTTCAAACGTAACTAATAGCAAAACAGAAATTACAAGGATGTTAATCCATTTTATGAACATAAGTCGCACTGAAAAAAAGGCTGAGCTTTTTTAAGCGGTACTTTAGAACAGTAGGTGATGTATAATGTAGAAACCCCTGCCTCGTACCTGAGTGTCATTGCGGGGCGCGAATGTTGCGCGAAAGTGCTGATGGGGTTGGAGCACGTGAAAGGCGCTCCAACCCCATTGCCCCTTGCGCGTCGCCCCTTCTAATCGTGCCTGGGTACCACTGATCTCTAAAGAAGACTCATTGTTTGGAAATTGAAGCCAGAATCCGCCATTACTAAGGGACCAACTCATGCATGTTTGAAATGTCGCTCCAGAGTTTGTTCTCGTTCATTTTCTTCTTTTTCCGCTTTTTACAACCAACCAAAAACACAGCATTGTGTCCCGAGGTTCCATCTTCGTATTGATCTACCTATACACAATTGCCTGATCGGCGCCATTAGCAAAGGACCAAATCAACATTTCGCGAGTTTCATTTTCTGAAACTTGAACTGAACTTTGGATGATTTTAATGCGGTGTCTTTTTCTATTTTCAACAGGATACAAGCTGAGTTTAAAAAATCTCAAGTGGATCTCAATTTTTCTTCGTCGCTGACTGAAAACTCAACGCCTTGCGTCCGTCGTAGAGGGAAAATATTTAACATAGCGGTCTTTGATTCAAATGTACAACAATAATTCATGCACAGTGGAATGGGTGCTATACACTTAAGCAGACCTGCGTCGTTATTGGAGTTAACGACGGTGGAAAGTCAGTAGGGATCACGATTCTTTTCATTCAGAAGTAGAGAATACCCAGGTGTAACTTGCATGTAGAGAAATGCTGTAGGGAAATTTTATTGTTGTATAGCTAAACAACCAGGGCACTACTGAGTCTACTGGCTACAACTGTAGACTGAAAAAAATAATGCATTAAATAATAAAATAAGCACGATTATTATTTCTGAAAAGAATTCTACTTGTATTGCAGTAGTTTATACTATAGTTTATATGTTGCACTGTGTTTGTGTCTAATTTGTAATTCTAGGTTGTAGCGTTAAAAATAAGATGACATTCTATATATGCCGGGCAGTGGCGGAAATTCACTTTTTTGGTTGGGGGGCAAAGCCTCATAAATATCTGAGAAATGTACGAAAAGCGTTGGATTTTGACTGTTTCAGTTTTTGCCTTTTTTGTTGAATATTTCCGACAAATTGGCTACTTTGACTTGGAGGTTGCGGGGCGGCTGCCCCCCCCCCCCCCCCCCCACCACCACCACAATTTCCGCCACTGTCTGTGGTTAACTAATTACAGGAATGTAGCCAGCGTACGACGGCCGGCACGTGATCTTCCGTACTGTAAGTGTTGCCCAGTTATTCAAGCTTACCAGTAACCTGTTAAAAATTCTGTGATAGGTTAAAATCAGGGTTAGGGCGTATTGCTAGTGTACACGTCGTCATTTTTATGTTAACGAAATTTATAGGCCATAGCGTGTCATTCATCGTTGTAATTCTGGCTCTCAGGCTAGGACGTGCCTATAGTTGTTAACTATATACATGCCATCATCTTTGACATAGGATGTGTTAAATTTTAGGGAGGCATAGAACTGTAGAAGAAGCATATTTAGACATACATTTGAATCTCTTATTAGTAAACACAACAACCCATGTAGTAATCTTTCTATTTTATTGACATAGTAAATCTTGATATCTGTACTCTTCAGTACTATTATGGAAATTGTCGTATGTATACAAGAACACATAAGCAAGAAATAACCTTGTATATTTATTGCTTACTTACGGCTCTGAATTTCCTTTTTTGCAATCTGTTTGCTAATACATGCTATTGAAATTAACACATTCCCAGTGGCAATGGTCACAGGATTTCTTTTGTCGCACGTCCTGTGTCGTGCCGTATTACGAACTACTGACTATTTTCTATGTAGCGGTTGTTTTAATATTTATGATAATATTTATTAGACATGCTTTAGACATTGTATCCAAATGCAATTAACTATGCGAGTGAATGGTTTATCTGTAGTAAATTAGCTTTATTGAAGCTTATGTACAGATACTGCAAGCGCTACAAACGTTCCTTTGCATACATGTACGCGAACACGTGCAACCGTCACATTTGCATCTGTCTGTGATGGAACAGACGCTTGATAGTACTGTATGTGCTACTAAAAATACCATGCAATCGTGTAGAAAATCAAATATATTATATATATATTAGATTACATTTTCCGCTCTCAGTCGGTAGTCCAGTTATAGGTAGTTTTTGGGTTATTGCAAACCCAAAAATACAAAAACATCAATGTCTAAAGTTTGGTCAAGTATATTTAAGTTCTTACTGTTAACTTCTTAGTTATCCGTATTGTATAGTACAACTGTATTTTGGTTTAATAAAATGTGTAGCTACTAAAATTACTTCATTGTCATTATTTATGTACATGCAGTTGGTGTAGTCGGATTAGAACATTGCAGGCTTATTATTTAAAAGACGTATGACTTTCCATAAAATTTGATTATTTGGAAATCGTATCTGCCAAAAATGTGTAAGACAAAATTTGTTCTTCTTCCTCTGTCCTGTACTTGTTGAGCTATCAGGCCCACATGCATGCCGGGAAATTCTCTGAGATTTGCTTATGGCGCGTTTTTAAACTTGCTTAGTAGCAATTTGCGCCCTCTTTGATATCATTTCTTGCTGGATGCTACGGTTCACACAAAATGGTTCGTTTTTGAAGCCAATAACGATGAATTTGCAAATTACTCATTTCGAAAAAACAACATCAGCGGCTGAGCAAGATATCTCGGGACTCGCGGTATATTAAGTGAGGGTTGGACTGCTGAATTAACTTTTGAAACACTGAACTTTGTTCTAGAAGGAATCGATGTTTTTGTGATCCTGTTTCAGAAAAATAAATGCTACAGAATAACCGAGACTAGAAGAATAAATAACACTCTATCAGACCACTAAACTGGCGTCTTAAAGTGTTTATGAAACGAAAATTAAGTTTGTCTTATTTGAAAGTACTTTTAAAATGACAAAGTAACATCTTTTGCCGTTTTTTGTTTCCTTGCTTCGTTTTTGAGATATTTCAGTTTGTTTTATATGTGAAACTAACCAGTGACATCACAACGTGCATAATGACTTACTGGGAAAGGTTATATATCTTTGCTATTATTAAACGAAATCAGTTGAGAATGTATACTTTTGTTGTTGTAAGGGAAAACACACACACACATAATTGCTTCGAAGTGATTCCGTTTGATAATAGCAAAGATATATAACCTTTCCCGGTAAGTCATTATGCACGTTGCGACGTCACTGGTTAGTTTCGCTTATAAAACAAACTGTGATATCTTAAAAACAAAGTAAGGAAACAAAAAACTGCAAAAGGTGTTACTTTGTCATTTTAAAAGTACTTTCAAATAAGACAAACTTAATTTTCGTTTCATAAACACTTTAACAAATATGACCTTGATGTTCATGACAAAAATAGTGATTTATATATACTGTACCATGACACGTTTACATATTATTCGAATGTACCCTCTGAGTCAATAATTAACACTGCACTATGCATGGTAAAAGTATGCCCACGTACGCACAAAAATTTTTTGTCCGGAAGGTTAACCCCCCCCCCCCCCCCCCCCCCATATATTGAAACAAATGCCTCATTCGTGTATGATGCCATGTAGGTCCAAGTCATTCGCCATGCAAAAGAAAAACATCTTGCTGTCTCAGTTTCCTGGTATTTTCAAACTAATGTACAAGAAACAGGAAACTACACTTTTATATCCTTTGAGTTAAAGTTCAACTTTGCTTGTTAGTGCACAGTGTGCAAGAGTACAGAATTACCTGCGACGTATTTTTCTGAGAGAAATTGAAAAGTTCATTGGCACTCAATCGAACCTCTCCTCAGTCTACCCGCTTTTATCGAAATCCAAATAATTGACATTGGAAAATTGCATGAATGCGTTGCAGCGTGTAACCACAGAATAAAGATTGACCAGAAGTCCGACTCAGTGTCGGCACCTTTCATGTTAGCGTCCTCGCGAAATGTCGGCCCGCGATCCCGGCGCCATTTTGAAAGTAAGTGCCCCCGGGAAATTAGCCCTCTCGCCCTTGCGACCCTCGGGCTCCTGTATTCAATTATTCTTGGCCTTTCTTGTGACCTTTTAATTAATTTTATATTGTGATCTATATATATAAATAATATTTAGTTAAGTAAATAAGTAATTTACTTTAGAAAACGATTCTTTGACCACGAGGTTATTAAAACTTCAGTACGCGGTACTACGGGTAAGAGTCCGTGGCAAAAAAGTCCTGCACTCGCAAAGCTGGAGTTTACAATTCTTGATTTATGCCGATACATTTGTTTATAGAAAAAGATGGCTAAAAATTTCGGAACTACCCATTGTTGAAATACATCAGGTACGTATGTTGTTAGAAATTTTATAAGCTTTCCTTCGGTGTATAGTTCAATTTTTTAGTGTTACCTGTAACTTTTTAAAATGTTCAAAATGTGCACACTATTGTTCGCAAAATAAGAATTATATGATGGGAAATGGACTCCTCACAAGTGTTGTAGAATTTTGGATATTGTTTTTAAATACTAAACGCACAGCCCTGAACAACATATTAAACATAGGATACTGTGAAGTGCCCTGGCATTCATGTTAGAACTTTTAATTTACTTGCCGGAAGTATTTAAAAAAATAAAAAAACATTATTTTGGTCTGGACCATCTGAAATGGTGAATTTCTTAAGTTTGTTTTACCTTTTGCTGTTTTGGTGTTTGCTATAACCTCAGAATGACTTCTGGTATGAACCTCAGATATTTCTTAAACAAAAACTAATTCAAATATGAAAGGAGTGGAAAAGTTTGCAGATTTCTAGTTGAAGTTGAAAACGTTTTTGGTGCAAATTAGTGATCATACCTTTTCAACATATGGAAAAATATTAAAACTTTTATGGTCAATGGTGAGAACGTTTTGAACATTTTAAAAAGTTACAGGTAACACTATGATTTGAACTATATACCAAATGAAAGCTTATAAAATTTCTAACAACATACGTACTCGATGTATTTCAACAATGCGTAGTTACGGAAATTTTAGCCATCTTCTTCTATAAACAAATGTGTCGGCATAATCGAGAAATAAAACTCAGCTTCGTGAGTACAGGACTTTTTTGCCACCGACTTTTACCCGTAGTATCTGCGTACTGAAGTTTTAAGAACCTCGTGGTCAAAGAATTTTATCTCCAAAGAATCGTTTTCTAAAGTAAATTACTTATTTACTTAACTAAATATTATTTATATATATAGATAACAATATGAAGTTAATTAAAAAGTCACAAGACGGCAAAGAGTAATTGACTACAGGAGCCCGAGGGTCGCAAGGACGAGAAGGCTAATTTTCCGGGGGCACTTACTTTCAAAATGGCCGACTGGCGCATGCGCATAAAAATAATGGGACACTTTTTTCCGCGAGTCGGACTTCTGCATGGTTAATCCTTATTCTGTGGTGTAACACCCCCTGTCTTGCAACTGCAATTCTGCAGAGTCATCATTGCGAGACAAGTGGCATGAAAAATTGCACCGTGTAATAGGGCTTTATGCATGTGTAAATTTTCTTCGAGCTATATTTTACTCAGAAAATTTTCTGAGATCCCAAGCGAGACTTGAATAATTCTGATCATTCAACCAATTATTCAATCTTCTGATCACTAGTGAAACGCCTTATTCATTAAGCTGAGACTTGATGTATGACATATATACTGCAATTATATATACTGCTACGTTTAATTATAACATCAGAATATGACTAAAGGCCTGGCCAAACGCTTTCAACATTTCATGCAACATCGTTCAACATTGTTGAACGCATATTGAACGAAAATTTGAACATGTTCAAATTTCGTTCACATCATTCAACACATGTTGAATCACGGTTGAATTCAACAATGTTGAACGATGTTGAACGAAATGTTGAAAGCGTTTGGCCAGGCCTTAATGTATTTTATTAAGAGTGAGAAGGTAGAAAAAAGGTAAAAAAGAGTGAGAGGTCGAAGGAGGAGAGGGTTGTTAGATAGCCTGAAAAATAGTGGAAATTATGTAGATCTGAAGAGACGGGCTATGGATCGTATAACAATGGAATAACTGGTGAAGAAGACCTGCCGTAAAGCAGAACACTTAAGAAAAGAAATGTATATTTTGCTGCTATGGCTTGGGTAAAAGAATTAGGTTATATTAGTACACGTATTTTTATATCCGACTGAGCTAGAAATAAATTAAACCATAAACAGAAATTGTATTTTCGTATCATAACGTATTCCTAATAAGGTCACTAAAACGTCTTTTATATTGTTTTTCTATATATTAAATATGTTTAAAATAATTATATTTAGTAAATTATAAGTTTCTTGATAACTGGATCCTTGACAGGAAATTCCAAGGTTTTCATTGAGTGACCGCGTGATCACGTTGCCAAGTAAATAAAAAAGACATAACCTCTCTAATTTGGCCACCGTTTTACACCCTTCAAAACTCTTACATGTTTCCGACCATTAACAACGGAAGGAAAAAAAACCCCGACATGTATTCAATTGTAGCAGCAATATATGAATTTGATATAGTTCCAATTATCTCTCATTAAGACATTCTTTGAAAAAACAGTAAATTAAAAGCTGTAAAAATGTGTAGTTATCTGTTTGTTACAGCTATATCTGACATAAATTATAAGAAAATCATTGACCAGCATGGGTTATTGGCTTTTTCTCGAAGATTCTGAATTCATTGGTCGGAGTGTTTTTCAAGTTGAACCCTTTGAACCCTATATGATATCTAGCAACGTCTAGGTGACAAGTAAAATTATCTGACGTGAGCCAGAGTAAAATGCTAAAAGGAAATTTGGTGTTCAAATGGTAATTTAATGGTAAAAAAATCAACTACCGAATAGTATCTAGTTCTTTTAGCTAGTCTAATGTTTTGTCAGTTCTTGCTGTACAAACTATGATAAATAAAAAAACTGCTAAAATGTGCAGTTACCCCTAACCTACACAGTCTGCTATATTAATATAATTTGTAAAAAGATTATTGATTGGCGGCGTGTGTTATTGTTAGCTTTCTCGAAGATTCTAAATTAATTTATCGGGATCAGGAGTTTCTGGTTTAACCCCTGGCTTGGCCTTGACTAAGTGAGATTGGACGAAGAAATTGGTTGTCTGGAATTAACCAGAGAAAAATACTTAAGTACGTCATATATGCCGTGCCAGTGAAGAGGTTAATGGCTAGTGCATGCTTATAGGTCTTATAGGACACTTGATAGCTATTAATTAAATTAGCGTGTTGCTTTGTGGTATTCCTTCGTCAAAAGTCTTTATACTTCGTGTGTGCGTTTGGTACTGAGTCTAAAAGAATCATCAATCAAACTGGGTAATGCTAAAGCAAATAGTTATGCAGTATTTCATATTATCAATGAAAATTCAGGAAATTTGTATATAGTTTTGAGAAATAAATTATGTAATATTTAAAACACGAGCAGGAGTGTTTTATCAGATTTAAAACCACGACGTAGCCTGCGTGCAGACGCTCGCGAAGGCGCAGCCCGAGTGTTTTAGATCTGATGAAACACGTGATGCGAGTGTTTTGAATGGCTTCAAAAACGATTTGTTATTGGATGTTATGTTCATTAGTATTCTTTATATAAAATTGTATGTTCATTAGTATTCTTTCTGACGTCAAGAAGCAACCTCGTCCCCAGGGCCATTTGTGGGGGCTGGGCCAAGATGGCGGCCAAAAACAAAATGGCGGGAACAAATGGCCCTGGCACAGGCTGCAAAAAATAGTTGACATGAATTTGTTTCTAAATATTCGGTAAAATATGCATTTGAGAACACTATCTATGAACGTTTTACTGCAAAAGATGTAAAATTTGGTCCAGAAATTACACTTACCTTGAGACGTTCTTGACCTTCAACACGTACGGCAAAGCGTGAGGTTTGGCGTCGGTGACTTGACTTCACGGACGTGATGTCCTCAAACCCCGCGAAAACAACGACAATTTACTTCCGGTTGACGTCCGTGTTGTCAAAAACGCCACTTGCTTAGTTCTCTAATAGGTATAAAACCACGGACATGTACTGATTTCCTTTGTGTTTCCCTCGTGAATTATTAATGAGTTTTTGAAGTCATTATATAATGTTTGCTCTAAAAACGTTTACATTCGCTTTGATTGCTTCTGATTTCGGGACGTATAAATTGTCGTAGCGTTTTGAACATGTTAAAAAATGCAGTTAACCATATTTAAACCTTTTAGCAGGTGGATTTCCAGTAATTTCAGACGTCTCCACTTGACGAGTAAAATCTTAATCAGAGTAAAATAGTCTGGCGTATATACCCCAAATTGGGGTTATGGACATGGACGTCCACAACTTTAATTATCATTCAACACTAATCAAGACGTCAAGTACGTCTATCACGTAGTCGATAAAATTCCACGACAATTATATTTAGACATGCATCTATCTGTATAAACTGTATTGCACATGTCACCTTCGGCCCCTCACACGCTACGATATCCTGCATTTTTGTGCACGATGCGGTATATCGTAGAATAATTATAATATATAAATTAAGACGAAAACTCGGCGAGTGAGACCAGCTTTGAGAACCAATAGGAAAGCCGTTTTAATATATGTCACATTAATTCACGTTTTAAAATTAACAATAAATCGCGCACGAACGGTACTCCTTACGAACGTTTTACACAGACCGACGTCACGTTAAATCGCTTGTAGTAGCGAACTCTTCCAGTTCCACGCACAACACTTGAATGTATCTCGCTTCGTTCGGTGAGTTTGGGAGAGCTTACCAGGTCATGATTTAGGCCAATTCGAAAGCCGATACTTGTGTAGAATGAGAGTACAATAAGAAATACAATTTTTATGAAACTGATTTAGTATTTAAGGCCTTGGTTAATACGTCAGTGCGACTTTGTTTTATGCGACGAATTTAAATTAGACGAATTTGTTAATAGTTTGTGTAAACGAGAGAAGATTTTGCCGAAACGAGAAGACTGCAAAGCACTAAAAATTTATGCATTTAATTCGATGCGACGTTACGGCGTCGTCCAATCTCGTTCCCAGAGCCCACGTTTTCCTTACCCAGTGGGCGGAAACGAGAGACCAGCTGTGAGAGTTCAATGCGAGAGACTCTGGGATAATCCGTTTCACATCGATATTTCATTGGCTGATATGAACATGATTTATCTTCTTCCGGATAACAAGAATCCTGTGGCGTGAACGGATTATCCCTGAGCCTCTCGTTTCCCGCCGCGCTAGCTGGGTAAGGGGAACGTGGGCTCTGTGAACAAGATTGGGCGTCGACTAAAACGAACACACATTTGAGACGCTGTGGCTTAACTCCCCAGACAGTTTTAGACGTCGTACAATTGTCGCATATAATTCATTGAATTAATTTTAAATTAAATGCGCGACGTATTTTTAATGTAGAATTTCTTTTTTTATCTCAAATCTTTGAATTTCATACCCTGCGTGCAGTCTCTAAACGGAAACGGAATGGAGACTGCGTATCGGAACGCGAAAGCTTGTTCTGGTCACGTGGATTTCCCCAAGAATGTGGGGAAAGACTTATATCTATATCCCATTTTCCCGATACAAGATTTATATCCCATTTCTTTTGTATTATCGTCGGACATAGAACGCATTCGAGAGTAGCCATTTTTAATTATGACCAACCTCGCATACTACATTTATGAATTTCATAAAATTAGGCGTGATAATTATTCAAAAAACCCACGTGACCAGAACAAGCTTTCGCGTTCCGATTCGCAGTCTCTATTCCGTTCTATTCCGTTTCCGTTTAGATACTGCACGCATTAACCAAATTGACCAATCACAAAACGCGCCAAAAAAAGCCAGCGGTTGTTCTGTTAGGCACCCAATCTCGTTCCCAGAGCCCATGTTCCCCACCCGGGAAACGAGAGACTCTGGGATAATCCGTTTCACATCGATATTTCATTGGCTGATGAACACAGTGAACTCTATATAACTCTTCTTCCGGATATCCCAGATTGATCCCAGAGCTCTCGTTTCCCGCCGGCTGGGTAAGGGAACGTGGGCTCTGGGAACGAGATTGTTATTTGTTAGGAACCGAGGCACCAACAATGGCGCCGAAATTTAAAGTAGGCAAATTTATACAGATCAGAAATTAAACAACTTATACGCCAAGCAATAAGTTCTACAGAAAACAAAAACGGCTACAAAATGGTTATAATGGAAGTTATTAATGGTAAGATCGTTAAATTATTTATCATTGTTTGTTTAAAACGAAATAACTGCAATCGACATGATTTCTCGTGATGCACATATGAATGTTTTTCCCCGACTTTTTAGCTTTTTTATATATCAAATAATGGAAATTTACAAACCTTAAATAACAACTATGGTCGAGAATTTAATTTAATTTACTTTTGTTGATAAATTTATATTAAAACAATTGGACAACTCGCCTCGTTGTGATGTTTAATATAACATTTAATATATAACACTACTCCAAACAAGTATATATTAAGAATCATATGGTCGCGTGTCAATCTTGATGCATGCACCAAACCTGTACATGTATTTGAGTTTAGTTGAAATTTATTTCACTGTCTAGCTGTCTGTCCATCCATCCATCCATCCATCCATCCATCCATCTGTCTGTCTTTTTGTTTGTTTGTTTGTTTGTTTGTTTGTTTGTTTGTTTGTTTGTTTGTTTGTTTGTTTGTTTGTTTGTTTGTTTGTTTGTTTGTTTGTTTGTTTGTTTGTTTGTTTGTTTGTTTTTCCGTTCGTTCGTTCGTTCGTTCGTTCGTTCGTTCGTTTGTTTGTTTGTTTGTCCATTTGTCTGTCCATTTGTCTTTTTGTCTGTCCATTTGTGTTTTTGTCTGTCTGTCTGTCTGTCTGTCTGTCTGTCTGTCTGTCTGTCTGTCTGTCTGTCTGTCTGTTTGTCTGTCTGTCTAATTATGTGAAAGGATAGTTTATGATCAACTGTATGAATACATCTTATTGAAAACAATTTATTGAATAAATAACAGTCTAGTTTTCGCTCGCTTCACTCAACTGTTACAGCCTTGCTTGATGCAACTAACAAATGGTATTTGAATATTGACAAAGGTAATTTGAATCTTATTGCATTTTTGGATTTAGCAAAGGCTTTCTTTTTATTTAAACAATATTTTATAATAAAACATTAACCCCAATCTGAGCTTAAAGCTCATCGTGGGGGCTCATGTTAAAAGATTACATAAATACATAAATTACCACCACAAAAATGAACAAAAAAGGAGCACTTGATATTACATAAAATAACTTATGAGAAATGTGCAGAATGGCATATATAAAATCGTACTTCGGAAAAAATAGCAGCATTGGCTTCAATATTTAAATTTCTTGAACAGTATAATAAGATATCCACTTGTTGTGAAATATTCAATAAATTCCACATATTTCTGGCATGATGCATGACAGAAGCAAGCATTGAAGCACGTAGAGCAGCAAAACGAGGGCAAAACAATAAATAATGGGTCACATCCTCTTTAGACGCACCACAGGTGCAGGATATGGAGATGGAACACAATTCATTAAAAAAAGATAATAATTGAGACCACAGTTGTTTAGTCTTAATCTGGTATGTAAAATTGAAAGATAACGTTCTCCAAGGTAAACCAATTTGTTAACGGGAGGTATATAGAACCTTTCACGTAACAAAGAAATTTTAAAGGAAGCAATTGTTACAGATTCACGTAAAGATTCAGAGAGACTGTTCCATAAATTTATTGTGGAATATAAAAAAGATTTCTTGGCCTTCTCGGTGCGAATGAAAGGTAAACACAAATCATTCCTAGTCCGAAGCCTATAAATAGTTCTTTGGCTAACATAAACAGGACAAAGATCAGGAGCAAAGGCTTTTCACACGGTGTCACATGAAATATTATTAGAAAAACTGAAGTTCTATGGCATTTATGGAATATCTCTTGATTGGTTAAATGTGACTTAATAAATGTTGATAAATGGCTACAAGCGAATAAATTAAGTTTAACTGTCACTAAAACTGAGTACATGTTTATTGATACACAGTTTAAATTGGACAATTTGGGTCCACTTTTTCCTATATTAATTGGTGATAAACCTATCAAAAGAGTCGAGTCTGCTAAATGCCTTGGAATGTATTTAGATGAAACTTTGACCTGGAACGAGCAAGTCGATTACTTGTTTACAAAAATTTGTCTTTCCATAAATGGTCTAAAGCAAGCACGTAAATTTGTTCCATGCAGAACATTACTTACTACCGGTATTTATAATTCGCTTATTCAGCCTTATTTCGATTATTGCAACACTGTTTGGGGAAATTTGAACAAAGGACTCTCTACTTGTTTGCAAAAGCTCCAAAATCGCACTGCTCATATAATAACCAATCAAGGTTATGATGTTAGATCAGCAAATATATTAAAATAACTGAAATGGGACAATCTAACCTCTAGAAGGGACAAACATTTGTGCCTTATGGTTTAAATGTTTCATCAGTGGAATCCAAACACTCATGAAGCCTTCGGCCTCATGCTTTCATCATGTTTTCTCGTGTTTGGATCCCCTGATGAAACACTCAAACTTGTTGTTGACTTGTTGATATATTACATACAGTATATACGGTACTGTATATATATATTTCTAAACCACATTAATAATTCAAAAAACAAAAAAAAAATTCATGATAAAATACTGCTGCTCATGTTTTAAATATTACATACAGTATAGTAATAACAATATTTACTGTATAAACTGTATACATTTTTATATACTGTATACATGCTTTAATTGTTCTTATTTATATGCCTGCTTGTGTTTGCTTTTGAGCAGTCTGCAGTTCTATTCTCAGTTAGTGTGTCAGGATTTAATGTTAAGCTGCTTGGAATTTACTTACCATGCAGTTGCAAGAGGCCCTTGATTTTTAGAGACAAATACACTGTACATTTTCTTATTAACATTATTATTCATATTTTTAATTCAGCAATGAGATGACAGCCAGTGCGGTCCTAAGTAAAGGTCCTTTGAGGTCCTTTTTTAATGTTGACATATACGTACAAATTAGGGGCCCAAAAATCATAAATTACATGCAATAATTCAAAGGAACATAAAATTGACTAGTATCATTATATACTATATATACTACAATCTAAGTTTTTAATGCATTCAGCATGCCAGTTCAGTAAAAAAAAACTAGAGTTAAATTCTTCCAAATAGTTAGCTCCGGCTTTATTTGTCATTTTTAGATATAAAATTGTGATTTGGGGAATTAAGACCACATCCTCAGAATGCGGGAAATGGCATTTCTGAGACTCTAAATTTCCAAATCTCCCCGAACCTAACTACCCCAAGAGGCCTGTAATTTTATTTCGCCTACAGGTCCCAAAACTAATAATGCACCACTGTTAGTTATCACCACAAACGTATAGTACATGCAATATGACTATAACTACAGCGTGAAATGCGTGCGCAAACACGAAACTGTAGGTAAATATATATATATATATATATATATATATATATATATATACTATATGCATACTTTTTCAACACGCTTGTCAAGTGGACACGGCACGCACGGCGAAATTAGCGCTCGCCCCGGCCTTCGCCCTGATGGTATTTCACCTCCATGAACTACCCGGCAGGTGTCTTCCCTTGACGAGTAAAATCATCTGGCGAGTACATGCGCGCTTGGGAGTCAAGAGGTTAATAGGGATTAATAAACTACACGGGAGAGAATTGTCTTGTAAATATAACTTAAACAGTTAAATTTATTTATAGTGCAACGATAAATTAATGCGCAAAAGAAAATTGTGTTATATAACTACTGTAGTACAATATGTCACCGATAAATTGTTGTGCGGGTAATAACTGTGTTGCATGCCTCACCACATTTTTTGTAATTTTCCTTAGCCACATCCCACTATAAGTCGCCTGGGAAGCAACAGATAAGAATGATAATTTCCAACGAACAACGCGCATTAACTTTCATACGTCAACCTCAAAGATAAGTTTTATTGAAATTGCATACTGTATTTAGAAACAATCTCTAAATATAGTATAACCATACATTTAGGTTTTAAGTCTAACTTATTGTTTTTCCCCCTCATTACGTTGTATTCAATGAAAGTTCTATCAATTTGAATATCTTTAGTTTGTTGTTCAGACAAAGTGGTGCCAGTCCATTAGCCTTTCGGAAGTACTTTGAATAGATAAATACAAGTCAATGTATAAAGTTTGTTGTTATGCAACTCAATTAGTTAAATGCTGTAGACATACGTGCGAGTTGTCGTGTTTTCATGATACTGTTGACGCAAGGCTAGATTATTTAAGTGATATGTATTAAAATAGTGTACATTTTGATATTATTATTATTTAAACTTATTTTCACACGGTGGCCTTTCAGTTTCTTGGTTTTCAAAGGCCCGTGTATTTACAAATATACAAACTTCTAGTTGTATATATAAAGAGAGAGAAATGTAACTATTTACAATGAGCGGATAAAGATATAGAAATCTATGTACAAATGTTTAACAAACTAAACTCAGTTGACAAATGCTTCTCTTAATTATAATATTTGTTGGTTAAGTTTTTGAAAGATTTGATTGAGCGATACTTGTATTTATCAACAATTTCGTTTGGTTATGCCCCGCGATATGAAAAGCTATGTTTTTAAGACGTTTGTTATTGGTTTGTGTAAATATGGTTTCCGACCATTGCTTCTCAATCTATATGTGTCGTTGTGGCTACAGGGCTCAAAATAACGTTTCATGTTACGCCGGTCAATGTGACTGGTCAGTTCCAATTGTGACCGGTCAAAGGCGATTTTTGACCGGTCAAATTTCACAACGCCCCAACCCCCCCCCCCCCCCAAACAACACAACAAAACCCCCAAAACAACAACAACAACAACAACAAACAAAAAAAAAGCAACAAAAAACCCCAAAACAACCCACAAGGCACAATGGACGAATTTAATTCGGACGAATTTAATTCTTTCAATTTTATTCGACACAACTTCGGCGTATAACTCGATTATTAAAATTCGTGGTCTGACTCAGACGCATTGAACTCTAAGTAAACTGGAACGCTAACTCCATAAGTCAGGCCCTATGAATGGATGAAGCCAAAAATCTTTAAATGTTAGTTTTTCTGAGTTTTGAGCTGAACTAATTAACGCTGAACGTTGGGCTGTATATGAAACTGAAGCTATTGAAAAATGCTATTTGGTATAGAAACTTCAAGACTTTAGCTAAAAGGGAAATAATTAAAATATATAAAAACAACTGCCATTTTGTTTGCCGAACGTTACAAAATGGCAGTTGTTTTTATAGTTTTTAATTATTTCCCTTTTAGCTAAAGTCTTGAAGTTTCTATACCAAATAGCATTTT
The DNA here is from genome assembly GCA_035771165.1 of Paragorgia papillata. Lineage (NCBI taxonomy): Eukaryota > Metazoa > Cnidaria > Anthozoa > Scleralcyonacea > Coralliidae > Paragorgia > Paragorgia papillata. The sequence goes on from JAWNZC010000348.1 coordinate 3,191,895, forward strand.
TCAAAAGCTTCAGTTTCATATATAGCCCAACGTTCAGCGTTAAGTATTTCAGCTCAAAACTCAGAAAAACTACAACAAGTTTCTTAGTGTTATTTCCCAGCGAAATATGGTCGAACATTTACTACATTTAAAAAAGTTTAAAATAACGAGGAAACTTATACTATACATCAAATTGAAGCCAATGCTATTTCTAAAAACATACGTATAAAACAATGTATTTCAATCCGTTGTTTTGGCCGGAGTAATTTGTTATCGTCCCAAACAAAATATATGGCAGGATGAAAATAAAGTAACTTGGAGCACGGGAGCTACCTGCAAAAAGACTGGCACTGGCTTCAAAATCCCCCCCTGAGTTATCGTTCCAGTCTTTTTAGAGTTCAATGGTCAGACGCGGATAACTTGACGGTTATGCGTGTTTGAGTTAAACGACGAATTTAATACCGTCGCATCGAATATAATGCTTGCTGCTGTCCAGATGTGGTAAATTAAATTCGACTGAAATTCTACGTTTAACTCGACGTCGCATTTACGCCGCATTAGTATTACAGGCGAATTTAATTCCAATTAAATTCCTCCGTATTAAATTCGTCTATTGTGCGTCGTTAGCGCAGGCCTAAGTTTTAAATAAAAATTGTGTCATATCTTAATTTGGTCTATTATGAGTTATTTAACCAGCAGCTGGCATAAGAATTCAACAAACTTAAATTCGAACCAAGAAAATTCTCACAAATTAACATAATATGAAACGGGTCTACAACAGCACAACAACAATTATTTTACGTTCCTTCAAATGGAAGTAATAAAATTAATTGCAAGTAATATGACCAGTCAAAATGACCGGCGTTATACAAATTTGACCGGTCACATTAACAATTTGGTCGGTCGTTGACCGGTGACCGGCCGTTATTTTGAGCCCTGGGCTAGACTGCTAGTAGCAAATAATTCTGATAAGTATGTTGGTGTCAAACGTCGTAGTGACTTAAATGTCATTAATTGTTCATTTCCCGCATTTTACATAATAATAAATCATCCTTGACTATGTATATTTTGTTTGAAGCTTTGGATGGTAATATAACACAATTTGTAGGTTACACCATGTTTTTATTACATTTTTGAGCTAGTTTCAGCTCGTATTCTCAAGCTGTCTTCAGAGAAGTGGGATGCGTGAATACCTTCTATTGAAATCTTACAAGCATCCGGACTATCGCAAAATTTGAAAATTTGCAAAATAATTGAATGACACGTAGTCAACTTTGTTCTAGTACATTTTAACTATCTGGATTTAAGATAGTTCTTTTATGTCGGTATTTAAAATTATACAGAAATCGCACGCGCAGAAACACCATATAATTGTATGTAAACGACGCATACAAACATCCCACAATGCCTCGCACTATTTAGAAAACGGATCAAGAATAAGAAGAAAAAGTCTAGAAATTTAACTCTCAATTCTGGGCGGCATCCGACTCTTAAGTCTTATGTATTTTACTCTGGCTAACGGCAGACGATTTTACTAGTCACAGGGAAAACCTATATCGATGGGAAATGGTTAATAGAAACATAGTATAACCCACAAATGATGTAATATTTGGAACCATCCACCACTACATTACTTCGCTTGGCAGAAGTTGTACTCACCCTCAACAATTTTTCATTTGATGGTGAACATTACCAACAGATTAGTGGAGTAGCAATGGGTACCAAAATGGGCCCTAGCTACGCAAACTTACATGTATTTGTTGGTTATGTTGAAAAACAAATCTTTGAACGATACACTGGACCCTTTCCTGATCTCTTTAAGAGATATATAGATGATTGTTTCGGAACAGCATCGTGCTAACGTGTGAATTTAGAGAGATTTATTAATTATGTTAATGATTTCCATCCAGCGCTCAAATTCACATGGGAAATCAGTGAAACCTGTGTGTCGTTCCTGGATATCTTGGTATCGATTAGTGATAATGCGCTCATGACTTCTGTCTCTTATAAGCCGACCGATTCACATAGTTACCTTTTATTTTCATCCTCTCATCCCAAACACACTAAACAATCCATTCCATACTCTCAATTTCTGCGACTTCGCCGCCTACACGCGTAAAAATCTCGCAAGTTGTTACAGCATTGTTGCCTGAAAAATGCTGTAACAACTTGTTGACATATGTGAACAACACTGATAAATGAACAACATTGTTCATCATTGTTTCAACAAGTTGTTACAGCTTCATGAAACAACAACCGTTGTTCACGCATGTTGTAACAACCGAAGAACGTGTTGATACATCAACCATGTTCACCATTGTTGTAACATTGTTGTTCATCGTTGTTATTTCGTCATGCTGTAACAACATGTTGTATCATGTGCGAACAACGTTGTTGGCTATAAAAATGTGCTGTTGGAACAACTTGTCCATGACTGTTGATTTATCCGTGAACAAGTTGTTCGAACCATAAGTGAACAACTTGTTGACAACTTGCTCACGGCGAGCAGCACAACATTGTTCACGGATGGCAGCACAACATTGTTCACGCCTGTTGACAACCGTGAACAAGTTGTGCGTTTTTACGCGTGTATGCAGTGATGACAAAGACTTTGAAACCAAATGTTTGGAAATGCGATCCTTTTTTGTCCAGCGTGGCTATCCCACCCACCTGTTAGACACTGCTATTAACAAAGCATCTATAGTATTCCTCGTCTTGACACTTTAAAACAACCTTTATAAAGAGTTTCTGATAATAAAATACCATTAGTTCTCACATTTCATCCTTTCAACTACAAAGTTAAGGATATCATTAGCCGCAGTTTTCAATCATATCCTAAAGAATGATCCTGAAACGTCAGCTATTTTCACCGATAACCCTTTAATCTCTTTTCGGCGTAATAAAAATATTCGTGATGGTTTAGTGCGTAGTGCCCTTAGAAAAAATCTACTGGCACCTGCGGGTACCTTTTCTTGTCCCCGTACCCGTTGTTACACGTGTTCCTTTCTTAACTCCGCTACATGTATTTCGGGACCTAAATCTAATTTTGTTATTCAGCATAATTTTACTTGCATCTCTTCCAACATCATTTACTGTATTCTTGCAATAAATGTTGCATGCTTTACATCGGTGAAACTGGCAGACGTTTATCTGACAGGTTTGCTGAACATCTTCGTTCCGTGAGGAACAATGATGTTGACAAGCCTGTTCCCCGACATTTTAATAGTGCCAACCATTGTATTTCAGACATGAAAGTTTGTGCCATCTCACCTATTTCTGGCGGTAATGTCAGCCGCAAAAGACTAGAAAAGCGTCTCATTTTCAAAATTGGTACCATTCATCCTCACGGACTCAACGAACGTTTTTCTTTTATTTAACACCTCTGAAGACGTTGTTTCTGTTCAGCAAGGGCGGACATAAACAGCGTTTTCACTTAATTAATTTATCTATTTTTACTCTCGCTCATCCTTTTTACACCCCCTCCTTTTTACTCATCGACGGTATGAATAGCAAATGTCTTTCGCATCTCATTATCTATTTGTTATTGTTATTTTGCTTTGATTGACTAATTTTTCGCATCTCATTATCAATTTGTTATCAATTCGAGTTTAGTCCAAATTTACAGGGAAAATTCAATAAAAGACAGGCTTCGTCGTATGACAGGAGAACATGTCAGCATTACTCAAGTCGGTGCTTGTCACCACATGCTACCCGTTATTGTGCAACCCCAAAGGTCCCAAAGGTGTCCGCTTAATAGGGGTTCGACTGTCGTTCGATGTGAATCTGGAAATTTTTATGTATGATAATACTTTCTACCAATTACTCAATATCAGAACTTAGAAACGTCAAAACATTCTGTGTATTTTCTTTGATTTTAAATTAAAGTGTTATATTTACATGTAGAGCGAGCTACTAAAGTTAAGTAGACTTTCAAGAAGCTTCTTTGTAAATAATAGTGTTCTGGAAGATCAACTTTATAATTATAATATCACCTTTAGATTACGCTTTTCCTATATTTTAATGGTTTATTAATTCATACGCATTTATTTAACCTCTGTTACTTAACTTATTTATTCATTCATTTATTTATTTATTTATTTATTTACTTACTTACTTACTTACTTACTTACTTACTTACTTACTTACTTACTTACTTACTTACTTACTTACTTACTTACTTACTTACTTACTTACTTACTTACTTACTTACTTACTTACTTACTTACTTACTTACTTATTTATATTTATTTATTTATTTACAATTACAGGAGAAAAGCTAAGCAATACTAATATTAATATACTTATATACAATGCTAAAAAGTCATTATAGTTTATGTATTTACGTGGAAAATCCTTTGTCCAGCAACGTTATGTTTTAAAAGGAAGATCTTGGAATGACTAATTATAAAACGAAAAAATCCGACTTTGAACAAACAAACAAATGAAATGCTTAACATTATAAAAACTGGATGTATACGCTTCGGACAGTTTTCTCTTAGCCCTGAAGATGACATACTATAGTCGAAAACGTTTGGCCTCTACTTTTAACTTTTTTCAAACTAAAATTTTTAGCTTTGTATATAAGTATATTAATTTTTTCTAGCGAATATTATGTCAATAGAGCGTTTTCACTCACGTGATCGGTGGCCCCATTGGGGTGGTGAAACAATACGAAATATTTGAATAAGGAAGAGCTAATTCCCATACCGTACACCAATATGGCCGCCATTTCATTGTTTTGGTACACCAATATGGCTGCCGTGACGTCAGATGAAAACGCTCTATACAAACAGGGACGTAGCCAGGATTTTGAAAGGGGGGAGCAGAAATCAAAATACATTTTTATGGGGTCCGGGGGCATGCCCCCCCGGGAAATTTTGAAATCGAGAGTTGCCATAAAAAATGCCATTTCCTGGCTTTTGGAGGAAGATTTTACAGACTCTAAAGGTTAAAAAACGTCATATAAAATACTCAAAACACGCAAACGTCACAAGATACTCAAAATGCATACACTCAGTAGATTGAATACACCGTTTACAGTTTATTTCCTGACATAATTCACATTGCATCAGTTTTGTAGTTTACATGTCTGTTTTATATCTAAAGGGGGGTAGCCGCGGCCCCCCCCTGGCTACGTCCCTGAATACAAATATTAATACTGTATGATTGTTCTTTTTCAGTTTTTTACTCGGAGAATTTGACCAAACATGCAGGTATTAACATTCTCATCCTTGGCGGCAAACACTGTAAATGCTAATCTATTCCGATGACAATGCATCAAGGTTAAAACCCAAAAGTTAAAAAACAAATATATGTTTTTGTAGCAGTATTGCTATGATTTCGTTTTTCTTATTTAGTTTTGTTTGTAAAATAAATTTATCCATTAAGTCCATTCCGTTTGCACTTAATATTTGCTAATCTATATGACTATATATAGCTCGTGTGTGTTAAGAATCTTCAATATGTTTGTTGGCGGCTTAAATTAGCGCTCTTGCATTAAGGATATGGATATTGGTGCAAAAGCTTTGCCAAAGTTTCTGTAGCTGTCCTAAGAGTCTCTTTATCTTGTGGTTATGGAAATCTTGGTGAAAATAGAAATAGTAATATGATTAGCGTTGTTTTAACATAGTATATAGAAGGCGACAAGTTTCTTTTTCCAGAAACAAAGTTAATGAATTGGCTTATTAGTGTACGTGTCAGTTAAATTGCCATAAAGACAAATTGTTGCCCTCTAGAACTTTCTCGATGTTGCTAAGTTTTCTATAGTTGTCTTTTTCTTTGTACGTACTAGATGTTATAATCAAACTAAACACTGATGCCCAAAAAATAACGCGAAATACATGCAGCCATGACAAATAGCTTAATAAAGAAGTTACTGATCATGCCATTGAAGTCAGATGAACTTCCCAAACAATTATATTTCTGACGTTGCCTTAGCAACTAAGAAATATTTTTTGTTTTGAATAATTATTGTGCGACAGCGAACTCCGGTGGAGAATAATGATATTAGGTGCTACTTTGCTACGAACCTTAAAGCCCTAATCAAACGAGAACGCAAGTCATCGCAAGTTGGCAGTCACGCTATCTCAGCCAGCCGCTCTGAATAATTTCCCCAAAATATTATGTACCGTGACAAAGTTAAAACTTGTTTAAAACACTTATGAAACCTTTATTTTGTTAATTTGGGTCTTCGAACGACCGCCACAGAAATTCGTGACTGCCAACTTGCGATGACTTACGTTCTCGTTTGATTAGGGCTTAACGGTATTAAAAGTAGAGAAAAACTCTAGTCGACCGCGGCTGGGATTTGAACCCGCGACCTTCGGTTTACAGGTGGATTATCCCCACCAGTTATGGGACAGTGAACTCAACGTAAGATGAAGAGTTAAGTCAGAAATAGTAATATGATTAGCGTTGTTTTAGCATACTGTAGTATAGGGGGCGGCGGGTTTCTTTTTCCAGAAACAAAGTTAATGAGTTGGCTTATTAGTGTACGTGGCAGTTAAATTGCCCTCTTTAGAACTTTCTCGATGTTGCTAAGTTTTCTATAGTTGTCTTTTTATTTGTACGTACTGGATGTTATAATCAAACTAAACACTGATGCCTAAAAAATAACGCGAAGTTTTCTATAGTTGTCTTTTAGGTGGATTATCCCCACCAGTTATGGGACAGCGAATTCAACGTAAGATGAAGAGTTAAGTCTCTTGATATTGAAGAAAGTAGATCTCAGTTTCGAAATATCAAATATAAGTACCATCATTGGGTCGAGTTTTTCTCTACTTACCCAGTATGGTTTGTCACTTGGAGTAGCATCTAATATCATTTTGTTTTGTTTATTATTAAAGGAGAACTTGTTCTCAGTCAAAAAGTAAATTACTTGTAAATAGAATTCCCTTCAAAATAATATTTGCATAAGTTAACAGTTTACGATATCTAAATAACATTATCATTCTCGTATTTTATGTAGCTATTAGTCCAAGTTGTTTGGCATACCTTGAATCGACTTTCAAGTTCCATCCTGCCACCTTTTTTTCTCTTCTCACAAATTATGACGAATGTTCTATGTTTTTCTTCAAGAAAAAAGACACTAAATACATGTTTGATGAAATGACAAAGCATTGGAATAAATTACCAATCAATTGCATTAAGGCTCAACTTGTTTGTATATTGAGCTCTTTTTCAGTTCAAGTTTTTCTCATAACAGAGCCAAGGAGATTTGGGTCATTGCCTGCATGTGTTAAGTTGCTATTATAAATGGATAAAGTCAATAATAAATGAATGAAAAACTCGTACACATAGTGTACGCGGTAGTATATCACGAGACATTAAACTAAGTTATTAAGTAACTTCCCTTTTTAGTTCAATTAAGTCTTCACTCGTATAACAGAGCAGAGAGGATCTGGGTCATTGCCTGAATGAATGAATAACTTTATTTAAGTGTCAATGTATTTAGCTATATTACAGCTAATTGGGGCTAACTGCATAGATTTACTATCGCAATAATAATGGTATAAAAACTATTGCAGATATTGTACTGAAATTTTTACTGGTTGATGGTATGCTAAATCTGAATACTTTTTTGTTGTCATCACAATTGATATTAATAAATTGTTTTTTCTTAATCTAAACGATTTGACGAAATGCTCTGTTGAAATTTAGTCGGTTAGTAGGTGTTCAGAAATATTCTGCATTTTTATATAATAATCGCGAATTTTTCTTCACGATTTTTCCCACCATCAAAACCAAGATATTTTTAGGAAAAGCTCTAAAATTTAAGACCAAAATTAAACTGTAATGATTATTAGTAATATATATGTTTATATTTGGTGCGGGCTCTTAATTCCCCCAGTGTAAATAGTAATTGTATTATGCCATATTGGTTGCTACTGTAACTATATAAATCATCATAAGTCGTTATAATGCTATACAAAATGAATTTGCACTTATATTAAAGTTTCTCTCTGTGTATAAATATATAGAGAGAATCACTGTCTTTGGTTCAGTTTGATTGTTGATTTCTGTGCTGCTATTTTGTATTTCAAAAACAAGAAATTATTTTCTTTTTTAAAAAAATATTTCATTTTTTAAAGTGCCTATAAACTCAAATAAGATATTACTGATATGGATTCTATGTAACGTGAACAGTTGAATGCCAAAATATTTTCTGACTTGAACTTCTATTTGTTGTATTGAGGTTTGTATTTCCAAAATGTTAATGAGGATGACGTCAATGTAGGCATTTGTGTGTGTTTTTTTCTTTTCTTATGATAAACCGCTTGAAGATTTTAATGAAAAAAATGATAAAATATAGACTATACTATTCAAGTATTCCATTAACATGTGAATTGGGTAATATCTCTGCTGTAATGGAACATTGTGTATGCAAATTATGCCTACATAGACGTCATCCTCATTACCATTTTGGAAATACAAACCTCAATATAACAACAAATAAACGTTTAAATCAAAAAATATTTTGGCATTCAACTATACACATTAAATAGAATCCATATGCAGTAATATCATATTTGGGTTTACAGTATAAGCACTTTAAATTCAATGAGAAAAAGCATAGAAATTAGCTACATTATGAAACTAAACTGAAGGTAGCCAATTTTCTGCACTTCCCAGTAGTAGCTTATTATAAAGAGTCCGGTAGTATAACCTATATAGAGTCCAAAGTTCATACAGTACTTACTAATATACAGACAGACTTTAGTACAAGACCTGCAATGTTTGCTTACAAATGCATTTTTCTTCTTTGTCACTTTTTACCGATGTATTACCATTGCAGTCGCCTTTAGATTACTTCAATAACATTTTAGCAAGAGTATAATAGTTAGTATACTATAAGTATGTGAATCTGAAATTAAATTATATTCCTTTGTCATTGACAATGAAAAGATTTTAGTTCTATAATACCCTAGAACTGTCTGGAACTGTCCAGTTTCATTCCAATTATTTGCAGTCACCATGGGAATTAAGTTGTTCGTGGATAATACCCGTATATGCTCAAGTTCTTGGTATGAAGGATTGTTGAGTTAATTGGCTTTTGCGGTCCTGCCGTAACAAACGGTATAATTGGCATGCATGTGCCACCACCTATCGATCAATTTTGGCAGTCATAGTTCAAAAGTCATAATAATGCTAGCTACAAACGATTTCAGTCAGATATTATTGTAACTAGCGATATTAAAAAGTAGGCTGCTGCCTAAGTTAAAATAATTATGTGACATAACTCATTGGATGGTGTCTCAATGAATGAACGATCATGATTAACTATATATTATACATTATTTGTGATTTTGTTGAAGTTCTGTCTCTAACGCCACCGATTAACGGCCTGCGTATGAGAATGGAAACACATTGCTTCAGAGTTGTTTTTTGTCTACTGGTTTTCTTCAGTGACTGCTATAAGCGAATGAAGCTGATTGCATTTTCAAAAGGCAAAGATCGTATCAGTCAAACTGACAGTGGACCTCCCAACGCTTTGCGGGTCACGCCATGTGTTTCAATAGATGTTAAAAATTGGATATTGTTGCATTGATTGCGTCTTCTTTTTAAAATTCTGTAATGCAATTACAGGCCACAAAAGCATATGAACATCCCTACAATCGACGATAGTAACGGTAAAACGTTGTAGGTTTAATTTCACTGGTCGATCATTCAAATGGTTACTTGCAGCTGTACTACGTGTATAGAACAATTACTGGCGAAAGTAACAATATACAAAAAAAATGTATGTTATAACTGAAACAGTGCTTAAACTGCAGGTGACAAATATTTCTCTATGCATCAATGTCAATTTCCTCTGCTCGTATTTGATTGCTGCAATAATGTTTAGACGTCTTTACACCTGTTCACAGTTTGACTCTTGTCACCCGCAGAAGTAATTTGGTCAAATTGTTACTAAATAACGTCTGGCTTTCCTCACTTAGTTTAGCCTTCCAAAATATGTTTTCTGCCCCAACCAGTTGGTTTGTTTTTCAGATATCTTGTTGAATTTGCCCTCGTTAGGTTGTTATTTGTTCATTCTTATACGAGTGTCCGAAGCACATGCATGTAATGCAATGTCCTTTTTAGGATTTATCAAGTTTGTTGTAAACTATACAGGGGGTACCAAAATGCGAAACCTTTTTTTAAATTCTCAGAGAAAAGTTGGATATATAATCTACGAACAAAATAACGTTTGTGGTGTAAACAGTTCCAAATAATATATGACTATTCCTATATATTGTAGTATTAATTGCTATGAATTTTTCTAACCTTGCAACTACTAAACGTTTTAGGCAATCTATAGCTGCATACGTTTTAACTGACATTAAAGCTTTGACAAAGAAGACAGAGGAATGCTGAATTAATATTTTAATGATTTTTACTCGTAATTGATTACGGCAAGATGAATTCGTTTGCATGTACAAAGTGGATACACATTTGGAATTTTATTCTTTGAAGACAACGACGTTTCATATATTTTCGATAATGGGAAATGATGTTTACATTATTAATTAGTTTGAAAAATTTAAAATTTTGATGTGCGTATATACGGCACTGGTACAAAAAATGTGTTACATCTTTAAATATCGCTCTCGTTTACTTTAAACTACTACAATTTATATATAATACAAGATAACGTAAGCCATTCCCAAAATCGAAGGTCGTGCGTGCAATATATATATATATATATATATGTGTATATGTATATATATATACATGCTGTGTTCGGGCAGTGGATGCATGGTCCGATTACGTTTAAATATTATTAAAATTTTTGTTAGACTAATAAATGTCTTTTGGAAACTGTCCTCAACGTGAAATAATTGTTTCCTTGTTTAGTTGACGTAAACACATTTTGATCAAGTCCAGCGTGCATGAGAATTGCAGTTTGTAGAAAGATACACCATGTTGCATTCCGCAGACGACTTTATTTCGGTTTGACTGAAACATCGAGTTTCATCCCCAGCGCACGGTATCTGCACCAACTGTATTTACTCTTCGGCTGACCATTTCTTGATGATCTATTATAATATTTTCGATATATAATTGCCACTCCAATGCGTCATTTGCGCTGGGCACATCGGGACTATACTTTGTGAACTTAGAAATATTCCCAATACTAATAGGGCAGCCAGAATATATCTAAGATTAAATTTAAATTTCTAACGCCCATACTTTTCCGTGATTAATTTAACTTTCCATATACACTGGTTTACTTCGCTATGGCTGTATGTGCTGCCTTACTGGTATTGATATTATATGTGCTGCTACAGAACTATCTGCGAATTGATTTGCAGTCTTTTCCTGCTTTTATCCACCGACATATCTTTCTTGTTTTGTCCAGAGTCAGAGGATTTGCAATGTTAAATCTGTATTTTTTGCCATTTTTTCGCAGGCTCACTTCTGCTACAACAAGTCCTCTAACAGTGTAGGATATTGATCCTTTGGCACTGATAGCTTTATGGTAGTATCCCGCACCAGACATTCCTCTTGCAAGGTCGCAGTTGTTAACAAGGTAACCGTGCCAACGTTGGTAGATTGGACAGTTTGTATGCCACATGGTATTATATTTCTTGTCACTTGGAAATCCGTTAAATTTCAGCTTGATCTCACCATTGTTTTGATGCGGGAACGGTGTCATCAAATGTCGCCGTCGTCCTTGCGCTCGTTTTAACTCTAACACGGCGTAGTCGTGCTTCGTTCTCTCTTTACTGTTCACTAACAGATGCCACTCACGCGGTACATGAACTCTGCGGACCTTTCTCCAACGGAATTTGCCGTTTCTTTGGAGGAAACCTTTTGAAGACAAAAACAGGAAAAAACCCATTAAAGTAAAATAAATACTTGTACAACCGCTGTATAAAAATAGTTAAAAGTACTTTTTTTTAAAAAACAAAGTCGCTCTTTTCCCTTTCGAAATGAAAGTAGGTCTTTATACAAAAGTATTCCCGTAAGAAAGGTTACGTGCTGTTTTCTACAGCCCTGCATGTCAGCCTCCTCTTGTATATCACCTCCAATTTACTTGTAGTTAATTACATGGCTTCAGTAGATCTAAACTGACTGAGATTTTGCCTTTTGCGTCTGGGATATATATTAATGACGAGGTACTTTATTATCTCTAATCGTAATACAAGTTTAAACTCTTCCGTTCCGTTTCCTATATCCGGAGCGTAGGATATACTCTATACGTTTTCCGTTATGAACGCCGCGACTGATTGTCCAAATGCTATATTATTTAGCTCTTTCACATGCATGCTCGAGAAAAATTAAGATTAAACATGATCTTTAAAGTGCAATTGGTACAAAAATAAACGTCTAAGTTCAGTAAATCAGTGGGATTAGCACTTTCTATTGTTTATAATATCAAACTTGACGACAAAGATTAATAAAGAATGTGTGCTGTCACGATCTAATCAAAGTATTTTTCTAACAAGATCTTGTGGAATTTTCTGACCGTTTTTTGCTGACGTTCATCGGAAGCCAATTAATCGAAGTTTTGTTTAATAGACACAGCATGGATACCCAGGAACCCGTGTCATTTGATTCGCATAGCATACATAGCAGCTATCGCAAATTGTCCTGAGTGTTCTTACTTTACAGAATGAACAAAGTTATATAGGACAATGTTGCGACTATTGTAATGTATTTGTCTTTGTGTGCTAGCAGCACGACAAGCTGATCGAAAATAGTGCTTATATTTATCGAAATATCAAGTGTATGTTTTCCTTTTTATTTCCTCTCCATTCTTATATTGTTTGGCAAAGGTAAAGAGCCATGAAAAGGAGTCAACAGCTACTCCATCTATTTGAACATCACTTCCTTCAGAGATTCTGTTGAACATACAGTCCCTCCGAGAATATCCAAAATGCAGAGGTCAACTGCTTCCTTACAGAACAATTATTAAAAACGGGTGCAGCAAGCGTGCACATTTTTCTTTTGGTAACGATATAAAATTCATAACGAATGTATCAAATTGTTTATGTTTGCAATTCTTGTGAGGTATATATACGTTTATATATGGAGGTGTGTCGGAAGGTCAACGAACGTATAAAACACTTACCGACTTTAAGTTTTCTTTTATCTCTTCTTTTGGCACCTTTGAACGCACAATGTGCTGCAGTCAAAACGTACTTTGACCCAATGAGTGTTCCTGAACATGCTGGTGAGATTTTGACCGATGCCACGTAGGGCATCATTTGGGCTTTCGACGAAGTCGGGACTTGCTTCCGAGTGCTTCTTCCGAATCTAACTGACCGACGCGACCGTTTGTATCGTTGGATGCCGAGCTGTGGAGCCACTTGGCTCTGGTTTGACGCATTCTCCAAGAACGTAACAATCTCTTCCAAGTCTAATGCATTGATTACATTGTAGAATTCAACATTGTCCGTCGACAACTCCCAACCAAATTCTGCGTTGTCGTCATCCCCCTGCGGTTTATTGTACCCTTGTTCGCTTTCACTTGCTACAAAGTTGCCGTTTGAAGATACTTTTCTGCAGGAAACGCTGAGAATAAAGAGAACAAGGAAAAGACCAAGGGATGACGTTGTGAGATGTCTTCCAGTTTCATATTTTCTCGTCTTTATTCTTTGCAGCAATCCCATCATATACAGATCCTATTTAATTATAAACCAAGAACAAAACTTACTTAGATTTTAAGGTGAAAGTTACTTTAGCTTAGCTGACTAAGAGAACGAGATTATTCTATAGTGAGCTCACCACTCGGCTGTACGTAAATATATCCCTCTTACTCGCAATACTCTTGTCCACTGAACCGATTATTATATCAATAATCTTGAGATTGATCGACGTTTCACGTTTGTTCGAGAAATCAGCTTAATACTAAAGTGCAGGTTCACCGGGAAACATGCATAAGTACTGCAACTCTCTCGGATTTCTGACCACGTTCTCCGTTTTTATATAGCCAACAATGAAAGCAAAATATCCGGTAGCAGATTATCATGACAAAAATAAGCATAATCACGGATGATTGTATTCGTATAATATTTGCTTACTGCGGTCATATTTCGAATTCCAATGCAATTCTCTTACAAACAGTTTATGTATCTTAAATGTGTCCCCCGTCCAACTGAACAATAAGAACTAAGATTGTTGAAATACTTTGTTAAAACTCGCAGTGAAGTAGAAAAAGTGACAAGCAGGTAATAAACGAATGCTTATAGCCTAAATGAGATTTCGTGTCTAAGCGAGCACATCGTGGAAGGTGTAATTAGTGAAGCTATGCGGAACCTGAGCCCTAAAAATAGTCCCAGTTGAACTTCAGAATTAATGTTCATTCCTGCCAAGTTCTCAGCGATTTGAATGGGGCAAGTGGACTCACTTTTAAGAGTGCCGCTTAATACGGCTCCGTTCCGAAGTCAGAAAAACAAACACTCAACAAAAGCTCGATAATCAATCTTGAAAACGTTTAACTTTAATCTGACAGTGGGTGGCTTGTTTTTATAGATTTTTTTTTTTATTATGAAAGAGGGCAAATCGGAAATTAATGCAGAATATGTACAACATCAAGTTGGAACTGTGAAACATTATCTATTCCTTGTGCGAGTGCAGCACAACAGTCGCCTAGCCCAATAACAAAGCAAAATTTCTTTCTTTGCCACTCTTCCGCATATCGTGTATAGAGGTCATAACCGCCAACAGTTATTTCCTTTCGAAGAACGGCTACCCTCCAGAGTGGCTATTGTGCTAAGCCTCACTGGGAGCCCCATTACGCGTTTCAAATTATTTTGTGCATTGTTACAATATATTTTAAAGTTTTAACTTTCCTTATAAAATGTCGGAGCATTATTTTCACATTGCCCCTGTGGTCTGATGTTGCGGCGAAAGAAGGTGGTATGTGAGAGAAGAATGCTACCAATGCTCTTGCAAACAATAAAATCCTTTGGATACTGATGAGCAAAGAATCCCAAGCCTTCTGACCACCATAGGGTAGCAAAAAACACTTCGTCACAGCAACGATTAAACATTCAGAACAATTTCTGCTATTCTGTGGAAGCATGTTCGTTATTATAGATTACTATAGACTAATAACGTCAAAATTATGCGGTAAAAAAACGAAGAGGTGACGCTATAAACAATTTCAGGCAGACCCCGTTCAGTGTGATGCAATTAAGGATATAAACTGCCGGCAGCAATCGGTTGTACTTAAAAAGTTTATTAGTAGTTCTTAAAAAAACTCTGTTAAGGTATCTTTAGCAATTCTGACAAACCAAAATTGTCCCAATGTAAATGTCACAAAACTTCACAACAATCGTTTTAAATGATATAAAAGCAAAACAAAACAAATACTAAAAACCGACGCCGAAGTACGTGGATGGTAAAAAAATGAGCAGAATTGAGATGGTTGCAAAATAATGTGCGTAACATCTTGATTTATGTTAGCTCAACAGAAATCAAGTTTGGGTGAATTAGTGTGAAAACTTGGTCTTGAATATTTAGAAATCTCCTCCATAGTTCTTATAGCTAACTCATATTTCACGATTAAATTTAACGAAAGCTTTAATTTTGAAGATCACAGCTCAGTATCTGAACATGAGACAGTTACGGCTAAAAATAGTGTGACATAGCCTCTTTAATCTACACTTACTCAGCCCTATGTCTAAGCTTCTTTGATCAAATTCGGAATTAATTTAGCGTCAAGTGTGCGTAATAGAACACAAAGATGTTTTTTAGTCTCACAGATCGAGGAAGATGGTAATTACTTATCAATTTGCGCGTATGACCAGTGATATTTATACGTGGTTTAGGATTTTATTTTTAAGTAAATTCGGTCAGTTCTCTCTATTGAACTAATGTCACATTACTTCATAGAGATATCCGGTCATGCCAATGACATCCCACGTTAAAATGTATTAAGTAACACTCCAAGTGCACTTGATTTTCATTTAATATATCGTGTTCGGGTGTGTTGTGATAGTTTGCTGCTATTGCGAATAACTAAAACAAGATTAAATTTTAACATCAAAACGATATTGAAAGTTGAACTATGTCTAGTGTAGATTGTTCAAGGGTATCCCCAATGAGTTAATAGTTAAAATGGTTAATTTACCAAGCGTTATGTGTCGTTAATCGTTATTTCTTGAGTGGCTTTAAGTTGAATAATCCAAGCTTTATTACTGAATAGTTCGGAAAATAAAATGTGTTTTTAAATCAAATGTTTTTGTTTTGTATATAGCGTCTTGAACGATTCAAAAACAATTATGAATTAACTAACGATGCCTCCCCCGTTTTCCCCAAAGTTGGAACATTCTACTGGTTTCTATAGAAATTATTTAAAAGAATTTGAGTATTGGCGCATTTGAAACATTCGTTTGCTTTTAACTGAACCCTTTTAGGACTACCATCTCAATAATCTTTCTTTAGTATTGTATTAGTGGATTCTGTTGAACGATCGTGGCTAGCTAGTTGGCACTGATCTTGTCTTTCTCGGCCCGGAAAATATTTTTTTCAAGCGTGTTTTAAATTAATTTTGGATGAGTAGTTTGGCATAGTAGATTGGGGGGAAATGTCTTTTACGATTTTACTCTCCCAAAGTGTTCAAGGTCAAGGGGTATAGAACACACTGATCTCTATACAACTCGATTGCTCATCCTTTATGAGCAATATTCGTCAGCAACATTTGTCATGTCATGTAGCGTGTCATTAAGCAATTTAGTCTTTGTCTGACATTATATGAACATTAAAGTGCATGGCGACGAGAATTAAATTCCTCTTTTAAATTGTTCTCATCTCTTTGACCCTTTCCATCGTTCAACGTTCACGAAGACCTTATAGGCGTATACTACTACAGAACCAACCCGACCCACTACAGGAGCAACCCGAACCACTAGAAAATTTACCGTCTGCCTTGTATGTTCGCTAACTTTGCCCACCATAGGAATTTTATAATGTATACAGTTCTGGCTCTATCAAAACTAAAAACAAAATTAAAAACTGCAAAAAATAGAAGAAAGAAAAGTTTGACTGCATTCAAAGAAAGAAAGAAATATAACTGCGGTTTGATCAAGAAGCGCGAGTCATACCGCCTGTACAAACCTCTCGACACTATGACTAAACTAGCAGCTTTAAGTGACTCTTGTAGAAAGTGGTATTAACATACCGTCTGGTGATATCCGTTGGTCTGGTGCTCATCGTAGACTAGTTGCGATCGCAATGAGATAGGCGTGGAAAACACTGTCCCAAACTGGAGACCGTTTAGCAAAAAGCCTCGCCGCGTCTAGAAGGGTATATAGCTACATCAAATTATTGTTCAGTCAGTCTAAATATAGCCGTATACGATCGCAGATTTCTTTAGTGCGGATATTCTATTTAAGAAATAGAAAATGGCCGCCCGTGTTTATATAGCCTGATGCAAACACGAGAGTGAGTTGGGAGAATTCGAAAGTTTATGTGAACCCGAGCCGTAGGCGAGGGTTTACATTAGTACTTTCGAATTCTCCCAACTCACTCGAGTGTTTGCATCAGGTTATATAAACACAGGGCATCCATTTTCTATTTCGTTCATGAAATAAGGCTAAAAAATGTGCCGTGACATCACAACCGTGTTTACATAGCCTGATATAAACACGGTAATTGACCAATCACAGCGTGCGTAGGACGCAACCTATTTTATAAATAATTATACAATCAATTGTCGTGCTCTGGTATCTTGATTGATAAGCTCATGGCGTCATGTTCTATTTGAATCGCTTGTTTACAATAAAAATGTGGAAACGAAAAACAGTCGATTAAAGTGAAGAGAATACACATTTTTATGCGGACTTATAAAATGCCAGGATGATTAATAAGTTTATACCTTTTAACAAAGTCCGTGCATGTAAATGTTATACATCCTTATAAAATAAGGTGTTCTCTACGCACGCTCTGATTGGCTGGGCTCCGTGCAGTTATGAGAGTATGAAGATCATGAATGACGCAACGTGGCCGTAAATTTCGAAACTATCCCACTTTTAGTCAACTTATTTCGTGTTCAAATGACGTCAAACGTGCCTTTATAAGAGTACATATGCACGGAGCTTTATGTTTTATTTGTTAAGTATAAATCTTGTCATTAGATTATCATTACTCTATAGGCGTCGTGCATGGGAAGATTTTGAGCATACACTCGCAATTTTATTTTTTTGCGATTATAAAGATAAATAATATACATGCATGTAGTTGTAAAAAGAAAAACTGATACCGCGCATAACTGGTAAATGAGAAACTTTTCTATGTCTCGCCATTTCTTAAGTACTTTCCTTAGAAAGTATTTAGACAACTTAAATAGATCTAATTAAAACTAAAGAGATAAATATAGAAACACTACTATATAGCTAACCGCATTAGAATAATTGCTAGCAACTGATCTAAAAGTTGTAATTAAAATTAAATTTCCGGCCGCTATATATGTGACCTTCGTCAGAGTTGGACAAAAATAGATTCAAATTTTTTTTTTTTGAATTATATATGTGCGTGTCTCTAAACATTATAGGGAATTCTTTATGCTCATTTACTGATTTCTTATCATTAGAGGAATGTAATGCCTCGAGAAAAATACGTTTATGATAATATTTGTGACTCTTTAATCATATTTGTACGGAATCATAGTTGGAATGTAGTTTATGTCCGGTTATTTTCTGCGTGTTCTTTGATTACTGCATGACCAACACAGCTGCCAAACGTTTGCGCATGCGTTTATTTGCTGGAGTAAACATTACAAGAGAACTGGGAACTAGCCGTGGCAACAACAACCAGATGCAGTGAAGACTAAGTAAGACTCGACTATTCATTTGTGTTTTAAAAAAAGGGGCATGAAAATTACGAAGGGTTCATTTCAGAATATGTTACAATATTGACAAAAAGCCATGCACAAATTACCTACCTTATCTTTTTGGTAGTATGCTTATAATTTTAACTTTTGTGTAGGACTCTCTGACCAGTCCGAATATTTAAGTGTTTTCCCGCTCTTTTTTTGAGATACGGGCTCGTATGTCGCGCAGGCGCAAAACGTTTGGCAGCGGTGTTTGCATGACCTTTTATTCTAGGCGTAAGTCCCTGATAAGTTGTATGTGAATTCCACGATCCTTTACTTTATCCAACGTAAGTGAAAGCACAAGACTTACATTTAAATTTATACTAAACAATATGTCCTTAACCTGTAAATCTGAAAGCCGAATTAAGTTTCAAAACATATCTCCCAAAGTCGTCGTCATTGGTTTGTAAGTCGCTCTATGTCTGCATTTGTCAAAGTTCGTTTTATCTACTAGGTTTTATGGGTGTACCAAAACACAGAATTAATACAGTAAAAACCCGCTAACAAGAACCTACATTTTACCAAATCAGCCTGGGATAGGTTCTTATATTCTTATATAAATAAATTCTTAATTTCAGCCTGAGGTTCTTAATGATATAGGTTCTTGTTAGCGGGTTTTTACTGTATATTCAATCAATTTAACATTGGTTTAGGATTAGAGTAAGTTCTGCTTGCCAAGGATTAAGGTTATGGTTGTGATTAGGGTTAGTGTTTTGATTAAGATTAGCAAGCTAGATCTTCACAAACTGAACACTCCATTGTATAGCTGACGTTTTCTTAATTGTCCATTAGGGACCTTACGATGCTAGGACGACGACGGCGGTTAAAAAGCAACACAAACTTTTTAATTGAAAAAAGTCACGGCTAACTGACTATTATATTTGATATTTGAAGCTAGTTTAATGACTTCCAAAACGCCGCAGTACTGCTAAAAAGATTGTAGTCTCTGTATTGAGGTCAATCTTAAACAACAGTTCTCATCGTTTGGCCGTTGACGTCGTCCTGAAGACGTGAAAATGCTCTAAGTGGCGTTGTATAAAGAACGAGGACGCTGTTGAGATTACTCTAGGGACTAAAAACGATTCATTCTCTTTGTTCCACAACTATAATTTTTTTGTTTAGAAGACGTCGTCGTTGAAGTTGCCGTCGTACTTCGTAAGGTCCCTATTGTCTTTTTTGGTACACAGTGATCTTGCCGATTTTATCTGCTTCAAATAGAAAGAATATTCATGATAACGTTTAAAAATAGGTGCGCATAGCGTACATGTGTCGACTGTTGGATTGCAAAAGGTAAATGACATAACAAGTGTTCGAGATTAAAACACAAGTAAGGCATGGTCATCAAAGAGTTTAAATATTCAAACGCGTCATGTCAGTAGCAATTCAAAAGATACATGATTATCACAACTTATTTTTGCGAGGACCTTGAACAGCGTCTGTTGTTGTTGTGACGCGTTAAATGATTTCCCGTCTGTTCATAATAATTAAGACATAACAAAACTTTGATATTTTAAAATACTTTATAAGCAAAGCATGGCGCATTGCAAAAGTTTTGATAACGAATCTAATCTACAGCAAGCAGTCAAAATAGGGCCATTTAAACGGGAGAAAATAAGTCGCGACTTAATTAAGACGCGTCCTATTTAAGTCGCGAACACACTCGTAAAAACGGTCAATTTCTAATAAGTCGTGACTTATTTTGAGCTAGCTTTCAACTCTGTGCTTATTTTAGTCACGACTTACTTTGATCACGAACAAATTGACCATTTATACGAGTGTGTTCGCGACTTAAATAAGAAGCGTCTTAATAACGTCGCAAATGGCCCAAATGAATACGAAAATCGCCAAAATCAGCCCATTAGATCAGAAGATACGTGAGCTTTTTTCTGAGGCACTTGAACTGCAATATTTTGAGTTTTATTATTTTGTTATCCGTTGAGATTTCCTATCTGTTCAGAACAAGACGTAACAAGAGTTTGACCTAAGTAACACCAATGCATGGCGCATCGAAAAAGTTTCTATATTCAAACACATCGTGTGACTAGCAGTTGATGGATATAAGAAAACCACCAAAATTAGCCCGTTATATCGGAAGACATATAATAGCCATTCAAACGGAAGAAAATAAGTCGCGACTTAATAGTCGCGACTAAAATAAGAACAGGGTTGAAAGCTAGTCCAAAATAAGTCACGACTAGAAATTAACCGTTTATACGGGTGTGTTCGCGACTTAAATAGGACGCGTCTTAATTAAGTCGCGACTTATTTTCTCCCGTTTAAATGGCCCTATTAACACTAGACAAAGTAAACTTCAAAACACAAACTGACAACTTGCTTCAAGGATATTTGGAAGTTTTAATTAAAATTATAAAAATTTTCCAAAACAATGTCGAAATACTGGTCTAAGCCAACCCCCAACCCTTCAGAGCTTGCTACGCGCGGCCCTGCAAGTCTGCAACACAATGACAAAATCCAAATATTTATTAGTATCAATGCCATCGCTCACCGTTTATATCAGCCAATAGAACCTGGACGAAATGTTGGTCAGTGCGAATACATATGTCTCCGATAAACAAAACAAGTAGTGTAATAATAATACTTGGCTCAAAAATCTGATCCGAGTCTCTTTGAACCACCAAAGTTTTCGTGCGAAACAAAATAGGGTTAGACAAATTTTCAACAAATTTTCGTACACCGTTTGTTTTCCTTCATTGTGACGTCATTCACAAAGCCAGCCAGTCTGTCACTAGCTAGAGCTGTTAGCATTATGTCCAACTGACCTTCAAAGGTCAGTCGCCACAAAAATTTTCTTGGTATTAAGGACTTATTTACCGAGTGCGAGGTCTGTACGGGAAAGTATTTGCCTGAAGTTTTCGTACAGACCGAGCGACGAAGGAGCGAGGTTTGTGCGATAAAACCGAAAGCAAATACTTTCCCGTACAGACCGAGGAAACGAGGTTAATAAGGAATTTATTATATGGCTATTGGATCACTTTATTTTGAAGCTTCGAGCGTTGTTTTCGTCTTCGGAGTATGCTGTTTACCTTACCTGTTAACTTTTTCATGTCGCTCTTGGCCGTCTTGTTTACACCAATTCGGCTTTTATTTGTCGTGTTTTTAGATAAACAGCTTTAAAGAAAACCAGCAGTAATGTTCCAACACATTTTATTGTTCAGAATATTTGAATAAAGATACCTAGTTCTATTTTATTTGTATTCAAATCAACTCAGAAATTTTCTCGCCAAAAATTACAGGGCCGAGAAAAAAGCGTATTGACCCGAGGTCAATATCGTAAAATCCCGACCTCTCGGGAACCAATCAGCGTGCGTCGTTTTGCGTACGGACCGGAAATCAAACCCAGCCATATAATAAAACTAGAGTACCACGCACTATAAGAATATGTTATTGGGTATGGCTACTACATTGTATTATGTACTCCCCTTTTCCCCAGCCCCTATAAAGGGACCGTAGTACAGTCTAACTACATGGCTGCATGTAAATTTAATAGCTGTACTCATCTAGACGCGACGAAGCTATTTTTTTTTTGCTAAACAGTCTCCAATTTGGAACACTATACACTTGTTGACTGGCGTCGAGGAAACATCGAGTTATGTTTCTCGAGGCAAAAGTCAACAAGCGTTTTGTTATATACCAAAGACTTTTAAAATACCAAACTAGTGACCCGAAACTTCAGACAAAACTTCAAAATACACCAGACTCAACAAGTACAAAGAACAGCTTTAAATTTCTCCAGGTTTTCTTCAGACCTTCTTTAAAGATATGTATAGATATTCTTTCCTTTGGAAAATTGGCTATCCCGTACCAAAAAAGCTCGAAACAAGCTCTTGTTTTTTTTCTGCCGAGAGAAACATTGCACTGTTTCCTTCTTCATTGTTGACGTCAACGGAAAACAGTGCAATGTTTCCGTCGGCAGAAAAAAACATTGAGTTTGTTGAACAACACGCAACCATAGTTTGACCAATAGGATTTCATCTTTGACAAACGAAAGTCTTTGGTATATAACAAAAGTGTTTGTTGCCCCCATGCATGCGCTAATCTCATCAGATGGTGATTGGCGCTACTTGAAGTATTCTATTTCTAAAATAAATGCCGCTGACCAAGAAATTATGTTAAAAACAAAATGGTGGTGATCAAATGGAAGTTACAACCGTACAACGTTTTAAATTATACAATTATTTTGAAAATAACCAAGGTGCCCCTCTTTGGTACCCCCACTTTTCAGGTGCTTCCGCGGCCTCTGCAAATAAGCTATATAAGCGACAACTGAAGAGTGTTTTTCAAAACTAAAGTAAATTATTTAAGCTTCATTTTTGTTTTATTAGCTATTAAGGAATAAGCATAAAATTAATTGAAATGTTATTTTAAAAAATCTTTTATAAAATAACATTTTGAAAACGCAAACGGTGATTGGTTAACATGAATAGATTACGCCATCCAATACGCCATCGTTCTAATTAAAATTTGTACAGAAACACCATTATACTCCATCCACTACGCCATCAAACGTCATCCAATACGCCATCCATGGAGGGTAATGAGAATTTACGCTTTTTGTTTGTATTGATTTTAACGTTTAATCTATTTTTGACGGGTTATTTTATAAAGGAAATAGAAAACATTTTTTCCGTGTTCCTATAGAGTTATAGAAACACTTGTGGAAGTTTGGAAGAACTCGAAATAGTGTGTGTTCCCACTGTAATTTCTCGTTCTCCCAAACTTCCCCTCGCGGTATTTCTATAACTCTATAGAAACACGGATGGAAGTACGGGTGGCGTGTGCTGTTAGGGCGCTGCCTCTCACCACTGTAGTTAAGCCCAGTTGGACGGGGTTAGTACTTGGATGGGTGACCGTCTGGGAATAACCCCGTTCTCATACTTGAATTTCATGTGAGTAGAGTTTAGTTGGTCTCTCCTGTGCTTCGAGGGTTTTTTGCAGGGTTCTGCGGTTTTCCTCCCTCCGTAAAATCAACACTTAGGTCTTAGCTTATGTCGTGCACTTCAACATGAGCCTCTGGCTCGGATGATTGGGCGACCACATCCTGTGCTTACGACGTTAAATAAATCATTACTCATTACGGAAAATGTTTTCTATTTTTTAAATAGACACGTTATAGTCAAGTTTAATCTAGTTACGTTAAATTCTTGCATTTTCAAATTTTAATTGCTTACATTCTAGTATGAATAAGCGGTAAGCAAGAAAAAAACACGTTCTTCTAAAAGGTATGGTAATAATTCTATAAAAACACCAATATTTTTGTCTCTATAATTAAAACCGTCTTAGTAAACGTCTTAGTAATCTTTCAGAACTTCTCCTTTCTAAAATATGCATGCCTCATGATGCAAACACTTGCATACATGCACGCAGGCATACAGCCATATTTGCTGGCATGTAGTGCATGTGCACTAAAGTTGCATGCATGCGTCTTCCTCCTTATCATGCATTCGTAACCTGTATGCATATCAACTGCATGCACGCAGTCCTAACTTGCATGTATGAATATACATGGTTTACATATATGTATACTATTGATTGTATATGCATGCATGATCATCATCATTTGCATGCATGCATGCATGCATGCATGCAATTCTATAACTTGCATACTTGCGTAAATAATTTGCATATGCACGTGTTACTGACTGCATACATGCATCCTTAAGCTCAACGCATTAAAACAAGAACATTAGATGTTAGGCCTGCGCTAAACGTCGCACAATAGACGAATTTAATTGTTTGAATTTTATTCGACGAAACTGCGACATATAAATTTGTCTGACTGATACATTACTAGAACATGAGATGGCAAAGGCTCCCAAGAAGTTGTTGTAGGCTGACCGTGTTCTCAAATACACCTTCAACCTGATTCCCATTACAGTTCAATGTTGTCTATTTTTATAGCATAAATTATGTTTGCAAGTGTGGCCGTTTGGAAGGTAACTCCCTTGGGTGTAAACATGACACCTGTTTCCTTTCCTTTCAGTGGTCACAAAGCCAGCAATGTATATATATACTATTTTCCAAGCAGTATTTTGACCTGGAATATAGATGTTAATCTGCTTAGTTGGTATCGGTTATAGTATCTCATACTAAGACAACGGACCATTCTTTTATTAATTTCGTGCATTAATAGCTCAACAGCTGTAGTGCATTTTGGCGTTAAAATTATAGTCATCAGAATAAAACGACTTAAAAAAAATTGGTCTAGTTTACTTTAATGTCATTATCTCGTTATCTTTAAAACAAAGTTATGTTCTTATATTGGCCGGATAGTTCACACAGAAACATTTTAAACGACATAAAAGTTCACTGTCGTAAGTTAGTGTGTACTATAATAATTATTTTTACTCTGACTTCCAAGCTCAGCGGCTTCTAAATGGCTTGGCTTTGAAATTTTGAAATTCAGAAGTGGTGACACTGAACAGTATATACATGAATAACAATGTCACACTGAAGTTCTTACAACGCTAATCAATAAATATGGCTGATGGACCATTACCAACAACATATATAGATCATCAATGTTTCAACGATATCGTTCAGTTCAGTAATGGTGAAACAACAAAGTTGTTTACGGTCTTACGAATATTGGAATAAGTCGAGTGAACAGGGAAAATCTTTATTGATAGAATGACCATGTTCACTATATGTTGTTGACATGACGCGTTTTAGATTGTGCTTGCACTTGCTTTACTTGCTTGGATATTTGGAGTAAATGGTTGTATTCATTTTCATAATAAGATTTTATTGGAATTTTTTACCTGTGACATTTTAATTAATACAACCTGCATGGCTTACCTTTTAATACGTGTTAATATATGGAGGAGGTTGCACAATCGAACGTGCAATGCATGGTGTCCAGTGAAAACGTCCTCAGGTCAAAACGTCCTCACTTCTTCCAAACTGATCGGGGAACATGTCAACATACATATACTACTCTATATAAGACTTATTAGTATATTTTTGACATTGACAAATACATTCTTCAAATGTTTCACGTCAGTAATCTGTTCTACTGTATAAAGCTGCAAGATCAGGCTGTTGCCAGTATTTACTTGTATCAAATTTCCATTTTTATAGCAACACATAAATGAGCTACAAAGTCTAGTCAAACGATACAAATTAGCCATCTAACTGCTTGAGGTATTCACTTATGTACGTTTTTTTAACTTTCAAATAAAGTCTGTTAATATACTGTATTTATCTTTTTTACTTCTATGACCCGAAGACGTTTTGACGTGAGGACGTTTTGACTGGTAAGCCAATGCATGTGGTGGCGTCAAATCGTATTGTTAGTATATTCCGCTTTTGCAGTGTTTCATTGGTGTTTTATAGAGAGATCTTCTGACGGGAAGTCGTATGTATATAAACGACTAAACACGACTAGATTCTAGAACTTTTTATCTGGTAACCAAACACCAGGAAGGTTAAAACAACAATACATAGTCAAAGCCGGGTTATTTTAACCATGGTATATTAAATAGATAGCAATACTCTGTTTTAATTATTTTACACGTAACCTGCATGAAAGTTTAAAATCTGTTTTAAGTCTAAG
The DNA here is from genome assembly GCA_035771165.1 of Paragorgia papillata. Taxonomy (NCBI): domain Eukaryota; kingdom Metazoa; phylum Cnidaria; class Anthozoa; order Scleralcyonacea; family Coralliidae; genus Paragorgia; species Paragorgia papillata. Next base: position 3,218,252 of record JAWNZC010000348.1, read on the forward strand.
AGGGTTGCAAATGACTCGAAACTTATATCATTCCATGTAGTTAGGGGTCAAAAGAATACTTCTTTAATCATAAATTTTGCGTCTGCGAAGCAAGAAATGTAATCACATTGTCATTGTCAATGACGTGAACTTTCACGATCGTATAATCTCAGAAACACTATATGCCAAGACGATTTTGAAATCACAATAGTCAATATGTTGGAACTACAGACGTCCAGACTGGCTGCACTGACTGGTTTTCTCACCTGTCTTCTTAGCGTAAAAACTTAAGCCGTGTTCACTCTAATGTGAAACAAGCATATAAGCACAAGGGTTTAAAACAATAAATAAGAAAAAACCAACAGTATTTCTAAAGAGCGATTGGAATAAGCACAAGGGTAAGCATCAAGAAAAACAAACGTTATTATATAAATACGTTGATCTTACGGATGAAAAATTTCTGTCCAAGGAGGTAGGATTGAAAAAATCAAACAAAATGACAAGAGAGCTTACATTAAATTTAAATTTAACTTCTTGTTCTAGTTTTTGAATAGTTAGTGCGAGCTAGATAAATTGTTTCATCCCAGCAAAGCTGGCTAAAAATTCTATAACGCACATAAGTGCATGCATGGGTGGCCAACCCAAAAGCATTATAGCTACTTTGGCCGTCCCAGCAATTTCCTTAATTTCAATATCTTATCTTATCGGTCTTTACAATTCCCTTGCAAAACCACATATGTATATGCAAATAAAGAATTGAAGGTTATTGCAAAACAACAGTCTTATATTTCGAAATTAAGATTTAATAGGACTCGTATACACTAGATGAGGCACTAAAACTTTGTTTTGTATCTAAATAAAGTATTTCACGTTGCTCTGAACATAGTCAATCGAGATATGGTCTGGAAACTCGGCAAACTTCAAAGCGCCTATAATGAGCTGGGATTTTATGTTGAACCGTACGTTACACCGTGCACATCCTTTGTTTTAGGTTTATTAATATTTAAATAGCACGGTTGAGTGACTGAACCGAAACGTTGCTATTGGACAATTCGTTCATTATACTAAAATACAATGTGTTCAGTGACCGTGCACCATGCACAAAAATGCATAAAGGCGAACAAAAAGATAGCCCAAAGATTTTAGCTGAGTTTCCAGACCATATCTCGATTGACTATGTTCTGAACCGGCCGGGTGGCTGCTTTATTAGTAAAACGTACGACTGACACCGCAATTATAGGTGTCTTTAAAATGAGGTGTCAAAATTAGCGGAAGCTCTTTACGACGTAGCTACAAAACGTAAATAAATAAACCAAAACGAAAAAACTGATTACACGTAGAGCAAATCTGCGTTTCTAAAAAGTAAGCTTCTTAAAGCGGAGCTCAGGACAAGGTCATGTCGAATTTAATTCGTCGCAATTTAGGTCCCTTTATGAGCAGGAAAATCTGTCTGCGCGTGCGTCAGTGGTCTGCCGGAAGCAGAGCTTTCGCTGCAGCCACCGATCTGCCAAACGTAAACAAATATGGCTGTTGGCTGCCTTCAACCTGGGAAAGCTTTCAATATCGTTGCTTTTCTATAATTCGAAATGTACGAGTGCTTCGACAAAAGCTATGTGCATTGTTTGTAAGCAATTCATTCTCTTATTTGACAGGTTAATTATTTCTCAGTTGCTTTACTCTCTTTCTTTAAAATACTCTATGGCTCTACTGCACACATCAGTTGTACCGCGTACGGGCATTAAAATATTAAGTGTCCAAGTTTAAAATATGAAAAACATATCTAATAATGGTAATGCAATGGGATGGGGTAGGATGGGATGGGGTAGGGTGGGGTGGGATGGTATGGGATGGAATGGAATGTGAATCTGTATTTACGTATTCATTAAAATAACTTTGTAGTAAGTAGTACTAACTTATACGCAGAGCAAGTACACAACAGACAAACATAAAACAACACGACATCCTGCAACTACCAACGGCTTCCAACTGCATATCCCTGTTATTAAGTTATTTGGGTGTAAATAGGGACCTTAACCAAGCTAGGACGACGACGGCAAATTAAAAGGATACTATATCTATATATTTATGTATTTTGTAAGATCTTTAAAAGGAAGCCATAGCTTCGACAACGTGACGTATAATATATTAATGCCTGCCACAACGTCGTCTTGAAAACGTGAAAACGCTTCAGTTGACGTTGTATGTGCAACCAGGATGGTGTTGGGATTACTCTTGGTAATGCAAATTATTCAACGCTTTGTTTTGGTTGAAAATTACTATTGTACTTTGGTCGTCGTGACGTTCGCGTTGTACTTGCTTATTAAGGTCCCTAATGTGATATCTAGTTACACTTTTATGCTCGTACATGTAATAAGTTGACGCATTCCATTGGTCGTTCATCTGTCTATATATACTATAAGCAATGTTTATACTGTTTACAGATAACTAAGCTGAATCTGTTGCAACACCTTGCTATCCTGAATACGTTGTTTGTTTGTTTTTAAAATAGCTTTTTCCTTGTAGTTTTTCAGTACAACTGTCCAACAATATAGATCAAGAGGTAAACAACTAAACCAAGTTTAGACGTGTTCGACATATTAAAAATATAATTATATGACTATGTCCAATAATAAAAAGTTTAACTTTGGTTGTTAATTGAACTATGCACAGGTCTGATACACGTACATGCCCTGGTTCGATTCCAATTTGATGCGGAAATTAACGTTCATCAACATTATGGATAAATCTTTATGACATACAATGGAATAAATTCATGGATTTGTCAACACTATCAGAAAAAAACGTTATCAATACATGGACATACGTTTTTGCTTATTTAGGATATCAACATTTTACGATATCGTGTGTAAAGCAGTTATGTAATACGGACTCAGGAAAGTTTTCATCCCCCAACTGACGGAGATCAGTCTAGCTCCGTTGTGCAATATTAAAAGTCAACAAATGTTTGCAGACATGGAAAAAATTAATCTTTAATATTATTCATTCGTGCATAGGAAACTCCATCTACTCGAGCTCACGAGTCACGATTACCGATATTTGCAAATTTGGTAATTGATCTGTTATTGACCGGTTAAAAGACCATATAAGCTAATATTTTCTTGGCTCTCTTCTTCTTACTTCTATATGTAACCAAATACAATTAAATGAAACTTTCCATGTCGTTTTGCACGTTTTCCTAGCTTAGCTGGCGCCGGATTAATGAGACCCTCGTGAGTCTAGACTTCTCTTAAAATAATTGACATATCTTTTCTTAAGACCCTGTTTACATGGAGGTAGGGTGACCCTTCTAGAAGCGTTACCCTTTGAAGCGAGTCAAAAGATAGCCCTTGTTTACATGGAGGTAGGGTGACCCTTCTAGAAGCGTTACCCTTTGAAGCGAGTCAAAAGATAGCCCTTGTTTACATAGAGTAGGGTGATCCTTGTAGCAGGATCAACTCTTCTAGTAGGGTCACATTACTTCTGCGTGACCATTTTACTATATTTTTGGTTTACATGTTATTGTTGGCGTGATTTGCTCGATATCTTCAAAAGACTTCACAAGGTGTATAAGAACAGGAAGAGCAGCCACAAAATCGTTAAGACATTTTGTCCGGTACGCGTTTTTTCTTTCATTCCCTTTTACTAGGGTAGAACGGTCACCCTACCTCCATGCATGTAAACAGGGCCTTAGGCCCTGTTTACAAATTGTTGCCGATATTAATTTATCATAAATTGGGTTTTTTTTTATCATATATTGGTTTCGCATCAAAAGCTCAACTTTTACAGATACCCTCGCTGGTGAAGCAGCGAGAGTCTGTATGGACTCTAATTTACAACCAATATTATTTACAAAATATTTACTACAACTATGTAATATAGAAGTTAATAATTTTAAAAATTTTGTAATACCACCCAAAGAACAAGGAAATTTTTGCCATTACTTGAGGAATAAATTACATGAGTTTTATACTGAATACTGGAAAGAGCAGATTCAACAAGGTGGAAATAATGGCAAATTAAGAGTCTTTAAAAAACTGAAAATAAATTTTGGCTTTGAAAAATATCTTTCTTCAATTCGCAACTTCAAACATCGTCAAGCGGTTACAAAATTAAGAATTTCAGCTCATAAACTACCTGTTGAAACTGGTCGATACGGAATGTTTCATACAGTGAAAGATTATGCAAACATTGTGATCTAAATGAGATTGGGAACGAACAACACCTTTTAATGTCATGCAGAAACACAAAGTTCGCCGATCTTAGAGTTAATTTTATGGAAAGTCTCTGTAAAATAAATAACTCATTTTTAAAATTTAGCTATCAAGACCTTTTCATGTATGTCATTGCTATGCAAGACAAAACAATTATGACTTTGGTAGCTAAATACTGTTTTAATGTTTTAAGAAGTTTTGAAAGTTTATAGTTGAGCACGTACTCTAGTTTATATGTTATATGTATGTATCTTATATACCAAATCTGGTATTTATGTTGTTTGAATAAAGTTATAGGTTACTAGCTTTTGGTGATTCGTTTATTTGGTGATTCGTTTATTGACTATTTCCTGTTTGACTTATTAGCTCGCATGGCGACAACGGCAAAAGTAGTTCTATTCCGATGCCTGGCATTTTGAATGGTCGAATAAATGGAAAAAACTGCATGTCCGCATGCCAACAACCAATCCCAATACAGATAAAGTGGAAACTGCATAATAGTAACAGTTGTAGCCATTATCAGCACCCTATATAGCACACCCCATTTATATTAAAACACTACAACACATAAATGCACCTTACTAGAAATGCGTTAGTACCCCTTGCCCGTTTTTAAATGCATTTTTGTAAAGCTCTCTGTCAAATGAAACGTTACTAAAAGGGATGAAAGGACCTTCTCAGCCTTCCGCGGCTTTTTCCAAATATCGGTCCTGTCAGTTTCCAAAAGGCCAGGCTGTAAACCAGATTTCTGCATGACTTGGGGTTAGTGTTTTTGTTGTGCTTACCGTATCGAGAAGATTGCTAAAATCTTGAGACTCACTGAAGATTGACGACAAATTTGGAAAAACAAATTTTACGACATATTTCGGAAAATCTGCGTAAAGACAGCGAGGTTCCTCTGAGTCATCCTTTTTGAAACGACCGCTTCGGAAAGTAATTCAAATCATTACGATATATTAATAATATACTGTAGCCCACGATTAATTCAGAAATATATAGATGTACTTCTTGCGCCAAAGAATCAAATTAGTGAAATCACTTTATATATATATATATATATATATATATACACAGTTCAACATACAAAGCTTTGTTAAAGCTGCCCTCCAGTCCGTTCTGCGCATGACCCGCCATCTTTGTTTTGAGGCCCTCAAACAGGACATTTGTAGATGATTATATGAAGTACCCAGCTCAGTGTAAACTGTTAATGGAGTAACATGGCAGAAAACCAAGCGATTCGGTGAGGATGTCTCTTTGGATTTCTTCTGAAAATGTTTTGTTTTGGGTGCAAGTAATGGAGATGAAGCAAGAAAAGCTTATACAATCTTGAATAAGGTATACGATTCTGGTTGATACTACACCTTGTTGTTTTTTGGCCGCCATATTTTTGTACCTCATTGACGCCAATTAGATATATACTTGACATCATGAAAATTCTTCTTTTGCATGAATTCGACTATAACTTTTTTAAATATAAAGCCCAACGTTGCGTGTGACTGCTACGAAAGCTACATCTTTGTCTGGCCCCTGGTCACTAAGCTTGCACCAGTTATCAACCACGCCTGGTTACCTAGTTGTTAAGTTAGGGCCTGTTTATATGGAGGCGAGTTACCCAGCCAGCCGAGTTCTCGGTCGGTACAAAACTGTTTTTCCCACCGCAGTGTTTATATGAGATAGACGGGTAACTCGCCTTGGCGAGAACTCGGCACTGGCAGCCGTGATCTCGGCAAAGCGGGATTAAACATTTCCCCATATAAACACTTTTCCCTGGGTAACTCAGCATAGCGGGATGAATTTTCTATATTCGTTGCTTCATGTCACTTTCGTTGATGAGAATCATCTCAAATATTATAACCCGCCAGGTAACTCGCTTTCATATAAACAGAACGTAAAGTTTATCCCGGCAAACCAGGTAACTCGGCTCACCGAGTAACTCGCCTCCATATAAACAGCCCCTAAGAGTGAATTACCGAGAACCGAGGCGTTTCATTTTCTAAGGTTCCGGGGGTTTTTTAACACACTGTACAGTATATACAGCGCCTTGAATTTTTAATTATCTCTTCTCTTGGGATATATCGTAGATACAGCTTTAGAAAGAACAAAGAAAACCGACTCAACTATTAAATAAGTCAGTTAATTACCTTGAACTTAACCTCGGCTTTTTATCTAAGACCCCGTTTACACGATGCCGGTACAATTTGAAAACGGAACAAAATCGTAATCGTAATCGTGCCGGTGTGTAAATACAGGCCAAAAAGTCTTGCGTTTACACGGTGCCGGTATAATATAATGACGGATTAGCATGTGACTATTCTCTTCCAATGAGAATTGAGAAGACTTTGTGAATACTGCTGACCCGAATACTGTGGTCGTATATATCGTGATTACCGTCATCAAACTGTTACGGCACGGGCGTTTACACGATACCGGTTAGTGTTGCGTTTTCATTTCATGCCGTCAAGGAACCCGTCTTCATGTAAACGCAAGGCCTAAACGGCATGATTTTGTTCCGTTTTCAAATTGTACCGGCATCGTGTAAACGGGGTCTAAAAGCCGACGTTCTCGGTATCAAGAATTCTTTATCACGAATTATTGATAATGATGGAATACTCTTTTTTGGTTTTTGTTCCAGCATGATAAAACAGACACTCACTGGCACCACTGTCATGCAGACTCTCCACCTGCATGTACATATAGTTTTCTGACTTGTCTTATTGTCTTATTTTGTCTTTTAAGGGTGAAAATCACGGTCTCTCTGTTACTGTGTGCTTCTGCAGTTTTCTCTATTTTAAGAGGAAAAAAGACTCGATATATTAAAATTAATAAAAGAAGTTTCTCTAAATAGCTGAATTTCCCTTCCCCCACAAGCGCGTGTTGAAAAGAAATGCCATCAAAGATAAGAAAAATATACGAACGCATTTCACGATGTCCGTATCCGTATATAATCAATACGTCAGACACAAAAGTCAATATACGCGTGTGACAGTCTTCCAAACAGGAAAACTGGGAGCGATTTGCCAACTGCCGCGCTGTCATCGCGCATTCCCAAATAAGGTCTATCTTCTGTATTTTGTTATTGTTGCGTTGCGTAAAAGCATTATTGGTTAAAGAATCAAAGGAATGCTTTCTTGTTTTCGGAAGCCCATCCGCCAAATAGTTTATTGTTTCCCGTTCTTGTTAAAGCAATGTTTATAATAAACGTTTTGGCAAGGAAATGAAGCAAGATTCTCTGGTCCACCTTTTTTCTAGCTGTTTTGATTAATTAACGTATATCTTAAAGGGGATTGGCATTAAAAATTAAGTTTGTATAATTTGAAAGAACTCATAAAATTGTAATCGTATCTTTCTGCGTTTTCAAGATATTTCAAGATTGTTTGATATGTAAATGAGATGGTCTCTGACGTCAGGAGTGGGGTAAAATATTTTCATACATGCAGAGCAAAATCACTTACATATATCTAACATGAAATGTTCAGCGTCGCAAGGAGTTTTTATGTGCACAGTTTCAAATGATTTCGCTGAACATACTTAGAGATATAACTGGTTTTGCTACATGTGAAAATATTTTACCCCACACCTGACGTCAGAGACCATCTCCTTTACATATCAAACAAATTGATATATCTTGAAAACGAAGAGAGATACGAAAAAGTTGTAAAGGATTTTCTATTACAATTTTATGAGTTCTTTCAAATTAGACAAACTTAATTTTTAGTGCTATTGCCCTTTAATCTACCTCGCAAACTAACGTGCTAAGAAGCAACTGAAATATATGTAAATTAAAATCCGCTTTCCATAATAAGGTGGTCCCAATCGCTCCATCGGTTAATCGGTGTTTTTTATGGAAACAATACTGGCCACTGGCCAGGACAATCGCAAACGATCCAGGCGAATCAAAAGATCTCCATCTTCTAGATAGAATCAGACGTATGTCGTTATCCAGGCGATCGAGAATTGTCTCTGGGGCTTTTTTGGAACATGCTGACGCGATCCGGCTATCCAGAAGATCTTTATGATGTATAGTGCGTATTTGCTTCCAAATGGTGACTAAATGTTCTGAACTGGGCAACCGACCTGAGCAATTGAGTAACAGAATATCACCGCAGTCGGATTCTATAGTTATATATAAATTTTAACCTAGAAAAAAATTATAAAAAATTCTTATTTTAAGCAATAGTTTACTTGAAATAAGAGAAATCAAGAATTATTACGAAGGGAACCTAACTAAAAAGTCGTAAAACTAAAACAAAGTCAGCAACTCCGCAAGTGCATGTCCACTGAAGACTATGTTGTAAGTTTACGCTTAACTCCTTGGTGCCCGAAAACTCCCTCATTGACGAGCAAAATCGTCTGGCGTTAGCCAGAGTTCCAAAAGAAACGATACAGACGCGGAAGGATTAAATTTTATTGATCAAGCAGGGGGTTTTTCAGATGAAAAATAACTTCAGAGCACTGCGGCCCAGCCGGCCATAGTTAAACTGAGACTGACGCTTGAGAAAATTTAATGCTTCTATCGGGAAGATCGGGCGTCCAGTGGGTCACCTACACAATGTTTATTTATTTATTTAGGTATATTAATCTTGTTGCTAAAGCTAAATGTTTCTCGAAGTTTCTTCTTGAAATCTTGTGATCGTGTGTAAGCATATATTGAGAGTTTTTCTTCTCGTTTTTGGGATTGACGCTAAAATATGTTTAATATAGTAGTCGCGGACGTGCAAGAAGCCGTAAAAACAGTCACTATATATTGCAGAACGGTTCAGCCGATATCGTAATTGCTATTTAATTTCTTCAGCAATTTTGTACCAAGCACTCCATCAACACGTACAAGCGATCCTGATCCGATTGCGATTATCTTTAATTACTTTGTTGTTCACACAGTAGAAAATGCTACATTTTAATACATGCACTTGTAAACTTGCAGATTTTTTCTCAACCCGATTAACTTTTTTGTTTCCTGTCCGTAACTGGATAATTTGTGGTTGGATATTTAATTGTCTGTTACGCCCACGTCGTCCCCACGTGTCTGTGTCTAACTGAGACGGCGTGGGAATGGGTTACTGTCCGTTCACCGTCACACGATGATCTGCCCAGTCTACATACTTTGCATATCTCACTAGAGAGAAAACAAACTAACAGCGTGACTTGTGATATGCTTTACCAACTCGCTTTATTTGTTCAACTGTGTTGGCTGTTGTTTAAAGATTAATATTAGGAAATTGTAGATAAGATCAAATGCTTGTTAACTTGTGAGCACATGACTATGAGCACATAATTATGACTATGAATTGGCAATCTTAACTTCCATCTGAGTCTCGGTGGCTCAATAATGGTTAGAGCGTCTAACCGGTAATTATAAGATTGCAGGTTCGAACCCTGTCTGGGGCTCAGATTTTCTGAGTATAAAAAATTGAGCTTGACGAACGTCCACGTACAAACGTCTGTTGTGATATTATCCTTTGGTAGTAGTTAAGATCTGCTTGCACGAAATATCTTGTGTCGACACCAAGTCAAAATTGTTGATGACTAAATTAACATTTCTAAAAAAAATTGTACAATTGAACAGGCCAAACCAAGACCAAGTTAATTTCTTTATTGTAATATTCTTTTTTAAATTTACCTGATAGCATTTGATATGCTTATTAACAAATTGCGTCATCTTTGTTGCTCACTCCCTCTAGATCCTTCCAAGGCCATTTTCTCCAAATGATAAAACACCATCTGCCAAATCGTGCACTAAAACAATACTAGTACCAAGTACGAGGCGCGAGCTTTCATGCTTGATTTTCACTTAGTATGCTGTGTACATCTGTCTTACGATATTTCATGTAGAAATGAGTAGACTGTTGCCCTATTTATACAACAGAAATACCGCACCTATGACAATTTACATCTCAGATCAGTTTGAAAATTTACATATATATTATAATGCACGCACTAGAAATTTTAATTTGTGAAAATACCCCACTTATTTACTTAGGAACACACAACGTGCATTTTCACTAGCTGTAAAATGTCGCGCGACTTTATGCAGTATGCACAACCATAACTTTTTATAGGTGATATGTGTTAAGTCTTGCGACATGTATTTTACTAAGTCTATAAACACCAAACGATTTTATTCGTGGCTGAGAGAATTAGAAAAAAGGTTACTACAAGTTGAAAACGACCTCTTAATTCTTTCGAGGCGGCGTCAGGCTCTCAAGTATTGTGTATATTTTACTCTGTCGGTGTCACAGGGATGAGTGCATGATTCCAGGACTGATGAGTAACCCTGTCCAGGGATGAATGACCCCTAACCCCACCAAACTCAAATTAATTACCTAATACAGACCCTTAGCCTCACTTCTAATCAAAGCCAAGAAGCGAAAAATGTTGGCCGTTCTTTTAATATATTGTGGTTGAACATAATATATTGTAAAAAATAGGGAAAAAGACTGTGAGTCATAGATAGGCGCTATTAGTATAATTGGCTATTGTTGTTTTTGCTTTGTTTTATTCGTTGACGACTCTCGTTGGCTGTAAGTTCAAGTCCATGAGGAGTTAGTGGTTGGTAATTTTACTATAGCTGTTTGAGTTGTTGCTGCGCCGAAGTCGAGCATCATCTTTTATTCCGTTCATTTCATGTTATGCTATGCAAAACTACTCTACTATACGCATATTCCATTCTATTCTTTTCCATGCTATGAATTGCGATTCTCTCTTCGTCTATTCCATTTTATTCTATTTTGCGCATGCTATACTATCTCATCCCTTCCCTTCCTACTCTGTCTTATTCTGCCCTATTCCATCCTATCCCGTCCTACTCTGTCCTATTCCGTCCTACTCTGTACTACTCCGTCCTACTCTGTCCTATTCCGTCCTACTCTGTCCTATTCCATCCTATTCCGTTCTATTCCAATCCTATTCCGTCCTACTGTCTTATTCTGTCCTATTCCATCCTATTCCGTCCTACTCTGTACTATTCCGTCATACTCTGTCCTATTCTGTCATATGGCTCTGTCCTATTCCGTCCTACTGTCTTATTCTGTCCTATTCCATCCTATTCCGTCCTACTCTGTACTATTCCGTCATACTCTGTCCTATTTCGTCATACTCTGTCCTATTCCGTCCTACTCTGTACTATTCCGTCCTACTCTGTCCTATTCCGTCATACTCTGTCCTATTCCGTCCTACTCTGTACTATTCCGTCATACTCTGTCCTATTCCGTCATACTCTGTTCGATTCTGTCATACTCTTCCCGATTATGTCCTATTCTATCCTATTTCGTCTTATTCTGTCCTACTCTGTTCGATTCCGTCCTGCTCTGCCCGATTCTGTCCTGTTCTATCCTATTCCGTCCTATTTTGTCCTATTCCGTTTTATCCAGTTATATTCCATCCTATTTCGTCTTATTCTGTCCTATTCCGCGCTATTCCATTTTATTTCATTCTATCCTGACTATCCATTGCTGTACACACAACATATGGAGTATTTGTCAATTGTAGAAAAAATCCAGTGAAAAACATATATTGCTACAAAATACAATTACAGCAGTTGTGGAACAGTGCAATTGAATTGTAAAAAAGAAAAAGAAAACAGTGTGCTTATTATAGTAGGCTGGTGCTTTTTTTAGAAATTTGCTCATTTTCCTCATTAAAGGGGATTGGTTTGGAAAAATTAAGTTTTTGTCTAATTTGAAAGAACTCATAAAATTGTAATAGAAGATCCTTTACAACTTTTTCGTATCTTTCTGCGTTTTCAAGATATTTCAATTTGTTTGATATGTAAATGAGATGATCTCTGACGTCAGGAGTGGGGTAAGAAATTTTCATACAGAGCAAAATCACTTACATATCTAACATGAAATGTTCAGCGTCGCAAGGAGTTTTTATGTGCACAGTTTCAAATGATTTCGCTGAACAAACTTAGAGATATAACTGGTTTTGCTACATGTGAAAATATTTTACCCCACACCTGACGTCAGAGACCATCTCATTTACATATCAAACAAATTGGAATACCTTGAAAACGAAGAGAGATAAGAAAAAGTTGTAAAGGATGTTCTATTACAATTTTTTTCTTTCAAATTAGACAAACTTAATTTTTAGTGCTATTGCCTTTAAAAGGATATTTACTCGTTTAAGCGCCGCCCCCGATTAAGCGCCGCATACGAGAGCAAAAATATTAAAGAGCGCGCCCTCAAATAAGCGCCGCATCTGAAACTCTAAAAATTTAAAGAGCGCCGCGGCGCTTAAACGAGTAAAAACGGTAACTTACTTGAAACAGAATGATATACTAAAGAGGGGTTTGGGGCAGGGGAGCGTAACTGAGGGAGGAGGCTTATTTTTATCGTTAACTTAAAAGGGGTCTTATTAGATGGGTGATTTATTAGAAGGAGGTTAATAGGGAGAGGTACTTATTAAATTTTCCCATTAAATAAAATTTCTCAAAGTCTTCTCTTCAAGGGGCATAAATTAATAGAAGAAGGGAATAATAAAGGTAATTTGATAATTATATTTAAATTTTTTTACAGCTGACAATATTTTCACTGCCAATCAAGAGGAAAAGATTGCAAACTTCATAGTGAAAATAATATATGGTAAGCAGTAACCTATAGAACATTCTTTATGACCTGTATTTACTTACTTCTCAGGCCTGGAACATAGAAATTAATGTTATGATTTTTATATATGACCAGCTAATGCATGCAGCACCTTTGATATAATAATACAACTTTATGGGATACATTATATGAACATCACCCTATAAAGCACCCTTTATGCGAAACCGTCGAACACATTTAAATAACTAGCAAAATAGCACTTCATGTAATATATATATCATACACGAGAAGCCGTTTATTATCTGATTTGAAAACACCGAGAAGTGTGTTGAAAAACGAGACGATAACCGTTTTTTTTAACTCACTTCGAGTTGTTTTTAAATCAGATAATAAACGGCTTTCGAGTGTATGGTATAGCTTCTCAAACAAATCAGTATTTAAAGAGAAATTTGAGGTAAAACTTGTCTTAATTCATTGGCGTTTATTACCACATTTCACAACAACGTCTCGGTAACTGATTTCCATTATGTTTTCCTCATGAATTTGATGAGTTTGAGAAGTATATATAGTCCCATAGAACACATTACATGATCAACTGACGAGCAGCACCCTGGCTATAAAGTACTTTTTACACAAATCCATGGAACTCGTGATCATACGTGTACATACACACATACATACATACAGGTCGACCGCAGTCGAAGGAGCTGAAGGCCCTTAGAACCCGGTGAAAAACCCTCGGAGCACAGGAGAGACCAACTAAACTCTACTCACGTGGTCCAAGCTCGAGAACGGGGCTGTTCCCAAACGGTCACCCATCCAAGTACTAACCCCGTCCAACCGGGCTTAACTATTGGTGAGAGGCAGCGCCCTAACAACACACGCCATCCGTGCTCCCCTTATAAAAGGTGTAAATACACCTTATACAACCAAATGTGCAAGCACGTCATAATTAGGAAACTTTATGGAACAATTATATGACCAACTGCACTCTATATTATATATAATTTCAAGCAACACCTTTATAACCAGCTATTTAGCCACCCAGCTCCTGTTTAGCCCCCCTTCTAATAAGTTCCAATTCTGGATATAAAGATAACCACCTCCATATTCTCTATATTTAGCTTTCTTATAATAAGCCCTTTCTAGTTAGCCTGGATTCTGGATAAAGATAACTACAATATTTCCTCTCGTGAAGTATTCCATCTCTATTTAGCTGACCTAGGGACCCTCTTTTGTATTAATTCTATTTTACGCAAATCATAGAAATTTTATAGTCTATCTCATATAAAACTTTTACTTGGAAAATTATTTTAACGTCCACTTTTAAAAGAAGTACTGTCAGGACCTCAGTTTGATATTTTTTCGTAATTGCCGCACTCAGGGCTAATAAGAAGTTAATAATTTTTTTATTAGCATACATGGATATTTATAAAAGTGCATATATCCCAAAAAGGCAAACATTAAGTTGGTCCTATTTGAAACTGGAACTCTTAAAATAATGAAGAATACCAATTTACAGCTCTTTCATATTTCACTTAGTTCTTTAGATTTAAAATCACGTATATCTTTACGATTATTGAACAAAATTATTTTTTACGATTATTGAACAAATTCAACTTTTCATGTTGCCATAGAAATAGTACAGTTTTTAGACCTCTACATTTTTTGTCATATCAATCCTTTTTTTTCTTACATAGCACGCTACTACGCTTTGTATCAGAATTCAATCTCTTTTAGCTCAGTAGGCAATTAATTAATTGTACCACTGTATGAGAGTTTTGATTTGGCAAACTAAGGAGCTGTTTATATGGGAGCCGGGACGGGACAAGTAAGCGGGACAGGACGTTTTTCATCCCGGGTTTATATGAGAATGTTCTCAGGCGGGACAGTTGCGATCGGGACGTTTCACAACACAGCTAGAAAGTTGTAAAAAACACAGAATAACAGAGAAATAAATAGAATTTAACGTATTATAATGAGTTGCTGTCTTCCTATATACTAGCCGTTATCACTCATTTGTATCGAATAAACAGCTTAAGAATCAAAATAAATACTCGAAACGGTATCCGTCAGCCTAGACACTAGGCCTTGAACGGTCAGATTTTCCTAATTATTCCAAATTAAATAATATAATTGATATTTCATAAATAAATAATAAATTGTTAATAACAAAAGGATAGTTGATGTAAGAACGACATTAGCCACAGTAAAAATACTAAAGCGATTGTCAAAATAGCAGCGGAGTTTTTGAATTTTCGCATCCTTGACAATCAGTTGCACCGCAATCGGTCTCAATGGAGAACACTTCTGCTAAATTCAGCCACGGTCAGCGGGGCGATCTGCTAAATTCAGCCACGGTCAGCGGACTATTAAGGGGTGCAAACCAATCAGAGAGCCAGAATAGAGTGGCTGAATTTGGCGGGAGCCACGGTCAGCCACCCTTGCCATATCTTGTTACAATTTTATTGCGAAATAATGCAATCAAAATCTAGTCGGCTCCCGTAGTCGGTAGTGGACGTCAGTCTGCCTTGACCGAGTTCTTCAAAGTGATATTCAAGAATGCCAGCGCGTATAGAGGGACAATGATTGTGCCTGTGACAGATAGTTGGAATATACTAGATGATAGTTCGCACAAGAAAATTAAGGAACTGAAGAGATGTTGGTTTCTTTGATTTCTTTATTTATAGCATGATTTTCTCTCTACTAAAATCGAATTCTGCTCGGAATTCTGTGTTACTATAAAACTGTGTGGTGTTACTCAGGATATATAAATCTTTAAAGCATTGATCAAATTGAAGAACAAGCATGAGATCAAACTGAGAGCCGCGACCTCTCTCTCTCTCATTACAATGTTTATAATTCTCATCGACTGAACACAGCATTTCTATCATGGTTCAACTTTGAAATATTATCTGCAAGATAAGAGACTTGTCAGTCGCGTGAATTAACACTCTCTTAATCGTTTGACAGACTGTATAGAGCGACGATATTTAGGAGTCTATTTACTAACTCAGTTTACATCTTCTGGCTTCATCAACTCCATTGTCTTTATTCTCGCTTTATCGAGGGAAAGACAATCAGTATAAAACGTAAAGGGACTCCATTTCCTGACCTGGAGTTCTAAACAGTGATCTGACAAATGCTAGCTGATACCTATAAATTGTTAATATTAATATTACACCAGCAGGGTTGCTTTGATTATTCTTGAAAGTGAAAATTGGCTGGCATTAGACAGAATATACTCAATAGAATTCTAAGTAATGGCCAAAGGATACCTAGCTGCTTGACTGGTTAGTTTATTTATATGTCACACAAAACCCGTTAAACATACGATTCATATTGGATCAATTACTCCTAAACATTTTATTGAATAATTAGAAGATCTTGGCTTGAAAGAGAAAAGAAAAATTTTGATTTGAGTAAAAATTTTACAAAGATCTCGGTGAAAATCATGTACAAAACGATCCTACAATATTACTCTAGATCTCTCTCAAAATGCAGGAAATGCGTTTACAGAGACTCTAATTTTCAAAATTTTAGGCTAGATCCGCCCCTGCCTTCTATATATAGCTTGGAACCCAACGACAAATAGAAGGCCTAGTCGAATTGCCAACATCTCAAAAGTGCCCCAAAACGGCCCATGTCAAAGATAGCGACATACAGTGTTATCACACGGCCCAAGTCAAAGATATAGCGACATACAGTAGTATTACACTTTAATGGAATGGTACATAAAAGTTGCTGGACACGAATCTAACCATTTAACGACCCAGATTTGACTTGTCAGTGTAGGAAATGTTTACGAATTACGATAATTGTAAGAAGTACGCGTATAGTAATCAATAGGTTATTTAGGTTTCATAACTTACTTGTTTTTATAATAGAGACTAACTGAAATTGACGAAATTGTGAGAAAAATCGTGTGATATCACTGTGTGTCGCTATCTTTAACATGAGCCGTTTTAGGGCATTTTTGAGATGTTGTTGGCAATTCGGCTAGGCTTCTTGCTAGGTTCCAGACCTTTGCGAATGCAAGCCCTCGCGAGAATAGTGGGCCTAATGTCTAGGCTGGGTATCCGTCATATCGTGCCAGTTAGGCGGACAAAGTATTTATATGGCGAAAATTGTCCCTCTCAAGTTGGGATCCCCGTCTCAAAATTCGACGATTTTGAGTGGCCAATCGTCGCCAAACGGACATTCGTCGAAAATATTAGGAAGAACTTGGCAAGAACTTGGCAAAAACTTGGCAAGAACCTGGCTGTCCGAAGGACGAGTGCTATTAATGTTGAGGTCTTTGAAAAACTCACAAGTGTATGGTATATCTTTTGGGCAAATTTTCAGCCCTCAGGGTCTATCTGTTTGGACAGCTAAATGGGTAGCCCACAAACTGTATTATATTTAAGATACAATCTGTTTTAATTTGTTCAGTTTTCTTTTTGAAATTAATGTAATTTTGATGGATATGAGCTCTGATAGTTTAAATCATCTTAAATATCAATTTCTTTGCTGAAATCACTGTTAATAAAAAATTTATAGTTTTTACCTGTCCGATAACAAAGTTAAGATGTTTAAATACTTATCCTTTGGAGATTAGTTTAGTGACTTTGAAGAAAAGCCAAAATGATGGTATTTTTAATACTTCGGGCTAATTATATCAATGATCTCCCTGGTTCGTAAGATGTAAACCGAACACTTGTAATATAAGAAACTAATTCCTGTTTAGGCTCTCTGAATATATTAAAACCATGCGCATAGCACGTGCTTCTGCCGGTTTGGTGCCCATCAAACTAACAATGAACTAAGTAATTATTAAATATCAAAGAATTAAGTAATTATATGCATTGGGTACATAAAAGACAGTGCAAGGCGTGTTGAACAGTATACACATCGAGGGGTGTATCACTTCAGAAAAAGTGTACGAGATTTTTGGGATTTCAAAATCCCGTGGGATTTTTTTTGGGATTTTGGGGGAATTTTTGAGATTTTGGTGGGATTTTTTAGAATTTGTTTTGAGATTTTTGGTGATTTTCTGAGTTTTTGGTGATTTTTTTAGATTTTTGGTGATTTTCTGAGATTTATTGAGATTTTTGCATACATGTACGATACACCCCTCGATACACATCATATGCGAAGAATTCAAAAAGCTAAATTGCAAGCAAGCTATCTTACTGGAGTTCAATTGCTATTGAAAACATGCCAATGCCTTTATAGCTAGACTTTAAAAAATACCCCACGCTCCCCTCCCATTCGATATCCACGAAAAGAACAGAATAACAATTTGAGAACGTTTCGACACAAAACAGAACTTGTGTGGCAGCATGGAGCTCAATTACAAGTGCCATAATAATCTGATCTGTAACTCAGTTTAAAAGTAAGCAAACTGTCTGAGTGTCATAGTTCAGTTCCTGCATTGACAGTATAGTGGATAGGAAACTAGTCAGCATTTTGACAACAAAGGTAAGCAAAAAATATTCTATATCTATATCTTAAAACATGCAATGTATTTCGACAGGTACCTATATCATTATATAGTTTTCCTGAAGCTCGGTCAGATATTCAAACAAATTACTGAAGTGCCTGAGCGCAGAGGGTCATCTGCGCATGAACGCATGTTCCCTTGCGCACGTTCTAGCAGATATAGTGTTAACTTATCTATAACTAGCTGCGGCGCAATAGTCATTGAACATTATTGTTGCTGTTGGTGAGTGGTTGGTAAAATGTTTAGTCACTGGATACTATAGTTACCCAGACCTTCATCATGCAGCATTCAACTGGCGACATGTTGCCACAAAATCAGTGAGCAGTGGTTTCCATGTGATCTAAATTCATTCTTGAACTTGCGCAACAAGTCAAGGTTTGAATGTTTATCCTCGTATAAACGCGACTCATCGAGTCGGTATTTCTTATCTCACTAAAGAACATACCACTTATTTTCCGTCTTGAACAAATATTGGCACACTCGTAAAATAATGGCGAGAATTTCTAATGGTCCCATCAATGAAACCAAAGTAATGTGTCGGAGTTAAAACAGTAATGTGATAACTGATAAACTCGTGATGTTTTGTCTTGTGTTTTTTTAGAGTAGTTAAAAAATAAACAAAGGGTTCGGCATTCGAATGCTATTCGTTGGTGGTCTATTATAAATACGTTGTTATCTTAAAACAAACAAATATAGTTTTATTAATGGAATGTTGATTCTGGGCTATATTTAGAATAGTATATGGAGCCTTATTTTTCTTATCCCCGTGCAGTGTCTAAGTGTCTTCCACAAGCAACTCTGTGGCTTAATTCTTAGCACGCAATGTTTTTTTTGCGAGTCAAGGCCAAATTAACAAGGATATAAGGATGAGCCAAAACATTGCTGGCAGCTTTAGAAACTTTGCCTGCGGGGAAGACTATAATCCTTAACCATTGCTGTTTCATAGGATAGTGAAATCTTCTATCGCTGCTTCGATACTTTTTATAGCATAAATTCTGATTATTGTTTCTTTAAGACTGTTGTTCCAATCAGTAACGTACAAAACATGTTTTTTTGTAATTCCTTCGCGTGCCAGACATGTCATTCAGCTAAATAACATGCAGTCAGTATAAAATCGCAAGACCGGAACAACCTGCGGAAGAGAAGAGTTGAAGGAATTAGCTGACAAACGCATTAACTACAAACTTACCTTGCACTTGCACAAACTATGTAATAATTTACAATAGCGCACTATTGCTATAACCCACTCCTGGCATAATTTTTCCGGGCTGGTTCACCCTTGGTTTCATCACACATATAAAAGGCAGGTTCGGTCAGGGCTTGCCTTAGTGATAACTGCGTGAGATGCAGAGGTAAATTTGCTCCGAGCGTCAACTATAGAACCAAAGAGACTCACCCATAAAGCCTGTTAAGACTAAATAATTAGTATGTTTTCATCAAAATACAGTTGAAGAGAGGGATAAACCCTTCGCCTGCTGAGTTCCGGAGTTCCTTGGTGCGTCAATCTCCGGATACACCTCCCTTGCAAGTTTGTTTGTAAAATAACTGACCAGTATATATGTTAACCGGAAATTCACATCGTACATTTCATACATGAGATATTGAAGAACACGGAAACATATTCTCATCCCGTTAGCTTGTTACATTAGTTCGTTCGTTCGTTCGTTCGTTCGTTCGTTCGTTCGTTCGTTCGTTCGTTCGTTCGTTCGTTCGTTCGTTCGTTTGTTTGTTTGTTTGTTTGTTTGTTTGTTTGTTTGTTTGTTTGTTTGTTTGTTTGTTTGTTTGTTTGTTTGTTTGTTTGTTTGTTTGTTTGTTTGTTTACTTGACTTCCGTTGATTGCTTTGTAGCTGAAAGTATTTTTCCATGCACGCGTTAGTTGTTTTATCATGTTGCATGTCATTCTCTCAACCAAAGCAAAGTTTGATGCAAAGTATAGGAGCGTGATGTAACCTCACTTACAGTCATTTGCAACTCACTTTTTACCCAAATCTTCGGAAGTTCGTAGTTCGTTTTGAACTCTGCATTTGATTGGTTGCTTGGTTCCTAGCAGCCAATCAAATGCGTAGTTCAAAACGAACTTTGAACTTCCCAACGAACTTCGGAACTTCGGAACGAACTTCCGAAGACTTGGGTGAAAAGTGAGTTGCAAATCTTTCCTATCTAAATAAGTACTTAATTAATATTTTATTCTGGCTACGTATGCATGCCAGACGATTTCATTCACCTTTAGGGAAAACCCTGGAATGAGTTAAGCAGTTCAGTTCCAATTCAATATTTTCCTGAAAACGTTTACACACCTCTAATCACCCTGATTTCATATTTGACTAAATCGCCATAATAGTATATTAAGAAATTTTTTTGAATGTGATTATGTCGTTACGTAAAATGATGTTTGTATTAAAACAATGTACGTGATATTAGAGCGTGATTTCCAGACATAATACTACAGTAAGTTATGTAAATACTAGTAAAAATGGGTCTGTTGGCAGATCTCTGAAGGGCTTGTTAACACTTTGAAGCCTGACGACGAGTCTTCAGTATTTTATTCTGGCTAACGCCAGACGATTTTATTCAGATGAGCTGAATATAGTATGCTGTACTGTAAATGCTTCGATTTGAAGTAAAGATACACCAAGTATATTTTAACAAACGATCCTGGCAACTGCATGCATTTATTTCAATTTCAAAGAAATAAACAACGCTTTCTAAAAGACCATGGTTGGGAGGGATTATACTTAATTGACCTACTCGTAGGATTGTTTGAAGTATCAGATATATGATATATCTTCAATGTTCTTAAAATATACACGGATATGGCTATAAGCTAAATTTAACACGAAATGTTTGCTGCAAAGAGATCAACATTTTTTTTTTCTTCGTGATTGAGGTTATTTACTACGAGAAAGCAAGAAGGTGCTTTCCAGCAAACTAGAGCATAAATATAGAGTGTATATTTAACAATTACTCGCCGAAGACGAGGTGAATATGAGAATATCAGTGAATAAGAACTGGGACGAAGTCGAGTTCACTGAGCCTGAGATGAATACTTTTTTTAGTATAAATACACATTTTCGTACTTTAAGGAACAACATTTTCTTTGAAATTGTTAATTTTAATACTCGTCTGTTGCAATTGACAAATTGGCTGGCAGCCATTTTGAATAAACGCTGTATGTACAGATTATCGATAATTAGTCCGCAGTAGCTCGACCAATCAGCGCGCGCGATTTTTTATAATCACCTGTGTATTTGTACTAAAATGCTTTAATACAATCCGCAATAGTAGTCAATGTTCTGCCTTTGCCACCATGTTAGTGATCACTAATCAGAAGAAAGAAAAAGTGAATATAAATTATTAATGACCATCTCTGCACTGGAATAGTTGCTTGTTTCTCATTATAGAAACACCTGTACATTAAACTTTAACAATTTTACAGCTGTAAGCAGTTACTATACTAACAAACATGCAACATAAAACATCACATTATTTTGAAAGTGACAAATCTAGATACATTGTCATTGCAAATGCATTTGCAAAACCGTGTAATAATGACAAGAATGACTACATGCACGTCATATCCACGTCAACTATTGCACTTTACGTATATGATGATAAGTTTTAGAAAGAAAATCTGTAAGAGAGGAAAGATTGGAAACGCTCGTCAACTGCCTTTTGAGGATTGGAATTAGATTAAAAGTATAGTCCCTCTCATGGCTTTGGAAAAACTAGTAGGCCAGAATAGCTTCAGTTTATACAGATAGTATATATCGTCCACTTTAGTTAAAATAATCACAATAGATGGATAGAATTAACGTCCGCCTGGCGCCTGATGTTAATGTGCGGCATTAATTTGTCAGTTAACAGTGAACACTCAATTAATCTCTTCTAAGTTTATACGTAGACCTTTAAGTTTACCGGCTGTAAAATTTAACACCAATATACCAGCTAGTGTGGGAAAGTGTCATTTTAAACAATAGCTCATGCAAATCTCAATCTGCGGTTAAACGAATTAAACCCAATAAGGTAATAAATGGTTATTTATAAAGAGCTAAAAGTGCCGAAAAGGTCAGTGGTTTGGCTTAACAAGTATGATAATCCATATTAGTATAATCTATTTTTTAGAATAGAATAGAACAGAAGTCAAGTTTAATCGAGTGAAATGCCAAATATAATATTACTTGAGATATACGCAATTCTTTCCCGGCATGCATCAGCACCATAATCAAGACAACTTAGACCCCGGTTTACACGGTACCGGACGAATTCGGAACCGGTCTCGAATTAGTACGGTTCCGCCTGTTTACACGGAAGAAAATCTCGGAACCGGTCTCGAATTAGTACGGTTCCGCCTGTTTACACGGCGCAATAGGACGAATTCGAGACCGGTCTCAAATTCGTCCGGTGTCGAGTTCTAAGGCTACGTTTACACGGTACCAAGCTTTCGGCAATGCCCTCCGCAGCTCGACCATGCAGTTGTCATTACATGCATGCACTGCATTAGACAAACTTGGATCAAGTCTGTTTGCGGATTCTATCCTTGATGTTTTTCAACATTTTTGCAACTAGTCCGCGTTTGGTCTTCGAGCTACTGTATAATCCACATACAAGAAATTACATGCGAGTTAAAAACCCAATAAGTACTTGGCATTTTAAATGACACAACTCGAGTCAAAATATAAGAGAACTGTCGTAAAGACACTACTTAATTGACTAAGTAAAAAAAACCCATTGATTCAAGCATGCAGTCACAGTCAACAAGAAATCTAAAGGGAAATATATACTTCCCTTTTATAGCATCGGGCATATAAATAGCGGTGAGCGTTGATATTCCTAGCATGTATACGGATATAAGATATGATATAAGATCGACGTTATTATACAACAATCGCACACAAAAGTGAATTAATGTCGTATTACAAGCAATGCTTATTTTTAAAAAGCCTTAAAAATATACATAAAAAGAATTTTGAAAAGAACACGAACAGTAGGATTGGGGACTACATGTAATTACAAAAATATTAGAAATTACAAAAATATGAGCTAATCTTCCGATCTGGTCGCACGAATGGCAAGACCATAGTACTCTAACAGTATTTCACTCCTCGGAGCTTTGACGGTTTAAAAACTCTTCATTTACTAACCTAATAATATACATGCTAGCCTAGTACAGTTTTAAGGAATACAGTGCAAATTGTTAGAGCCAATGAGCCAATCAAAAACAATATGAACTGTCAAGAACCAATCATGTTCTACAGCGAATTTTGACGGAGGATGCCATTTTTCAACCTCGTACCCAGGCCCTTTCCTAAATAAACACAGATGGTGGGCAAAATTTCGAATAGTGGAGAACAATTCGTTCAAATTTGAAGCAAATTATTCGTTAATGTTGTCATAGATATAATGGAAGGGGAACTGGATAGGGAACTTAAAACGATGTCGCGAAACCGGAAACGATGTTTGCACAACTTGCTATGGTAATTATACAATTATAAGCGGCTAATGCACCTAACGGGGGGTCCCACATAGATCAGCTATAGCTGAAATTAAACAATAGTTTAGAAAGGAGTCTGATACTTATTTGAAACTGTGTTGAATTTATTCGTTTCAGTCTTCTCTCAGAATTGTTATTTTGAAGTATGCATATGCGATTCAGAATTTGTCGGTTCGGTTGTTTTTTTTATCAAAATTGTTTCTGTAGTTTTTCTTGAAACAAGAGTAAAAAAATACTGAACAAATTCATCACTGAGATGTTGTACACATGAAATATCATAAAAACAAAGCTTTGTAAAGGTGAGCAAGTATGGGTTTTTTTACAATTCTTGATCTTGTAGTACGTTTTGGTTTGGATTTGGTCGTAGCGATTGAGTGTAAACTGAAAATTGAACATTGAACCCAATTTAATTGTATGAAAATTTGTTCACACAAGTGAAAATATCAGAATAAGGTTTTTCAATATTTCTTGAATGTATATGTACAAGATCAGTCTCAAATTAAAATAATGTTTTGAAAATATTCACTCATGATCATGAAGGCGACATCATCTGTGAATAAACAGAATACTAGATTTTTACCGGCCTCTGAAGTTATACTAAACCAATTAATTTTTAATTGCTAACTGTTAATTATTTACCTTCGGCTTCGTTAGTATAGTATTTTCAGCTTGAAGTTTCGTTTGTTTTTGCTGTTCAAGCTGTCGTAAGTTAAACTCAGAACACTCTGAGCTCCAAGACGAAGGACTCTGAGACTTTCGAGCGTTTGATATAGCTTTTTGAATGAATCAGTATTTTAAGAGGAATTTGAGGTAAAAGTTGGCTTAATTTAGGCTAGTGTTTGATCAAATCTCTAAACTCTGTTTCGGTACGGATTCCTTCATGAGTTATTAATGAGTTTGAGAAGGTGAGTGTTTTACGATGTTTATGCCTGGAAACGAGTCAAACCGTACGTGTTTCACAAATAACTAAGGCCCCATTTACACGGTACCGGACGAATTCGAGACCGGTCTCGAATTCGTCCGGTTCCGCCTGTTTACACGGAAGAAAAATTCGGAACAGGTCTCGAATTTGTACGGTTCCGCCTGTTTACACGGCGAAATAGGACGAATTCGAGACCGGTCTCGAATTCGTCCGGTACCGTGTAAACGGGATCCAACTTACGACAGCTTGTACAGCAAAAACAAACAAAACTTTACCAACTTCAAGTTGAAAACGCTATACTAACGTGGAAATATATTTACTGAAAATAAACGGACACAATGGGACTTGTAGCCCAACAAGTACTTGTGACAACATCGCTGCCAAACGTTTACGCATGCACGAGGTTTAGTTTAGAGTTCCGGTTAGCCGTGACAACAACAACCAGAGAAGACTGTCGCCAGAGCCAAATTAATACTCATGACGTTCTTGCAAAAAAGGGCATGAAAATTACGAAGGGGGCATTTCAGAATATGTTACAATATTGACAAAGAAGCCATGCACAAATTACTTACCTTAACGTTTTGGTGGTATGCTTGTAATTTTAACTTTTGTGTGGAACTCTCGGACCAGTCTAAATATTTCAGTGATTTCCATCTGAGTTCCAGTGGTTAGAGCGTCTCGCTGGCATCCCCGCGGTCCGTTTTGCGCATGTACAAAACTAATGTTTACATCTTTATTTACAAAAAAGATACTGATAGCTCTTTCAAGATTGTAAGCTTTTCTTGCTTCTTTTTTATTATTTGTACTCAAAGCAAAACATTTTGAGAAGAAATCCGAAGAGGCATCCTCGCTTGGATTTCTGCCATGTTGCTCAGAAATGTTTACACGGTACTTCATGTAATTATTTACGAATGCCTTGTTTGTGAGACTCAGAAAACAAAGACGGTGGATCATGCGCCGAACAGACTGGATAGCACCTTTAACTTACGCTAGCTTGTGCAGCAAAAATTATTTACCTTCGGACAACAAAATTACGGTGGCTCTGTACCGAATCGTAACGGCACACACACTCACTAATGTTTAAAAATAGTTCAGTTATTAACTGAAAACTCTCAAAATATAACTCACAAATGTCAAAAACTCCCCAACACTTGTAAAATCCCTTCGACTCTCTTGTACCACTTCGAGGCGACTTCGAGTCTGTCACATGACCGCACAAGAAACCCAAATATGGGCAACAATGAGCTACAACGTTTGGAAGGTAATCCCTAATTCGGGCCACACTCCGCCTAAAAGTTAATGTTCTTAACTTTTATAATACTCTTTGTTCTACATTAGTCATCATCCTGTAAACATGGTGTGGTTTTCTCTCTGGCTTTCTTGGCTGCTTGTCTCTGGCACAGTGCGTTGTACTACTTATGGTCCAACAGGTGCTTCAACTTCTTCAGAATGCACGCTTCGGATTTCCAAGGGGCATACCTATTGGACTGGTCGTTCTATCTGGTGTCCTTTGTGCAGTAGAGCTACTCCTCTGACTACCCCGTCTCTTCCTCTGATATGGCGCACGGTACCTTTCCTTTCTTCCAGAGCCTCTGTTTTTCTCATCTCCTAAGACCAATACGACCTCTCCCACTTTTGGTAGATGTCCATTCCCTTTGACCATGCAATGGGATTCCACGAGGCTGTAGGTGTACTGGTTCTTCCAACGAGACCAGGAATATTCTCTCGCAGTGTTGATGGCTACGCCACTGTTAATTCTTTGTTCAGTAGAGAAATGCATTTTGTTGATAAACAAAGCTTGTAATAGAATAACAAAAATAAGTATAAAAGTGTCCACATGTATGTTTCTTTCGACTTTTCTCGCCATTAATATATAGATTAGGGAAACACGAGTGGCGTGTGCTGTTAGCGCGCTGCCTCTTACCAAAAAGTTAAGCCCGGTTAGACGGGGTTAGTACTAGGATGGGTTACCCCTTGGGAATCACCCCACCTGTGCTTCGAAGGTATTTCGCCGGGTTCTCCGGTTTTCCTCCCTCCGTAAAATCAGCTGTGATCCGTCTGTGTCGTATGGCGGCTGCCTGGAGCGCCTTTGGGCCACGTTGATCTGCGTCCTTCGCAATCTCGTACCCAGAGCCTTAGCCGGCACGGTGCCGGCACGCAAACATGCAGAAGGCTCTGGGATAATCCATATCGGGAAGTGTTTTGATTGGCTAACTAACGACTGACTTGGATCAACTCTAATACTGTTTATTGTCATAAAACAATCACAATTCGTGTAAATCGTAACTAACAAAACTCCGACAATAAACGTATACTAAGCAAAAGTATATGAAAAGCTCAGAAGCTGTATCATTCTTATCTATTCACAAAATATTATATACAAGTCTGATGTCACGCGTGTCGGCAAGCCATGTAAAATTACTTAATTGACAGCTCCACAAAATTGCAAGCTCTAAATTTATTAAAGCATACTATATCAAAATTAATGATGTCTATAACAGTTTATCTTTAATTTGTAGACCTTCTCTGTTTAGTTACTATAATGACGTATCCAGTGCACAGCAACCCAAAAAAACATCGCCCTCCATTTGCGAAAATAATCTCGATATTACGTCTATTTCTGGCGGCGCATGCTCTTTTCAATCGGCAACCGGTTTTTCGGTTTCCGGTGATGGATTATCCCATGCAGAGCCTTTGTTTGCGTGCCGGTGAAGGCTCTCGGTACGATATTGCGTCCTTTGTCAGCCTTGGCATGGCTGCGATTAGCCCCCAATCCTTTATCCTTTATTCAAAAGCTGTAAAAAATAATATACAGATGAAAAAAATTGTCAATTCTAGTTTGGCTGAGAGCAGTGCAATTTTAAGGAAATACGTTGCAAATCTCATCAACCTTGATCTCATTCAGTATTTTAATACTTAGTATATATTAATTGAGTATTTCTTTTTAGTTTTTTAAAGCCCTCAAATAGCTTGATAGTGTTTGAAAAACTCACTCATTCATGTTGTTTTTTCAGTCTACTGAAAATCATGCTATTATATATACCTATACAAATGTTGTCAAGCCGGTATGAAAAGAGCGAGATGAATAGAAATGTAAAGCTCCTTATTTTATTTATGAACTTTATTCAAACAACATAAATACCAGATTTGGTATATAAGATACATACATATAACATATAAACTAGACTACGTGCTCAACTATAAACTTTCAAAACTTGTTAAAACATTAAAACAGTATTTAGCTACCAAAGTCATAATTGTTTTGTCTTGCATAGCAATGACATACATGAAAAGGTCTTGATAGCTAAATTTAAAAAATGAGTTATTTATTTTACAGAGACTTTCCATAAAATTAACTCTAAGATCGGCGAACTTTGTGTTTCTGCATGACATTAAAAGTGTGTTTGTTTTCTTATTGAAACAATTTTTCATGTAGCTGACATTAAAATTGTTGTTCGTTCCCAATCTCATAGACGATGTTTGCATAGTTGTTGAAGAGATATTTATTCAAATTCTTAAATTTTTTTGACAAATTATTTCAGTTTTCAGTTAAAGACTCTTAATTTGCCATTATTTCCACCTTGGTTGAATTGCTCTTTCCAGTATTCAGTATAAAACTCATGTAATTTATTCCTCAAGTAATGGCAAAAATTTCCTTGTTCTTCGGGTGGTATTACAAAATTTTTAAATTATTATATTACATAGTGTTGTAGTAAATATTTTGTAAATAATATTGGTTGTAAATTAGAGTCCATACAGACTCTCGCTGCTTCACCAGCGAGGGTATCTGTAAAAGTTGAGCTTTTGATGCGAAACCAATATTTTGTTATAAGTGTAGCTATTTGTATAATTAGGGGTGCCCTTCCTAGTTCACCATAGACAGCTAAATTTGTAGATTTTGAGTGAATAAAAGTGAATAAAGTGATTTTTATGTGATAAATACTAAAACAATTATTCACCTCATCACCTACACTGCTATTTATAGTATAGTTGTCTTTATTTATTCATGCAAGTACCAGATGGCACGGTCGGCGCGGTCGGTGCGGTCGGTGCGTGTAATTACGCATATATTAAAACCATATTCAACCTAGTGTATTCGTAGTCGATAATCGGCCTCTTTTTCTTTGTTTTAGCTAATTTTCTATATGTAAATATTTGTTTTTGTGATTTAATGTAAGCAATTGTAAATTTCACTATTTTCCAGCCAATTTGAAAGAAACAATTATTACTTTAAAAATGGTATCAGAAGGTTAATTTCGATAGATATTTTTGAGATAACTAGCCAGGCTTGTTTTAATTCTGGAGCAATACATTTTAGGAAAAAACAAAGAACTTCAGTATTCAAACTTGTGAAAGATGGAAACAAATACTGTCATTTGCAAGGATGCTCACTCAGCTAAGCTATATCCTGTTGCTAGAGACTTGACGGTTTCGAGGCAGGTCAGTTCGAGGCGTATGCATGTAATTAAAATCCATAAGACAAAGTATCAAAATTATCTATAATCACACGCTTATTATAAACTACGCTATATACGTCACGAGTCGTGCTTAAACTAACATTCTAATTGAATGATTTACAATACAAAGACTGGAAACTATTCAACAACAAAATATTTTCTTAATTTCCTGCCACAATTAACAATACAGATTAACATTAATACAGATGGACTTCTATTTGTGTGTCACACTGTATATATTAACAATGCATGAGTTTAAGAGGTCTTCGATACAGTGACATCATTTAAGAAAGGAAAACAAAAAAAGACCCGTATCATATTAGCAATTTTGATTGATGTAACTTCATCAGTTATATCTCTAAATAAACCTGTAATATCAACTTCAGAAAACAACTCATGATTTATTTTGTAAACTGATATGAAAGGAACGCTAGGACTTTGAAAACGCCTAAACGATTGGTATAAACATTTCCTTAATCCTATTTGTCAGCCACAAGCTTAGACTTCAAATCACTAATAGCTGTTTATGCGTGTGCTATTTTTGTATTAATATAAAACAAATTTAGAACACAGTTTATGTCAAGAATTCCAGCTGGGTCAAGTCCGTGTCTTTTAAAACAACAGAGAAACGGACCAAAATAACGCAATAAGCTAATATAAACTGAATAACAGCATATTGCCCTTCTATAAATAGTTTGATGCATGCCTTAATTATAAATTATTAATTGTTTTGTCTTGACTTGAGTGTGGCGTTGATTGCATTACAAGTATCATGTTCAATACAGAACAGTTTATATAACAAGCACGTACTGTTAGCACTATATTTTATTTACTACCTAACGATTGATTAAAAAAAGTGCAAAGGAATTGAGATAGTTCATAGTTGAACAAGTCCATACTTTATTATTTTTCCCATTTACAAAAACAGGAAGCTATTGTCACACCGTCGTAAAATGACGCACGCCATTAAAGCTAAAACGGTAAGTTATAATATACTTTAATGTATCGGATGTGGAAATATCTGTAGAAACATGTGGCACGCCTGACTTTTTTAATTGGGTTTCTAAAACGGAAAGAATTTGCGCAAAAAGAAGATGTGAATAGTATGTCAACAAGTTACGTCAAGGTAAAGAGGTAAAGACACTTACAAATAGACAGTTGTTGTTCTTTCTTTCTTTTGAGAGCGTTTTGTGATTGAGCTTTTTATAACGAATCGTTTACGTTCCATTGCACTAAGGTGCACAAATCATCAAACCGAATTTATTCCGTCCATTTGACTGCGCGTGGCATGTATACCGAAAACTGTAGAAAACTCGTACTAACTTGTACAATGAACATCACTATCACATAAACAACGCCATGTTTACCGCATCTGCACGCGTCAGCTTTTTATTTACAACATTTCCGAAATCGTGGTAGGTGATCTTTTAGCCATTAAAATTTTCTAATGGGGTAACTTTTATCCATTGAAGGAAATTGCTAAATAGCTTAAATAGGATAGAAACGCTCCTTGCATGAGAGTGAAATAGCACGGAAATGGAGTGTAGAGGACATTCAATTTTGAACAAAACAACCACCAGAAGACCCCCCAAACTTTATAGCAATAATGAATCTTGTTTATAAAGAGGTATTTTTCTTTAACTCAGCACTGAATACCTATTCAACCGTACCGTTTTAACTTTTTTACTACTATTAGTGGAAACTGGATTAAATTCTTAAATCAAAAGGTAAGGACGTTAGATGTTGCATATAGTTTCTCGGCAGGAGAATTGCAAAGCATATAAGTGCATGTACGTCATTTTTATTTCATTTAGCTGATGGCATAGCTGATGGGAAAAAGCCGAGATAGCGTTAGCGTTAGGTTTCAAGGTATACAACAAACATTACCGTTTAAATGCCCCATGTATTTTAAAGTATGTGCTTATCTGGCGTTTGAGGCTCTAATGACAAGGCTATACTTAAAAGCGATGTTGTTGATAACGCCATCAAACCAATTTCAGGGCTTTTTATGGAAGTGGTCTTCGGCGCTAGATCTACAATATAATGTGCATGCTTTGAAACCGCTAAATTGCCCTCATGGTTGCCATTCCTTGGGTTAGGGTTATGTAAACCCACTTTTTGGAGTAACAAAAAGTGCCCAAGTGAAACAAACAAACGGACGAAGCGCATCAACCCAAAAATTTTACGTTTTTTATTAATGTAAGAACAAAAAGGAAAACTCTACATGTTATAGATTTGCAACCAAGCGCTCTTTTTAGAGCATCAAAAGCGGAGGCACAGATAATCACGTATATCGTTAAAATAACAAAGTAAAAGTAACTTCTTATCGTTCCTCGCCATATTTGCCTGTAGCGAAATATTTGTTTGCGTTGCCAACGTCTAGTTTTCCGTTCATCTACCATCATGGATAAACTGTACGCGTTTATTTTTGTACAAGCATTTCTGCTTCTTTTGCATGTGGGCTCTCACCTCCTCAGGTGTAAATTTTACAACAAGCTGTGCAATGAGCAGGAAATATTTTTTGTGTTTGTTTTTTTAAACGTTCTTCAGTGAGGTGTTCTGATAAAAGTATCCTTTCCAAAGCCTCTTCAGCTTTTCATCTTGACAAGTTATTCAAGTCAACGAGGTATGTTAATGCATCGCCGAGATGGCAAAGTACTGATTTCAACAAGTGTTGCATCCATGAGGGAAAATACAGCACAATTATTGGCGCTGATTAGAATCTTTCACCAACGCAAATCGGACATCATAATACTTAGTAATTCTTTTGGCAAGCTGTGCCTCGCCTGTGGGTTTCCTGTCTCCTATAGTTGATTGAGGTACCATATAAATACAGCGTGCCCTGTTGCATTGAATCATTGAATTGAAGAAAGCTACCCTCTATACCACAAGAGGAGACATTTTTGTATAACGAGTTGGAAAGGATTATTCTTTTGAACAAGAGGATTCAATTGAAACTAAAAGGGAAACTTTGCTGATTCCTTTATATATATAAGGTTGGTTGAAATAACACCCGTATTCTTTAATTCTCCGAACTTCTAAAACGTTTGGGTATATGGCATTGTTACTTACTTTTTACACTCATACAGTAGAGCGTACGCTCTCTATTTATTTAGCCTGGCCCAGTATCAGCTGCTTATACATGTTGTAGTGCGGTAATTCGCCATGAACAGTTGCGGTGTTTGTTAAACTATAACTCGTAAGCACGACTATCTACAGTTGCCTTGAAACAAGTAGTTGTGTAATATATCATCAAAATGAAACATGTCGTGTAACAAATTCAAGCAAAGAATTCCACAGCTATAGTCACGAGGATCGAATGAAACATATTGTCATACAAGCACTCATGCAGGTATACATGGCGCCAAGGAAGTCTATAGCTGCCCGACCCAAATCACTAAATTCTTTTCTCAGTTTTTGAGACATTACCCTCTTGTATTTTTATTCTTTTTCTAACGTACTTGATAAGTTCTAACTTACTACTTTTCTTATACGCTTCGTTGGCTATTCTTTTGCGCGCACTATAAATGCAAATATGCAATTGGACTCGGAAACTCTCGTGTTGCCGGATGCCACCCCTTTGGCGAATCATTTTGCTAGAGCTGTCATTATATTGTTGGAAACGGCGTGATACCTTGACAGAAATAGAGAGACCTATTGAAGCAATGTCGGCTAGCTCCTGTATAGCTTTCACCAGTTATCTAATGCGCGTTGGCTTTGTTCCACTGAGTAGTTCTCCGGGGCCTCTTACGTCCAACAAAATCCGGTAAACGCACTGACGAACGTGTCCGGTGGTAGGATCCGGAGCTTATAATACAGTTACACGGCCGGTATTCTTTATAATCTACTCTCCCACCGCGGAAGAAGAAATATGTTTGTCAGGTTTCCACTATGCACCAGCCAAATATGCAGATAAGGGAGCTGAGTAAAGAAAAAGCACCTGGCACTTTAGTTGCTGACTTATTTGATTCTATTTTTGTTTCTTGTAAAAATGTTTCAGCATTTTTGAACTCCTAAACACTTTTCACTCGGTATATTTTTGGGTAATCTATGTACCAAAACGGCAAACCGTTTTGGTGGGTCTTCAAACATTTAATTACAAGCGCCTACGCAAATTGGCGCGTTTCGAACTTTGCCGTCGTTGTGAACAAAATATCTGAGCCTGATCAATATGACATGTATATATACCTGCAATCGAAGAATGCTGTTGTAAGGGATACGTGAACAAATGAGTAAGAGTTACTGGAATTTTCTTTTTTTCGCTTCTTTATTTGAATCGTGTAGAATTTATTTTGACACGTTTGATAAGAAATAATTACATCACAAATCTTAACTATGTAAAATGGGCAGAACCGAATTACTGGGATCTAATGGGTAAACATCCTTTGCGGGATAAATAATTCCCATTCCCAACATGTCCTGCGCACAAAATATTCTGGACATCTGGAAATTGATTATAAAAGTAACATATGAAAGCCAAGCTGCTAGTTCAGTTTAACGCTTCGATCTCCTCACACGAAGGTAGAATCGTGGTCAAACGAATAATAATTGAAATCTGGAATTCAGACATTTCATACTTTTTCCAAGCAACTTCAAATACTTCACAAGGTATCGAGGATTCTTTATTTCAGTTTTGATAGCGTTTTTCTCTACGGTGTATTTATGGTTAAAAACAGTCAGTCAGTTAGCATAAATATTGTAAATACGCAGAGGTTTGCAAGAACCCAAATCAGGATTCAACTGAGTTAGGTAGTATTCGAGTTTAGATCCTCAGTTTGAATTTCTCTGCTTATACTTTATATCTAGATTACAAAAGTTAATATTTCTTATATAAATCTTAATATTTATTTCGCCAATTATATATTTTTGCATATAAATATTAAGTTTCTCGATCCTCCTTGCGTAAAAACTTTTAATCATGCACACGAGCGCTAAATACGTGGACGAAAGACACTCGAAGGGCTAATTTAAATGCACATAAAGGAATATCATATTATCAGCAAGTTATGAATAGGGTCTATAAACTAACATACAATTTAAATCTAGATATTTTATAAGCAGGATTTCTACTAGCCGTAAAATATCACGCGCTCGACTTTTTTTCTTGCGAGTTTCCATGTGGAACGAAGTAGACAACTATTTAATTTGTACAATAGAAAAGTAGAGAACGCGATATTTTACGTAATATATTCAACGCGAGTGAGTGTTCTCCTTCCGATTTTTAAATACAGCCAAGCAGGTTGAATCTTCATCTGATTTCTATTGATTAAATATTTGTTTCTTTTGAACTTTTCATGAATTATTGATGAGTTTCAAAAGCCTAGTGGAAATCTAGCTTGCCTTTAGTTTCAGATAACGTTTTACGCCGCGGTACTGGACGAATTCAAAATGGTACCGAGATTTGCATGGTCACCCCTGTTTGCATTTATACTTTTTTGTCTTTCACGGTTCCAAATTCGTCCTGTAAACATAATTTTATAATATTATTCACATAAAACAAATAATTTCCACAGCCTTAATAATATTAATTTTAATTCTTCGAAAGTTTTCATGGCGATAATGTAATATAGATTTGTGGAAACACCACGTAAAATATTTATTTGCTAAGCTTTCGGTCTGTTGACTCAGGCCTTCATTATTGCTCAGGCCTTCATTATTGCTCAGGCCTTCATTATTGCTCTGATGAAGGCCTGAGTCAACAGGTCGAAAGCTTAGCAAATAAATATTTTACGTGGTGTTTCCAAAAAACTTATTTATATAATATTCATTTTGTTAGGTTTAAGCAATATACCCCACATATGGAAGACCTACAGTCAACTATAACTAAACACATGGGCCATGGCTTTAGTTTTGCAGCAATGTAGAGCCACAATTTGATCTCAACTCTGATAACTAACTACTTGTAGATGCAATGTCCATGAAATATAAACCGTGCTTGCATGTCTGAAGCACGTGCGCTGTCTCCATTTTGACGTTGTTTAGTCACATAATATATCCAAATATCCTACCACGCAAAATTGTTTTCGAGCTTAAACGTCCTGTAGGATCTTGTATCCTGGGAAAGCCTGAAATTCCCACACTTATTTTCCATGTCGTTAACGGTCAGACGTATAATTAAGACAATAAGATCCCGCTAAGTATGTTGTGTATGTTTCAATGTTTCATTTTTAGTTCATTTATCAACGTTTCGACAGGGATATATCTATACAATTATATTAAAGGCACGGGCCAGCCATGACTCATTGTATATATATAAATACTGACTAAATATTAAATATATCAGATATTAAATATATCAGTCTACATGTTTCTAGATTCACACAGTAGTAGAACGGATTTTTTGGAACACCATCGTCCAAAACAGTACTTCAAAAGCCAAAACTCGACTAAAGGAATGATTGTGTGCCTTGGTTTTATACATATACGTTATATGTACACATAGGCGTAGCAGCCCAATTCTGTTGGGGGGGGGGGGGGGGGGCAGAGATTGTTGCCCGAAAAAAATAGGGTTAAATATTGATTTTTAAGTCGTATTTTTCAGTCTTAGTTTAACGTATGAATTTTTCTTCAACATTTCACAACAATACATGTCAAAATTGACCGAAATTCCTAGCAGAAAGTGCCCGAATTTTCCTTTTTCAAATATTTTGGGAGGGCAATTGGCCCCCCTGCCCACCCGCCTTCTACGCCTATATGTTTGTACGAATATTTGACATTTAAAAAATTAAACTCAATTTATGAAGAGCATATTAAAGTTGTAGTATAGAAAAAGTGTAAGTGTGATAAATTTATAGTTTAAAACATAATGTTCCTTTTATACTGCATATCACTTGCTTTTATTCCTTCAACACTATAGTTAAATGTATCTTTGCTACGTACGTTATATATATATATATATATGGCTATTAACGCACAATGCTGCCCGGCAATGCCTGCAATTCACACTGCAGCATTTTTTCAGCTAGTGATATACCTGCAACAATATATTCCTCACACAGCTGGTTGCCCTTCACATTGTTATAGTATATTAATTAGAAGACCGTCTAGTTCTCCAATTGGTATACATCTGGCTTTACTATTAAAGCTGTCACAAGCTAGAGATGCACGATAACTACACCAGCTGTACTTACAAGTTTTTAAGAATACTACACTTGGCAAGCTTGCTTAACTTTGTTTATATATTTGAGCTGTCGTGACATTTGGAATATACTGTACAAAACGTTAAGCTTGGTTCACACTAGCGATATAAGCATTTAAAGCACAAGGGCAAAACAAAAGAATGAAGTCAAGCCTGCGACATAAGGACAGTTATAATTATAATCATAAGATCATAAGCCAAGAGCAGAACAAAAGACGAAATAAAGAAAAATACTCGTTGTTTTGTCTTCGCAAGTCCCAGAAGAAAAGTCATGCTTTGTTTTTGTGCTTATGCTTACGTCGCTAGAGTGAAGCAGGCTTTACTTTTGAATACAATGGTTTAAAACGACATTTTAGTGTAGTGTGTATAAAAAAAACCCGGAACCCTTAGAAAATGAATTAGTATTCTGTTCAAACAACCTATTGTAGTAGTTTGAAAGCCCTAAACACCTCTGAGCCACGGATGCGTAAAAAACACGGTCTTATACACCTGGGAAATTAAGATAACTTGAAGTGTATGCATGGTGAAAGTATTCAAAAGCTTTTTCTCTTCCTGTTTAACTTATGTGCTGATTAATTTATAACGCAGCACTTTTAGGGCTTTCAAATACAACAGATATCTGACACACACTGACAGATACCTTAACTACACTAGCTTCATTCCACCATCCAAGTATCAAATCGTCTGTGTGCAAAACTCTCGTTCATCGAGCGCGAACAATTTGTGACGAAGAACATCTTCAGGATGAATTAGATCACCTTAGGTTGGATTTAACTAACAACGGAGTTTTTCTGAGAAGATGATCCAAGCTTCTATGACACCTTCGGTCATCTGGAGCCGAATACTAATAGTTTTTTTTAAAAGAATACTAATTCATTTTCTACGGGTTTCCGGGGTTTTTATGCACGCACTGTATAAATCAACGATTCACGAAGCTGGTGATTTATACACTAAAATTTCGTTTATTAAATTTATAAACAATCATTTTTGTATATTAACAATGACTTTTTGCGGAGCTAAATCTTTCAAGTTAAACGGTTGTCTTCATGCACTTGATTCCAACGGTACAAATTAAAATATAAACAATCAGACAATAATATTTAGTTTGTATTTTTCTTTATTACTAATTTGACAAAAGCTGCATGACTTAACATCGAGGGGGAGGAAAATTACGGTGTGGGCTCATTGAATTTTTAAAGCATTTATCATCATGGTAGACTGGCCCATACAATCTAGCACCAAACACATCTAGCATGGTATATGCAGATTCTGCTATGTATTTAACTATATAGTATATACACCACTTTCATAATAGCGATTAATTTGAATATTGTTTTGTGTGCATCTTAATAAGCCTTTCTGGCCTCGTTTGTGTGTCTGCAATACAAAAGCATTTTTTTGTCATAACGAGGCCATTAAATTGAAGACCATTGTGAAAGCGGTCTATGGAACGTTAGCTTTTGCAAAAGCTCTTGTTAGCATGCAAGAGTAACGTAATTAGTTGCTGAGAGGTACAGTATAGTCATTCATTAAATGCGTTACTACCCAATTTCTCATTGTCCAAGTTTACTATCTTTCGCATACTCAAGCATCTTAATACATATTTCAACATTTTGGTACCAACTATTTAGTGCTTTCAATATTGTTTTCAATCTTCCACACATGTTAATCACGTGTTTTTCATGATATCTTACACTGCTAAAGTCAACCGAAAAATTTCGGCTGTCTCGAGCGGGATTTGAACTCTCGCACCTTCGGGATTCCGGTCCGCCGCTCTACCTGTTGAGCTATCGAGCCGCACAGGGAATATTCATTTATTAATTAATCGTGGCCATTTAAACGTGCTAAAAAAAGATTTTGACGTGACACGCACATGCACATGCATGCATCAACTTGTAACATCAACAAAAATTGATTATCGGTAACCGACTCGATTAATTGTTAATTTCTCTTGCGATTTTGACTTGAAATTGTATAATATATTGTAGAATTTGTTTTTGGCCGTATATTCTAGAAAACTACTTGTAGTCAAAATATTAAATTATTTATAGTTTTAGGAAAACCTGGGATTTTTCTGTAATTTTAGAGCCAGGATCAACAATCAGATTTGTTTTGAAAAATAGCATTATGTTTTGACGTCTTTAGTGTCTGACTATCTAAGGCAATGACAATGTTCAGGTGATATATGCATATTGTCCCTGCTACTCGGTAACGCTATATCGACACCCTTAGGAAGTTGATTAATGGGTCTTAACCAGTTAACAACCTCGAATCTAATAATTCTGCAATGACTGGCATGATATTTTCTTTGGCACCATCCACAAAGAAATTATATTCTTTGGCTATGTAATCAAACCCACTCGCTAGCCTCGTGCCTAACATAGTCAAAATCTTTTTTTGTTAATTCATTGCCTGGTTACCGTGTTGAACAACACGTTGGTAGTTCAATCGTTTTGCGCTCTGTTGATCCGTACCCAACAAATACCTCGCGATACTCACTTGGAATTGCACGGTGCCGTTTCGAAATTTCCCAGCATGCATGACTGTTGCTGCTACTTTAAATAGCTTAAATAATCTCTTCTTAGTTTGACTTGTTGCTTGAGCAAATATGTTGTTGTCGAAATCTGTTTACGCGTCAAAAAATGCTGATTTTATCGTCTTGTTTTTGCCCAACGCGTAGCGGCGTAGTTAATCTACTAACTAATAACACGAATTTGTGGTTATATTATACCTGTTCAACCACAGCAACGTCTTTCTGCAGTGTGAATTAAAAGAGGTAGTTTGTACTTTTTAACTTTATCATGTGCTAGAGTAGTGTCGTAGGTAAAGTTGATTATATATCGTAGTACAACGGTATGCATTACACTCAAAATAAAATACGATGTTCTTGAGTAAGTCAGTAACAATAATTTGCGTTGCGGCTATTTGTTGATCAGTATCCTATGATGATACTAAATTATAGCCTAAGTTTACGCGAATTGATCTGGGCATGTTTTTACTGCTGTCATTGCCATTGGAAAGACCATTTAGTATTCCGATAAATCTATAAACGAAGTAATCGCGTCACTATAGAATACTTTATTTGGGTTGGGTTGCCAGCACTAACCATCAGCTATATATCAACTATATACTAGCGTTGTGATATATACAATGTTCCTATATTTAACCGTTTCCAGATTGTTAATTGGTACTCGTTAGTCGTTAGCAATTCGTGGCGGTAAGTTATGCCCGTAGGATCACCCGAATCAGATTACAGCGGAGCATTAACACGAACATAAATACAACACCTGGTCGGAAATTAAAGATATGAAATAAGATTTGATAGTCTGCGCTATATTTTGCAGTTGGCGCGCATTGTTAAACCATACGGTGGAGATGTGGTAAGAATTACGCGTTCTATTTTTGCGCTCACCTCTCTGCGGTAACGGTGCCCCTTAGCCCAGAAGCATTGTGAGGTTTTATTTGTATATTGGCCATATCACTGCGAAGAAATGCTGCCCCACGTTGACAAGCCTTGCTGTAAACGCTTATAATGTTATTAAGTATTTAACGTTAGCTTTCGACGCTTTAAAAGTATGTAAGTAGGTCGTGTGAAAAAAGGCCTTGCACCGCATGAACTGTTTGTCTGCAGACAGTAAAATCAACGTTTAATTGCAAGCCGAGAAGTTCCTCAAATGGGAAAAGTCTGTGGATTAAGGAAATAAATGGCACCTCGTCGAGAACAATGCCTTTAACATTTACAACAATAATTTCTTCTGTTACAAATGCAACAGTTTGTCGTTGTTCTCATTTCGGTTTGAGTATATATAGGCAACAGTTTAGTTTCGGGGTTGGAACTAGAAGACGGTGATCGTTGAAACCAGGTGATTTAGGAGGTAATTTATTGTTAATTTGCACTGATTTAGTTGGGTTTAATTAACTTGCCAGCGGTATGGTAAGGAACGATGACCTTTCTCATGTCCCCATGCATACAAATGGTGCAATCGGGGAATGAATATGCAATTGTTTCTCCACTGAAAAGACAAAGAATTAACTTTTTTTTTTTAATTATTATTTTCTGTTCACTTTCTTTACTTTCAGATTAAAAGCTCACGTGTGTGGGCGAGCAGGAATTTCTCCATAAGACCATAGCTATAGTTATTTGGTGTATATCACCTTTGAAATCGTCATCGGAGCTCCCTGCCTCCGAGTGCCTTTTAACGATTTTCTCATTCTGACTTATGCCGGATTACGAAGAGTCTCTTACAGGAACTGACACGTTATCAGTTGGAAAAACATGTTTTTATATCAATTAATCAGCCGCGTTTTCGCTACTTCACATTTGAACCATACTGTTGTCATCAAATCTGTTGCTCTATGAGCTCTGTTTTTATAACTGACGTCCTTGTCAGACAGATGGCTCTTAAAAATGTTGAGTGGGTAGACTTGATGAAACTATGCGTTAGGTCTCGTCATTACTTAGATAATTTCATCGAGTGAACCACTCTTGGTAAAGAACAGCGCTGACATCGAACGCATAAAGCTTATCTCTTGTCTTGTCTTGTCTATTTTGAACAGGTCAATTGAATACGAATATTCCACAATGGTTTGGAAATACACCACCTTACTTGCAGTATTTGTCCTGACAGTTGTAGTTATCCTGCCCAGTATCAGTGTTGCTAAACGAAAGACTGGCTCAGACTGTAAAACGCGTCTTGGGCTTGCGTTAATTAAGCTTCCTGGATGTGGAACAAGGAATGTGCTCAGCAGAGGCTGCTACGGACGGTGTGTGTCATCTGCGCGACCGAAACACGTCAAAGGCGGCTTCAGTGTTCATTGTTCATGCTGTACCCCAGTGGAAATCAACAGAAGGAAGTCAACAAAAATAAGATGCGATGACAAATCATTGAGGATAGTACCAGTCCCTACTGCAACTAAATGTATGTGCCGACCGTGTAGTTAGGAAAACAATTGTTTGGTTGATTAATTTTCAAGTTAGCAGAAGACGGCGATGCACAATCAACGACCGTAACTTTTTTTATTTGAAAACATCGCCCGGTGAAAAAGAAACATACCAATTAGGGTTTGTATGGAAAAACGACTTTGGATACCGTGAATCACAAACGAAAAACATTGATTTGGATGCTCAGTGTATGTGTAAATAATCTATACTTTTGTGTACATTTGAACGTTACCGATACCTATACTATAGTTGCCTTACTTCACCAACGTGATTTAAAGGAACGTTATAGATATTGTGTCAAAAACTTATTTACTGACGCGCTTCATATCTGGAAGTATAACAAGTATATACAAATCCCAAGGCTGCATATGAATGCTTATAATTAACGTCGAAATAACATTCGTGGAAATGGACAAAATGTTATAATAATACTAAAAGTTGTAGTTGAACCAATGGTTCTTTGGTCATGTTTTGGGTCTATACACAGTGCATATACAGTGGTTTAATCCTGGCGAAGACAACAATCATTTTTTTATCACAGGACAACCTGCAGTAGACACGGTTTACTCTATTTTCAGAATTGGTCTATCATGCATAATCGTGATAGTTGTGCTGATTAGAGGGAAATATGAAGTCTAGCTATAGTGCATGCATGGGAACGATTCTTTACGAAGAGAAACGTGTTGAGAGCTCAGTTAAAAGATATATATCTTATACATCCGTGTTAAAGCATAATTTACAGCCGCCGTTTCTTAAATTCAAATTCAGTGTTTATCTGAAAAGATTTAGAAATTCCAAGCCGAACCCTAACTAAGAAAGTTACTTTATAAGCCGCTTTCATATGTGCAAATCGTTTACAAGCAAAAGTTGCTTGCATTGAAAAATAATTTTGTGTCTCCGAAGGCTTGAGCAATTCTCGCCGTTTCAAACCTACAAGCATTATTGCTCATCAGTATATTACTTCGAATGGTAATATCGTTTCGACATTTCTGACTTATCTTTTAATATTTCGTCCATTCTTTACTTTCCCCCTCTTGTTGCATCTTTGTGTGAGATGACGGAAGTGTTTGGTATTTTTTTGTATTACAAATCTAATACCGGTGATAAATCCACTTCGGTTTGCAGTAATTCGCAAATCCGTTTATATAGTTAAATGAAAAACAGAATCGAGCCTACAAAAACTATTTGCACATAAGTATACAGCGATTAAAATTTAGACAGTATGAAAAAGCTGTTCATACTTGCATGTATACACAAATATATATACTTGACAAATAATGTAGTCATTGAATAGTGTTTAGTCTGTTTAGTGTTTACATCTACACAGTTAACCGAAACGCAAAAATTAAGTTAATTTTTTTTAAAAGCATCTATTCAACCACTCCGTTAAGCGAGGACATGTACTGGCATTAGTTATAAAGCTGCAAGAACTTTTGTAATTTAGTTATTTTAATTTATATGTTTAACACAATGAATATATGACTCTTGATGTAATGATATAATATTAATATATATTATAAACTGTTATATATTAGTTGTTTGTGATTTCAATTTTAAAAGGCTTGTGGAGAGATGAGACATTTTGAGTTAATTAGATGTGGTTTAGATTCTAGGATAAAACTAGATTATTGTATGGGTATTATTATACGCTCAAGAATGTTTAACCTAGAACTAAAACACTCGTAGTAACGTTAATAACTACCTCCGTGAGCCCTACATGCGCCATAGTCAATTGAGAAACTCGGCTGTTCCATCTATTTGTTCACTCGCAGTTCATGCACGCGCGGTGAAGACGATGTATGTTTGAAATAATGAAGCTATCATCTAATTAAAATAGCAGCGTTTGGGTTCAATCACGGAATAACTCAACAAGCTAAAAAAAAATAGGCGCTTTGAAGTTTGTCGAATTTCCAGCAAACCACTTTCGCAATGGTCGACATGCACTTTTAATATTATTTTTTGTGCATCTAAATGACGAGTTTTTCTGGCTTCGTCATAGACCTTATTCAAAAATGGCCGAATTAAAATTTGTTTAAAAGGAGTTAATAAATCCGTTTTTCAGTCTTGAAGTCATTACTGTAATTTTTTGACGCAAAGCTTAAACTACTTTGTTTCTTCGAAACTATAAACGTGATCACTAAGAGTAAAAGTTATACACAGTGAAAACTAAGTAGGTAAACTGCCGATATTAGTTTTGATGAAATACAGACCTGGAAAGTGGCATCTCGGGTCCTAGATCTTGAGGAACACTTGCTAAGAGTCTAAGATTGAGGAACATTTTGAGTTCTTTACATCGCCTTTAAGGATGAATTTTAAGAAATCATATTCAGTTATATGTCATTTGAGATCGTGAAGTGTTCCTCAATAGATTATTTTGTTTCCCCATACTAATAACAGACGTTCCAACCTACATAACTGAGTTCCAGATTTTGAGATGCATTGTTCTTCAGCGAAAATATTATTTTTGAGGATTGAGGAACGTATTTGTGTGGAATTAAACCTTATGTATGGGAAGAACCCTAATTGTGTGTGCAGAAACATGAAAATTGAGAAATGCAGCAGCTAGGGATCGGAACTGCAACTAGACTTGTGTTGTTGCTATTAAATGAGCTTATGCAATTATCTACATCTACATTTTATTAAGTCGGTAAAATTCATACGAATATCACACCAACTATAAAAATCTATAAAAATAGTAAACTATATACAAATATAAAATAATCAATTACTTAAAAATTATGCACTCAATAGCATATAGTATGGTATAGATTTAATAGAGAAATATACACATTAACAAATTTCAATTACTTTCCCTAAAAAAATTAGGTAGGCAACATACGGGGGTATGTGAGTACAAGCCTTTTGCGCATTTTTTATGAAAATTCAGAACATATGAACATTTATGAAACAAATTCAGAATCCGAGGAACACTTTTTCCAGGTCTGATGAAACACTGACGTGTTGAGCGTATCCAGACTAAAATGTAACATTCTTTGATCTTTCGTAACACTCAACTTTTTTCTTGGTCTATCCGTCTATAGTATAATATGTCATTACTTAGTCTTAATTAGATTATAAGTTTTAACTGTCTCAGTGTAATGATGTCAGGATATCACAAAGTACGTGGGAATTCAATTGAAATGGCCTCATTTTGCTACGATTCATTTACATTTAAGACTTAAATAAAACATGAACAACGAACGAAGGGAAATGTTGCACTGAAACGTACTTCGGTGACATGATATCCAGAATAAATATTAAAACGTATTTCTAGTATATCTTTTTTACACGTGACGTCATGCAAAGAGAGTATGTTGTAGAAGATCTTTTGATTGTATTTTTTGGCACGAATATGATCATCACTGAATTTGTTTGTTTGAATCCCTATAAATGAAGGATTCTGCTCGAAAGGTCAGTATTTCGTTATCAAAAACTAATCTCGACAGTTTACTACCTTTTCACTTTGCTTTATCCAAAACGCTGCCCACGCAGCACATTCTTCTGTTGTCAATTACGACCTATCGGGTAGAACCATAAGGTGCAAGAGGTGGTACTATAGTTAGAAATTCATTCAAGTCTATACAATTTTACCATAGAAATGTTGCATTGTACAAAAAAATTTATTGTACTGGAAAACTGGTGGCTCAGGTGGCTCAGTTGGCACTTGACTATTTGCAACTTCGGAATGCATGGCGTCTTTGAGGT
This sequence comes from Paragorgia papillata, assembly GCA_035771165.1. Taxonomy (NCBI): domain Eukaryota; kingdom Metazoa; phylum Cnidaria; class Anthozoa; order Scleralcyonacea; family Coralliidae; genus Paragorgia; species Paragorgia papillata. The sequence continues at coordinate 3,263,122 of JAWNZC010000348.1, forward strand.
GACGACTTCTATTGAGGTGATTATTGTGATTAATCCTTCGCGCTACTGCAGTCTAGATCTTTATATGCAACAATGTTAAGAATTTCTCAACAATTAGGGTGAGTTTGTTTCAGACCATTCCGGAATAGAAATAGCCAGAGGCTACTTGTATGTCATCCAATAAGCTCTCTATATTAATTTGGAAAACGGAGATCAGGCTCCGGAATAATCCAAATGAACGTGCTCTTACTTGTAAAGCAAAATATTTATTCTGAATTTAGTAAGGAATTTAACACTTCAATTCAAAAGACTCAGTTTTGCTGATTGGAAAGGCTCGTGAAGGTGGCGATAATCTCTTCGCGAAGGCTTGATTTAGGGTAATAATTCCATGTCCTAAATAACCCAGGTACTTCATGAAAGCCTGACCCCAACACACACCCTAACCTAAGGCCAAAAATTCGTGTAAATAGGACATGGATTTATAACCTGATTTAGCCTTCGAACTTGGGTGTAGATAAAAGGCGGGCGCGGACTGGCGAGTATTTTTAACCGGGGTTTTATTGCCGGTAGAATTCAAGGAAATTTACTCCAGACAGCCTCGCGGAATGGCGACAGAGTTATTCGTGGTGTGTTTTTAACCGGGGTATTTCCCCTGGCGGACTGACGAAATGTCGGGATTTTGTCGCGAGTTGTGTTTTTTTTGTTTTGTTTTTTTAATAGTATTTCTGTAGTTCTCATAAAATTGAAATAGAAAATCCTTTACAACTTTTTCGTATCTCTCTTCGTTTTCAAGATATTTCAATTTGTTTGATATGTAAATGAGATGGTCTCTGACGTCAGGTGTGGGGTAAAATATTTTCACATGTAGCAAAACCAGTTATATATCTAAGTTTGTTCAGCGAAATCATTTGAAACTGTTGCATAAAAACTCCTTGCGACGCTGAACATTTCATGTTAGATATATGTAAGTGATTTTGCTCTGTATGAAAATATTTTACCCCACTCCTGACGTCAGAGGCCATTCATTTACATATCAAACAAATTGAGATATCTTGAAAACGCAGAAAGATACGAAAAAGTTGTAAAGGATCTTCTATTACAATTTTATGAGTTCTTTCAAATTATACAAACTTAATTTTTAATGCCAACCCCCTTTAAGATAAACGTTAATTAATCAAAACAGCTAGAAGAATTCGGATAATTTTTGCAGCTTTTTCTCCCGGCTGGTTTTTAATCTTTATCAGTGCTTTCATTCTTATAAACGAACAGGTTTTTTATATGGAGTTTTATATTGTGTCTGCCTGTGATACAACGAAGCTCACACCTTAAGTGCTGTAGATTAAAAATCATGGGTCGGAAATGAAAATATGCACGATAAAAAGCTGTATAACAGTATAAGAAGTATATACGGCGATAGCCAAGGCAAATAGTACTTGTTGATAGAGTAAAACTCGTCTAATGAATAATGTGGAAAAGACTAAACCGATACACGAAACATAAATAATAAAAATAAGAGCAAATGAATGTCATATTTGCGAGGGGAAACCATAAGTTTTGTCAGTGTTTCCATCCTGACGTGTTGAAGTGGTATTAATTCATATTATATGAGCGGAAACTGTTATGAGTGAAAAACTGGTAAAATTATTTCTCTATTTTGCATTACTTGGCAGCTTAATCTTTTTCATCTGTGCGTAACTCCGACTTCAATATGCACCGACTCCAATGATTTCAGCGCCTGATCGTAACCTGATAAATCTAGGATAAGCGACTACACCATTGCACCCGAATGAATCTACAAATTAAATTAACTCTAACTGCCAATAATAAACCCCAGTTCAAAATACTCGCGAGTCCGCGAGTCTGCCAGTCCGCGCCCGCCTTTTATCTATACACCCTTCGAACTTCTATCTAATTGGCATCCCGTTTTATTTGTTCAACTGCATATTGCCACTCCTGTTGGGTATCTTATTACTGACTATACCAACGGAGCGAAGATGGGCTTATACTTGTGATATATTATAGCGATTATCTTCATCTTGCCACGGTTATCTATCACAAGATTGCTAATGCCTAATCCTCAGTCGTGCATGGCTAAGACGGAAGGTAAAAATAATGAAGGTAAAAATAATGACAACGACTATATAGCAAAACGTTCAATCCAAACAGGACAGTACAAGTAGGGAAGTAGATATAGATTGGTTAGCATGTATCTGATGGGCGTTGGTAAAGTTGAAAGGCCTAGAAATTGGTTTCAATTTATGTTTGATTCTAAGGAACTACAAACGAATTGGGAGAAGAGTAAATCTTGGAATTCAATCAATGATTTTTACATGAAAGCCGTGAAATGTTATTAATCATTTACCCGGCAGGTTACTAGGAGGCCTCAACTTAACGAGTAAAATTGTCTGGCGTTACTGTAATAGTCAAAGTTAACTACATAAGTTGCCAAATGACAACATTGCATGTCGGGTAAAGGGTTAAGATAACAATTATGTATTCGTGCGTCTAGGACAGGGACTTATAACTATTTTTCGGATCGTACCAATCTGGTTGTGATGATTCAAGCAATCGGGACGATCTTATAAGTTATGGTAAGAGGCTTCACAATCTTAAAAAGTTAAAAAAGGTCGTTCACTCGTTCAGACGATAGTCATGCAATCGCATGATATATGGTCTGGAAACTTCTTGAAAGTCTTGACTTTGTTTTTGTCTATGTTTACATGCAAACAGTTTGCATTCCCTAATTTCTCGCTCTTTTTTTAGCTACGAATACTGAAATTGCGCAGGTTCAAAACGTTTGGCAGCGGTGTTCGTGACCTTTATGATCGTTCCAACCAACACCGCTGCCAAACGTTTTGAACCTGCGCAATTTCAGTGTTCGTAGCTAAAAAAAGAGCGAGAAATTAGGGAATTAGTTATACAGTCAGAACTCTCTAAGGAGGACACTCTCAGGACCAAATTTGGTGTCTGCCTTCGAAAGAGTTTTATTATAGTAAATAATGTATGAGCGGCCAAGATTAGCTGTCCGCCTTAATAGAGAGGTGTCCGTCTTAGAAGGGTGTCCGCTTTGAAAGAGTTGACTGTATCATGCAGTTTGATTGTCCAGCACAATTTTCCATATTAAGGCATATTTATTACAAGAACACCACTACATGAAGGTAATCCGCGCATGGCTTCCTTGTCAATATTGTAATCGGTAAATTTTAAAATGCTCTTTCCTGCCCTTGGTTATTTTTATACCCTTTCTTAAAAAAACAATAAATATTTGACCAATTTTTGCTTAGTCTTGATCCCGTATTTCTGATATGTTTACTCCCAAAAACCTATACGCACGCACAAACGTTTAACATTTGGCAAGCTGACAGCGGTGTTAATTGTTCCAACATAAAATGAGGGGGACATTGGGGTTACCCAGAACCGCAATACCGCGAAACAAATCGTCAGAAACCGCAATACCGCGAAAAAATCAACGGAATACCGAAACCGCATTTAGTAAACGCCAGGTAATTATATGCATTATTGGCCACGCCTTGCACAGAACTTAACCTTGTGTTTGAGCTGTGACTGATGATATAATACTGATTGCTTCGCTCAATGACCTAAAATCCTCAGAAATTAACATGCGTATAACTCCTGCTGTGTTTATATATACTGTTATTTCCAAGGAGTTAATTTAACTCCAAATGAGGGGTTAAAAAAATTGGTGTAGAATAATCCGTTTTGGGGGGTTAAATAAACTCCACTTTCGGAGTTAAATTAACTCCCACGATTTGGAGTTTTCGGAGTTAAATTAACTCGCACGATTTGAAGTTAAATTAACTCCTTGTTATTAGAGTTAAAAATGAGCGTATCGAAAAAGAAAAAGAAACTTTCCCACTTCCCAAGTGGCCACCCATCCAAGTACTAACCCCTGCCGCCCGGGCTTACCTTGTTTTGACTAATTATAGTCCGACGCCTAACCCACTGCGCCACTTTGTGCTTGCTTACAATAACAGAGATATTTAATGTATAAAAATAGAGAATAATACATGGATGTGCGGAAATATGAAATTTATTTCGAGTGTTGACCAGGATATCTCACGAGTGAGCGAAGCGAACGAGTGACATATCCTGTTCAACACGAGAAATAAATTTCATATTTCCAAGCATCCATGTATTGTTCTGTTTATTATATAAAAAAATTGTCCTATTGCCTTGCAAAAATTACATTAAACTACAATGATGATTCAGCGATAATCGTCACATGTGCGATTATCATAAATAATCGCAAATGTGAGATTATCACTTTTATTAGTGGCGGAAAAATCAATAAAACACTCTATTTTATATAATAAAACATAATTATTAGCAAGTCGGTATATACTTAAATGAAAAGTATTAAAGTATTCCATTCAAAAACAAAAATACGATTTAACTTAAATCGTATTTTTGTTTTTGAAGGGAATACTTTAATACTTTTCATTATATTAAATAAAACAAAATAACTCATTTTGATAAAGGTCATAAGCAGTGCATGCTACCCTGTTCAAGGCCAAAAAGATAAGACATTTATAGGAGTATGAATGCACTCCTTTATCCTACGCTTGACTCGCCAGTTTCTTGCTATGATTGTCGGATGTTTGCCCAGTGACGAAGGCGTATAAAGGAAGCAAGTATTAATTAATTAAATTAATTAAAGTTGTTTTTTGAATTTTACAAATTGGCGTATCTCGAATAAACACCTTAACTCTTTGGCTTTTTTTCGAAACTTCCCAATCAGTTATATGTATTTATACATCAAAATGTAGAGCATTGAACAGGACAAGTATATTTGTAAAAATGATGAAATCGATCGATTTCTCTTGTCCACCTAACCTAACTCAAACAACGTTATCTCAAAAACTATTTAACTGATCTACTAGTAACATCATACTTAAAGATTTTTTGCATTCATTGTAAGTAAAGTAATATATATTACCTTGCCGACTTCGTCTGTCCATCTTTTAATCTTATCCTCTTGGGTGAGTTAAAGTTACTCCTTGAAATTAACCGCAAACCCCAGCCTCCGCTGGAGTTATTATAACCCCTTAATTTATTATTGAGTCGGTTTTCTTTGTTCTTTCGAGGGCTTTATATCGCATAAAGCCCTTGAATAATAATTAGAAACGAAATGAAGAAAAAAACAAGGAAAATCTTTGTCCAAGGTGGAAAAAAAAGACAAAACTTTGTTGGAAAACCTCCTCGATAATAAATTAAGTCAGATAAATCCCTCGAATGTCGTGATGTATGCGATACAAAGCCCTCGGATGCTGCGCGTCCTCGGGTCTTTATATAGCATACATCCCTCGTTCTCGGGATTTATCTATTACATAAAAATGGAGTTAAAACAACTCCTGTAAAGTAACTCCCCTGAAATCAAAGAGTTAATCTAATCCTCTCACCCGCGAGTTAAAACTACTCCTTGAAAATAACAGTGTAGCGTGTGTTTTGTATGCTCATGAGGGGGCCTCAGGACTTTCACAAACGAATAAAAACCGCACAAACTGGAAGTCTGGAATACCGGAAAAACATCTAATTTTTACTTTTTATACCGAATACCGTCGATCAAAACGCAGAAAACCGAAAACCGCATGGCTGAATAAAACCGCAATACCGCACCTCACACGTGAAATTACCGAAATACCGTATGAAAAAAAAGCCGAAACCGCAAAACCGAAAACCCCAATGTCCCCCTCTAAAATCACAGCTCTATATCGGCACTTTGGTTATAGCTTTCACTCTCCCGACTATATCTCGATTAATTACGTTTACACCCAACATTTTATAATAATAAGCAATTTTAAAATAAGTTTTGTAAAGACCTTTTTTGTGAAGACATTTTAATTGGCCATTATCATGCAACATCGGAGGGCGCGAGAATGCTACCCCGCAAAAATATTGGCGAGAATATTGGCAGGTGTAATTAAACATATCAGAAATGTATTCAAACATGTTATAAAAATGTCTGACTTTTTAACCTTTGCGGTCTGCAAACTTCTTTTTCCACGGTTGTCAAACAATTTCTGGTTTGATAATATCGTTCTCACACATCATTAGATATTCATAGCATTTCAGCCAATCTGGTTGCTTGATTTACGTCACATGTACTTACCTAGAAACCCAGTCTAAACCACGCCCTGCCCACTTGAATTAATTAGGTCTCTAGAAGATGAGGGAAATTGAGGGAAAAACAATACATATGTTAATTTGAAATTTCAATACTGTATTTAGAAATGTTTTCTAAATACAGTAAACTGTATTTAGAAAACATTTCTAAATACAGTACGCTGTATTTAGAAATCATTTCCCAATACAGTTTTCTGTCGCTATTGAACCAGTTCCAAATACAACCTCTAGATTCTTTTACCTATAACAGCGCTTCACAATATATAAGCGACTACATGCGATACATATATTACAAGTAAAATAGACTAACAAGAAACCAAACATACGTTGGTGCAATTTAAGTTATTCGGCGACAGACAGAAACCTACGAAAAGCGCTAAAACAGTGATGTTGCTTGCAGACTGATTGAAGTAATGAAGTTTAAAGTCCATCTATCTTTCATAATATTATATATAGATATAAAAGTATACAAGACAGTCACCTCACGCTTTGTTTTCTCCAGTATTGACCATTAACATCTTCTGTCTTCTTTAGTTTGTAAAGTTCTACATTATTCCAATTGTCATCTATATTTTCTCTGCTCAATATCAGTCCTGGCTAAATTTATCCTGCTGTTCAACATAATCTAATGTATGTTATCCAATAAATCCAACGTCTTGCGAACCAGAACTTCCTGGCTGTTTTCAAACAAATATTTTCCCTGTCTCTGCAAGCGCTTGACGACCAGTCTGTTGTGATTGCCCTCATTGCAATGAATATCTATAATGATGTGTGAGAAGCTATTTCAAATCCTCGTTAGTGTTTTAGACTTGGTTTTCTCAAACTCATTAATAATTCATGAGGAAAATTCAAAAGAAATCAATATTTAATCAATATTTAGAAAACGGAGGCCTCGTATTTTCAACCTGGCTGTATTAGAACATACCTAAATGGCTTTATTGCCTATTCGGCGTAAACAACCTGAGGTTGCGCCTTGTCCTTGGATCATTTCGGTTGCGAACGCGGAGATTTCCAGCCCCTCAGGTTTACGGTTGTTCCCCCGTGCGCATATAGGCTGCTTGGCTGTATTTAGAAATCGGAGGAAGAACACTGACTTGTGTTGGATATATTACGCCAAATCCCATGTGCCGTTAACAATAGCTCGGCTGCGCCTCGCTACGTCTAAAACACTAACTCGGATTTGAAATATTACTTCTCATTTCAGTCCTTGGTTCAAGCATGCCGTCGAATGCGAAAATTGTTCTAATTGGCATATTATACGACTTCAAAACATGTTTTGTGATGATCTTTGGCCATTACAAACATCGGAGGGCGAGAATGCTACCCCCAAAAAATATTGGCAGCCTGGCAGGTGTAATTAAACGTCAGAAAATGTCTGACCCTTTTAACCTTTGCGGTCTACAAACTTCTTTTTCTACGGTTGTCAAACAATTTTGTTCACATGGTCTTCACGTATAGAATAAGCATTCAAGCAATAGAGTGCGAAAAATGTTCTAATTGGCATATTATATGCAGTTAGTAGTACACAAATTGAATTTGCTATTCAAAATTACAAATACTATTTGGTTTTTAGATGGATTACTTTACTTCGAACTAACTGAATTGGGTAACAGCTGAGATAGCTTGAAATGCTATTGTTTTATAATGGAGATTTTTTTCTCTATAGATTTTTTCTTTTAGAATGTCTTCTAGGTCTTTCTTACCAAATTGCAACTCACGCAGATGACATCTAGCTTTTAAACTTCTAATTAAGTCTGGTGTACATCTGTCATGGGCTTTTTTTTTCTCATTAGAAATGCAATCAATATTGCTGCATGGATACACTGCTTAGGCCAAAGACTAAGAGTGACACCAAACAGCAACAGATAATAACTGATTCAGCCTGTAGTTTTCACCACGTATTTAGTGATAGTAATCTTATAAGTTTTTGGCTCGTCTTCAGGGATAGCAGCTTCTGAAAGTTTGCTGAATGACGTCAACACTAAACCGGCGATAAACGGCGATTTGCGTAATCTGGCGTGCACACGTAAGTTCTAGATTAATATAAAGAACAAACAGAAACAAAAGTTTTATATAAAAAAAAAGTATTCACTTGTTGTTCAACGGTTTGCCTTGTTAACATATGGTCTTTTGTTTCGTGCAAATTTCAATCCAAACAAATTTGGGTGCGGTGGCCCTGTTCCGGCCAAGCGTGTTTTGCAATGACTCACTTGCAGGCATGAGAGAAGGGGGCAACCTGGTAATTTTTTTTTGTTTTTTTTATTTATACGAATTTTTAATCAGGATAATAACACTTAATAACACAGGTTAATAACACTTCAGTAATACAATTTACTGTTATAAACGTGTGTCCTGAATTTATGAAATACTATATATTAGTAAACTACTATATGTTTTATATTAGTAATATCTATTTAAAGTACAATTCAATGGCTTTGAGGAAGTCCATTGTGTTATCTATTTTTCTAATATGCAGAGGTAGATTATTGAATATAATTCCTGCTTGATAGAAGAAAGCCTTTTGAGTGCCACTTAATCTCGTTTTTGGTAAGATAATACAATGTTGATTGTTCCTAGTAGATTTTCCATGATCCATTATTAAGCGACTTGTAGACCAAAGTACAACATCGCTTTTTTCTATAGTTTTCCAAAGTAGTAATAGTAATAGTAATATTAGCTTTACAATGATCGACTTTATGTAATATTATTTGTTTTGCTCGGTTTTCTAGCCGTGAGAATTTCTTAGCTAATGAGTCACTAGGATTACAACAAAGTATTGAACAATAAGTCATTACAGGTAAAGTCATTGTTCTGTAAATGCATTCAGCTGCGTGGATACTGATGGAGTTTCTAACCCTATAGAGTAACTTCAGCCTTCCTGATGCCTTTTTATATACTTTAGCGTAATGATCGATGAGGTTGAGTGAAGGGTCGATTAATACTCCCAGATAGTTGTATGATTGACAATGAACAATTTTGGTTGATCTATAATATACATCAAAAGCAGTAATACTTTTAAGACGCTTAGCTGTGCCAAGTAACATTGCTTCCGTTTTTCCTTTATTCAAGTTTATTATAAGTTCATTTGCGTCCAGCCAATCGGATAATCTGCCCAGATCATCATTTAATTAGTTAACCCCATGCAAGACCGAAAGGGGCTCATTTTTAATGAGACAAAGCAAAAGAAGACATTATTCGAACTCTTGAACGATAAATTCATTTTTATAGAAATCAACAACCGAAACCCAATCTAACCCTAGTCTAACCCTAACCGTAAATAGCACATTTTAAACAGTATTTCGATTTGGGTCGTTTAACAAATCATTCGAGAGCCCTCGTTGAGCTCTATCTAATAGTAGTTGTCTTATACCCTAACTCTAACCCAAACTCAATCTATAGCCCAAAAACCCAATCTACCCCTAACTAAATCTATAGCATAAAAACCCAATGTAACCCTAACCCTAGTCTAACCCTAACCCTAGCCTAACCCTAACCGAAAATAGTAAAATTTTAAAAGTATTTCGATATGGGTCGTGTAACATATCATTCGAAAGCCCGCGTCGAGCTCTATCCAATGGTAGTTGTCCTATTCTCCAATTCTACCACTAACTAAATCTATACCACAAAAACCCAATGTAACCCTTACCCTAGCCTAACCCTAACCCCTGCCTAACCCTTAACCGAAAATAGTAAAATTTTAAAATATTTCGATATGGCTCGTGTAACATATCATTCGAAAGCCCGCGTCGAGCTCTATCCAATGGTAGTTGTCCTACTCCAATTCTACCCCTAACTAAATCTATAGCCCAAATACCCAATGTAACCCTAACCCTAGTCTAACCTAGTCTAACCCTAATTAGGGTTAGGGTTAGGCTAGGACTATAGATTGAGTTTGGGTTAGAGCTAGGGTATAGGACAACTACCATTGGATAGAGCTCGACGTGGGCTTTTCGACGCGGGCTTTTCGTTTGTTCACTCGTATATTGTAGGTACGGAGGTCCGAAGCCGCCATTTTGAAAACAACACCACCGAGCTTGTGTTCTGAAACGTTTCATTTAAGTAGTAGTTAAAATATGAGCGGCCGATCTTTATGGGCAAGTACGCAATGGCTCGCCTTCGGCTCGCCATTGTAAATGCCCATAAAGATCGGACGCGAATATTTTAACTATACTTCAAAAAGGCATTAATAATTCATGAGGAAAACACAAAGGAAATCAGTATGTCCGTGGTTTTATATCTGATAAAAAATCCTCCTGATTTACATAAACTTTAGCTTTGATTTTCTCGGCTTAGACAACGTTATTTTTCAAACTTACTACGCCAATGAACTTACCAAATGGGTCGTTTTTGAAGCTATTCAAAACATTCGCAGTACGTGTTTTAAATATTACTTATCAAATTCTAAGTGTACATGATGAATACTTTGTTTAAGAGTTGTAAGAAACGTTAGATAAGATCATTTTAACTCAGATAAAACTGAATTTGAGCCGCTAGTGTCTAATAACTTTGATAAAACATTGATGTTTTATTAATCAATGTTTTAACAGTATTTACAAACACCTGATTAAACATTCATTTCTTTTGAATTTTCCCTATGAATTATTAAATGATTTGATAATAAAAAAATAAAAGCTTTTTAAACTACTATAATTATACTTATCAAATAATTAATAATTCATGAAGAATTCAAAAGAAATGAATGTTTAATCAATACCTATAAATCGCATACAGATTCGTCCTGATTTACACTGTGGCCAGAAATACGCGACATTTGAGTCTGCAAGACATACGTGTCTTTGTCAGCGTTTTACGTGATAGCGCATGAGTATTCGGAATATTTTCTGATATATGATCCGGTAAATTCCCGATATTCCGCAACCTCGTACCCAGGGTCTTCTCTGCTTTCAAAATGGCGAGAGCAGAAGACCCTGGCAAAGGCTGGTCACGTGATTCCCAAATACTCCACACGATCGGAAATTGCATAGAAAATCGGCCACTTTCATGGGGCAGTTCGCAGTCCACGTGCGTGCCGGCTCAAGTGAGTTGTCGGCCGTGTATTGATGACGTTTACACGCAAGATATTCGTTCTACGCATGCGTAGCTACTACGGGTCAGCCCGTATTTCGCGAGCCACGACAACCGCCATTTCCGGTCGTGCGATTCTTGGAGTATTTGGTCACGTGGATAATTTAAGCTCCGCCCGTCCTGGGGGAAGCGGTTGGTTCGGTTCGTATAATCGTCAAGGTTGTTGCAAGTACGTTAAATTCGAGCGGTAAATTAGATATATTTCAAAATTTACGACATTTGTTGGATAATTTGTTGCCGTCAAGTGAAAGACCTCCATTCGGTTTTTATCCTATATTTCTAAACTTTTAAAATTAGATTCGGAAAGTCCGAAAACCGAAATATTAATCAACACTTCTTGCTTGCATAATATCACGGCCACCTCAGCTCGGTTTTCATTGTTTCCACACGCACATTTAATATCGAAATAACCCGATGCATAAAGATGCGGTACAATTGTAACTAATCATACCTAATCTTTATGCATCATGTACGATTAGTAACTAATCATACCTAATGTTTATGCACAACGTACGATTCCCGTGAATTTGCAATAGGCAATATCATTGCCCAATGCAACGGGACCTTGCCTAAAACATTTCGAGTAGAGTACACTGGTAGCGCCCCCAATCACACACAGCCGATCTGTATGTGATTTTTTGTAAATCACATAAGTAATAGATAAAGCATGAGCAGCTGATCTGTAATACATTTGCCATGAATTAACATATTCCAAAAATTCAGCAATCAACATTTCGTGAATTTTCGGAAGCTGCGAGATAAAATCTGCCGTGTTTAGATTCTTTATACTCTTAAGATATATCCCGTGTTCTTCGTCATTCTTTTTTCTCTTTAAACATTTCAAATTCTTACTATCTCCATCTGACATAATTTCTCCACCGCGCGGATTATATTCTCTTTTTTCGTAACTTTTGAATAGACCTTATTCATAAATGGCCGACCGCGGATTTAAAAGCCTTTTATGTAATAGATCGTTTTCATCTGACGTCACGGCGGCCATATTGGTGTACCAAAACAATGAAATGGCGGCCATATTGGTGTACGGTATGCGGGAATTAGCTCTTTCTTATTCAAATATTTTGTATTGTTTCACCACCCCAATGGGGCCACCGATCACGTGAGTGAAAACGATCTATAGATAAATCCCGAGAATGAGGGATGTATGCTATATAAAGACCCGAGGACGCGCAGCGTCCGAGGGCTTTATATCGCATACATCCCGACGTTCGAGGGATTTATCTGACTTAATTTATTATCGAGGAGGTTTTCCAACAAAGTTTTGTCTATTTTTTCCACCTTGGACAAAGATTTTCCTAGTTTTTTTCTTCATTTCGTATCTAATTATTATTCAAGGTCTTTATGCGATATAAAGACCTCGGAAGAACAAAGAAAACCGACTCGATAATAAATTAAGTGCGTATAAATTAGCCCCTCTGCATGACCTCGTTTTAGGGACCGTTTACATGGACAAACGTTGTCCCTGGTAGAAGGATCACGCTCCCCCCGAGCTACCCTGGGGGAGCCAACTTTGTGTTCATTTTAATTAGTCTTGACAGCAAGCGTTTACATGGGGAATTTCATACTTGTCTCGGGCAATAGGGTTACCCTGGGGGTAGGGTCACCCTCTTTGCGAGGTAGGGTCACCCTAGGGGGGCGAGATAAACCCAAGGCAAAACTGCGAAACAAAATGGCGGCAGAAAGTGAAACAATTGATAGAGCAGCAAACACGAAGCGAAAAAAATGGTCTTGGTCTCCAACAATGGTTGAAAACCTGATAATTGGCCTGAAGAAGTATAAAAGCTTCTGTGAGTTTAATTCGATCGTTTAATTCTAACAGTACAGTTACAGTTTCTTCCCGACGATCGGCTATCTTAAATTAGATGCATAACTATACCCAGTCCTCCAGGCTTAAACCGAATCTAATTCCTCATGTAAACACACGACAAAGTTGTCTCGGGGGGTAGTCCCTCTTACCCGAGCCAACTTTTAGTCCATGTAAACAGGCCCTTAGAGTAAAGATTCTTTTGAATTTCGCACATCAAAACGAGTTCAGAGAGGCTAATTTATATGCACATAAAAGAATATTAATCCGGCGGCATTTATGAATATAGTCTATACCCTTAGTTGTTTTTAAGCTTCCTCTCTGGCAAACCCCACATTATTTAAATCTTTAAGAGCTATTACCTTGACACTTAATAGTACAAAGTACTAACAAACTTGTGACCTTATCTATTATTACCTAAGATTACTATATAATTTTTTCCATCAGGTTTATAATGGTTTCTATTATTTATTTATTAGCTTTTCCATCAAGATATACATATACAAATAACACTAAAATCTAATATAACGATGGTCAGGTATCCGCAACAGCATGGCTAATTACTTCGTATCCAAAAATACTAAAAAAATAACAATCATGACGATAAACAGTTGCAATACAATAACAGCAGCATCGAGTTTGGGTCTGTTAAGCTGGATTTCCACTAGGCATAAAATATCGCGCGCTCGACTTTTCTATTGTACGAATTGAATACTTCGTTCCACATGGAAACTCGCAAGACAAGAAAAAAGTCGAGCGTGCGACTTTTACGCATAGTGGAAATCCAGCTTTAGGCTCCGTGAGTTGTTGCACTTTGGACAGACTGTCTTAAATGTACGCAAATCTTCACATTCGTACATGTATTCACCTTCAAAATTGCGCTTGGGTATACGCGGCGGAACATTAAGCTTGTCAGCTAGAGTGCATGTTCCAAGTTTTAATTATTTGTATCCCAGAGGATCATTAAAAAATAAGTAAAAAATTCAAAGCAGGATGCATGACTATATATTTCTGGAGTTTAAGACGATTTTACTTTAATATAGTTCATTATCAAAATCCAAAATCCAAGGCCCGTTTGCACAAGAGATTTTTGCTGCGAGTTTATCCTTTTATGTTGTTATGTTTTGTGGACAAATGTTATCCAATGGATTGAATTATGAATGTAGCTACTGAAAATTTTTCATATCAAAGCGCATGACCTATAACTTCGTGAGTCATTCAATCAATCGTATACGTTAGAATGAGAAACATCACAGCTAAAACCGCCTGTTTTAACGGGCCTTAACACCAGTCTGATGAAATAAAACTTTACTTTTCATTCTACTTCCAAAAGTTCTAGTATCATCTATTATCTCAAACGTATCTAACTGTCGCAGGTGTTGGACAAGAATTAAGACTCTTATCAAGACAACATTTCTATTTCAAAACTGGTGCACGAAACCCTAAAATCTTAGGCAGTAGGTACAGTCTCTGTTCATTCTTCGCCCTTTTGAGTAATAATATAGCGTAGCTTAAAAGTCAACGATCGGCTGTCGCTCGCAAGTCGTCGTCGTTTCACGGCACTGATTCACCGCCGCACGTCGTATACGTGACCGACTATAATAGTCCAAAACCTAATTATCTTATGTTTTGATCGGAAGCGCCATAAAACTAAATAAAATGACTCAAAAACGAAATCAGATTTAAAAAATTAATCATTTTTTTAAACTAAATTTAAATTTTTTTTAAATTTAAATTTAAGTAAATTTGAAAAAACATTTAAACAGATTTAAAAACTTAATCAAAAATTATAAATCCAAATCTAGTTTAGTAGCGTTCTGAACACATTGTGCAAGCAAAGTGTTGTTTAGGTGGGTACCTTTAGTTTTTTTCCCGGTAAATTCTTCAAGTGTTGTTTTGGTGGATACATTCGCATTAGGCCTGAAAAAAACAAATTTCATTATATTTTTAACTCAAGCGGTAAACCAGGTTCTTTTGGTAAATTCTTATAATTGTTCTGGGTAAATTCTAGACTAGACAAAGCTCTTTTGATGTTTTCCAATTCCCCCTGCAAAGACGGGTCAGCATGCCAATTTATCATGACATTTCTCGGCCCATTAACTCTTTCCTGTCCGAATCGGTCTTTGGTATTTTGGTATTTAGTCTGCTTAACGCAAGACACTGCAAGGTGCATGATAGATCGCACAGCGATACAATACAGCCCCACGGGGGTTTCACATTTTCTTTTTAAGTTTCAGGATATATATATATATAATAATATATAATAATATGTCAATCACGAGGGAATTTGCAGCCATAGGCTGCATTCTTCTCTTGCCAAGCAAGTAAACCTAAAAAGCTAAATGTTGTAAAAATACAATGTTTGACATTGTGGCTTAATTTTCATTAGTAGTAGAATCCATTACTAATTAATAATATATCGTGTTGAAATTAACTTCTTTTCGGCGAAACATCATCTGTCCCATTTAAACATGCAGATAAAACTAAAAGTTCGAATAAATATTTAAGCAGCTGTTGTTCTGTTTTAATTAATGTCATGCATATATATACTGCATGGCAATATTGAAACGTACAGTAAACGAACGACAGCGAGTCAAAGATGACGTTTGAAAAAGACAAAGAGCTTGACCTAAAAGAATCTCAGTTTAGCAATGAAACAGTGACCAGAAGCAAGAAATGGAAAGACTTGGGCAAGCGACCTCGATACATTCGTATAATTTGGGTACTTATCTTACTTCCTATGTTTGGTATCTTTTTCTGGCAAGCCAGTACCTTGTTGACTTCTTATTTTCAATACCAAGTTACAACTAAAATTAAAATTGTTCCCAATAACTTAATCGAGTTTCCAGCGATCACCATTTGCAACGAAAACATGTATAAAAAAAGCGCAATCAATGGTTCTGTTTTCGAAAGATTATTGAAAAAGGCGAATCCTTTGTACGGTAAGCAACCCTATCTGAACATTACACACTACAACATGAGCAAGATTAGTATGACTGAACAATTGCGTTCTTCGGCACATAATCTTGTTTACGACAATTCAAGAAAAACAGGAATGCTGTACAAGTGCTTGTGGAAAGGAAAAAATTGCACTGGTGATTTTACCGAAGTGATGACAGAAATGGGTTTATGTTATACGTTCAACTCAGGTAGGTTGTTTTATACAGAAATTAAAGTTTTCATGGTGTTTTTTTTCATACATCGTGTCAATAAACGTTTTTGAAACAATATATTTATGGGTGATTAAGATTATATTTTCCACTTGGCGGAAATTTCAATGAAAAATATGCGCACTTTACATAAATTGGAAACTTTATCCAAATTACAAAACATTATTTTCATGTAAATTATTGATCTACATGTATATATACATACAAGCATACACAATCTACTTATATTTAAGCACGATAAACTCATCAGTATAGTTATTTACAAAATCAAAGTATACAAATAAAGAAATAAAGTAAACGTTATAAAAATACAATATCGATATGTAGAGTATTTCCTTCTTTTGTAAACTCGCCACGGGAGGTATAACATTTCTCACCCGCTGAGGTAGATTATTCCATAATTCTGCTTCATTGAAAATTTCGTTTTAAATAATCTGTACACGCAGCATATGTATATATTGCATGTGCATGTGAGACGCCTCTCCGAGCCAAGCTTAGACTAGCCATTGTGATGACACCCTTATAAAAATTCCACATGTCATGTTCCAAAATCACATGTGATCACATGTGGTTCACATGTGATCCGCATGTGATCACATGTGGTTCACATGTGGTTTTGGAACATAACATGTGGAATTTTTATAAGGGCATTTTCCCTTGGAACAATGAGTAGCCATTGTTCTATAATACCAAGATAATACCCAGCCATTTTTCTATGGTAAAATTATGGCCAGTTCAAGCATGCTCCAAGTTTCCTTTCCGAGTAAACTGTACTGCGAGGAATAAACATGTCGTCTTGCAGATATTCTGGAGCCTGGTTATTTAAGTACTCTTCAAAAACATTACAGTAGCCTTCTGTTTTTTGCATAGCTGCAAGTGTGTGCCAATATAATATAACGTAATTATTTAAAAGTAAAAATATAGAACTAGAGTGCTGCGTAGGCGATGGTTTGGATAAAGCAAAGTGAAAAGGTGCCTGAATAGCACTGATAATGAACCGGAATGAAATAAAGTAAAACAGCTAGGGCTTATAATTGCTCTGGCTGAACGGTTTTTTAATTTAATTTTGCAGTTTATCACTGAATTGATTCCATATTCCATATCCCATACAAGCTATATGGGACTGTATAGTAATAAAAATATGGCAAAATTGATGCATTATAAATTTAAACTGCAGTATATTTGCATGCGGAGTAAGTTATCCTACTCATTTTAGAGCATCGATACTCTATATATCTGAAGAAATTTTCCTACACAACTCGTCTATATGGTTTGACCAGGAGAGTCGATTGTCAAGTATATATTAGACCTAATGATTTGGTAGGACCAACTCTCTAAGATTATTATATAGACCGTATTCATAAAGTTTTGTGGCACAACACGTTAAATATTTATTTGCTAAGCTTTCGGCCTGTTGACTCAGGCCTTCATCAAAGCAATAAATATTAAACTTTTTTAGCTTAGCAAATAAATATTAAACGTGGTGTTCTACAAAACGTATCTTGAATACTGATATCGCCATGCAAACTTTCAAAGTATTATTTATATATATTTATATATATAATATATATTTAAATTTATAAATAATACTTTGAAAGTTTGCAAGATAAGTTTTGAGATGCATATTATATATTTAACAAATAGATTCCATTTTGCCGTTGTCTGTTCAGTTATAGATGCACAGATGACGTCACAACGTGGTAAGAACAAAAAAGTGGCCCACGAGACGCAGTCGAGTGGGTCACTGATGTTCTTACCACGTTGTGACGTCTTCTGTGCATCTATAACTGAACAGACAACAAAAAAATGGAATCTATTTGTTTTATACAATAAAAGTTTAAAAGGTTTTTGTCGAAACTCTTGCCGGATTTTGGGGCATGAAAAAGGAAAAAAGCAAGTCAGCTGACGTGACCACGCGTCTGTCCTCTAATAGATCATGGGCAACAACCAATGAAAACACGCATAGCAACCAGGGTATTGTATAAATATATATATATATATAATGCAACGCTCACTACCCTTGTGGAAGTTTGAGCACTCTGGCATGCGCACTTCACGCTATCTGAATGTACTTCACCGATACTGTCCCACATGCGGTTGTCACCAACGATCGCATGTGTATAAGTAATTGATTAAATTCATTCAGATTGTTCCACGCTACACTGATGAGCTGTAGTACAGCGAAACACGTGTCTGTAGATTGAACTATATACTGTGCATCTCAATTAGCCTTTCTAGCCTCGTTTTTGTGTTTATAATTGACCGTACCGAAACAGATGGCGACTTGTACATTTAACCACAATCATTTGCGTGCAGTAAATATTGTTTCTTGCAGAATTATTGGAAGATATGGTTTTAAAACGATCAACTGTTGTAGGAATGAAGTTCGTGCTTACTTAATCCATCTTAGCATAATAAACAATGTTTAGTTGTCATTTGAGCTGATTTAAGGTCGCAAAGCATTGTGGTTAAATGTACCGCCGCTATCTTTTTCGGTACTGTCAATTGAAGAATCTTGATAGAACGACGCTGGAAAGGCTATATATAATTAAAAGCGTATAAAGGAATATAAATTGCCGGCTATCTTTATGAATACGGTGCATAATGTAAACTAAATTATCACCTCAAATATTTAAATTTCAGTTTGTCGTCTTCACTAGGAAAAGATCATGAACCTCGCATTGTTTATAGTTCTGGATATAAAAACAGTTTGGAATTGGTAATGTCAGTGGAACAAGACGAATACATTGGTTATTTGACCTTTTCTGCTGGATTAAGGATTCTAGTGCACAAACAAAATGAATATCCTTTAGTTCGAGCTTTAGGCTTTGCCACGATGCCAAGATCTCATGTTCACGTTGCCATGCAAAAACACAGGGTAAGTATATTGTTTTACGGTATCTGAACCTTTTATGGAAAAAATGTTTCGTTCGTACTACAAACTAGTAGTTGTTTTGTTTATATTGTATTGTTAGTTTTATTTTTTAGATTTGAATTACTTAAAAAACGCGTGCCATGAATATAATGGTTTAGCTTATTGATAGTATATTTACCGTGTAAATAAATAAACAAACAAACAAACAAACAAACAAACAAACAAACAAACAAACAAACAAACAAACAAACAAACAAACAAATAAATAAATAATATAGACGTTTACATTGATTACTAAATACTTAAAGTGGTTCAGTCTGATGAAAATATTGTTGGCAATGTTTTTCCATAATCCTAAAGATGTTATGGTAGTTAGTAATCGTGCAAAGTTTCATTTCAAAATTCGTTGAAAGGTGATATTTTACGTGTGAAGTTTGTATTTTGGAGCGCCGCCATTAAAGTGGGCCGAGCTTGAGAAGAATGAGTCGAGGAAACTTATGACGTCATAGACTCAATAACAACAATGACCCTTTTGTTGACAACAATGACCTTTTGTTTTTGTTGAGTCTATGACGTCATAAGTTCTCCTCAACTCAATATTCTTCTCAAACACGGACAATTTTATGGCGGCGCTCCAAAATGCAAACTTCACACGTTTTTTTAAAAATTTCGAAATGAAACTTTGCGCAGTTACCAACTACCATAATATCTTTTTTTTTAATTTGACCACTTTAACATAAGCAGAAACAAGCGGTTTAACAAAAAAATGTTTCTTTTCGCGTATATGATTAGCGGATATCACTTCCAGCGCCATACGAAACAATGTGCGAGGATAGGAAATTACCAAGAATGGAATTATACAGCACAACTGCCTGTTATGAGCACTGCAGGGAAAGATTCGTAATTTCGAAATGTGGTTGTCGAGCGTACTACATGAGAGGTATTTAATAACAGTGTTAACTCCCTTTCAGTTTCCTAAAAATTTAATTTGCTTATTTGTTTCTTAGTTTGTTTTTCTACTCTATAGAACAGGTTTAATTCATGTGTCATTTTATTATATATACTAGGAATGCTTAACGCAACAACCCATCGCGAACTTTTACTGTATTTACTTCACTTCTGTTTTACCTTGAGTCTGCTAAGTTTCCAACAGTTCTTCTAAGAGTTTTCCAACATGTGCGCTTCAACCTCGTACTCAGGCTATATATATACTTGAGTGCGAGCGCCGTGAAAAGAACATGCATGGACGCGAAGTTGTGCGTGCGTGCTTCAGTTTTATTGCCAACCGACATAACTTTTAATTATTTATTTAACTTAGACAACTTGTAGTCAATCAGCTCAAATAGCTTTTTAGTATTAATGTTTGAGTGGGTTTTACCTGTATTTGTATCCAAAAACAATGAAATGTAATTTTTGTATGTTATATGCAAATTTATAGAATAAAATTTATAAATCTTAATTTATAATTCTATTTGATTTAATTTCTTTAATTTCCCACTTCAATAGGTATTTTACTAAAATAGATTAATTTTATAGATGAACGTTATCCTGTTTGCAACGTATCTAGCCATTTTGAATGTGTGAAGAACGCTACAGGTATAGTTCAAGTCAGAGCTTACAGATTAAATTATTTAATATATGTAAAAATTAATTTTAATATATAGTTATGTATTTTTTAAGTTATATACACGTGCATGGCTCTCTGAAAACCATTCTCATTTCAAAATTCGTTGAAGAAAAGGTGATATTTTACGTGTTAAGTTTGTACTTTGGAGCCCCGCCATTATAAGTGGCCGAGCTTGAGAAGAATGAGTCGAGGAAGCTTATGACGTCATAGGCTCAATAACAACAATGGCCCTTTTGTTGACAACAACAATGATCTTTTGTTTTTGTTGAGTCTATGATGTCATAAGCTTCCTCGACTCATTCTTCTCAAACACGGCATATTTAATGGCGGCGCTCCAAAATACGAACTTCGCACGTAAAATACAACTTTGTTTTTGAGAATTTCGAAATGAAACTTTGCACAATTATCAAGTACCATAATATCTTTAGGATTATGCAGAAACATTACCAACAATATTTTCATCAGAGAACCACTTTAACACTTTCATGCACGTATCGTTGCTGTAAGATAACGTTCTTTTTTATCCAGTCTAACGTCAGGCAATATTTTTAACTAAAATGTATTCTAGCTAACTCCGGAAAAGCTTTCTTTGTTCTTCCGTCGTCATGATCATTCACTGAACGGCTATTCGTAGATTTTAATTTATTATATTTAAAAAAAAAGAAGAATGAGTTCTTATGTCGCAGACATTGTACGAGTTATAAACAAACGATACTCATTGCCAAGGCCAAGCGATGATTTTGCTTGACTGACCAGTGATGCATTAGCAGGTTAAACTCAACAACTCAAGTATAGCTCTCTAAAGAAGATTACTTTTAATTAAAATCATCATATTAAAAGTACAATACTACCTACTATACTCTTTATTTTTGTACCTTTATTATTTTAATTTCAAGACGTATTTGATCAAACTGGAATAGACAATTGCGATTGTACTGAGCCATGCGACACGACCTTCTACACAACTAGTCTATCATATGGCCAGTTTCCAAGTGTTAACTCAATCAAAGAATACGCAATGACAAAAGAAGAAAAAAGGAAATTAAAGTAAGTTTATATTCATTCTTTATGATAATTCAATTAACCCATCACTCCATATTTCAGTGAAGTGACCTTCACAGATATAACATCGCTGCATGTAGCGAATGAAGAAACTATATGCGGAATACGCCAAAATATGTGCATGGTATAACATCATATTTATTCATTGATTTCATAGTTCCGTAACTGCATGATCAGGGGCGCCGGAAGCTACGTAAGGCGGCGGGGGCAGCCATATAAAAAAGGCACTTTTTCTCAGCATTAATTTTTGCACGTGGTAAATGTTCGCCAATTTTGCTCTATAGCATAAAATAACCAAAAAGCATAACGAATAAATGACAATGTATTGAGAAAGAAAATTCAACGACTGAGTTGTACATATTGATGCCACATTCCTATTTACATTTAAGGAAACATGGCAACTTTAATGAATCAGAAAACACCCACCAAGTGAAAAAGGCCTGGGCACAAGACACAGCTCAACCTCATTCTCATGCAGGGTGTTTTTGAAATTGGTAAGGTGGGAAAAGGTTCTGGCATCGACTGTTGGATTCGGTATTTTCATTGGTTGATTGCTTTTCTTAAACATTCCTCGTGAAACATATTTATGCATGGTTTTGTGCCAGTTATGATCAAATAGCTTCAACGGGACCGCCAACGGGACAAATAGGACCGCCATTACAATGAACATCTCCCACGGGGCTGCCATTACTCAGAATGATTTTGCATACTAAACTAAATTGCTAATTTATTACGCCCAGTATTTTTGGGTGCTGTGACTAGTCGATGCCAGGGCTTTTTCCAACCCTTCAAATTTCAAAAACGCCCTGAGAACGAGGTTGAACACAGCTAACCCAAGGCAAAATTAGTTTGCTGCCTCTGTGTGGTCTGCAGTAATAAGTTAGCTTGTGAGTCATTTGAGATTTTGAGGTATTAATACAAAAGTCATTTAATAGAATAATACAAATGGCAATTCCTGTAGAAAACATTCCTCTTACGAGGAATTTCGGTGCTGCCCCCGCGCTGTGAGGGCATGGGGGCAACTGCCCCCACTGACCCCGTGGCTCCGCCCCCCCTGTGCATGATTGCCTTGGGCTTGATTGGCACGAGTTGCTACAAATATGAGATACCGTCCAACTTTTTTGTTACGGATTGGCTTTCCATCCACACGTAAACGATGGAAGCGATCATCAAAATTAAAAACGGAACTTTTCGAAGACAGTCTCCCAAGTGGAACTTTTTGAAAACGCCGTTTTTCTGTTCTCGTGTAAACGCGGATTTTTTTTAAAACGAATAAAAAGAAGGAAAAAAAGTTGCGTTTTCAAACAAAAACGGATACATGTGGACAAGACCTGAATTGAAACAAGAAAAACCCCAGTTATTTCAACCAAAATATTTGGTTGTTTTAACCATACATATAATAGTCTGCATCTGAGGTGATCAATTTAAATTGGTTGTTTCAAGAATGCAGTCAGTTTTTATACTGTAGGATAAACTTCACTTGCAGCTACATAACTAACTATTTACCACAGCTGCATGTAGTTTGTTCTTTTTGTTTTATTTCCAGGCGGAATTTGCTTTCAATTAATCTGTTTTTTAAAAATCTGGATCTTAATATCGTGGAACAAGTCCCCGTTTATGATATTGGAAGTATGTTTGGTAAGTATATAAAAACTTAACTCCAGATCGCCAGAGCAACCGCGGTCGCAATATTTAAGTTTCGAAATACCAGATACAAGTACCATCGTTCCGACCTGCCCCAAACTCAGTCGGTAGAGCGTCGGTAGAGCGTCGGTAGAGCGTCGGACAAGTAAACTGAGGTAGTGGGTTTGAATCCCAGGCGCGGTCTATATAGTAGAGCTTTCTCTATGGTGCGTCACTCGGCTGTTTTTTCGAATGAACATCACATGGCTGTTTCAACGAATATTTTCGGTTGTTTTATCCCATAAATAATTGGTCAAAAATGCATCTGAGATAACCGATTAAGAATGATTCTTTCCTTTTTTACACTGTGCTAATCTTTTATTTTCTGTTTATCTTATATAGGCGAATTTGGTGGTTTGCTAGGATTATTCCTTGGAGCAAGTATAATAACCGTACTTGAAATTATAGATTTTCTTTTGGAATTTATTTTTTCAAATTGTGGTTGTAGTTCAAAAAAAGCTTGACGAGGTATATACTTTATAAAACATCGACTGCGGTAATATGATCTTTATTGCAAAAATATGATAATAAAAGGAAAAACGACTTCGTGTATGGTAAAGCATAAAAATATTAAATGGTGTTAAAAGTCAATAAAAATGAATTGTTGAATAACTGACCTATATCAGTATTATTTATTGGACAGACCGAAGCCCAATGTGGCCAAATATTTAAGTAGATGATCCAATATTGGGCATTATAATCTTTTATTATACCAAACAAATAATCCTGTAATTGACAAGCTAGTATATATATATATATATATATATATATATATATATACATCGCTGCAAAGTATTAGGCTGGCACGTGACGAAGATCTAAACGTTTGATTGGACGATACTTTGTGAGGGTACATGATAAAAATGTTATTTTACAATTATTCACCGAAGTGGAGGTGAATAGTGCTGGATATATCTACACTATTCACCGATACTGAGGTGAATAATTGTTTTAGCATATACCTCATAAATGAAATAACAAGTTTAACATTCTTATATTTTTCGGTGTTTTATACAAGACACGGCCGCTAGCAACTTGGGACACTTGGCGTACTCAATATTTGTCGACAAAACAGTTTTTACAACATTTGAATATATTAATGGATAGAAAATTGTAAAGAAACATACCTGTGGACACTCTTCTACTTAATTTTGTTGACTTTTCTCGTTATTCTACTACACCAGCCTTGTTTATTAACAAAACCTCCTGCTTCGGTAAACATAAAAGCAAAACTGTCTGCCAGTTATCATTATTTATAGACCTGGAGCGAGGGAATTCGATGAAATATTACCGGGTAATATTTCATCGAATTCCCCGAGGGAAAGGTCTATAAATTATATATTATTTCAAAAACTCATTAATAATTCATGAGGAAAACACAAAGGAAATCAGTACCATGCCGTGGTTTTATACCTGATAAAACTTCTTGACGTCAGAAAGAATACTAATGAACATACAATTTTATATAAAGAATACTAATGAACATAACATCCAATAACGAATCGTTTTTGAAGCCATTCAAAACACTCGCATCACGTGTTTTATCAGATCTAAAACACTCGGGCTGCGCCCTCGTGGTTTTAAATCTGATAAAACACTCCTGCTCGTGTTTTAAATATTACATCGAAACAATCAATCTTTCCAAAAAAGCTTAAATAATGTAGTTAGCTTAGCTTAACTTTTCCATTCTTCTTCTTGCTTTCTTTGTATTCCCTGAATCCTAATTTTCTTGCAAGCTAACAATCTTCTTGTCAACATCTGAGTGTTCAGGCGAAACGTTTTCTTATCTCGCCAAACTCCGCATTGTTGACAGCTTTGTGAATCGTGCGTGACATTCACGCGTCGTACACGAACTCGAATACCCTGCTGTGGCGGGGTATTCGAGGTTATACCCCGCTGTGGAGGGTAATTCTACGATAAATTAACTGGTCATGTGGTACAAATCAAGCTCTCTGACTGGACAATTTACAGTTGAGATATAATATTGCAGGATATCCCGAGCTAGAGGAACCAATCAGATTGCGTGAAAAGCACTATTCACCTGCGAGGTATATGCTAAATATGTATATCCGTAAATCGGTGTGTTGAAGCCTAAATCTACATTATTTTTCATGGTTACTTTCTTTTATTTTCCACATTTTAATTAAACGACGTCGTTAAAATAGAGCTGACAAATTTCGAAAACCACACATTGTACAGCGTCATTTCATACAAATTGGCTAGCAACTGATCAAATGACAAATTTGTGTAAGTCTGTGTAAATGTTGGAGTTACAAAAGGATACGTTTTGCTTTTTTATGTCAAAGGGCTGTTTCTTCTTCCAATGTAACGCTCTGGTTCTTGGACACGACGCATTCTGATCTTTGCTCGTATTTCAAATCATTTTGGGAATATTTTCCAACAACGGCTGCGGCAAAGCTATCTCCCATCACGTTGATGGTTGTTTGTGCTCTGTCCCTGTAAATGGAGTGCTTACTTCAGTTTATATACATCAATAGTTAAAGAAAAATTAAAAGCAAAGTTTAAATTGCCTAAATTTAATTTTGTTTCTATGTAGTAAATAAAATTTTGTAATATAACAAAATGTTTGCGGTTATACACCATATTTAAATAGTACATAAAAATGTGTTATTTGTCATTGTTATTTGTCATTGTTAATTATTTTGTTATATTATACATTAATACATCGCCATACCAAGTTAAAATTTTGTTAACGCTTAAAACACTCGAATTGACACAGATACAGCGCAGCACGGCGGAATGTGATGTAGCGTTGTGCAATATATATATTTATACAATACCCTTGTTGCTATGCGTGTTTTCATTGGTTGTTGCCCATGATCTATTAGAGGACAGACGCATGGTCACGTCAGATCACGTCAGCTGACTTGCTTTTTTCTTTCTTCATGCCCCAAAACCCGACAGGGTTTTT
This sequence comes from Paragorgia papillata, assembly GCA_035771165.1. Taxonomy (NCBI): domain Eukaryota; kingdom Metazoa; phylum Cnidaria; class Anthozoa; order Scleralcyonacea; family Coralliidae; genus Paragorgia; species Paragorgia papillata. The sequence goes on from JAWNZC010000348.1 coordinate 3,289,501, forward strand.
TAAAAAACCTTTTAAGTTTTTGTATTGTATAAAACAAATAGATTCCATTTTTTTGTTGTCTGTTCAGTTATAGATGCACAGAAGACGTCACAACGTGGTAAGAACATCAGTGACCCACTCGACTGCGTCTCGTGGGCCACTTTTTTGTTCTTACCACGTTGTGACGTCATCTGTGCATCTATAACTGAACAGACAACGGCAAAATGGAATCTATTTGTTAAATATACCATATGGCGTAGTACAGAACTACACACAACAGTGCAGGACAGGCCGGAAAGTAGAGCAGTCACACTTATAACAATTTTACCCTCCATTATAAGCACAGTCTTTTCAATGCCTATTACTGGTCCCTGCTGTCGAATTGTCCCTTTTTAAATTTTTCTATCTGAACTTTCTGTTTCTTTATCCTTCTCCTAAACATCCAATCACCAACCTTTGGCCACGGCAGCCATGGAGTGGTGTAATCACAAAACTCGTTACGAATTCTCGTCAGTTATACCGGCAGAACCTCATTGCTTGAATTCATTACCAGAAATTGATGACAAAATGTCGCCACTTAAGGGCTAATTTACATTATAGCCTTTATAAAATGGCATCCAATTTTGAACAGTAAATATATAGGGAGGAAATATTAAAATGAAAATTCTACTAATTGAGTATCTAGCCTACTATTTGCCGACCTCGCTATCTAAGCAACAGCGATTTTCAAATTATTCACTTCCTTATTTCTTTAAATCAGGTATATACCCATTGAACTCTAAGTAAACTGGAACGCTAACTCCATAAGACAGCCCCTATGATTGGGTGAAGTCAAACTTCCGGCCGCTGGGGGTAGCCATTGCACGTCAACAGAAGGTGTGAAGGGCACAATGAAAAACTGAAAACTCGCTGCAAAAAACAACCATTTTTTAGACCTAAAGTTTTTTATAGATGATAACGAAGAAGCTAGTACGTATTGGGCTTATCGGCCTTGTACCTGAACAATTTCTACCCACGAAAATGGATTGAACGACGAAATATCTGCCGAACAAAAGGAAAATTCGAGTCCGAAACTCGTACGGAAAATGCAGGTTTTTCTTATTTTTCTTTGTTATCTCAAACGTTTGAAGGTTGTCATGCCAAGAATTAGTAAGAAGATAATGCTAAATTATAGCTTTAACTCAAGTTTCAGTTGTGGAAATGCTAAATCCGACATTTTTCGAGACGAAGAGTAACTCCAGAGCTGTAATAACACACGGTAAAGTGCATTTTGTTGTTTTTTTCCTACTGAAAATTGAGAAATTTAAAACCCAACTGTTTTTATAAACAACATCTTCATTTTAAACCTGGGTTTCATATGTATTTTCTTTATATTTGTCCAAACCATGGCAAATTTTGGTTGCATATTGTTGACTTTCATTTGAGAGCTTATATTTTTACTGTTTTTCTTGTTTTTACTCGTCATGTCAGTGTTCACCTACTCTACGGTATATTGGCATTTGATCTAAGCCTAAAAGTGGTTAACAAGTTTAGTTTTTCTTTGATTTCAAGCTGTTTTTGCAAACCATTTCACCAAATTCAGCTTCATTTTCTCTCGGTTATACAGTAAAAGGGACTGGGGTTGACGTGCATGGCGGCCCCCATGTCCGCCATTTTTGGCTTCAAAACGTGCAAGCGAGTTATCGTTCCAGTCTACTTAGAGTTCAATGGGTATACCTACGATCTGCCAAATGACTATATCTTTCAAGCTATCGTTTGTCAATGTTTGAGTCTCCATGAATCATGGTGAGTTTAAAATGCATATTGTCTTGTTGTTAGTACAAGTCGGGTAGTTGTTGAATTGGAGGTATACAACTTCAGCCAATTTGGTCAATATCCAATCTATTACATGCAAGATAAAGGTTCCTCTATCAACTCTCGAACATTTGACCAAAGACGATTTTGAAAGTACAAACAAAATCCTACCGCAATCCAGTGGTGCATGCAGACCTGCTTATTTGTTTACTATATGTCTATATTTCAACACAATTTGGCAGATCGTAGATATATCTGGTGCAAATGAATAGGTGACTGAATGATTGGATAATAGTTGTTGTTTAGATCAGGAGATCGGCAAATAGTTGGCAAGCTACTCAATAAGCAGAATTCTCACTTTAATATATTCGCCTTATATATTTACTGTTCAAAATGGGACGCCATCCTCTAAGGAATATATGTAAATTGGCTTTCAAGCGGTGGCCATTTTGTCATTAATTTCTGGTAGTGTGTTTATTAGCTAGCAGATCGATGGTCAATAACGAGGAACAACTGACTTGACTATTGCTCGTCGAGAACGAAAGCGAGTTGTCTAGTTGTTTTAGTATAAAATAGTCAGATAAAATATTATTTCAGTAAAAAAACCAAAAAAACTGAAAACTTTATTGGCAAAACGCGAGTTTTCAGCCATTATTTTGCATTGTAAATTGACTCTTTGGCTACCAGTGACCTATCATCAAAAGACAGCGAGTAGATCAGCCAATCAGCAGGCAGTATTTCTAATAGTCGACTAATTAGTTTATACTAATTTACACTATAATGAGGCATCAATACTGTAGTCATGTTTATAAATAGACTTACAGAAGCCAATCCACAGCAAATATCGGACCAATTTTGTCTATTGGTAGCCCAACTGCTTCAAGTATGATAACCAAATTGCTGAGACCAGGGCTGGGAATACCAGCTGCACCAATTGAAACAAATGTGCAAATCAATCTGAAGATATAATCATTGGGTGAGACATAAATAATCGACACGTTTATTTAAAAAAGTAGGAAGCTATTTGTTAGCGACTATATAGGTTTTAATTTATTAGTATCCTTTTTATAAGCATTGCTTTAATTATTGGTTACAATGATATATACACAACAACAACGACAACTGCCATGTACTACCACCAAAACAACAACAACAACAACAACAACAACAACAACAACCACATCAACAAAAACAACAACAACAACCACATCAAGCAAAGTCGAAAAT